>CP094635.1:11952450-13430823 GCA_023657505.1 Camelina hispida | reverse complement strand
TAAATGGCGTACCCAAACATAATAACGGTTGTGGTTATAGCTGTGCTGTTTCAAGCGGTTACGATCGCTCCTTAGTGGATGTAGGCAATGCCACCATGAAAGACGGATACATCGGCTACAGTGTGCCCGTTTGCCATCCCTGAAATCATCCGACATTGCTACGCAACGATGAGTTTGTTGCCATCAGAAGAATGCTGCAAGGATCTCAGAACGGCGAGCAAGACGGAAGTGAATTGTCTCTGCGATAATATCAGTGTACATCCAAATCCTCTATACGCCAACATCACCAAAGTTTTACTTCAACAAGTCAACATTGTATGTGGCGTTCTCGACAAATACGACATTCGACGGTAATTACTTTGATTTTTAATCAGAACTTAAAAGTTTAATTGTGTAGTGCTATTTAGTTATGCATGGTATCACCTTATTTTTATTTTTTTTTTCTTTTTTTTTCTATCTATATTACAAATTAGGACATGATGATCATTTTGGTGAATCACAAATTTTAGATTCAGTGATCAAGGAAGTCGAGGATCCATGGATTTTATATCGAATATATGGTGGTGTATATTATGGTAAATAATTGGTTTTGTTTTTATGTGGCAAAGGAGGGGACGCTAATGGAGGAGCAACAAACAAGATTGCTGCATCAATGGCTCTTTTGGGTTTGGCAACTTGCAAGTCTGTTCTTTTAATTTATTTCAATTTTTCCTCCAAATTCTTTGTAAATTTGAGATATCGGGGATATATATATAACAAAAGAATGATGATATAAAAGGAAATGTTTAAACCCTCTAATTATATTTTTTTGCTGCTAAAACAAAAAAAAAAATCTATAAATATGTAATTTAATATTTTTTTATAATGCTAAAATTTTTTTTACCACAAAAGAATGATATAATATAGGGTGAGTTACTAGAATATTGCATAAAAGCTTCCTTATTACAAAAGTAACATACAATTGTTTGTAATAGACTAACACATTGTACCTATACTACCCTTGACTAGTGTTGGGAAAAACGTAATTACAGCTAATGCCATTAGGAAAAAAAAAACATGGAAGTTGGGACTAAGTCTACCGATCCTTTGATGGTAGATTTATACACGTGGACTGATTAAAGGTGTACGTCAGATATTTTTGGTACACTTAGTTGTAGTCTTGGTACACTTATCGGTCACTGTAAGATGGTACACTTAGTTGTAGTGTTGGTACACTTATCGGTGGACGTACATGAAATCGATTCGGTAGATTAAGTTGGTAGAGGATTTCCCTTTGATGATAGACTTTTGTTTTTAGCGCGTGTAGCGGCAAACATAAAAGGGTGGGAAGATATTTATGGTAGACTAACGACCTGTTGCGACAGATTTTGCGACAGCCTTCTCTCTTCTGAGATATTTTTGGTATACTTTGTTTGTTTTGATATAGTTTTCGTAGTGTTGTGGTAGGCTTATTGTCCGTGGTAGATTTAGTAAGCAAGATTGACAGCTGTAAAGTCTTACCAGAATAACAATTTGTTTGAGCTGGCCAAGACAGTCGGCGTTGCGATAGACTTATTGGAAGAAGATCTAAACACCTTTCCTGTTCTTCCGATCTATGGTGTTCATGTAATAAAGTTTGTAGGAGATTCATCAATCGTGTTCTGTTTGTCGGCCGGAGCAAACGTCTTTTCCTATTATATTTCGTTAATCTTTGATCTCGGTTCATCCATGGAAGAGCAAGATATCGTATTGGCGTGTGGGAGGTGGAGGGTAGAGAAAAAGCGATGGTTGTTTGATGTTGATACTAGCAAAGGGTGCAGGATTATAGTTGCCGATAAAGAAACAAAATTTGAAGACTTTACTGCTATGGTGTACGATGACTTTGGTTTAGGTGAAAGAACTTCCGCGATAAAGTTGAGCTTTATCTATATGTTAGATAGATATAAAAATAGCGGATGTTATATGCCACCGGTGATTGTTTCGAATGGTCGGCAGTTTCAAAACTTTCTCAAACAGCATAGGAGTGAACTCATCCGGCTATGCGTTGAGATCGAAGCTAAATCTGGTGAAACCTTGTTCGAGGAAGTTAAACCGAAAACCCAGAACCAACACCCAAGACCCCTGAAGTCGTTGTAGATGATTTCGTAGGCGTGGCAGAGGAAATGGGAGAGAAAGATGATGAGTACGAGTCGGAAGGAAGACGGTGAAGATAATGTAGGAAATGATGTAGATGAACATGAAGCAGATGACGAGGACAACAGTAGATTTGATTACTGTGACGACAGCGATGGTGCAAGTTCAGGGGATGAAGACTATCTGCTGTACTCCAACTCCGCGGATGAAGCAGAGGAATCATTGGACGACGGACCTGGGGTGGGTCTTGTATAGAGGAAAATGTGTGTAACAGAATCAAATAACCGTACCCGAGACTAACTCTGCAGCTGATGCAATTGAGAAGGAGGTTCGCAAAATAGAAAACGGAGGTGGTGATATTGCTGTGGGGGATAAGTTTGATAGCAAAGAAACGTTGGTGGCAAGGTTGAGGGTGCTGAGTGTATTAGATAAATATGATTACAATGTTCGATATTCAACGCCCGTTTTGTTAATCGTTGAGTGTTGGGTAAAAGGTTGTAAATGGAGAATACGGGCTTCACCATGGGTGATTCGCCGGTGTTTCATATTCGTAGATATTGTCGTCAACATACTTGCTCTGTTACGGAACGATATGGCCGTAGCCGTAATGCTAAACCACCAATCCTAGCTCAATTATACAAGGATTATGTTGGTGGTGTGGGAGGTTCTTTGTGCCAAATCTTGTTGGGGATGGGCTCAACCTACGATGGTGTACAGGTTGGCTACTGGAATACTTTAATATGTTTGTTTTATGGTTGGCTCTGTGAGTGTACTTGTTTATAGGGTGTACAAACAGATCGTAGCTTAAGTTTGTTGGGTTTGTCAGAAATTAGTTGATTCTATGGCCTGCACTGCACATATATATTGTTTAGTGCTGATGTCTTTTACTGACCATTTTCATATAATAGCTTGGCTACTGGAAGGCACATCGTACACTTATAAAGGCGCGGAGTATGTTAGGGGTACACTGAAAGTGGATACGCTGAATTACCTGCATATTTATACAGGCTGAGGTCCTCTAATCCGGGGACCCTTACTAGACTGGTCGTTGATGCGAAGACAGATTCAAGTATGTTTTCATAGCGATTGCTGGATGCATTAAGGGTTTCAGGTATATGCGGAAAGTTGTAGTTGTAGATGGAACCTTTTTGAAAGGTGAATTCAAAGGGACTCTTCTGATAGCGACAACACAAGATGGGAATTTTAATATTTTCCTCGGCGTATGCGGTTGTTGATACAGAGAACGACGTGTCGTGGGAATGGTTCTTTACTCAATTAAGTAGTGTAATTCCTGATGATGAAGAGCTTGCACTGATATCTGACCGGCATAAATCTATTGGTAAAGCTATCGCTAAAGTGTACCCCACAGCAAGTCGAGGAATCTGCACTTATCATCTTCACAAGAATATTATCCTGAGATTTAGTGGGAGCGAAACATTCCGGCTGGTTAAAAAAGCAGCTGCAGCGTACCGTGTAGTTGATTTCGAAGAAATCTTCCAGCAAATTCAAGAAGCGAATCCGCAACTGCATGCTTACTTGGTTCGTGCAGATGTAACCAAGTGGAGCAGGGCACACTTTCTGGTGATAGGTACAACTTCACCACGAGCAACATTGCAGAATCGCTAAACAAAGTACTGAATCCTGCCAGAGCCTATCCCATTGTAGAGTTACTAGAAGCTGTTCGGAATATGTTGACACGTTGGTTTGCTACAAGGAGAAAACAAGCTGCCGCAATGCCAACTTTACTCACCAAAGGAGTTGAGAACCTGTTACAGGTGTGACATTCATTAACATATCCATCGATATATATGTTAACGAAAGGCCTGAAAAATGTTAGTGGATATGTTGTGTTGTTTTGGTTATATGAACTTACGCTTTGATTTACTCATAGGCACGTATTGAACAGTCAAGGCGTCTAAAGGTTCAAGAAATTGATGAAGATCGATTTGAAGTAAGAGGTGTTAACTCAACGCATGTTGTCAATCTGAGGTATAAGAGGTGTTCATGTAGGCGTTTTGATCTAGAGAGGATGCCATGCGTACATGCTATCGCAGCCGCATATACGGCCAACGTATCAGTTATAAACCAGCACCATCCATACTTCCGCAGAGACAGCCTCTGCAGTGGGTATGCGGAGGCGATAATGCCAGTAGATACATCCTGCATCGTTCCTACTGATATTACACCGTCCAGATGTAAACCGCCTTTTGTTAGGAATCCTCCAGGAAGGCCAAAGATGACGAGGAGGAAGTCTTTTGTCGAGGTTGCGTTGGAGACGAAGCGGCCCCGCAAACAGCATGCTTGTTCTCAGTGTCAACAGATTGGCCACAACCGTACAACATGTCCAGCTAATACGTAGTGCATGGGCAACAATACACGTGATATCTTTTCTTGGCGTGAGGATAATACTCTTTTTTCCTAAGTGCCAACATAGCTTTTTTGTAACATGTTTATGATGGCCCTTTTTAATTTCTAAGCCCACATTTTGGTGAAATTATAATTGTTGGAGAAATTGTTTCAGGCTGTCCTAGATGGGCCTATTACTCGTGTGGGCTTTTAGAAATCTCAAGCAAACGGTTTTGTGTTTGAATAAGAAGCTTACAAAAGCGAAATATATATGTTTGTTGGCTTTATATGGTCCATGCGAGAGGACATAATGCGATGGTTGAAAAGTGTTGACATGTTCACTTATCGTAGATAACTATTGTTATGTACGTACATATATTACGGAGTTCTATATTTTATATTTTGTTGACAAAACATAACCATATATTATCCATAATCAGCGTAACATTGGGTTCACTCAAAAGTACAAACTCACCGGGAAAATAAAGTTAATAAATTGCATAGATCTGTGCCGGTTCTTTAAATATGCTAAACTCCCTGAGTTCTCCCTTTCGCTCATCTAGTTCCTTTCTTCTCAAGGTACTGCATTCTCCCTACGTGCTCCATTATATGTTCTATATAGTAACGTGCAGCGTTTTCAGATCTGCAGAAAATATAGAAAGTGTATTAACGTATTTTACAGTAGCAACATATACAATTATATATTTTAATAGGAAAACAAACAGTTTACATCTCCTTGTGATGTTCCATTCCCTCGAAATCTGGTTTTATATAGATTTGCGAAGAGGCGGTTGTGTTGACGAGGCAAGGAGCATCTACAGAACATTTACAAAATTAGATGTATATGGTTTGACAATACTTGTTTCCTTATCTGATCTATCAAATCGAACATACCTTCGTAGCTTCCAACCTTCCAAAACCGCAAAATACAAAAGACGGGTTCGGATGTAAAAGTAAGATGACACCCGAGTGCTTCCCACGCATTTATGAAGCGAGCAGCATAATCATCTAGGACACGACACTTGGGGTTTCATTCCTACGATTTTCTCATGTTAATATTGAACGGGAATACGAAAAAACTTTTAATGTAAATGTATTGAAAAGGTAGCACATGTCTCCTTTACCTCCCATTCAGTAGGGTGAGGACAACTTCATTGGCCGCATTTGCCCCCGAGCAATCTTCTGTCTTCCACCCCAACTACACACCCACAGACATCTGATTCGGGGTAGTCACATACTTTAAACGTTACGACCTATGTATTTTGATATGAAATTGTCTACTAACCTATTTATTTAGTATCAGGCCTAAAAACTAGTGATAATCACAAATATACCAATTAGCAATCGTTTTATAACGTTGTTTCAAACGATTTGTTTAATTTAAAATTGAAGATAAGCGTACCGAATGATATGGGATGGGTAATTCTCCCTCGAGATATATCACCCAAAT
Source organism: Camelina hispida (assembly GCA_023657505.1). NCBI lineage: Eukaryota > Viridiplantae > Streptophyta > Magnoliopsida > Brassicales > Brassicaceae > Camelina > Camelina hispida. The sequence continues at coordinate 13,424,915 of CP094635.1, read as the reverse complement.
CTTCGAAACGGAAGTAGTGTTTTGATTCACCGGTGAGAGCAGGCGCATCGTCGACTCATCAGTAAATTTGATTTGGAAAGGATGATGTGTATTCCTCTCCCTAAGTGTTGGCTGGATGACCTTGAAATCCCTAATTTCATACCAATCACCATCATAGATATACTTCCTCATTTTCTTATAGGTCCCTGGTAAAAACGCCACCTCGATTGTGTCACCCTACAAAGTGCATATCAATTGTGTAAGACCACTGCGTTGGTTAACAACTTCGTGCAAATATTTTTCAAAGCAAAGTGGACTAACCCGTGTATCAGCAAGGAGCAGAACCCGCTTCCAAAATAACTCAGTAACATACCACGAATTCAAGACCTTCGCTTGGATAATCCAATTCGTTTTTCCTGGTATAAGATCAGCGATGGCATAAACTCTAAACTCCATAGTTTTTTCTGATAATATCCTGTTACTCGTTTCTACCCTGGGTTTGGAAAGGAGACAGGGTGATGCTATTTAAATAAAACAAAACATCGCGACTAGTAGTTGCGTCTTTCTACCGACGGCGCATAGATCCTTCTCTACTAAGCGCGACTCTTCGCTTTCTTTGTTTTTCTTCGGGTTTATATTTGAAATTTACTTTAATTCGTAGTGTACGTACAGACAAGTAATTTACGTATTGTACGTGGTTTTATTTTATTTTTATTGTTTATTTTTATTTTATTTTTACTTTAATTCGTAGTGTACGTACACACTAGTAACAAAACAATACATTTCTCGTACCAAACGTAAGGACCCATGTACCCACACACACTTTGTTGTACATACACAATTGGCAGATATATCAATTGTGTATAATTCTTTGCAAGATAGAACAGTTAAAAAGGAAAGGAACCAACATCAAGTGGTACATGCTTAAAAATAAGTAGAAGAGATAACCATGGAAACAAAAGGCCGGATTCAGTCCGCGTAAACCCTATGACGTAGATATTAGTACGGCGTTTATAACAGAAGGCATTTAGATGAAACGTTTAGGGCGAAACATCTAAAGAGATAATATAACTAAAGGATCTCGGATATAGATTTCGCCAACCACCAAAGGCCGCAATTGTTGCACACCATGTCATAGTCTCGATAGTTGACATAGTACAAACCATGCTCCAATAAACACAATTTAGCACATTCCGGATAAGGAATCAAAGGACCAACCGGGTAGACGAATGTATCCTTGTACGTGTTTTGTCGCGCCGTCTGATATCTACACAGCAACATGAACAACTCCCTGGCCATAATCCTTGTGTGAGTTGTATTTAGTTGGTAGTGGTGTGCAAAAAACAGGTAAAGATAATGACCCGCCATCTCGAGGTTCCCATGTAACATAGAAAAAAACCCACATGCTAGTGTGGCATCATCTTCTGCGGGTACGTTACGAGTTAGAAGTGCAATACCTCCCTCAATGTCGCATTCCTCGGCAACAACCCGGAGACCTTCGTAATAGATTGCCTTTTTGTTCCCAGCGTCAAGGCATTTTCGGAAGATACACCGGTGCATCCCTTCCTCTTTTATTCTACGATTTCGATGATGTACTTTTTGGAACCAAGAAGGATGGCAAGTAATGCTGGAGATGTTAGCATCCTTGAGAACTTGAGGGTTAAGCGCTGTTTTGACTCCTCGAGGTCCTGCCTTGACTATTGGAGCCAGGTAGTTCAAACCATCTACTGCGAGAAACCGAAGATGATAATCAACATCTCATCTGGTAGATGAGGCATTTTTGATACGCAGACGCCATCTTGCTGTGAATTTTCAGTAGGAACTGCTACTTGTACAGAAGGGTGTTTCAAGAACTCAAAGAACAGGTTGCACTCAGTGGGACTAGTTTTATAATTTATAGAACGCTAACGAGATACTTATTTTTGTAAAGTTAACACCATACCCGTTTATTTTTGTAAAGTTACGAGACTGATGGACACTTACTACTGTGCTAAGTATAAATCACATCACGTTTATGCTAACACGACATTTGGGGAACTGAAGTATTGGTACTCTTAGCAAATAGCCACATGTCATATTTTTAATGGTTGCCACTAATAAAAATATAATATATATAGTATGATTAATATAATTTTTTTTTAATACTGCAGTAATGATGGTCTTACAGATTTTTCTCTTATTATATATATATATATATATATATATATATAGAATGCTAACCAGAAACTTATTTAGTTCACACTATGGTCGTTTAGTACAATTGTGACCAGATTTCGTAACTTAGTAATGATTACAAATACATCATATTAAACGTACATCTCAAGACACATCGATGAGATATAAGTCACATCCCTCTACTTAATTGTAAAACAACTCTTCTACTTCTTCGTATATAAGACTTTTGCGGGTATCAATTGTCACATCGCAGTTGCTAACTGGTGTCATGTCTGCCACTACGCTTATTACACTTTAAATCCGTAATATGGTTATGACACGTGTATACTAATAGGAAATGTGGGATCTAATATGGTTATGATGTAAAGAGGCCTAAAATATTAACGGCCCATTAAGATTCCCAAAACGACACTCCATCTATTTTTGTTAGTGGATGTTGAAAAATATAATAATTAGTGGTTTGATGTCACCTCGCTATCTAGTCACGCAATTGACATCCGTTATTATGGTGGCGCCACGTATATACTAATACGAAATAGAAGAATCTGGGTAAGAACTTATTAATTTGCATACAGGGAGATAATGGCCGAATTCTTGCTTACCAATGTACGTACACTCAATATATGTACTCTAATACGTACAATGTGGTAGATTATAAATAATTGTACGTACACAAAACGTACATCGTATTGAACGTACACTGAAATAATAATTGTTGTTATTACACTAACATCTTTCAGGTTGTGTACGTCTTAGTATTAAATTTAAGTGGACTTGCAATGGAAGATGGAGTTATGTAGTTTTATATTCATAATTCATCTCCGATGCCTTGGTCACCTTTAGGCACCCAACCACTTACCATTCTTAAACAACATAATAAGTAGCGATAGATACCGCGTTCTTATAAAGGATACAACAATAGGTGTTACATGAACCAAGCTTAGTACACCAAGATAGATTCTAAACCAAAGGCTGGATTTATAGTACTTACATGGATTCTAGAAGATTTAAGAACTGCGTTGCTAACAGGATATTCATTAGATAGTACGTTTAGGGCGAAACATCTTCCGAGAAAATATAACTACAGGATCTCGGCTATAGCTTTCGCCAACCACCAGAGACCGCACTTTGTGCAGACAATGTCATAATCTTCATACCGGAGAGAGTAGAAACCATGCGCCCGTAAACACAATCGAGCACATTCCGGTATAGGGATCAAGGGAGCAATAGGATAGATGAATGTGTGCCAGTATGTGTTTCCTCGTGCCGTTTGATATCTACACAGCAACCGGAACAACCCCTTGGCCAAAAACCTTGCTCGCTCCGTATTAAGTGGGTAGTGATGTGAATCAAACAGTTCAAGAAAATGAGTAGCCATCTCGCAGTTCCCAACTAACATCGAAAAAAATCCACAAGCTAGTGTCGATATAGGTTCCGCGGGAACGTTACGAGTTAGAAGTGCGATACCTTGCTTAATGTCTTCAACCTCGGAAACAACCCGGCAACCTTCAAAGAAAATTGCCAATTTGTTGCCAGCATCTAGGCATTTTTCGAAGATACGCCTATGGATCCCTTCATTTTGGACTCTACCATTTGGGTTCTGCGGTGTCTGGAACATCGTCGGATGCCAGCATAAGTTGCAGATGTTAGCAACCTTTAAAACTTTGGGTGAGAGCGCCGTTTCTACACCTCGATGACCTGCCTTCAGTATTGGAGAAAGGTACTCCAAACCATCGATTGCTAGAAAGCCGAGGATTTTAATCAATATTTCATCGGGTATATCAGGCATTTTTCGAGTTGCATGCGGCATTTGCAGTTGGTTTTCTAAAACAATGTTTCGTAAGTGTTGCAACTTGTGGAGGGTGTTCAACACCTACATCCAATAATAAAGGGAGAATTGTAGGTGGGAGTTAAGTATCATTAGTAAGGGTTACTCAGGCAAAGAGAGATGAAAAAAATAAAAGAATCCTGTTACTTGCTGAAGTATTGGTACTCTTAGCAAATAGCCACATATCATATTTTTAATGGTTGCCACTAATAAAAATATAATATATATAGTATGATTAATATAATATTTTTTTGGTATACTGCAGTAATGATGGATAGACAGGATTTTCTCTTATTATATATATATATAGAATGCTAACCAGAAACTTATTTAGTTCACACTATGGTCGTTTAGTACAATTGTGACAAGATTTCGTAACTTAGTAATGATTACAAATACATCATATTAAACGTACATCTCAAGACACATCCCTTGTAAATTGAGATATAAGTCACATCCCTCTACTTAATTGTAAAACAACTCTTCTACGTCTTCGTATATAAGACTTTTGCGGGTATCAATTCTCACATCGCAGTTGCTAACTGGTGTCATGTCTGCCACTACGCTTATTACACTTCGAATCCGTAATATGGTTATGACACGTGTATACTAATAGGAAATGTGGGATCTAATATGGTTATGATGTAAAGAGGCCTAAAATATTAACAGCCCATTAAGATTTCCAAAACGACACTTCATCTATTTTTGTTAGTGGATGTTGAAAAATATAATAATTAGTGGTTTGATGTCACCTCGCCATCTAGTCACGCAGTTATATCAAGTATCATTTATATCCATACCAAATAACTCCCCAACCATATCAACAAGTTCGAATTATATAAGTTTGCATTCCTATGTGTACATAATACTTTCATTACAAAGATGTCCAACCCAAATCTTCCTGACGATCTGTTGGCACGAATAGCTAAACTAATGGCAGCAAAACACTGGTGGTACATGCAGTCACTCCTACGTTCAGGAAATATAGGCAAAAGTATAGTTTACCGTCCCGATGTCTTGAGAGAGGCAAACATCTTCAACATGTGCAGTGACCTCGATGATATCATTTTTGGTGGTCGTCACAGGAAGTTTTTTGAAAGGTGCCTTGAAGCGGATAATCCAACGGCCATATATTATGAAGGCCTTCGTCTTGCAACAAAAGATGGGGACATTGAAGGGGCCGTACATTTGCTCCTGCGTAACGTACCAACACATGCCGACGCTACTCTTGCGTCAGCCATGTTGTGCATCTGTAAAGGGTCCGGAGTTCAGGCGGGTCATTTGCTTCGGCTGTTTTCTATAAACCACTACCCACTTGACTCTGAAGAGGTTGGAGATATGTGTGAAGAACTCATCACTGAGCTTATTCACTATGGAATATCACACAATACAACTTTATGGTGTGTTTTTTGACTACCCTGATGATGGGGAAATAACAACTCCTTCGTGCGCAATAAAATGCGCGAACTCAATGACGAAGGAAGACGTGGACACCATGGTGGGCCCTTACAAGCATCCTTGCAGGAAATGCACAATCTGGTGGTGCGCTCGCCGAATTAGTCAAATGCTTTGGTAGTTATAACGAAACATGTATGTATTTCCTCGTTTTCCGTGTACACCTTATCTCATATCAATTCTAATTTTAATATTAAACGAAGTATTTTTTCAGCGATGCACCATTGAAGAATAAGGCAAGCTAATAAAGGTAACCACGAACTTTGTTAGATGTGATAACTGGACAATTGATTTATTTTTCGTACAGAAATATACTTAACGAAGTTGATAACACATGCACAGCATAGGGAAATTAGTATCTACTAGTAGTCGTATTTAATGCAATGACATGTTGCCAATTTTAATGCAATGGCCAACTGATTTGCCGTCCATAAAAGTCAATTTGTTAAAGTAGATATGACTTACAGGGTTGTAAATGTCAAATATCAGTGATGTAATTTTACTTATATACGTACACGAGTACCAAAGAACCATTTTCAGATCTTGTTGAATAATTTTGGCGTGGCTAATAAACAGACTTACATCATTACATTTTTATATAAATATATTCCTATACAATTCATTACATTTTACTATTAAATACCATCGAGTTAATTACCTGTTATAGTAAAAATAAAATTACCACTGTCCTCACTATATATAGAGGTGTGTACGTGGGAAGATGTTTTATTCCCTACACACAGCAAATACCATCCACAGCCCATATCGTCTCCAAAAAAAAAAAAAAAAACAAACAATGAACCCCCTCCGAACGAGATATTCCTGGCCATCAAGCTGCCAAACCCGACAAGCCTCCTTGTCAATTTTATACCCGTATCTGTCACTCCTATCCCCGCCTTGGTCGAGGCGCTGAACACTGTCGACCTCTAAACTGTTCAACTTCGTCCCTTCATCACGTGGCCACAGTTCATCAATTTGGAGTCTAAGTTCAGGCCTTACTTTGAGCTTCTCCTCTACAGGGGCCACATCGTAGCGAACTATCTTGAGGGCGTCAGGCTAGCTTCAAACTCCCCACCTTTGTGTTAGGTATGGCAAAGCTACGCTATTTTGCACCAACGGATCCGTATGCGAATTTTGCTTATGTGCTGTTCGCTACGTTTAGCGGCCAAGTGATGGAGGCCGAGGTGTTTGGCAATATTTTCTGGTTCATGGTCCCTCACATGAACACCGCCGTTGTAGTCGCTGACCTGGTTATGTTCCATGTTGCGAACCTCCATCTCCGTGGTCCCCTTTTGAAGTGAGCTCCTCGCCTTCTCTCCTCCACCACCGTAGGTGTACGTGCAGTAGCTACCTCACCGGGTGTAAGTCGTGTTTTTCTACTGGTATGCACAGGAGTTGCGCTCGTTATTTTAAGTTCCTGTTTTCATGTTTTTTTTCTGTGGCGGAACCTTAGTGACGACGTTATCAAGTAGGTCGAAGTTGAAATATTATGTACTTGAAGGATGTTTTTTTTGGAACCTCGAACTGTTATCCGGTGTATGCCGGAGTTTATTTTATAATCAACGAACGTATTCTATTTAGTGTTATCCGCCATTGTACACGGTGCCACAACTATGTATTTGTGTACACCGAAACAGGGCACCGTACATAAATAAATAGTTGTACACGGTGCCACAACTATGTATTTGTGTGTGACGTGTACGTACACATGGACTAGTCCCGTTCATATCGTTCTGTTTTATTTAATAACCCTACAAATTAGCGATGTACGTACCACCGCTTATATAAGTTCACATGTACGTACCAGACGTATACAACCGTACATAAAAACAATTACGAAAAACTTTAAAGATTATACGCCTAAAGGATTTCACATATAGATTTGGCCAACCACCAAAGTCTGGGTTAGGGATCAAGTGAGTAGATGGATAGACTAGTTTATCTAAGAACGTGTTTTGAAGTGCCACCTGGTATGTAAACAACAGGCGAAACACAGACTTGCCCACAAATCTTACCCCTTGCGATTTGAGAGGAAAATGATGTGCGTCAAATAAGTGAAGAAAATGAACCGCCATCTGTTCGCTTCCACATAACATAGAAAAGATACCACATGCCAGTGTTGACTCAGCGTCTGCGGGAACGTTACGAGATAGAACAGAAATGCCTCGCTTGATGTCTCTCTCCTCCGCAACAATCTGGAGGCCCTCGTAGTAGATTGCAACTTCGTTTCCAGCTTTGAAGCATTTTTTGAATATACGCCTATGAATCCCTTTATCTTTACGGCCACCATTTGGGTCGACTGACGTTTGGATCAATAACGGATGCCAACAGATGTTGTAGATGTTTGCATCCTTTAGAACATAGGGGTCGAGCACCGTCTTCATTCCTCGCCGACCCGACTTTAAAATTGGAGCAAGGTGCGACAGCCCATCTACTGCGAGAAGCCTACAGATTTCGAGTAAAATATCATCAGGGAGATATGGGAGCTTATTGTGTGCTTTAGCCATTTTTTTTTTTTTTTTTAGATTTCAGTTTTGGGAGCTATTATCTATGCTTCAACAACAGAGGAGTAAGGTTGTGAAATTTGTATATATACCGTCAGTGGCGGATCCAGTAAAATAATTTTAACCGGGGCAATAATAGTAAATTATTTTTAAATATTTTCAAATAAAAATTAGGGAAATTAAACATTTGATTAGTTTTGTTAAGTCATAAAATTTTGTTTTATTAATAGAATATGGGCTTCTTAACATAGGAAATAAAACAAAATAAAGTTTTTCTATTGTATTTGTATGATATTTTAGTATTATACACAACACAAAACGTGTATCTAAGAAGAAAATAGGGTAATGGGGCCAATAAAGACTAGGCAGGGGCATACTTATAAATTCATGTAAAATAACATTAATCTAGTAAAATTTAACCGTGGCAAGTGCCCCGGTAACCCGTAGCGTACGTCTAATATAATTACGATACGTGTCCTTTTAGCACAATGCATAAGTGAAGAATAAGTTACACTGTATTAGTTGGGAAAAGGTGTACGTAATGCTTACGCAACATCAAAATGGTTCACACGATAAAGGTTGTTCTCTCGTAGTCTCGGTAACCAACAATATATTACGTTCAGATAAAAAGTATACTGTAGTACTTGCTTAAAAAGTGTTCAGTATTGATGAGCTAACAGTCATTTCAAATATTAAGTAAGAACGACTTTCCACAAAAGAAGATGTCAAATCCCTGCATGTACTTGTCGCATTTAATGCTATAGCTATTGGCTGTTCCGGACGTGCAATTGGAAAGTTGTGTACAATTGGAAAATTGGAAATTGACTGTTTCATATATAATCCGTCTGAAATCCGGTGTGTAGAAAAAGACAAGTTTCCGTACTAGCATATTTTACAAATAAGTTTACACGAGTAAGGCCTTGAATGGGGAAAAGCATTGAAGTCCTCTTATCACTTTATAAATCAAATTGGGTGAAAAGCATCAATTCCTCTTATCACTTTATAAGTTACCATTCAAGATAGAAACGACTATCGTTTAAATTTTAATTAACGTAATTAAAAGTTAGATAATTTTTTATTTGGGGGTTGGTTGGAGTATTGATTTTGATATGGATAATTGTTGGGATTTGGGCAATTAAAAGGGTAATTAGAAGAATTTTGGGTGTTATAAGGGTTGTTGTTTGGATCCATTTTGTCACAGAAGAGTGAAAAAAATAAAACCAAGAATCTATGAGAGCTAAATGCAAAATTATTGTGAAAATATTGTATATTTTTTCCTGTGTCCAAATCTAATGAAACAAGTCTCTATTTATAGAGTATGAAAATGATGAATTAGCGATGTAATTTTTAATTTTTTTAAAAAGTAATATCATATCAACAATTATATTTCAATAATGTAGATGTAATCTATTTTATTTTCAACACCCCCATTGTAAATGGTCATTTTTTTAACTGCAGATTATTTGTCTTCTTGTGGGTAATGCATGAGAAATACTGTAATAAATTGTATACCTTTTTTTATGCTCTTCACCCTTAATCTGGACCTGACCAGCTAAATATTTGAAATCCCTTTATTCTGCTTGTAAATCTGAAACCGCTAATAACCGAATATTATTTAAAACAAGCCCGATTAAACCATCTCTTAAAGTGTTTATCACAATTATGGGTCAGGGTTTCGAATTGAGGGAAACCAAATTATGGTCTATCGATGCTTGTTAATATTTAGGAGTTTAATGGGTAAGGTGTCGGTTTAGCTATATCCTCTTTCCTTTTGGTCTGGATCTCGTTATTAAATTATGATTCCCGGTTATTTCTTAGTGTTGTAAATATACGTACACTATACATATGTACGTATACTACATTGGGAATGTACATACATTTGGGGTCTTATTAAACGGGCACCATGGAAAGTCGAAAGGCCGCGTCGTTTCGAGGTGTCGTTAACAGTAAATATTTTGATTGCTCCCAACTGTCGTCTTTCCTAACACGGTTTACAGTAAGAGAGATCTAGAATCTGAGATCACCATGAGCTTCAGAACTGATCGTATTGCTGAACTGGACCGCGACAGACGGAATTGGTGTTGGTGTATCCACGCCAAGGTGTTGAACGCTTGGTCGATTCGCGAATGCTTCGTAAAACGGGTTCTCCTACTTGTGGATGAGGAGGTTAGTTAAACAAGTCTGTCTTATTTAGCTAAATCCTACAGTTTTTTTATGTATAACAATTTATCTGTTATGAAGGGTTCCACAATCGAAGTGGCGTATCTACAGGGTCAATACCCAAATATCCCGCCAAACCCTGAAATCGGTTCCTGGTACGATATTCGGGAGTTTAAATTAATCAATCCAACTCTCAAGGAGAGGAATACTCATCACCCATACCAAATCAAGTTTACGCATGAGTCAACCATGGATGTGATCCAACCTTTGAATTAAAAAAATTACTTCCGCTTCGAGGATATCCATGATATAACTAGTGGAAAAGTTGCTCATCCCGTATCTTTTGGTATGTTTTATCTAAAATTTCTTTAACATGTATATATTAATGTCCGTTAAATTTTGAACTTGCGATGGTGGCTGAGATTTATTTAGTGGTCGTTTAGGGTGCTAGTTTAGAATGTCGGTTTTAAGTGTATCATTTGCAAAAGTACAAAATAAATGTTACATCTATAAATTTTGATATTCCCGCGCTAGATGTTTGTGGGTGCATCGTAAATGTGGACGTCATAAGAAGACACAGCGATGGCAGGTGTATTGAAGTGTCTTCACTCTCCTCAATGGCAGGTTAAGGACCTATTATGCTATAAACATAGTAATAGACAAATATATATTTAAACTGCATAGATTTAACTTTGTTAGCTACTGTGCGTTAATGCAGGAATGAAAGTGTCAAATGTCGTCTCACAGACTTCTATGCCAATCAATTCCTAACTGCTTGGGAATCACATGGATGTCATGTTCTCCACAAAACCGAACCAGTATTTTGTGTCTTCCGGTTCTTTAAGGTTGGGAGTTATGAAGGTACGTCAGATTAAATTGATATTATGATAGAAGCATGTACATGTAATTTGTCTAGCAACTCAATTACGTAAATGGGTGTAGGCGTACCATGTCTTGTACACACCGAAGCGTCTTCTAGACTCTTCATTCGAGCAGATTTCGGAGGACTTCGACATCACAAGGATATGTAAGTTGATATTATATTAATATTTGGTTTGAAAGCGTATGTGTTCATATCTGTTCACAGTCTCACATGTATAATTTTTTTTTTTTTACTTATAGAAGTGAGTTTGCAGCACGTTACCACATTCACAATGTGAGGGGACACGATGGGACAACAATTGAAACAATTGTCCAGGAGGGAGAAAGATCCGGAACCCATACAGAAACAAGGCAGACGTTCGTCAGACTGTCCGGGGTTTGAGGAATGAAAGATGACTAGAAATAGAAATCAAATGTTGTTTTCTATTTCAAAATTTGGTTTAGTTTAGTCAGAATATGTACAATGATGGTTTGTTTTTTTAAACCGTACTCTGTCCTTTTATTTTTTATTCTAATATTTATTGAAATTGATCTAGAAAATAATATGTAGAATTTCTCATATTAAAATTGTTAGTTTAGAATCTATTCCACAAAAATATTTTAGTTAATCGATAGAAAATGACATTCTTTTTTATAATGACCAAATAAAATGTACTAAGTTCCTATTTATAAAGTTAAATAAATGACGGAATGCTTGTACTATCTCCTAATAATAAGTAGAATCTTTAATGTTGTATTGTTTTATCTGAAGGATAATTTATTCCCCACACCATACTTGACGTACGTTGGGAGTCATAATATATTGTGGTACTCGTCTACGTACAGAAGCTTAAATAATCGTACCATCAAAGCAAGTGAAAAGCAACCCTTTGGATTGATCTCGTTGAGAGGAACTGGATACACATCAAATAAACTTAATGATGAGAAATCTATCATATCTAAGCAACAATAATTACGACTCTCTTCGAAGTTGTCACATCAGAGAACCTACAAATGTCATAGTCTAGGCTTAGGGTTAGCTGATGGTTGAGTTACAGCCCATATTTAACGAATTCGAATATAATGAATTTCAAATCCGATAACACGAAACTGACACGTGGTTAGTAATTCTAATCGAGTAGGCGTGCATGAGAGCTCATATACCTAAAATGGGTTCCTTTGTAATTAAGTAGTTAACAATTGGACCGATCTAAAACGACGTCATATAGAAACTAGTATAAATTTACAGGATTTTTGCCAAACTCCACAACCACATCTCACATCGTAGGTTTTATTAGTGGGTAGGCGGCAGTTTCCGTCTATTTGGTTCTGCACATATCGCTATTAGTTTATTTAACTCCCAAAAAATGGCGACTTCTAGCCGTAAGAAGATTGATCTGCCAGACGAGATCTTGATAAAAATAGCCAAGCATCTCGCAATTGATGGGTTCTGGCGCCTTGGCCCATTATTTAAGGCTAGTCGGCGAGGAGTGGATACGGTGCTTGACCCAGAAGTTCTGAAGGTTGCCAGCATCTACCACATCTGTGAACATCCTCCTTCATTCCAAACGACAAGGAATCCAAATGGTGAACACCAGGAAGAAGGGATTCACAGGCGTTTTTTTCGAAAAATGCTTGGAAGCAGGGAACAGAATAGCAATCTACAACGAGGGCATACGGATCGTTGCTGAGGAGCGAGACATTCAGCGCGGTATCGCACTACTAAAAAACAACATTCCTGAAGATGCCGAGTCCACTCTTGCATGTGGAATTTTCTTTATGTTATATGGGGACGAGCAGATGGCGGTTCGTTTTCTTCACCAATTTGATGCACATCACTATCCACTCCAATCAGAGGGAGTACGGCTTATCGGGATGATCTGTTCCAACGGTTGAGTATGTTTAAGACGGCGCGTAAAAACACGTACAAAGATTCTTTTGTATATCCATCCAGTTCGTTGATCCCTTTCCCGGACTGTGCCATGAGTAGTTGTTTGAGATGGGGCAGGTTATCGACCGACACACGTTATTATGACATCATATGTGTAAATTGCGGAGTGTGGTGGGTGGCCAAATCTATTTGTGAAATCCTCTAGGTGTATCGTCGGTTCCCTTCTGTGTTGCGTTTATCCTCGCCACGTATGTTTTCATTAGATAATTAACTTACTATGTAATGAAGATGTTAATTAACGTGTATGCCAATATCTGTCGTTATGGTCGTTTTGCTCCTTCTGTTCCGAAAATGTCTACTGGATGTCTTATTGCTTATTATACTCCGGAAAAGGTCTAAAATGGCTATTCCCTAGCTTCGAACCCACCGACTAGACGACGTGTACTTAGTTTCACCGGGCAAACACACAAAACTATCAACAGTGCCGGCCCAACCCATTTTGGCCCATTAAAAAACATTAGAGAAAAACCGAACCGGACAACCCGATTTTCGGTTATCGGAACAATCCGAAAAATTGAAGTGTAACCGTTCGGTACAATTGATTTGGGAGATCGGTTTTCGGTTCGTTTCGGTTCGCTAATTGGACCGATCGGTTTATTAGTTTCCGCAGCCAGATATAAGCTTAACCCTAATTCTTTAACCCTAATTTTGTTTCTCTTCTTCTTCCCCTCTGCCTCCTGCGATTCTGAGAGAGAAACTTCACCAGTTCATCTTGTTCTCCTTCTTATCTCATCAACTCAATTATCATCATCACATCTCTTTTCCTTAATCAATTTATCATCTACTACATCCTCTTTCATTCCCTGAAATATAGGTAGTGGTTAAGAAATTATCATTTTCAGATTCAACCTTTAACCACAAGATTCTTAAAGGTAAGCTCTTATGCTTTCTCCTTATTTGATTATTCGTTTGATTATTTTCTCAAATAAGCTCTTCCTATGTCTCGATAACATCGATTTAGAGAACTTTAGGGTTGAAATTTGAACTTTGACTTTCAGAGATTTCATTATCCTTCTGGGTTTGTTACTTTGTTTAGGGTGCTAGTGTTGTATTTGTGTTCCTCATCGTTTTGAAAATCTATATTGTTCTTTGTTGTTTGATGATTTTACTTTTAGTGGTTTATGTAATCAATTTTCATGGGGGTTTGATGATGTCAGGTGATAAATGGACGTTATGGAACCGTCAATCTTCATTGTCTCAGATAACCATCGTCGCCGAGCTACCACAACTCGCCGCCGAGACATCATGTCTCGAAAACCCTAATGTTTAATGGGCTGGGTTTCTTTTTAATTGGTCCATTACTTTAGTAGTTTCTAAATTTGTATTTGTTAATTCAGCCCATTACCTTTTTTTTTTTCGGTTCAAATTAACGATAGCGATATCCTCTTTCCTTTCGTTCTTAATGTCTGCTTTCGCAAACACGACGCCAGTCGAGTATAACGACGCGGAGTATGGGATCCCGACTGTTTGCTACTGTGGTGAAAGGCCATCCCTACAACCTTCTTTTACAAGGACAAACCCAGGGAGGCTCCACTACACTTGTAGTAATAGAGAGGTAAGTGACGTATAGTTTCCCCGAGGTTCATTAAAGATCAGATTTATTTGCATAACTTGAGGTTTTCGTTTAAAAATTTTTAAAAAATAATTGCAGGATGGGGACTATCACATTTTTAAATGGTGGGATGAAGCTATGATGGAGGAACTGAAAACAGTTAAGGAAGATCTTCTAAAGTTAACTAGTTTGAATCAAATGCGTGAAGCGCTTCAGGGACAAAAAGAGGGGATTGCTAACATCTTAAATATGCACAAGGAAAATCAGATGGAGTTGGAAAGGATGAAGGCGTTGATTGCGTTGAAGAGTGATGGATTAACTATGGAATTAAAACTGACCAATGTGTTTGTTGCGACTTTGGTTATACTAGCAACAATGACCTATTTTTTCAAGTAGTTTGGTCGTTTTATTAGTAGTACTTTGGGTTGTGGTTTAATTGTTTAACATCAACTTTTAAACGTTATATTTGGTTTAGTCACATTTTTTAATCGTCTAAAAACAAAGACTGTTTGAAACGTTGTCGTGTTAAACAATTATCGACCAAACCATTGAAATTAAACATAAACATATGTACACAAAGGTACACATACGTCTAACATTAAAGGTTGGCAGTATTAGGAAGATGCTTACCAAATAAAAGTAAAAATATATAATTAACCATGCGTAATACAAACAAACATGTTACATCAAATTATTCCTATCCACATAAGATAGATTGTTGGGATGTAGGTAATGAAGATAATATAAAGAGTTCAGCAACGTGATTTAGAAGTTTGGAATGTAAGCAACATTGACAAATGGAAACATAGGCTACGAATCGTCGTCAGTCCGTTCGCGCTGGTCGAAGTATTCCAACCGGAGTTTGAAATCTCTAACCTCAGGGAAGGGTGGTTCAAATATCACTTTAGAGACACCCGGTTGACTAACCACTTCCATCCCTCCTGCGGTGTGGAAAATAAGGAAAAAGGGTTACCAAAATTAGTTTTATGCAGCACTCTTATATTTAAAAGGTGATTGAATCATTTTAAATACGTTTGCCTAATCCATACCTCCATCCTTAAACTTGGGCCTCCAAAATCACAAGACTACAACTGGTTTGCCTCCGCATAGCCGAAAATCATGGGCGAAAACATCGACCATTTCATCATAAGCCACACATTGCAAGTGATGACCCCTACCCACAAAGACACCTTATGTTAATAAACCCGGTATATATTCAAAGTGTGTGAAAGCTAATAATAGCGAAAACGACTCACTCAAGATTCATCAATGAAAACCGTATCAACCGGGTTCTCTCGGCAAAACGTGGAGCAGTTGGATCGTCCACCAATATTCTTCGTTCGACGTGAGTAACTTGCCCCATCGTGTCTATGGTGTCATGTCATTAGAATTATGGTACTGGATATGATATTTAAAAATGAACAACACAATGCAACGTTACCTAAGCAGCAGTTCTGGGTCCACCGAGGCCATCGTTCGTAAATTTGGTCGAAGGGGACGTAGTCGATGTAGTGATTGGTCGACAAGCAACGAATGTTGTCCACAACCGTGTCAGCAGTGAATTTGATCCGGTAGTTGGAAGCCACGACCTTCACAGCGGATGTCTCGTCAGTGACGACGAAATTAGTGAAGGTTTTCCACAAACCCTCCTCAATCCCCGCCCAGAACTGGGGCACCAGGTCCTCGCTGATTGTTGCCTGCATCTTATCTCCCTACGGTGGGGCAAAAAGTTCAACCATGATGTACATGAATCATTTAATATTAAGTGCATATAATATGCTGTTGAGAGGAGTCACTTACGAAAACATCCAAAACAACCATTTCAAAGGTGACGATGTTCGCTTCTCTCTTTCTCCACTTGCGGATGATCTTAACAGAAACCTTCCAATCAGAACGCCACGTATGGAGATCGGAGAGCCTGTCGAAATGCACCATGACTTTGTTGCACTTATGTTTACTTTGTGATGTGGTATTTGGGTTTTTGAGAGACGAATACATACTTCACCGGGTGTGTATTTGTCTTCTTATATAAGCAGCAAACAAACACAAATGGAGTATCCATATTGTGGCTTTTCAAACGTCGTGACTGCATTCCATACAGATACATCGCATTTAGATAATTAACACGTGTAACTGCCGGTTAAGCGAAGACGATACATCGCTCGCACTACTTAATTATGAAACTATAGTCGACGTTATATATTGGCAGAAAATATATTGGTTTATTTAACAAACCAATTCAATTCCAAACTTTACTAAAAGGATTTTGAAATAGTGAATGATGGTTTAACCTCACGAATAAAGGCTGTATAATTTGAATAAAAATATTTAAAGGAATAGGGAATGATGGTTTAATCTCACTAACAAGGAATAGTAAACGAACCAATAACGTTGAAGAACTGTATAATTTGAATAAAATTATTTAAAGAAAAGCTCAGCCATTGCACTGTTTATAAAAAAAAACATTTTAAAATAGTTTAGTGGTAGAGGCAAAATCTTCGTTATTGATAATAGACGGAAACTGAGGCCTCAGTTGCGACGGCGCATTCGGATGTCCGATAGGGTTGTTTTACATCCCGAGTTTTTAAATTAAGGTGTTTAGATCTGGGATTACTACTACAAAACGACACTCCATAGAAGTCGGGGTCGGAACATTTAAGGAAGAAGAGATTACAGAGGTCGGGTGAAATCAGAAAAAGGCGACTAGTTTCGATCCCTCTTTCATCACCGGTGTTGAATCAGAAAGTAAGTGTTTATCTTGACTTCTTACTTTAAATTGGAAGAGAGATTGTTCCCCCAAATTCTATATTAGGTTGGAAGAGTATAAAGCAAAAACATTTAAGAATCGGATTGAGTAGCCCAGGATGTGAAATCGACAAATAGTTGTGTATTTGTGGCGGGCAGAGGATAAGTAACCCTAATTGTCAATTGAATTGAACTTTGGTAGACAGTGGTATTAGGGTTAATTGGTTTAGTGTACGTACATATTAATATGTACGTTACTTCTTGGTGATAGGATGGATCCCGAGGCTGTAGAGATCGTTCCTCAATTGAGCTTGGATCTACCGAGGAGGTTATTTGCTCTTGACCATTACCCTCTCAAAACCAAGATAAATGCGTATTCAAAACGGAATATCTTTCTACAATATCGAGGGTGCTGAGTGGAACAAAAGAAATGGAAAACTTGTTAGAGTCTCCATTTGGGCAGCTTTTTCGTATCCCTGCTAACAAGATCTCGTTCTCCGGTAAACTGGTTCATGGATTTGTTTGCCGTCAATTGGTGACCAAAAAGCGGCATGAGATGTGGATTGTGTTTGGTGGCAATCCAATCAAGTTTGGATTACAGGAATTTGCAGAGTTGACAAGTCTCGAATGTGGAAATTATCCAAGAAAGAGAGATGTGGAAAGAACTACAAAAAAGGATAAAGGATGTAAGACTGTTTGGGAAGTACTATTCGGGGAAAACATAGAACCAACGATCTCCGAGTTGGTAAAAAGGTTGGAGACTGAGGAAATGGAAACGTGGCAGAAACTAGCTTTAGCGCTGATAATAATAGTTGATGGAGTTCTAACATGCACCACGCAACCAGTAAAACCAGATCCGAAGACAGTGGAGATGACCAAGAATATTGATTTTTTTTTCAAATATCCATGGGGAAGGTTGTCATTTGAACGGACGCTGGAGACTATTACAGGATTTAAATGTCCAGCAGACATAGATAGCTTAGTAAAAACTTTCAAGCAACAATCAGTTGCTGTTCATGGATTTCCTCTAGCACTCCAGCTGCTGGCGTTCCAATCTGTCCCATCAATTGCAAGATTAGTACCATCTGACGTTCAAGATCAGGCTTTTACTCAAATATCGATCCACAATCTGGCTAAAATGCGGCCAATCAAGACAGCAGACATCTTCGCATGCGAGGCTGCTAAAGAGGTACGTACTTGGTTGATAAAATACGTAAACGACCTGAAACCATAAGTTTCATAAAATGTATATATTTTTGTAATCATATTATAGGTGGTTATTAGACGGATGGTTGGTAGTGGGGAGCATTGTGATAGTGGAGAATTGACGTGGCGTGACGAAGAGGAAGACCATCAAGTTGACAACATTAAAAATCTTATTAAAGCTGGCCACAAATGGGATGAGGCAATATGGAAAGGAGGAGATGATAGGTGTCCAAAACAGACACGTCCCGAAGAGAAAGGTATTAAAAAAAATTATACATTACAAAGGGCTTCACTATAAATTTAATTAAAAAAAAAAAAAATAATTGTTAATTGGTGATATAGTTACAGTTGACTGTCGGAAGAGGAAAAGAGAGACCGCAACAATTGACAATAAGAAAGAGAAGAGGACGAGAAATGATGTGCGACCGGGGGGTACGCCCATTGTTGATGAACGTTTGGCCGATGAACAATTTGAGAGGTATGCGGCGGAACTAAGTCGGTTCTACAGGAAACAAGAAGCACTGATAAAGGAAAATCAGGCAAACATGGAGATTTTCGTACGTACAGAGATCCGGAAGGAGATAAGAGCTGCACTATTGGAGGTTAAAAGAAACAAACATGGGGAACCTTCTTACGCTTCGCATACAGTTTCAGAGAAGAAGTATTCAAAAAAAGAAGAGGGAATACTATCAAGTTTCGAAGAATGAGTTCAGTAATGGTTATGAAAAAAAAGGGAGGGAAGGTCAGAAACAGGGGATGTGCTGACAGTGCTAAGGTTGAGATGACAAATAGCTTAAGGGTTGTAATTTTTTCACTACTTACATATATTAAATTATATTGCTATCGTGGTGTGCACAGGGTGATCGGAATACTGATGGTTCGAAGGATGCCATAGATGGTCAACACTCTGTCAGTGGTGATTCTTTAGTTGGGGTCCAGGTAATGGACAACAAGATCCTCTTTAGAATGCGACTCAATCAACTTAATGAGGGTGTTTTTGCTTATGCACCTATCATAAATGCTTTATATATTTGACCGTAGGATATAGCCCGTACTCATATTAATGATTGTGGAACCGATAATAACGACTGTGGCATGAACGAACCATCCCCGGACAATGGAGTTAATGAGTGTCGCCAAGATTATGACGCGGGGTACATTCCTGTGGAGCTATCACCAACTAAAACCGTATCCCATGTAAGTATTTGACACGGAATGGAGATTACAACACTTTTTTCGTAATAAAGCATTGTCCACCTTTAATTGAACAGATATTGCTGCAGCTGAAGTGCCACGGAGGGGACATAAGACGTCAGGAAGGCGAGTCAGATGAGGGTTGTAACAAAAACGAAATACCTGTAGAAAATGAAACTGCAGTTGACGGTCAACAAGAGGCAAGTGTCTAACTTTGAGGATTTCGATTATTTGTGACAATCGTGTACGTAAGTATGAATCTATGTACGTACATCCTATTAGGCCGAAGTCCAAGCACTACAAAAGGAAAGCGATGGCGAGGAGGGCTGTAAAGAGACTAGAGGTCAACCAGATCAAAGTCCCGGTGAGGAATGTATTCCCGGTGACTCAGACAATTTAGTGCCGTATTCGGTTATTTATGTGGATGAAACAGGATGGGCAGAAGAACTGATAATGCAGATAAGTGCGAGTCAACCATCCAAAGCCATAGTGATAAAAGCAGGGTCGGTTTCATACGACCCTATGGAAGACGTTGCTGATGGGGAATTCGCCAAATTCACCGAGTTGATAAACCAAGATAATGTGTAAGTGTAGTATATATTACTCAGATGACATAATTTATATGCTCAATCATTGATATAGGATAGGGAAATTACAAAAATTCGCAGGGTACACACCATTTTCGGATTCCGCAAGGCAGATAGCCTATTCTTCTCTACTCTTATATCGTCCCAAAAATGGTTCCATAGTCAGGTACATATTTTAAACTTTAGCTACACGCTTTAGGTGTGTTCATGGTTTCTTGTTGGATTTAAAATTCGACCGGTTTACGTTTAACTTCATCTGCAGCACATGGAGATTATTGCCCTAGCGATGTGGCACAAAAACGGAGAAGAAATGATAAAACAAAGGACCGTAATTTTGGACTCCGTTCTCTTTTACGAGTTGACAAGAAGGTTCACTGCATTCAACAGGTCCAAGGCGAAACGGAATTTCAGGTGGGAAAAAGTACTCATTGACATCGTCAATGGGGAATGGATGCACCATGAACCAAGGTTGAAGTGGGTTACAGATGTCGACGTTATATATGCTCCAATGAACTGGAAATCTAAGCATTGGGTAGGAGTGGGCATAAATCTTAAAACGAGACATGTTTCCATTTACGATCCTTTGATGCGCGTCTCCAGAGAAACTCTTGCAATGTCTCGGATGAAGCCGGTGATTATGATGATACCGTACCTACTTCAGAGGGTTATCGATGTCAATTACCCTCTCCATCCATTTACCGCTGAAAGGGTTAGCCAAGTAGGACAAAACTTGAGGACGGGAGATTGTGGACCTTTTACTATGAAGTTTTTAGAACTGTTGAGCATGGGTAAACCGATGACTGATTGCTTGAAGATCACGGACAACAATATTGACAATTTCCGAAAGAAGTTCGCGATGGACGTCTACGAAGCTGGTATTGGCCCGATATATTAAGTAGCGAGTAAACATTCTTCCTGGTTATTCTTATTACTTTCACGCAGGTGGTCCATATGATCAGTAACAGTCTGTTAGGATGAGTTTGCTTCGCTGACTTCGAATACAATTTAATTGCCTCGCTCATCATATCTTACCTCTAACTACAATTGTATGTAGGATTGCCAGTAGGGACAATTTAGTGTGCTCAAAATGGAGAGAAACTAAGTCTATAACGTCTAAAATAAAGTATATAACGTTAGAGCATCGATTGTACGTACATTGATGAATATACGTACGTGTGTACACAGACCATAATAATGCCGTTACGCAATTGATGGTACGTACACATCTGATAAAGTCCTAAAATATACTAATACTGGTTAGAAAGACGTCATAATGATACATATCTACACCCTGCAATATACAAATAACACAACACCTAAAGAGGGTTTACAAACAACCGATAGGAGCTATGTGAGTGACCAGACCTCGGATAATCTAAGAACGACATCCTCAAATCCCACATGTTACCAAAAAGATGACCAAACACGCATCTTCTTTTAGCAACACGCGTAAAACCAATCTTCAATTTTTGCAAAATCATACTGCTCCGGTAATGTACATGGAACCTAACTTCTTCAACTTTTGGGTCCCGAGTTGAACTCAGCTTCCGGATAATCTATTGTCTCCGACGTAGCATCTAGTTGCAGAAAGCAGTCTCGGTCTGGGACCTCATCATACACTTCTGCAGTAAGTTTCATCCTAATCGAAGGCATGGCCGCATCACATAGGCCGGTGTAGTTTAGTCCAAGAGCTATAAACTCTAAGCACTTCAACGTGTACACACCACAGTCACCTTGTTGATAGTTCTGTGGGAGTGTTTTCACCCGGTAGTAACTAAATGCCGCTGCCCCGATATGCTCATCTTTGTACCTCCGGTTATATTCTTGTATCAAGCGTGGGATCATCTTTGCGAAGGGTTTGCACTTCTTCTGTAGACTCTCGTCGGTTCTACCGCTGTTTATGCTATCGTAAACTCTTAGCCTCCGCTGGACTAAGTCAGCTTCGATGGCTACCCAATGGTTGTTATCGAGGTTGTATGGGAAGAGCAGGGTGTCTACATCGTCAACCCACACCTTGTTTGTCATTCCGTATTTTGGCAGCCTTCCCACGTACGTCTCAAAATAACCTTCTCCAAAAACCCATTGATTAGAGGCTTCCATTTTAGGGAATTCGAATGCCCACATACTAACAAACAAAGGATCGAGAAAAGCAATCCGATCTGTTTTATATGGGGATGGCGTTTGCATCCCCCTAATACGGAACATATGCATACATGTAACCATGTGCTGCAACACGAGTGACATCTATCAGGCATTAGTATACCATAGTTAACTGCGTCAAATGTTATGCTACGAAGCTTACCGCATCCCATAACCAGCCGAATGTTGTAGTTGGCCACAATTGTTTAGGGGTCAGGATCAAAAGTGCAGAGCTGCATTTCAGATAGCATAACTTTTAATAATCTATCTCAAAGAAAAAATGCAGATAAATAATGTATATTGAAGGCATACCTCCCCATTATTAAGGAGTTTGCTCCCGGATATGAAGGCTTCGATATCCTTCCTTGGCCTCCCTCCTCTCCACCTTAACAGAGGCAAATCTACACCTTCTCTTACATTCCCGTAGCTAGCCCCCAGCACCTTCACGGTCTCAAATGCCCATATCAGCAATACATGGACACATCCATGGAGGGTATAAGAATTGTTAGGTAACCCAAGGACTTTGATGGAATCAACTAAACTCTTGAATCCAACCCTACCCCATTGAAAACTCTCAAATGCTTCTTCATTCAACGCCCTTTTAGCGTATTCCAGAGGTATTCGACTGTTCCTTGATAAACCAAGCACTCCAACATGAACAAGATACAACCGAACAATCTGCGTCTTCATTTCATCAGACCACCCACGGCAGCTTCTCAAACCCTCAACTAGCTCCTCCCAGTTGGGTCCATTAAAAGCTTGCACCTTTAAAGCCGCCCATAAAGGTGTATGATCGACTTGAAACTCTGTTTTATCAATCATCTCACAATTCAAACCACTAATTTCTTCATATTCATATAGAGAGAACCTCAGCGGCTTTCCTCCAACCAAAAACCATACCTCCGATGGAATGTTTATTGCCAATTGATTGGACAATAGATAATGGATGGTCTTCCCACAAAACAGATAGTCAGATTCGGCTAGATCCAATAGAACTCCCAGCTGCGAATTCTTTCTTATTTTGTCATACACCTCATCACCAACAAAGCCTTTCAAACCAGCAAGATTGGACAAACTACAATCGTGGTGCATGCTTCTCATCGGCAGTGGAAAATTACCAACCCCATACAACCTACTTGGATACCTCTTGCTTGACCCCATATCTACGACAGAAGCTTTAGTTTAGTTATTATTTCAATATCACAAAACATTTGTTGCTTAGATTAGCAACGAAGCAACATGAAGTCACACAAATATCTTCCGAAAAACAGAGCTCAACAACATACAGAAAACTAGCATACAATATACAAGGCCTACTATGTAATACTCGGGTATAAGAAAACAGTAAGCAATAGAGACTAAACCACGATATAGAAATTTACCTCTGAGCAAATCGCTATATTTCCCTCCTCCTCTACTTCAAACCACCTCGCCGTCAACTCGCCGTCAGTGGTCCTCCAGCCAAACGTCCTCCACACAGATTCTTTTCACGCCGCAAGCTATCTAAAAATAGCTGATCTCAACCCAACAATCGTAAGACAAACAACACAAAGATTCAAGGGGTCGACTTAGGTTTATGATCTTTTTATTTTCCCCTTTTAAGATCTTCGTTTTAAAAGAGAATGACATAAATCGTAATAAAACACACTACTCAGATATAGAAGTAATTTGCAAACTTTTATGTATTATTCTAGTAAGACAGAAATCTCAACGTGTTAGTCTAGTAATAAACCTACTTTTATGTAATATTCTAGGTAATTTCCTTATAATATATGTTAATGAATATACAATTATAGGAACTTTACAAGTAATTTTTACAGTTCGCTTTACATTTTTTTTTGTCTTTGCTTGAATCTATTTTGGTATGCGATGTAGTTGTATAGTTCGGCCATTTCCCATATACTCTTCAGAAAAGCAAGAATTTCTTACATAAAGAAAAAAAATGTGTAAAAGAAACAACCATGCTAATATGTTGTATCATATTATTGCTTTATCGAATTTCATGTATCCTAAATATATTATAAAGTATTAAATAATTAATGAGTTCCAGCTTTCCATATATTCATCATTACAAGAGACTTGTGTAATATATTATAAAAGCAATTTTGAGAGTGGATAGCTTCTTATGCAAAAAAGAAAGAAACAAATATAGCCAACATATATTAGTTATAAGAACTAAATTAATGTTAATAAAATATATAATTATAAATAATGTTAACGTTAATATAGAGTGATATAAAAGTTATAAAAGAAACCCTCTATATCAATCACAGCCTAAAATATATTTGTTAAAATGAATTACCGAACGATATTCAGTTCCTAGTATATGTTAATGTAGATAAATATATACAAAAACTTCTTGATCAATTCAAATCAAATAAAGAGACAAATAAACAAGAGTACTACTTGATCAAATTACAAAATACATCATCAAATGTGTTTTTACTTTTCATGTGTCAATGCCATGAGAGACCCCTTCTACTAGCCAA
The DNA here is from genome assembly GCA_023657505.1 of Camelina hispida. NCBI lineage: Eukaryota > Viridiplantae > Streptophyta > Magnoliopsida > Brassicales > Brassicaceae > Camelina > Camelina hispida. Next base: position 13,400,090 of record CP094635.1, on the reverse strand, counting down.
GACTTACATGGCAAACAATGATTAGCACACATATCTTTGCTGGCTGGAATCTTATTCTATAAGGATGAAATAAATAAAAGCGTAATTTTATCTTCAATAAATACGTTACTCCTACTTTTGCATGACAAATTCAGAAGTTATTTACAATGATTTTATATTAACTTAAGATCAAGTTATATTACTTGCTACTTTTAAGTGAGGTAATCAAATATGACATAATAATTTAGGTAATTTTCGACTATCTGATTGGCTTTACACACTATACACAGAGATCTGAACATATTTTTAGAACATAGAATCTAATTTTTCTTCTTCACCTTTAAAAATAGAAAAGAATTACTCAAATGTTATCCAAAAGTTGGTTTATTACTCATATCTATAAATCTTTTGAAAATTACTAGAATGTTTAGTGCCCTGGGTGTAATTACAATTTACCCCTTGAATTTTGTTACTCGAAATTGAGTAAAAAATTAAAAAAAAAATACACATCAGCAAATTAAAATACACATCAGATATGATTTAACACAGTCATTAAGCAATTTTTTTTAGATCGCAGTTTTTTTTAGATCCACAGTTTTGTTTTCTTGTTTATATCAAAGAGAGGAAAGTGAATAGGTTTTAACTGTTCACAACCGCGAAAAAAAAAATATCGAAACTCTCGTTCTCTCTTGTCGCCGGCGATACTCTGTTGTTGTCTACTCTATTGCCGTCAATCTCCCGCCGTCATCTCGCCGTCATCTCTCGCCGTCATCTCTCACCGTCTTTACTCGTTCTCTCTATCTTCGTCGTCGCACTCTCTTTCTTTGTCGTCGCTCTCTCTCTCTTCGTCTTCTTCGTCTTCATCTATCCGGTATGTGTCGACTGATTAGTTTCGAGTTTTCCGGCTGAATGTGGGGTTTTCGATGATTTACCGCTGATTGTCGCCGTTGTTAATGACGGCTGATTTGTTAGATCTATTCGATTCGATGGCTGATTTACTTTTTGTTTTATGTTGCGGCTCAGTTATTTTAGGGTTTATGGCTGATTTGTTAGATTTATTCGATTCGATGGCTGATTTACTGTTTGTTTTATTTTGCGGACGGATGAGTTGTGACTGAGATATTTTGTGCTTTAGATCTGAGTTATGTGTTTGTGGCTGAGTTATGTTATGCTTTATGTATGAGTTTGTTTTATGTTATGGGTGATTTATGTTATGATTTACTTATGAACTATAACAGATGTCGATGGTGATTATTTCTTCCGAAGAACAAGCAAGGGATTACCCCCAAGACTATACGCTAAAATAGAGTCTAGAGATATAAACACCAATTTCAGGATGAAAGAATTCCCTCAGATTAGGGAATCAATAGGACTGGATGCATGGGATGAAACGAAGAAAGTACCAATTGGAATAATCTCTAAGCTAGTTGATAGCCAATTCGTCTGGTCTGGTAAGGTTGTTCATTTCCTACTATGTAACCAGTTAAGGGTACATAAGAAGGAGCTTTGGTTTGTGGTCGGCGGTCAACCTATCAGGTTTGGGTTGAATGAATTTCATTATCTGACGGGGTTAAACATAGACCCAATGCCTACTGAACAGTTTGAACTTGAAGAGGAACACAAAAAGTTCTTCCGACTTTTGAAAGTGCCTGGTGGGGCAGGTCCAACGCTACTTGAACTCAGGGAAGCATTAAAAGTGTGCCGGGGATGGGTTAACCTTGATCATCGTAAATGGCTGGGGCTGTTGCTTCTTCAACACATTGGACTTTATGGTTTGCATCATAACTCTAGAATTCCATATGAAAGTGCCAAAAGAGTTTTTGATGATGAAGCAATGAAGACGTATCCGTGGGGTCGGTCAGCATTTGAAGCTCTTGTCGATTCCATAAAGATGCTGAACCCTACGGGAAAGTCGTACACCCTCAGTGGGTTTACACCCGTGTTACAGGCTTGGGCGTATGAGTCCATCAAATGCTTTGGAGAACGGTTTGGGAATGCATCAGCTAATGATGGTGGCATACCGATGCTTCAATGGGGTGGAAACCGTACACGTTCATCGCTGGAAACCGCAATAGCTGAAGAGATCAAAGCGCTTGGTGAGGTAAGGTTTATAACTGGTTGAGTGATTGTTTAGTAATGGATGAGTATGATTAGTTATGGCTGAGTTATTGTTTAGTAACGGCTGAGTTATGTTTTAGTAATAACTGATTTATGGTTTAGTGTTGGCTGAGTTATGTTTTAGTAATGACTGATTTATGCTTTAGTCTTGTCTGAGTTAAAACATACTGATGGGTTTCATAATCTCTTATGTTACAGCTGCGTGTGATTAATATGGTTATGAAGGAAAATGGCTGCGAGCTATTTCATTCGTGGCCAGACGAAGAAGACGACCCAGCAATCGATCGCCTGATCGAAGACATACATCTGAATACGTTTGTTAAAGGTTTTTGGGATGTTAAGGGGAGTGATAAGAAGAAAAAGAAAAAGAAAGCTGAAGCAGTTGTTGAGTCTGAATCTCCTCCCGCAAAGAAGCGGAAAGTTCAGAAGATGAAAGTTTCCAACAGTCAGGAAACTAGTGAAGGAGTTGCACAGGAGAGGAAGAAGAAAGGAAAAAGGTAAGTGAGGAGGAAGATGTTGGGAAAGATGTTGGGGCAGATGATCTCTACGAATTGATCTCTAAGTTATACACAAGGTTTGACGCCGTTGATAGGAACATTGAAAATGTATCGGCGAATCTGGAGAAGAAGATGGATGAAAGGATTGAATCCAGGCTTGGATCTTTTGAGACGGAGCTCAAACATATGAAAGAGCTCGTGCTTCCAAAGAGCACGACTGACCAGACTTTAAAAATGGGACAGGAACTAAATAACCTGGGACATGGACAGGAACTTCAGACATCAAAAGGTCCACCAAAAGTTTCGGTAATGTCTGGTTTATCTTTGTTTTATGGCTGATGTTTCAGAATGTTTAGGCTGAGTTATTATAATTTTAATTGTCTTCGCTATGATATACAGGAAAAGAACTCTTTGACTTCTCCTAAGAAGTCTCCAGCTGCTAAGAAACCAGCTGATACGAAAACAGGGCCTTCCACGAGGAGAAATGCCAAAGAGTTAGAGGCGTCAGAGAAGGCCAAAGAGTTAGAGGCGGGAGAGAAGGTAATGTCTGGTTTATCTTTGTTTTATGGCTGATTTTTCAGAATGTTTAGGCTAAGTTATTATAATGTCTGATTTATCTTTTTTTTTATGACTGATTTTTCAGAATATTTAGGCTGAGTTATTATAATTTTAATATACAGGAAAAGAACTATTTGACTTCTCCAGATGCTAAGAAGTCTGCAGCTACTAAGAGACCAGCTGATACGAAAACACGGCCTTCCACGAGGAGAAATGTTAAAGAGTTAGAGGCGGCAGAGGAGGCCAAAGAGTTAGAGGCGGCAGAGAAGGCCAAAGAAGTAGCTGCGTTAAAGAAGCCCAAAGAAGTAGCTGCGGCAAAGCAGGCTAAAGAAGTAGCTGCGGCAAAGCAGGCTAAAGAAGTAGCTGCGGCAAAGCAGGATAAAGTAGCTGCGGCTGGAGGTAGAGGTGGAGGTGGAGGTAGAGGTAGAGGTAGAGGTAGAGGTAGAGGTAGAGGTAGAGGTTCAGAAGCTACTGCTGCTGTTGTGGCTGCTGGTGTTAAGCCGTTGAAATTTGTACTACCTGGAGGTTCAGAAGCTGGTGCAGAAGATATTACAGACGAGTATTTTGCTGAAGCCGACTCACTTGAACCTGAATCTGAGGATGATGAGGAGGAAAAGATTAGGCTTGATAGAATTAAAGCTTTAAGGCTGGAGAGTGTTAAGCTGTCCCCGGATGGAAGTTCATTGAATACACAACAAGATCATCCAAGCTGGATTTTCCCTAATATTGGAGACAACGGACTGGCTTGCATGAGGAAGAACTGTTCACCTGGACCTGGAATATATGATCCTCTGGCACCTGTTGATCCGGTCAAGGTTCAGAAACTTTTGGAGTACCTAAAGAAAGCCGAGTATGACCCTTTAGACCCTTTTGCTTAACAAGTTAATAACAGCTTGTTAACATTATATTAACTTGTGTTTATTTGTTTGTTAGGAATATCCCGTTAGGCGAAGGCGGAATGGAAATTGAATTCTATAGGGTGCTAATCACCGAACGAAAGGACTGGCCAGTGAGGCCAGAAAAATATGGTAAATATGGGTGGTGTACTGATGAAGTAAGTTTATCTTAATGTCTTAGTTATTGTTGTCGTTGTCTGACTTATATTACATTATGGCTGCGTTGTTGTTTACTACTCAGTTTTCTGTTGTACAGCACTTGGCCGCGTTTATGAGAGTCCTTAGGTGTAGGTACAAACGAGATCCCTTCCCATTCCACAACAAACGCATTGCGTTTATAGACCCGTGGTTCACCAGTGAAATGGTTCACCGTCATTATCCGGTGTTCAAGTCCGAACCCAAGTTTTTTACAATGACTGGCAATTGTTATGAAGAATTAGTTAAAGGTTTGATTCCATCAGATGAACAAACTAATTTGAAGTGGATAGAAGATGTGGATCACCTGTATATTGCTCCACAAATTTGAGGCGATCACTGGGTGGCGCTGCACGTGGATCTCAACAGAAGGCATATTGATTGCTATGATAGCATCGTGGGACAAGTAACCGAAGAGAGTGAGCTTAGAATGCTGAATGCTTGTAGGGCGTTTACGCGGATGATTCCAGCAATGATGAACGCGAACGTTCCTCACGAAATTCTTACACCTACTTACAAACAGTTTACATTCAGGAGGAGGACAGTCTCCAAGGTCCCGCAAAACGTACAGATTGGTGACTGTGGCGTGTACGCTTTAAAGTTTATAGAATGTCTAGCGCTTGGTGTGTCTTTCGATGGAATCTGTGATCAAAACATCCAGGGCATACGTGTTAAAATGGCTGCAGAAATCTTCGATGAGTCACCTGATTTTATGAATCAGTTCACGTAAAAACATTTGTATTTCTTTTGGTTAGGACTTGCACTTTGGATATGTAAAAACCTTTGGATTTCTTTTGGTAGGAATTGTACTTGGATATGTAAAAAACATCTGGATTTCTTTTGGTAGGAATTGTACTTGGATATTGGAAAAATTTGGATTTCTTTTGGTAGGAATTGTACTTGGATTAGAAAGTCCTTTGTTTAGTATCTTTTCAATGTTACGGCTGAGTTATGTACTTCACACGGCTGAGTTATAATTAAATTTTGAATAAACATATATGTTATGGCTGAGTTATATATTTCGAACGGCTGAGTTATCTACTTCGTACGGATGAGTGAGTTATGGCTGAGTTATGTACTTGGTACGGCTTCGTTTAGTCTTTCGTGCCGTGCCTCGATATTACTAAAAGTGTTGTTGGGGAACCCCAAACAATAATTCTGTGCCTGCTCAGATCCACACGCGTAATCAATTTATAAAGTTATTTTTTCACATTATATTATACAATATAATTAAAAAATTGAACTCAAAATTCGAATAAAAAATTTTGAAATTCCGACAAACTGACTAAGTGATGGCTGAGTTATTGACTTACACGGCTGACTTATAAAATATTTGTAAATTAACATTATTATAACTCAACATTTAAATGTAAAATTGAATTATGAATATTACAATTATTATAACCAATAAAAAGTAATAATTATAGAGAGAGATTGATTTTTACACATTCTCACCAAGGATGTGTAAAACATACAACACATGAAGTTTAGGGGTTAGGGTTAGGGTTAGGGTTGGGGTTTAGGGTTTGAGATGTAGGGTTCAGATTATTTGATTTTTGGATTTGGTTCTAATGTGTTTTAATGTGTATGGTTTAAGGTTGTAATATGGATATAATAATATTATTACCATTTGAATATTTTTTTAAAAAATCAAAAAATCAAAAATTTTTTTGGTTATTTCCGGTTATGGGTCGGTTATATTAATATCTAACAATAAATAACCCAAAATATATTGTAATTAAGTAGATTAGCCTAATATAACAGAAATTAAGCCGAATATATCCGAAATTAACTAAACATACCAATTCAAAAATATCAAATTGAAAAATTTATTTTATCGGTCGGTTCGGTTTAGTCGGTTATTTAGTCATTCTAATAAATAACCCAAAATATATTGTAATAAAGTAGATTAGCCTAATATAACCGAAATTAAGCCGAATATATCCGAAATAAACCAAACATACCAATTCAAAAATATCAAATTGGAAAATTTATTTTATCGGTCGGTTCGGTTAAGTCGGTTATTTAGTCATTCTATTTTGAGGGTTGACTGAGATATCGTCTATGACGGCTGAGTTATAATTAATGATGACTGAGTTATAATTAATCATGACTGAGTTATTAAAATAGATTGATAAAACACCACAACATAGAAAGTTCATATCAATTCCAAAAAAAAAAAAAAAAAAAACAACGGAGCTTGACTAATCTCACAGATACTTGTTCAAGCTCTCAAACTTCTTCTCCAGCGCGTCATATTTCTTTTCCAAATACAAGATCATTTCTTCTTGAATCTCGATGCGCTTCTTGGATGCATCCAAGTCCTGCTTCATCTCATTCTTCTCCTGAATAACCCTAAACTCTTCGCGCACTGCATCAGTCCACCACTTCCTGAAACCGCAGCCTTGACCGGGACCCTTAAAAATAGTACATAATTCATATTAGACTAGAAAAAAAGTCAGAAACAGAACACAAAACTCAAAAATAAGAGTACAAAAATCTTTACATCTGTGATGTCATACGGACAACTGAAATAACGTTCTCCTCTCGTGGTAGGATCATTAGAAGTGGCAACGAGAAGCACCGCACCGCAATTACACCCGATTGGAACGCCCTTGTCTCGCCTCCGGATTTCGCCGTACCTCATTTTCATATTTATTTCATTACGATTCAGCTCCTACAGTTCCACAAACACAATATTAAGATAATGCTTTGAGATTTCAGATAGTCCAGAGATCTACCTCAGCTTGGGCTTCAGAAGCAGTTTTCTCATCAGCCATGGAGTTGCCGCCGTAGATATCTCTATTTGCCATCTTCTTGACTCGATCTCGATTACTGAAGCAATAAATCACAACAAATCCCTTAATTTATACTAAAACAATATATCGAACGACGTCGTTTGACAGTAATATACTTGACGGCTGAGTTGTGTTCTTTACACGACTGACTTAGGATAGTCAGTTAAATTAACAACTTTGTTATGGCTGACTTATGCAACGGCCATAATAATGGTTTTACGGCTGAGTTATCCGACGGCCACCCTATTAATTTATTATATACCCGCTCGGGAATGCAAAAAGGTTTGTTGGGGAGACGCAAACAATAATTATGTTTCTTGTTATCATCCATACGCTTAATAAAAATATTTTAAACGATATATTATTAAAATTAAATTCAAAAATTTGAGTTCAAATTTCTCATGTATTTTTATTAATTATTAAAGAAGGGGCCAGTAATTTGACTAAGTAGTGGCTGGGTTATTGACTTAAACGGCTGAGTTATGAGATATTTGTAAAATAAGGTTATTATAACTCAAAATTAAAATTTAGAATGGCAAAATGAATATTACTATTATTATAACCAATAAAAATAATAATTATAGACAAAAGAGCAATTTTTACACATTCTGATCAAAATGTGTCAAACATACCAAAACATGTTGTTTAGGGGTTAGGGTTAGGGTTAGGGTTTAGGGTTTAGGGTTAGATGTGGTAACATTATTTGTTTTTAATATAACAGTTTGGTTTTGGATATAATGTGTTTGGATTAAGGTGGTAATATGGATATACTAATATGAGTATCATTTTGAAATTAATTTTTAAAAAATTTTAAAATTTTGAAATTAATTTTTGGTTATTTTCCGGTTATGGGTCGGTTAGATGAATATCTAACAATAAATAACCCAAAATATATTGTAATTAGGTCGGTTAGCATAATATAACCGAAATAAGCTGAATATAAGAAAACTAGGCAAACATACCAATACAAAAATTCCAAATTGGAAAAAATTATTTTTTCGGTTCGGTTCGGTTTAGTCGGTTATTTAATCATTCTAATTTGAAGGTTGGCTGAGATACCGTTTATGACTGCTGAGTTATCTTTCCAGCATCGATAGTTACAATAAGAGGGAAAGTGAACGGTTTTTAAACCGCGGAAAAAAAAAACTCTCTGTCCTTATCGTCGGCGAAATCTAACCCTAATTCCGCCGGAGATAATCTGTCTTTTTCTACTCTCCCGCCGTCATCTCTCGCCGTCCTCGCTCGATATCCTCATTCGCTCTTTCTTCTCTTCGTCGGCGCTGGTCTTGTTCGTTTCCGTCTAAGCCGTCTCGTCTTCGAGTTCCGGTATGTGTCTTCCTATTTATTTTTGAGTTACGGGTGATTGTCGCCGTCTTGGATGGCTGAGTTTGGACTGAGTTATCTTATGCTTTACGACTGAGTTATGTATTAGTTATTATATGCCTTGTGTTTGCCATATGTTATGGCTGATTTATTTTATGCTTTACTATCAGATGGCGAAGGATATTTCTGAAGAACAAGCAAGGGATTACCCACCAAGACTTTGGCCAGAAATGAAGTCTATTCTACATACTAAAGATATAAACACCAATTTCACGATGTTAGAATTCCCTCAGATTAGGGAATCAATAGGACTGGATGCGTGGGAAAAAACGAAGGATGTACCAATTGGAATAATCTGTAAGCTAGTTGATAGCCAATTCGTCTGGTCTGGTAAGGTTGTTCATTTCCTACTATGTAACCAGTTAAGGGTACATAAGAAGGAGGTTTGGTTTGTGGTCGGCGGTCAACCTATCAGGTTTGGGTTGAATGAATTTCATTATCTGACGGGGTTAAACATAGACCCAATGCCTACTGAACAGTTTGAACTTGAAGAGGAACACAAAAAGTTCTTCCGACTTTTGAAAGTGCCTGGTGGGGCAGGTCCAACGCTACTTGAACTCAGGGAAGCATTAAAAGTGTGCCGGGGATGGGTTAACCTTGATCATCGTAAATGGCTGGGGCTGTTGCTTCTTCAACACATTGGACTTTATGGTTTGCATCATAACTCTAGAATTCCATATGAAAGTGCCAAAAGAGTTTTTGATGATGAAGCAATGAAGACGTATCCGTGGGGTCGGTCAGCATTTGAAGCTCTTGTCGATTCCATAAAGATGCTGAACCCTACGGGAAAGTCGTACACCCTCAGTGGGTTTACACCCGTGTTACAGGCTTGGGCGTATGAGTCCATCAAATGCTTTGGAGAACGGTTTGGGAATGCATCAGCTAATGATGGTGGCATACCGATGCTTCAATGGGGTGGAAACCGTACACGTTCTACGATGGTATCGGTAATTGCTAAAGAGATCAAAGCGCTTGGTGAGGTAAGGTTTATATCTTGTTGAGTGATTGTTTAGTAATGGATGAGTTATGATTTAGTTATGACTGATTTATTGTTTAGTAACGGCTGAGTTATGATTTAGTAATGGCTGATATATGGTTTAGTGTTGGCTGAGTTATTATTCACTGATGGGTCTCATTTTTTTCTTATGTTACAGCTGCGTGTGACTAAAATGGTTATGAAGGATGATGTACGGGAGCTATTTCATACGTGGCCATATCAAAAAGACGACCCAGCAGTTGATCGCCTTATCCAAGACATACATGAGGATAAGTTTGTTAAAGGTTTTTGGGATGTTGATTCGGACTCTCCTTGTAGTGACCCTCACCCAGGGGTAAAATTTTGGCGTGATTTCAAGCTCAAAAGGCCAAGAAAGGAAGCCCTCAGGAAGAGCTAAAAGTTTAGTGAAAGAAAGTCCGAGAAAAATTCGACGGACCAAGAAATGGCCGAACTGTCCGGAACGTACCCCGTCCGAGACGTGTCGATCGGACATGCGTTATTGCTCGAGGAAATTGTCGAGGCTCGAGGAAATTGTCGAGGCTCGAGGGAGTTTGTCGAGGCTCGAGGGAGTTTGTCGAGGCTCGAGAGGAAATGTCGAGGCTCGAGGGAGTTTGTCGAGGCTCGAGAGGATTGTCGAGTACTCGAGTTAGTCGCCGAATACTCGAGAAAACTGCCGATGGTTGCCGATGGTGCCAAGGTTCGACGATGGTCGACCAAAGGCGAAAGAGAACTTCCCACCATTAAAAATCAACCAAATTAAAGGAAAAGAAGTGGTTGATTATTTTAATCAAAGGAAGTAAGTGGAGATTAGTGGATTAATATTTTAATCATGGGAGATTAGTGGAGTTTGAGTGGGAAATTAAAAATTCCCAAAGTTTAAGTGGGAATCATGGTGGCATGTTGATGTGCTTCCAAGTGTAAACCTCACTCTAATAGAGAGTGTGCATGCGCCTCTCATTGGCTGTCTCCGCCGCCCATTCACTCTATAAATAAGCCTCCATTCCTCTCATTTTCGCTCAAAGCAAGAAGGGGTAAGCTAAGGAAAATTGAGAGAGGAAAGAGTGAGAAAGAGTGAGTGTTGGCGAGAGAAGAGAGAAGAGGAAGAAGAAGTTGCAAGAAGAGACTATCGACCAAGACCATCAACGTTAGATCGATAAGGAAAATCGATTCTAACCAAGGGAGAGATCCGAGTAGCCGCGAGAAGACCTTCACCAAAGAAGATCATTCGTCGACGGTTTACTGTGAGTTCAGGCACATATTTGCATCGGCTTAGATGGAGAGTTAAAACTTCCATCTAGTGCGCGGATTTGCATGTTGCATGTAGATGCATTTGCTTGAAGTTCTTTCATGTTTTCTTGTTTAAATGCATGCGGGTTGAGGTTGAGCTAGTTGCTAGATCGAGAGGATCTAGTGACAAGAGCACGTTTTGGTTAAGATACTTGAGAAATTATGGGTTTGAGAACCGCATAAGTTCAAGTATAAATTTCGGTGAGACTTTAAGACGTTTTAATCCGCGAGGATACCGTCTAAGTGATGTGAAAATTGGTATTGCTATCCTTCCCATTCCGTGCCACATGCAGCCGCGACATGCAACCCATGTTCGTGTGTGTGCAGGGTTGGTCACGAAGAGCTCGGAGGTTACTGGGCTCGCTACCCTGCCGAGGCTATTTTACACGACGGTGTAACTTTGGTTGATATCCAAACGCGTACCTTTGTGGTTGCGGTTTGGAGAGTCATGAGGGTTGGGGGAAGAGATGCGTACCGGGCCCAGATAGATCGAATTTGTTGAAAACCGTTGTTTTCATTTTCAGTGTTGTTGTTGCACGTTGTTGCACGTTGTTGATATGGTTGCATGTGTTGCATGCTGTTGCATGTTTTTTTTTTGTTTAAGGTCGCATGGAGATGCGGGGATGATAAAGTGGTTTGATAGCTTTTTAGCTTCCGCTTGCCATCTTTGATGGTTGTTGAGTTGTTTAGCTTGCTTGTTAATGGCTTATGCTTGCATGTGGTTTACCAATGCTTGCATGTTGCCTGTGTATGTTTGCATGTTGTTATATATGCGTGCATGTTGTGTGTGATTGGGGGAAATTGGGTTGGGAATGTTATTTCTCTGCAGGAACCCTGAGCTCACTAAGTAATCTTAGATTACTTATGATAATATTGTTGTTCTGCAGGTGACCCTAGAGGGAACTAGAGGGCGTGGTGAACGATAGGGTGCCGGAGTAGATTTGTTTTTGGTGTCTATTGTAAAATTCAAAGTATGTGTATTTGCGAACCAACTTTTGGCGTGAAGCCTTGTGAACTATTTTGTGTAATCGGTTGTGGAAACTTGTTTAAGTTTTAATGTATTCGGATTTTCTTTTAAATCAAACGGGTCGTACTGGTACAGACTTAGTCCGGGTCGGCCCAACGCACGGCGTGTCTGTAGGGTTGCAAAGCCTGAAGGATGTGTCGTGTGGTCGGGAACCTCGCCGAGGGACTGGCCGAAGGGCCTGATACGTTCTCGCACCCGGCCGGACCTTTGTCGAACGTTCCCATAGTAGCGTCTTCGGGCTGTGCTGTGGCCGGGATGGTCATAGTACGGTTTGGGGGCGTTACAACGGTGGTATCAGAGCATGGTTATGATGCTGTATAGGACTCGTGTTTTCAAAGGATTTATCGAGTCAAATGGTCGCAATAGACAACGGTGGTATCAGAGCATGCTGTTGCATGTTTTTTTTTTGTTTAAGGTCGCATGGAGATGCGGGGATGATAAAGTGGTTTGATAGCTTTTTAGCTTCCGCTTGCCATCTTTGATGGTTGTTGAGTTGTTTAGCTTGCTTGTTAATGGCTTATGCTTGCATGTGGTTTACCAATGCTTGCATGTTGCCTGTGTATGTTTGCATGTTGTTATATATGCGTGCATGTTGTGTGTGATTGGGGGAAATTGGGTTGGGAATGTTATTTCTCTGCAGGAACCCTGAGCTCACTAAGTAATCTTAGATTACTTATGATAATATTGTTGTTCTGCAGGTGACCCTAGAGGGAACTAGAGGGCGTGGTGAACGATAGGTGCCGGAGTAGATTTGTTTTTGGTGTCTATTGTAAAATTCAAAGTATGTGTATTTGCGAACCAACTTTTGGCGTGAAGCCTTGTGAACTATTTTGTGTAATCGGTTGTGGAAACTTGTTTAAGTTTTAATGTATTCGGATTTTCTTTTAAATCAAACGGGTCGTACTGGTACAGACTTAGTCCGGGTCGGCCCAACGCACGGCGTGTCTGTAGGGTTGCAAAGCCTGAAGGATGTGTCGTGTGGTCGGGAACCTCGCCGAGGACTGGCCGAAGGGCCTGATACGTTCTCGCACCCGGCCGGACCTTTGTCGAACGTTCCCATAGTAGCGTCTTCGGGCTGTGCTGTGGCCGGATGGTCATAGTACGGTTTGGGGGCGTTACAACGGTGGTATCAGAGCATGGTTATGATGCTGTATAGGACTCGTGTTTTCAAAGGATTTATCGAGTCAAATGGTCGCAATAGACACTTAGGATAATCCAGATCGTTCATCACTTAGGGTTAGATGGGATTAAGTAAACCCTTTGTTGATCGTGGATGCAGATGTCCCGTCAAGGATCTGAAAGGTCGAGGTCGACGTATCGTTCGCAGGGCACAGAGAGGGGTTCAGGACAGCAGTTTGGTCCGGAGGAATGGGATTCGCAGTTTGAGGATGCTCAAAGGGAAGAGTCGTTCCCAGATATTTATGGGCCGGACGAGTTTATGCCGGATTGGGATGTACCTGACGCGATGCCAGGATACACGCCGTTAAGTTCAAATCATTACAATACCGCGGAGGATATGTACCCGCCAGGGTTTTCACCATTTGGACCGTATGCCGCTTATCCAACTCAGAACATGCCGGGTGTGGACCAAGCGCATGGAGAAGGACCGAGTGAGCAGAGTGTGCCGGAGACCCAGCAGACACTTAAGATGGTTCAGGATCTCTTGAACCATATGATCCAACAGCAGCAGCAGGATCAAGCAAATCGTGCAGCCGAAGATCCATCCGACCAGTTTCTTAAGCGGGTGATGTTGTTACGGAACTTAGGACTCCGTAAATTCAAAGGAGACCCGAATGTCGTGTTAGCCGACGCTTGGATAAAAGACCTGGAAAGTAATTTTGAGTTAACGAGATGTCCAGAGGAGTTTAGGAGACCAGTAGCGGTTAACTTCTTGGAGGAAGATGCTCGTGCGTGGTGGGACACCGTGGTTTCTCGTTATCGGTTTCAAACGATAACATGGGGAATCTTTAAGAAAGAATTTGAGCTGAAGTACTTTCCACCAGAGTCACGCGACCGGTTGGAGAGCCAGTTTTTACAATTAGAACAAGGTGAAATGTCTGTGCGAGCGTATGGAAGAATTTTTACAAGGCTTCGGAGGTACCTGTATCATGGAAATGACGATGAGTTAGCGATGGCCCGGAGGTTCTTTAACGGGCTCAGGCTAGACATTCAAGGGAGGTTGCACGCTGTGACTTACCGCAGTGTCGAGGAAGTGGAAGAGAGAGCGGTAAGTGTTGAAGAGGCGATTGAGAAAGAAAAGGAGATCGCGGCTCGGGATAAAAAGAAAGAGCCCGTCCAGCAAACCAAGATTGTGAACACCCGGAAGGTGAATCAAGTAGCGGGACGGAATTGGAACGCAGGCCGCGGGAAGGTTAAAATGAATGTTAACCAAGGTGGTAATAAGGTGAGCAACATGGATCCGAGGGGATGCTATGTGTGCGGGAAAGTGGGGCATTTTGCTCGCGCTTGTCCAACTGTCGAGGAAACGAAGAGCAGTAACTTGTCAACCGTCACATGTTTCTACTGTGGCGAGTTGGGGCATTATGCGAACTCATGTCCGTCGAGGCCGGCCAAACCGAACGCCCAAACTGTGAACCGTGCCCAGATAGCGAACCAGGAGAAGGAACCCCCAGCAAAGAAGCGAGCAACCCCAGCAAATGTTTTTGCTTTAGGGATAGAGCCACCCAAACCTTCACAGGCCGCGAAGGGCCCTATAACAGGTTTGACTGGGTTCTAACTCTCTTGTGGTTGTTTTGTGTTGCTTGTGTGGTTGTGTGATTTGTTTGGCATTGCATTTTGTCATATTTGCTTTGCATTTAGGAACATTACTTGTTGGTGGTAACCCCACACATGTACTGTTCGATTCGGGAGCGTCCAATAGTTTTGTGACTCCCGAAGTGGTTGACAAGTTTGGAGACTTGTGTGATGAGGAAGAAGTGAATATTAATGTCTATACTGTGGGTAATCAGCCGCCGTTGAGGACAACGAGATGGGTCAAGGATGTGTCGATAGTCTTGCAAGATACGAACCTCCCGGTAAATCCTTTGGTGATGCCATTGGATAGGTTCGATGCTATTTTGGGAATGGATTGGTTATCGGAAAACCAAGCCCATATAGACTGCAGTAGAGGCAGAGTTATTTTTGAGAATGGAGGAAGGACCCCTCTAGTTTTCAATGGGATCAACCCAAGTAGAACGGCATACTTCGCATCGGCAGCAAGAATTAGTAGAGTGAGTGAGGAGGATGGAGTTTATCTAGTCACTCTAACCGCGATGGGAGGAGATGACAGAGAAGGCATGGGAGTTGAGGATATTCCCATAGTCAAGGACTTTGGAGACGTGTTTAGGTCTCTGGAAGGATTGCCTCCACCTAGGAGCCAACCCTTTACCATAAATTTGGAGCCGGGAGCTACCCCAATTGCTAAGGCACCGTATCGCATGGCACCAGCCGAGTTGGCTGAACTCAAGACCCAGTTGGAGGACTTGTTGGAAAAAGGTTTTATACGACCAAGTTCGTCGCCATGGGGAGCCCCAGTGCTGTTCGTCAAGAAAAAGGACGGAAGCATGCGGTTATGTATTGACTACAGAGGTATCAATGACATAACTATAAAAGACAAGTATCCTTTGCCAAGGATCGATGAGCTGTTGGACCAGCTGAGAGGAGCAAGTTGGTTTTCAAAGATTGATCTAGCCTCTGGCTATCATCAAATCCCGATTGCCGAACGAGATGTGATGAAAACGGCGTTTCAAACGAGATATGGCCAGTACGAATTCGTGGTGATGCCGTTTGGACTTACTAACGCACCAGCGGCATTCATGCGATTGATGAATGAGGTTTTTCACGATTACCTAGATCAATTCGTGATCATCTTTATTGATGATATCTTGATTTACTCAAGAAGTGCGGAGGAGCACGCGGAGCATCTAAAGAAGGTTTTGGAAAGGTTAAGGGAGGTAAAGCTATTCGCGAAGTTTAGCAAGTGTAAGTTTTGGCAAAGGGAGATTGGATTTTTAGGACACCGAGTGTCGGAACAAGGTGTGTCCGCAGATCCAGAAAAGATAGCCGCAATACAGGATTGGCCAAAACCAACGACCGCATCAGAAGTAAGGAGTTTCTTAGGCCTGGCCGGCTATTATCGGAAGTTCGTAAAGGGGTTTTCGACTATCGCGAAGCCTTTGACACGACTTACCGGGAAAGGAGTACCTTTCATTTGGAATGTGGAAGCAGAAGAGGCTTTCAGGAAATTAAAGGGAGCGCTGACCACCGCGCCGGTGTTAGCTCTGCCCGAACCAAACCAACCATATTCTGTGTTTACAGACGCATCAAGGGTTGGAGTTGGGTGTGTCTTGATGCAAGGGGATAGGGTGATTGCCTATGCCTCTAGACAGCTAAGCATGAGGAGAATTACCCCACGCATGACCTGGAAATGGCAGCTGTGGTGTTTGCATTGAGAATATGGAGATCATACTTATATGGGGAAGCTGTTCAGGTATTTACAGACCACCAAAGTCTTAAGTACTTGTTCACGCAACCGGATCTTAATCTGCGTCAGAGAAGGTGGATGGAATTCGTAGCCGACTACGATTTAAAGATTCAGTATCACCCAGGCAAAGCGAATGTAGTAGCAGATGCGCTAAGCCGAAGAAAAGCTCAAGTAGATGTTGAGAAGGACGTGGAGTCCTTAGCTGAAGAATTGAAGAAGGTAAGGCTATTAGCCTTAGAAGGGGAATCTGGTGAGCCGTTGGGTTTACAAGCAGTAACTCAAGCGAGCCTACTACAACGGATTCGGGAGGAACAACCTAAAGACGAGAACTTGAAAAAGATCATCGAGGAACTGAAGAGCTCAGAAGGACCGAATGCTAGTGGTTATCATCTAGCTGATGATGACACGTTGTTACTCAATGGGAGAATAACCGTCCCAAATCGGAGCGGATTACGTGAGGAGATATTGGGAGTTGCCCATAGCTCAGCATTGAGTATACATCCTGGAAGCACCAAGATGTATAAGGACGTGCGTAGGTACTATCATTGGCCTGGTTTGAAGAGAGCGGTAGCAAAATGGGTAAGCCAGTGCGACTCGTGTCAAAGAGTCAAGGTGGAGCATCAAGTGCCAGCAGGATTGCTGCGCAACTTACCCATACCAACTTGGAAATGGGATTCTATCTCTATGGACTTTATTACTGGACTACCGATAAGGAAAGGGCGAACCAATGATGCAGTATGGGTAGTGGTTGATCGTTTAACCAAGGTAGCCCATTTGGTACCCGTAAAAAGTACGGATCAAGCCCCCGTGTTGGCGGAGAAGTATATTGATGAAATTTTGAAGCTTCATGGAGTGCCGGCGAATATCGTATCTGATCGCGACCCAAAGTTCGCATCATTGTTTTGGCAAGATTTACAGAGGGCGTTGGGAACAGATGTTCATATGAGCACCTCTTTTCACCCAGAAACGGATGGGCAAACGGAGAGAACTATCCGAACCATTGAGGACATGATCCGACTATGTGCGTTAGAATGGTCGTCGGATTGGGAGAAGAACTTGCCGTTGGTGGAATTCGCGTATAACAATAGTTATCACTCGAGTACCGGCATGTCGCCATTTGAAGCCATGTACGGAAGGCCGTGTAGAACGCCTTTGTGTTGGACGGAAGTTGGAGAGAGGACTAGTTTCAATCACAAGCTGATTGATGAAACGACGGAGAAGATTAAATTTATCCGTGAGAGCATGAGGAAAGCTCAAGACCGTCAGAAGAAGTACGCGGACCGCAAAAGGCGGGAAGTGGAGTTTGAAGTTGGTGACATGGTGTATTTGAAGGTTGCACCACAAAAAGGGAAGGATCGTTTTGGCAAAGTAGGAAAGCTTGCGGTAAGGTTTATCGGACCATACCGGATCGAGAAGAGAGTCGGTGAGGTAGCCTATCGGTTATCAATGCCCGAAGTTATGCGATTGCATAAAGTCTTCCACGTATCACAATTACGGAAGCATGTGCCAGATCCTAGGATGATTGTGCCCGATCCTATAGAGGAGTTGGAGCCAAATCTAACATACCCCGAAGGACCTTTTGGAATAGGGCAAAGGAGAACCAGGAAGTTGAAGAATAGGAGTATTCCTCAAATTCAAGTGTTCTGGGGAAAGCAGAACCGTAAGGTTGTCACTTGGGAGGATGAGGACAGGATCCGTGCCAAGTACCCTCAGTTGTTTGTCGAGGAAGATGAGGCAGGACCGTCAGAACCCTATGGAATTCGGGACGAATTCTATTAAGGGGGGGAGAATGTAGTGACCCTCACCCAGGGGTAAAATTTTGGCGTGATTTCAAGCTCAAAAGGCCAAGAAAGGAAGCCCTCAGGAAGAGCTAAAAGTTTAGTGAAAGAAAGTCCGAGAAAAATTCGACGGACCAAGAAATGGCCGAACTGTCCGGAACGTACCCCGTCCGAGACGTGTCGATCGGACATGCGTTATTGCTCGAGGAAATTGTCGAGGCTCGAGGAAATTGTCGAGGCTCGAGGGAGTTTGTCGAGGCTCGAGGGAGTTTGTCGAGGCTCGAGGGAGTTTGTCGAGGCTCGAGAGGAAATGTCGAGGCTCGAGGGAGTTTGTCGAGGCTCGAGAGGATTGTCGAGTACTCGAGTTAGTCGCCGAATACTCGAGAAAACTGCCGATGGTTGCCGATGGTGCCAAGGTTCGACGATGGTCGACCAAAGGCGAAAGAGAACTTCCCACCATTAAAAATCAACCAAATTAAAGGAAAAGAAGTGGTTGATTATTTTAATCAAAGGAAGTAAGTGGAGATTAGTGGATTAATATTTTAATCATGGGAGATTAGTGGAGTTTGAGTGGGAAATTAAAAAATTCCCAAAGTTTAAGTGGGAATCATGGTGGCATGTTGATGTGCTTCCAAGTGTAAACCTCACTCTAATAGAGAGTGTGCATGCGCCTCTCATTGGCTGTCTCCGCCGCCCATTCACTCTATAAATAAGCCTCCATTCCTCTCATTTTCGCTCAAAGCAAGAAGGGGTAAGCTAAGGAAAATTGAGAGAGGAAAGAGTGAGAAAGAGTGAGTGTTGGCGAGAGAAGAGAGAAGAAGAAGAAGAAGTTGCAAGAAGAGACTATCGACCAAGACCATCAACGTTAGATCGATAAGGAAAATCGATTCTAACCAAGGGAGAGATCCGAGTAGCCGCGAGAAGACCTTCACCAAAGAAGATCATTCGTCGACGGTTTACTGTGAGTTCAGGCACATATTTGCATCGGCTTAGATGGAGAGTTAAAACTTCCATCTAGTGCGCGGATTTGCATGTTGCATGTAGATGCATTTGCTTGAAGTTCTTTCATGTTTTCTTGTTTAAATGCATGCGGGTTGAGGTTGAGCTAGTTGCTAGATCGAGAGGATCTAGTGACAAGAGCACGTTTTGGTTAAGATACTTGAGAAATTATGGGTTTGAGAACCGCATAAGTTCAAGTATAAATTTCGGTGAGACTTTAAGACGTTTTAATCCGCGAGGGATACCGTCTAAGTGATGTGAAAATTGGTATTGCTATCCTTCCCATTCCGTGCCACATGCAGCCGCGACATGCAACCCATGTTCGTGTGTGTGCAGGGTTGGTCACGAAGAGCTCGGAGGTTACTGGGCTCGCTACCCTGCCGAGGCTATTTTACACGACGGTGTAACTTTGGTTGATATCCAAACGCGTACCTTTGTGGTTGCGGTTTGGAGAGTCATGAGGGGTTGGGGGAAGAGAGATGCGTACCGGGCCCAGATAGATCGAATTTGTTGAAAACCGTTGTTTTCATTTTCAGTGTTGTTGTTGCACGTTGTTGCACGTTGTTGATATGGTTGCATGTGTTGCATGCTGTTGCATGTTTTTTTTTTGTTTAAGGTCGCATGGAGATGCGGGGATGATAAAGTGGTTTGATAGCTTTTTAGCTTCCGCTTGCCATCTTTGATGGTTGTTGAGTTGTTTAGCTTGCTTGTTAATGGCTTATGCTTGCATGTGGTTTACCAATGCTTGCATGTTGCCTGTGTATGTTTGCATGTTGTTATATATGCGTGCATGTTGTGTGTGATTGGGGAAATTGGGTTGGGAATGTTATTTCTCTGCAGGAACCCTGAGCTCACTAAGTAATCTTAGATTACTTATGATAATATTGTTGTTCTGCAGGTGACCCTAGAGGGAACTAGAGGGCGTGGTGAACGATAGGGTGCCGGAGTAGATTTGTTTTTGGTGTCTATTGTAAAATTCAAAGTATGTGTATTTGCGAACCAACTTTTGGCGTGAAGCCTTGTGAACTATTTTGTGTAATCGGTTGTGGAAACTTGTTTAAGTTTTAATGTATTCGGATTTTCTTTTAAATCAAACGGGTCGTACTGGTACAGACTTAGTCCGGGTCGGCCCAACGCACGGCGTGTCTGTAGGGTTGCAAAGCCTGAAGGATGTGTCGTGTGGTCGGGAACCTCGCCGAGGGACTGGCCGAAGGGCCTGATACGTTCTCGCACCCGGCCGGACCTTTGTCGAACGTTCCCATAGTAGCGTCTTCGGGCTGTGCTGTGGCCGGGATGGTCATAGTACGGTTTGGGGGCGTTACACTCCTCCCGCAAAGAAGCAGAAAGTCAAGAAGGTGGTAGTTTCCAACAGTCAGTGTGGTGGATCTGGTGAAGGAGCTGAACAGAAGGTGGTAGTTTCCAACAGTCAGGGTGGTGGACCGGTTGGAACTCTCATTGAGTTGGTGTCTAATTTAACCTCAAGGTTTGACACCTTGGAAAAAAACATTGGAGATAGAATAGAAGAGAGGATGAATGAAAGGTTTGAAACCAGGTTTCGTTCTGTTGAGAGTGATCTCAAGCAGATGAAAGAGCACGTGTTTTCCTTGGGTGTTGGGCAAACTGGCCAAAACAATGTTGAAGACCTTCGGGATGAACTGTTCTCACAAAACACTTGTAAAAATTTCAAAATAAAAAACCTTAGGGATGACCTGTTTCCACCAGAAAGTCCACCAGTACCAGTAGTTCCAGAAAAAATGCACCAAAACTACTCTGTCAACAGTCCTCCGGTAATGTCTAAATTATGTTCATGTTATGGCTGAGTTTCCAGATTGTTTAGGTTGAGTTATCATTATCTTTAATTGTCTTCGCTATGTTATACAAGTAGTTGGCCGTGGTTTGGCTGGGGTCAGTAGGAATCTGAATAAAGAGTTTGATAAAGATGAGTTTGATAAAGATGAGTTTGATAAAGATGAGTTTGATAAAGATGATCCTCTTAATTTCATTGAGAAGTCTCCAGCTGCTACGAAACCAATTCTACGGCCTAACACGAGGAAAAATGCCAATGATGGAAAGAAGGACGAAGAATTAAATGCAAAGAAGGCCAAAGTTGAGGCGGCCGCTTCGAAGAAGAACAAAGAGATGGCGGCAAAGAAGGCCAAAGATGAGGCGGCGGCTGCGAAGAAGGTCAAAGAGTTTGCGGAAAAGAAGGCAGAAGATGAGGCGGCGGCTGCAAAGAATGTCAAAGAGTTGGCGGAAGAGAAGGATGGAAATAATCCGCCAAAGAAAAGAGTTAGAAAGACTACTAAGCCTAATCAAATCATTCAATTGGGATCTGATTTGAATGAGGGAGTATCCAAAGCTGGTGCAAACGCTGCTGCCGACGCTGCTGACAGCAGTATATGTGATATGACAGCCAAGATTATGGCTGAAAACAATATCCTTGAACCTGAATCTGAGGATGATGAGGAGGAAAAGATTAGGCTTGATAGAATCAAAGCTTTAAGGCTGGAGAACGTTAAGCTGTCCCCGGATGGAAGTTCATTGAATAAACTACAAGCTACACAAGAGAGGACTTTTCCTTATATTGGGGACAACGGACTGACGTGCATGAGGAAGAACTGTTCACCTGGACCTGGAATATATGATCCTCTGGCACCTGTTGATCCGGTCAAGTTGCAGAAACTTTTGGAGTACCTAAAGAAAGCCGAGTATGACCCTTTAGACCCTTGTTAATCACATCTTGTTAAAATTATATTAACCTGTTTTTTTTTTTTTAGGGGTACACCATTAGGAAAGTCAACATCAAATATTGAATTCTATAGGACTCTCATCACCGAAAGAAATAACTGGCCGTCTGGTACATTTGGGTGGCTGTCTGATAAAGTAAGTTTAACTTTATGGCTGAGTTATTATGTTTACGGCTGAGATATTATACGTAATGACTGAGTTATTATGTTTACGGCTGAGATATAATACATATTGACAGTAGGTGGCAGTGGTATGATTTGTTATTGTTTACGACTGACGTATATTACATTATGGCTGAGTTGTTGTTTACTAATCAGTTTTCTGTTTTATAGCACTTGGGCGCGTTTATGAGACTCCTCAGTATTAGGTACAAACGAGATCCCTTCCCATTTCACAACAAACGCATTGCGTTTATAGACCCGTGGTTCACTAGATCGATGATTGGTGATTATACGATGTTCAATATGAAACCCAAGTTTTTTAAAATGACTGGCAATAGTTATGAAGAGTTAGTTAAAGGTTTGTTACCACTAGATGAACCGACTAATTTGAAGTGGATAGAAGATGTGGATCACCTGTATATTGCTCCACAAACTGGAGGCAATCACTGGGTGGCGTTGCACGTGGATCTAAAGAGAAGGCATATTGATTGCTATGATAGCATCGTGGGACAAGTAACCGAAAAGAGTGAGCTTACAATGCTGAATAATTGTAGGGCGTTTACACGGATGATTCCAGCAATGATGAACGCGAATGTTCCTCACGAAATTCGTACACCTACTGCCAGTCAGTTCAGTTTCAGGAGGAAGAGTGCCTCCAAGGTCCCTCAAAACGTACAGGTTGGTGACTGTGGCGTGTACGCTTTAAAGTTTATTGAATGTCTAGCGCTTGGTGTGTCTTTCGATGGAATCAGTGATCAAAATATCCAGGCTATACGGGTTAAAATGGCTGCAGAAATCTACGATGAGGCACCTGGTTTTTTTGATCCAGCTTAAATAATGCATTATGTCCTTCCTTCCTTTTGTTTCTTTTGGAATTGTACTTGGATTTGTAAAACTTTGATTTGTCTATTTTCAAAATTATGGCTGGTTTACGGTTAAGTTACGGCTGATTTACATACTTCACACGGCTGACTTATGAAATATTTGTAAATTAAAATCATTATAACTCAAAATTAAAATATAGAATGAAAAAAAGGAATATGACAATCACTATAAGCAATGAAAAGTAATAATTATAGACAAAGATTTATTTTTACACATTCTCACCAAGGATGTGTAAAACATACAACACATGACGTTTAGGGGTTAGGGTTAGGGTTAGGGTTAGGGTTAGGGTTAGAGATGTATGTTTCATATTTTCCAATATTATGGGTTTTAATATAACAGTTTGGTTTTGGTTATATTGTGTTTGGTTTAAGGTGGTAATTTGGATATACTAATATGATAACCATTTTTCAAATTTTTAAAAAAATTTTGAAATTACTTTTCGGTTATTTCCGGTTATGTGTCGGTTAGACGACTATATAACCATAATATAACCCAAATGTTATCCAAATTAGGTCGATTAACTTAATATAACCGATAGCAAGCCGAATATAACCGTAATTAACCGAAAATAATGGAAAAATTAGTTTCCGGTTTGGGTCGGTTTGGTCAGTTATATAGTCATTCTAATTTGGGGTTGGATGAGTTATGGAAACGTTATGGCTGAGTTATCGTTTACGGCTAATTTTTACCGACTAATTTTTTACCGACTAAGGATTTACGACTACACGTTTTAGTCGTAACTGAGTAGTAAACAGAAAATTAGCGACTACGTTATGACTCTTACTGCAGTCGGGAATGGGCTGTTTTCTTGTAGTGGGCGTGGACTTTGTTAATGATCTTTTGATATCCTATTGATCAAATATGTAGCGTGCCGTACTGCCTCTCCCCATGATATGACCGTGGCTAGCAAGGAGTCAGAAGCTGCAGAGCAACCGGAGATCGTGGGAAGGATCACTCGCTCAAGAGCTAAGGAGATGGCCAAGGAAGCTCATTCACTCATAGCTGACGGGTCATTCAATCTACCGAGGATCCAAGTCTTCAACATATCCACCTTGAAGACTTCACCCGGTAATGATAACTAGATAACGTAGGTGTGAAGTTTTAACTCTTTTTCCCATAGCCGAGTTTTGTCGCAATGGGTTTTCTCGGTATGGTTTTTAATGAGGCAAATGGATCACTACGTCGAGTTATCTAGAAGTCATTACCAATGGAGAATAATGTACAAGTCACTATGACTTCCGTACTTAGTATCTTAGAGGCGCACCAATTATGATCCTGTGGGATGGGACGCCTCGTTGTTTTCTTCTTTCCTTTAAACGCTTTGTTGTTTTATTTTGAAGTTCCTGTTGTTTGGACTGTCGAGCCTTAGGGTTGATTATAAAACCCAAAAGCGACGCCTCTTTGTTTGGGTAGCGAAGAAGCTTTATGTAACAAGTATTGTTGATACTTTCTTCTCTCAATCCGAATTCGTGAATGCGTTCATGATTCCGAGTTTCTAAACACTTTGTGATTAAGAAACTCTTCACTCTGTTCGAATCCATATAGCCAACTAAACACTTCCCACTGTTGAATCATTGCTGTCATTGTTCGATCATCGCACATCGTCTCTCACAAATCACTCGTGTATCATCACCACTACATCTCGTCGCCTATCACCGTCATTAGCCTCCATCAGAGTTTCATCCTAGGGAGATCGTATTATGTGGTATCAGAGCCAACTCTATGCCAAAGGCTGAGCGATTCTAAACCCTAATCTCGTTTTGTGTTGTTTTGATTTTGTTCGTTTGTTTAATTCTTTGTTTTGTTCGTCTGTGCGGCGTTTTTGGCTTTTGTTGTGAGTCTTGTTTAGTTTTAGGATTTGTTTTTTTTTGTTGTTCGTTTGTGTCTAGATTACGAGTCTTAGAGTTTATCTTATTTCTTTCATTCAAGGAACGTTTTACTTCGAGTTTTCCTTCTTTAATTTGCAGGTACAATGGAGCTTTCTCCAGAAGCTATGGAAGCCTTGAACCAAGCCATGGCTAAGCAAATAACAGAAGCAAACAAGACAATGTCTACTCAGTTCCAGCAACAGATGGAGCAGCTCAGTAACAAGTTTGAGAAGAAGATCAAAGATATAGCTCAAGCAACTAGCGCTTCAGATCAAAGTTCTTCAGAACCGCCTAGCCCTAATGAGGCTCTCCGCCTAGCTAAAGGGAAGGCACACGTGGTAGCGTCTTCAAAGCATACACGGATCAGAACAGCTAAGTCACCTACTGGGGGAGAGAGACTTGTTTCAATCAGAGAAGAAACACTCAAAACACAGAAAGAGAGCATCGAAGAAATGGCAGAGATCCTACACGCCCACGACGAGCTGAACAAGTAGCTGGGCATCGGATATACTTTGATTCAGATAGAGAGTATTCAGAAGAAGATGAAGCTTCAGATCATAGCCAAGAGACAATGAGGAGAAACAGAAACAGAGATCATGGCAGGGATTATGATCCTTTGAGGCAGCAGCTGAATCATCTCAAGATTCAGTATCCTTCTTTCCATGGTACCAACGATCCAGAGACTTATCTAGACGGGGAAAGGAAGATGGAGTCGAACTTTCAGGTTCAAGGTACCTATGAGTTGAACAAGGTGAAGATAGCCATATCTGAATTCAATGGCTATGCTTTGTTGTAGTGGGAGCAGCTGGGGCTCACTAGACATCGACAGAGAGAGCCTGCTATCACTACATGGGAACAGTTAGTCACGCAGATGAGAAAGAAGTTTGTGCCTACACACTACCAGTGAGAAAATCTTATCAAGCTGAGGCGTCTCACTCAAGGCACTAATTTTGTTAGAGACTACTATCAGGAGCTGGAAACGCTTATGATCAGGGTTGATCTAAGAGAAAGTGAAGACATGGTTATGTCTTGATTTCTTGGAGGTTTGAACAGAGAGATTCAAGACAAGATAGAGCTGCAGAACTATGAAGATGTGCAAGAAATGGTACATAAAGCAGAGCTAATTGAATCACAGATCAAGAGAAAGGGAGTGAGATCAATGTTTACGTCTAACATTCCCAAGCCAAGAGAGTTCAGCAAACCCGCCTTCACCAAGGACAGCAAACCCACGACAGCCACAGTCAAAGAGGAAGTTAAGATCGATTTCAAGCCCAAGAGTGGCAACTCTACAAGTCATATCAGGTGTTTCAAATGCCAAGGAATGGGGCATTATTCCAGGGACTGTCCTAACAAGAAAATGTTTCTCCTTCAAGAAGGAGGAGAGATTGTGCCTGTAGACTGTTCAGAGAGTGAACTAGAGTCTGATTTAGGTGAAGAAGGTGAACCAGCAGTCATGGGAGAGATGTTAGTAGCACGCAGAGCTTTAAGTGTTCAGACTCATCCCGATGATAGAGGGCAGCGTGAGAACCTCTTCCACACCAGGTGTATGGTTCAAGACAAGGTCTGCACCTTGATCGTTGATGGTGGCAGCTGTACTAATGCTGCTAGTGAAGAGATGGTACAGAAGCTTAATCTCAAGACCACTTCACATCCAAGACCTTATCAGCTACAGTGGTTGAATAACAAGGGAGCTTTAACAGTTTCGCAGCAAGTGATAGTGAAACTCACAATTGGGAAGTACGAAGATGAGCTGCTTTGTGATGTGATCCCGATGAAGTCAAGTCATATTCTTTTGGGAAGACCATGGCAGTTCGACAGTAGAGTGTTTCATGATGGCTACACCAACAAGCAGTCATTCGAGTTCAAAGGACGCAAGGTCACTCTTCTACCACTTACACCCAGCGAGATCTACAAGGATCAGCTTCACATGAATCGCAAGGATACAGAGAAAGTGTCTCACAGCCTGTACATCAATCACAGCGAGTTCAATAAGCTATTTGATCCAGAGATGACCACGTTCATGTTCGTTTATAAAGAGACACTCGCTAGTACCAAGCCAGCAGAAGAGCTTCCACGCGAGATGATAGAGATTATAGAGGAGTACAAGGGTGTATTTCCAGAAGAGATACCTCCAGGTTTGCCTCCAATACGTGGGATAGAGCATCAGATCGATTTGGTACCGGTTCAGCTCTACCGAACATACCAGCTTACAGGACCAATCCTGTAGAGACTAAGGAGCTCCAGAAGCAAGTAGAAGAGTTGATGAGCAAGGGACACATCAGAGAGAGTCTCAATCCATGCGCAGTACCAGTCTTGCTCGTACCAAAGAAAGATGGTTCATGGAGGATGTGTGTTGACTGCAGAACTATTAACAATATCACAGTGAAGTATAGACATCCGATCCCGAGATTAGATGATATGCTGGACGAGCTATGTGGGTCAACAGTCTTCTCAAAGATCGATTTGAAGAGTGTGTATCATCAGATCAGAATGAAGGAAGGAGATGAATGGAAAACAGATTTCAAAACCAAGCAAGGGCTCTACGAATGGCTAGTCATGCCGTTTGGTCTCACCAATGCTCCTAGCACCTTCATGCGTTTAATGAATCATGCTCTCAGACTTTTCATTAGCGTCTTTGTGGTTGTGTACTTCGACGACATCCTCATCTACAACAAAGGTCTAGAAGAACCCTTAGAACACATCCGCCAAGTTCTAAATGTTCTTCGTTCTCAATCCCTCTTTGCTAATTTTTCTATATGTTCGTTCTGTACTACTGAGGTTGTCTTTCTAGGCTTTGTTGTCAGTGCAGAAGAAGTTAGAGTGGACGATGAGAAGGTCAAGGCTATTAAGGAGTGGCCAACACCCAAAAACGTGGCAGAAGTCAGGAGCTTTCATGGCTTAGCAGGATTCTACAGGCGATTTGTCCAAGACTTCAGTACCATTGCAGCGCCACTTACAGAAATTATCAAGAAGGATGTAGGATTCAGATGGGAGGAAGCACAAGAGAAGGCGTTTTCAGCCTTAAAAGAGAAGCTTATCACTGCCCCTATTCTCTTACTTACTGATTTTATGAAAACTTTTGAGATTGAATGTGATGCCTCCGGAGTGGGTATAGGTGCTGTTTTGATGCAGGATAGGAAGCCAGTAGCTTACTTCAATGAGAAGCTAGGAGGATCAATGCTAAACTATCCTACATATGACAAGGAGCTGTACGCCTTGGTTCGGGCTCTTCAAACGTGGCAGCATTACCTGTGGCCCAAGGAGTTCGTTATCCATACTGATCACGAGTCCTTAAAGCATCTCAAAGGACAATAGAAGCTCAACAAGAGACATGCCAGATGGATGGAGTTCATAGAGACTTTCCCCTACACGGTTAAGTACAAGAAAGGTAAAGATAATGTAGTCGCAGATGCATTATCCAGGAGGTACACTCTCGTTTCTACCTTGTCTTCTAAGCTTGAAGGTTTTGAGAAAATAGTAGAACTTTATGAGACTGGCATCGATTTTGCTGAGAGCTATGGCAAATGCCATAAATTTGCTTTTGAAAACTATTATAGGCAAGATGGATTCTATTTTATAAGGATCGATTGTGTATACCAAGAGGATCCATAAGAGAACTGCTGATTAGAGAAGCTCACGGAGGTGGACTAGCTGGACATTTCGGAGTGTCAAAGACTTTACTTGGACTACAAGAACACTTCTATTGGCTTCAAATGAAGAAAGATGTTGAGAAAGTCTGTTGTAGGTGCCATATCTGCAAAATGGCAAAGGGTAAAGTACAGCCCAACGGCTTGTACACTCCTCTACCTATCCCTTCTCAACCTTGGACTCATATTTCTATGGATTTTGTTCTTGGCTTACCTCGAACCAGAAATGGTAGAGATTCGATTTTCGTTGTGGTTGACAGGTTTAGCAAGATGGCCCACTTCATTGCCAGTCACAAGACGGACGATGCTGTTATTGTAGCTAACTTGTTTTTCTGGGAAGTAGTACGTCTGCATGGAATGCCTCAAGTGATCGTTTCAGACCGAGATACAAAGTTTCTAGGACACTTCTGGAGAACGCTATGGGCTAAACTCAAAACCAAGCTATCATTCTCAACCACATGTCACCCGCAAACAGATGGGTAAACCGAAGTGGTGAACAGGACGCTATCTACACTCCTCAGGACCTTAGTGAAAAGCAATCTCAAGTCATGGGAAGAATGTCTACCACACGTTGAGTTTGCATATGATCACGCTAAGCATTCTGCTACTCTATTCTCTCCTATTGAAATTGTTTATGGTTTTAATCTACAATCACCTCTAGACTTGATTCCTTTACCTTTAAGTGTGAAGTGTAGCTTTGATGGCAAAGAAAAGGCTGAACAGGTCAGGAGGATACATGCTAAAGCTAAGGAGAACATAGAGAAAAGAACCAAGCAGTACGAGAAGCATGCGAACAAGGGCAGAAAGGAGCTCGTTTTCGAAGAAGGAGACTTAGTGTGGATTCATCTACGCAAGGATAGGTTCCCAGAAGAGAGGAAAAGCAAGCTTCTACCACGAGCTGATGGCCCATTTGAAGTCATCAAGAAGATCAACGACAACGCCTACCAGATTGATCTTCAAGGTAAATATACTATATCTCCAACATTCAATGTTTCTGACTTGCTTCCTTATTGTGCAGATTCCGATTTGAGGACAAATCCTTTTGAAGAGGGGTTCAAATCCTTTTGAAGAGGGGAGGATGATATGACCGTGGCTAGCAAGGATTCGAAGCTGCAGAGCAACCGGAGATCGTGGGAAGGATCACTTGCTCAAGAGCTAAGAAGATGGCCAAGGAAGCTCATTCACTCATAGCTGACGGGTCATTCAATCTACCGAGGATCCAAGTCTTCAACATATCCACCTTGAAGACTTCACCCGGTAATGATAACTAGATAACTTAGGTGTGAAGTTTTAACTCTTTTTCCCATAGCCTAGTTTTGTCCCAATGGATTTTCTCGGTATGGTTTTTAATGAGGCAAATGGATCACTACATTGAGTTATCTAGAATTCATTACCAATGGGGAATAATGTACAAGTCACTATGACTTCCGTACTTAGTATCTTAGAGGCACACCAATTAGGATCCTGTGGGATGGGACGCCTCGTTGTTTTCTTATTTCCTTTAAACGCTTTGTTGTTCTATTTTGAAGTTCCTGTTGTTTGGAGTGTCGAGCATTAGGGTTGATTATAAAATCCAAAAGCGACGCCTCTTTGTTTGGGTAGCGAAGAAGTTTTATGTAACAAGTATTCTTGATACTTTCTTCTCTCAATCCGAATTTGTGAGTGCGTTCATGATTCCAAGTTTCTAAACACTTTGTGATTAAGAAACTCTTCACTCTGTTTCGAATCCATATAGCCAACTAAACACTTCCCACTGTTGAATCATTGCTGTCATTGTTCGATCATCGCACATCGTCTCTCACAAATCACTCGTGTATCATCACCACTACATCTCGTCGCCTATCACCTGTCATCAGCCTCCATCAGAGTTTTGTCCTAGGGAGCTCGTATTACCCCAGAAGTAGTTTGGTACGTCCATATGCTTCAAGATACTTCTAGTCATCTCCAAAAGAGTTCTATTTCGCCTCTCGACAACTCCGTTTTGTTGAGGAGAATACGGTGCCGTTAAATGCCTCTTGATTCCATGTTTTTCACAATAGGCTTGAAATTCATGAGAAATAAACTCTCCTCCTCTGTCCGTTGGAAATGTTTTTATCACAGCCCCTGTTTCTTGTTCAACAATTGTCTTGAAATTTTTGAATTTCTCAATTGCTTCACTCTTCTCCTTCAACAAAACAGTCCACATGTACCGTGTCATCAATAAGCACAAAGACATATCTCTTATGACCAGCAGTGGGAGGTGTAATAGGTCCACACAAATCTCCATGAATAAGCTCAAGACGTTGAGTAGCTCGATAGGAACTCGCTTGAGGAAAAGAGTTCCGCGTTTGTTTTCCGACGAGACATGAAGCACAAATCTCCTTTTCTACTGTGAAACTTGGTATACCACTCACTAGCTCATTCTTAATCATCATCTTCATTGTCTCCAAGTTAACATGACCCAGCCGTGCATGCCACTTTGATGATTCTGTTGATGTTGTTAACTGCAAACACTTTGTATCATCGATGTCCAGGATCACCTTGTACAAACGATTTCTTGCTCTTGTTGTCTTCACCAGTAGTTGTCCTTGACGATCATATATTATTAGAGAATCTTCTTTCATTCTAACCTCACAACCTGCTTCAGTGGCTTGACCAAGACTTATGATATTGCTTTTTAACTCGGGTATGTAATACACATTGTGTAAGACTTTCCTTACACCATTTTCGAACACGAACCGTATAGAGCCTTTACCTTTTATATCAATGCGAGAATCATCGCCGAACCTCACCATTCCTGTCACACTTTCATCAATGTTCCCAAAAAACTCTCGATTCCCACTCATGTGATTGCTTGCGCCATTGTCAAGATACCACACGTTTTTGCAGTCGAAATTCACATCGAAACGGGTTGGTTTAACTTTCTGCTCATTGAGGTAGACCACTTCATGCATCATTAACTCATCAGCTTCGTGTGTTTCATCTTCCTTTTTATCAACCACTTCTTGGAGTTTGAGCAATCTGTCAGGACAGTTAACGGCAAAATGTCCCTGTTTGTCACACCGAAAACAAGTGATCATAGCCTCTCGCTCTTTATCACACACTTGTCTGTATGATCCGTTTTGATTGTATCCAAAGCGTCCACGGCCTCTTTCTCTCCAGTAAGATCTTCCTCCTCTTCCTCTGTTATTTCCAAAATTTTCTTGTCGAGAATCGGTATTGGCGTACATGAGCTTGCCCTGATCTTCTTGTTCTTCATCTTCTTCATTGAGTCGCTCTTCATATGCTTTTAACCTACCCACAATATCCTCAAAAGGTTGTTGTTTTCAGATCGAGAACTTGCTCAAGAGATGCGACGATGTGTATATACTTCTTCCGTGGTAAAATTTTGAGAAACTTCTTTACAAGCTTAGGTTCATCAATTATTTCTCCAAGAGCCGCCGAATTTGAAGAAATCTCAGCAAGTTTACCAGCAAAAACATCAATCGTATCCCCTTCCTTCATCTTGATTCTGTCAAACTCACTCATGAGAGTTTGTAATCTAGCTTCTCGTACTCTCTTTGCTCCAACATGTCTCGCTTTGATGGCTTCCCAAACACCGTTTGATGTATCATGCTCTCCAACTTGTAAGATCAAAGATTCGGATATGGATTGAAACAACAAAGCAATTGCCATATTGTTTTTCTCTTCATCTTTGTTCCCAGGATCGATAGTCTCCCATACCTTGTGAACCTTAAGAGCGATCTTCATGCGCATAGCTCAGACCGTGTAATTCGTAGAAGTTAGCATAGGACACTTAACAGAGGAAGCTCCAACATCCTTAGCCTTGTTCATCACGTTTTTCTCATCATCACTCATCTTTTCTCTAAACGATTTGAAGTCTTCGAAAGAGAAGAAAAAAAAACTCGGTACCGCTCTGATACCAATTCAAGAATCACGAACACAGAGATCAATCAGAATAATTCTTATTATTAAGGAAAACTCAGCTCAAAAACCTTAATCTCAAATCTCATAAGTTGTGCTACAACCTAGCACCTCCTTATATAGGGAAAATAACTCAAAACCCTTTTTGGAAAACTACCATTAGATAACTCCTATAGAAAAGTAAAACTCACATATTAGATATGTATATTTAGACT
Source organism: Camelina hispida (assembly GCA_023657505.1). NCBI lineage: Eukaryota > Viridiplantae > Streptophyta > Magnoliopsida > Brassicales > Brassicaceae > Camelina > Camelina hispida. Next base: position 13,367,665 of record CP094635.1, on the reverse strand, counting down.
CTCCTAAATATACTTAGCTTGATCCCCAAGCTGCTTCAAGCTTTAACAACATTTTAAACATCCATTTTCAAATTGCACGTTAAGCGAGCATATTTCTCCTACATCTCCTACGGCCTCGAATGTTACTCCCCTTTTATACAACCGATTCGCGCAAGGCATATGTGATAATTAATATATATATACCTCGTTGATTTCCTTGACTATGTTTGGGAACTGTTACCACGAGGGTACTTCTCAAAAAAAAAATAAGGAAGCTTAACTAGACCATGATATATGCAAGTAGTTTGGGTGGTATGTAACCGACTTTTGGAAATTGAAATAAAGAAGCATAACTAGACCATGAAGTATATTGTTAGGGAAGAGTCTTGGGACGATGGGAGTGAAAACCTTATCTAGAATGAAGAAGGGTTCTCCAGCAAAAGTAATCTCTCTCGATAGTGGTTAATTTCAAGACAAAGGAAATCGACAAAAGAATCCCCAGTTTCAGCATTGGTCCTAGACTTCTGGTTAACATCATCCAAAGAAACATGAGTATGAAAACAGAATCCTTTAGCACCATATCTAAAGAGTCTTCTGACTTGATCCAAGTTGTGCACTCAAATTAGCATTCTCTAATGAGGAGACCCTCGTCTTCTTCTATTATGTTTTGAAAACCATCAAGCTTCATCCCTAGAGAGTGAACTTTGTCTGTGAATATAATTCTGTCAAGTACTTCTTTTTTTTTTTTTTTTTTTTTTATAATCTAGGTATCCAAAGCCCAGTGGGTCCTGACTAGTCTACTAGCCCGAAGGCTTGGCGTGCGTCCCGAAAGTGGCAAGAGTGATTCCTGGAGGCCGCATAGCCCAATGTCAAATTTTTCTGCGGTGGCCACTTAAGGTGTTTGCAGCGGTGGGGATTCTGTCAAGTACTTCTCTTTAACTAGTTCTGTATTGAGATACTTGGGAGATATTGAGCCAAACATATCTTTGAGGGACTTGAGAGACTGAGATTTCAGAGAATGGTGCAATGGCTACGTACGACAAGGAAAACTTTAATCAAAAGAAAATCAATTCAGTAAAAACAAGAGATGAGGTTGTGTTGTAGTAATTCCAATGACCATGACCAAAAAAAAGATCGAGAAAAAAAAAGCTCTGTCTCCAATATTAGCTCATAACACCGAACATCAACACCATCGATATCCCAATCACTCCATAGCTAATGACTCCCTTAGAAGCTGCATTAGGCGGCGATGGAGAGGGTGAAGGTGTCGATGGAGACAAAGAAGGCGTTGACGGAGACGGTGAAGGAGTCAAAGATTCTAAATCTGGCGTACCGTTGGCCGGGGGAGAAGCTGTTGGAGGCGGTGTTTTAGGTTTACGCGGAGAGCGAGGGGAAAATGATGGAGAAGGAGTAGACGAAGACGGTGGAGAAGGTGTTGCCGGAGATGAAGCGGTGGGGAGGACGGGAACAGCGAGTTTCATGCCACCGAGGCAGTGACCAGGACTAGGGCAAAGGAAGTGTATAGTTCCAACTGTTGTAAGATCGATCTTAGTGTCTCCCCCAGAAAAGCTCTGTGTTTCTCCGGTGCTGTCGCAACTATCGAATCCAGCTTTATCCACCACAGAAACCGAGTGTGACGGATCATATTGGAATTCTGTACAAGAGAAAATCAGTAGCTTGTTACTTGTTATTAGTCTAAAAAATGGGTTTCTTGCAACATAAGTGATCTGCACCAAGATTTATAGACCTAGAATTGCTAGGTAAAAACAAAGGTTTCTTGTAAAACAAGTAACCAGATAAACGTTTTAGCTACCTAGAGTGTCACCGACTCTGAAAGTCTTTCCACTAGCCCACGTCGTGTAATCAACACCACTATTCCAACCAGCAGTATCTCCGACCTGGAATGTCACGGCCAAGATGGAAGGGACTGCCGCTAGGAAGAGGAAGAGAGCGGCCACTGAGTTTGATCCCATGGAGATAGATAATGTAAAATGATAGATGCAGAGAGATATGAGGAAGAGGTAAAATAGTGTGGTGCGTTATAAAGTGAGAGGGCTGGCTATTAGAACGAGGAAGACGAACGACTAAACTAAAAGAGAGAGTAATTATGTTTTTAAGATTAAATTTTTTAAAAAGTCGTGGTGGCTTGATCAATTCCGTCAGCTGTTTATTAATGTATTTTTGAAATTCATTGTTATTATGTTTACCAGTTCTTTCATTTTTGTTTTCAAAATCTTATGTTTTTGATGATGAGCTCCATCCATGTGCAATCACCACAACCATTTTCTAAACCATGTGCAAACGTGATAAAATATATAAACATTAACCAGTTGGTAAAAAGAATTGAAGAAAATAAACCATAACATTTAAAAAAAAAATAATAAGTATAAGATCATACTACGGAAATGGCTACCACGTAACACGTTCTCTAACCTCTTTTCTAATTAATAATCGAAGGTACACAAATTCGGTACGGTGTTTCTTGAAACAACATTTCGGAAATGCCTGCGAAAGCAAAACTGATCAATGATATAACAATAATCAATCCCAAATAACAAAATATACTAAATCGTTTGACTAAACTAAACTAAAGAATATTATTACTCGTTTATCTAATACAATAATATTATTCGTTTATATGATACAATAATCAACCATTTCTCTCACCACTAGTATTATTGTATTATATAAACGCGTGAAAGCAAACCTGCCAGATAAATATTAATTGTTGACATAGTCCGCACTTATTTGCTAAAATGTGCTATCATATTCTTATTTATCAAGAATTTTTTTCCAAAACATATTCATCAAGATTCAAGTACATCACTCTTTCATCTACATCCTTTATTGAATTGGTTCGTTCACTTGTTGTCATTTTTAACGAGTAAAATTTTACGTCACAAACTAATTATTTTACTGAGCACAATTTTTATTTTTATTTTGTATAACGTAAGTGAAGATTGTAATTAAGAGATTCGTGTTTTCTTTTGTTTTTGTCAGTTTTCGTTTTTCGTCAGGTAAGGGATTTGGTATCTTTCAGGTAGTGTAATATTCGTTTAGGCTACATATGTATTACACAGTACTATGTAACTCAGTTTCATGTACCCTTATTACAATCCAGGTTTGCTGTTTGAATGGTTCACGCGTGTTTACCTCATATATTAACAACTTTATGAGAAAGACAGTTGTTGTCCTTTTTGCATTTAGATCATACTCAACAAGGCCTTAGTTACTGCTTTTATTAATGAAAGGAAAAAAAGAGCCATGTGAATACATACATACCCAAAAAAACGAAAAAGATACTTATCTTCAACCAATCTAAAATTCTAAACTATGTATGATTTGAATCCCTTTTTTCAATACAGAATTCCATGGAATATCATATTCAGCATTGGTGAAAGATGCATTAAATATTGTAGCTACTAGGTTCTTTGACTTATCTGTCGATGAGAAGATGCTTCTGGTTTCTGATAAATGTTCGAAAGCCAGTCAGGTATGGCACCATCCAGCATAAACCATTCAACAGACAGAATTACTGGAGGAATGATTTCGTAAAACATTACTCCCATCCTGGCCTCTCAAAGTGGATCGATTTGTGACCATCCAACCCTCCATGCTACAAGTCAGTAAGCCTATCAGTAAAGTATTGAGCCAACTTCACTAATCACTATACAAAACTTGGTATCTTTGATTCAACTTTACAAAAAAAATTTATCGATCAAGCCCATAAAAAATTGCATCAATACTCATACGGTACCATTACCATTTTAAAAATAGCAGTTGAAAAGATTGAGAGTATTGTTTTTTTGAGTTGCTTGTTAAAATTTAATTAGATATGCATATGTATTTTAATTAATTTATGTTAATAAGTTTTTTTAATTAGCTTTTCTATGTGGTTAAGAGAAGAAAAAAAGTTGAAAAAATTATTGACATAACTTGACACTAACTGACACACATTTCACAATCTCATTTATTACAATTTTTACCCATATCCATCTTTTAGGGTATTTTCATCAGTAATACTCACATGAATGTCTTAAATTTTAAATAATATTAATTTAATTTTAGATCTCTACTAACTTATTTTTATTCTTTCTCCTTCCATTAGTCATCCTTAATTACGGGTGTTTCCACCATGTATGATATAACTTAAATTAAAAAATGTGTTATTAATATATTTTGTAATGTTATAAATATTGTTTATAGAATTTTAAACAAAATTAGGAAAATAGAATTAGAAACTATAGTTATAGTATAATACATTTTATTAAAAAACAAATATATTACATTATAAAAACTTTAAAATAAATATTATAACATACTAAATATGTACTTAACTCACAAACTATGACAAGAGAAAAACTATTTTTCTCTGTTCATTGTGAGAAAGAAAGACTTCAGAACATTGAAACATACTTGGGGTTTTTCTGTTTCTAATGTGGTTGCAGCGCGGGTGTTCACAGAAGTGTTGAGAGGAGGAAGCATATCGGGACCTTAATTAAAAACTTGTTTAAGACACTTCTCTTTTAATCAAGTTTATTGTTGTTGCTAGATTTATTTGCTAGGCTCATTATCTTCCGTATGTTCTCTCTGACTGTTTGATTGATTTCTTGACTGCTTGCTTGCTTGATTGATTGATTGATTGTTATTTTGAGGTTTGGGTTGCGGAAAACTAATATTGTACATGGAACTTTGAAACTCACTAAGTAATCTAAAATTACTTATGATAATATTTTGTCTTGCAGGAAACCTTAGAGGGAACTAGAGGGCGTGGTGAACGATAGGAACCCTGAGTAGTTTTGTGTCTCCCGGAGTAGTTTTTGTGTCTCCTCGAGTAGTTTTTATGTCTTTTGTAAAATTACAAGTATGTTTTATTATGTACCGATCTTTGGCTCTAGGCGTTACTCTCGAACTCTATAATATTTTTGATAATCGTTTTGTAATAAACTCCTTATATATTAATACATTCGGGTTTCTTTTGAAAGTATAAGTAATAACTGATATAGAATTTGTCCAAGTCGGCTCAACACTTGGGATGTCACAAGGGTTGTAAAGCCTAAATGATGTTCCAAGTGGGCGAAAACCCCCATCGACAGACTGGCTAAGGGTCATGATCTGTTCTTGAACCTCGGCGAAATCGTTGGTGATTGTTTTCAAAGTGGCATCTCGGGGCTGTCTGTGGCCTGTCCGGCCATAGGACGGTTTTGGGGCGTTACAATTATGGTGTGAAAAACGGCCAGCGAGTTCAACGATTGAAGACTGAACTTGCAATGTGTCGTCAGCATGGTATGTCTCTCGATGAGTACTATGGGAAACTTTAAGGTTTGTGGAAGTGCTTGAGTGATTACCAGCAGGCAAAAACGATGGAAGAAATACAAAAGGAGCGAGAAGAGGGTAAGTTACACCAACTGTTGATGGGTCTTGAAGAGACCATTTATACGACAATTAATTCTACTCTTCTTTCTCGTGTTCCATTGCCATCTTTGGAAGAGGCGTATAATGTTTTGCAGCAAGATGCTGAATCTAAGTTGGCAAGTCAGTTTCATCATGAGCGGCATGATGTAGTGAGTTTTGCTGTTTAAACACATCCTCGCTCGTCTCCTTCTCCTATGGATTATCGAAATCACACATGTAAAATCTGTGGGAAGCTTGGGCATTTTGATGACAATTGCTTTGCGAAAATTGGATATCCACCATGGTGGGTGGATAAACCAAGGACAAAGCCTTCTTCGGGAAACAACGGGTTCGTTTCACAACTTCAGCTCATGTCCAACATCCCGCGCCCGAGGCTCTGCTGATACTTCCCGTGACGAACAAGCTACTGCGATGGTTTCTCGCCCACAAGGTTCAGCGATGCATGCTACAACTATTTCCGATGCTGATTGAGTGGGTTTAACCGGTCTTAATGATCACCAATGGAAGTCACTGGGTCAGCTTCTCGCAGAAAGGCAATCCACATCGACGAACAAGCTCAATGGTAAGTGGTTTTTACTCTTAGATTATTGATATTGGAGCTACTAATCACATGACAGGATCTCTGGAATTTCTAAGTGATGTTTGTGATATGCCTCATGTTCTAATTAAACTCCCTGATGGTCGATATACAACGTCGACTCGTCAAGGAACGGTTCAGATGGGTCCTTCCCTACGCTTATATGCTGTATTTATTGTCGAGGAACTACAATGTCATCTTATCTCTGTCTCACAATTGACTCGTGATAGTGGATGTGTGTTTCAGATAACTGATCGGCTGTGTATGGTTCAGGAACGTACTTTGAGGATGGTGATTGGTGCGGGTGAACAACGGCATGGCCTATGATTTTTTAGAGGAGTTGCGATTGCTGCGGTGGTACGAGGGACAGATTTACAGTCTTCGAAGTTGTGGCAATCCTCTTTCTCGTTATTTAAAATTACTACCTGGAATGTTCTAGTTACTTTCTTCATATTGTTCTCCCTAATAATGTATTTCCTTTAAATTCATATGTTCTTCGTATTTTGTTGTGTATTTTATTGTTAGTTTATAATATGAATTCAAGCTTTCTTATAGTCATTGTTTAGAGCCATGTATACAAATTGATCGTATATTTTAACAACTACAACAGCTCTTAACTATTCTTGACAACCCCATCTTCGCAACTCTTTCGTCCTTTAGCTAAGCTTTGTACTTAACGAAACATATACTTCCACTTGGGCCTAATTTATCCGTAGCCCATCAGAACAATGGCGAGTGTATCTTTGAGAGGAACTCACTGGATTGGTCTTTAAAAAAAAAAAGTATACGGCGTGTATCACCTACCATTTTAGTACGAACTTTTTGATGAAAGAATTACTCAAATGTTATCCAAAAGTTGGTTTATTACTTATATCTATAAATCTTTTGAAAATTACTAGAATGTTTAGTGCCCTGGGTGTAATTACAATTTACCCCTTGAATTTTGTTACTCGAAATTGAGTAAAAAATTAAAAAAAAATACACATCAGCAAATTAAAATACACATCAGATATGATTTAACACAGTCATTAAGCAATTTTTTTTAGATCGCAGTTTTTTTTTTAGATCCACAGTTTTGTTTTCTTGTTTATATCAAAGAGAGGGAAAGTGAATAGGTTTTAACTGTTCACAACCGCGAAAAAAAAAATCGAAACTCTCGTTCTCTCTTGTCGCCGGCGATACTCTGTTGTTGTCTACTCTATTGCCGTCAATCTCCCGCCGTCATCTCTCGCCGTCATCTCTCGCCGTCATCTCTCACCGTCTTTACTCGTTCTCTTTATCTTCGTCGTCGCACTCTCTTTCTTTGTCGTCGCTCTCTCTTTCTCTTCGTCTTCTTCGTCTTCGTCTATCCGGTATGTGTCGACTGATTAGTTTCGAGTTTTCCGGCTGAATGTGGGGTTTTCGATGATTTACCGCTGATTGTCGCCGTTGTTAATGACGGCTGATTTGTTAGATCTATTCGATTCGATGGCTGATTTACTTTTTGTTTTATGTTGCGGCTCAGTTATTTTAGGGTTTATGGCTGATTTGTTAGATTTATTCGATTCGATGGCTGATTTACTGTTTGTTTTATTTTGCGGACGGATGAGTTGTGACTGAGATATTTTGTGCTTTAGATCTGAGTTATGTGTTTGTGGCTGAGTTATGTTATGCTTTATGTATGAGTTTGTTTTATGTTATGGGTGATTTATGTTATGATTTACTTATGAACTATAACAGATGTCGATGGTGATTATTTCTTCCGAAGAACAAGCAAGGGATTACCCCCCAAGACTATACGCTAAAATAGAGTCTAGAGATATAAACACCAATTTCAGGATGAAAGAATTCCCTCAGATTAGGGAATCAATAGGACTGGATGCATGGGATGAAACGAAGAAAGTACCAATTGGAATAATCTCTAAGCTAGTTGATAGCCAATTCGTCTGGTCTGGTAAGGTTGTTCATTTCCTACTATGTAACCAGTTAAGGATACATAAGAAGGAGCTTTGGTTTGTGGTCGGCGGTCAACCTATCAGGTTTGGGTTGAATGAATTTCATTATCTGACGGGGTTAAACATAGACCCAATGCCTACTGAACAGTTTGAACTTGAAGAGGAACACAAAAAGTTCTTCCGACTTTTGAAAGTGCCTGGTGGGACAGGTCCAACGCTACTTGAACTCAGGGAAGCATTAAAAGTGTGCCGGGGATGGGTTAACCTTGATCATCGTAAATGGCTGGGGCTGTTGCTTCTTCAACACATTGGACTTTATGGTTTGCATCATAACTCTAGAATTCCATATGAAAGTGCCAAAAGAGTTTTTGATGATGAAGCAATGAAGACGTATCCGTGGGGTCGGTCAGCATTTGAAGCTCTTGTCGATTCCATAAAGATGCTGAACCCTACGGGAAAGTCGTACACCCTCAGTGGGTTTACACCCGTGTTACAGGCTTGGGCGTATGAGTCCATCAAATGCTTTGGAGAACGGTTTGGGAATGCATCAGCTAATGATGGTGGCATACCGATGCTTCAATGGGGTGGAAACCGTACACGTTCATCGCTGGAAACCGCAATAGCTGAAGAGATCAAAGCGCTTGGTGAGGTAAGGTTTATAACTGGTTGAGTGATTGTTTAGTAATGGATGAGTATGATTAGTTATGGCTGAGTTATTGTTTAGTAACGGCTGAGTTATGTTTTAGTAATAACTGATTTATGGTTTAGTGTTGGCTGAGTTATGTTTTAGTAATGACTGATTTATGCTTTAGTCTTGTCTGAGTTAAAACATACTGATGGGTTTCATAATCTCTTATGTTACAGCTGCGTGTGATTAATATGGTTATGAAGGAAAATGGCTGCGAGCTATTTCATTCGTGGCCAGACGAAGAAGACGACCCAGCAATCGATCGCCTGATCGAAGACATACATCTGAATACGTTTGTTAAAGGTTTTGGGATGTTAAGGGGAGTGATAAGAAGAAAAAGAAAAAGAAAGCTGAAGCAGTTGTTGAGTCTGAATCTCCTCCCGCAAAGAAGCGGAAAGTTCAGAAGATGAAAGTTTCCAACAGTCAGGAAACTAGTGAAGGAGTTGCACAGGAGAGGAAGAAGAAAGGAAAAGAGGTAAGTGAGGAGGAAGATGTTGGGAAAGATGTTGGGGCAGATGATCTCTACGAATTGATCTCTAAGTTATACACAAGGTTTGACGCCGTTGATAGGAACATTGAAAATGTATCGGCGAATCTGGAGAAGAAGATGGATGAAAGGATTGAATCCAGGCTTGGATCTTTTGAGACGGAGCTCAAACATATGAAAGAGCTCGTGCTTCCAAAGAGCACGACTGACCAGACTTTAAAAATGGGACAGGAACTAAATAACCTGGGACATGGACAGGAACTTCAGACATCAAAAGGTCCACCAAAAGTTTCGGTAATGTCTGGTTTATCTTTGTTTTATGGCTGATGTTTCAGAATGTTTAGGCTGAGTTATTATAATTTTAATTGTCTTCGCTATGATATACAGGGAAAGAACTCTTTGACTTCTCCTAAGAAGTCTCCAGCTGCTAAGAAACCAGCTGATACGATCACAGGGCCTTCCACGAGGAGAAATGCCAAAGAGTTAGAGGCGTCAGAGAAGGCCAAAGAGTTAGAGGCGGGAGAGAAGGTAATGTCTGGTTTATCTTTGTTTTATGGCTGATGTTTCAGAATGTTTAGGCTGAGTTATTATAATTTTAATTGTCTTCGCTATGATATACAGGAAAAGAACTCTTTGACTTCTCCTAAGAAGTCTCCAGCTGCTAAGAAACCAGCTGATACGAAAACAGGGCCTTCCACGAGGAGAAATGCCAAAGAGTTAGAGGCGTCAGAGAAGGCCAAAGAGTTAGAGGCGGGAGAGAAGGTAATGTCTGGTTTATCTTTGTTTTATGGCTGATTTTTCAGAATGTTTAGGCTAAGTTATTATAATGTCTGATTTATCTTTTTTATGACTGATTTTTCAGAATATTTAGGCTGAGTTATTATAATTTTAATATACAGGAAAAGAACTATTTGACTTCTCCAGATGCTAAGAAGTCTGCAGCTACTAAGAGACCAGCTGATACGAAAACACGGCCTTCCACGAGGAGAAATGTTAAAGAGTTAGAGGCGGCAGAGGAGGCCAAAGAGTTAGAGGCGGCAGAGAAGGCCAAAGAAGTAGCTGCGTTAAAGAAGCCCAAAGAAGTAGCTGCGGCAAAGCAGGCTAAAGAAGTAGCTGCGGCAAAGCAGGCTAAAGAAGTAGCTGCGGCAAAGCAGGATAAAGAAGTAGCTGCGGCTGGAGGTAGAGGTGGAGGTGGAGGTAGAGGTAGAGGTAGAGGTAGAGGTAGAGGTAGAGGTAGAGGTAGAGGTTCAGAAGCTACTGCTGCTGTTGTGGCTGCTGGTGTTAAGCCGTTGAAATTTGTACTACCTGGAGGTTCAGAAGCTGGTGCAGAAGATATTACAGACGAGTATTTTGCTGAAGCCGACTCACTTGAACCTGAATCTGAGGATGATGAGGAGGAAAAGATTAGGCTTGATAGAATTAAAGCTTTAAGGCTGGAGAGTGTTAAGCTGTCCCCGGATGGAAGTTCATTGAATACACAACAAGATCATCCAAGCTGGATTTTCCCTAATATTGGAGACAACGGACTGACGCATGAGGAAGAACTGTTCACCTGGACCTGGAATATATGATCCTCTGGCACCTGTTGATCCGGTCAAGGTTCAGAAACTTTTGGAGTACCTAAAGAAAGCCGAGTATGACCCTTTAGACCCTTTTGCTTAACAAGTTAATAACAGCTTGTTAACATTATATTAACTTGTGTTTATTTGTTTGTTAGGAATATCCCGTTAGGCGAAGGCGGAATGGAAATTGAATTCTATAGGGTGCTAATCACCGAACGAAAGGACTGGCCAGTGAGGCCAGAAAAATATGGTAAATATGGGTGGTGTACTGATGAAGTAAGTTTATCTTAATGTCTTAGTTATTGTTGTCGTTGTCTGACTTATATTACATTATGGCTGCGTTGTTGTTTACTACTCAGTTTTCTGTTGTACAGCACTTGGCGCGTTTATGAGAGTCCTTAGGTGTAGGTACAAACGAGATCCCTTCCCATTCCACAACAAACGCATTGCGTTTATAGACCCGTGGTTCACCAGTGAAATGGTTCACCGTCATTATCCGGTGTTCAAGTCCGAACCCAAGTTTTTTACAATGACTGGCAATTGTTATGAAGAATTAGTTAAAGGTTTGATTCCATCAGATGAACAAACTAATTTGAAGTGGATAGAAGATGTGGATCACCTGTATATTGCTCCACAAATTGGAGGCGATCACTGGGTGGCGCTGCACGTGGATCTCAACAGAAGGCATATTGATTGCTATGATAGCATCGTGGGACAAGTAACCGAAGAGAGTGAGCTTAGAATGCTGAATGCTTGTAGGGCGTTTACGCGGATGATTCCAGCAATGATGAACGCGAACGTTCCTCACGAAATTCTTACACCTACTTACAAACAGTTTACATTCAGGAGGAGGACAGTCTCCAAGGTCCCGCAAAACGTACAGATTGGTGACTGTGGCGTGTACGCTTTAAAGTTTATAGAATGTCTAGCGCTTGGTGTGTCTTTCGATGGAATCTGTGATCAAAACATCCAGGGCATACGTGTTAAAATGGCTGCAGAAATCTTCGATGAGTCACCTGATTTTATGAATCAGTTCACGTAAAAAACATTTGTATTTCTTTTGGTTAGGACTTGCACTTTGGATATGTAAAAAAACCTTTGGATTTCTTTTGGTAGGAATTGTACTTGGATATGTAAAAAAACATCTGGATTTCTTTTGGTAGGAATTGTACTTGGATATTGGAAAAATTTGGATTTCTTTTGGTAGGAATTGTACTTGGATTAGAAAGTCCTTTGTTTAGTATCTTTTCAATGTTACGGCTGAGTTATGTACTTCACACGGCTGAGTTATAATTAAATTTTGAATAAACATATATGTTATGGCTGAGTTATATATTTCGAACGGCTGAGTTATCTACTTCGTACGGATGAGTGAGTTATGGCTGAGTTATGTACTTGGTACGGCTTCGTTTAGTCTTTCGTGCCGTGCCTCGATATTACTAAAAGTGTTGTTGGGGAACCCCAAACAATAATTCTGTGCCTGCTCAGATCCACACGCGTAATCAATTTATAAAGTTATTTTTTTCACATTATATTATACAATATAATTAAAAAATTGAACTCAAAATTCGAAAAATTTTGAAATTCCGACAAACTGACTAAGTGATGGCTGAGTTATTGACTTACACGGCTGACTTATAAAATATTTGTAAATTAACATTATTATAACTCAACATTTAAATGTAAAATTGAATTATGAATATTACAATTATTATAACCAATAAAAAGTAATAATTATAGAGAGAGATTGATTTTTACACATTCTCACCAAGGATGTGTAAAACATACAACACATGAAGTTTAGGGGTTAGGGTTAGGGTTAGGGTTGGGGTTTAGGGTTTGAGATGTAGGGTTCAGATTATTTGATTTTTGGATTTGGTTCTAATGTGTTTTAATGTGTATGGTTTAAGGTTGTAATATGGATATAATAATATTATTACCATTTGAATATTTTTAAAAAATCAAAAAATCAAAAAAATTTTGGTTATTTCCGGTTATGGGTCGGTTATATTAATATCTAACAATAAATAACCCAAAATATATTGTAATTAAGTAGATTAGCCTAATATAACAGAAATTAAGCCGAATATATCCGAAATTAATTAAACATACCAATTCAAAAATATCAAATTGAAAAATTTATTTTATCGGTCGGTTCGGTTTAGTCGGTTATTTAGTCATTCTAATAAATAACCCAAAATATATTGTAATAAAGTAGATTAGCCTAATATAACCGAAATTAAGCCGAATATATCCGAAATAAACCAAACATACCAATTCAAAAATATCAAATTGGAAAATTTATTTTATCGGTCGGTTCGGTTAAGTCGGTTATTTAGTCATTCTATTTTGAGGGTTGACTGAGATATCGTCTATGACGGCTGAGTTATAATTAATGATGACTGAGTTATAATTAATCATGACTGAGTTATTAAAATAGATTGATAAAACACCACAACATAGAAAGTTCATATCAATTCCAAAAAAAAAAAAAAAAAAAACAACGGAGCTTGACTAATCTCACAGATACTTGTTCAAGCTCTCAAACTTCTTCTCCAGCGCGTCATATTTCTTTTCCAAATACAAGATCATTTCTTCTTGAATCTCGATGCGCTTCTTGGATGCATCCAAGTCCTGCTTCATCTCATTCTTCTCCTCCTGAATAACCCTAAACTCTTCGCGCACTGCATCAGTCCACCACTTCCTGAAACCGCAGCCTTGACCGGGACCCTTAAAAATAGTACATAATTCATATTAGACTAGAAAAAAAGTCAGAAACAGAACACAAAACTCAAAAATAAGAGTACAAAAATCTTTACATCTGTGATGTCATACGGACAACTGAAATAACGTTCTCCTCTCGTGGTAGGATCATTAGAAGTGGCAACGAGAAGCACCGCACCGCAATTACACCCGATTGGAACGCCCTTGTCTCGCCTCCGGATTTCGCCGTACCTCATTTTCATATTTATTTCATTACGATTCAGCTCCTACAGTTCCACAAACACAATATTAAGATAATGCTTTGAGATTTCAGATAGTCCAGAGATCTACCTCAGCTTGGGCTTCAGAAGCAGTTTTCTCATCAGCCCTGGAGTTGCCGCCGTAGATATCTCTATTTGCCATCTTCTTGACTCGATCTCGATTACTGAAGCAATAAATCACAACAAATCCCTTAATTTATACTAAAACAATATATCGAACGACGTCGTTTGACAGTAATATACTTGACGGCTGAGTTGTGTTCTTTACACGACTGACTTAGGATAGTCAGTTAAATTAACAACTTTGTTATGGCTGACTTATGCAACGGCCATAATAATGGTTTTACGGCTGAGTTATCCGACGGCCACCCTATTAATTTATTATATACCCGCTCGGGAATGCAAAAAGGTTTGTTGGGGAGACGCAAACAATAATTATGTTTCTTGTTATCATCCATACGCTTAATAAAAATATTTTAAACGATTTATTATTAAAATTAAATTCAAAAATTTGAGTTCAAATTTCTCATGTATTTTTATTAATTATTAAAGAAGGGGCCAGTAATTTGACTAAGTAGTGGCTGGGTTATTGACTTAAACGGCTGAGTTATGAGATATTTGTAAAATAAGGTTATTATAACTCAAAATTAAAATTTAGAATGGCAAAATGAATATTACTATTATTATAACCAATAAAAATAATAATTATAGACAAAAGAGCGATTTTTACACATTCTGATCAAAATGTGTCAAACATACCAAAACATGTTGTTTAGGGGTTAGGGTTAGGGTTAGGGTTTAGGGTTTAGGGTTAGATGTGGTAACATTATTTGTTTTTAATATAACAGTTTGGTTTTGGATATAATGTGTTTGGATTAAGGTGGTAATATGGATATACTAATATGAGTACCATTTTGAAATTAATTTTTTTAAAAAAATTTTAAAATTTTGAAATTAATTTTTGGTTATTTTCCGGTTATGGGTCGGTTAGATGAATATCTAACAATAAATAACCCAAAATATATTGTAATTAGGTCGGTTAGCATAATATAACCGAAATAAGCTGAATATAAGAAAACTAGGCAAACATACCAATACAAAAATTCCAAATTGGAAAAAATTATTTTTTCGGTTCGGTTCGGTTTAGTCGGTTATTTAATCATTCTAATTTGAAGGTTGGCTGAGATACCGTTTATGACTGCTGAGTTATCTTTCCAGCATCGACAGTTACAATAAGAGGGAAAGTGAACGGTTTTTAAACCGCGGAAAAAAAAAACTCTCTGTCCTTATCGTCGGCGAAATCTAACCCTAATTCCGCCGGAGATAATCTGTCTTTTCTACTCTCCCGCCGTCATCTCTCGCCGTCCTCGCTCGATATCCTCATTCGCTCTTTCTTCTCTTCGTCGGCGCTGGTCTTGTTCGTTTCCGTCTAAGCCGTCTCGTCTTCGAGTTCCGGTATGTGTCTTCCTATTTATTTTTGAGTTACGGGTGATTGTCGCCGTCTTGGATGGCTGAGTTTGGACTGAGTTATCTTATGCTTTACGACTGAGTTATGTATTAGTTATTATATGCCTTGTGTTTGCCATATGTTATGGCTGATTTATTTTATGCTTTACTATCAGATGGCGAAGGATATTTCTGAAGAACAAGCAAGGGATTACCCACCAAGACTTTGGCCAGAAATGAAGTCTATTCTACATACTAAAGATATAAACACCAATTTCACGATGTTAGAATTCCCTCAGATTAGGGAATCAATAGGACTGGATGCGTGGGAAAAAACGAAGGATGTACCAATTGGAATAATCTGTAAGCTAGTTGATAGCCAATTCGTCTGGTCTGGTAAGGTTGTTCATTTCCTACTATGTAACCAGTTAAGGGTACATAAGAAGGAGCTTTGGTTTGTGGTCGGCGGTCAACCTATCAGGTTTGGGTTGAATGAATTTCATTATCTGACGGGGTTAAACATAGACCCAATGCCTACTGAACAGTTTGAACTTGAAGAGGAACACAAAAAGTTCTTCCGACTTTTGAAAGTGCCTGGTGGGGCAGGTCCAACGCTACTTGAACTCAGGGAAGCATTAAAAGTGTGCCGGGGATGGGTTAACCTTGATCATCGTAAATGGCTGGGGCTGTTGCTTCTTCAACACATTGGACTTTATGGTTTGCATCATAACTCTAGAATTCCATATGAAAGTGCCAAAAGAGTTTTTGATGATGAAGCAATGAAGACGTATCCGTGGGGTCGGTCAGCATTTGAAGCTCTTGTCGATTCCATAAAGATGCTGAACCCTACGGGAAAGTCGTACACCCTCAGTGGGTTTACACCCGTGTTACAGGCTTGGGCGTATGAGTCCATCAAATGCTTTGGAGAACGGTTTGGGAATGCATCAGCTAATGATGGTGGCATACCGATGCTTCAATGGGGTGGAAACCGTACACGTTCTACGATGGTATCGGTAATTGCTAAAGAGATCAAAGCGCTTGGTGAGGTAAGGTTTATATCTTGTTGAGTGATTGTTTAGTAATGGATGAGTTATGATTTAGTTATGACTGATTTATTGTTTAGTAACGGCTGAGTTATGTTTTAGTAATGGCTGATTTATGGTTTAGTGTTGGCTGAGTTATTATTCACTGATGGGTCTCATTTTTTCTTATGTTACAGCTGCGTGTGACTAAAATGGTTATGAAGGATGATGTACGGGAGCTATTTCATACGTGGCCATATCAAAAAGACGACCCAGCAGTTGATCGCCTTATCCAAGACATACATGAGGATAAGTTTGTTAAAGGTTTTGGGATGTTGATTCGGACTCTCCTCCCGCAAAGAAGCAGAAAGTCAAGAAGGTGGTAGTTTCCAACAGTCAGTGTGGTGGATCTGGTGAAGGAGCTGAACAGAAGGTGGTAGTTTCCAACAGTCAGGGTGGTGGACCGGTTGGAACTCTCATTGAGTTGGTGTCTAATTTAACCTCAAGGTTTGACACCTTGAAAAAAAACCATTGGAGATAGAATAGAAGAGAGGATGAATGAAAGGTTTGAAACCAGGTTTCGTTCTGTTGAGAGTGATCTCAAGCAGATGAAAGAGCACGTGTTTTCCTTGGGTGTTGGGCAAACTGGCCAAAACAATGTTGAAGACCTTCGGGATGAACTGTTCTCACAAAACACTTGTAAAAATTTCAAAATAAAAAACCTTAGGGATGACCTGTTTCCACCAGAAAGTCCACCAGTACCAGTAGTTCCAGAAAAATGCACCAAAACTACTCTGTCAACAGTCCTCCGGTAATGTCTGAATTATGTTCATGTTATGGCTGAGTTTCCAGATTGTTTAGGTTGAGTTATCATTATCTTTAATTGTCTTCGCTATGTTATACAGGTAGTTGGCCGTGGTTTGGCTGGGGTCAGTAGGAATCTGAATAAAGAGTTTGATAAAGATGAGTTTGATAAAGATGAGTTTGATAAAGATGATCCTCTTAATTTCATTGAGAAGTCTCCAGCTGCTACGAAACCAATTCTACGGCCTAACACGAGGAAAAATGCCAATGATGGAAAGAAGGACGAAGAATTAAATGCAAAGAAGGCCAAAGTTGAGGCGGCCGCTGCGAAGAAGAACAAAGAGATGGCGGCAAAGAAGGCCAAAGATGAGGCGGCGGCTGCGAAGAAGGTCAAAGAGTTTGCGGAAAAGAAGGCAGAAGATGAGGCGGCGGCTGCAAAGAATGTCAAAGAGTTGGCGGAAGAGAAGGATGGAAATAATCCGCCAAAGAAAAGAGTTAGAAAGACTACTAAGCCTAATCAAATCATTCAATTGGGATCTGATTTGAATGAGGGAGTATCCAAAGCTGGTGCAAACGCTGCTGCCGACGCTGCTGACAGCAGTATATGTGATATGACAGCCAAGATTATGGCTGAAAACAATATCCTTGAACCTGAATCTGAGGATGATGAGGAGGAAAAGATTAGGCTTGATAGAATCAAAGCTTTAAGGCTGGAGAACGTTAAGCTGTCCCCGGATGGAAGTTCATTGAATAAACTACAAGCTACACAAGAGAGGACTTTTCCTTATATTGGGGACAACGGACTGACGTGCATGAGGAAGAACTGTTCACCTGGACCTGGAATATATGATCCTCTGGCACCTGTTGATCCGGTCAAGTTGCAGAAACTTTTGGAGTACCTAAAGAAAGCCGAGTATGACCCTTTAGACCCTTGTTAATCACATCTTGTTAAAATTATATTAACCTGTTTTTTTTTTTTTTAGGGGTACACCATTAGGAAAGTCAACATCAAATATTGAATTCTATAGGACTCTCATCACCGAAAGAAATAACTGGCCGTCTGGTACATTTGGGTGGCTGTCTGATAAAGTAAGTTTAACTTGATGGCTGAGTTATTATGTTTACGGCTGAGATATTATACGTAATGGCTGAGTTATTATGTTTACGGCTGAGATATAATACATATTGACAGTAGGTGGCAGTGGTATGATTTGTTATTGTTTACGACTGACTTATATTACATTATGGCTGAGTTGTTGTTTACTAATCAGTTTTCTGTTTTACAGCACTTGGGCGCGTTTATGAGACTCCTCAGTATTAGGTACAAACGAGATCCCTTCCCATTTCACAACAAACGCATTGCGTTTATAGACCCGTGGTTCACTAGATCGATGATTGGTGATTATACGATGTTCAATATGAAACCCAAGTTTTTTAAAATGACTGGCAATAGTTATGAAGAGTTAGTTAAAGGTTTGTTACCACTAGATGAACCGACTAATTTGAAGTGGATAGAAGATGTGGATCACCTGTATATTGCTCCACAAACTGGAGGCAATCACTGGGTGGCGCTGCACGTGGATCTAAAGAGAAGGCATATTGATTGCTATGATAGCATCGTGGGACAAGTAACCGAAAAGAGTGAGCTTACAATGCTGAATAATTGTAGGGCGTTTACACGGATGATTCCAGCAATGATGAACGCGAATGTTCCTCACGAAATTCGTACACCTACTGCCAGTCAGTTCAGTTTCAGGAGGAAGAGTGCCTCCAAGGTCCCTCAAAACGTACAGGTTGGTGACTGTGGCGTGTACGCTTTAAAGTTTATTGAATGTCTAGCGCTTGGTGTGTCTTTCGATGGAATCAGTGATCAAAATATCCAGGCTATACGGGTTAAAATGGCTGCAGAAATCTACGATGAGGCACCTGGTTTTTTTGATCCAGCTTAAATAATGCATTATGTCCTTCCTTCCTTTTGTTTCTTTTGGAATTGTACTTGGATTTGTAAAACTTTGATTTGTCTATTTTCAAAATTATGGCTGGTTTACGGTTAAGTTACGGCTGATTTACATACTTCACACGGCTGACTTATGAAATATTTGTAAATTAAAATCATTATAACTCAAAATTAAAATATAGAATGAAAAAAAGGAATATGACAATCACTATAAGCAATGAAAAGTAATAATTATAGACAAAGATTGATTTTTACACATTCTCACCAAGGATGTGTAAAACATACAACACATGACGTTTAGGGGTTAGGGTTAGGGTTAGGGTTAGGGTTAGAGATGTATGTTTCATATTTTCCAATATTATGGGTTTTAATATAACAGTTTGGTTTTGGTTATATTGTGTTTGGTTTAAGGTGGTAATTTGGATATACTAATATGATAACCATTTTTCAAATTTTTAAAAAAAATTTGAAATTACTTTTCGGTTATTTCCGGTTATGTGTCGGTTAGACGACTATATAACCATAATATAACCCAAATGTTATCCAAATTAGGTCGATTAACTTAATATAACCGATAGCAAGCCGAATATAACCGTAATTAACCGAAAATAATGGAAAAATTAGTTTCCGGTTTGGGTCGGTTTGGTCAGTTATATAGTCATTCTAATTTGGGGTTGGCTGAGTTATGGAAACGTTATGGCTGAGTTATCGTTTACGGTCTATTAATTTATTATATACCTTCTCGAGAAGACAAAAAGTGTTGTTGGAGAGACACAAACAATAATTATGTTTACGTTTAAGAACCACACGCGTAATAAGTTAGATTTTAGCGATTTTTATTTAAAAAGAATTTAAAATTTGAATTTGAATTAATTTTTTTTTTTTTAATAAAAGTATTTCTCAAACATTTGACTGATACGGCTGAGTTCTCGACATAAACGGCTGACTTATGAAATATTTGTAAATTAAAATCATTATAACTCAAAATTAAAATATAGAATGAAAAAAGGAATATGACAATCACTATAAGCAATGAAAAGTAATAATTATAGACAAAGATTGATTTTTACACATTCTCACCAAGGATGTGTAAAACATACAACACATGACGTTTAGGGGTTAGGGTTAGGGTTAGGGTTAGGGTTAGAGATGTATGTTTCATATTTTCCAATATTATGGGTTTTAATATAACAGTTTGGTTTTGGTTATATTGTGTTTGGTTTAAGGTGGTAATTTGGATATACTAATATGATAACCATTTTTCAAATTTTAAAAAAAATTTTGAAATTACTTTTCGGTTATTTCCGGTTATGTGTCGGTTAGACGACTATATAACCATAATATAACCCAAATGTTATCCAAATTAGGTCGATTAACTTAATATAACCGATAGCAAGCCGAATATAACCGTAATTAACCGAAAATAATGGAAAAATTAGTTTCCGGTTTGGGTCGGTTTGGTCAGTTATATAGTCATTCTAATTTGGGGTTGGATGAGTTATGGAAACGTTATGGCTGAGTTATCGTTTACGGTCTTCTCAATAATATGAAGATATGAAAACGTATTCTTCTTTCTTTCTTGGGTCTTTTGTTCTGTCAGATTACTAATAAGTATTAAAACGTCTCTTGGTATTACAAAAGTGTTAGGGAAGCGTGAAAAATCACTAATTCTGTGCCTGCTCAAATCCACACGCATAATAAATTCATAAAGTGAGCTTTTTATCACAAGATATTATTGCAAATAATTAAATAATTATTATTCGAATTTCGAATTTTATTTTTCTTAAAGTATTAAAACGTCTTTCGATATTATTAAAACGTTTCACGCATTTTTATTTTTTGTAAAAGTATTTGTCCAACAATTTAAATTAAAATTATTATAACTCAAATCTAAATTTAAAATAATTATTCAAAGTGTTACGGTAAAGTGATGTCTGACGACATTACAATGGAATTCACTTCTAAAAACCGATTAAGAGGAGGAGGAACCATGAGCTTCTAAAAACCAATCAAGAGGAGGAGGAACCACACACTGGTCGGCATCGGCCTCCGCAATCTCTCTCATCTCCTCTAACTTCTTGTGCTCTGTGGCTAAGTCGACAAGTTCTCCACCCAAGATTTGATTCAGTTGGTTTAGTTGAGCGTCGATTAGATCCAGTTGATGCCCGAGGACGGTCTTCTCTTCCTTCTTCTTCATATGCTCATCCATCATACGCAGAATTTTTGTGTAGCGACTCTTTGACTCCGCCTCGACCGCGGCTCTTGTCTGAGAAAAGGCTTCGGACACGGCCAATAGTGATTCCTCTTCCCACTCGTAATCTCGGACTCTTGCTGACGATAATGCTTCGTCTGCCTTGCGTTTTTGACGTCTACTGGAACCCTCTCCGTCCATAGCTTGACAAATCAAAATAAAAACAACCGTCACCAACTGATAGGTGCAATGATCGGAAAATATGCAATAGATTGAGAGGGGATGGAGTGGAGACTTAAGTATGCAATGATCGAAGGATATATTGATATTGGTTGTAGAGGAGATTTGTAGGTGCAATATATTGTGAGCGGAGAAGAAGGAAACGATACAATGAATTAAGAGAATATAAAGGAAAAACAATAGGTTAACTTATGGAAAAATCGAAAGGTCACGTCGATTATTAGGTTAACTTATGGTTTCCCGCCAAAATATTGCTTTACGGCTGAGTTATAGTTTTACGGATTCATGTGATGGCTGAGTTATAGTTATCAAAAGACAGGTCGCGTCTATTATTAGGTTAACTAACGGTTTCCCGCCAAAATATCGCTTAATGGCTTAGTTATAGTTTTACGGATTCATGTGATGGCTGAGTTATAGTTATCAAAAGACAGGTCGCGTCTATTAATAGGTTAACTTACGGTTTCCCGCCAAAATATCGCTTAACGGCTGAGTTATAGTTTTACGGGAAAGGTCTCGTATATTCATGTTATGGCTGAGTTATATATATATATATATATATATATATAACTTGACGGCTGAGTTATCACTAGGATTATTAGTCTATTACATGAATAACTTATGGTTTCCCGCCAAAATACGATACAATGAATTAAGAGAATATAAAGGAAAAACAATAGGAAAACGAAAGGTCACGTTGATTATTAGTCTACAAATAGAACCAAGTGTCTGAGTTATAATATTCTCGTTTTTAGTCTATTACCTCTCAACTACAAACTAGAATAAAATTATTTTTTCAACAATCTGTCCGCTCGAGCACCCAATATGCCGGATCTCCCGACGATGTTTTCATCAAAATCGTTTCCCTTGTTGCACAAAATGCTGCAGAATATGGTGGATGGACCGCACTTGGTTCTATTTTAAGGGCTGGTCGTAGGGGGAAAAAGGCAGTATACAGTGATGAAGTTCTAAAGACAGCTGCTATATATTGGCTTTGTACTGATCCAGCAGAAATCAACACATCCAATGCCCCTGATGGTGGCCTCCAAAATGAAGGGCGGCACAGGCCTTTCTTCGTCAGATGCTTTGAGGCCGGCAACCCCATTGCCATTTACTACGAAGGGCTACGGGTTGTGGCTGAGGATAGAGATATCCAGCGTGGGATTGATATTCTCAGTCGTATTGTACCGGCCGATGGTTATGCCACCTTAGCATGTGGGGTACTAAGTATTTGTCAAGGGAATGAGGATATGACCGTCCATTATCTCCAGCTGTTTGATGCAAATCATTATCCTCTGATGTCTTCGGATGCCATTGTAAGCGGTAATTATTTTCTGGATGATTTATCTCGTTTTGATACGGCCCGGAAAAAGTCATACTCAGCTTCCCATCGCTACCCTGACAGCCCGCCACTCCCTTCACCCACTTGTGCTGTGATGTGTTCCCGTTCTCTCTGCTTCGGAGACTTTGAAATCAAGTGCAAAAACTGTTACCTTTGGTGGTTGTCCCTCAAAGTCTCTAAGATCCTTTAGGGTTTCTAGCAGTGATTTCCAGTTTTACCTTATCAATTTGTGACTCTAATTTCTGTTTATTTTAAAATAATTGTTTTCTATTTATTCGTATAGTTTCCCATCTTTTCATGTATTAAACGTCCCTTTTTTTCTTCGGCTAATTCTATGTATCCACCTTTCATGCTTCCACATTTTAGTATCTACTCTCATGTATTGGCTGAGTTATAGTTTTACGGGAACACGAAAGGTCACGTCGATTCATGTGACGGCTGAGTTATATTGAATAACGGATGAGTTATCAAAATGAACAATCTATATGGCTGAGTTATCAAAAGAAAGGTCGCGTCTATTATTAGGTTAACTTGCCAAAATATTGCTTAACGGCCGAGTTATAGTGAGTTATGACTGAGTTATAGGAACAATCTATACGGCTGAGTTACAGGTCATGTGACGGCTGAGTTATAGAGAATGATGACTGAGTTATCATTATAAACAATTTGAAGAAATGACCTTCGTTTCTAATGATAACTCAGCCATAATTCTCATCGATCCATGTATTGACTGAGTTCTAGTTAGTAATGGCTGAATTATCAGTTGGAATAATCTGAAAAGGTCTCGTCGATGCGTCTATTACAGGAATAACTTATGGTTTCCCGCCAAAATATTGCTTACCAATAAATTAGGTTAACTTGCAATAATTTTATTGTTTAGTTTCCCGCCAAAATATTACTTAACGGCTGAGTTATAGTTTTACGGGAAAGCGAAAGGTCACGTCCATTCATTTTATGGCTGAGTTATAGTTTTAACTTATGGTTTCCCGCCAAAATTTGCTTAACCCTAAAATCATTAGTCTATTTATTACCTCTCAACTACAAATAGAACCAAGTGTCTGAGTTATAATATTCCCGTTTTTAGTCTATTACCTCTCAACTACAAACTAGAATAAAATTATTTTTTACAACACTATGTCCGCTAGCACCCAAGATACCGGATCTCCCGACGACGTTTTCATCAAAATCGTTTCCCTTGTTGCAGAAAATGCTGCAGAATATGGTGGATGGACCGCACTTGGTTCTATTTTAAGGGCTTGTCGTAGGGGGAAAAAGGCAGTATACAGTAAAGAAGTTCTAAAGACAGCTGCTATATATCGCCTTTGTACTGATCCCTCATCAGAAATCAACACATCCAATGCCCCTGATGGTGGCCTCCAAAATGAAGGGCGGAACAGGCCTTTCTTCGTCAAATGCTTTGAGGCCGGCAACCCCATTGCCATTTACTACGAAGGGCTACGGGTTGTGGCTGAGGATAGAGATATCCAGCGTGGGATTGATATTCTCAGTCGTATTGTACCGGCCGATGCTTATGCCACCTTAGCATGTGGGGTACTAAGTATTTGTCAAGGGAATGAGGATATGGCCGTCCATTACCTCCAGCTGTTTGATGCAAATCATTATCCTCTGAAGTCTTCGGATGCCATTGTAACCGGTAATTATTTTCTGGATGATTTATCTCGTTATAAGACGGCCCGGAAAAACTCATACTCAGCCTCCCATCGCTATCCTGACAGCCCGTCACTCCCTAAACCCGTTTGTGCTGTGATGTGTTGTTTGTATTATGGTTTCCATTCTCTCCGCTATGGAGACTATGAAATCATGTGCGAAAACTGTTACCTTCTGTGGTTGTCCCTCAAAGTCTCGGAGATCCTTTAGGGTTTCCAGCAGTGATTTTTAGTTTTACCTTATCAATTCGTGACTCTAATTTCTGTTTATTTTAAACGTCCCTTTTTCATGTATTAAACGTCCCTTTTTTTCTTCGGCTAATTCTATGTATCCACCTTTCATGCTTCCACATTTTAGTGTCTACTCTCATGTATTGGCTGAGTTATAGTTTTACGGGAACACGAAAGGTCACGTCGATTCATGTGACGGCTGAGTTATCGTGAATAACGGATGAGTTATCAAAATGAACAATCTATATGTCTGAGTTATCAAAAGAAAGGTCGCGTCTATTATTAGGTTAACTTGCCAAAATATTGCTTAACGGCTGAGTTATAGCTTTACGGGAAAACGAAAGATATAGTCGATTCATGTTATGGTTGAGTTATAGTGAGTTATGACTGAGTTATCGAAAAAGACAATATGAAAACAAACGACTGATTTATACGACTGATTATATGGCTGAGTTATAGTTTATTACGACTGAGTTATCATGATACAGGACGAAATATAACTCGATTCATGTGATGGCTGAGTTATAGTGTGTTATGGCTGAGTTATACTACTTGAAAGATGAGTAATACCACAAAATAAAGTAATAATACTTTGA
The DNA here is from genome assembly GCA_023657505.1 of Camelina hispida. Taxonomy (NCBI): domain Eukaryota; kingdom Viridiplantae; phylum Streptophyta; class Magnoliopsida; order Brassicales; family Brassicaceae; genus Camelina; species Camelina hispida. The sequence continues at coordinate 13,342,546 of CP094635.1, read as the reverse complement.
CAGATGAGTAACTATAGAGCACAAGTTTTCGCATTGTGCCCAACTTGCTTACATCGCGAACATGCGTGTTGCTTCCTAGGGCGTTTATTTTCAGTGGCAACTTCCAAAGATGATTTAATCCTACGCTTCTTTGGTCTTCCTGGCTGGTTCACAACAATCGGAGGCAAGCACTTCTGATTATCCACAACTTCAGGAGCAGGGAATGATTCATCTGGAGGCATGATTGAACCAGCCCATCCGTTAACCAAATCGACACTCCTAAATTTCGTATCGCACATGGATATACGAGACACATCCATATGCTCTGCAGCTGCGATTGCATGGATGCATGGTATTTTCTCGTGGTCGAAACGACGGCATGTGCAACTTTTTATTTCTAAATTTACAACATGCAAAGATGATCCATATTTCACTTCAACACGTACAGCATCAATCGTTTGTACCTCCATAAGTCTTGCTCCGGTGACACGGTCCTACAAGGGAGTAGAACAAAAAACAAAAACGCTTTAGGCTGAGTTATGAAAACAATTATGGCTGAGTTATTGAAACAATGGCTGAGTTATGGAAACAACGGCTGAGTTATGGAAACTATAATGGTAATGGCTGAGATAAGGAAACAATTACGGCAGCGATATGGTAACTGTTACGGCTGAGTTATCAACATTGACGACTGACTTATGTAAAATTACCTGTAATAGTTTCTCAACACCTCGAGTGAGCGTTGTTTGCTGCGATTTCGCATCATCTCTCCGTTCAGAAAACCATCTGGTCATCATATCCCGTATCGATTCTAGAAGTTGAACTATGGGAAGACTTCTAGCATTTGACAGTGCATGGTTCATTGATTCTGCAATATTCGTTGTCATTAAATTGTACCTTTCACCCGGAAATGAACACGCGCCCACATTCGGACACCAGCTCGTTGGAGGTATCCATGTAGTTCGGGATGACGTGCTTCAATCTCATTGAAAGCCTCATTAAAATCAGTTAGCCTAAAACACTTTGCCGCTTTTTTCACCAGAGGGAACAAATGTTTTCCTTTGAACTTCACCAATATGTTCTTATACAAATGGTAAGTGCAAATTCCACGTGAAGCCAACGGATACACTTGACGAATCGCTTTCCCTATTGACTGATGTCTGTCGGAGATTATCGCAAGATCCTTTTCGTCTGGAATGGCAACTTTGAGTTGTGTAAAGAACCAACGCCAAGACTCATCATTTTCAGTGTCAACAACAGCGAAAGCTAATGGGAAAATTTGAAAGTTACCATCCTGAGCTAGGGCTGTTAGAAGTGTCCCTTTGTAACTACCATGGAGAAACGTTCCGTCGACAACAACAACTTTGCGCATGAAAGAAAACCCAGCAATACTCGCACCAAAAGCAATAAAAACATATTTGAATCTATCTTCATCACCTATTTGAAGACGCGTGACTGTACCCGGATTTTCCCTTTTAACTTGAATATGTAAGAAGGCAACTCGCTAAAACTTTCCTCAGGAGTTCCCTGATGGATATGCCTTGCATTCAGCAGCGTTCGATATGCCTTCCAATAACCCATCTGTCGACACCAACAAATTAATAAATCAGCCATAATATATAAATAACGCAGCCGATACATTCGAATAAGTCAGCCTTAAATAATCAATAAATGAGCCGTAAAATGTAAATAACTCAGCCTATACATACCTATAACTCAGCCATTGTTATCAATAATTAACTCAGCCTATACATACCTATAACTCAACCATTATTATCAATAAGTCAGTCGAAACATAGTAATTACCTTTAGACTAAATTGCTTATTGAAAATGACTCCGACACTTTTAGGTTTAACATCCGGACCAAGATCACCAAGATAGTCCCTGTAAAGACCTGCCAGTACATCAGCTGTTGATTGACGGCATCTAGTAGAACGTTCCGTCACAGAACATGTGTGTTCCGAATCGTATACACGAACATGAAAATCCGGGTCATCCCCTTGTACAGATGCACGAACTCTCCAAAGACATCCTTTAACCCAACACCTAAAAACCACTTGTCTCGGATTTGAGACTGGTACATTAAAATCAAATCCATCCCTAACCAAAATAAGTTTCACGTGATTCCTGAACTGCTTTTTGCTACTGTATCGTTGTCCTACAGCAATTTTTAGCGTTGACACCTCCAACCTAATAGCCTCCGGATTCATCTTCGATCCGGCAAAGTTATCATCTCTATGAGCTTTCTTCTGAGGAGGCGGAGTAGGTGGGTCTTCCACTGTACTCTGAGGCTCGCCTAATACAGAAAACTTCTCGTCATCAGACGACTCACCATCGGAGTCGTCGAAAACATCAAATCGGGTTGAAAATTCATCGTCTTCTTCTTCGTCAGATGCTACTTCGACAGCTTCTTCTTCGTTTTTTTGTCAACGATCTTACCATAATCAAAACAAGTGCCTTCAAATCCCCCACCACACACTTCGTATGTAGATGCTGCTTTCGAGTCTCTGCTTCGCCGAATCATACTTCCTCTAGCTCCACTAGTTTCTATAGACTCTTTCGCCGAAAACTCTACACAGAGACGTAGCTGATCGGTTTTCCATAGACCCAAAAACATTGCAACTGTCGATCATTGGAGACAAAAACTGGTGGAGTATCATGTGCCATATGTTTCATTGCCTTGTTCGAGAACATGTAGCTCAGCTTTAGCTCATGTCTAAACGAGTCCAATCCGTAGTCTTCAAGAACAAGCTTAACAAGCTTGTCGTATGTTGTGCCTCCATCTATCTGCACAACTATACACCCTCTCTCGTCGGAGTTAAATACATATCTCTGTGTCTTTATCCAATTACCGGACACAACTAGTACCGGTACTGGATCCATGAAATATAATGAAGAACAAGGTGGAGAAGAACAAAAGTAGAAGAACAAGGTGTGAAGAAGAAAGTGAAGAAGAAGTAGAAGAACAAGGTGAATAAGAAGGTAAATAGTTCACTTATTAACCAGTTGAAGAACCAGAATCGAACGACGTTTCGTATTTCCGGAGAAAAAGATGATGACATGGAATGCTGACATGGATGCTGCATCCGACGTGGCAAATCAGCCATGAAACAATATCATAACTCAGCCTAACTAAAACTCAGCCACAACACGAAAAACATTACAGTAATTAAAAAGCAAAAAAAATTGCTGCCAAACTCAGCCGCTTCATGAACTGAAAATATGTAACTCAGCCGTATCGTTTGATAAGTCAGCCGTAACTAAAAAAAACATTCTAGTAATTAATCTTTTGCCAATAAGTCAGCCGTCAAACGGCTGACTTGTCGATAAGTCAGCCTATGACGGCTGAGTTATTGTTTTTTTACCATAACTCAGCCGTAACTACATCTCATAAGTCAGCCGTTTTTCATAACTCAGCCAGTCGGAAAATGGAAACTCAGCCGTGTCGTTGTGATAACTCGGTCAAAATTTTGACAACTCAACCATCAGGTGATAACTCAGCCATCACGCTTGGCTGACTTATGAACATAACTCAGCCAAATTTAATAAGTCAGCCATAACGCTTGGCTGACTTATGGTTGTAACTCAGCCAGATTTTCATAAGTCAGCCGTCCGCTCTTACTCAAATATTTTTTTGAGTAACTCAGCCGCAACATACCTATAATTCAGCCGCAACATATTCTGTATCGCGTTACGGCTGAGTTATGGTACACGTCAGCGATTTCTGACGTAGCGTCTGACGTGGCAGTGGCATTTTTGTAATAACGTTTTTTCCGGTAACATAAAACAGGGGCACGCTGGGTATTTTGAAAATACCCGAAACATTCTAGTAATAAAAAAGTTTTTTGTAGATTCTGGTAATATTACCTAAAATGAGTAACATTTGAGTAATTCACCCTTAAAAATATATATATATATAATTACTGCTTCACTTAAGATACTAGGAGTATAATTTATTTATGGTTTAAGTTTGGTATTCAAAATCTTAATTTATATTGTAATTTGATTGGAGAATACTTGGAAATTTGGCAGATACATCTCAATTAGGTAGCTGGTTCTACTTTGTGTTCACTGTCTAATTTGTTGTTTTGTGTATAAACAGCTGTTTTTGTTTTCGAGGTTGAATTTGCATATTGATAAAATTTATGAAAGAATATAAATATATGAAAATAAATAAACATGTGTTTGACGTTTTTTTTACCCATGCATCCATGATCACAATTGTAGAGAAAGTAATCAAGTCGCTTCGTTATTATCATATATACGAAAAAAGTTGAGACCAAGACACTTTTAACTCCGAATAAAAACATCCGAATAAAAAACATCGTCAACGTAGCAATATATATATATATATATATATATATATATAAATAAAGTAGAAAGCCTATAGAAAACTCCTAGCGTGTATCACAAGAAACTGATCTAAATAAAATTTTTGGTGGCAATACCAACCCTGATTCGCTTGTTTAACAAAAGAATGCCATTCATTTCGGTCAAGGCACTTTGTTGCTCAAGCCGATCTGCAAAAGCAACGAAACCAAAGCCCCTGCACCGACCACTGTCCTCATACGTTGAAATTTTGGCATCGGTAACAGAGCCATATTTGGACTTGAAAGTTTCATACAGCATCGGAAGTGTAACGTGGGAGCCAAGTCGCCAACAAAGATAGTGAACTTCTGTAGTACTTCGTCTCCTGTGAGGTTCGTTATCTTTTTTACTTCTTCTCCTGTTGTAGCCTGTGAGATAGAAACAAGTACTCTATTATTCTACCATTATATTGTTCAGCTTTTCTACCGGATTAGAATCGGCATAGAGAGATTTACTATTTTGGGAGGACGTACCTGATCTGTAAACCTAGTAATAAAAGTGAAAAGAGCTTCAAGATACTGAGTGGATTGAGGATTGGTCATGGCTTTAACAAGGGTCGTGATCACCCTCATCCGTAAAAGATTGGCCTCGACGAAGATCATCACTAGCTTGTTCATGTTTTCTGGTGTTGAGTCATCGATCTCCTGCTTTCGTCCATCGCGGTGATGTTGGTTAAGCTTGAAGAGGAAGACTTCCTAATAGAGTTGTGATTAGAGAAGTTAAGTTCAAAAGAAGATAAGCTCAAATAATATCTAGGAGTTATCTAAATATTGGTGTTTTCCTAATAGGTTTATGATATGTGTTTTGATATAAATAGCTATGTTGAGTTGTGACATAAGCTATGAGTTTTGTGAGATTAGAGAGCTTGAGAGATTGGAGTTTGTAACCTTAGTTTTGAGAGATTTTCTAAAGTATTAATAAAGGGAGTGATACTTTATTAAACTCAAAGCTTTCGTATTTGTCTTAAAAACAACACTTGGTATTAGAGCTTGACAGAGATCCTAAAGAGAAGAAGTTATGAGTGAGGTTGCTGTGGTTCCGGAAAAACCACAAGGAGGGGGACCTTCTTCGATTCAATGTCCCATGCTGAATTCAAAAAATTATACTGTGTGGTCAATGCGGATGAGAATCTGTCTTAGAGTCCATAAAGTTTGGGATGCTATCGAAGAAGGAATAACATACGCTGAAAAGAACGACTTGGCAACAGCCTTGTTGTTCCAATCTATACCGGAAGCTCTAATTCTGCAGGTTGGAGAGTTAGATACTGCAAAGAAGGTATGGGACGCTATCAAATCAAGGCATATGGGAGCCGAGAGAGTCAGAGAAGCAAGATTACAAACTCTTATGGCAGAGTTTGATCGACTCAAGATGAAGGAGTCTGAAACTATCGACACTTTTGCAGGAAAATTGTCTGAGATCTCTTCAAAATCAGTTGCGTTAGGAGCAAGTATTGAAGAATCAAAACTTGTTAAGAAATTCTTGAAGAGTCTTCCTCGAACAAAGTTTATACAAATAGTGGCGTCTCTTGAGCAGGTTTTAGACCTCAACACTACCACGTTAGAAGATATCATAGGTCGACTGAAAACCTATGAAGAGCGTATACATGAAGAAGCAGAAGAAGAAGCACATGAAAGCCATAACAAGTTAATGTATTCATCGAACATGGAGAATCAAAACAGAGAATACAATCAAAACCGAGATTACAATGGAGGTGAATACAGAGGAAGAGGACGAGGAAACCGTTTCTTCTCAAGAGGAAGAGGTCGAGGACGTTTTAACAATGGAAGAGATCAGTCAAGAGTGTTTGATTTGACTAAGATTACTTGCTTTCGGTGTGACAAGATGGGTCACTTTGCGTCTAGTTGCCCTGATCGACTTTTGAAACTGCAGGAAGTTCAAGAACAGAACAACACTGATGAGACTCTTGAAGCGGATGAACTTATGATGCATGAAGTAGTTTATTTGATTGAGAAAAAGGTCATACCAAGCAAATACGAACAGAAGACTAATGAGGAGGATGTCTGGTATCTTGATAACGGAGCGAGTAACCATATAACAGGTGATCGGAGGTATTTCAACAAGATTGATACTTCTATAACAGGCAAAGTAAGATTCGGTGATGACTCTCGTTATGCACTAAGGATTCTTGAAGATGCTGGGATGAAGAACTGCAACTCTGTTCTTACACCAATGGAGGCTGGGTTACAATTGTGCAAATCCGAGAAAGAAGCTGAGATTGATGCAACGAGGTATAGAAAGAATGTCGGATGCTTTAGATATTTGCTTCATACGAGACCGGATTTGTCATATGCTGCTGGCGTTCTTAGTCGTTATATGCAGAGTCCTAGACACTCTCATGGTGTTGCTATGAAACAGTGTCTGCGATATCTAAAGGGTACAGTTGGTCTCGGCTTGGTATTCAACCGTTCTTCGACAAGAGTGCCACGACTCGTTGGGTATAGTGACAGTAGTTACAAAGCTGACTTAGACGATGGAAGATGTACGGCAGGACATGTGTTCTATCTCAATGGAAGTCCGATAACTTGGTGTTCTCAGAAACAGGACACGGTCGCCATGTCGTCGTGTGAAGCAGAGTTTATGGCGGGTGCAGAAGCTGCGAGACAGGCATTATGGCTCAGAGATTTGCTTGGAGAAGTCACTGGACGACCGTGTGAGAAGGTGCTCTTATGCATTGACAATCAGTCCGCAATTGCTCTCACAAAGAATCCAGTATTTCACGGTCGTAGCAAGCATATACATACTCGATATCATTTCATTAGAGAGTGTGTTGAAAAGGAGTTCATAACAGTGGAGCACATTCCAGGTGAGGAGCAGAAAGCAGACATTTTAACTAAGGCACTAGGAAGGGTCAAGCACAAGGTGATGAGAGGTCTTATTGGTGTTCAAGATGTGGAGAAAGCTCACTTCAAGCTTAAGAGGGAGAATGTTGGTTAAGCTTGAAGAGGAAGACTTCCTAATAGAGTTGTGATTAGAGAAGTTAAGTTCAAAAGAAGATAAGCTCAAATAATATTTAGGAGTTATCTAAATATTGTTGTTTTCCTAATAAGTTTAGGATATGTGTTTTGATATAAATAGCTATGTTGAGTTGTGACATAAGCTATGAGTCTTGTGAGATTAGAGAGCTTGAGAGATTGGAGTTTGTAACCTTAGTTTTGATAGATTTTCTAAGGTATTAATAAAGGGAGTGATACTTTATTAAACTCAAAGCTTTCGTATTTGTCTTAAAAACAACAGATGATAGTTTGATTTTACCCAATTCTGGGAGACATCGTTGACGAGACGTATCTGTGCATCTCTCGCTCGTTCATCAAGACTGAGGACCGAGAGTTTCACATCTTGCTCGATATCTTCCAATGTTTTCAGCAGCGTAACAGATGGATCGTTCCATGACTCGGTTAAGTTCCATGGGTGATCAAGATCTGAAAACCCTAGCACAGCTGGATCGACATCACAACCGATGTTTCCTTGACCGATAAGGGATCGGACGAGATCAGTGAGGATGTAAGGATGAATATCGCCGAGGAAAAGAAACGGTATCTCGAGCGAGTTGCGCCAGGAGGAGAAGAGGAGATACGGGATAGTCTTGGTATCGGCGGAGTTGTTGAGGAACTCGTAGTAATTTCCGAGATAGCGGAGGACAAAGGTAACATCCGTGGAGTGGGAGACGGGGGCCAAAGCAGACGATTCTCGGAGGGCAGGGATCCAGATGTTTTTTACGTTTTTGTACCACTTGGCAAAGAAGGATGGACCAACTGGATTCTTGCGTGAGAAGAGTGCAAAATCCATGTTTTCTTGAGAGGAACGAAGGAGAAGCAAGAGTACGTGTATAATGCGGGAGAAGAGAATAATCCTATTTTATCAACAAATCCTATTTTATCAACAAAACCATATGCACCAAATATAATATATATTTTGTTCTCGGTTAGGGTTGTAATCTCACGAACCGACTTTATTAATTTTTTTTTTTTTTTTTTTTGGTAAAACATAAAACCAAAGAATTTGGATCGAGCCTAACCAAAACATAAAACCAAAGAATTTGGAACCGACTTTATGTCTAAATGAAATAGGAAGTTTACCGAGTACTTTTACAATTTTCTTTGTCTTTGCTTGACTTTGTTTTGGTTTGCGATGAAGTTGTAGTTTGAAGTTTGAACATTTCACACATATTCTTCAGAAAAACAAAGAATTTGTTACATAAAGAAAAGAAAGAAAAAAATGTGTAAAAGAAACCAGCATGTTAAAATCATCATGTATGCGAAAAGCTTGGAAAGAACCATCGAGCAGAGAGTTCGAGTAGCAAACAATCGAACTCAAATTTGTGCAGTAGCTCCACCTTCTGTGTCTCGTAATTGTAGAGAAACAGATCTTTAGTGGTCGTGTAATGACTATCACTGAAATATATAGAATTTTTCTTGAGTCCCTCAACTTCAGTGGCGAGCACAGTGATGCCTAGATCCAAAAGTATTGCCTCGTCGCCCAAAGAATCAGCTCGGTCATATTTATCAAGATATGTCCCTGAGGAATAAAACTTGTAGACGTTGAATGACTGGATTCTAGACCTAGGTCTTAACCTTCTTTCAACCAAGAGGACATCCCCGGTTACTGTGACTACAAGTCTTATCTCAGCAACGCACCATGCATTACTTAATAGACGACTACGAGGACTTAACGACTCTAACCTATACACATTGACATTAATGAAGCGCTGAAAGGTCTTTCGAGGAATCTCTCCAGAAAAATCTAAGATTGTGAAAAGATTTCTGTAGCTAAATGAGTAAAGCTTGTGATCCTTGTAAACCATGTCAAGAGAATCTAAAATAACGTCTGGAATTTGATTCCACAAGGTATCTCCTTTCTTGGCATAAACCACACACCAATATCCAACTCCCCACAGAACTATGTAATCATTGGTTTTCTCGTCAATCCAAAACACCGGGGTTCGTACAGTCCTAATACCTTTGAATAACCTACCGTGGTTGTGAGCGGCGCCGAAAGTGAAAAAATCATCTTCTATGGTTCGTTCAACCTTTACCATGCGAACTTGTTGTGATTCCACAGCCGGCAGATCGATCCTCTCGTGGGTGAATGGATTCAAAATGTATAGATTATACTTTGAATCTTGCATGAGGAGCCAACTTCCATAGGTTGCAATACAAACACTCTTTGCAAATTCCACACCAAGATCTTGTGTTTTGTAAAGTTTATCTTTTTCCTCGGGATTGAACAACGTGCATGAAGAACTCTTGTTGTTGTTTCTGTCTTTGGGGAAGAGAATCAACCAAGGGACCTGATTTTTGGGCACGGATTGTCTCGAAGCAGAGTGCCAAGACGAACACACGGACTTGGCTCGTTGAAAATTAGCAAAGCTGAGGCGTTCAAAAACTAAGTTCAGGAGATCTAGAGGAAGCTCCGACCAGGTATTAGAGTTATAGTTCTTCTCCATGACGGCATATTTCACAAAGAGAGAAAAAATATTTGAGAGTAACTTCTTCTAGGTCTCTGAAAGATCCTCTAAATAATATACTAAATCAAAACGTTACTTTGGCCAATCATTTTCTGCCATGTCATTTGTCTTTCTCTTAAAATACATAAATTAAAAAAACAAATAAGGCAATCGGAATATAACTTCCTAAAAATAAGGAATTTTATATTTTATTTTCAATATTCTGTATCTTCTACGCTCTAATCCCAATTGCTCACCCCATCAATCGTCACAGTTTCAAAATTTCACCTAAAACCATTACTTAATATACATACACGTCAAAGGGCATTAAAATTGTATTGCTTCACATATTATTAGAATGAACTGTCGATCATCATTATTATAATCGTTCATAAAAAAGTGCTGATTAGTTGTACGATCGTAAGAATCTTTGTTATATTTGAAGGTGAATCATGTAGTTTGGGCCACAAACAGGTCCAACAACCAGTCCAGCAAGTTGAAGGTCCATATCTACAATCCAGTCAACATCATCATATGAAGACAAAGACTGTACCTGCAAAAGCTTTCCTACAAAACCATTATGATGCTCTCACTGATAAAGATGATGATTAGCTAAGACTACAGCTGTATACATGAGTCACCAATATTCTAGATTGTTCTCTATGTCACTATATAAGACATTGTAGCTCCCTCATGTAAACCTAGTCTGAGATTTTAATAAAAGAGTAAAAGTTTTAGTAGCAACTCTCTCTGTTTTCATGGTATCAGAGCTATTGTAAAACCTTCACAGGTGTTTCAATGGCTAATGCATATCCTTTTCCTGATAACATTCATGTTACCAGTACTGTCACTATCAAGCTCAACAACACAAACTATCTTCTTTGGAAAACTCAGTTTGAGTCTCTTCTATCATGTCAAAAACTCATTGGGTTCATCAATGGTGCTGTCACAGCTCCTCCGCATACCATCTCGTCAACAACTGGAGATACCGTCACTGTAATCCCTAATCTGCAGTATGAATCATGGTTCTGCACAGACCAGCTCATCCGTTCGTGGCTCTTTGGAACTCTGTCAGAAGAGGTACTCGGGTATGTTCACAATCTCTCTACCTTTAGAGACATTTGGATGTCGTTAGCTGAGAACTTTAACAAGAGTAGCATAGCTAGAGAGTTTACTCTTCGCCGTAGTTTGTGGGTTCTAGAGAAAAAGACTTGACATTTGCGGCTTACTGTCGAGAGTTCATAGCTATTTGTGATGCACTAAGTTCCATTGGGAAACCTATTGATGAGTCCTTAAAGATTTTTGGCTTTCTGAATGGTTTGGGTCGTGATTATGATCCAATCACGACTGTGGTTCAAAGCTCTTTAAGCAAGGCATCTCCTCCAAGCTTTGGTGATGTTGTTGCTGAGGTTGAAAATTTTGACACCAAGCTCCTGAGTCCATTACGCCTCATCTTGCCTTTCCAGCTCAACACACTGGTTATGGGAATCAATCTCGTGGTGGTTACCGTGGCAGAGGAAGGTATTCAGGCCAAAACAGAGGGTGTGGTGGATACTCCTCCAGGGGCAGAGGTTTCCCCCAACATCAATCTAATCCTCGAGCTTCCGGAGAGCGTCCTATCTGTCAGATTTGTGGACGTGTTGGTCATATTGCGTCTGACTGTTGGAACAGAATCGATGAGAACTACCAGCGCCCTGATGTTGCTCAAGTGTTTTCCTCGCTGCAAGTTTCTGATGGTAGTGACTGGGTCATAGACTCTGGTGCTACCGCACATGTCACTCCTTCTGCAACTAATCTCCAATCTGCAACCACTTACACTGGTAATGACACGGTTATGGTTGGAGATGGCACCTACCTTCCTATAACACATGTTGGATCCACCACCATCTCATCTTCGGCAGGTAAAATATCTCTAAACAATGTTTTAGTCTGTCCGGAAATGAAAAAATCTCTTGTTTCAGTCTCGAAACTGTGTGATGATCTACCGTGTGGTGTTTGGTTTGATGCTAATAAAGTCTGTGTTGTTGATATACCCACTCAGAAGGTGGTGGCAAAGGGTCCTCGAAGTAGTGGCTTCTATATGTTGGAGAACCAAGAATTTGTTGCTCTCTTTTCTAATCGACAATGTGCAGCTTCAGAAGATACTTGGCATCATAGACTTGGGCACTCAAACTCACAAGTTCTCCAACAACTAAAGAACAGTAAGGAAATCAGTCTAAATAAGAGCAGCACCACCTCCATTTGTGAGCCTTGCCAGATGGGGAAGAACAGTAGACTTCAATTTTTTTCTTCAGATTCTAGAGTGTTATGTCCTCTTGATAGGATACATTGTGACCTTTGGGGGCCTTCTCCTGTTGTATCCAACCAGGGTTTTAAATATTATGCCGTCTTTGTAGATGATTTCTCTCGGTTCACCTGGTTCTATCCCATGCGTACAAAGTCTGAGTTTATTTCAGTATTTAAAGTATTTCAGAAACAAGTTGAGAATCAATTCAAGTCTAAGATCAAAGTGTTTCAGAGTGATGGAGGAGGGGAGTTTACAAGCAACAATCTGAAACAACATTTGTGTGCAAATGGAATTATACACAGAATTTCTTGCCCTTACACCCCTCAACAAAATGGGGTTGCAGAAAGGAAACACAGACATATTGTGGAGCTTGGCTTGACAATGCTGTTTCATAGTCATACTCCTCTTCATCACTGGGTTAAAGCCTTCTTCACAGCAAGCTTCATCACCAACTTGCTCCCTACCACAACTCTGAAAAATCTCAGCCCATATGAAGTTCTTTTCAAGCAAAAGCCAAATTATTCGATGTTAAAAGTGTTCGGCTCTGCCTGTTACCCTTGCCTTCGTCCTATGGCCACTCATAAATTTGATCCGAGATCTTTACAGTGTGTTTTCCTTGGCTACCATATGCAATACAAAGGTTATAGATGTCTCTATCCACCTACTGGGAAAGTTTACATTTCACGTCATGTTGTCTTTGATGAAGATTGCTTCCCATTTCAGCATCAGTACAAGTCCTTAATCCCATTGTATTAGACTCCTCTTCTAAAGGCTTGGCAAGCTGCTTCAGTACATCAGGAGCCGCTCTCTTCTGCAACAGAGATTGCTTCAGCACCACCAGTTACTTCCAGTCAAGAAAAAACTCCTGAGAGTGTTCCTGTTGCAGTAACTGATCAAGAAAACACACAGCCTCCTAGTGATTCTGATCAAGAAAACACTCAGTCTCCTAGTGATTCTGAGGCTGACACTTCCTCAAGTATCGAGACTGACAACTCTGCTATTGAAGTTAATCACGAAGACCAAATTGCAGAGGATCATAATCATGAAGATCAAATTGCAGAGGATCAGGTGAACAACAGTCATCCGATGACTACTCGAGCTAAAGATGGCATCCATAAGCCAAATCCCAGATATGTGCTCCTCACTTCACGGTTTGTTCCTGAAGAACCTAAAGATATCTTTTCTGCCCTACTACATCCAGGGTGGAATGATGCAGCTCATGATGAAATTAGTATAATTCACATGCTGCACACTTGGGATCTTGTGGAACCTACAGAGGATATGAATGTCTTGGGATGCAAGTGGGTCTTTAAAACAAAACTCAAACCAGACGGATCAGTAGACAAACTAAAAGCTCGTTTAGTGGCTAAGGGTTTTGATCAAGAAGAGGGGCTGGACTATCTCGAAACTTTCAGTCCTGTTGTCAGAACTGCAACAATTCGGATGGTCCTTGATATAGCAACATCAAGAAACTGGGAAATCAAACAGCTCGATGTCTCTAATGCTTTTTTACATGGCGAGTTGCAGGAACCGGTTTTTATGCTACAACCTCCTGGTTTTGTTGATTCACAGCGACCATCTCATGTTTGTAGACTTACTAAAGCTCTTTATGGTCTGAAACAAGCTCCCAGAGCCTGGTTTGATACTTTCAGCAAGTATTTGATAGAATTTGGCTTCACCTGCAGCAAATCTGATCCTTCATTATTCACATATCACAAGAATGGTAAATCTCTAGTTCTTCTAATGTATGTTGATGATATGCTGCTTACAGGGAACGATTCTGCTCTGCTACAAGCTCTCCCGTGTCCCTGAACAAACGGTTCTCCATGAAAGACCTTGGTGAACCTAGCTATTTCCTTGGTGTTGAGATTCAGAAGTGCTCCACGGGATTCTTTCTTCATCAGACAGCTTATGCTAAAGAAATTTTACATCAAGCGGCTATGACAAATTGCAATTCGATGCCCAAGCCGCTTCCACAGAATCTGGATAAACTAAATCCAGAACTATTCTCGGAGCCAACTTACTTCAGAAGCCTTGCAGGGAAGCTTCAATACCTCACCATCAGCAGACCTGATATTCAATTTGCGGTGAACTTCGTGTGTCAAAGAATGCATGAACCAACTGTCTCAGACTTTGGACTGCTCAAAAGGATAGTACGATACATCAAAGGGACTCTGCACATGGGACTGTATCTTCGAAAAAGCTCCAACTTATCGTTATCAGCCTTTTGTGACAGCGACCACGCAGGCTGCAAAAAGACTCGACGATCCACCACAGGTTTTTGTATCTTTCTTGGTCCCAATCTCATCAGTTGGTCAGCCAGACGGCAAGAAACAGTTTCCAACTCATCAACTGAAGCAGAATATAGAGCTCTTACAGCTACTGCTCATGAAATAACTTGGATTTCCTTTCTGCTTCGTGATCTAGGAGTCTCCCAACAATATCCTACTGTGCTCAGGTGTGATAATCTCTTTGCAGTCTACCTAAGTGCTAATCCTGCTCTGCATAAACGCTCCAAACACTTTGATACTGATTACCACTACATACGAGACCAAGTGGCGCTAGGACACATTGAAACACAACATATTCCAGCACAGTTTCAGATAGCTGACATCCTGACAAAATCTCTTGCAAAACGAGAGTTCGAAGGTCTCAGAGACAAACTCGGTGTTGGTGCTTCACCCACCACGAGTTTGAGGGGGAATGAAGGTGAATCAAGTAGTTTGGGCCACAAACAGGTCCAACAACCAGTCCAGCAAGTCGAAGGCCCATATCTATAATCCAGTCAACATCATCATATGAAGACAAAGACTGTACCTGCAAAAACTTTCCTACAAAACCGTTACGATGCTCTCACTGATAAAGATGATGACTAGCTAAGACTACAGCTGTATACATGATTTCACCAATATTCTAGATTGTTTTCTATGTCACTATATAAGACATTGTAGCTCCCTCATGTAAACCTAATCTAAGATTTTAATAAAAGAGTAAAAGTTTCGGTAGCAACTCTCTCTGTTTTCAATATTAATGAAAACATATCTTTGAGTTGTCAGCGCCGTATAGCAACTCTTCGCTAAACATTCCATTCTATATACTTATAGTTTGATTTTGTTTTCTCTCCATAATATACATGATGAACATGTCATATCATAAAATATTTATCCTCATAAGAAATAAAATGCAACGAACATGGGTAGAGACATAAAGTCGTAGGTTTCTGGTCAACTATGTAAATATTTTTTTTTTTTTGGTCAAACAACTATGTAAATATAAAACAAGGATTATGAAAAGAAAAATAAAAAAATAAAGGAGAAATCATTGACTGATGAATCAATAATGTATACATGCCATTGCCAAGACTCCTATATATACGTCAATAAAGTTTTTGAGTATTTTCACACACGGAAAAAAGTGAGATAATAATCAAAAAAGAGATAATAAATGGCTTACGCTAACCAAATTTCACCGGTTGCAGCGGTTGTGTTTCTAGCGGTTGCGATTGCTCCGCTGTTAGCTGAGCCGGTGTCACCGATGTTCCCAAATATGACTCCTGAATGTGCCACGGTGATGCCTGACCTGCTCGATAAGTGTTTTGGAATCGTTAGAGTGACACCAACGGAAGAATGTTGCAACGATCTCAAATCCGCGACCACGACGCAAGTCACTTGCCTTTGTGATAATTACATTGCAAACCCGACCATTGTGAACATTACCGGACCTTACTCCGCCGGAATCACAACTAAATGTGGCGTTTTCGACAAATACTCTTGCGACGGTACTAGTAAAGGTATGTCGATTTTATTTTTTCTTATGATGATAGGCCACTATGCATTTACACTATCCGTTGAACATAATTATCATTTTCTGTAAGGTACATAGAATGAATTCCTCGGCTAAGATGATGGTTATTTTATTGCCACGATTACATTGGAAAGTTATAATAAAGTAAGTAATTACGACGAGATTATACTTAAAACACATGATACACGTCCAACAACGTCACAAAACTGTTAAGATACTTGATAAGAGTGACGTGTGGGGATGAGATTGTAAACCCACAGAGTTTTGAGATCATATATAATGCAATTTAAAATACGAATGGTGCGTTCAAAGTAATTAATGGATTTTGATTAATTTTGTTGTGTCAAAGGAGGAGAAACCGGAAGCAGCAGTAACAGCAGCACGACCAGCAATGGCAAAGACAATAGCAAGAGTGAGGTCAACGGAGGAGCAACGAACAAGATTGCTGCATCAATGGCTGTTTTTGGCTTGATTGCAAGTCTGGTCTTTGTTATGTTCTAATTTATAGTTATTAATTCTTATCAACCTGGACGGACCAGCCAAATTTTATGTAATTTTTTCTTCTTCTTCTTCTTCTTCTTCTTCTTCATTTTTATTAAATCAAATCTGTGAAGTGTGAACTTAAAACAATGCGTTTTACATGATTGCATCTTTAATGTGTTAACCTTTTCTTTTAATGAATTTTGGTGGCTTCGCAATTTCTTTTGTAATTAAATTTTGGGCTTCAATGACGGACTTATAATGGCCCACGAAACACCCAACTAGAAAAATAAGGTGAATTTTTGTGAATATATGAATCTAATTATTGAATTAAATTTTATTTTAATTATATTGATAGTTCAACTTCAATCGGTTCGAAGATAAAATATTGTTCAATCATTTAAAAGCAAATTCAATAGCCCTGGGCATTCGGGTGATCCGATCGGGTTCGGGTCGGGTATTTCGGATTTTCGGGTATTTCGGATTAAGGGGTCCTAGACCCATTCGGGTATTTCTAATATTCGGATCGGATTTCGGATAAATACCCATCGGGTTCGGATCGGATCGGGTACCCGAATTCAATCCGAAATTAAGTAAACCAAACTCAATTTCATTCAATAATAGTGGCTTGACCATCGATGCTTCTTACTGGTCAAACATGTAACACACGAGTTTGTTGTTTTTTTCTCATACCATTCCTATACTAATTGTTTTGACTGAGAATTTTGAGATGAACGAAGTTTCTTCTTCTAATTGTCCATCTACTCAATCTTTCTATATTCTATTTTAAAAAATGAAAGTTGTACATATTAATACATAAATACTAGAGGTTTTAGTATCAATCAAAGATATTAAAGTGGTAAAATGGTTAGAATGCACCCTTTAAAAGCTTTAGGTCATGGGTTCAATCTCACTAATGATTATTTTTGCACTATATTTATACATGTTCGGGTTAATTCGGGTACCCGTTTGGATTTCGGGTAAAACCCGATCGGGTTCGGATATCCGAAACTAATAAATCTTAGATCCATTCGGGTATTTTCTTCTATCGGGTACGGGTTCGGGTCGGGTTTTTCGGATCGGGTTCGATGATCGGGTTTCGGGTTCGGATATTTTGCCCAGGGCTAAAATTCAACATGATTAAATGAATAAAAAGGTGACTAAAAAACTTTAAAGAACAATAAATGCTTCCAACAAAAAATAGGAACTTTTAAAGAAAAAGAAAAAAACATATCTTCTGGTAAAGAAATTTTCTATTCAATGAAAATTTAAAGATTTAAAATGAAACAAATTTGGAACTTTGTTTCTTTTTACTTTTGATATGGTAAATACATACATTAGTTGTAGTATGAATTATTATATATATATATATATATATATATTTTTTTTTTTTTGATCAAAGAATTATTTTATATTTTAAAGTGATATTTTTCTAACTAGAACCAAATTGAATTTAATCTAAACCAAACTAACATGACCAAAGTACAGTCAAACCTTTATAAATTAATATTCGGTAAACTAATAATCTCTATAAATTAATAAATTTCTCCGGTCCCAAGTTGGGATCAGTGTAATTTTAGACATAATTCGATAATATAATAAAATAATACTTTTTTGAAAATTCTTTGTAAATATATGGTTCCAACAATAGTATAAATTAATAATTTTATAAAATTATCAAAATATATGTATATATATGAACATTAATTTTTGGTAGACCACATTTCTAATAATCCTACTATATGAAAGACTTTTAGTTTTCTCTACAAAACATGAGAATTGTTATTTTCCTTGTAATTGATTATATAAAAATATTATTTATAACAATTAGATCTTAGTTAATTTTTTTTTTAAATTACCAAATATGGACAATATCTCTATAAATTAGAGGTGTCAAAATGGGTCAAGTTTTATGGATCAACTCAACTCAATCCAACCCATGAACCCTAATGAGTTAATAAAATTTATCCTAATGAGTTCATGAATAACATGGGTTAATGAGTTAATTGGTTTAGTGGATCAAATGAATTGAGTTGTAATGGGTAATAGTTAACCCATTTAATCCATCAATTCTATTTTTATTGAGTCAAATGGTTAAACCGATTAAATATAACCAAAAATCTATAAACCAATCAAACTGTATAAACCGATTAATGTTTGATTTTTTCTCAAAACAGCTTAATCTTGATTTGAGGGTGAGGAGAAAAATAAAATTTGGAGATCTTCGCCGGCGTGAACAAGGCAGCTGGTTTGCTCCTCTCATCTTCGCCGGATCTTCGCCTGAGTTCAGGTTTGTTTCTTCTCTTGTGCTCTCTCTCCCTCTCTCCGTCTGTCTTGGTGTCTTTGTCTCTCTCTCGGTCTCTTTGTCTCATGGATTTGATTATTGATTTGATTTCTCCTTTAGTCATTGAAATCTCGAAGTGGGTTTTGATTTTTTATGGGTTTTGATATCTTAGAAACAAATTGACTCTGGGTTTTAATTTTTGGGTTTTGTTTTGTTTTTTTTTTTCTGGGTTTTGATATCTTAGAATCGCTACTCTCGGTGTTTGTGTATCTATGTGGCTTGTTCTTTTGATTTGGGTTGTTAGACAAAAGATTATAGTGACTGATTTGGATTTTTAAACTTGTTCTCGGTGATCAATTTGGGTTTTATCATAAAAGTATACCAATTTCGATCATATATATATCTTCCATGTTTGGTGGTGTATGTCAAGCTTTCAGCAATTGTATAGGAAACTAGATTGCTTGTTAGATTACTTGTGTTTGTTTTAATGTTCATTATTTAGCTTCTTTGGATAATCGAGAAGACTATATATATGATGCCATGTCTAATTTTGCAAGAGAAGTTGACTTTAGCTTCGTTTAGACCAATGGCCTTGTTTGAAGTGGCTTGTTTGTCTAATGACCAAATTAAGTTGTGAATGGATGTTTAAGTCAGGTTTGTGACAAGGAGAAGATACTTTTTGTGCTTAATGGTGATTACCTGATTGATGATGCTAATCATGAACTTGATATTGGCTTGCAGGTTGGGAGGGGAAAAATATAAAAGAAGCTGAGTGAGAGAGAAGAGAAGCTTAATATTTGTTTTTTTTTGTAAGAGAAGTTTGAAAAGATCTGCTTTTTATTGAAAATTCACTATATCTTATTACATTTGACCTCTAGTTTTGGATTTACAAGAGTTGATATATCATATCGTTTAGAACTCATTTAACCATTTAACTCATCAAATAAAATAAGTACATGGATTAACCCAACTCATTTGTGTTTAAATGAGTTGAGTGAATCCATGAACTCATTTAATCTAAACTCATTAGGTAATGAGTTGATTTGAGTTGAATTAATCATTTTACTATAAATTAATCGATAAAATAAAATCTCTATAAATTAATAAATTTCTGCAGTCCCAACATTATTAATTCATAGAGGTTTTACTGGAAAAATACTTGGATTCACCCCTAGAGTGAACCTTTTTGTTCACCCCCTCTTTTCTCAGCCAATCAAAATCTTCCATCTAATATTTTATTTAAAAATAAATCGAAATTAAATTAAAAAGCAAAACAAATTAAGGAAACAAATTCTTTATACTTTTAATTAAGGAAAGTTAAATATTGATTTGGTTTAGATTTTTAAAATTAGAACAAAATTATATGTCGGTTTGGATTTACAAATGAAATGGTTAGGGTTTAGATTTTATAATTAAAATGAAATTATATGTCTGTTTGGGTTTACAAATGAGGTGGTTAGAGTTTAGATCTTACAATTAGAACGAAATTATATATGTCGGTTTGGGTTCACAAATGAGATGGTTAGGGTTTAAATTTTACAAGTGTAACGAAATTCTATGTCGGTTTGGGTTCACAAATGAGATGTTAGGGTTTAGATTTTACAATTAGAACGAAATTATATGTCGGTTTGGGTTCACAAATGAGATGGTTAGGGTTTAGATTTTACAAGTAGAACGAAATTAAATGTCGGTTTGGGTTTACAAATGAAATGGTTAGGGTTTAGATTTTACAAGTAGAACAAAATTATATGTCGGTTTGGTTTTATTAAAGAGCGATTTAAGTTTTTAATTTTATAATAATGGATACAAATTTATTTCCTTATTTAATAAGGGGGTGAATGAATAGGTTCACCGCTAGGGGTGAACCCAAGTATTGTTCGTTTTACTGTAAAAGCAAACGTGATTTTGAAGAATAGTGAAATGGTTTAAACCAGATTGATTAACTTTTTGGTTCGGTTCGGTTTGGTTTGGTTCAATTTTGTTTTATCCCTTCCGGAAACAATAAAAGCAATAGCCGGTCCAAATCCGGCGATGCTTATCCGTAAGTAAACATAAGAAAGAGAAGAAGATACTAGAAGAAACCCTTCTTTATTCTCTCACTTCCCTTTTTTCCCCAAACCTCTCTCGAAATCGAAAGCACGAGAGACTTATAAAGAAAAAGTCGAGACTTTTTAACACTCAAAGACCTAAACAAACACTCTTTGTATCTTTCTTTCGCAGATCGGAAGCAAGTTTCTCACAAAAAAAAGATGGATGCAACGAAGCTTAGCGAGCTCAAGGTCTTCATCGACCAATGCAAGTCTGACCCTTCCCTTCTCTCTACTCCTTCCCTCTCCTTCTTCCGCGACTACCTCGAGAGGTACTTCCTCGTTTGCTTCGATCTAATCGTTTTTTTCTTTTCTTATGCCTTTAGTTTTCATCTGTATTTGTATTGGTTTAGAATTTAGTAGATTCAATAAAGTATTGATCTTTGAGTCTATGTCTGTAGAAAGTGTATATGCTCTGATCTCTCGCTTTAATCTTGTTGTGGAGGTGGAATTTGTTAAACCCTTTACCCTCTTGTAGATGAAAGTCCCTGTCTTTAGTGTTAATCTATTGGATTTGGTGAAAAAGTGTTTACCTTTGATCTGTGTGAGGCTAATTTGTTTTGGAATTTATATGATTTCAGTCTTGGTGCTAAGATACCTGGTGCTCATCAAGAGGACAAAGACACTAAAGCGGTATTATACCATTGTTTATATTTGATTTCAATTGAATGTGTTTGTGTACTCTTGAAGAGTTTGTTTTTGATTTGATTGTTTTTTTTGTTTAACAGAGGAGTTTCGTAGTTGAAGAGAGTGATGATGATATGGAGGAAACTGAAGAACTGAAACCGAAAGTGGAGGAAGAAGAAGAGGAAGATGAGATTATTGAATCTGATGTTGAGCTCGAAGGAGACACTGTTGAACCTGATAATGATCCTCCTCAGAAGGTATTGTGATTGCCGACTAAAAACAAAAACCTCAGCGTTTTGGTTTACTAATTTCTCTCTGGTTATACTTATATATTTTGACTCTCTTGGTTTTGATACAGATGGGGGATTCATCAGTGGAGGTAACTGATGAGAATCGTGAAGCTGCTCAAGAAGCTAAGGGTAAAGCCATGGAAGCCCTTTCTGAAGGAAATTTTGATGAAGCAATTGAGCATTTAACTCAGGCAATTACTTTGAATCCGACTTCAGCTATTATGTATGGAAACAGGGGTGAGTACAAGCTGTGTTTTGTACATTATTATAACTTCCTTCAGATGGGTTTCTGTACCTTATTGTTTATATATGTGTTTCAGCTAGCGTCTACATTAAGTTGAAGAAGCCAAACGCTGCTATTCGAGATGCAAACGCTGCATTGGAGGTAGAGTGTTCTATCATTTTCTCCGCCATTTTTGTGTTCTAGTGATGATATTGAATCTTTTTGTGTTTGAGATCACAGATTAATCCTGATTCTGCCAAGGGATACAAATCACGGGGCATGGCTCGTGCCATGCTTGGAGAATGGGCAGAGGCTGCGAAAGACCTTCACCTTGCTTCTACGATAGACTATGATGAGGAAATTAGTGCTGTACTCAAGAAGGTATGCACAGGATTGTCTGTTTGTTTTTCCTGTTTGGATTCATAAACAATGCATTAGCATGATTCAGTTACAAACTTTTCTTGAAACCTGCAGGTTGAACCTAATGCCCACAAGCTTGAGGAACACCGTAGAAAGTATGACCGATTACGTAAGGAAAGAGAGGACAAAAAGGCTGAGCGTGATAGGCTACGTCGCCGTGCTGAAGCACAGGTAGCTTCATAGACCATGAAGTCGATCAGAATAGTCTTTTTGATAGCATTAGTGTCAGTTTTTATATTGACATTATCACAGAACTATATTAGTGGGTTTTTGTTTAGATCTTGTGTGGCTTATCCATGTCTATTTTTCTGCTAGGCTGCCTATGATAAAGCTAAGAAAGAAGAACAGTCATCATCGAGCAGACCATCAGGAGGTGGTTTCCCAGGAGGTATGCCCGGTGGATTCCCTGGAGGTATGCCTGGAGGATTCCCAGGAGGTATGGGCGGTATGCCCGGTGGATTTCCAGGGGGTATGCCGGCAGGAATGGGCGGTGGAATGCCAGCAGGAATGGGTGGTGGTATGCCAGGAATGGGCGGTGGTATGCCAGCAGGAATGGGTGGTGGTATGCCAGGAATGGGTGGTGGTATGCCAGGTGCAGGCGGTATGCCGGGTGGTATGGACTTCAGCAAAATATTGAACGTAAGTGACTATTTGTGAATGACCAAAATCTATACTTTATGAGGCTGTATTGCCATAGAAGGTATTGAATATGTGAGATTGGTTTGATATTTGTGAATAGGATCCTGAGCTGATGACGGCATTTAGCGATCCAGAAGTGATGGCTGCTCTTCAAGATGGTATGACTCGACTTAAATGTTGTTGTTGATGTTACTACCCTAGTGTTTTGAGTATGTTTGAGTCTTGAATATTGTTTGAATGTTTTAACAGTGATGAAGAACCCTGCGAATCTAGCGAAGCATCAGGCGAATCCCAAGGTGGCTCCGGTGATTGCAAAGATGATGGGCAAATTTGGAGGAGGTCCCAAGTAAACAAAATAACTAGTTTTTTTCTCTCTTTGCCATTACTGTGTTTAATTGCGTGAGATGAGAGATATGTTGGAGATTTTTTTTCGTTTTATGTTTTCGTTGCAGAAAAGAACTTGAACGGAAGCTAAATTATGTTCCCCTCGTTAGTAATTTATATCTTTTTTCGTTTTTCACTTCCTGTGTTTTGAATACTTGGTCGGAGCATCAGATGGGAATTCTTCGTAGAATTTCTCTTTGGAAGATTTACAAAGCAAACCGTTTTGGTTTTTTGGGCTCAGACCACAAATGGTGACAGTGTGTGCACCCATATTTGTTTTGAATTCTATGAGCTCAATTTAACAGAAGGTTGTTTAGTAATGTCTTGGACGTTGTCAAGAACCCTCCAAATTGGTGTGGATGGCTGCATTTTGGCCAATTACTTTGAGGGTATTAAGTGGATTAACCCTACCTCATCACTTCTAGTGGTATTAAACTGGATTAACTTACTCCATTCATACCCACCAATTAAGATATTTTGCGGAATTTGGCAGGTGGGTCTGTCAAAGACCACGGTCCTAAAAGAATACAAGTGTATAGTTGTTTATTTTCTAGTTTGTAACTTGTAAGAACAAAAAAATTGATTAAGAAAAATATGGATGGGTACACTTGTTATTGGTGTTATCCGAAAAAACATACGACACTTTCAATAATTCTATTTATCAAGGGTCCACTCTACACTCTATGAGCAGACGACTTAGCAATTCTTACCACATAATTTATAATTAGTATTGACTATAGACTAAGTAGAAAATGAGTAATAGTATATTTTATGAATCGAATATCTTGCGTGGAATTAATTTTTCAAGGGCATTTAATGTGAGAAGAAGAAGAAATTGAACCCTTTGTTTAGTTCGTTGACAAAGTTGTCAAGAAGAAATTATAAGTCCAGTGTTGACGAGTTGACGGTTTGATGCATTCACATTTAACTTCGTAGTACTACTACTGTCATCTCATTTCAAATGGTTTGACATAAAAGGCTAAAACTATGAAGTTGATTCTACAAACAAGTAAGATACTATTTTACTTGATTGATAGTTTTATTTGCATGCTGCATCTTATATGTTTTTATTTTATTAAATAAAAGAAATTGATAGTATTTAGTTTACAAAGAAGGGAATTGAGTTTGGGTATCTCTGAATAAACAATTTGCTTCTCTAACTAAATAAAACTGATCATATCTAGTTTACTATTTTACATTAGTTCTGTTGTGTCTCATAGTCTTGAGTTCAAATCCAAAAGTATGATTGAATACAAAAATTGATGACGAATGGAAATATTGACCAACAACGAAAATAAATGATCATTTAGAAAGAAAAAATCAATGTAACTGTCAACAAGGTAAGTTTCATTTTATTTTCATCAAATTGGTAGGAATTGTCTATTAGGGGACATTTTTGAAAGCAATATGAAAATCCAAACTGTTTTACGGCGAAAACCAATGGGTCTTAGATGATGAGAGTTACTTTCATACGTTGTATAATATCCTACTATATTAATTGAGAAATACAAATATAAAAGCAACCTTAAAATGTGTAAAAAATTACATTCAATTACTATTAGAAAAACTTAGTTAAGATTAAATAATTAATTGAATAAATATTTCTAATTAAAAAACGAAAATTGGAGACACATCAAATAAAATAAATTGTAGAAAAGCAAAAAAAAAAATTATTAGAATCAAAAATAATTTGTACTTAAAAAACTAACATATAAGATTTCTTTTTCTACATGGTAGTTATATATTTTTACTTACTTCACAACTATAGCAAATATTTCGTTTAACTGACAAAAATTTAAACAATTTTATTCATTACATGCAAATATTTTATTGACAGATTTTCAATAAAAATTTTTAAAATATAAAAATCTTATTATATAAAGTTGGGTTTTGAAAGTTAGCCATTAACAAGATTTTGAAATGTGTCAAATTATCAATCTTAGATTTTGACATGTGTAAAAATTAATATTTTAAGAAGAGAAATTTGATTACAACAAAGATAAAATATTTTGTTTAAAAAAATATTAATAATATAAAAAGATAACTCTCAAAACTTACAAAATTTATAAAAATATATATTTTTAAATAATTACAAAATTCGAAATTATAATATTATTTACTTTTTTTTTTTTTAATTTTTAAGTTATTAATTATACAAAAAATATATACAGTTAATTATTTATTCTAATTTTTATAAATACTCACTTCTATATAAAGATAGATCATCTCATATTTAAATAATTTGTTCAAAAACATTGCTTTAGATCATCTCATATTTAAATAATTTGTTCAAAAACATTGCTTTCAACTTTGTTTAATTGAGAAATCTTTTTTAAATGGAAAGGTAAAATTTTCTTATGTTTTTAAACAAAATTTTCTCCTAATTTCTCCTTTTCCAGTTGGGAATAGGTAAGAATGATATGGTGACCTAAAAAAAAGATTAATATATGCGTCTTCCTTTCCTAATACTGTATTTTAAAATTAATTTTAGTATTTTTAGAATTTTTTATTTAATTTATATTTTCATCTTTGAATTATTTGGGATATATTACCATGCTTATAATTTTTTATTGTTACTTTGATTATGCCAATTTTTTTTTTCTAATTTCTCAACCTTGATAGGTTGGTCATAAACCCTTCTGTTTTTGGCAAACATAATTGTTGACATTAATTGACGGTTTAGGCGTTACAGAGACAGATACTACATCATGGTGTGTCAAAGGCATTTCCACGAATACATTGGGAAATTTAACAGTAGTTACTATCAAAACATATTGTGACGTTAGAAAAAGGTTTTTACTTTCAATGGTTGTCGGAGCAAGCCATTTTGAGATAACAAAAAGACGTGAACATTTTCTCTCCACACAGGAGGGCAGAGCCGAGGTTGACTCTATGGTGGAGATGATTGGACACAAGGTTATCTCCCTAAGAGAAGGAGGTGGAGGAGGTTGGACGCAAGGTTATCTCCCAAGGGAGGAAGGCGGAGCCAAGGTTCTCTCCATGATGGAGCAGGTTGGACGCAATGTTTTCTCCATAAGAGATGGGGGCGGAGCCGAGATTTTCTCCATGGCGGTCATACATTATTGTGATGATACATCATTGATTACTATATTATGTAATATATAAAAACATTAATCCAACTATTTCACTTTCACTTCTGCATAGTTACTATCACGAATACATTAGAAAATTTAACATTAGTTACTATCAAAAGATTTTGTAACGTTAGAAAAATGTTTTACTTTCATTGGTTGTCGGAGCAAGCTATTTTGAGATAGCAAAAAGACGTGAGCATGTTCTCTCCACGTAGAAGGACGACACAGCCAGGTTCTCTCTATGGTGGAGAAGGTTGGACACAAGGTTATCTCCCCAAGGGAGGAAGGCGGAGCCAAGGTTCTCTCCATGGTGGAGGAGGTTGCACGCAAGGTTCTCTCTATAAGGGATGAGGGCGGAGCTGAGGTTTTCTCCATGGTGGTCATACATTATTTTGATGATATATCATTGATTAGTATATTATGTAATATACTTTTTATTCATAATTTTTTTGAGCCAACAATTTTAGTAATAAAAAAACTATGCAGAAATGAAAGTAAAATAGTTGGCTTAATGTATTCATATAGACATTTTCTAGGTGGTGATAAAGAATATATTTGTAACACAGAGTATATTTAAGTGTACAAAAATACAGCTTTAATAGTAACATACATTAAAAATTTGTAAATGGATATAAATCAGTGTATTATAACAAAAGTAAAATTTATAAATAACTAACAACAAATTTTAATATTATTTTTGAAAAAATTAATTTAATTTATAAAACTTAAAACCCGTACATCGGGCGAGTCCTCATCTAGTTATAATATAAACAACAAATTTTTAATCACAAACCATTATAAATAATAACATAATAACAAAATAAATTATTACAAATTTTCATCAAAAAAAATTCAGCCCGCAGTTTTCCGCGGGATAATACCTAGTATATATGTAAATTTGGACTTCTGTGGTAGCTAGTATACTTTAAAATTATCAACAAAAATTGTACTCACTTTCAAAACCAACAATTGACTTGACTACAATGGCTATTTTAATTCAGGCCACATTTTATATTCATACTTATTTTTAAAAATTGATTTGGCTCATATCGTCTTTGAACATCAATAAAATCTTAAATGGTTGAAAATCAATAATTATATATACATTACATGGTCAATGTCTCAAAGATAATAAAGCCAGAAAAAAAGGAGCCAAGCCTCTAAGTTAAGAAAAGATTCAAAAGTTGATAGCGTAAAACTTCACATTATTTTCATGATATTTTTCCTTCTTAGCCTTTTGGCATTATGTGAATAATTTACAATACAAAACCAAAGAAATTTAAATAAACCTATACATTCTTGACTTTGACGAACCCCTACACCATACCCTAATTAACAATACTTGAAATCCACGTTGCACCCTTACTGGCTTACTGCTTTACATGGAAATCTTATGCTACTACATATATATTTATGATTTTTACGTATGCGTGTGTGTGTATCAGTATATATATATATATGCCACGTATGCATAAATCATGACATTCTTTAATGCTTGTGACTCATCTCCATAGAGTTGCCACTATGTCAATAGCGAACAGTCAAAACCCAAAATCATGAACACCAAAGTCTTGGCAATAGTCGAGAAACATCCAATCCTTGTCGTTGATTCCTTCGGGTGACCATATTGGAAAATCTGCAACGGTGCCGAACATATTGTTGTCACATAATGTTCCACCCACGGCGCCATAATTACTGTCACCCCACGAGCCCTCAGCTTTAGTAGTTTCGTCGGACCATAAATAACTAAACAACTCATCATCATTATAGATGTTGTCAAGTATATGATTTTCATTGTCCATCGAACTGTTTTGATCAGTAACCGTGCTACTGCTTTCGTCCTCTATTGTTGTCGTGCCACTTATTTCTAAAGTTTTTGTGCTGGTTGTCTTTGGTTCCAGTGAGACATCATCTGGATTCGATGAGATGGTTTTGGAGTTATCGGTATTACAAGGTTCTTGGTTTAGAGGTTGATGGGTCGCAGGGTCGATTCCCATCTTAAGAAGTTTTTTCTTGATGTGAGTATTCCAATGGTTTTTTATTTCGTTATCTGTTCTTCCAGGTAATCTTGAAGCTATCTTAGACCACCTATAATACACAAACAATGGTTTAAAAATACAAATTAATCACAAGAATGTATAATATTTAATAAAGTGTTGGTGGATATGTTTCTGAAATATAAACACAAGAAGATTGACAAATTAAGTTAACATTATTTTTGGAAGCGAAGGACGTTACTTTGTCTTGAAGTTGATTTCAATGAAAAATAATGCAAATCTAAAAATTATTCTCTACCTATTTGACCATCTTGTTTGGAACTATCTTATTTATTATTTGGCATAATTTACATAACACATACATACACTAAACATGTTGGATCACATGCATTTGACTTTATATTTTACGAAGAACAACACGATCCAAAGTCCAAAACATTGTTTATCTTAAGTCTCTAGCTAGTTTTTGTTACAACGTAAAAATTGAATTTTAACAGAAATTTGTAAATTTTAAGCTTCCGTCCATATATATATGACACAAATCATTAAGTAAGAATTAGAACAAAAATAAAAGAAAGAATCTATATATGAAATTAATATATGGTTAGTTATTTCGGCTTACTTATTGCCGAGATGAGCATGAAGATCAATGACAAGTTGTTCCTCATCATTAGAGAGAAGGCCTCTCTTCAAGTCAGGCCGGAGATAGTTAGTCCACCGTAGGCGGCAGCTCTTTCCACAGCGACGGAGACCTGCCAGCTTTGGCAAAGCACGCCAGCAACAATGGCCGTTGGTGAGTATGAAGTTTATGAGCTTCTTGTCTTCCTCTGCTGTCCACGGCCCTTTCTTCACCCCTAGCTTGTCGCAGCATGGCTGCCTCCCCATTAAATATTAAATATATATAATGTGTGCTTGTATATTATATGTAATATGGGGATGTGAAATAGAGAGTAGAGAGATGGGAGAGAAAAAAAAAACAAAAGTTATTGAGGATGGAAAATCTCAACAGATTGCAATTTATGTCAAAAGCCTACCAAAGCTCACCCACCTATATATAACCTTCTCACACCTTTATCCCACAATAGTAAATTTACTATTCATTTCTTTTTTTCTTAATTATATATATATATATATATATAATACTTATTAACTCTAACAAATTAACAAAAAGTTAGTGGCATTATGGCAAGACATTTTTACTAGTAGCGGTTTGGACTTTAAAGACTTTTACTTTTAAAAAATTTCTAATAGCCAAAATTTTCATAATCCGATATTTACTTATCTTTCAGTTTAAAAAAAAAAATCTAAAGCCATTTTTATTTAAAATAATTTTTTGAAATTTATCAAAGAAATTTTCAAAGTAACTTAGTATATGTATCCGTCTTCAGAAATTTATCATTAGTCTGATGATTTAAACAAAAATTATGTATTACTCGTCCATACAAATAAGTATATACAACCAGTATACAACACAAATCAGATTTTTTAAGGTACATATAACGTAGCCTTATTTGTTGTAGTGGTATATACAGATGTCATGATGGGGAAGGTACAACAGTTTCGACGAATATATTTTGTGTTTTACTTTATCTATGTATAATCGTATATACTATGGTTCATTAAATTTATATTGAATTGTTGATTTCAATTTGGGAGTTAATTAGTCAGCTAAGGAATTAAGTTTTTTGATAAAATAAGTTTATTCCAATAAATAATGATTCAGGTTTTTTTTTGGGGTCAGAAATGATTAAGGTTAGGAAATATAATTGGCCTTACTTTGTCAAATCTGACGCTAATAGGATCACAGAAAGGAGTGTTGGAGATGTCGCATTTGGTTGGTGAAAATGACTTTGGAACTAATGTGAAAGGGTAGGGTGCGTGCGAATGTACGCAATCACACGTGCGACTCATCACAGTTTTAACCCAAATACTTGTACAAGTATCAAATAAAAATATATACTTTGTATTTTACCAAGAATGTTATAAGCTTACAGTATTAATCCAAAGATTTTGATTAACGATGGTCATTATTAACCAATTAAATTGTCGATGAACCAGGGGCCATAAAACGAATAAACAATGGTCATTTTGTTGCTAACAACACCAAAACTAACAAAAATTGAATCGTTGATTGTTTTGTTGTCGCTAGCAATATACAAAATAAACACGAATAAAAGTCATGAACGAGTCTTTTTACAAAACCGATTTTACAAAGATCAATGAGAGCTTTACTCCAGCGCGATAAACCATTTTTTTGGCAACCATAACAAACCTAATTACGTATATATGTGTCTCTATTTTTGGTAAGATTTTCTTTTTTACATAGCATAGAAGAAACTTAAAAGCTTTAATACTGAATTAGCAAAAAAATAAACTGTTGTCGCCGGTAGGAAGATTTATATAGACGAATGTGCATTTGACACATAGGTGTACACGTATACATCATGTATCAATTTATCTTTCTAGACCATTCTAATCTTTGCGACTTGTGGGTGACTTGCAATTTTGGGTTCATGGTTTTGTTACACATTAGTCTTTATTTTAAACTATATACATATTCTCAAACGTGTGATTTTCGAACTCATCGGTGAATTGTTTAAACCGATCGGAATTATTTTTATATCTTTTATAAAGAATGTATGCTAAAAGATGATATTAGTGCTAGTAAACGTTATTACTTATGTGAAATATTGTTATCCTAAATGATGAAATAGGTGGACATATAAACAGTAAGTTTACTTGGTACACCAAAATAGGAGTCGTAATTCTAACTGAGTATACATCTTTATGTTTTGCAAGTGCATTTTGAATTTACTTTTGGGGCATTCAAGTGCAATGCCAATACGTTAATTTTGTCCTTTTTAAAATTAAAGTTTGTTAACTTTTTCTCGAATAGATCCGAGCAGTCTAACCTTTTTATTTCTTTTAAAACCTCTGGTACCAGAAAAGGGTTTCATTTTTCTGCTCAATGATGAATCTCGATTCAATGAAATTAGTAAGTAATTAATGCTTTAGCATTCTTTTTCTTGATTCTGATTTCTTTGACTTGTGTTTAGTTCTACTGCTGCTCATAATAATGGAAACAAAACAACAATTTCTAACTACGATATTTTTTTTTCTTGGGAGAACAACACTATAATTCTTTCCGCACCAAATAATGTACATATGTTCCCACTTCTTGCCCACGAAAATTTTCCTTGCACTAAATCTTTTGTTTTTTTTTTGTTGGCTGAATCATTATTCACTAAGTAATATATTTAGTGAAATACATCTTATCAATTTATTTTTAAAAATGATTATTAGAATGTGGTCGTTCAATTTATTCTAAAGTTACAATTTATTCTTTGCTAAAGTGACATTTGAAAACCTTAGAATTAGGAAACGAGACTTCCGCTCTAAACCCCACCACTTTCTTCTATTTCTCTACAACTCTCGCTTGCTAATTATTAATTAATTTAAGATTCAAGACTCTTAATGATCGCTTGTTCACTTAATCAAAAGTGTTAAATCAACTTCTTGCTTTAATCCCATTTTCAAGTCACCACTTACGTAACTTACGAGTAATGCCATCGTCATTATATTATGCATGCATATAAATTCATGTGTATGTATGGAACTGTAAATATAAAGAGGTGGCACCATTGTTAGTCAAGTCACTTTTGTCCCCTTTATATTGTAGACTATATATTTATTTAATACTAACTATCTAAGAACATAATATTTACTGGAAAAATGTTGCAATAATGCAATGTATGACTGTTTAACATAATTATTTACAGTTCCTCTTCAGATAAAACTATAATCAATGTTTACCTATATGTTTACATGCATGTCACTGAAAGTGGTTAGTCATACATAGTATATATACATGAGATTATGAGAACAACACGATACAGATAACCTATATATATGGTGGTCATGCAAAAAGCCAATTGTGAACTTATGTAGTTATGTTGAACAGAAAATATCATTTGTCACTGCATAGTTCGCATGAGATGTTACATGCTCAAATAAAAACTCCGGTTATAAAGAAAATAGACATAAATAGATTTGTTATTTAACATCATGATTAAAATATAGTTTTGTTCTTAGTTTCAGCTTTATAAATGTTGACAAAAAGAATTTCCAATGACAAAAGCAAAGTAGCTATTTTCTAGAGAATTATTTCAAACACACTGATGAGCAGACCCGGCCCTTGACACATTCCTATGATACATAGGTATCGAGCCTCAATTTTTTTAAGCCCATTTTGTAAAGATTTTTTGTTTCTTTTTTGAATTATAAAACCTCAATTTAAGAGTTAGTTTCTTTAAAAAAACCCAATTTTAAAACTTGCTTTCAGTTGAAACTCCATTTAAAAAATTGCATTGGACTTATTGAAAAAAACAATTAAAAAAAAATATTATAAGGCCTCATTTTTAAAATACAATTTTTATCGTATTGGCCTCCAATGTTGCTGGACCGGCACTGCTGATGAGGAATTTTGATTGTTAGTAACTTTATATACGACTGCTTGAATTAGAGGTTCTACTGTAATTTAATATCTAACTGGACCTACAAAAGAAAATGTCATCCAATGGGTTCTTCTTGTTGGGTCTTGTGCCGCGATGATCAAATATTTTAGGCCCGTTTTGCTACCCATGTGATCAACAAATGTATTATGTTCTTCACCAACCAGGTTCCATATATATATATATATTTTTTGCTAAATATGTAAATATCATCTAATATAATAAAGTAGGGTTACACCTCTAAGAAGCTCTATCTATCTGCCATGTGGCACTTCTATATTCTCTGTTTTTTTTTAATAATGTTTTATCTCATGTTTAAATCAAGTGATAGTAGGCTGTAAATCATTAATGGGCCACAAAATTTTGTCGACTTCTCAAAGAAAAACAAACGGAATCTATGAGTTCTGACTTCTCCTCTTCCTCGCATCTCTATCTTCCCCACTCCTTCCCCCTTATCTGTTCAATTCTGCAAGATTTCGAATCAGCCGAGTCCAAGGGAATCTCGACATCTCCATTCACCAAAATATAAAAGTAAAAAATTGTAGATCGCACTTTTGTCCAGCATATAACAAAAATATGTCACTTTTGTTATCATTTCCTTATCTTCCGCTCTTGTTATATGCTTGACATATGCCAACTGTAAAACTGACACCTGTCCAGAAAACTTATTCACCAAAATTTTAACTAAACTACCAATAAAACACATTTAATCAAATACATAAAATTCACACTTTAAATATAAAACTAAAAAAAAAAATCAATTAATCCACAAACAAGTCATTTAATCATATACTATATTAAACTTTCTTATATAATAAAATAGGATACCTCCTAAAAATTTCTTCCACAGCTACTGTAAAACTAACACTTGTCCAAAAAATTTATTCACCAAAAATTTAACTAAACTACCAATAAAACATATTAAATCAAATAAATATAACTCACACTTTAAATGTAAAACTAAAAATTATATTTTCAATTAATCCAAAAATAAGACATTTAATCAAACACTTTAAAATTAAAAATTTAATAGAAACCTTAAAAGAAAATTCAATTAAACCATAAGTAAAACACATTTTATCTTATATGTTTAACTCAAAATTTAATACAAAACTGAAAAAAACATTTCCAATTAAACAACATATAAAACACATTCAATCATTTAAATTTAACTCACCCTTTAATATAAAGCTAAAACAGTTCAATCAAAACAATAAAAAACACACATTTAATCATATTCATTTAACTCATACTTTAGTATTACAACTGAAACAAAATAAAAAATATTCCAGTTAAACCATAAATAAAACACATTTTGTCATATGAAACTAAAAACTATTTTTAATGCAACCACAAATAAAATACATTCAATTATATAAATTTAACTCACACTTTAATATAAAATTGATAAAATTATTTCCAATTAAACCATAAATTAAACACATTTAACTCACACTTTAATATTAAAACTGAAATAAAATAAATTGGCATTACATTTATTTCTCTTTTCAATTTTTTCAACAAATAATAAATTACAATTAACTCCCATACTTTTTGTTTCTAAATTGTAACTCCCATGACTTCCCATCCTATGAATACTCATTTTTTCATTCTCTTTCTTAAGTATTATACATTTTTTTGTGTTTTTTCTTGGTTGGTTGTTATTGTTGTATGTGTCAAAAAAAAAACATAATATTATTAGAAAAGCTTAATTCTAAATTTTAACTTTAGATACTATATGATATGTATCTTACATTTTTTTGAAGATACATCTTTATTGTCCCTAAAACAAACATATTCAAAATCAACCAATTATAACTTACATACAACTATCTTAGATTTTAAAATTAAAAAGTTTTCTCTAATGGCATCTATGCTTAATTGAAGTCCTACCTTATTCTTATCTCCAAACTAAATTACCAAATATTTCCATAAAATATAGTAATGTCTAAACTTTTCTAAACTCACACTTTAATATAAAGCTCAAATACCGACAAAAAAACATCAACTACACAATCTCATATTCCAACAATCCACATTTCAGAAACATAACCAATTTTTTTATTACCTTTCATGAATAATTTGACAGATTTTATACACGCATCTATCCTATCATTTGGACCAGCTAACCCACAACCACTCAACGTCTTCTTTGAAAGCGAATACCACAATCCAATGCAGCAAGAACACTTAATGTGGAAGCAGTAATTTAAAACCTAGAAATAACACAAAGGCAAGCCACCCAATATGAAGAAGGATAATGTTCAACTTGTCTTCAAGATCTACGAGGAACTCAAAATATCAACACTCTATTTTGCAATCACAAATTCCATAGTAAATGTATTGCATTTTGGTTACATCACAAAATAACATGTCCTAATTATAGAATACAAATAGTATAAACTATAATACTATTTAAAATTCAATAAAAACATATATAATATAATAATTTAAACTTTAAAAAGGTTTTTTAAATTGTTCATAATTTAGAAAAGGATAAATTGATCATTTAAAATTAACTATATAGTTAATGAATACAAATAAAACAATTCCAAAACCCTAATAACTTTTAACCAAAAAAATAAAGTTTCTCGATACAAATAAACTTTGTGGTATGATCTTCAAATTGTAAAGTTTCTCAAATTTTTTTTTAATTAATTTAATCTTAATGACTTTTAACCAAAAAACAAATTAATATAATAATTTCGTGCAACGCACGAGACTCAACCTAGTTAATAATGAAGAAATGTTTTACAAATACCAGTAAAGCCTAAAATAAAGTAACCTTGGCAAAAAAAATAAAACAAGGTTACAGTAAGAGCTGAGAAAGATTCGGGTGATGAATTATCGGATCCAACATGACTGTAGCCTTTGCCACTTCCTTCGAGCTTCACGGGAGGTGAGAATGTTTCTGACTTCTCTGTCCACTAGCTTGAAGATGATTTGGGGAGAGAGCTTTAGGTTGTTGTGCAGAGTGTTGTTGCGTTGTCTCCAGAGGTTATAAATGACTGAATGGGCAGTGACCTTCCTTAAGAGGGAGGGTGCCGCCGGGGTGGAGGTGCGGATCCAAGAGAGGAGTTCTGCCCAGGAGCAGAAACACCTCTGTCTCGGGGATAGCCTGTTAAAGACTAGATGCCATACCTGAGCAGAGAAGTCACATACCAAGAATAAGTGGTCCCGCGATTCCGAAGCGATAGAGCAGAGACAACAAGCATCCGATTGTATCAAACCCCAGGCTACCAATCTTTGCTTGGTGGGAAGGCGATTTAACTGGCAAACCCACATGTTAAACGCATGACGCGGAATCGCGCCTTTGAACCAGATTGTATTTGCCCAATCTTTTTTGTCCTCTCTAGGTCTCACAGCCTCCCAGGTCTTGGCTACCGAGAAACCCTGAGTGCTAGGGTCATCCGAGTAACCAGGTTCCATATTTCTTTACACGTAATTTCACAAGCGCAATTACATTACTTTGCAACGCATTTAAGGAAACATTAGACTAGGAATTTCGTATATATGTAGATTCCACAAAGTGGCTTCGATTGACCAAAATATCCTAGTCTGATCAGCGTTCGTAAATAGCGTTTATAACCTTTTCAGCACTAGTGTTTAATTAACTCTTATGCATTTAATCTTAAACATTCATCTACCTGACCATACTATTTTAAGTAAAGACAAAATTAAGCAGTCCGCTAACAAAATCGAATCAAATCTTAATAAACAGGGAATATTAATTACGAAAACTCAAATGGTACCAAACCAAATGCGAACCATACTAGAAAATGAAATGAAGCGCCGACTTTTAATTCATACCACAACATATACTACAAAGTTGATTGCATGGTACATTGTAGTGTGCTTGTGTTGTTTTTGATCACGTCATGTATTAGAAAATTCGATCAGTTGCTTAATACAGTTGTAATTTAAAATAGTATTTGTGTTGGGATGAAATTGAGCTAGATCCGGTGGACGAGCTAGCCGCCGGTCTTCCGTCTTCACAAGTATCAACAATCGAGGCAAGAACATAAAACAACAATAAAACACCTGGACAAAGGAGTTCCAAAATATTGAAAAGTTTTGTTGTTTTTTCTTGATGTAACTTAAAAGAATATCTAAAAGTAAACATAAATTCAGCGCACAGACAACAAAAGCAGTCAAATTCAACCTATGATTACTACTATTGTTTAATCAGTGCACAGACAATACTATTGACAAGTGTAGTGTTTTGTTTACAGTGTTAGAGTACACTTCTTTCGCGGCTGCGTTTGGATTCATTCCATCACTTGCTTCTGTGTTTTGTCTCATTTTATCTCTTTGAATAGTTGAATGAGATTTCAACACTGGGGGCGACTTATTCAATGTTGGCGTTGTATTTCTATCTAACTTATCATATTTTTTTTTGTCTGATTAATAACGTTATCACTTATCACAGATTTATGATAGAGTTGTATTAGTAATAAATTTAGTTCAGATGAAAAGAGATTATTTATTACTTCAACAACTCCATATGGATCTTAGTGATTAGTGAA
This sequence comes from Camelina hispida, assembly GCA_023657505.1. Lineage (NCBI taxonomy): Eukaryota > Viridiplantae > Streptophyta > Magnoliopsida > Brassicales > Brassicaceae > Camelina > Camelina hispida. Next base: position 13,305,080 of record CP094635.1, on the reverse strand, counting down.
TGAACTTTGTCTGTTAGATACATAAATTCGATCTCTAAAAATATATAATAATATTAATATGGATATCTTATCTAAATATCCAATTAGTCGATTCATAAATTATAGAATGTGATAAACTAACTTAATTCACCATAAATCAGAAACTAAATAGTTAAGAATTACTAACTAGCATGCATGAAAAACTGAAGACAATGCGTAGTTGAAGGATGGAATGGAACAGTGACGAGGCACAATAAGGACACGACGAACGAGCCAATAAAACAACAATAAAATGTTAGGGCAAAAGGATGTTCCAACCAAATGATAGGTTTGGCTCTTCTACGTTCGGTTGGTAGTGGTTTTTCTTTTCTATGTAAGATTTGTGTATAGATAATTATGACATATGCATGTCGCAAATTAAGTTCTTAATTGGAGGGGTCAATATCTTAGATCTTGGATCTAATTATTTAAGACAAATTTACATTACTAATATATTATACTAATGAAAATGGATATTAGAAGTCTTAAATGAATGTTTTTCAAACTATTGTCAAAGAATACAAATGAAACAAACTTTCTTTTATTTGAGAAGAAACGAATAAGAAAATGAAACGGGTACAAAACAACAAACAAGATGGGGTCATTTAATATTTAATTAGCTTACCCCTTTTAAGTAAAAGTGGCTTCAACCTCTGCAACCCTTGTAGTTATAAATCTCTAACAAAAATAAATAAACAACAATGCAATCATTATCTCCGAGCCTACATAAATGTCCACACTCCCGTGTTCACCAAAAACAACACAAAACCAATAAACAATTAAACCACAGTGAGTATCTTTCTCAGAAGAAAAAAATGGGAACGACGTCATCTAAGTCTAACATCACTCTCTTGCAGATCCTCAACACAAAGGATTCGTATAGCCACGTGCTGCTCGCTGTTGCTGCTCTCTTGGCCGTTGTTTGCTACTTCTGGAATAAGGGGAAGTCCAAATCTAAGAACGTACCACCGCTTCCTCCAGGACCTTGGCCACTTCCAATCGTTGGAAACCTCCCATTCATAAATTCTGACGTCCTCCACACGCAATTCCAAGCCCTAACCCTAAAACACGGCCCTCTCATGAAACTCCACCTCGGATCCAAACTCGCAATCGTCGTATCTTCCCCGGATATGGCTCGCGAGGTTCTCAAAACCCACGACATCACTTTTGCCAACCACGATCTCCCCGAAGTTGGAAAGATCAACACTTACGGTGGAGAAGACATCCTCCGGTCTCCTTACGGCACCCATTGGAGGAGACTCCGTAAGCTCTGCGCCATGAAGTTGTTCACTACGCCGACAATGGAAGCTTCGTACTCCATTCGGCGAGAAGAAACCAGACAGACCGTCGTTTACATGTCGGAAATGGCATGCAACGGATCTCCGGTCAACCTCGGGGAGCAAATCTTTCTTTCCATCTTTAACGTCGTGACACGAATGATGTGGGGAGCTACTATTGAAGGAGACGAGAGAACAAGCTTAGGAAACGAGCTCAAAGCCCTAATCTCTGATATCTCCGACATCGAAGGGATTCAAAACTATTCTGATTTATTCCCTTTGTTATCAAGATTCGATTTCCAGGGATTGGTTAAGCAGATGAAAGTCCATGTGAAGAAGCTCGATCTCTTTTTCGAACGAGTTATGGAGAGTCATGTCAAGATGGTGGGGAAGATGAGCGAAGAAGAAGAAGATTTCTTACAATACTTGCTTAGAGTTAAAGACGATGATAAGAAAGCTCCTCTCTCCATGACTCATGTCAAGTCTCTCCTCATGGATATGGTTCTTGGTGGAGTGGACACATCGGTTAACGCATCAGAATTCGCCATGGCAGAGGTCGTAAGAAGACCAGAAGTTTTAAACAAGATCAGACAAGAACTGGATCAAGTTGTTGGCAGGGACAACATCGTTGAAGAATCACATTTACCTAAGTTTCCTTATCTACAAGCAGTTATGAAAGAGACTCTTAGGCTTCACCCTACGCTTCCTTTTCTTGTTCCTCACAGAAACAGCGAAACCGCGGTGGTTGCGGGATACACAGTGCCTAAAGACTCTAAGATATTCGTCAACGTTTGGGCGATTCAAAGAGATCCTAAGCATTGGGATGAACCAAACGAGTTTAAACCGGAGAGGTTTTTGGATAGCTCACTTGATTTCAACGGGGGTGATTTCAAGTACTTTCCTTTTGGATCTGGGAGGAGGAGTTGCGTGGCGGTTAACATGGCCGAGAGACTTGTTCTATTCAATATTGCGTCACTTCTTCACTCTTTTGATTGGAAAGCTCCTAAAGGACAGAAGTTTGAGGTTGAAGAGAAGTTTGGGCTTGTTCTTAAGTTGAAGTCTCCACTTGTGGCTATTCCTGTTCCAAGGTTGTCTGATCCGAAACTCTACACCGCTTAAGTAGTAGTAAGATGGGAAGTTTGTGGTTTGGGGAAGTTCAAAGTTACGTCATGTTTTCTTGTCTTTTTGGTTGGAGTTTTCATGTTTCGTGAAAAGGTAAAGTGTTAAGTCACTTATGTGATCATATATAAATGTAAGAAAGTGTGCTTACTACAACAATGTTTTGTTTTGTATCCAAATTAAATAGTTGATACCATATGCTATAGAATGGTATATAATTACATTTTGGCAGTTTCAAATTCTTGAGGCAACCAATAGTAAACGTAGCAAATAGCGTTAAATTACATCAAAAGATTAAATGAGAAATAATTAGCACTCATTTTTAATTAAAGAAATTAAAAGAAGAGGCTTCACTTAAAAATCATTGGGTGCAAAAATTTATATCAGTTATATTAATTGATACAAAATTTAACATTAGTTTTTTGAAGTGACACAAGTTAATATCAATTCCAATAAGCGATGAATATTTATGATCAAATATATAGTATCCACTTCCATACATTTTGTCATTTTGACTAACATGAATGTTTATGATCTCTCGATGCTTCTATTTTAAATTTTTAATATGTAACGAAAGTATAAATTTTGTTGTTCGAAAAAAGATGGGAACTATACCTCTTCATGACTTGAGTTAAACAAAGTTTGAGTTGACATTATATGATCATAAGATCTAACATCCAGATATAATCCCATGATCATTATGAAAAAAAAAAGTAACACAAAATGAAAATTTATAATTTTTTTCTTTCAAAACCAATGATGATCCTGCTATGGTACTAAATTTGTTAGAAGGTCGTTTTGTCTCTTTTGTTTCTTGTTTTTCCCTCTGTTTTTCTACTTCTGGTTTCTTGAATTATTCAGACGATTAAAATAACACTAACGATGTTCGCAAAGAAAGACAATAACAAATTAGAATCTTAGAAATTGCCAATTGCTTTTGTACTTTTTTTCACAAATCATTTTTGAATTAAATATTCAATATATAAATCTAAATTTTTAGTTAATCTATGACGGTATAGAGCGTAACTCTAAATTGTTTATCAAATAATGGCGTTTTATAGTTACCCAACTTGACCAATGCTGGATATAAATCGGTTATACTTGAAGATCAAAAAATTATAGATATTTTTCTTTTGTGTGATTCAAGTAATTTAAAAATTTCATTTTAAAGTTTCTCCCAAAATAAAAAAAAATTTACAGTATATATTTAAATATGATAAAGTCTCCTATATTATAAAATATTTTTTACACCGAGCTTGCACTCAAAGAATGTAACTCTATAAAATCGTTAAGTTCATTTAATTTGTCGATATGACTTTATGAAATTGAGACAATTACTCATTACTCATTATCATATACTCCCTCTATTTTATATTACTTGTCATTCTATAAAGTTGTATTGTAAACACAAAACGACTAGTAAGATAAAGCAAAAGTTTAACTCTAAAACGACAACTAAAACCCGGAGTGAGTATTGTTTGGGCAAAATTAATCGATTCGTTTAAAGACTACGGAAACAAGAAACGGATGTTGAATAGTTGCTTTCATTAATCAAAGTCTCGAGCTCAAGTACAAGAATTCAAGGCACAACGAATCAATCTATAAACCCTAGTCGCGTTCCAGAGTTGAGTCGTGTGTCTTATGTTTTAGGTCTCTTGCTTTGTTCTCGATTCCGTCTCCCGTGGAGGCTGCTCTCCTTATATAGAGGTTCCTTTACCCTAATCCCTTAGGATTTGTCTTGGGCTTGCCGACTCTATCTATGATAGGGTCGGTCGCGGGACTCTTGGCCCATTAGTGAAGTCGGTCGGTAGACTCTTGGTCCCTTGATGGATCTAGTCGCGTGACTGTCAGTCTATCGACGAAGTTAGTCGCGAGATTCTCGGTCTCGTGACAGAGTCAGTCACGAGATTCTCGGTTCGTTGAACCAATCAGGAAGATTTTCCTTGTAGAAGATAAATTCATATCAACGTTGACTTTATCCAGTAAAATATGCGTTGACTAAATAAATTATATTTATTTGTTTATGTTGATAAAATTATGCCCAACAGTTAGCCCCCCACTCTCTATTTTCTTAGTAAGAATTTAGAGAGTAGTTAAAAACAATGGTATTATTTTTCCAGCCAACAAAATCTCAAATTCATGTACCTTTTGGAATGATCTGTAATGGCTTGTGACGTCACCATAGCAGTTTTATCGAATAGTGACTCCGTAGAGACAATGTTGAGTCCTTAACACGTCCTGACTGGGATCGTTTTGCACTTGACTCTATGTGCCATGACCATTTTGTAGGTTCTGACATTCTTGTCAGTCATAAGAATTGTACGTAACATTGATCTTGAACGTGATAACAATCTATTACCTTACGATAACCTCCACATGTGAGGATGTACATGACGACAATTTCCTATCTTGTGCCTGAGACACAATTTAGGTCTCGCATTCGTGACATGATCTGTCTCGTGACATGATTTATATCTCAGGCTCAAGACATTGTTTATGTCTTCTGATCATGACGTTACATGTGTCTCCTCTTCATTGCATTGTTTACATCTCGTGCCTGAAAAAAGAGTATACGTCTAGCTCTCTTGGTGCGATTTGCCCACTACATTACAATTTTCATCGTACAGACATGAAATGATACTTATTTGCTGACACATCTACTGCTTTGTGCCATGTCACATGATTGTTTTGTGTTCACGACGTTGCTCATGTCACGTGCTTCCGACACCATTCATATCACATGTTCATGACACTGCTCATGTTAAAAGTTAATGGCGTGAGTTTCATGCTCTCAACATCTTGTCATCATGATTGCGCTCATGACGCGATTTCTATCGTGTGCTCGTGGAATTAGTCACGTCATGTGCTTCTAACAGCATTTATGTAATGCGTTCTTGACATCGTTCCTGTCTTGCTCTCGTGACAGTCAGGTGTTCCATAACTGTCACTTGCTCGCTTCTTTAATAACAATGTTCATGACATTGTCAATATATTGTGCTCGTGACACGATTCGCGTTGTATGCTCATGACATTGTCTATATCATGTGTCGTTACGTGCTCAAGAAATAGTTCATGTCGCACGCCTCTGCTACCATTTATGTCACGTGTGACTGCCGCTATTCATGTCGCGTGTTCATAACATCGTCTATATCATGCGCTCATGGCGTGCGTCTTGTGCTCACGACAGTCACATGGTTAGTCATGACACAAATTATCGTCTTGTGCGCGTGACAGCCTGGTGTTCTATAACTAGTCACATGCTTTCTTTCTTTAACTTCAATGTTTATGACATATTATTTATATTTTGAGGTTGTGACAATGAGGTGTTTCGCAATTTTCACGTGCTCCTCTTTAATAAACAATGCTCGTGACATTTTTTATATTCTATGCTCTTGACAGTAAGGTGCTCCACAACTGTCATGACCTTAACTGTTACATGTTTCTTCTTACATAAACAATGTTTATAACATTTTATGGTTTTTTGCTTGTGACAGTCAGGTGTTCCATAACTGTCATGTACTTTTATGTTCTTCAATAACGATGTTTTTGACGTCGTTTATGTTTGTGCTCGTGACATTCAAGTGTTCCACAACTGTCACATGCTCACTTCCTTAATTACATTGCCTTGTGCTCATAGCACTGTTCACATGCTCATGGCATTACATACGTCATGTGGTATTGACATTACTTATATGCTCGCAACATTATCTCCGTGTACGCGACAAAGACCCACGTCTCGTGTCTACGACACGCACATGCTACTTTTTCAACGCTCATGACATATTGTCTATGTCTCATGCTCGTGGCACAATTAAATCTCGTGCTTGTGACACGTCCAAGTCTCGTGCTCTTGGCACGCTCAAGTCTCGTGCTCGTGACACGTTCAAGTCTCGTGCTCTTGGCACAAATAAATCTCGTGCTCTTGGCACAATTAAATCTCGTGCTCGTGGCACGTTCAAGCATTGTGCTCTTGGCACAATTAAATCTCATGCTCGTGACACGCTTGAGTCTCGTGCTCGTGGCACAATTAAATCTCGTGCTCGTGGCACGATTAAACCTCGTGCTCGTGACACGTCCAAGTCTCGTGCTCGTGACACGTTCAAGTCTCGTGCTCCTGACACGCTCAAGTCTCGTGCTCGTGACAGGTCAAGTCTCGTGCTCGTGACACGTTCAAGTCTCGCGCTCTTGGCACAATTAAATCTCGTGCTCGTGGCACGTTCAAGCATCGTGCTCTTGGCACGATTAAATCTCGTGCTCGTGACACGTTCAAGTCTCATGCTCTTGGCAATATTAAATCTCGTACTCGTGACACGTTTAAGTCTCGTGCTCTTGGTACAAATAAATCTCGTGCTCGTGGCACGTTCAAGCCTCTTGCTCGTGACACGCTTGAGTCTCGTGTTCATGACACATTCTATGCCTTGTGCACGTGATATATTTTATGTCATAGTAACCTATTCACAACAAGACTTGCTTTGTAGAATGAAAATCCAACTTTATTGAAAACGTTGTCCATAACATGGGACGTGCAGTGTTAATCTTTAGGAAAATTAGAAAAAACCAAAAATAAATAATTAAAAACCAAGAAACCAAAGCACTAAAAGTAGTATTTATTCAGGTGCAGGGCATTCCATCTATTAGGAAGATTTTTTCCTTCATTGTTTTGCAGCTTATAGGCTCTTGATCCACGAACTTCAATGACTTTGTAAAGACCTTCCCAAGTGGGACCGAGTTTTCCAGCTCCTTGTTCCATTGTATTTTAAAAAGTATGTCGCAAGACCCAGTCTCCTCTCGGAATGTCCGCGTCCTATAATTTTCGTTGTAGCTTCTAGCCGCTTCATGTTGATAACACCAAATTTTGATTTTTGCTGCTTCTCGTTTCTCGTCTAGTGGATCGAGATCGAGACCCATCAACTCGTTTTTTTTCTGCAAGTTAGGGTGCTCGGTTCGTACCGTTGTCACGTCTACTTCACATGACATTACTGTTTCCATCCCATATACTAGGGAAAACGGTGTTTTGTAAGTCGATGACTTAGTGATGTGGTAACTATCACATGATGGTGAAGATTCAAAGCAGCTGGCGTTTGGTCGAAGGAAGTCGATAAGCCTCTTTTGTATGTCGGCTGCTAGTTTCGAACTCATGTTCACCCACTTGTCAGGATCGTATTCGAGTAATGGCATCTCATCCAACTGTTCCCCCTCTGATTCTTCCCTATGAGGTACCAGTGGTAGCCTCTGTAATTGCTATAACTGTTGACCCTTACCTTTTAAGGTAGTTTGATACCATGAACGTGAACTTTCTTGTTCCCCTACTATCTCTTTCACTCGCCATGGGGTGAGAAATTTCATAGTCTGATGTAGAGTCGATGGGATAGCTCCCGTGTCGTGAATCCAAGGGCGTCCCATAATAGCGTTATAAGCCGAAGCACAATCTACTACTAAAAATTTAGTGTGTTTGTTAACTCCCTCTGCATACACTGGAAAGCGTCACTTCGCCAATATTATGCTTGACCTCACCGCTGAACCCAACTAATGGAATAGATTTTTGTGTTAGTCCTCCTTCGTCGAAACCCAATTCCTTATATGCTTGCATATAAAGAATGTTGGTTGAACTTCCATTGTCGATCAATATTCTCTTCATCAAACAGTTAGCCACAGTCAGTTGTATGACTAAAGCATCGTGATGCAGGGTTGGTACACTGCTCTCATCAGTCGTAAAAGTTATGGTGTATGACGGTGTATCGCCTTTCGTAGCGTGTCCTCTGCTTTGAGAGTTCTTGACACCTCTGGTGTTTCTTTTCGCAGCTGAGTGAGTTATACCACTTATTTCTGATCCTCCAGATATAACATTGATGGCTCGATCATGTTTTGGAGGCAAAACTGGGCCGTTTGCAATTGGTATTTTCTTGTTGCTCTCGCCATCCATGCGGTTGCAGGTTCTATCTGAGAAGTATTCCCTTAAATGACCTTTTTTAAGCAGCTCATTCACTTCCATCTTCAGTGAGATGCAATCTTCTGTTTTGTGGCCGTGATCGCTGTGGAACTCACACCACTTCGAGGTGTCACGCCTATTGTCAAGTGCCTTCATCTTTGGAGGCCATCTAACGGTTCCACCCATCTCTTTCAATACACCGACTAAATGTGTATGAGAGATCGATAGGTTACTAATATCTGGCCATGTTGTCGATTTAGGCCTCCTGTCGTCAGCTTCGCTCAATGATCGATGCGTGTTTCTTCTTTCACTCGTGGTGTTTTCGTCACGAGGTCTTTGGTAAGGCTTATCATCCCTACTTGTTCTTTCGTTCCTCACTACACGGGAATCAGATCGTGGTGAACGTCGCTGGCGATAAGCCGAGTCTTCCTCCCACTTTATCTGCGCCCACAGCACGTGAGAGCACGTCTTCCATTGTTTTGCACTGGTACTTTGTAAGTTCCTTGTACAAATCACTGTCTGGAAGCAAGCCTCTTTTAAATGCGGAGATGGCGGTTGACGTGTTGCAACTGGGTATCGATACTTTTTCCTTGTTGAAGCGTCCCACATAGGCACGCAACGACTCGTCTCTCTTTTGTCGTACCTCGTAAAGGTCATCCGCTGTCTTCTCCAGGTTCCTGCTGCTTGCGAATTGCTCAACGAAGAGATCTGTCAACGATGCAAACGAGTTGATCGAGCCGTTTGGCAGGTTGATAAAACATTGAAGTGTTGCGCCAGTTAGGCTCGAGCCAAAACCTTTGCACATAGTAGCTTCCCTGCACTCTTTTTGGATGGCTGTCGTGAACATTCGTTGTTTGTATTGTGCTATGTGGTCATCCAGGTCGGATTTTCCATCATACATCTTCATTGTTGGTAACGTGAATTTTCTCGGCATCTCGGTGAGTGCGATTTCATCAGAAAAAGGTGTATCGGCATACGAGTGCAAGTTGCTTTTTCGGATTGGTGGAGCCACTCCTGGCAGTCGTTCGATCATGACTTCTACTGCACCCAAACGTTTTGTAAGCATAGCTTCCAAGTAAGCGGCTTTGGCTGACATGGTATATGGTTCATGTTCGATCCCTGTAACGTGCGGCGCGTTGACAGTTCGTTGTTGATCCGTGTTTCCTTCTCGAGCAAGATTCTCGTGGGTTTGCCTTATGTTAGGGTTTCCTCCATTATTCCCCTCCTGTGGAGTCTCCAGTAGTCCGTCTTTAGTCGCGGACGTCGTTCGAGTAGTTATAGGAGCTGTGTTGAGATCTTGCATCCGATTGACGTGCACGCCACAAAATCTAGAGCTTGCTTCGGTAAAAGCTCTCCCTGCTGTCACCAGCGAAGCGTTCTCCTCCCGTAGCCTAGCGTTATCGGCCTCGATCTGCGTCAGCTTCTGTACCGTCTCGTTCATCTTGGCAGTCAGGACTTCCAGCTGAGCGGCGACAGTCGCTTCAACATTGGTCGTGTCACTTCCGTTTCCTGTCATCTCACGTAGATTACTCTGCCCCTCCTTCTAGCGCCAATTGTTTGGGCAAAATTAATCGATTCGTTTAAAGACTACGGAAACAAGAAACGGATGTTGAATAGTTGCTTTTATTAATCAAAGTCTCAAGCTCAAGTACAAGAATTCAAGGCACAACGAATCAATCTATAAACCCTAGTCGCGTTCCAGAGTTGAGTCGTGTGTCTTGTGTTTTAGGTCTCTTGCTTTGTTCTCGATTCCGTCTCCCGTGGAGGCTGCTCTCCTTATATAGAGGTTCCTTTACCCTAATCCCTTAGGATTTGTCTTGGGCTTGCCGACTCTATCTATAATAGGGTCGGTCGCGGGACTCTTGGCCCATTAGTGAAGTCGGTCGCTAGACTCTTGGTCCCTTGATGGATCTAGTCGCGTGACTGTCAGTCTATCGACGAAGTTAGTCGCGAGATTCTCAGTCTCGTGACAGAGTCAGTCACGAGATTCTCGGTTCGTTGAACCAATCAGGAAGATTTTCCTTGTAGAAGATAAATTCATATCAACGTTGACTTTATTCAGTAAAATATGCGTTGACTAAATAAATTATATTTATTTATTTATGTTGATAAAATTATGCCCAACAAGTATAGAAAAAATAAGTTAATTCTTTCTCCGTTTTTTTAATATTACCATTTAGAGTAAATTAGGCATATGATAAAGTTTTGTTTAATGTTAAAACTTACATTAATGTAACTTGTATTTTTCCAAATAATTTTGGATAAATTTTTTTCTTTAAATGTTAGTATAATTGCTAAAAACAATATATTCATATTCGTAATTTTACTTTTGAGTAACAGATAAATCAACAAAATATAAATATTTATTATTTCAATACTATCTATTAAAAAACTAATACGTGTGTAGACGCAAATAGTATTATAAAGAACATTTATCGATCGATTGATAAACTAAAATTGTGTTCATTTTTTATTGTTATTAGAATGTGACTGAAAAGGATAAATGGTCAAATTTGTGTGCGATAGACAAACTAATAATATAACATCTTATGTTGATACTACATACAAAAAAAAAACTATAATACATTTTTAGGGGATATAATTAAATATAACTAATGCATGAAAATTTGACCAACAATTATAATGCATGGAAAATATGATATTATCTTGCCAAAAACAGAAGTTTGCAGTCAAATATAACAATAATGGTAGATAGTAACTGCCAAACAAATATAAATAAGTCAAACTTACAATATTTAGTGGATATTACTATCTTACGAAATTAGTGATTTAACCAGTCAAGTTTTAAGGCTATAAAACTATGACTAATTTATCATTATAGGCATCCTTCAAATTTACACTTTCAGTTTTTTAGTGATATAAGAACTTTTAACATTTTCAAATTTCAATCGAGGTATTACGTTATCTCGGTTTATCTACTAATTTGTTATATAATTCACGTGATACTAATATGTTTATATGAATTACTGGAAAACTTTTGATCTCTCAAGTTAGGTAGATTTTATATAGAATTTTTATGTAGGTATTTGCTCATTACAACTAACAAGTGATGATTAAATGTTTTTGTAGTTTTAATATGGGAGATCAGATTTTCATTTGTGTAAATATTTCCAGAACCAAAATCTTTTTTTTTTCATCATTTTTAATATATATCAAACGTTCATATATATATATATATAGTATTGATGATTTTTTCATTTAATTTTCTTATTTAAGGTATAAGGGAGGAAACCAAACAAAAAGAAATGAATTCCAACCGTTGTGCTATCTGTAGGGTCTTAAAACAAATTTGTGACCCAAATTGCATATACAAAGCACATTTTCCATCGAACGATACAAGATTTGAAGATGTTAATCAAATCTATGGAGCTGACAAAGTTTCAGATATCCTCAACAGGCTTGGGTCTGTAGAAGAACGTAAGATTGCTGCCAACTCTTTGTGCTATGCGGCTGAAGCTCGTAGACGTGATCCCAATTCTGGAATTTACGGGATGGTACAACACCATGAGAGTATTCTCAATGATGTTGAAAAAGATATCAAATTTGCAGTGAATGAGCTTAAAACCAATGTGGGATCTGATCAAGTGCCAAAATTTGTTCATGTCCCAATTCCAGATGATTTTCTTAAGATGGGTGATGGTCATAGAATTGATGATGCATCAACATCTGCGGGACCATCTGCGGGACCATCTGCAACTTTACCTAAGAATCATGAGTAATAATACTCAACAGATATTTCTGTCACCTTAAAACCAAAACCAACAATAATTTCATCAAATGTCTTGTAATGTTTTTTTTCTTTCTTTGAACTCCATATCCCATAATAATCTTGTATCCTTTTCCTTTATTTATCACCATTTCTTCATAAATCTATGTAATTTGTTTAATAAATATTTGTGTTGTTTGGTTAATCCTCATATGGTGTTTCCTATTTACTTCCACTAGATAATATTCATAAAATACATGTTAAGATCTTTTAAATCAATCAAATACTAGATTTGTTGCTAAAAGACATGAAATAATAGTTGTTAAAAATAATGAATGAGATCCTAAATGGGTAAGGATGGATACATTTGTATATACATGTATATTACAATTATAAATAATTTAATTTGGAGAACAATATTTCATGTTCTTCTAGGTAATCTTGTGATTTTAAATGATATGTTATTATAAGATAACAACTAAAGCTAAGAATTTAAGAAATGCATGATCTTAGTTTACTCAAGCAAAGATTACCAAAGTTAAAATTCGGTTATAAAATCCAGTATTGATCCTGGGATTGATAGAATATATATTTTTATTAAAATAGATGTAAGAATGATATATAATTTAATTTCTACGATGGTACGAAGAAGTATAGTACTTTTTTTTTGGTATGACGAAGAAGTATAGTACTGATCAAACATATGTGTCTACGACCTCATGTGGGGGTTTCATATCACACAAAAAATGAGTCTTCTTCAAGAAAAAAAACTTGGTAAAAAGATACTAGATAGTAATTTGTGCTGTCTATCGCGGAAAAATATTTACATATATTTTGATTCGCTAGTTTAAATAAGAAAATGTTTGTAGTATTTGACTTAATTTACTTTATGTATGTGTCATACTTTGATCTAGACTCATAGTCGGTTCAATAAACTCAACGTTCGACACTAATCAGTTTTGGATCCAATATTATAATCTCTTGATTATAAGTTCAATAAAATTCAAAACAAAAACCCACTAAAATCCGTATTGACCACTAAAATAGCAAAGAATGAGATCATTTGTGGTGTTGGAGTTGGATGCAGAGCAGCCAAGATGTCAAACTGTTACTATGTTAGATAAGCAAAGGGTTAAACTTAATTCGAAGAAAAGAACAATGTGAGATATAACATTATGTCACATACTATTATCTCAAGGTATCCTCCCTCCTAAGTTTCCTGCGAATTGAAATTATAGGTCTTGCACTCTTGCAAGCTTCTTCACAGTTTTTGGGGCTTAACTACAACCTATGTCATATAAACCCTGCAAGGTATAAAAGAGATAATAAGAATAATATATTTAAGAGAGATTTCTAGATTTACACATTTCTTTTTTGTAAGAAAAATCATTGCACTTACGTTTAACTTTTCTCATAAATTTTTTGATACAATAGTTAACTTAAGGTCATATTACGGACTGCAACAGTTTAGCAAATCACATCAGTATACCGTAAATTTCAGTGAATGAGATTGAAGAATTGGATTCTATAATTGTTCAAGTTTGGTAAAAATTTGACCTGGTTACTAAGTCACGCCCTATGTGACATAGGCTATGTCCATATCACACTCCCTTGAAGCAGCTCTAGGCCTATATGCATTTTCACACCTGCATATGATCCACATAAATTCCAAATAAATACTAACAAAAGATTATATATATAGCATCATGAAAAAACTGAATAAAGTAAATGATGTATATTAAATTTGCTAAAATAAAGGTTAATTAGTTACTTTTTTAAGGAAGTTAGTATGATTTTTGAAGATATGTTTAAATTTTTTTGATGAGAAACGCAAAATCATTTTAAAATTTTGTATTAACCATTGGACATGTTGTGTTATCGGACTTTTTACGATGTTGGCCTTTTTATGGAAATGATTACTGAAACAAGCTTTTTAACCAAAAATATTTATTACAGTATTTAAGTGTTAATACAGATTAAATGCTATTTAAGTAGGTTAATTTTACATGTTTTTAGCATCCTTTTTGTCCATATTTTGCATTGTTCATACCCCTAACTTAGCATTTTTAGACCATTTACTGTAGGAATCAAGTTTTAGAGCATTTAGGGTGTTGCATTTATGCATTTGCATATATTGGATGAAAACAGGTGCTAAAGAGCCAAAAATGGGGAAAAACAAGGACAACTCGAGCATGTACCTGAAGGAGCCATCGAGCTACAAGAACAAGTCCGAACCCCAACACGATCGAAGAGGATCCAAGAGCGCGAAGAGCAACCCGAAGATCCACTCGAGGAGTTACCCGACTCAAGCCTCGTGTACCCTATCGAGTAGACCATCGGGCAGGTCTGGGAAGCTAGGTCAAATGGGTTTCCATATATAAACCCCCTCTTTCCCTAGCTTGCAAACGAGCACGCCGCAGACCCTCAAACCAGAGAGCGAGAGCTTCTGTGAGAGAACTGAGCGACTCAACATATTTTTCTCGTTTTTGCACTTTTATTTTGTAGTTTTTTATAGATCTTTGATCCTTACTCTTTTCTACCCTACTCTATATTTTTATTAATGTCATTTTCGTTTATGTCTATGGTTTTATCATTCGTTTCTATGTCCGAGTAGTGTAGCAAAGTTTCTAGGGATGGGATAGATGATTAGGTGTTCTTGATCGGTTAGGATGTTTTAGTTGATTGTTATGATAAATAAATTTCCTTCTAGGTTGATGTTCTTAATGCGGTCAACAGACCGACAGGTTGAGACTAGATCTAGGGCGTTTATAATGCTAGAGGCCGAAAGGAGTAGATAAAATGTTTGATTAGGTCAATGCTAGAGGTATACTTAACTTTGAGTGACAAAATCAGATAAGTCTAAATATATTGACAAAAATGAATTGTTCTTAATGCCTGCTTGTTCATATTGCTAGTGCGACAGTGTGGTAGTATGTTCAAGGTTGATTGTTACTAGTGCGACAGTGTGGTGACAAGGTTTTAGAGGTTCATTGTCTAGGAAATAATTGCTTGAGGCATGTAAGGCATCTGTATCGGTCTAGAACACTTAGGATTCGATTACCCCCATCCTTAGGAACTTTCGTATTTCATTTCTTGCATTTTCCTTACTTACTCGATCACTTACCCGATCAGGTACACGATAACCTGCATCGAGTAATACCTCGAGCTGTTCATAGTTCACTTGCATACTCGATCACCCCACTTGATCCTGTACTCGATTGCTTGCATCGAGTGCTTAGGTCGTGTGGTTTACTTGTTTATATTCTTTTACTTTGTTTATATTAGGACTGTTAGAACCAAACCCCCTTATTGCTTGGCTTGACTTGCTTGGTTCTGATTGCATCCTATCTGTTAGCATAACAACCATTTGGATTGATAACCCTTTGTACTACAACTGCATAGGGAATTGATACCCTTGGTGAAAAACCATTCTATCAAGCGGTCATGCCGTCTGAACCCGGGGCCTTGTCAGGGTACATCATAAACAAAGCCTCCTTGATCTCTTTTTCAGAGGTAACTTGAGTCAGGAGATTATAATTCTCCTCCCTAATAACCGGTTGAACCTCACTAAGTGCCTCCTCAAAATCAGAGGGGTCCGAAGAAGTAAATAATTCTTCAAAATAAGAGACCGCTGTATTTTGAATATCTGTTTCCTCCGTAGTAAACCCCATTTGCATCATGAAGACCAACAATACGGTTTCTAACCCGCCGTTGTTTTGTGTGTGCATGAAAATAACTGGTATTCTGATCCCCATGCCGCATCCACCGGCTACGACTCTTCTGAAACTAATACAGTTCATCATCCCGATATGCTTCTCTTAATTGCCAAGTCAGAGCAGCGATTTCCTCGACCATACTAGCATCATCTGCTTGTGCTACCGCCAATTTTGTTTTTATCTCCTCAATAGATCCCCGTCCATATGGCATTTGATCTTTTCTCCCGTGAGAAATTGCATGTAGACAAGAAATGATCTTGTCCACAAGGTTACCCGTCAAGGGAACGAATGTCGAGCCCCAACCCTCAGCAATAACCCCAAAGAGACCTTCCTTATCTAGCCAACGTCTATCGAAACGGAAACCACTTCTACACCGACGAACCCTATCCTCTAGACATGCTAACACTGGCTTGTGGTCAGACGCAACCATTTCCAAATATTCCGTAAAAGACTACTGAAACAGATCATGCCATGCCTCGTTGGCAAGAGCCTGATTCAGACGACATCGTATCGGCTTCTTATCCCTCCAACCGCCCCAAAAAAGACTATCTCCAAGGGATGGAAATTTGAGTAAACTGCAATGGCGAATCATGGAATTAAAAGGGATGAAGGACGAAGCACTACGCAACCGCCCACCCCGCTTTTCGTGGTTCTCCTTCAATTCATTAAAATCACCAATGAGAAACCAAGGTTAATCCCGGGTTACCCCAATTCGTGTTAACCCCTCTTAAACTAGATCACGGTTCTTTGGAACCAGATCCCCATAAACAAAGGATAAATAAATTAGTTGTCCCTTGTAATCAAACTCCACAACAATCAAGTGATTAGGTTCAAATAAAATGAAAACATTATTATTATTATTATTATTATTATTATTATTATTATTATTATTATTATTATTATTATTATTATTATTATTATTATTATTATTATTATTATTATTATAAAATAAGGCTAAACCGCCACTACAATCAATAAGCTGAACTTTTTTTAACCGAGAATAACCAAAATTGCCAACAAAAAGTTTTAAAAAAGAAAAAGATTGAGTTTTAGAAAGAAATAAAAAATCTGGCTGATGCTTCCTCCATAAATCTCTGAGACAACCGATAGTGGTTTTGTTACCAAGCCATAGAGAATTCCAACTTAAAACCTTCATTTATCAGCTTTCAAGATCGGTGGCTTCCTACCTCTAGTAGCACCCTGAGCCTCCTCCTTTGACTTCGAGTTGTTGTTCTCTCCAGCTTGTCCAGAAGCCTTGGGAACCGACCGCTTAAGATATTGCTAACAATATTGTTTAAATAAGTATATAGAGATATATATATTAATTAACATCACTTCAACTTTTCTCAATTGATTTTATTTGATTAATGGCTTAAGAAATTATTTAGGTTCAGTTTGGTAGTGTATAGTATTTCTCACTTGTATTATTATTTTGGTAATGTTCTAACAATAACTAGCTAAACTTTCTTACAAACTACTCTACTGAAACCTTAAACTCTATATAAAGGTGGGAAGTCTTTTGACCATTGGATCAATAGTATAAAAAATTCTACACGAGATATGGCGTTGAATTTCCAGAAAGCACAATTTCTTACACATTATTGGTACAAAACTTATTGGAGATTCCAAAATATTGTAGACAAAGTTGTCCATCGTGGTCTCGTGTATGCAGAAAAAAAAATCTATAACGCGCATGTAAATCCATATGTTTTAAATTTGACTATTGTGAAACAAATTGCATCATAGAAATAATGGAATCATTGTTCGAAGAAGTTATTTATCACCTCTTGCAGGTAATATATCATTCATTACAATATAATTAAATCAACATATTTAATAATAACATAATCGATAAAAATAAATTTTATATAAAATTTTCTGACAGGAAAAAGCTTATCAATATACTTCAAATATTATATCTATATATATTTTTGGTCGGGTGTATATATACTGTATACCATTTTCATGTTTTGCGGTATATTGGAAAATGAGTCAATAACTCAATTTTTCATAGGCTTTTTTTTTTTTTTTTTTTTTTTTTTTTTAATTCATGCCCTCCTATTTAAGCCTGGGCGTTCGGGCTCGCATTTGCTATTTAAGATTTTCAGATTTTTGGATTTAGAGGTATAGGATCCATTTGGATATTTCTAGACTTTAGATTCGGGTCAAATTCGAATTGGCTAATTCAGGTTCGGATTCAGATTATCTGAAATTCTTGAAACTCAAAATTTTAGTATCCAAATTTGTCTAAATTATTCAAAACTACTCAAACTACTTAAAAACTTAAATTAATTTTTACCCAAATTTACTAAAAATAGTTTAAATACTCAAAAATATATAAAATATCCAAAAATCTGAATATTTTGGACACTTACATTATTAAAATTGTAAATAGTACTAACATATTACTATAATATATTAATATTGAGGATATATTCAGGTACCCGTTTGGTTTTTTGTTCAGATCGGTTCAGATCCAAATTTTTAGATTTAGAGATTTAGAATCCATTTGGGTATTATAAAATTTCGAATACGGATTCGGATCGGATTTATTAGATCAGGTTCTGGTCGGATATTCGGATACCTAAAAAAATATAAGTATATGCAATTCCAAATTAAGACATAAACCAAGACTATAAACAATTTCAAACAAATATCTCTGGTGAAAAAACCCAAACGTCGTCCGTTTTACCATAACCCAAAATTAGGAGCTAAATGGGCTTGGCTCATATTTTTTTAACCTCACACTAAACGATGTCGTATCACATATTTCCTGAGAGAAACTGAAACGTCGTCGTTTCTTGTCCCGGCCCGGCGTCTCCATCGCCGTCTTCTTCTTCTTTAGCTCTCTCTGTCTGATTTCGTTTGGCTTTGAGCTTTGTGAGCTATTTCTGGATTCTAGCCATCACGCAGCTGTTAAGATGGCAATGGGCTCTTGTTGGGCCTTTTGGTTACTAGGCTTTTTACCTTTTTAGTGTTGTGTTTAAATACTACTCTCTATCGAATATAGAAGGTTATCGAATGAATTAAGTAAAACAATGTTCTTTTTCTTCTTTCCAATCGTCTTCCTCCTTCTCTCTTCTTCCTTCTTCTGATCTAATTCTTCACCTCCATTCCCTTTTCTTCTGTTCCTACCTCTATTTCTATTATTATCTTGATAAGGTGATTTCCATCATATCAAATTGGTGCTTTATATCTGAGAGTTGTACAAACTCAAGGATATATCAAACAAAAAAAAAATGAATGTCAGTGGTGAAGCTTGCGATCGTATCCTACGATCTTGTGAGGAGATTAAGTGTTATGTGCAGGAGATGATTCGAACGAATCGCGAGAGACAGCAACTCTTACTCGACCTACAAACCGGTGTACATAACATCACGGTGAGCTCAGATCTTCCGTCAGCTAGTCATCAAACCACCAAGGTGAGTCCAGATCTTCCACCATCCGTCCAACAAACCGTCACGGCGAGTCTAGATCGTCCACAATCATAGCCTACATCAAGGAAATCCCCAGAAACTTCTCTTGGGACTTTTGTCGAACACTTGGTGAGCACTGCGTTACCAGAGGCGTCTTTCAGTCCTTGGATCTTTGAGCTTCCAATCGCTGTCCAAGCTCCAAGGGAAGGAAGAAATCATGTCACACGCAGCTACCATAAGGTCAGGAAGAAGAAATTCCGTAAGAGGCAACACGTCAACTTCCGTGGAACAAAAATCAGCAAACGTTTTGTGAAGGAACAAGGTAAACCTGTGAAATCTCTTGGGTTTGATTCTGGAATCCAACCGTGGATGTTGTTATAACAGGGGAATCACGATGATGTTAGAATGGGTGGTTACATGGATTCTTTTTCTGGTTATGATGGGTCTCAATCATATGATGTTGATGAGGATGTGAATGTTAGAAGTAGATCAAGGAGACCATTTGGGGTTGTTTCTCTTGCTAACATCGTCCATCAGCGTGTGAGTAGTGTCAGGATTCATGATCCAAATGCGGTGAACAGCAATAGTAACTCAAGAAACGAGTCAATGGTCTGGGCAAAATCGGCAGAGGCATGGGAAAACATTGGGATGAAACCTCAGCGATTGAGGGAGGGCATTGAGGCTGCACGAATCATTTACATTGGGTTTCAAAGGTCAGCTCTACAACCGAACCAAGATGACATGTCCTTGAAAGATCCAGAATGGAGAAATGGCCACAGTGAGTTTCAAGAAACAAGGCTTTACGGTTCTGAGAGAGAGAGAGAGCAAAGTCCTCATTGGATAAAAAGGTTTTCAAGAAGCTGGGCTGTCAAAGTGCTCTAAGGAAGATTTATTCATGTGGATTAGCGGCTTGGAGACTTATTTTGCTGCAAGTCAGACTCCTCAAAACGATTGGTTGCAGATTGTGTATTCACTCTTAGAAGGAGAAACAGGTCAGTGGATCAAGAGCTTATGGGAAAAGAATTCACCAACAAGCTGGAAAGAATTCAAGTGGATGATCAAAGAGGAAGCAAAGGAGCAACCGAGACAAGGCTGGATACGACGCTCACTATACTCGGGTATGATACAAGAAGGTTATGTGGCTAGTTACTGCAGAAAATTTGAATTTAATCGTAGAGAGGCAATGAGTATTCCAAAGAAACATGTGTTGGACGTGTTTCTACGAGGGTTGGCTCAACCATTGCAGATGGAGGTCAGAAATTTGCAGCCCAAGCGACTTCAAGAAGCAATGGAACTTGTTGTTTGGCTTGAGGAGATGAGCGGTTACATGGCAACAAAGGCTATCTTACACGACACCAATAACATGACAAATGCGCAGGTTCCAGCATATTTTGGTGAAGATGAGGAATTAATGAGTCTCACCATGATACAGGAGGGTGCACAGCTAAGAAGGGTTAAGGAGAACAGTGATATCAAGCCACAAGGCACCAAGAGCAAGAGTCTAAGCTTTTGGGGCTCTATCTCAGGTCAGAGAGTGTTGGTAGAAAGTGAATCTGGAGCTACACAAATTTATATTTCAGAGGAGTTTGCTGTTCGACTTAGGCTTCCCAAGAGAGTGACAAAACCCAGGCCAGTTCGTTTGGGACATGGTCAGCTCATCAAGAGTGAAAGCACTTGCCAGGGAATTAGCTTATTGCTTCAAGGAGCTAAAATCATTGAAGATTTTCTCGCATTAGACTTGACAAGGACTGAGGTGGATATGATCTTGGGTTACACTTGGCTATCCAAACTGGGAGAGACTTGTGTTAATTGGCAGGAACGCACCTTCTCTTTCTTTAACAACCAGAAATGGATCACTCTTTGTGAAAAAGATGAGAATTTGAAGCTAAGTACGAGAAAATTGAAGGTGAGCGAAGAGGCAAGTTGAGAAAGGTTGCTTGCTATCTTGAGGACAAGATAGTTTTTAAGGGAAGCAGTAGGGCTGTGAAGGGAGTGGGAGTCAGTTGTTAATCAGACACAAAAGATCATTGTGGTTGGGAATGTCGAGTTAAGTGGAGCCACTTTAGGCCCTGAAAAGTTGCTGATGTTCTTCACTTCGGGGGTTTCTCATTCTCCCAGGCCACCAGATATGCTGGATGGTGAAAGCTTGGTCTCAGAAAAGTCGAAGGCCATTATTGGCGACCGAAGCTTGGAAAAACCAGTGGAAGAAATGTTGTCGTTCCTTGTCAAGTCAAAGTTGCAGCTCCCACAAAATTGCGATTACTGTCTATAAGTGTTGCAATTCAATGGAGAAGAGTGTTTCAAAGTTGATTACGTTACCAGGGAATCAGTCCACTTGGAAAGTACCAGCTGGAGAGGGAAAGTCGAAACAGTCTTTGATCATTAAAAAAGAGTTCATTGGGAGTCTCTGTAGCAAGACCAGTGGTGTAGGTGGAGACGCACAAGCTCAAGAAATCAAGGCAATGAACAACTTCAAGATGTTTCAGTTCCAGCCACCATGAGGACATGGTGGTTCTCAACGAAGGAATATTGTTAAGATGGCAATGGGCTCTTGTTGGGCCTTTTGGTTACTGTAACATCCGTGTTCCGGGAATAGAGTTTGGATTATATTGAGTAAACCAAAAGAGTGGATTTTATTAATTTTGGTTTAATTAAATCCTGGTTTAATCTAATTAAACTAAAAAGCCCTAATCTCTTTCTCAACTCACGCCTCCTCTCGTGCTTTTGTACTTTGGTCGAAATTTTCATCTGAGAGAGGGAGAGAAAGACAGTTAAGTGTTGGTTATTTGGTGCAAAAGAGAAAGAGAAGGAGATCAAGCTTTTCCCTTAGTGTTAAGAGAGAAACAGAACTGTTAGGGTTTGGGAGAAGGAGGATTCGACTGGTCAAATCGTTTTGAAAGGTACTTATTTTTGGTATGATTGTAGCTAAGAGATTTTCGTACACTCGCCTTTTTACAGAAGTGAATTTGGGTTAATATTGTAGGAGATATTGGCAGTTTCGTGGAGCGTTTCTTCTCATTCGCAGATTGAGACCAGCGGGTGTTACGGGATCGATTGTGGTTTCATCTGAGATCCGATCGTGCTGAAATTATAAGCGAAGATTCTGGACGTATAGACCTTGCTTTTCACCGGAGGGATTAGAAATTTAACGGTTCGTTTTGATTTCGTGGTTTCACTTGTGAGGTTGTTCTTTTCTGTTTTTTCTGGCAGTTTGTTTTCAATATTTGTTTGTTGTTGTGATTGGTTGTAGGAACAAGTTTGGTTGTTCTTGGATATTGGAAAGCCTCTCATTTGGTTGTATTTAGTTTTGTGAATCACTTGTTAAGGTAAGTGCAGGACCATAGCTTATCTAAGCTGGAGTTCTCTAATCTGCTTTTGTTTATGTGTTGTTTGGCTTGTTGATTGTTGATTGTTGATTGTTGGTAGACGGTTAGAGATGTCTTTATTGCTTGTGTGTATAGCCCAGTAGATGGGAGGATTGCCTTACTGAGTGTTTATTAAATACTTATGCATTGCAATATGTGTTGGTGGTGCAGGTAAAGACAAAGGGTGACCGTGGAATCAGGGCAATGAAGAGGAGGATGTTCTAGTAGTTCGCTTGGTTGTTTGGCTTCTTTTAGGTTGCTAGAATGGAGTCCTAGAATGTTTTTTAGGATTGCTGGTTCTTTGGTTTATGTTGTTTGGATCATTAGTTTATGATTTGGAATTAATATTGGCTATTTATATTTATTGGATATTGGTAATTGGTATTTCCGCTGTTGATTGTGATTGCGGTTAGGTAGCTAGTGGGTATGGGACCACTAGTTGTAGTTTATTTATTACTATATTATATTTATATATTTATTATTTATTATTTAAAAAAAAAGGTCGGTCGTTTCATTTTGGTATCAGAGCCCTTACAATTCTAAGTTTGGGTTTCTGTTGTGATGTTTTGGATTGCTTGCTTTGATTGATTATGTAAGTTAGTCAACTGTGTGTGGCATGGAGTCCTAGAACATTCTCTTCAAGCCTTCAATGAGATTCCACAGTGAGTTATTGTTATGTTTCTTTGTGTGGTATTGGTTTGTTTTATGCTTGTTAGCCTCTGTTCTTGGAAAATCAGTGGTTAAGGTGTTTGAGTTGTTGGTCGTGGACGGGGACGTGGTCGTGGTCATTGTCGGGCGGGTCCCGAGGCCAGCGAGTGTATGGTCTAGAGTTCCACGAGGAGGTACGTCAGAGGGTCGCAAGCGTATCAGAAGGGACCAGAGGGGGTTAGCCGGTGAGCGTGCCGGGGGTACTGGGAACCCAGGTGTGGGGTTGCAGCAGGTGGAGACCAGGGTCGAGATGATCGCTTGGCGGATCTCTTGGCGTGCTGTTGGAGCGGTTACCGAGAGGGGTACCAGTGTAGGCTCCAATTGTGCCGCATGTGGCAGGGTGCAGCCGAGGGCTATGGATGTTGAGGAGTTTCCATCTTATGTTAAGAGAATGAGCAGTTGTAGATGACCGGTATGAGATTATTCTCAAGAGGTTTCGAGCCTGGAGAGGCGGATAGGTGGATATATGCAATGGGAGCGGATATTTTTGCAGCTTGGTGGTTAATCCAGTTGGATAGTAGAAGTTGAGTGGGCAGGCGTAACATTGCAATGTTATACTTGGACCACAGGAGGTACTTTTGGTCGGGGGATGTTTATAGTGGTTATGGTTGTTGCTCCTGAGGGGATGGTGATTCTCCTGAATACCGGTAGCTCGAGGGGCTAGGGGCTCCGAGAGTGACAGAGGGGATTATGTTCCCCTGAGGGGATGAGTAGTTCCCCTGATACCGAGATCTTGAGGATTGTGTTCCAAGAGTGAGACAGTAAACTCGAAGACGCTGGTCTGATTGTGAGATCGGTATGGCTCGAAGGTTGCGACCTAAGGGTGGTGGATTTGGGAGCAAGCAATGCCTAGGACGTGAGTATAAACAACCCGATTGAATGTAGACCTCGAGAGATTGACGGTGGTTTAATCTCGGGTTTTAGATGTGTTGACCAATGGGTCAGGGTTTTATGAAAAAGAGCGGTTAGGAATGTGTGGCTGTTTCGCCAGGATTGTGAGGCCGGTGGTGCTGGAGTCCCGGGAAGGGGAGTTACAGCAGGTTTGAGCCGAGAAAGGCATGTTTGCCAGATACATAAGTTCACGAGAAGCCTTCATGGCAGGATAAACTAATCGTTGCGACAATATTGGATGAAGTTCAATTGAGATGGACAGGGGTTGCTAGATTCAAGGTTTTGGTAAGCTTGTTGGAGGGAATAAGTCAAGTGGTTTGAGTTAGCGGCCTGCAAAGCATTTGAAGCGGTGAATCAGAATATGCGAGCGTATGGTACTTGTTTGTTTTATTATGTTCGTATTGATGATTTGCGGTGGAGAATTGCCAAGCGGAAAGCTATCTTTGGAATAAGCTAACTTGTGGAAGTTTCCCTAACTGGCAAGTTACTAGAGGTTTTTGGAGGAACAAGAGGGTTGATATTCAGGTGGCGGCGAGTTGATGTCGGCATACTTGAGTGTTTGTTTAGTTGAGCTGAAGAAGTAACTAGAGGATTTATGGAGCAAGGGATTCATATGTTCTAGTGTATCACCATGGAGAGCACTGGTGTTGTTTGTTAAAAAGAAGGACGGAAGTCTCCGCTTGTGTATAGATTAATGGGTTTTGAACCGGGTTACTGTGAAGAACAAGTACCCTTTTTCTAGGATTGATGAGTTGTTGGATCAGTTGAGGGGTGCTACTTGGTTCTCTAAGGTAGATCTGGCGTCGAGTTATCATCAGATGCCGATAGATGAGGCAGATGTGAGGAAGACTGCTTTCAGGACGAGGTATGGGCATTGTGAGTTTGTGGTGATGCCTTTCGGGTTGACTAACGTGCCAGCAGCGTTGATGAGATTGATGAACAGTGTGTTTCAGGAGTTTCTGGATGTATTCGTCATCATTTTCATCGACGATATCCTGGTATTTTCTAAGAGTCCTGAAGAGCATGCAGTGCATTTGAGAGCAGTTCTGGAGAAGCTGCGGGAGCATAAGTTGTTTGCTAAGTTGAGCAAGTGCAGTTGCGGGTGCATGAAGGCAACTATCCTACTCATGATTTGGAGATGGGTGCTGTAATTTTTGGAGATCTTATCTTTATGGTGCAAAGGTACAGGTGTTTACAGATCATAAGAGCCTCAAGTATATATTCACTCAGCCTGAGTTGAATTTGAGACAGAGGCGGTGGATGGAGCTGGTGGCAGATTATGATTTGGAGATAGCCTATCATCCTGGTAAGGCTAACACGGTTGCAGATGCTCTGAGTTGGAAGAGGGTAGCTTCGGCTCAGGAGCAGGAGATGGAGTCTCTGGTAGGGGAGATCAGTGCTTTGAGCTTGTGTGCTGTTTCACAGGAACCGTTGGGTTTGGAAGCAGTAGATAGAGCAAATCTTCTGAGTAGGGTGAGGTTGGCTCAGGAGAAGGATTTGGGGCTGGTGAATGCCTCTAAGGATGTAGATTCAGAGTATCAGGTCTCAGATAATGGTACTATCTTGGTGCATGGTCGGGTTTATGTGCCCAAGGATGAGGAGTTCAGGCAGGAGATTCTGAGAGAGGCTCATGGGAGCAAGTTATCTATTCATTCAGGAGCGACTAAGATGTACCGTGACCTTAAGAGGTACTATCATTGGGTCGGGATGAAGAAGGATGTGGCTAGTTGGGTTTTGAGGTGTGATGTGTGTCAGCTAGTGAAGGCTGAGCATCAGGTTCCTGGCGGTTACTGAAGAGTCTACCCATTCCTGAGTGGAAGTGGGATATGATCACTATGGATTTTGTTGTAGGATTGCCAGTGTCATGAATTTTTGATGCTATTTGGGTCATTGTGGACCGGTTGACTAAGTCAACACATTTTTTGGCCATTAAGAAGACTGATGGAGCAGCGGTCTTGGCTAAGAAGTATGTGTGGGAGATAGTCAGATTGCACGGGGTGCCAGCGAGCATTGTGTCTGATAGGGATTCTAAGTTCACTTCGGTGTTCTGGAAGGCATTTCAGGCAGAGATGGGCACTAAGGTGCATATGAGTACAGCTTATCATCCCCAGACTGATGGACAGTCAGAGAGGACGATCCAGACGCTGGAGGATTTGCTGAGAATGTGTGTGTTGGATTGGGGTGGCCATTGGGCAGATCACCTGAACCTGGTAGAGTTTGCTTACAACAACAGCTATCAGGCGAGTATTATGATGGCTCCTTATGAGGCTTTGTATGGGAGACCATGTCGTACACCATTATGCTGGACTCAGGTGGGGGAGAGGATCATGTTTGGTGCTAGTTTTGTTTAGGAGACTTCAGAAAAGATTCGGGTTCTCAAGCTGAACATGAAGGAGGCTCTGGATAGGCAGAGGAGTTATGCTGATAGGAGGAGGAGAGATCTGGAGTTTCAGGTAGGAGACAGAGTGTACCTCAAGATGGCCATGTTGCAGGGTCCGAACAGGTCATTGTCAGAGACTAAGTTGAGTCCGAGGTATATGGGTCCATTCAGAGCGATTGAGCGGGTTGGACCAGTGGCATATAGACTGGAGTTACCTGAGGTTTTGCATGCATTCCATAAGGTTTTCCATTTGTCTATGTTGCGGAAGTGTCTCCATGAGGGTGAGCGGGTGTTGGCTAAGATTCATGAGGATTTTCAGCCTAACATGACAGTTGAGGCGAGACCAGTGAGGGTTCTCGAGAGGAGGATCAAGGAACTTCGGAAGAAGAAGATTCCTTTGATGAGAGTCCTTTGGGACTGTGATGGTGTTGAGGAACAGACTTGGAAGCCAGAGGCGAGGATGAAGGCAAGGTTTAAGAAGTGGCATGAGAAGCAAGCCGCGACTTGAACTTGTCTAGCCTGGTCCCATCTGTAATCCGTGGCTGGAGCAGGAATGGAGTATTCCAGCGCATCTCTATTGTTTGTTTAGTCGGTCGCATGGGGTGGTTGGTTGTGCGACTCAGTAACAAGATGAGGTGGTGCTCGGGGTACAAAGTTTCCGTGAGGCGGGGTGGACATTCGGGTATCTGTTTGGGTTCGGTTCGAGTATTTCGGGTTTTTGGGTTTTCGGGTTTAGAGGTATAGGACCCGTTCGGGTATTTCTAGACTTTGGATTCAGATCGGGTTTGGTTCGGGTATTTCGGGTTCGAATTCGGATTACCCGAAGTTCATAAACTCAAAATTTTAGTATCTAATTTAGTCTAAATTATTCAATAATACGCAATATATCTAAAAGTTTAGAGAATTTTCTACCCAAATTTACTAATAAACAGTTTAAATACTTCAAATTGTCGAAAATATCTAAAAATCTGAATATTTTGAACACTTATATTATTAAAATTATATATATTACTAATATATTACTACTATATATTAATAATATTGGTATATTCGGATACCCGTTCGGATTTCGGTTCGGATCGGGTTCGGATTCGGGTTTTCGGATTTAGAGATTTAGAACCCGTTCGGATATTTTACAATTTTGGATACGAATTCATATCGGGTTTTTTGGATCGGGTTCGGATCGGATATTCGGATCCGGGTATTTTGCCCAGGCCTAGTTTTTGGAGGAAAGTTTCCTGAAATAGAAGTTTCCAAAAGTGGAAAGTTTCCAAAGATGGGAAGTGCTAAATATGGAAAGTTTTACGGGAGTTAGAATTTGTCCATGTTAGCGATGAAGAGTCTTGGAGGGGCTTGGGTGGCCTTAGTGGCGGACTTTCGAGTCAGTGTGTCATGTGTGGCGGTCTCTTTAGACATTGTGTGGTCTTTGTGGCGGGCTGTTTAGCCGTTTGTGGCCTTTGTGGCAGGCTGTTTAGCCATTGTGTGGTCTTTGGGGCGGGCTTTTTAACCAATTGTGTGGCCTTTGTGGTGGGATGTGTCGCCGTGTGTGGCCTTTGTGGTGGGCTGTTTAGCCATTGTGTTGCCTTTGTGGCGGGCTGTTTAGCCAATTGTTTGGCCTTTGTGGCGGGCTGTTTAGCCAAAGTGTCTTTGTGACGATCCTTCGGGACAGATGGTCTTTGTGACGGTCCTTCGGGACGAGTGGCCTTGGTGGCGGTGCTGTTTAGGACATTTGTTTGGCCTTGGTGGCGGTCCTCTTTAGGACATTTTGTTTGGCCTTGGTGGCGGTCCTCTTTAGGACATTTTGTTTGGCCTTGGTGGCGGTCCTCTTTAGGACATTTTTTTTGGCCTTTGTGGCGGCCCTTGTGGCATGTATATGATCCTTGTGTGGTCATGAGGTATTCCAGTGAGGGGATATGTGGTTGGTAGGACATTAAGATGTTTTACGCGAGCCACGGGAAGGAAACCTAGGTAGGGATAGGACTCAGACGTGTTCAAAATTGTTTGCTCTCGACTCTTGGAGGACTTAAGTTCTCCTAGTACTGCCATGTTCAGAGACTTTGTGGCTTGGGAATATGGTTGATATATCGACTCCGGATGACGATCCGGGGGCGCGCTGTAGGGTGGCAACCCGAGAGACGAGTTTTGGATTTTTCCTTATATATATATTATGGCATGCGGGTTTAGGCCCGATGAGGAGCCAACATTTGGCATGCAGACTTAGGTCTGATGAGGAGCCAATAAAAACTCAAGGTTTAGGCCTATGAGTAAAGGAAAATCCAAAAAGTTGAGAGCAAATAACGCCTGGAGCGTGAGTCTATCGCCTAGAGGTGACCTATTATAGATCGGTCGCAGGAGTGCGGGCCGTGGAGACGGTTGCACGGGACTGATGGTTGTTCGAGATTCAAGGACGAATCTATGTTGGTGGGGGAGAATTGTAACATCCGTGTTCCGGGATTAGAGTTTGGGTTATGTTGAGTAAACCAAAAGAGTGGATTTTAATTAATTTTGGTTTAATTAAATCCTGGTTTAATCTAATTAAACCAAAAAGCCCTAATCTCTTTTTCAACTCACGCCTCCTCTCATGCTTTTGTGCTTTGGTCGACATTTTCATCTGAGAGAGGGAGAGAAAGAGAGTTAAGTGTTGGTTATTTGGTGCAAAGGAGAAAGAGAAGAAGATCAAGTTTTTCCCTTAGTATTAAGAGAGAAACAGAACCGTCAGGGTTTGGGAGAAGGAAGATTCGACTGGTCAAATCATTTTGAAAGGTACTTATTTTTGGTATGGTTGTAGCTAAGAGATTTTCGTACACACGCCTTTTTACAGAAGTGAATTTGGGTTAATATTCTAGGAGATATTGACAGTTTCGTGGGGCGTTTCTTCTCATTCGCCGATTGAGACCAGCGGGTGTTACGGGATCGATTGTGGTTTCATCTGAGATCCGATCGGGCTAAAAGTTTGGGCGAAACTTCTGGACGTATAGACCTTGCTTTGCACCGGAGGGATTAGAAAGTTAACGGTTTGTTTTGATTTCGTGGTTTCACTTGTGAGGTTGTTTTTTTCTGTTTTTTTCTGGCAGTTTGTTTTCAATATTTGTTTGTTGTTGTGATTGGTTGTTCTCATTTGGTTGTATTTAGTTTTGTGAATCACTTGTTAAGGTAAGTGCAGGACCATAGCTTATCTAAGCTGGAGATTTCTCTAATCTGCTTGTTTATGTGTTGTTTGGCTTGTTGATTGTTGATTGTTGATTGTTGATTGTTGATTGTTGATTGTTGGTTGATGGTTAGAGATGTATCTATTGCTTGTGTGTATAGCCCAGTAGATGGGAGGATTGCCTTACTGAGTGTTTATTAAATACTCATGCATTGCAATATGTGTTTGTGGTGCAGGTAAAGCAAAGTGTTACCGTGAAATCAGGACAATGAAGAGGAGGATGTTATAGTGGTTCGCTTGGTTGTCTAGCTTATGTTAGGTTGCTAGAATGGAGTCCTAGAATGTTGTTTAGGATTGCTGGTTCTTTGGTTTATGTTGTTTAGATCATTAGTTTATGATTTGGAATTAATATTGGCTATTTATATTTATTGGATATTGGTAATTGGTATTTCCGCTGTTGATTGTGATTGCGTTTAAGTGGATAGTGGGTATGAGACCATTAGTTGTAATTTATTTATTACTATATTATATATAAATATTTATTATTTATTGTAGAAGGTTATCGAATGAATTAAGTAAAACAATGTTCTTCTTCTTCTTTCCAATCGTCTTCCTCCTTCTCTCTTCCTCCTTCCTCTGATCTAATTCTTCACCTCCATTCCCTTTTCTTCTGTTCCTACCTCTATTTCTATTATTATCTTGATAAGGTGATTTCCATCATATCAGCAGCTTCAGGTTAGTTTTGATTCAATTCACTCCTACATGGGTCCTTGTGTTGTGCCTCGAGTGGAATTTATTTCTGGGTTTAAGATTAAAAAAGTTTCTAGGATTCAGAGCTCTCTCATCTTAGAGGAAACGAAACTTAAGGTTATACGAATCTATTGTTGGGTCTCTCTCAATACCAATACCAATCCATAAAAATGAGTACTTTTGTTCACCACCGTCAACGTTTAGACCTGTAACTAGTGATTGTTCCGAGTAAAGTTTGAGTTTTTATTACTTCATCTAGTCCTAATTTGTAATTCTTTGTGTAGATATGAAGAAAAAGATGATAGCTTTAGGTTTTGAGGGTTCAGCTAACAAGATTGGAGTTGGAATTGTGACATTAGACGGTACAATCTTAGCCAATCCACGGCATACTTACATAACTCCATGTTGACATTTTCACTTTGATTTCAGGTTTGTTTCTTTTCTTTCTTTACTCAAAGAACTCAATTTTCTTAGAACTCTCATTCATTCATTTTTCTCATTCATTACAACTTCACACACATTACATACTTATAGTAGATTTCTTTTACACTCATTCACTTAGACTCTAGACTTAGCAACTATTACATCATTATATCTAGACATTAGACTTCTGGACACAAGCAACCTTACACAACCTTACCTTAGCTTATTAGCCACTAACAACTCCAACAACTATTATCTACTCTAGTCTAACTAAGGTTTTCAACAACTTCCTTAGTTAAACTAAGTAAACAACACAAACTCTTATTTTGGGCCTAACACCACTAATAGTCCAAAGAACACTAAAGACACAAACCTTAAGTGGGCTTCACTACAGCCCATTAGTCTTCTTAATCCACAACAACAAAATAGCAATCTTCTCCTTCCTCTTTTCTCTTCTCCGTACGACCACTTCTTCTTCTCCGTTTAGCTTCCATGTTTCTGTTTCTTCATCATCTTAATCTCACTCTTCTTGTCTTTCTCTTTTGCAGGGCAAATCGAAGACTCATCCCTCAACACTCCCTCTTGAGTTTTCGATTTGGGCTCTCGATTCCAGGTTAGGATTTTGAATTTTGAAGCCTTTACTTCTCCAATGGAGCTTCCTTTCCTCTTCATCTGAGTGCCACTTTTCAGAACATCTGCATAGGTCATTGGTGAGTTTGATTTTCCGATCTCCTTCTTAATCGAAGTTTCTGTGATTCTCCCTTGATTGGGTTTTGTTGCTCCCTCTTGAACAATGGTATTTTCATTCTTGTTCAGTCTTGATTCACTTTCGGTTGAGCTCACTTTGATCTTCTTTTGCAGAGGCTCCGGACATAAGCTTATGTTTCCAAACTTGATGGCATTCGATCCAAACAAAGGTAATCCATTTACCTCTTCCTTGTTTTGCTTTTGAAATATCAGCCTTTGATTCTCAACAAGTTTACTCTTGTCATTGATCTCCATCTTGTGAACCCCAAATTCTTTGTGCTTTGTTGCTTGATTCTCCTCTGCATTTTTCTTGCAGGTTTCCCTTCTAATCCACTTTTGCTCCCTCTCAAACTTAGTTGAGCTTCCGGTTTTCTCCACCGTGTCTCTTTTGATCACTCTCTCGTTCATTTTGCATTCTGGACTCACCTTTTTTACTTCTCTAGCCTTGTTTTCTTCTTTTCCAATTTCAGAACCTCCTTGATTCATAACTTCAAGCGATGGCTTTTCATTCACGACTCCAGCTTCATTCTTCTTAGGTTGATGAGTTTCAGATTTGTTCAGGCCTTCAGCATTCTTCTTAATACACCAAGTTTGTGACACCTTCTGACTTCCAGCCGTATATCCAGTTCCTTGACAGCATGATTCAACCTTTTCTTTTGTAGCAACCATTGTTGCTCCTTCATTTTCTGTCATTCTCAGATAAAAGCTTTTATTGATCATAGGTACCTCAGCTATCTTCCTTCCAGCAGGATCATGAATGGTACACCCTCTATGATCAAACTCGACTTCATAGTCGTTTTCAACCATTTGAGAAACACTCAGTAGATTTTTGGTAATTCCTGGAACTAGCAAAACATCTTTGATGATTCTCTTGCCTTTCTTTGTCATGATTATAACATCACCCTTTCCTTTTGTTGTCAGCACAGCTCCATTACCTACACGTATAGGAACATTGAAGCTTTTGTTGATGTGAGCGAATAGGTTCTCATGTGGCGTCATGTGATTTGTGCTCCCACTATCAATAAGCCAAACATTCTCTTCTAGTGTTTCTTGGTCTTCTTGTCTTGCAGTGAACATATGATAAGTTTCTTCTTCTTCATTGTCTTCTTGAGTAACTTGAGCTTGAGTAACTTGAGCTTGTTCTCCATTCTTGAGTTTGCAGTCACTGATTAGGTGACCTACTTTTCCACAGTGAAAACAACTTCTAGTCTCTCTATTTTCGTTGAAAGCAGGTCTGATTTTTCCACTCTTGAGCCAACATACATCTTCATTGTGATTATCTCTTTTACAATAACCACACCACCTTTTTTCTCTATAACTTGTCTGACCAGAATTTTCTTTGTGTTTCTTCTCCACATTCAGACTTCGAAACCGTGCATAGAAGGCTCCTTCAGCTTCTTCTTCATCCTCTGGAAAGAATTTCTTCTCATGTGCCTCTAGAGATCCAAGCAGCTCACCATAGGTAACAGTGTTCAGATCCTTTGTTTCTTCCATTAAGGATGACAGACCGGCATAGCTTTTTGGCATAGAAGCCAGCATTTTCACCACTAAATCAAAGTTAGATTTACCCTCACCTAAAGATCTCATCTGATTCGCTACAGCCTGAATCCTATCGGAGTAAACTTTAACCTTTTCTCCTTCTTTCATTTTCAGATTTTCAAACTCTCTTCTTAAAGACTGAAGTCTAACAGTTTTGACTTTATCATTACCTTGATAGGAGTGCTCCAGAAGTTTCCATGCTTGATGTGCTGAGTTTGCCGAGAGAATCTTGTCAAAGACCACATCAGCCACTGCATGCTGAATGATTTGGAGAGCAGCCATGTCTTTAGCTTTGAGTGCCTTCAAGTTTGCAGTTTCTTTGCTCTTATCTGCTCCTGGAGTTGCAGGTTCATCTTCAACTTCAGCTTCAGGTATTCCATCTTTGACAACATCCCAAAGATCTTTGTTCATGAGTGTGGTTTTCATTCTTGCAGACCAGAACTCGTAATTCTGGCCATCAAAGACTGCAATAAGATGAGATGATTGCAGGTTTATCGCCATCTCTGTTTTCTTCTTCTTCTTCGTACTTCTTCTTCACTTCTTCTTCCTTGCTTTAAGAGGCTCCTAGGATCAAGTTGTGCTCTGATACCATGTTGACATTTTCACTTTGATTTCAGGTTTGTTTCTTTTCTTTCTTTACTCAAAGAACTCAATTTTCTTAGAACTCTCATTCATTCATTTTTCTCATTCATTACAACTTCACACACATTACATACTTATAGTAGATTTCTTTTACACTCATTCACTTAGACTCTAGACTTAGCAACTATTACATCATTATATCTAGACATTAGACTTCTGGACACAAGCAACCTTACACAACCTTACCTTAGCTTATTAGCCACTAACAACTCCAACAACTATTATCTACTCTAGTCTAACTAAGGTTTTCAACAACTTCCTTAGTTAAACTAAGTAAACAACACAAACTCTTATTTTGGGTCTAACACCACTAATAGTCCAAAGAACACTAAAGACACAAACCTTAAGTGGGCTTCACTACAGCCCATTAGTCTTCTTAATCCACAACAACAAAATAGCAATCTTCTCCTTCCTCTTTTCTCTTCTCCGTACGACCACTTCTTCTTCTCCGTTTAGCTTCCATGTTTCTGTTTCTTCATCATCTTAATCTCACTCTTCTTGTCTTTCTCTTTTGCAGGGCAAATCGAAGACTCATCCCTCAACACTCCACCTGGTCATGGTTTCCTTCCTAGAGAGACTGCACATCATCATCTTGACCATGTTCTTCCTCTAGTCAAATCAGCTCTTGAGACTTCTCAAGTAACTCCTGCAGAAATTGATTGTATTTGTTATACCAAAGTTTTGGACTTTTTTAAGAGTAATATTTATGATTGTTGAACGTTGCAGGAGACTGTGTTTGCGATGTTGGTTGAGATCACGGAAAGAGCGATGGCTCATTGTGACAAGAAAGATGTTTTGATAGTTGGAGGTGTTGGGTGTAACGAGCGTTTGCAGGACATGATGAGGACTACATCATCCGATTCAAACAAGACTAGTGAAAAAAAAAAAAGATTGGAAAAAGGAGAAAATGACAAAAGTATTACAATCAAGTAAAGGTCAAAGTAATTAGAGAAAAGATGATAAAGCATCTCAAAAGTTTTCCTTCCTCCATCTTCAAATGCCAACAAATAAAAGACAAATGATTTTTAAGATAATCTTTTTCTTTCTCTGATAGATTTATGTATACATCTAAAAACCTTGAATCGTTTAGTTGTTTTTTTTTTTTTTTGAATAAAATGTAAAATTTATTCGAAAAAAATACGTTGTTACATCTAGTGAAGCAGAAATTTGAAAAAAGTGTTTAAAGCAAACTATAACTTTAATTTATAACATATACAATACGATATAAGTCTAGTGCAACAGATATAAGTTTAGTTATAATACGATTCTGAAAGTGATAGGTTTATAATACGACTATTCTGCAAAAACTATCCAAGAAAATAATAGAAAGAGTAAGTAGTAATGTGGTTTATCCAAGACAAGATCTGAAAATTGCCATTGGCCCGTTGATAAGCTTATGCTTTCACATTGCACTCGATCCTCGTCAAATCTAGTCTCGTTTTCTAATTGTTAACTTGTTTTTGAGATTACTTCACTAACTTGTTTTTGTTATTATTTCACAAATTTCATTCGTTGTTAATTTGTCGGTCACACAGTAGAAAATTGGAAATTACTAGTTGTCCGTATAATAAGATGCCTAGGAATAATATAGTACATATAATTTAAGTGTGTACCAATCAAAGAGCATGCACATAAACATACCTAAGATATCTAACGAGATGAATGTTTTCAGACCACATTGGATTCTTATAATAGTCAAACTGTCCATGTTCCACTAAACCCAAGTTAGGTTTTAATACATGTTCTATCAACAAATAGTATTTCTATAACTAATCATCTAATAAAGCTCATCTTTAGATCAATTTACCTATATAGGCGTATATACTATATAGTAAATCAACTAAATCAGTCTAATCATATTAGAACATTATAAGAAATTTAACATTGGGCTATGCGGTCTCCAGTAACCACTCTTACCGTCTTCGGTACGCACGTCAAACCTTCGAGCTAGTGGGCTAGTTAGGGTCTAATGGGCTTTGGATACCTGAATTATCAAAGAAAAGAAATATATAGATCTAAACAAAACATTCTTTAATCAACCATACCATACCCAACCAAAATCTACTCGTTCATATTTGGATACGCGTATATGTCAATATGTGTGTATGTGTAATGCACACGTAAACACGTGCACGTGGCATGTGCAGCGAAGGCAAAGGAGTGAGGAGACAGAGAAGAAAATGATGATCCAAGTTTCAAAATGATTCCAAAAGTTATGAACTATAAGCCAAAGTGGTGCCAATCGCCAAAACATGAACTTCAACTACACTTGTTAGATCATTTTCTCACATTAAAGCCACTCTACACTTTTCCCATTTTACCATTTTATATAACCAGAGCACATGCATGTTAGATACATAAGCTGACAAACTATTTATTTTGGTTATCCAAAAAGCATAATTTTGTTTTAAATTAAAACATTTGATATATAGATATATTACCAAAAATGTTGCAAAAATGTGTCTAAATCATAAGCCAATGCAAAGGAAGTGATATAAACCTAAAGTCTAAAGATCTCGAGCAAATAGATTTCTTACAATACTTGCTTAGAGTTAAAGATGATGATAAGAAAGCTCCTCTCTCCATGACTCATGTCAAGTCTCTCCTCATGGATATGGTTCTTGGTGGAGTGGATACATCGGTTAATGCATCAGAATTCGCCATGGCAGAGATCGTAAGCAGACCAGAAGTTTTAAACAAGATCCGAGAAGAACTTGATCAAGTTGTTGGTACAAAAAACATTGTCGAAGAGTCACATTTACCTACGCTTCCTCTTCTTGTTCCTCACAGAAACAGCGAAACCTCGGTGGTTGCGGGATACACTGTGCCTAAAGACTCCAAGATATTCATCAACATTTGGGCGATTCATAGAGATCCTAAGCATTGGAATGAACCAAACGAGTTTAAAGAGGTTTTTGGATAACTCACTTGATTTCAATGGAGGTGACTTCAAGTATTTGCCTTTTGGATCAGGGAGGCGGATTTGTGCGGCGATTAACATGGCCGAAAGGCTTGTCCTGTTCAATATTGCGTCACTTCTTCACTCTTTTGATTGGAAAGCTCCCAAAGGACAGATGTTTGAGGTTGAGGAGAATTTTGGGCTTGTTCTTAAGTTGAAGTCTCCCCTTGTGGCTATTCCTGTTCCAAGGTTGTCTGATCCGAAACTCTACACAGCTTAAGTAGTAAGATGGGAAGTTTGATTCGGGAATCTCATTTCGTTCTCTTGTTCTTTTTGTTTTGTATGTAATATACTTTTCTTTATTTTGATTGTGGGTGGGAACTTTAAAATTTTAATGTCTTGTAAAATGGATGCGTCAAGAGTCAAGACGCATCTCTATATAATAAGTAATATTAATATAGATATCATATCTAAATATCCAATTAATTAGTCGATTCATAAATTATAGAATGTGATAAACTAACTAAATTCACCAAAAGTTAAAAACTTGATAGTACTAACTTGCATGCATGAAAAACTGAAGACAACGCGCAGTTGAATGAACAAGGCACAATCAGGACACGACGAACGAGCCAATAAAACAACAATAAAATGTATAGCGCGGTTATGTTTTACACCTAAAAATGTTTGAAGGCTAATAAGGCAAAAGGATGTTCCAACCAAATCATAGGTTTGGCTCTTCTAAGTTTGGTTGGTCGTGGTTTTTCTTTTCTATGTAAGATTTGTGTATAGATCATTATGATATATGCATGTCGCAATTTAAGTTCTCACTGCTTGGAGAGGGGTCAGTATCTTAGATCTTGGATCTAATTAATTTAAGACAAAATTACATTACTAATATATTATAGATAAAAATGGATATTAGAAGTGTTAAATGAATGTATTTCAACTTCTTATCAAAGAATACAAAAACAACAAACTTTCTAATTTTATTTGACAAGAAACGAATAAGAAAATGAAACGGGTACAAAACAACAAACAAGATGGGGTCATTTAATATTAATTAGCTTACCCCTTTTTAAGTAAAAGTGGCTTCAAACTCTGCAACCCTTGTAGTTATAAATCTCTAACAAAAATAAATAAACAACAATGCAATCATTATCTCCGAGCCTACATAAATGTCCACACTCCCGTGTTCACCAAAAACAACACAAAACCTCTAAACAATTAAACCACAGTGAGATCTTTTCTCAGAAGAAAAAAAATGGGAACGACGTCATCTAAGTCTAACATCACTCTCTTGCAGATCCTCAACACAAAGGATTCGTATAGCTACGTGATGCTCGCTGCCGCTGCTCTCTTGGCCGTTATTTGCTACCTCTGGAATAAGGGGAAGTCCAAATCTAAGAACAGACCACCGTTGCCTCCAGGACCTTGGCCACTTCCGATCGTTGGAAACCTCCCACTCATAAATTCTGACGTCCTCCACACGCAATTCCAAGCCCTAACCCTAAAACACGGCCCTCTCATGAAACTCCACCTCGGATCCAAACTCGCAATCGTCGTATCTTCCCCGGATATGGCTCGCGAGGTTCTCAAAACCCACGACATCACTTTTGCCAACCACGATCTCCCCGAAGTTGGAAAGATCAACACTTACGGTGGAGAAGACATCCTCCGGTCTCCTTACGGCACCCATTGGAGGAGACTCCGTAAGCTCTGCGCCATGAAGTTGTTCACTACGCCGTCAATGGAAGCTTTTTACTCCATTCGGCGAGAAGAAACCAGACAGACCGTCGTTTACATGTCGCAAATGGCCTGCGACGGCTCTCCGGTCAACCTCGGTGAGCAAATTTTCCTTTCCATCTTCAACGTCGTGACACGAATGATGTGGGGAGCTACTATTGAAGGAGACGAGAGAACAAGCTTAGGAAACGAGCTCAAAGCCCTAATCTCTGATATCTCCGACATCGAAGGGATTCAAAACTATTCTGATTTATTCCCTTTGTTATCAAGATTCGATTTCCAGGGATTGGTTAAGCAGATGAAAGTCCATGTGAAGAAGCTCGATCTCTTTTTCGAACGAGTTATGGAGAGTCATGTCAAGATGGTGGGGAAGATGAGCGAAGAAGAAGAAGATTTCTTACAATACTTGCTTAGAGTTAAAGACGATGATAAGAAAGCTCCTCTCTCCATGACTCATGTCAAGTCTCTACTCATGGATATGGTTCTTGGTGGAGTGGACACATCGGTTAACGCATCAGAATTCGCCATGGCAGAGGTCGTAAGAAGACCAGAAGTTTTAAACAAGATCAGACAAGAACTGGATCAAGTTGTTGGCAGGGACAACATCGTTGAAGAATCACATTTACCCAAGTTTCCTTATCTACAAGCAGTTATGAAAGAGACTCTTAGGCTTCACCCTACGCTTCCTTTTCTTGTTCCTCACAGAAACAGCGAAACCGCGGTGGTTGCGGGATACACAGTGCCTAAAGACTCTAAGATATTCGTCAACGTTTGGGCGATTCAAAGAGATCCTAAGCATTGGGATGAACCAAACGAGTTTAAACCGGAGAGGTTTTTGGATAGCTCACTTGATTTCAACGGGGGTGATTTCAAGTACTTTCCTTTTGGATCTGGGAGGAGGAGTTGCGTGGCGGTTAACATGGCCGAGAGACTTGTTCTATTCAATATTGCGTCACTTCTTCACTCTTTTGATTGGAAAGCTCCTAAAGGACAGAAGTTTGAGGTTGAAGAGAAGTTTGGGCTTGTTCTTAAGTTGAAGTCTCCACTTGTGGCTATTCCTGTTCCAAGGTTGTCTGATCCGAAACTCTACACCGCTTAAGTAGTAGTAAGATGGGAAGTTTGTGGTTTGGGGAAGTTCAAAGTTACGTCATGTTTTCTTGTCTTTTTGGTTGGAGTTTTCATGTTTCGTGAAAAGGTAAAGTGTTAAGTCACTTATGTGATCATATTTAAATGTAAGAAAGTGTGCTTACTACAACAATGTTTTGTTTTGTATCCAAATTAAATAGTTGATACCATATGCTATAGAATGGTATATAATTACATTTTGGCAGTTTCAAATTCTTGAGGCAACCAATAGTAAACGTAGCAAATAGCGTTAAATTACATCAAAAGATTAAATGAGAAATAATTAGCACTCATTTTTAATTAAAGAAATTAAAAGAAGAGGCTTCACTTAAAAATCATTGGGTGCAAATATTTATATCAGTTATATTAATTGATACAAAATTTAACATTAGTTTTTTGAAGTGACACAAGTTAATATCAATTCCAATAAGCGATGAATATTTATGATCAAATATATAGTATCCACTTCCATACATTTTGTCATTTTGACTAACATGAATGTTTATGATCTCTCGATGCTTCTATTTTAAATTTTTAATATGTAACGAAAGTATAAATTTTGTTGTTCGAAAAAAGATGGGAACTATACCTCTTCATGACTTGAGTTAAACAAAGTTTGAGTTGACATTATATGATCATAAGATCTAACATCCAGATATAATCCCATGATCATTATGAAAAAAAAAAAGTAACACAAAATGCAAATTTATAATTTTTTTCTTTCAAAACCAATGATGATCCTGCTATGGTACTAAATTTGTTAGAAGGTCGTTTTGTCTCTTTTGTTTCTTGTTTTTCCCTCTGTTTTTCTACTTCTGGTTTCTTGAATTATTCAGACGATTAAAATAACACTAACGATGTTCGCAAAGAAAGACAATAACAAATTAGAATCTTAGAAATTGCCAATTGCTTTTGTACTTTTTTTCACAAATCATTTTTGAATTAAATATTCAATATATAAATCTAAATTTTTTAGTTAATCTATGACGGTATAGAGCGTAACTCTAAATTGTTTATCAAATAATGGCGTTTTATAGTTACCCAACTTGACCAATGCTGGATATAAATCGGTTATACTTGAAGATCAAAAAATTATAGATATTTTTCTTTTGTGTGATTCAAGTAATTTAAAACTTTCATTTTAAAGTTTCTCCCAAAATAAAACAAAATTTACAGTATATATTTAAATATGATAAAGTCTCCTATATTATAAAATATTTTTTACACCGAGCTTGCACTCAAAGAATGTAACTCTATAAAATCGTTAAGTTCATTTAATTTGTCGATATGACTTTATGAAATTGAGACAATTACTCATTACTCATTATAATATACTCCCTCTATTTTATATTACTTGTCATTCTATAAAGTTGTAAACGACTAGTAAGATAAAGCAAAAAGTTTAACTCTAAAAGGACAACTAAAAACCGGAGTGAGTATAGAAAAAATAAGTTAATTCTTTCTCAGCGTTTTTTTAATATTACCATTTAGAGTAAATTAGGCATATGATAAAGTTTTGTTTAATGTTAAAACTTACATTAATGTAACTTGTATTTTTCCGACTAATTTTGGATAAATTTTTTTCTTTTAATGTTAGTATAATTGCTAAAAACAATATATTCATATTCGTAATTTTACTTTTGAGTAACAGATAAATCAACAAAATATAAATATTTATTATTTCAATACTATCTATTAAAAAAATAATCCGTGTGTAGACACAAATAGTATTATAAAAAACATTTATCGATCGATTGATAAACTAAAATTATGTTCATTTTTATTGTTTTTAGAATGTGACTGAAAAGGATAAATGGTCAAATTTGTGTGCGATAGACAAACTAATAATATAACATCTTATGTTGATACTACATACAAAACTATAATACATTTTTAGGGGATATAAATAAATATAACTAATGCATGAAAATTTGACCAACAATTATAATGCATGGAAAATATGATATTATCTTGCCAAAAACAGAAGTATGCAGTCAAATATAACAATAATGGTAGATAGTAACTGCCAAACAAATATAATAAGTCAAACTTACGATATTTATTGGATATTACTATCTTACTAAATTAGTGATTTAACCAGTCAAGTTTTAAGGCTATAAAACTATGACTAATTTATCATTATATGCATCCTTCAAATTTACAATACTTTCAGTTTTTTAGTGATATAAGATCTTTTAACATTTTCAATCGAGGTATTACGTGATCCCGGTTTATCTACTAATTTTTTATATAATGCACGTGATACTAATATGTTTATATGAATTATTGGAAAACTTTTGATCTCTCAAGTTAGGTAGATTTTATATAGAATTTTTATGTAGGTATTTGCTCATTACAACTAATAAGTGATGATTAAATATTTTTGTAG
Source organism: Camelina hispida (assembly GCA_023657505.1). Classification (NCBI taxonomy): domain Eukaryota; kingdom Viridiplantae; phylum Streptophyta; class Magnoliopsida; order Brassicales; family Brassicaceae; genus Camelina; species Camelina hispida. The sequence goes on along the minus strand of CP094635.1, from coordinate 13,263,126 downwards.
TTTTAATATGGGAGATCAGATTTTCATTTGTGTAAATATTTCCAGAACCAAAATATTTTTTTTTCATCATTTTTAATATATATCAAATGTTCATATATATATATATATATAGTATTGATGATTTTTTCGTTTAATTTTCTTATTTAGGGTATAAGGGAGGAAACCAAACAAAAAGAAATGAATTCCAACCGTTGTGCTATCTGTAGGGTCTTAAAACAAAATTGTGACCCAAATTGCATATACAAAGCACATTTTCCATCGAACGATACAAGATTTGAAGATGTTAATCAAACCTTTGGAGCTGCAAAAGTTGCAGATATCCTCAACAGGCTTGGGTCTGTAGAAGAACGTAAGATTGCTGCCAACTCTTTGTGCTATGCGGCTGAAGCTCGTAGACGTGATCCCAATTCTGGAATTTACGGGGTGGTACAACACCATGAGAGTATTCTCAATGATGTTGAAAAAGATATCGAATTTGCAGTGAATGAGCTTAAAACCAATGTGGGACCTGATCAAGTGCCAAAATTTGTTCATGTTCCAATTCCAAATGATTTTCTTACTACATCTGAAAAGATGGGTGATGGTCATAGAGTTGATGATGCATCAACATCTGCGGGACCATCTGCCGGACCATCTGCGGGACCATCTGCAGCTTTACCTAAGAATCATGAGTAATAATACTCAACAGATATTTCTGTCACCTAAAAACCATAACCAACAATAATTTCAGTCAAATGTCTTTTAATGTTTTTTTCTTTCTTTGAACTCCATATCCCATAATAATCTTGTATCCCTTTCCTTTATTTATCACCATTTCTTCATAAATCTATGTAATTTGTTTAATAAATATCTATGTTGTTTGGTTAATCCTCATATGGTGTTTCCTATTTACTTCCACTAGATAATATTCAGAAAATACATGTTAAGATCTTTTAAATCAATCAAATACTAGATTTGTTGCTAAAACACATGAACTAATAGTTGTTAAAAATAATGAATGAGATCATAAATGGGTAAAGATGGATACATTTGTATATACATGTATATTACAATTATAAATAATTTAATTTGGAGAACAATGTTTCATGTTCTTCTAGGTAATCTTGTGATTTTAAATGATAAGTTATTATAAGATAACAACTAAAGCTAAGAATTTAAGAAATGCTTGTTCTTAGTTTACTCAAGCAAAGATTACCCAAGTTAAAATTCGGTTATAAAATCCAGTATTGATCTTGGGATTGATAGAATATATATATTTATTAAAATAGATGTAAGAATGATAATTTAATTTCTATGGTGGTACGAAGAAGTATAGTACTTGATCAAACATATGTGTCTACGAGCTCATGTGAGGGCTCCGTATCACAAAAAAATATGAGTCTTCTTAAAGGAAAAAACTTAGTAAAAAGATACTAGATAGTTGCGTTGTCTAGCGCGGGAAAATATTTACATATATTTTGATTCGCTAGTTTGAATAAGAAATTTTTTGTAGTATTTGATTTAATTTACTCTATGTATGTGTCATACTTTGATCTAGACTCATAGTTGGTTCAATAAACTCAATGTTCGACACAAATCAGTTTTGGATCCAATATTATAATCTCTTGATTATAAGTTCAATAAAATTCAAAACAAAAACCCACTAAAATCCGTATTGACCACTAAAATAGCAAAGAATGAGATCATTTGTGGTGTTGGAGTTGGATGCAGAGCAGCCACGATGTCAAACTGTTACTATGTTAGATAAGCAAAGGGTTAAACTTAATTCGAAGAAAAGAATAATGTGAGATATAACATTATGTCACATACTATTATCTCAAGGTATCCTCCCTCCTAAGTCTCCTGCAAATTGAAATTATAGGTCTTGCACTCTTGCAAGCATCCTCACAGTTTTTGGGGCTTAACTATGACCTATGTCATATAAACCCTGCAAGGTAAAAAAGAGATAATAAGAATAATATATTTAAGAGAGATTTCTACATTTACACATTTTTTTTTTGTAAGAAAAATCATTTCACTTATGTTTAACTTTTCTCATATTTTTTTTTGATACAATAGTTAACTTAAGGTCATCTTTCGGACTGCAACAATTTAGCAAATCACATCAGTATACCGTAAATTTCAGTGAATGAGATTGAAGAATTGGATTCTATAATTGTTCAAGTTTGGTAAAAATTTGACCTGGTTAGTAAGTCACGCCCTATGTGACATAGGCTATGTCCATATCATACTCCCTTGAAGCAGCTCTAGGCCTATATGCATTTTTTGCATATGATCCACATAAATTCCAAATAAATAGCAACAAAAGATTATATATATATAGCATCATGAAAAAACTGAATAAAGTAAATGATGTATATTAAATTTGCTAAAATCAAGGTTAGTTACTTTTTTAAGGAAGTTAGTATGATTTTTGAAGATATGTTTAAATTTTTTTATGAGAAACGCAAAATCATTTTAAAATTTTGTATTAGCCAGTGGACATGTTGTGTTATTGGGATTTTTACGATGTTGGCCATTTTTATGGAGATGATTACTGAAACAGGCTTTTTAAAAAAAAAAAATTATTACAGTATTTAAGTGCTATTACAGATTAAATGCTATTTAAGTAGGTTAATTTTATTTTGTTACAACTGCACAATCTTTAGATTTCGTAAGTATTTTTTGTATAAAAATACAATGGCATTTTTTGTAATATACCACATGACAGTAGAGTTATTATTTTTTTTAACAACAATGGAAAATGATTAGCTCAAACGAGCTAATGACAAGGAACATTGTTTACAAAGTTAACTTGATGCGAAGCTGACCGAACACGTCGTGCCAGGTTTTCTGCTTTACCATTCTGAGAATGTGGGACTAAAGCGATGGAAAAAGAACTTAACTCCTCTTTGTCAACTTTAATCTCTTCTAAGTACGCCTTGAAAGCTGGCTACTCGGAGGGTGAAAACACCATCTTCACCAGGTCAGAGCAGTCGGTAAGAAAAAGAACCTCCTGATTATCCACGCCAATCAAACATCGCATCACTCAGATGAGAGCTTTCATCTCTGCATGAAGAGGCGTGAGACTACGGCGTAGATTAGCAGCCCCTATAGTGGGAACCTCCCCCATCGAAGAAGTGTAGTACCAGCCACGCCCCACAAAAGGGTCTGTGGCTTTCCAAGATTGAATCTTTGCTTGTCCTCAAGTAAGAACAGACAAATACTCAAGAACAGAGAAAATGTTTGAAAGTGGAAATTCACATAGTATTGGGAACCTCTTCTTAGCACTCTTCATCACATCAAATTAAGAACTACTTTTTGTACTCTGCCCATGATTAGGATCAACACTCCCTACTCTGAACTCCACAGCCTTAGAGAACCTTCAACATCCCCATTGTTGTGTCTCTAAATCAGATTAATGAAAATGTGTGGTCTTGCCGAGGGAATATCGATCACCAAACTTATTGACTCCTTCAACCTTTTATTGCCCAAGACTTTCTACATATGCTTTCTTTCCTCTCTCTTTTCTCACTTCCAAAGGATTGATTTCTCCCTAATTTTCTAGGGTATCATTGTATTTTTTTTTATCAATCCTTTGTTCTTTCTTGCGGACAGGTTTCCATGAGCTCCGAAGGATGCACGGGTTTACGCACAACCCTCAGTTCACTTCTTTATTACCTATATCCTTTTTCTTCCTTTTTTTTTCTTTCTCTTTATTTTTTACTGATTACTGAAGGGAAGAGAGAGGGGAAACATACTTTGCGAGGAGATGCATGTCTTGTAAGGCTTAAGGGAGGAGTCTTGTCCGATGTATACCAAGCCCCAAGGAAAGAAGTTAAATCCGGTTAAGTCCTTACAAAGCTAGAGACAACATCGAATCAGCTTAGTGTTCTCTTTTGTGAGGGTCTTTTGGGGCGTGTTGAGACTGCTCATGTTCGTTCCAAGCTTCATTCAAAAATCAAAAGTACTAAAGCAATCATAAGAGTGTTAGTTCAAAGCAAAAGATTCCTAGAAATGGTCATAGTTTCCCAATTTTTTTTGTTTTTTTTTTAGACTCGATAAAAAAATAAGAAAATGACTCAAAGACTCGAAAAATCAAAAGGAAACAACCAAAGAAAACGAAATTAGTAACTTGGAGACATCCCTCCCCCAGACTTACTTCACACCGTCCCGGTGTGAAAGCAAAGCCAAGAAAAAGGAACCTCCGACAAAGAAAATAAGAAAATTGAAAAAGAAAAAGAAAGGAAAAGAATGAAAAACCGGTGATCTCGCATCTGGTGTTGGAGTGGTGTTGGCAAGGGTAGGGACCGATCAGTCTCAGAATGGGATCGACCGATCTGTAAGGAGGACTGACCGATCCTAAGCTCCTGGAACAAAAAAATTCGCATCTTCTGCGTTTTGTGCCTGTTCCTGAAAACACTTAACACCGGACGTGATTTTACAGTCATAAATCCTAAAAAAACAAAACCAAAATCCTAAGACAAATAAAAAGAAAAGGGTAAGCCAACACAAACCCCATGGGTTGCCTCCCATAAGCGCTTATTTAAGGTCCATAGCTTGACCGTGGTTTCAGGTGTCAAGTGATGGTAGGATGAGAACTCATATCAGAACAAGCTCTCCAATTCGTCAGCTTAAGCTCTAGAATCTTTTTCAGCATATCATCCATTGCTTCTTGGCCTTTTTCTTTAAACTACGGAGTAAGGATAGCTTTAACTTTAGAGAAAGACCTAGATATTCCTTTGCACTTCATTTTGTACTCAATGGTGTCTCTAACATACTTCTGGGGTACCAAGGTTATGTGAAGATCTGGTATTACTCTCTCTATCTTCGGCTTGTCTCTCTTCTTAATCTTCTTAGAACTCTTCTCAGAAGAATGAGTGTCTCCATCCAGGACTTCGTTGACCTCATTCTTATCAGCACTCTCTCCCATTATCATGACATCCACCTTCTTCTCATGTTCTACAACTAGACAAGAGCCATGTCGTATAGCTTCATTTGCAGTGATTGCGTTGTAGAAGACTTTATCATCAATGTTAGAGAAAGTGATCCTCTTATAAGCCAAGTCAACAACTGCTTCTACTGTTGCTACGAAAGGTCTCCCAAGAATCAAAAGCATAACAGATCCCTCGCTCATTTCCACAACATGAAAATCTGTAGCAACCAAGCAATTCCCAACTCGAACATCTAAATTGTTAATGAAGCCTTGTGGAGTCGTGGTGACAGCATTTGCAAACGTGAGAGTGACCTTAGAAGCCTTCATATCATCGATCCCCAACCTCTCTGCAATAGCCTTAGACATCACGTTCACACTAGACCCAGTGTCACAAAGGGAATCCTCAAAGTTCACTCCTAGGATGGAGCATGGAACAACAAATCTTCCTGGATCTTCTAACTTGGGTAGTCTTTTCAAAGATGGAGCATGAATGCTCTTCTCTCGAGCCAAAAACGCCTTAACCTCCACCAAATCTTTTTCTTCAACCACAACATCATTGTAAACCTTCTTAAAAAAGAGATATGCTTTACTGCCTCTGTAAAGGGAATGTCAGCGATGAACTCACTTATAGCTTCTTTGTACCGACCATACTTCTTTTCATCCAGAGGTTTCTTCTCTTGTCTTCATGGAAAAGGAATTTGTGGCCTATAGGGCTTTGGTTCCACAAGAATTGATTCCTTGGTATCTGCATCAGGAACAACTGAGCTGGGTTTTCCCATACCTGCAACAGGGACCGACTGGTCTGGACGTGGAGCGGTCGATCTGGGACTTTTTGAAATTGGTTCTGCATCATTGACGGGATCGATCAATCTATAAGGGAGATCGGTCGATCCAACTTCTCTGGGGATCAAACTCGAATTAGCAGAATGGATGGGACCGGCTGGTCTAGTCTCAGGATTGATCAATCCCGTCTCTGCGGAAGCCAAACATGAGTTGATCACAGCACAACTCAGCCTATCTTCGATCCCACCATGGAGTGTTATAGCATTGCATGACTCTTTGTTCTTAGAGCTAGAAGAAATAGCAGAGACTCTCTTATCAATGGAATCAACACGTGAACTCAACCTCTCAAATTTCCCATTCAAATCATTGTACGTGCTATCAATCTTGACATTAATCTCAGCAGAACTTTTCTTATGGCCCTCCAACAGTGCTTGCATCATCAATTCGAGCTTGTTATCTTGTGGAGCTGCAGATGGAGCGTGGTATCCTTGGACATTTGAGCTACTAAATCCAACCCCCTTGTTCTGAAATCCTTGCGAGAAGTTACCTTGTTGATTATGTGGAGGATACACCTGATCCTGAGAATTTTCAACGTTGGTGCTTCTGTAGGAGAGATTAGGATGATTTCTATAATTCTGATTAAACTCATGATTCTGATAGTTCCCTTGTCCTCCTACATAGTTCAGCTCCTCTATCCCCTCAAAACCTGAATTTACTCCAACTTGCTGATACGGACCCGTCTGCCCGTCGCACATGTTGACAACTTGCTGATCTCTCTTCAAAAGAAGGTCTACCTTTGCAGTGAGACTCTTAATAACATCTGTATTCACGGAGCTAACAACACGCACAGAACAATCATACTCTTGACTATGATTGCTGTTACTCGCTGCAAGGTTTTCGATCAAGAGGTTTGCCTCAGCGGCAGTGTTAGTAGAAAAATCTCCTCTGCTGGCAGTATCGAGTGCCATCTGGTACTTCTGGTCAATTCCTCCATAGAAGATGTTCATAAGATTCTCTTGTGAAAAGCCATGATGAGGACACTCCCTCATATACTCCTTGAATCTCTCCCACGCTTCACAAAAAGACTCTGTACCACCTTGTGAGAAGGTAGTGATCTTGCTCCTTAACATAGCTGATCGTGACTTAGTGTAGAAGTGGTTTAAAAACGCTGCTCTACACTGCTCCCAAGTGGTAAGTGATCCTCGGTCCAAGAGATTTAGCCATCTCAAAGCCTTATCTCCTAAAGAGAATTGGAACAAAGTCAACATGAGGTAATCATATGGAACTCCATTAGACCTTGTCGTACTAGCCAATCTCTCAAAAGCTTCAATATGGTCCAGAGGGCTCTCTGAGGCTAATCCATTAAACACACGATTATGAACCAAATTGATGAGACTATGCTTAATCTCGTAGTCTTGTCTCGCAGGAGCAGGAGGTTGAATCGCAGACCGATTCGCAAATAGCCTGTTGTGAGCATCTTCGTCTCTTAAAGTAACACGCCTTGCTTGTGGATTCAGCTCAGCTGCATTATGCTCTTGTGGTGCAGGAGGAGGAGGCGGAATAATGATCTCTTGAGGGTTAGGCTAACGACCATCTGGATTATGTCCATCCTCCATCTTGTCAGCTTTAGCTTTCGTTTTTCTGTTTTCTCGTTCGAGTAGGGCTAACTCTTCGTTTCGCAGATTACGCAAAGCAGTAGGCTTGTGGCTTCTTGTTTGCATGCACCTGAAACAAAGGAGAAAGAACACAAGAACTAATTAGTAAAATAAAATAAAAATAAAAAAATCTTAGACTAAATTTAAATCTAGAATCTCAAAGGCAACGTTTTGGTCCCCGGCAACTGCGCCAAATTGATCTAGAGTTAAATCAATAACCCGAAGCACACTCAACCACGATCTAGTGGTGTCGTCATAGCACTTCAGGTTCGAATCCACATAGACCAAACGATACACTATGAAATTATATAAACCGAGTATAGCTAAAGCAAAGAGGAAGTTTGTTTTGCAAGTAACAGGATTAAAACAGAAAATAAACAAGAGTTTGTTAAATCAAGAGAAAGCATTGGGCGCAGGGAATCAATCAAGGGTTATGATCACAAATTTAGGTGATGAATTGGGATAGCCTTAGGAACCGTTCTTGAACTCGAATCTCAAATATAAAACTAGCATACTGTCGCAGTATTAGTTATCTAAGCAAGAAATTGGATAAACCCTTAACTGTCGTTTGAATCTAAACAATCCTAGCAAGCATTAGGTTCTAGCCCGATTATGTTCACAAGGTGCCCCAACTTCAACTGTCGTTGGCTAAGGATCACCTTGCTCACCTAAGTTCTTTCAAGTAATTCAACAACACTTCTGATGCCTAGATGAATTTAACCTATGATCATAAACTAGGTAGCTAATCTAGTTTAAGCAATAAGAACAACCATAGATGAAGAACACAATAGATCAGTCCCAAATCTAACAACCTAAATCAGTAAATCATAAAACCCCCTTTGAAACCCGAAACCCAACAGAGAGACTACTCAGACATCGAACAGAGACAATCACAAATCAAATATGAAGAAAACATGTTTGAATTGCAAGAGAAGTAAAAAGGGTTCATAATTCTTCTCCAAAGGGTTAGAAGGATTAGAGATCTTCTCCCTTTGCTCTCAATACAAAATAGTCTCAGAAAATAAAGCTTATGTCTCTGGAGGCCGAGCCTCTAACTTAAATATCAAAATAAAACCCTAAAAGTCGGGTTAAAACAAAAAAAGGAAAACTTGAGTCGGGTACGGGGACTGGTCGATCCCAAATGCGGATCAGCCGATCTTGGATGCTTTTCTCTGTTTGCTCCATCCGCTTGCTATTTCGATCAGTCTTCACCAAATTGGCTTCAGATGCTTGTTTTCATCCTCAAGACACTCAGTTTCCTTCCAAAATAGCCTAGAACCTGTACAGACTCACAAAAGACTAAAAGGACTCTAAAAGCACACTTGGACCTAACAAAAGACTCCAAACAAGTGTAAAAACTATAGTTAAAACCCTATAAAATACAGACACATCAAAGATCCATCTACAAAACAACAATAACCCGTAAGAGGCTTATCTACCTCCAAACTGTTTCCGCTACCAAGAACTGCCCGTGGTACAGCAGATGATGTATCCACCAGTTCGTCCATCTGTGCTTGAGACCAAGCATTAGATTCTTCCTCCGCCAAACGCAAAATCGCTAGTGGATTTGAATCCAAATTAGAGAAAAGTTTATCATTAACCTCTCGCTGATCCTCAACACGGAGGAACCTTACAACTCCGTGATGCTTGCCATCGCAGCTCTGTTGGCCGTCATATATTACTTCTGGATTCAAAAGAAAGCCAAAGCCAAAAACGGACCACCGTTGCCTCCAGGAACTTGGCCACTTCCGATCGTTGGAAACCTCCCATTCCTAAACTCTGAAATCCTCCACACGCAATTCCAAGCCTAAACCTAAAACATGGCCCTCCCATGAAAATCCACCTCGGATCCAAAATCGCTATCGTTGTCTCCTCTCCAGACATGGCTCGTGTGGTTCTCAAAACCCATGACATCGCTTTCGCCAACCACGATCTCCCTGAAGTCCGCAAGATCAACACTTACGGTGGCGAAGACATACTTTGGTCACCTTACAGAACCCATTGGAGGAGGCTTCACAAGCTATGCGTCATGAAGATGTTCACAACGCCAACACTCGAAGCTTCTTACTACACTCGCCGTGAAGAAACCAGACAAACTGTTGTCTACATGTCAGAAATGGCTCGTGACGGATCTCCTGTGAACCTCGGAGAACAAATCTTTCTTTCCATCATTAACGTCGTGACTCGTATGATGTGGGGAGCGACTGTTGAAGGTGACGAGAGAACAAGCTTGGGAAACGAGCTCAAAACCCTAATCTCTGATATCTCTGACATCGAAGGGATCCAAAACTATTCAGATTTCTTCCCCTTGTTCTCAAGATTCGATTTCCAGGGATTGGTTAAGCAGATGAAAGTCCATGTGAAGAAGCTCGACCTCTTGTTAGATAGAGTTATGGAGAGTCATGTCAAGATGGTAGGAAAGAAGATTTCTTACAATACTTGCTTAGAGTTAAAGACGATGATGAGAAAGCTCCTCTCTCCATGACTCATGTCAAGTCTCTCCTCATGGATATGGTTCTTGGTGGAGTGGATACATCGGTTAATGCATCAGAATTCGCCATGGCAGAGATCGTAAGCAGACCAGAAGTTTTAAGCAAGATCCGACAAGAACTTGATCAAGTTGTTGGTAAAAAAACATTGTCGAAGAGTCACATTTACCTAAGCTTCTTTATCTACAAGCGGTTATGAAAGAGACTCTTAGGCTTCACCCTACGCTACCTCTTCTTGTTCCTCACAGAAACAGCGAAACCTCGGTGGTTTCGAGATACACAGTGCCTAAAGACTCCAAGATATTCATCAACGTTTGGGCGATTCATAGAGATCCTAAGCATTGGAATGAACCAAACGAGTTTAAACCGGAGAGGTTTTTGGATAACTCACTTGATTTCAATGGAGGTGACTTCAAGTATTTGCCTTTTCGATCTGGGAGGAGGATTTGCGCCGCGATCAACATGGCCGAAAGGCTTGTCCTCTTCAACATTGCGTCACTTCTTCACTTTTTTGACTGGAAAGCTCCCAAAGGATAAATGTTTGAGGTTGAGGAGAAGTTTGGGCTTGTCCTTAAGTTGAAGTCTCCCCTTGTGGCTATTCCTGTTCCAAGGTTGTCTGATCCAAAACTCTACACAGCTTAAGTAGTAAGATGGGAAGTTTGATTCGGGAAGCACATTTCGTTTTCTTGTTCTTTTTGTTTTTGTTTGTAATTTACTTTTCTTTATTTTGTTTGTGGTGGGAAATTTAAAATTTAATGCCTTGTAAAATGGATGCGTCAAGTCAAGACGCATCTCTATATAATAAGTAATATTAATAGAGATATCTTATTTAAAAATCTAATTAATTAGTCGATTCATAAATTATAGAATGTGATAAACTAACTAAGTTCACCAAAAGTCAAAAACTAAATAGTACTAACTTGCATGCATGAAAAACTGAAGACAATGCGTAGTTGAATGAACAGTGACGAGGCACAATAAGGACACGACGAACGAGCCAATAAAACAACAATAGAATGTATAGCGCGGTTATTTTTAACACCAAAAAATGTTTGAAGGCTAATAAGGCAAAAGGATGTTCCAACCAAATGATAGGTTTGGCTCTTCTATGTTCGGTTGGTCGTGGTTTTTATTTTCTATGTAAAAATTGTGTATAGATAATTATGATATATGCATGTCACAATTTAAGTTCTCACTTGGAGAGTGGTCAGTATCTTAGATCTTGGATCTAATTAATTTAAGAAAAAATTACATTACTAATATGTTATAGATGAAAATGGATATTAGAAGTGTTAAATAAATGTATTTCAACTTCTTATCAAAGAACACAAAAACAACAAACTTTCTAATTTTATTTGAGAAGAAACGAATAAGAAAATGAAACATTACTTGCTTAGAGTTAAAGACGATGATAAGAAAGCTCCTCTCTCCATGACTCATGTCAAGTCTCTCCTCATGGATATGGTTCTTGGTGGAGTGGACACATCGGTTAACGCATCAGAATTCGCCATGGCAGAGGTCGTAAGAAGACCAGAAGTTTAAAACAAGATCAGACAAGAACTGGATCAAGTTGTTGGCAGGGACAACATCGTTGAGGAATCACAATTACCTAAGTTTCCTTATCTACAAGCAGTTATGAAAGAGACTCTTAGGCTTCACCCTACGCTTCCTTTTCTTGTTCCTCACAGAAACAGCGAAACCGCGGTGGTTGCGGGATACACAGTGCCTAGAGACTCTAAGATATTCGTCAACGTTTGGGCGATTCAAAGAGATCCTAAGCATTGGGATGAACCAAACGAGTTTAAACCGGAGAGGTTTTTGGATAGTTCACTTGATTTCAATGGGGGTGATTTCAAGTACTTTCCTTTTGGATCTGGGAGGAGTTGCGTGGCGGTTAACATGGCCGAGAGACTTGTTCTGTTCAACATTGCGTCACTTCTTCACTCTTTTGATTGGAAAGCTCCTAAAGGACAGAAGTTTGAGGTTGAAGAGAAGTTTGGGCTTGTTCTTAAGTTGAAGTCTCCACTTGTGGCTATTCCTGTTCCAAGGTTGTCTGATCCGAAACTCTACACCGCTTAAGTAGTAAGATGGGAAGTTTGTGGTTTGGGGAAGTTCAAAGTTGAGTCATGTTTTCTTGTCTTTTTAGTTGGAGTTTTCATGTTTCGTGAAAAGGTAAAGTGTTAAGTCACTTATGTGATCACTAGGAGAGTTACCCGCACGCTTGTGCGGGCAGGAACTAAATAGAAAAAAAAAAGTAATTTAGTTCTGTAAAATGTTGAATCAAAATTTTATTATATTTTAAAAACCTGTTTAATTTTTTTAATTTTTATAGTTGTTCGTATGTTCAAATATAAGTTATTTTTTTAAGTTTCGTATTAAATATTATTTTTTCACTTTTTAAATAATAAAATGAATAGTTAATAAAATGTTTATAGTATTAATCTACATATGCAAAATATAAATTGATATTTTAAAGTCCATTTTTAAAGTTAAATTGAAATTTTAAAGTCCATTTTCAAAGTTTAAACCCAAATTTACCGTAACAAAGTTTTAAATGAGCCAAATACAATTGTTACGGTCAATTTTAATTACCTTGATATAATAATTTGGGACAATATAATATGTAATTTTGTTTAGACCAGTAAAATAATATTTTAAGTAACCCATAAATGTACTTCTATTTAGACCATTGTATTTGGTACTATATACATTCAAAATTATACTAAAGTTTGCATATACAAAAAGTTCATTAAGCCACCGTATCTTCATTTCTGAGTCCATTCTTTATGACTGAGTCTCTGAACTCTCACTTTAATGCTCCATCACATGGTTTATGTAATAACGTCCAGCAGACTCAGACCTGTAAATATATAAAGTGTATGAAACAAAATTATTTTAACATCATACATAATCATATATAAAGTATATAAAGTTATTTTTACATATTCAAATCTTACATAGCTTGGTGATGCTCTAGTCCTTCGAAGTGTGGTTTTATAAAGATCTTCGAATAGGCCAATGTGTTTTCGATACATGGTGCACCTATAAACATTTGCAGTTTAAAGTGAATATATTGGTTACCTTATGAAGATTATATCAGAACTATTTTATGTTACACACCTTCATATTCTCCGACTTTCACAAACCGCATTACACAAAACAAAGGTTCGGATTTGTATATGAGATGACACCCATTTGATTGCCATTTAGACATGAATTGAGAAGTGTAGTTGTCTTTGACACGACATTTCACAGTTTCATTTATACATGTTTATCAAATTAATAAAAAAAAATAACAGAGACAACTTTAAAACGTAACTGTCCTAAAGGTAGAGTAAATGTCTTTTACCTACCATTCAACAATGTGAGAACATCATTACTATTATTGGCACTCTCAGGTCTTCTTTTATCTCCCACATCTACTATACACTCACATACATCTAATTTGGGAAAAAGACAGAATTTAGCTTTCCAAAGTATTGCAAATCTATATTTGGTAAAATTTTAATTCATACTTTTCTAAGGAAGGGACCAATACACAAAGTTACAACAAATCCTATAAAGATTCTAGATTCCCGAACACAAAGTTACAATTAACTATACTCACATATTGTACCATATCAATATTAAATTAATTAACGAAACACTTACCGAAAGAGATGGGATGATTTATCTTTGAACGATATATATCATCCAAATCCTTGAATCAAAAGTAATTCTTTGAACTCAATTGTTGGGCCAGCGTCATAGTGGTATCGTCCGTGAATTTAATTTGATAAGGATGATAAGTATTCCTCTCATTCAGGGTTGGATTGATTACTTTGAAAGTTCTAATATCATACCATTCACCATCGTCGATATATTTCCGGAGTTTAGCGAGTGTATTTGGTAAAAAAATAGTTTCGATTGTGTTACTCTTTACAGTTTAATAACAATTGTGTAGGAAGTCGTATATATAAGAATTGTTAAAAATTGAACTTTAAATAAGAATGTTGTTCAATTAACGACACTAACCTCTACTTCCACAAGAAGCAGTATTCTTTTTGTAAAGAACTCGCTGATACTCCAAGAATGTAAGACCTTGGCGTGTATACGCCAATTAGTTCTTCCGGGAAGAAGATCAATTAGACTTTGACCTTGGCGCTAATCATAATCTCAAGATTTTCTCCAATTAGAATTTTTCCTGTTTCTTCTCTGTTATTGAAACCGAAAAGGAGATTCCAGATTTGTAAGAATACAAACAGTCACGATTAAACGTTGCGTCTTAATCGTTTTAGTGTCTCACCTTTTGTTTGACTATTAAATATTTTTAATATTTATTATTATATATATAATTACAGATTAAAGGTAAAGTTTGTAGTTAATAGAAATGATGTAAAATTATATATACATTTTATGACACACCTAACAATTATATGTTTTTAAACAACATTGTTGAAACCAAATAAAATATAATCATGTGAAATTTTTTAATAAAATGTTCTTAGACTATCTACAATGTATTTATCTATTATTTTATAATATAGAATAAGTCAAAATTAGAAAATGGTTTTCCCTAATATGAAAGTCTATATCTGACTATTAAATAGAGGTAGTGTTAAAGATATTAAAAATCACTTTATTTAAGAGAAAAAAATATAATTCAAGTCTAAATATTCAAAACAATTATCCAAATACACACCATAATTATACAGTCTCAAATACCTCTTTGAAAACAACATTAAGTGTTTTATTCTGGCATTTCCTATCTTTATCTGTAATTAATACCTTTAAGCATTTTCTGGTTGTGACTCGAGAGAAGGCAACATAAAGCTGTCCCTGTGTGAAAACAGGTTTCGGTAGAAACAATCCAACATGTTCTAGTGTCTGACCTTGACTTTTGTTTATAGTAATTGCAAACGCCACGGTAACAGTAAACTTTCGTCGCCTCATACGAAAGGGAAACTTTGCATCAGGTGGACTAACATACATCCTAGGGATAAGTACTTTATCACCAACCTTTTTCCTCTCACAATTCTTACTTCGATTACATGATTGGTCATCTGAGTAATAATTAACCTCGAACCGTTACGCAAACCTCCCTTAGGATCTATATTCCTTAGCAACATGACAGGTGCTCCTATTTTCAACGTTAAAGCATGACTTGGCAATCCAGAAACTTATATACTGTTTAGGAAATCCTGAGTGTAAATCATATTATCATGAACACTTTTATCTGACGTTTCAATACTATCACAGTTAAGGTATCGTCTCTCCTCACCTGTAAATAAAAAAATAAAGATGGAATTTTAGATATGTGATATCTTGTTTTTTGTTGGGTTTTAAGCCTTGTTTTTGGTTAGTTTTGTTCCATAATCTTAACATTCTAGGTTGTTTTAGGAGCATATGCATCTAGTGTGCTACCTCTCAGGTTCTTGGAGTAAAATCATCACATTTGGAGCATTTGGACTTGTTTCGATGCAAAGAAGCAAAGAAGAGTGAAGTGGAGAAGAGGCACTTGATCACCACCATCAGCGGCCAAGACCACCGGCCAAACGGTGGCCGAGTGAAGCAAGCGGTCAAGACCAGCAGCCAAACACAAGCCGATGGAACAGGAGACGCACTTGATCGCCACCATCAGCGGCCACCTCCCGCGGCCAAACCTTTTCCGCGAGCCAGCGGCCACATCCCGCGGCCAAACCATGCCTGCGTGAAGCCATCGGCCACCTCCCACCGGCCAAACGGTGGCCGAGTGAAGCAAGCGGTCAAGACCAGCAGCCAAACACAAGCCGATGGAACAGGAGACACACTTGATCGCCACCATCAGCGGCCACCTCCCGCGGCCAAACCTTTTCCGTGTGAAGCCAGCGGCCACCTCCCGCGGCCAAACCATGCCTGCGTGAAGCCATCGGCCACCTCCCACCGGCCAAACGGTGGCCGAGTGAAGCAAGCGGTCAAGACCAGCAGCCAAACACAAGCCGATGGAACAGGAGACACACTTGATCGCCACCATCAGCTGCCACCTCCCGCGGCCAAACCTTTTCCGCGTGAAGCCAGCGGCCACCTCCCGCGGCCAAACCATGCTTGCGTGAAGCCATCGGCCACCTCCCACCGGCCAAACGGTGGCCGAGTGAAGCAAGCGGTCAAGACCAGCAGCCAAACACAAGCCGATGGAACAGGAGACACACTTGATCGCCACCATCAGCTGCCACCTCCCGCGGCTAAACCTTTTCCGCGTGAAGCTAGCGGCCACCTCCCGCAGCCAAACCATGCCTACGTGAAGCCATCTGCCACCTCCCACCGGCCAAACGGTGGCCGAGTGAAGCAAGCGGTCAAGACCAGCAGCAAAACACAAGCCGATGGAACAGGAGACGCACTTGATCGCCACCATCAGTGGCCACCTCCCGTGGCAAAACCTTTTCCGCGTGAAGACAGCGCCCACCTCCCGCGGCCAAACCATGCCTGCGTGAAGCCATCGGCCACCTCCCATCAGCCAAGCCTTGCCCGCGTGAAGCAAGCGGTCAAGACCAGCAGCCAAACACAAGCTGATGGAACATGAGACACACTTGATCGCCACCATCAGCGGCCACCTCCCGCAGCCAAACCATGCCTGCGTGAAGCCATCGGCCACCTCCCACCGGCCAAACGGTGGCCGAGTGAAGCAAGCGGTCAAGACCAGCAGCCAAACACAAGCCGATGGAACAGGAGACGCACTTGATCGCCACCATCAGCGGCCACCTCCCGCGGCCAAACCTTTTCCGCGTGAAGGTAGCGCCCACCTCCCACGGCCAAACCATGCCTGCGTGAAGCCATCGGCCACCTCCCATTGGCCAAACCTTGCCCGCGTGAAGCAAGCGGTCAAGACCAGCAGCCAAACACAAGCCGATAGAACATGAGACACACTTGATCGCCACCATCAGCGGCCACCTCTCGCGGCCAAACCTTTTCCGCGTGAAGCCAGCGGCCACCTCCCGCAGCCAAACCATGCATGTGTGAAGCCATAGGCCACCTCCCACCGGCCAAACGGCGGCCGAGTGAAGCAAGCGGTCAAGACCAGCAGGCAAACACAAGCCGATGGAACAGGAGACGCACTTGATTGCAACCATCAGCGGCCACCTCCGCGGCCAAACCTTTTCCGCGTGAAGGTAGCGCCCACCTCCCGCGGCCAAACCATGCCTTCGTGAAGCCATCGGCCACCTCCCATTGGCCAAACCTTGCCCGCGTGAAGCAATCGGTCAAGACCAGCAGCCAAACACAAGCCGATGGAACATGAGACACACTTGATCGCCACCATCAGCGGCCACCTCCCGCGGCCAAACCTTTTGTGCGTGAAGCCAGCGGCCACCTCCCGCGGCCAAACCATGCCCGCGTGAAGCCATCGGCCACCTCCCATCGGCCAAACCTTGCCCGCGTGAAGCCATCCGCCACCTCCCATCGGCCAAACCCTGCCCGCATGGAGCCGCCAGGCTCCTCACTTGTTTTAGTTTTAATCTGGGTTTAAACCGGTTTGAACTGGATTGACCCGGCTCCCTTTTATCCTTTATCTTATATTTTGTTTAGCAGCCACTTAGGGTTCTTAAGCTTATCTACTCTTGGTTTGTTGAATGATTTAGTACTTCTAAGTTTTTAATAGCAAATTCTCCTTTAAATCTCATAATCTATAATCTCTTATTATGATTTCACAAAGATCAAACTCTTTCCTTTGTGTGATCATGATGAGGAGTGAGTATATCCTTAGAACTTTGGGCTAGGTAGATTAAGGAGATAAATGATTGATCTTTGATGTCTAAGGCTTTATTTATGTGTTAATTATCTAGATTAGTGTTAATAATGCTAGATAGCCTTGATCATGCTTGAATCTAGACATTAGGATTTCCATGCCCATAAGATGTTTGATGAAATTCCCGAACCAAATTAATCAAGAGCTTTGTATTCCTAGCCAATGGAAATTGATGATTAGGGTGCTTAGTGGTATTTAGACTTGTTCTTAATGCATGTTTGCCTTGTGATTGCCTTTGGAAATTGTTGATTATCACTTGATTAGCATAGGAATCTCTATAACGGAAATGAATTGATTTGCATAAGTGTTCTTAGCCATAGGATTGTTCTTGATTGTTGCTTAGACATCTAGGATTGGTTAGCTATCTCCCAAGTCAATTACCTTGCCTAAGGTTCACTTGTTTAATCTTGATTTAAAGTTTGTTGCTAGTTGTGTTTTGTTTCTTTGAGTTTGCATTGTTTGAATTGTCTTGTTTTCTTTCTTTGATCAGTTTGTTAGTTAAGATTGTTACAAAAGAACCTTTTCCTGTTTAAGAATAGATTAAGCATATTTGTGTATTCTTAGTGAGTTGATTAATGCAAATTGTAGATTGATAATTTAATTGATAGAAAAATACTAAATCAATATGTATTTAATATTAGTATTTTTAAAAATTATTACTTCAATATCCATATACTATATCCTATTTAATTTGCATACCTGGTAGCTTGCTAAGCATAAATTGATTTATCTTATCAACATCATGATTTCTTGGACATAGAATAGCTCTTTCCCTATAGAACGTTGGATCAGTTCTGCTTGCAAAATTTTCACCTTAGTTTTCTTTAACTATTGCTTGAATAGGATTTCCACTTGTATTCATTAATAAATCATCTGGAATTTCTATCTCCACTTTGTTTTGTTGATTTTGCCGTCCCCGATATCAAGAAGCCACTTTGAAAAAGTGGCGAGAGCACCTGCATCCATACTATTATGTGCCTTGCCAAGTCTCAAATTTTTGGTAAGTTTAAGAACCTTATAACTATTCCAAAGAACAGATGAGTTGATAGATGCTAAAACTGTCGCTACTCTTCCTCCTTCTGTAATAACATGTAGAATCTGTCTAAAATCACCTCCTACCACAACAACTTTACCTCCAAAATCTGGTCACATCTCATGATATCTCGCAAACTCCTATCCAAATTTTCGTAACAAAGCTTGTTCATCATTGGAGGCTCGTCCCATATTATGAGCTTTGCTTCTCTAATTAAGTACCAGCAAGATCAGATTCAGCATCGATCGTACACACAGAATATTCATTAAGATTGATTGGAATACCAAATCTTGAGTAATCCGTTCTACCACCTTTCAAAAGCAAAACATCTATACCACTTGAAGCAACATTCAGAACAATATTACCTTTAGACCTTATATCAGCATCAAGAATAGTCCACAATAAAGTTTTCCCAGTACCACCAAATCCATGAATAAAAAACATACCACCTTTGTCGTGATTCACAGAGTTAATGATTTCTTCATAAACATGTCTTTGTTCCTCAGTTAGCATAGGTAACAACTCATTGTACAATTCATGTTGTTTATGAGGCTTATATAGTCTCTTATCTGCGATAAGCCTATTTTCACCTGTGTTCATCATACTATTATCTGGTTTAGGCATTTTCTCGAAGGTCGTAAGATACGTCCCATTCGATTGCAACATCATTTCTTTTCAGTTAAACATATATTTTCTATCTAAGCCCATGTCAACATTAGACCTACAACAGTAAAGTTAAACACTTATTTATAATTTTGTTTTGCGGAAAAATAAATTACATTTAATTAACAAAATAACAATTTGATGTACCTGGATCGTTCATGCGTTTTCTCAATATTTCTCATGATTTAAATTACCCTTTTTAAAATGTCAAATTTGTTATAGTTATCTCAATATTGCATACAATTCTTTATTAGAACTAAATTAACACCCAAAAAAAATCAAAATTATATGTTTAGCTTAATGAATCTGACTTCTGCTGTTTTGGCTCAGCATGAATTTATAGTTTATAAGAAATATTATTGAAGATTTATGAAGATAATTTAGTTAAGTTTAGATATATTTCAATTTTTATTTTTAGATGTATAGCTTTCTTGTAAGATCCAAAGGCATAACGTCTACTTTGTTTTTGATAAATTTGTACGTAACTTAAGGTACACTTAATAAAACAATTGTTTTTTTATATATACTTGTGAAATTAAATTATTTATAGTTTTGTACACGATAAATAATATTAATGAGACAGGATTGAATCCTAGTTAAACACCATTAATATATATATGAAAAAATTGAATCTAAATAAATCGAGCTCTGATAAAGATAGCTACTTAGGAGGCACATGAATAGTTTGGGATGGATTGATCATAGAAAAGGAAAAAGATTGAGGGAAGCTTGAGTTGAAGGAGGCGAGATGGAGACAGCGTTGAACTACTGCAACATAGTCCATCACCACATGCTGTTTTCGAGAGGATGTCCAATGTTATTTATCTTCCTTGATGGCCAACTTGAGATATCGTTTTCAGCCCTTTTCTTGCGTTTTCAGCTCTCCCGAGAGGAAGAAGAAGAAAATAAAAGGCGACTTTCCCTTCGGCTCTGAAGGTTGTTTCTTGGTTGCAATAAAAAGGTCTTTCAGCTATTTTTTGGCCTTGAGTAGATGGGGCTCTGAACAGGCGACCAGGTAGCAGGGGATGTCTTGGTCAACAAAATAAAAGGCGGAGATTAGAGCCAGAAGACAGGATGAGTCATGCCTTGGATATTTTAGGCCACCTCTATGTGAAGGTCATTCGTGTGCGACTGAGGAAAAAAGGACACCACTGAGAGATTAATATTTGAGAGAATGTCCAACTGAATTAAGATAAGGGACTTGAAGAACTGACCTTGATAAGGGCTAAGGAACGATGGAGGGGGTTGGTAAAGTCCGGAGATCGAAGGCAGAGTCACGACGTAAGCATATTTATTAAAAGTCGATTGATGGAGAGCTTTGGTTTTATCAGATTTGTGACTCTAATTTGGTCTTGTTTATATAAAGTAACGTAAGCAACGGATGTTAACCATTGAAGCTCTCCAAATGCTGCTTACGTCAACCAAAACCGCGTAATCCCATCCTTAACCAATAACAATGATCCAAATGATTAAATATCGCAAGGTGTATGTGATCAAGTGATCAACTATACATATATGTAGAGTGCATCTTCATATATATATATATATATATATATATTTAAAATATTAGTTTGTAATATACATAAAAAGGTCAATACTTTAACTTTAATCTAATTAATATAATAGATAAGTCACACAATCAATTCATTTTTATTTTAGACATGAAATACATCTGACATGAGCATTAGATGGCAATTTTTGTTTGTTATTTTTGTAAATAAGTCACACACAAATAAAAAAGAGTTAGCAAAAAAAGAAGAAGCACATCTATACACAAAGGGAATTAAAAAAAAAGAGTTGCAACCGTGATAGATAAGTGGTAAATAACATACCTTTTACTTTCACTTGTGAGATCACAAACCGGCTAGAAGATAGATTGTTAGGGTTTAGGAAAACCAAATTGAAAAAGAGAAACTTTATTGATAAAAAATTAAAAAATTAGATTATTTTACTTAATCGTCCGAAAGATTCAAACTATCATTCCAATATCAAAACTATTGTCCCATAAACCATGCACCTCAAATACTATAGTACTTGGAAATTTTGAATTCAAATAAAATTCCAAAAAAGAAGAAAAAATACAAAAGGAACCAAAAATTAAACCTAATAATACCTTTTTAATATTATTTTTATCTCTTTGGATGTAGATATCTTCTCAAACACATCAAGAACCACGATGATTTGTAGTTCCAAAATCCCTCGGTAAACCCTAAAACAAATTTTAAACAAAATCAAGTCAGTAAGATAATATTGATCTATAATCGAATCAAAGGTTTTTGAAAACTAAATCAGAAAATCATTAGCACCTTAACAGAAAGAAAAAACAACAATAATAATCCCGTGATATAAACAAACAACCACTACATAGAGAACTAAAAATTAAAATAAGATGCAATCAAATCAAGGACCAAAATTATAATACAAATATAAATATAAATTTGAGAACATGATAATAGATTAGGGTTTTTTCTTGTTTTGGAGTTATGGAGAATGATTAGAGAATCAAGTATTTATAATAGTAAACCGCTTATGATTTTAGGGTTTTGAGTAAGGAGGTGTATGTTACGGGTTTTATTTACAAAAGCCCATTTACATATATTTAGATTATATTGTCGATTATATTTAGAATCCAATGAAAATCGTCATAATTATCTTTACCTATTTTAACATTTAAAATAATAGAAATTTTCTTTAAACGGATATTGATAATATATTCTAATATTTATCTTCTATTTTTTCAAAGAGAGATATTGCATATAAATATATTAGATTCCCGTTTTTATTTTTAATTTTCGTTTTTTTTTAATTTAAAAAAATTTAAAACTTAGAAAAGGGTAAAAACGTCCAGTTTTGAATCTCATTAATGGCAAATTAGTAATCTTAAATCTGAGGATGAATGTGGTGCGTTTTAACAACTTAAATAGAGAGAAAAAGCTTGTCCGAAATATTTTTAGGGGTAATTTTCATTAAGGGCAAAGGAGGTCAAATTTTGTGAGAGTGGCTCTCAGCTCTCTCGACTTCTCCTTTAATATATTAGATATTTAAATGTAAGAAAGTGTGCTTACTACAACAATGTTTTGTTTTGTATCCAAATTAAATAGTTGATACCATATGCTATAAAATGGTATATAATTACATTTTGGCAGTTTCAAATTCTTGAGGCAACCAATAGTAAACGTAGCAAATAGCGTTAAATTACATCAAAAGATTAAATGAGAAATAATTAGCACTCATTTTTAATTAAAGAAATTAAAAGAAGAGGCTTCACTTAAAAATCATTGGGTGCAAATATTTATATCAGTTATATTAATTGATACAAAATTTAACTTTAATTTTTTGAAGTGACACAAGTTAATATCAATTCCAATAAGCGATGAATATTTATGATCAAATATATTGTATCCACTTCCATACATTTTGTCATTTTGACTAACATGAATGTTTATGATCTCTCGATGCTTTTATTTTAAATTTTTAATATGTAACGAAAGTATAAATTTTGTTGTTCGAAAAAAAGTGGTGGGAACTATACCTCTTCATGACTTGAGTTAAACAAAGGTTGAGTTGACATTATATGATCATAAGATCTAACATCCAGATATAATCCCATGATCATTATGAAAAAAAAGTAAAACAAAATGCAAATTTATAATTTTTTTCTTTCAAAACCAATGATGATCCTGCTACGGTACTAAATTTGTTAGAAGGTCGTTTTGTCTCTATTGTTTCTTGTTTTTCCCTCTGTTTTTCTACCTCTGGTTTCTTGAATTATTTAGACGATTAAAAAAAACTAACGATGTTCGAATAGGAAGACAATAACAAATTAGAATCTTAGAAATTGCCAATTGCTTTTATAATTTTTTTCACAAATCATTTTTGAATTAAATATTCAATATGTAAATCTAAATTTTTAGTTAATCTATGACGGCATAGAACGTAACTCTAAATTGTTTATCAAATAATAGCGTTTTAGAGTTATCCAACTTGACCAATGATGGATATAAATCAGTTATACTTGAAGATAAAAAAAATTAAAGATATTGGTTTTTTGTGTGATTCAAGTAATCTAAAACTTTCATTTTAAAGTTTCTCCCAAAATAAAACAAAATTTACAGTTTATATATTAATAGATGATAAAGTTTCCAATATTATAAAATACTCTTTACACGAGCTTGTACTTAAAGAATGCAACTCTATTAAATCGTTGAGTTCATTTATTTTGTCGATATGACTTTATGAAATTGAGACAATTACTCAGTACTCATTATAATATACTCCCTCTGTTTTATATTACTTGTCATTCTATAAAGTTGTATTGTAAACACAAAACGACAAATAAGATAAAGCAAAAGTTTAACTCTAAAACGATAACTAAAAGACGAAGTTAGTATAAAAAAATAAGTTAATTCTTTATCAGCGTTTTTTTAATATTACCATTTAGAGTAAATTAGGCATATGATAAATTTTTGTTTAATGTTAAAACTTACATTAATGTAACTTGTATTTTTTCCGAATAATTTTGGATAAATTTGTTTCTTTAAATGTTAGTATAATTGCTAAAACCAATATATTCATATTCGTAATTTTACTAATGATTAATAGATAAATCAACAAAATATAAATATTTATTATTTCAATACTATCTATTAAAAAACTAATTCCTGTGTAGACGCAAATCGTATTATAAAAAACATTTATCGATCGATTGATAAACTAAAATTGTGTTCATTTTTATTGTTTTTAGAATGTGACTGAAAAGGATAAATGGTCAAATTTGTGTGCGAAAGACAAACTAATAATATAACATCTTATGTTGATACTACATACAAAAAAAGAACTATAATACATTTTTAGGGGATATAAATATATATAAATAATGCATGAAAATTTGACCAACAATTATAATGCATGGAAAATATGATATTATCTTGCCAAAAATAGAAGTATGCAGTCAAATATAACAATAATGGTAGATAGTAACTGCCAAACAAATATAAATAAGTCAAACTTACGATATTTATTAGATATTACTATCTTACTAAATTAGTGAACTAACCAGTCAAGTTTTAAGGCTATAAAACTATGACTAATTTATCATTATAGGCATCCTTCAAATTTTCAATACTTTCAGTTTTTTAGTGATATAAGATCTTTTAACATTTTCAATCGAGGTATTACGTGATCCCGGTTTATCTACTAATTTGTTATATAATTCACGTGATACTAATATGTTTATATGAATTTTTGGAAAACTTTTGATCTCTCAAGTTAGGTAGATTTTATATAGAATTTTTATGTAGATATTTGCTCATTACAAATAACAAGTGATGATTAAATATTTTTGTAGTTTTAATATGGGAGATCAGATTTTCATTTGTGTAAATATTTCAAGAACCAAAATCTTTTTTTTCATCATTTTTAATATATATCAAATGTACATATATATAGCATTGATGATATTTTTCATTTAATTTTCTTATTTAGGGTATAAGGGAGGAAACCAAACAAAAAGAAATGAATTCCAACCGTTGTGCTATCTGTAGGGTCTTAAAACAAATTTGTGACCCAAACTGCATATACAAAGCACATTTTCCATCGAACGATACAAGATTTGAAGATGTTCAACAAATCTTTGGAGCCGCAAACGTTGCAAATAAACTCAACAGTCTTGAAACTGAAGAACAACGTAAGATTGCTGCCAACTCTTTGTGCTATGCGGCTGAGGCTCGTAGACGTGATCCCACTTCTGGAATTGCTGGGATGGTACAACACCATGAGAGTATTCTCAATGATGTTGAACAAGATATCATATTTGCAGAGAATGAGCTTAAAACCAATGTGGGACCTGATCAAGTGCTAACATTTGTTCGTGTTCCAATTCCAAATGATTTTCTTACTACTGTTGATGATGCATCAACATCTGCGGGACCATCTGCCGGACCATCTGCAACTTTACCTAAGAATCATGAGTAATAATACTCAACAGATATTTCTGTCACCTAAAAACCAAAACCAACAACAATTTCAGTCAAATGTCTTTTAATGTTTTTTTCTTTCTTTGAACTCCATATCCCATAATAATCTTGTATCCTTTTCCTTTATTTATCACCATTTCTTCATAAATCTATGTAATTTGTTTAATAAATATCTATGTTGTTTGGTTAATCCTCATATGGTGTTTCCTATTTACTTCCACTAGATAATATTCAGAAAATACATATTAAGATCTTTTAAATCTATCAAATACTAGATTTGTTGCTAAAAGACATGAAATAATAGTTGTTAAAAATAATGAATGAGATCCTAAGTGGGTAAGGATGGATACATTTGTATATACATGTATATTACAATTATAAATAATTTAATTTGGAGAACAATGTTTCATGTTCTTCTAGGTAATCTTGTGATTTTAAATGATATGTTATTATAAGATAACAACTAAAGCTAAGAATTTAAGAAATGCATGTTCTTAGTTTACTCAAGCAAAGATTACCCAAGTTGAAATTCGGTTATAAAATCCAGTATTGATCGACCTGGGATTGATAGAATATATATTTTTATTAAAATAGATGTAAGAATGATAATTCAATTTCTACGATGATTCGAAGAAGTATAGTACTTTTTTTCTTGGTATGACGAAGAAGTATAGTACTTGATCAAACATATGTGTCTACGAGCTCATGTGAGGGTTCCGTATCACACAAAAAATGAGTCTTCTTAAAGAAAAAAAACTTAGTAAAAAGATACTAGATAGTAACCTGCACTGTCTATCGCGGAAAAATATTTATATATTTTTTGATTCGCTAGTTTGAATAAGAAAATGTTTGTAGTATTTAATTTAATTTACTTTATGTATGTGTCATACTTTGATCTAGACTCATAGTCGGTTCAATAAACTCAACGTTCGACATTAATCAGTTTTGGATCCAATATTATAATCTCTTGATTATAAGTTCAATAAAATTCAAAACAAAAACCCACTAAAATCCGTATTGACCACTAAAATAGCAAAGAATGAGATCATTTGTGGTGTTGGAGTTGGATGCAGAGAAGCCAAGATGTCAAACTGTTACTATGTTAGATAAGCAAAGGGTTAAACTTAATTCGAAGAAAAAAACAATGTGAGATATAACATTATGTCACATACTATTATCTCAAGGTATCCTCCCTCCTAAGTTTCCTACAAATTGAAATTATAGGTCTTGCACTCTTGCAAGCCTCCTCACAGTTTTTGGGGCTTAACTACGACCTATGTCATATAAACCCTGCAAGGTATAAAAGAGATAATACGAATAATATATTTAAGAGAGATTTCTAGATTTACACATTTCTTTTTTGTAAGAAAAATCATTGCACTTACGTTTAACTTTTCTCATAATTTGTTTGATACAATAGTTAACTTAAGGTCATCTTTCGGACTGCAACAGTTTAGCAAATCACATCAGTATACCATAAATTTCAGTGAATGAGATTGAAGAATTGGATTCTATAATTGTTAAAGTTTGGTATGTCCATATCACACTCCCTTGAAGCAGCTCTAGGCCTATATGCATTTTCACACCTGCATATGATCCACATAAATTCCAAATAAATACCAACAAAAGATTATATATATATATAGCATCATGAAAAAACTGAATAAAGTAAAGGATGTATATTAAATTTGCTAAAATCAATGTTAGTTACTTTTTAAGGAAGTTAGTATGATTTTTGAAGATATGTTTAAATTTTTTTGATGAGAAATGCAAAATCATTTTAAAATTTTGTATTAACCATTGGACATGTTGTGTTATTGGGCTTTTTACGATGTTGGCCTTTTTTATGGGATGATTACTGAAACAAGCTTTTTAACCAAAAATATTTATTACAGATTAAATGCTATTTAAGTAGGTTAATTTTATTTTGTTACAACTACACAATCTTTAGATTCCGTAAGTATTTTTTTGTATAAAATTTCAGTGACATTTTCTACATGAAAATAGAGTTATTATTATTATTTTTTCAACAACAATGGAAAACGATTAGCTCAAACGAGCCAATGACAAGGAACATTGTTTACAAAGTTAACTTGATGCAAAGCTGACCGAACACGTCGTGTCAGGTTTTCTGCTTTACCATTCTTAGAGCGTGGGACTAAAGCGATGTAAAAAGAACTAAACTCCTCTTTGTCAACTTCAATCTCTTCTAAGTACGCCTTGAAAGCTGGCTACTCAGAGGGCAAAAACGCCATCTTCACCAGGTCAGAGCAGTCGGTAAGAAAAAAAACCTCCTGATTATCCACGCCAATCATACATCGCATCGTCCAGATAAGAGCTTTCATCTCTGCATGAAGAGGCGTAAGACTACGGCGGAGATTAGCAGCCCCCATAGTGGGAACCTCCCCCATCGGAGAAGTGTAGTACCAGCCACACCCCACAAAAGGGTCAGTGGCTTTCCAAGATCCATCTACAAAACAACAATAATCCTTAAGAGGCTTATCTACCTCCAAACTGTTTCCGCTACCAAGAACTGCCCGTGGTATGGCGGGTGATGTATCCACCAGTTCGTCCATCTGTGCCAGAGACCAAGCTTTAGATTCTTCCTCCGCCAAACGCAAAATCGCAAGTGGTACTGAATCCAAATTAGATAAAAGTTTATCATTTCGAGCCTTTCAAAGATACCACAAGAGCCACGGATACATATCCGGGGAAGGGGACTGCTGGACCCACCAAAATAAGAAGTCAATATTAGCAAAGATGGACTCAAAGGCGAAGCCGTCGGACACTGTTGGAAAGGGAGACAAAGCCCAAACCTGCCTCGCCGGGGGACATTGAAAGACAACATGATTAATGGTCTCTACCGAGAAACCGCAGAGTGCGCACTCGGCATCACAACTCATCCCACGTTTCCGAAGGTTCGAGGATACCGCGAAACGCCCAGTGAGTATTTGCCACAAAAAAATGCCTAAGTTTTGGAGGACATGGGATCTTCCAAACAAAGGCTTGTAAAGGTGTAATATCTAAGCCACAAGGAACCTGCCATAAGACATGATATCCCGATTTAACCGTATAAGAACCTGTCTTGGTGAAATGCCAACCCAGCATGTCCAGAGAGTGCGGTAATACTAATGGTATTGCGGAAACAATGGCAACATCCTCAGGCTCAAAAGTGACCAAAAGCAAAGCCATATCCCAGGAATTGGTAGTCCTGTCAACGAAAAATTTAACTCGAAGTGAAGGGTCAACCAACGACCCTGAGCTTAGTGTTGGTCTCGGGAATTGGGCAGTAATCCAGTGATCAGAACATACTGAAATGAATTTCCCAAATCCTACCCGTTTAATGAGTCATTCGTTAACCAGATAGCAAGCAAACACCATACTCTGCCAGCCATAAGACGGTGAGTACGATTTAATTGGATCCATAGGATCATAATATGTATAGTAACGACCTTTAAAGACCCAAGCAAAAAGTGAATCCGAAACCATTATCAACCGCCATAGTTATTTTGCCAGTAAAGCTGTGTTGCAATCATCCAGACATCAAAAGCCCAAACCCCCTTCAGGCTTGCTAAGCCAGAGCTTGTCCCAAGCTACCCAGTGAAGACCTTGCGATTGGTCCAATGAGCTCTTCCAAAAATTAGATATTACACTAGTAAGCTTCTGCGTAACTGTTTTCGGGAGACAAAAACATGACATAACAAATGTGGGGACAGCCGTGGCAACCAACTTAATCATGACATCTTTCCCCCCTTTGGACAATAGCCTTGCCGGCCATCCACCCCCCCCGAGCCTGTAACGTTCCTGAACAAAAGTAAAGAGTTTCGTTTTTGACCCACCAAGACTCTCTGGGATAACATTGGCAATTCTTCCAATATATGTTTCTCCTCAGATGTTATGCAAAGTTATTCAATGTCATTCTTATTCAGAGTCTCTATATGATATCCATTTCTTCGGATATCTCTGAGACTAATCAAGTTTCTATGAGACTTGGGGCAATATAATGCATCAATTTCAAATTTGGTTCCCCTTGGCATTGAAAAATTGGCTTTTCCAGAGCCTATAATAATCTTTGCATTACCACATATAGTGCTCACGCTTCTAGCGCAGTCTTTTATTTTGAGAGAGGAGAAATATTTTTTCTCTTTAAGTATTGAGTGCGTTGTAGCACTGTCTGCTAGACACATATCTCCATCCTCAATCTCAAAATTTGACATATTCTGAGATAAAATATTTATAAAATAAATATTAATAAAATAACAAAAAGTCTTACAAAAAAAACTTATTATATATTACAATAAAACTATTATCCAAAAAGATATTTTATAAACATAAAGTACATATTAAACTATGACAAAGCATATCATGGCATATCGGCCTTATTCGCATGATTTTCCGTTTTCATTATCAACGAGAAAATCTGCTATATCAAGATGGGGTTCATCGTTTAGGCCATGGAAAGAAGGTCCAACTTTATCATAGATGAGGTTCGTCTCAACATCCCTTTCTTTTGCTTTTTGGGATGCTTGGTACAGATCGGCCAAATGTTTTGGAATACGACAGGTCTGATACCAATGTCCTTTCATGCCGCATCTGTAACAAGTACTTTCACCTTGTTTCTTTATAACGCGGCCAACATTATTGATTTGAAGATGCTTGTTGGTTTTTCTTGCGTTGAAGTCATTAGGAGAGAAACCTCTTCCTTTTCTTCGTCCACGACCATGACCACGGCCTCGACCGCGTCCGCGTCCACGTCCTCGTCCTTGCCAGTTATTATAGCTGGATGTAGCAACATTTACTTCTAAAAGTGGAGCAGATCCAATTGGACGGGTTTGATGATTTATCATCACGAGCTCATTATTTTGTTCAGCAACATGCAAAACTTGCATCAATTCAGAATATCGAGTATACCCTCTTTCTCAATATTGTTGCTGCAGGAGTACATTTGAAGGATGGAAAGTTTGGAATGTTTTCTCGATCTTATCATAATCGGAAACTTCTTCTCCGCAGAGAGCCATCCTTGAAGTGATTCCGAACAAAGCGGAATTGTCCTCACTTACACTTTTGTAATCCTGAAACCTCAGGTTTAGCCATTCATGTTTGGCTTTTGGTAAGATCACATACTTTTTGGTGATCAAACCTATCCTTGAGCGCGATCCAGAGATCTGCAGGATTTTCTCTCGTGATGTATTCATTTTTTAAACCATCGTGGAGATGATGACGCAAGAACATCATGGCTCTTGTTTTTTCCTCTTCTAACCCCGTTTCTGACGGATCAAGGGTTTTGAGAAGCCCATTCCCTTTTAGATAGAATTTTACATCTAGTGCCCATGTCATATAATTTTCCCAGAGACATCAAGGGCGGCGAATTCAAGCTTTGCCAAGTTTGACATGATTACTATATAAATAATAAGACAAATTTGTTAAATATAAAATTTTATGAAATAATTTTGTAAAATCTTGTTTTAGCAATAAATATAAACTATAAAAAAAATTAGAAGCTATATAATATATTCATAAATTAAAACAATCATTTTAGGAGGCATAGCCTTCCATATGATTTATAATATATAGATCTGAACATATGATCAAGGAGGCAGAGCCTACCATTAGAACAAGAATGTAGATCTAAATGATCAAAGAGGCAGAACCTACAATTAGATCAAGAAATATGTATAGTCTTTTACTCTATAAATAATACATTTAGTAATATGCATGTAAAATAATTAAATTCAAACAACTTTAACAAAACTTAAATCTTACCTTAAATTGATGATGTATCACAAATCTCTTATGCTCAAACTTGTAACGGATCAAGAGTCGTTCGTGCTGATAACGTGTTGTGAATTATAACTACAAATACACTTATATGTGTTTGCAATATTTTTTTGAAGTGAACAAGAAATAATCAAGAGAGGGAGAGAGAGATGTAGGGACGAGAGAGAGAGATTGGGAAGCCTTTTCCTTTTGATCAAAGACAACAACTATATTATTAACTCTTCTTACACAACCTCTTATTTATAGTGTACTACAAAACACATGAGTCACTACCTATTAGTTTTGGTAATGACAAGTAGAGAAATGTAATGACAAATGTTAACACTTCAAACATTACATAGACAAGTGTAATGCCATTGTCTTGTGATGGATTAATCACAATTATATTTCATAATAGAAACATTATTATTATTATTATTATTATTATTATTATTATTATTATTATTATTATTATTATTATTATTATTATTATTATTATAAAATAAGGCTAAACCGCCACTATAACCAATAGGCTGAACCGTTTTTAACTGAGAATAACCAAAATGGCCAACAAAAAGTTCTAAAAAAGAAAAGGATTGTCTAGTTTCAGAAAGAAATAAAAAATCTGGCTGATGCTTCCTCCATAAACTGAGACAACCGATAGTGACTTAGTTACCAAATCCTAGGCAATTCCAACTTAAAACCTTCATTTATCAGCTTTCAGGATTGGTGGCTTCCTACCTCTAGTAGCACCCTGAGCCTCACTCCTTTGACTTCGAGTTTTTGTTCTCTCCAGCTTGTCCAAAAACCTTGGGAACCGGCCGCTTACGATATTGCTTGAATAAGTATATAGAGATATATATTAATTAACATCACTTCAACTTTTCTCAGTTGATTTTATTTGATTAATGGCTTAAGAAATTATTTAGGTTCAGTTTGGTAGTTTCTCACTTGTATTATTTATTTTGGTAATGTTCTAACAATAATTAGCTAAACTTTCTTAAACCTACTCTACTGAAACCTTAAACTCTATATAAAGGTGGGAAGTCTTTTGACCATTGGATCAAGAGTATACAAAATTCTACACGAGGTATGGCGTTGAAATTCGAGAAAGAACAATTTCTTACACATTATTGGTACAAAACTTAATGGAGGTTCCAAAATATTGTAGACAAAGTTGTCCATCGTGGTCTCGTGTATGCAGAAAAAAAAAATCTATAACGCGCATGTAAATCCATATGTTTTAAATTTGACTGTTGTGAAGCAAATTACATCATAGAAATAATGGAATCATTGTTCGAAGAAGTTATTTATCGCCTATTGCAGGTAATATATCATTCATTACAATATAATTAAATCAACATATTTAATAATAACATAATCGATAAAAATAAATTTTATATAAAATTTTCTGACAGGACAAAGCTTATCAATATACTTCAAATATTATATCTATACATATTTTTAGTCGGGTATATATATATACTGTATACCATTTTCATGTTTTGCGGTATATGTAAAATGAGTCAATAACTCAATTTTTCATAGTTTTTTTTTTTTTTTTTTTAAATTCATGCCCACCTAGAAGCCTGGACGTTCGGGTACCCATTCGGGCTCGGATCGGCTATTTCAGATTTTTGGATTTTTGAATTTAGGTATAGGATCCATTCGGGCAATTATAGACTTTGGATTCGGGTCGAATTTGAATCGGCTATTTCATGTTCGGATTCAGATTATCTGAAATTCTCGAAACTCAAAATTTTAGTATCCAAATTTGTCTAAATTATTCAAAACTACTCAAACTACTTAAAAACTTAAATTAATTTTTAACCAAATTTACTAAAAAATCGTTTAAATACTCAAAAATATATAAAATATCCAAAAATCTGAATATTTTGGACACTTACATTATTAAAATTGTAAACAGCACTAACATATTACTATTATATATTAATATTGAGGATATATTCGGATACCTGTTTGGTTTTTGTTCAGATCGGTTCAGATCCAGATTTTTAGATTTAGGGGGTGTTATTGGATGGGTGATTTCTAAATCCATATGGAATTGTAAATTATAGAAATCAAAATACATGGATTTTGAAATAACATGTTTTATCCTTGGATTTGAATCCTTCTATTTTACACTTTCAAATCCATACAAATCCATTTAAAACATAATGTGGATTTTGAAATCCAAAATCAAATCATTAAATGAATAACATGGGATTTTAACAAGTATTTGTAAATCATAGAACCAATAACACATCATTTTGATAAGTATTTTAAAATCAATGATTGAATAACACATGATTTTTGTCTGGATTTCCAAATCCATTAAAATCATAGAACCAATAACCCCCTCTTAGAGATTTGGAATCCGTTTGGGTATTCTAAAATTTCGAATACGGATTCGGATCGGATTTTTTAGATCAGGTTTGGGTCGGATTTTTGGATCCGAGTCTTTTGCCCAGGCAAGTTGATACCAAAAAAAATAAAGTATATGCAATTCCAAATTAAGACATAAACCAAGACCATAAACAATTTGAAACAAATATCTTTGGTGAAAAAACCCAAACGTCGTCCGTTTTACCATAACCCAAAATTAGGAGCTAAATGGGCTCGGCTCATATTTTTTTAACCTCACACTAAACGATGTCGTATCACATACGTCCTGAGAGAAACTGAAACGTCGTCGTTTCCTGTCCCGGCCCGGCGTCTCCATCGCCGTCTTCTTCTTCTTTAGCTCTCTCTGTCTGATTTCGTTTGGCTTTGAGCTTTGTGAGCTATTTCTGGATTCCAGCCATCACGCAGCTTCAGGTTAGTTTTGATTCAATTCACTCCTACATGGGTCGCTGTGTTGTGCCTCGAGTGGAATTAATTTCTGGGTTTAGGATTAAAAAAATTTCTAGGGTTCAGAGCTCTCTCATCTTAGAGGAAACGAAACTTAAGGTTATACGAATCTATTGTTGGGTCTCTCTCAATACCAATACCAATCCATAAAAATGAGTACTTTTGTTCACCACCGTCAACGTTTAGACCTGTAACTAGTGATTGTTCCGAGTAAAGTTTGAGTTTTTATTACTTCATCTAGTCCTAATTTGTAATTCTTTGTGTAGATATGAAGAAAAAGATGATAGCTTTAGGTTTTGAGGGTTCAGCTAACAAGATTGGAGTTGGAATTGTGACATTAGACGGTACAATCTTAGCCAATCCACGGCATACTTACATAACTCCACCTGGTCATGGTTTCCTTCCTAGAGAGACTGCAAATCATCATCTTGACCATGTTCTTCCTCTAGTCAAATCAGCTCTTGAGACTTCTCAAGTAACTCCTGAAGAAATTGATTGTATTTGTTATACGAAAGGTCCTGGGATGGGAGCACCGTTGCAGGTTTCAGCTATTGTTGTTAGGGTGTTGTCACAGCTTTGGAAAAAGCCTATTGTTGCTGTGAATCATTGTGTGGCTCACATTGAGATGGGGAGAGTAGTAACTGGTGCTGTTGATCCTGTTGTTTTGTATGTGAGTGGTGGGAATACTCAGGTGATTGCTTATAGTGAAGGTAGATACCGGATCTTTGGTGAGACCATTGATATTGCTGTTGGTAATTGTTTGGATCGGTTTGCTAGAGTTTTGAAGCTTTCTAATGATCCAAGCCCTGGTTATAACATTGAGCAGGTACATTTTATCTTGAGTGTAAAAGTTATCTCTGTTCTATAAAGATTAGAGAACAATGTTAACTCGGTTTTTATTTGTTTTCTCTAGCTTGCGAAGAAAGGAGAGAACTTTATTGATCTTCCTTATGCTGTTAAAGGTATGGATGTATCTTTCAGTGGAATCTTGAGTTATATTGAAACTACTGCAGAGGAGAAGCTCAAAAATAATGAGTGCACACCAGCAGACTTGTGCTATTCCCTTCAAGTAAGGCTATCACTTGTTCTTCAATGTTAAATCTTTGCCACGTGAATGCATAGTTTTGGACTTTTTAAGAGTAATTTGAACGTTGCAGGAAACTGTGTTTGCGATGTTGGTTGAGATCACGGAAAGAGCAATGGCGCATTGTGACAAGAAAGACGTTTTGATAGTTGGTGGTGTCGGGTGTAACGAGCGTTTGCAGGACATGATGAGGACTATGTGCTCTGAACGTGACGGAAAGCTATTTGCAACAGATGACCGTTACTGTATCGACAATGGAGCGATGATTGCTTACACGGGTCTACTCGCGTTTGTTAACGGTATTGAAACGCCTATCCAAGACTCTACCTTTACACAGCGGTTTCGCACAGATGAAGTTCATGCGGTATGGCGAGAGAAAGAAGACTTGGTACTTGGGGATAAGACCGTTGCTGCTCTTTGATTCTGTGCCCATTTGTTCATTTTGAGATTGAATCTCTCTGTACTCGATAAATTGTTTTTTTTGATAAGTAGTTAAAGATTAATTGTGTTTTATTATTCAAATGATATGATATGTTTTCTTTTTGATTTGAATAGTTTCGTGATGGGTGTAACAACGCTTTCAAATTTCAAAGTGAGCTTTGTAAAAGTTCAAATTTTTTGTGTTGCATTTCGATAAATGTTTGCTTTTTGTTTTATACTTTAGTTGCTCAAAAAGTCGACATTTCTACCGATAATGGTGGAGGGATTAGTGCATTAGTCTTCCTTAGTCATACAAAATCAACTGTGAAGATAAACGGCCCTACTAACAGTTCTGTTTTTTTTTTAATGTATAACGTAAGGGAATGGTTACTTCAATCGATGGACACTTTTATGGAAATGTGTCACAACGTACTGAAACGAAAAGTGGGAGAAAAGAATATAGTCATTGAACCTTCTAGAGAGATTAGAGTTCAATCACACATAAACGTGTACTTAGATGTATATGTGTATATAGTATTATACAACAATACTAAAACTGCAAAAAAGTAGTTTAGAATATTCAAAAGTTATTAAAAATACATCATATAGATTCAAACAACACTAGTGAAAAAAAAAAAAAAAAAAAAAAAAGAGATTGCATAAAGGAGAAAATGACAAAAGTATTAGTAAAACAATCAAGTAAAGGTCAAAGTAATTAAAGAAGAGATAAAGCATCTCAAAAGTCTTCTTTCCTCCATCTTCAAATGCCAACAAATAAAAGACAAATGATTTTTGAGATAATCTTTTTCTTTCTCTGAGAGATTTAGTTTACAAATGACTTGTTGTAAATTCTGGAAATTTGTGGAAATTTTGACATCGAAATTCTCAAACTATAATACGATTATTTCGGGTAATTTTATCCACTTCAAAATTACCAGAAAGAAAAAAAAAAAAAAAAAAAAAAAAAAAAGAAGAAGAGAAAGTAAAGTAGTAATGTGGTTCATGTATTGAAGACCTGAAAATAGCCGTTGATAAGGTTTTATGCTTTCACTCTGCACGCAAATCGTCGTCAAATCTTAGCCCAAATAGTCTCGTTTTCTAGTTTTTTGAGAATACTTCACTAACTTGCTTTTGTTATTATGTTTCACTAATTTCATTCATTGTTACTTTGTCGGTCACACAGTAGAAAATTGGAAATTACTAGTTTGTCCGTATAATAAGTTGCCTAGGAACCATAGTACATATAAGTGTGTACCAATCAAAGAGCGACAAAGAGCATGTACAGACCTAAGATATCTAACGAGATGAATGTTTTGAGACCACATTGGATTCTTATAATAGTCAAACTGTCCATGTTCCACTAAACCCAAGTTAGGTTTTAATACATGTTCTATCAACAAATAGTATATCTATAAGTCTATAACTAATCATCTAATAATGCTCATCTTTAGATCAATTTACCTATATAGTCCACAACTAATTAGAAGAAGAAAAATAGCTAATGGAATGATTGTCGCTAAATCTCGATATTATCATTGACTTTTATAGGCGTAGGCGTATATACTATATAGTAAATCAACTAAATCAGTCTAATCATATTAGAACATTATAAGAAATATATAGATCTAAACAAAACATTCTTTAATCAACCATACCCAACCAAAAATCTACTCGTTCATATTTGGATACGCGTATATGTCAATATGTGTGTATGTGTATGCACGAGTAAACAGTTGCACGTGGCATGTGCAGCGAAGGCCAAGGAGTGATGAGACAAAGAAGAAACTGATGATCCAAGTTTCAAAATGATTCCAAAAGTTATGAACTATAAGCCAAACAAAGTGCCAATCGCCAAAAGATGAACTTCAACTACACTTGTTAGATCGTTTTCTCACATTAAAGCCACTCTACACTTTTCCCATTTTACCATTTTATATAACCAGAGCACATGTATGATACATACGCTGACAAACTATTTATTTTGGTTATACAAAAAGCATAATTTTGTTTTAAATCAAAACATTTGATATATAGATATATTACCAAAAATGTGTCTAAATCATAAGCCAATGCAAAGGAAGTGGTATAAACCCAAATATCTCGAGCAAATAGACATAAATAAACAAAACACCTAATTACATCACATCCCCACTTTTACAAATGTGAACATTAACTGTTAAAGATCACCAAAAAAGTCATCAAGATTCAAGAATATGGCTTTCCTTTTCAAAAAGCAGTACACGTCTCTGTCTCACACAGACAGTGTATTCAATGCATTGTTTTGTCTTCCCACTTTACACCATCTCAGCCTCTGTTCTCCTTCTTCTTCTTTCTCTTCTCTTCCAAAACCAGAAAATTCTGCAGAATAACTTTTTATTCACAAGATTGGAAAGATAGAGTTTTCCAAATCCGAGAAACAAACACAAAAATATCTTGTCTTCCTCTAACAAAGAGATAGCTCCAAAGTCCAAAACAAAACAGAGTACTCTGCTCTATAAATTTCGTTCCTTTATTACTCTGCTCTATAAAACAGAGTACTCTGCTTTTATAAATGAGTTAAAGATCAGTTAGTAAAAACAAGAATGGCTGCCTTAAGTGTCACGTTACTTGTTCTTCTCTCAATCTTTCTTCCAACTCCACCAACTGTTCAAGGAAACGCAGAGCTAAAAGCTTTAATGGAGCTCAAATCGTCGCTTGACCCTGAGAACAAGCTTCTCCGATCATGGACGTTTAACGGCGACCCATGCGACGGATCTTTCGAAGGAATTGCATGTAACCAGCATCTGAAAGTCGCAAACATATCATTACAAGGGAAACGTTTGACCGGAAAATTGTCTCCGGCGGTCGCAGAGCTCAAATGTTTATCAGGTCTTTACTTGCATTACAATACTCTCTCCGGAGAGATACCTCAAGAGATCACAAATCTCACTGAATTATCAGATCTTTATCTCAATGTTAACAACTTCTCCGGCGAGATTCCGGCAGAGATCGGCTCCATGACTGGCTTGCAAGGTTAGCATCTTACTATACCGGTAGATTCCACAGAGCTGAATTACCTTAAACCACGCTTCACCGACTTATCACTTCGTTTGATTTTGAATGGTTGTGGTTTGTCTTTTGTTGCAGTTATGGATCTTTGCTGCAACAGCTTAACAGGGAAGATACCAAATGACATTGGATCTTTGAGGAAACTAAACGTGTTGTCTCTACAACACAACAAACTAACCGGAGAGGTTCCTTGGAGTTTAGGGAACTTGAGTATGTTAAGCAGACTTGATTTGAGCTTCAACAGTCTGTTAGGTTTAATCCCAGAAACCCTAACCAACATTCCTCAGTTGGATACTCTTGACTTGCGCAACAATACTCTCTCTGGCTTTGTTCCTCCTGGTGAGTTATGATGATTCTTGAAATGTCTTTGTAAAGCTTATCTCTCTGTTTCCTGACGACTGATTTATTTTAAACTTGTGAAAGGTCTCAAGAAGTTGGCTGGGAGATTCCAGTTTGAGAACAACACTGGATTATGTGGTATAGATTTCCCTTCTTTGAGAGCTTGTTCTGCTTTCGACGAAGCAAATATCGAATTCAAGCAGCCTCCGGGTGAAACAGACACTGATAAATCATCTCTTCACAACATATCCGAGTCTGTATATCTCCAGAAGCATTGCAACCAAACACATTGCCATAAATCCTCATCAAGACTCACACAAGTTGCGCTGATATCAAGCGTGATCACCGTCGCGATAACACTGATTGGTGCCGGTATCTTAACCTTCTTTCGTTACAGAAGAAGGAAGCAAAAGATTAGTAACACACCAGAGTTTTCCGAAGGAAGACTAAGCACAGATCAGCAAAAAGATCTCCGGGTATCGCCTCTCGTGAGTCTTGCCTACACCAAAGAATGGGATCCGCTAGGCGATAGCAGAAACGGAGCTGAGTTCTCACAACAAGAGCCTCATCTCTTTGTTGTTAACAGTAGCTTCAGGTTTAACTTAGAAGACATTGAATCTGCAACACAGTGTTTCTCAGAAGCTAATCTAATGAGCAGAAACAGCTTCACCTCAGTGTTCAAAGGAGTCCTCAGAGATGGTTCTCCAGTAGCTATCAGAAGCATCAACATAAGCAGTTGCAAGAACGAAGAAGTCGAGTTCATGAACGGTCTAAAGCTTTTATCTTCGCTGTCACACGAGAACTTAGTGAAGCTACGCGGATTCTGCTGTTCTAGAGGCAGAGGAGAGTGTTTCCTCATCTACGATTTCGCTTCAAAAGGAAAGCTTTCGAACTTTCTTGATTTACAAGAAAAAGAAACCAATCAAGTTCTTGCTTGGCCTGCAAGAATCTCCATCATCAAAGGGATTGCAAAAGGTTTAAAGTCTTTTGATCACTTCTTTGTGTTTGTTTCAGGAAACAAAAATGTATATCTAACACACAAAACTCTTACAGGTATAGCTTACTTACATGGAAGTGATCAACAGAAGAAGCATACAACAATTCATCGAAACATCTCTGTCGAAAAAATCCTACTCGATGAGCAACTCAACCCGTTAATCGCTGATTCGGGTTTACACAACCTTCTAGCAGATGATATGGTCTTCTCAGCACTCAAAACAAGTGCAGCAATGGGATACTTAGCTCCTGAATACGTCACAACCGGAAAATTCACTGAGAAAACCGACGTTTTCGCCTTTGGAGTCATCATACTCCAGATAATATCTGGGAAGCTCATGCTTACAACTTCACTGAGACTTGCAGCTGAGGATGGAGAAGTCAGTGGTTTCATCGATGAATATCTCCGTGGAGAGTTTGATAAAGAAGAGGCGGTTGCAATGGCGAGGATTGGGATAAGCTGTACACAAGAGATACCAAACAATAGGGCTAATATAGAGACATTGCTTCAGGAGATAAACTGTATGACAGAAGAGTGAATGAGTCTGCTTTTCATAGTTTAGTAGCAACTTTGTTTGAAACTTTCCAAATATGATTCTCCGGTTAAGTAGTATCACACCAATTGGTTTTGTTTCTTTCCAGCAAGAACCGGGCCGGTTTAAATTGAGTTTATGTATATAAATAAGATATCAAACT
This sequence comes from Camelina hispida, assembly GCA_023657505.1. Classification (NCBI taxonomy): domain Eukaryota; kingdom Viridiplantae; phylum Streptophyta; class Magnoliopsida; order Brassicales; family Brassicaceae; genus Camelina; species Camelina hispida. The sequence goes on along the minus strand of CP094635.1, from coordinate 13,222,664 downwards.
TCTTGTAGATATTAACACAAAACATAAACATACAACTTGAATCATTTGGCCAATGAACGTGTGTAGAAAATGCTAATTAATTACCATAATTTACCGGCTCTTAACCAGTCGGTTTTCTTGAACCGAACTATAGAAACGACGTCGGTTTATAGTTTTCCTTTTCCTGAAGTTGTCCTTTGGATCCATTATCGGCGAGGAGGAGAAGACTGAAGTTATCTACCGCCTTCGTCACCAACACCGTTGCCGGAATATGGCGAGTGAGTTAAAAGAGTAATTTGAAGAAGAAGGATCTAGGAACTCATGGAGTACTTACTCACAACCGTATTATATGTTCTCTTTCGCTTATTTACTTTTTTTTTTTTGCGGAATTGGTGAATTGGTTACTTAAAAATGATTTTTTTTTTTTTTTTTTTTTTTTTTTTTCAGGGAGAAAGGTTACTTATTCCTTTTCGATTCACAAACAGATTCAGAGGTTACATTGCAGAACACAAGCCATCAAAAGTATGTATGTTGCATTCAAGACTAATTTCTCAGTGATATTGCAATTTCACTGTTTAGCAAAGAAAGCTCCTTTGCTGAATCTGAGCAATGAGCAGGTTTGTTTTCTTAGTTGGTCTTTGTGTTGGAAAGCTTTGTGATTTGAAAATTTAGAGCTTCATCTCGTTTTTTGGATTATAGGGAAGGGAGGAGTTATATCTTTGAGTTTGATAACTATCCGGACATGTATTGTACTGTTTTGATCAGTAAGCTTCATGTGTCATGGTTTCTATTTATCCTACAGCTGAGCAAATTAGTATTGCAGACTTGGAGCTACGTTTCAAGCTTCTTCGAGAAAATAGGTATCTAATCCACTACTAGTCTGTATATAAAAGTTGCTTTCTTTAGTTGGTTATATAAGTTTCTGGTTTTCATAGGTTTTTACATCACTGATCCTTTTAATATGAGTAACGTACATGATATGCAGTGAGTTGCGGAGATTGCATAAGCAGTTTGTGGGAAGTAAAGTCCTGAGGGAAATGAATTCTGGGCTACAAGAAAGGTTGCTTCTTTTGACAGTTTTCGTAGTTATTGACTTTATTCTGGTTGCAGAAGTTACTTGGTAAAAAGTCCATCACACAGTCGAAACAACAGGTCAGGCTCAAGAGCATGATGGTTTCTAGCATCAAACTATCTACTGATTGATGGGCAGATATGGTAGTCTTCCTCTCTAGTTAATATCCTCCTGTGCATGCGTTTGTAGGAAAGCATACTCTATTGTGTTTGGCTGAAGTACATCCATTTTGTTGTTGCAGATCATGTGAAATTTCAACTGGTTTACTAACCATTTTCTTCACTCTTTTCCTTTCAGATTTAATAGGGTGACATTTACCTAGACTACCCCTGACCCTGAGATAATTTTTCATGTGAGCTCTTTGGTTCACTATGTTTATTAATAGGTGTTAGGTTTGCATCATGTGCTTCCAATTGGAAACTACAACCTTTCAGTTCACCTTCTATTTTTGTGCTCGTTTAATCTGTAGATATGTAGCCAGAATACTTCAAATTTTGTTTCATTCATGTGTACTGTTCTTTTCTTACCTTTCTTCAGTACGCTTTCAGATTTTTACTGAGAAGCCGGCTGTTCTGCAGGCATTCATAAATTTTCCGAGTCACGTAACAAAAACTTCAAAACTATGACATCTTTGTGAATAAAGGTTTAATATTCAAAGTACCATGGACCCTAACTGGCTTTTGTAATTATTTTCCTATGCCTGATGGCTGTAAAATACTACTTTACAGCACCAAAAAATACAGCAGAAGCTGCTGAGAAAGAGGAACTCGCTGTCTTTCCAGTCCGCACAAAAGACAACACAGTCACAACTCGGACCTCATCATTTTTTTGAGTATTGGTTTTTATGTATTGTCACCTTAAGGTAATGCTTAATTTTAATTTTCCGTAACACAGAACCATGGGATCCAGCGTGATGGCATCATGGATGTTGTTGAACCATCAGAATGATCATTTTAAAAGATCCCTTTTGCAAGATCTTAATCGCCATGCTACTGTTGTATTGGAAGGCAGAATCTTTGGTAAAAACGCCTCTAAGCACCTCTTTCGATTTTGTATAGTTCACGAAATGGAAACATGTATTTTTGGCCTTTTTGACTTTAGTTCTTGGTGGTAAGTTTACAATGGTGCTAACTTATTCCTTAAATTCGAAAGCAGATGTTGAGTCAGAAGATACGAGGATTGTTGCAGAGGCTATCACACGGGTTAATCAAGGTCTGCTGTTTCATTCTGTTATATTATATTCTACTTTTGCTTTTCTCTGTGCTGATCAATGCCCAAAGCCACACTTTATATTTGTCTGACTTCGTTCTCCATCTTTGTTACCCCTAGTAGTAAGAAAAGCTGATAGTGAAACCACCAGAGACTCTAATCAGGAGAGACTGGAGAGAATGTCCAAGTTAGCAGAACTGGAGGATCTTCAAGTTTTACATGTAAGTTCCAAATTTTTCCAATATCCCAAGTAACAAGAAGCTCTATTATATACTGATAAGTAGAGATTGGTTTGATGAAAATGCCTATCTATTCTGTTGTGCCCTCAAATGCATTGTAAAATTTCTTTCGTCTGCAGTTGACATCAATAAAAGAGTTACTGAGACATTTTCGGTCATCTTACCCTAACAACTACATATTTTCATACCAAGGTAAACTTTTTTCTTTTCTTTCTGTTTCAGAAATCTCCCCATCCCAGAATTTGCTACATACATAGATTCCTTGGCTTTCTCAGGAAATTTTCAAACTAATCTTACACCAAGAGCAAGTTCTTTATGCTATGATGTTATATGTAACTATGCAGGTTGGTAGGCTGAAGGATGCAATGTCCAATGGTTATTCACAACTCGAGGTATGCTATGAAATTCCTCAAGTCTTTTTGATATAATAAGCAACTCGGAGTAATCCATTAGAACAGTAGTTCCTAATCTCTCCATACCAATGCAACAACACAAACATGAAAAATTTGGGTAAACTTGGCTCAAGATTGTAGTTGAAGCTTATTAGATTTTCCTGTGTACTGTCCCCGTGATATTAACCCATTCATGACTCAGGTGATGAAAGAATCCGTGCAATCTGATCTCCAGCATCAGGTTTCTTTACTGCTTCGTCCCATGCAACAGGTTAGCTTCTTGGTCAAGTCACATTGTATATGTCCGGTTTCACCAGCCAAAACTTGCATTGAAATCTGGTTTATGAATTGATGATAAACCTGTTTTCTCTGCCAGGCTCTTGACGCTGCGTTCGGACACTACGAAGGCGACTTGTAGAAAAGAACCCCTAAGAGCATTGTAGAGGCGGCAACAATTATGAAATCTCTCAGTAGAAGAAATTGAAAACAATTCTATAGAAGATATAGGATATTTAACAGTTGAGAGATTAATTATATGAATATGTCATCATCAATATATATAATGAAAAATAAACGTATAAAACTATAATATGAAATCTATACTATTAAATAGGGAGTACACTTAGGGATAAAAAAAAACAAAAAACATGACATATATTCATGTTGCCAAACAGACCTAATTACATGTATAATAAAAAAACGAAAATTAAACAATATCTTGATCTATACTATCTCATCGGTATCATATTTAGTGTTAAAAAAACCAATCTTAAATGTAAGAATATATTCAAATAAATTTAAAAATTCAATAATATATTCCTTATGTTGCAATCCCAAATCTTGGATATTAACTAATATGGACAAATCATAATTACGTCAATCATCCTAATAATTAGCACTTTACATAACTACTCGACAATTACAAGATTAATTTTAATTTGATTTTATCTAGGAAAAATCATCAATAAATATGATTTCAGATTCACAAACTAACCAAAAATTAAAATTACAATTACAAAATTTGTAAATTCGAGATCCCATATATTTATTACTTCTTAAACAACTAAATCAAAACCGTAGACAATTAATATCTTACATAAGTATATATCATAAAAGTTAAATGAAATAGTTTAATAGTTTGTAAAATAGCTAATAAACCCATTCTAAGAAGACCAAACAAGAAGAAAAGAGAAGGATATTAAAGAGAAGGACCACACATATGCTTGGTCGGTTCTGTCACTGGCGGCGGGCCGACGAAGCTGCTCTCAATCAACGATCAGATTTGTGTTCGTCATCGCGTCGGGTCGCGTCCAACTTAACTTTTCGTTGCACTCTTTAATTCTTAACGCTTTTACACTTTAATCCGTGTATTTAACAATCCTTTATATATCAAACGTTAATCTAACTTCATGTTCAGTTCACAATTAAAAAAAAAAAATGTTACACTCACTTTGATGCTAAAATGGGTACACCCATCCTAACTAATGACAATTAGTATCTTACATAACTAAATATCAAGTAAAATCTCATAACAAACTTATGAAATAGTTTAGTTTGTAACTTGATTTGTGAAATTGTTTAATAGTTTGTAATATATATGAAATAGTTTAATTTCTATAAAGGTCTGGACATTCGGGTAACATGTTTGGATTTAGGTATTATCTGATCGGGTTTGGATAAACGAGTTTAGAAAAATAAAATCCATTGTATTTTTTGATATATGGATTCGGTTTAGTTCGGCTACGCGAATTTTTTTTTATAAAATTAATAAAATTTGCTAAATTTTGACTTATTTAACAAATAATTTTAGATATTTTGATTATTTTGATATTTAGGTATAAAACTAATAGAAATACTCAAAATTATAATTAAAGGTTTGGGTAATTGAATTATATTAATGCTAAATATCATAAATAATTTTTAGTATTTATATATTCGGATTATGGTGAGTACCCGAACGGATACCGGGTATTATTCGATCCTAACCCAAACCCATGGATATTAGAAAATAGAACGCAATAGGGTTTTATAGGTAAACCCGTATCCAACCTGAACCTGATTTTCGGATCGGATTCCAGGTTGGATATTTAGATATGGTTTTTATGCCCAAGCCTATTATATATTATACAATCTTAGAATAATTTATATATTCTATTTTTTTAATTAAAATATCTGTTCTATAGGTTTTACAAAATCAAATAAGATGAATGGGACACACTTCTCTTATGGATTTCGCGGGATGGGTTGGATTTTCTACGGGTAAAAAATAGCAAAACCATTACAAGGCGAGATAGATTTGTCCAGCTACACAATTTAAGTCATTCAATTTGTTAAGTTTCAATTTTTTTTTTGTGGACTTTTTTGGTTTGATAGTTTATGGGACGAGACGGGACAGGTTTTTTGTTAGTTTCGGTCTGGGACAGGTTTTCTATTAGTTTCAGTCCGGAAAGGGTTTTCTGTTAGTTCTGGTCGGGGACGGGTTTTTGGTTAGTTCCGATTTGGGTTGAGACGGTTTGATAGTCCACAGGAAGGAAAGAGACGGGTTTAAATTTAAAACATATCACCTTTCTCTTACTATTATTTAATTTACCACTAATAATAATAAAAACAATCAGATCATTTTATTCTCTATACCGAATTAGAAACAAATCGACGTGTTTGGATTTTGAATTTCAATAATATTAATATTCATAAAAATATGCTTACAACATAATCTACCACGTACATAATATATTGGAAACTTGATCGCAAACTTAATTTTTGAAATAACCCCGCACGTATGTGCGGGTCCGAACCTAGTTATGAGTTAATTGAGGGCCAAATCAAATCTATATTTAGAAAGATAAGAGAAAATATTAATTTATTACTTGACTTGTGTAAAAATATAAAAAAAAATCTTAGTTACAACCCTTATTCAATTAGTTATACAATATATGTCATTGTTCATACTGATTCGACTTCACAATCTCACTTACAAGTTTTTTTTTTTTTTTTTTTTTTTTTTTTTTTTTTTGTTAAAATCTCACTTACAAGTTACAACCCTTATTCGCATTAGTCTACGAGATTTGCATAGACCTCACTTATAAAAATTATGGGTCCAACTGTCAAATTTTTAAAAGTTCTTATTAATAAGTAGATGCTACTTAACAGTCTTCTCTTAGTGTTAAGTTTTCTTACATGTTAAAATTAAATGTAATCTATCACTTAGAACTTAGAAGTTATCTTTACCACATAAAAAACTCAAACAAAGGGTCCATACCAAACAGTCCATACCATACCAAACAGGATCCATACCAAACAGTTTCAAGTAAAGGGTCGTTAAATACACACATAAACCACAACAGCTCATTCATCACAACTCTCACAACAAGAGCTAAGAACTTCTAAAGGTCACAAATCACTCTCTCTAAATTTTACTTTCACCATTCATTTCCTTTTATTTTATTTTATTAAGTCTCTCATCTATACATTTGTTATATTCTTCTTTACCTTGTTCTTGAGTTTTGCTCTTAATAATAAACACCGTATTTGAATATTTCAGGATGAAAACAATGACGACAACAGTAATAGATTGCGGTAGCATCAACGGAGACGTATTCGACGATGGTGTTTACGATTATGTGAGGAAAGTGACTGTCGGACAATGCTCTCAGGGCATCGCTTACATCAAGATTGAGTACGTGAGACATGGAGAAGTCGTGAAAAAAGAACATGGAAAAAAGACAGGAACACAGACACAGGTCTTACTTTTGTAATTCCTATTATTATTCTCTCTCTCTCTCTCTCTCTCTCTCTCTAACGAGATTAAATGATATGTTTTGTTTATAAAAATTGCTCTGTTTAAATGATCTGCTTTGCTTATGAAAAAATGCTTTGTTTTGCTCTGTGTTTAAGGCCGAGTTTGAAGTTAATCACCCAAACGAATACATCACATCGATTTGGGGAACGGTTAGAGATGATGGGAGTCGTAACAATTGGTTTGCTGGATTAGTGGAGGTTGTTTGTTTGCTCTGTTTTCTGTTCTGCTTATGGTTGTACCATTTTGTAATTGCAATGTTTTTTTTTTTTTTTTTTTTTCAGTTAAACCCTAAACTACTTGAAAATTTCACTGTGGATGAAAATTACATTGCTCGGTTTAAGTTTCCGGTGTCGCAGCTTCAGTTCAAGACATCATACGGGAGAACATCTCAGGTGTTTGGTTCGCCCGGTTTGTTTAGCAATGAGTTCGTGATAGGCAAAAACGGAACGAAACTTGTTGGGCTCCATGGTCGCTTTGGTGACTTTCTCTGCTCTATAGGAGCTCACTTTTTTTTCGTTCCTCCTGTTTTCAAGCAACTTGAACTTCATGGTGGGATCCTTGGGGAGACTTGGGACGATGGGGTTTACGACTGTGTGAGGAAAGTGCGTGTTGGAGTAGATGCTGATCGTGTCACCTCCGTTGAATTCGAGTACAGTAATGGATATCAGCTGATAACTCATTCTCACGGCAAAATACGACAAGAACGTAAGGAGGTATATAAATATTGGTTTCTTGAATCCATGTTCTGTTTTTCTATATTCACTACTTATAATGTAACCCTGATTCTGTAGTTTGTGCTGGAATATGAAAATGACGAGTACATAAAGTCCATTGAGGGTTTCTACGATAAAGATGGTTTCATTTCGTCTTTAACCTTCAAAACATCAAGAGATAGAGACTCTGAGGTATTTGGGAAACCGAATGGTACTAAATTCGTCCTCATGGCAAAAGGGTTTGATAAGGTTGTCGGGTTCCGAGGAAGGTCATACGATAATCGTGTCACTGCTCTCGGAGCAAATTTTGCGGTGGTGGTAGCTCCTCCAGTGAAGAAACTAGAAGCAAAAGGTGGGGTTTCTGGTTTCGACGAGTGGGATGATGGGATCCACGAAGGTGTTTACAAGATAATAGTATCAAGCGAACACTCAGTTGTGAAGTCGGTCACGTTTGAGTACGTCAACGGATACGCCGATGGACAGGGTACTGTAAATGGAAACGATCACGTGAAGATCATCCCAGGTTATGATATCAAAGAGGTATTTGCTCTATTTCTCGAATTAATTATACCCAATGAACTTTTTAATGTTAATATAGTTTTATGTTTGGTGTAGTTTAAGCTTTGGTTAGGAGATGAATACATCACATCCGTTGAAGGACACTACGGTCAAAGACTGCGACTTCCTGGAATGGCGCGTGAATTGACTGAACTGATTGGATACAAATACATAACGATGCTTAAGTTCAAGACAAACAAGGGAACATATCAAGTGTTGGGAAACGAAGAAGAAGACTATGAGGGCGAATCGTTCGTGTTGGGGATGGAAGGTCACAAGATTGTTGGGTTCCATGGCATGTCTTCATATGATACTCTTTATCGAATTGGTGCTTACGTCAAGCCAATCGATAGCCCTTAAAAGTTTTTTTATTTATAAATCGCAAAAGCATGTGTGTATGCTTTAGACTCTCCTTAATTACCTTTTTATGTCATCTTCATGGTTGTTGTTGCTAGTATTCTCCTTACTTATGCCTTATGGCTTTTCCATTTGAATAAAGAAGTACTCTATTTTTATATTTACACTAGTTATCTAATTTTCTTCAATAAAGATTAAAGAATGTGTTATACTTATACATATTGTTATATAAATACTTCAAACAAAACTTAACTTAATTCACTGAAAAAAAAAATTAATAAATGAAACAGAAACACAATGATCTTTCGATTACAAGCATCTAAGAAGTGGCATGTAAAGCAAAAGGTGCATTTACCATTACATGCATATTTTGTCACTATCTCGTAAACTCATTCTCTACTAGCGAGATCTACCAATATCACATAGTTTCACATTCACTGGTAAAAGGGTTATATTTGTGAGTCTTGTAAGAATCAATAATTCACAATGTTGAAACCATTTTTCACCCAACAAGTTAAAAAAATTCTTGCAAACTGTATTCAAAACATTAATTTCAGTAAATCCTACTGTTTAGAAGTGAAAACGGAACGGTTACTAAAATTTCACAAATACGAACGATAATTTAACCATGTGAAAACAGAAATTTTATGCTTTTGTAGTTCTTTTGAGACAAGAGAGAAAACGACAATCCAAAAAGTCATTCGTCACTTGTACTTTTGAGATGAGAGAGAAAACGACAATCCAAATTAAATTATTATGTCAAATTCGTCATAATAATTTTGACTTCGTAACGTACGAGGAATGAATATACTATATATATCCGACTTGTAAAACATGTGATCCACACTATATATAGCTATAGTTTTACACAGATCACTAATCTAAATGGATACAAAAACTGCGATGATAAATATAGCCAAATATTCTTAAACTGTAATTGATATTAGTGTATATATATATATGTTCTCACACAATCATTATAATTTGCTCTGTTTTTCCAATTATTTAAATTTTATTTTATCAAGTGAAGCTATAGTATATAGTAGATTCACATTGTCTATTCTTGCGTTCTTCTAATTTTTTTTTCCCACGGATTGGACGAAAATAGTTAAATGTGTATATTCATTGTTGTTGACCGTACAATCATTAATTGGATATTTCTCTAATTGTCGTTGGTCCTTCTGGCACTGTAAAGTATAATTTCTATAAATACTAAAGAAGAAGAAACTTCACGGAAACGTCACTCCACTCCACCGAGAATCAATCTCGAGTTGCCAAAAACAAATGATTCGAAGAAAGTGAGGTGACAGTAGACACACACATTCTTTCATATTGTACGCTAATCTTGTGTGTGATATACCAATTTTCTATAATTAGAAATGATCTTTAATTAAACTTATGACTCTACAACAAAGCATAATGAGATTCACATTAGTGGACCTATGCTATTGTACACAAATTATGACGTGGTCTATCAGACTATCATGTATGTCATATGCGACTATGCGTGTATTAAGATTCCAAAAAGTAATATTCTATTACTATCTTCTTATCTTATGATGTCTTGGTCGTTGTTGTTGTTTATACCTCTCTTTAACAATAAAGTGGTACGTCTCTTCTATTTATGTCGACCAAGAACACTCATAATCATATTTATGAATTTTGTAAAACTGAAAAATAACCCTTATCTAAATAACCCTTATCTAATTATAGGTAACTAGTATTGATTAATGTAAGAAAAGATACATAGATAATTATCATCAAGAAGTAGTAGTTAAAGCACTCATATCATGTCATCAGGGCATCTTTATAGGTAAAACAGTTTTGGGTGTTCTTAGATTAAATATATTAGTAAAATAATCTAAGATCAGTAGTTAAGATCTTTTGTTAAAAAGATAATTATAGGGAGAACACTTAAGATCTTAAGATTTAATAATATAATATTCTTAAAAATAAAACAATTACAAAATCTAATAAATTTGGTATGTAATATTAGAATTAAACTTATTATATAATATTCTTAATCATATTCTTAAACTTATAAACTTATAAATTATTAAAATTATAAAAGAACATTTAAATTTTAAAACTTATAAAACTTTTACTAAAATTCATAATACAATACCAAATTTTTATGAAACAACAAAACATTATAAATAATTTTTTTTGGCTGATTCATTCAAGTCTTGATTCATTCAGTTAATTCATTCTGCTTCTTCAGGACGTTGACGTATCATCAATACTGTATACACTGCAACAGCAAGAACGCATGTCCCTCCACACATCACAAACAATCCCCAAAAGCTACTAAGCTCCAGCCTATATACTTTTACCTCTAAACCAGAGAGTTTCGTGATCATGTTGTTTCCCACATCCAAATTCAGTAGTCTTTTGTTGACAGCTAGTTCAGCCGGAAGAGCCTGAAGAGTTTTTTAAGCGTATATGAAATAAGTACCATTCACAACATAAACAAAAGATTGTATCAATGGAAGAATTGTGGGCAAGTCGTAGCTCTTTCAAATCAGAGCATGACTTGAGAGAAGAGCCAATAGCTTTTATCCTGCAGTTGGACAAAGAAATCTGACACCGGGGATTGATTAGTAGAACAAGGATCCAGCTTAGTTGTGATATCGAAACAGGATGAAACTCGAGCTTACTTTAGTGAGTTTTTTCGACTTTGAAAGCGAGTCACCGATTTCACTGATTGGATTCCTAGAAAGAACTGCATCCATAAACGAAACAACAAATTTTTAACTAGGTGAAAGATTGGGTAACATGTAAAGAAAGAACATGTTCAACTGATGTAAGAACATACCAAGACTGTTCAAGTCTTTCAGTTGATCTAGCTTACAAATGGAGGAGATTTCATTGTCTGAAACAATAAAAGAGTAATCTCATCAGTAGTCAGTATTAGTATAACTCGTGGATGCAAAATACAAAACCGTTTGTAGAACTCACCGTTCAAAATCAAGGCTCCCAAATTGACAAGAGAAGATACCTCATTCATGGATTTGAGCTTATTCTTTCCAGCATTTAGCACCTTATACAAATATAGACACCACACAAATCAATTCAGTTTAGATAAGTGATGCACATCTTCATATGCAAACGAAACAATCAAATTCCAATGATGATTGAGGGAAGAGCATTGAGAGCCAAAAAAAAGAATTGATTATAGTGGAGCTTACTGTAAGCTTAGTTATATTACTGAGAACACCAGTGAATCCAAAACCTGAAAGTATTCAAAACAGAAACTGCAGTTTCCAAAACCAAAACCTGCAAGAAGAAAAAAACAGAACCTGCAGTTTTAAAAACCAAAACCAGAAAGAATTAACTGCAGTTTTCAAAACCAAAACCTGTTGGAACAAAAACAGAACCTGTAGTTTTAAAAATCAAATCCCTGCAGTTTTAAAATCAAATCCCCGAGAATAAACCAAACTGCACCAAATCTATAGATGTGCTTGTACCCGATTTGGATTGACGAATCCGAGTTTAGACAAGATCTCCATGTCCTGACGAGATGTCTTCCGTCTCTCAGTTTGATCCTCGGCGATGTCACCGCTGCTCCACCGGGAGAGCCGACGATTTTAGCCGGTGGTGGTTGGATTGATTGATAAACCCATGCCAAATCGCAGTTGGGAGAGAAGAAATTTTTTTTTTGTCGACAATACCAAAGGAAAGAGAAATCTCTCCACCGACCAAAAAATAGATCCAATAATATTTGCACACGTAGCACAAGAACAAACTAAAAACTGTTCTCAAATAAGAACAGTTTCGGGTGATCTAAGCCCACTATTCCATATATTTCAATTTAATAAGCCCAAGAACACCAAAACTGTTTTGGCGTTAAAAATGGTCTCATACAAGTTACAGTAATATTGCAATCAAAGTACAGTAAATAGTCTTTGGTTACATGCACTATAGCCCTTTAGAAACCGGACATGTAGTCCTAGATTAGTTTCCGCCATGTCCTCTTACATTCATTGCAGCTTTTGTTCTTCTAGATGGTTCTGCTCGTGCATGAGAAGGACTTGGATCAGTCGAGAGAAGCAACACCGGTTGCTCCCTGTTTACAAGACCGCATGTAAAAATATCAAAGATATGATTTCTTTGTCCCAGAGGAAGGTGCAACACAAAAGAAGGCGTAATTTGAATACTGCCAAAGGAACCAGACCGACCAGGTAACTGCTTTTGCCTTCTAGCATTTCCATTTCCAAGACTGTTCAAAATCAGCCAACTCATCTGCAGAATTTTGCAATTGAAAAAGCAAATGGTATATGTAAGTATCTCTCATCCACAATAGAATCTTTCTGAGGCTTAATGAGAAAGTGTTACTTATACATCACATCGATTTGGGGAGAGATTAGATATGATTACGAATATGGGAGTTGCACCATCACTATCGAGCACCTCGCTGGATTAGAGGAGGTTGTTTGTTTTGTTTGCTCTGTCTTCAGTTCTGCTTATGGTTGTACCATTTTGTAATTGCTCTATTTTTCTTGTTTTCAGTTACATCCAAGGTCTAAGTTTTCGGTGTCGGAGCTTCAGTTCAAGACATCATACGGGAGAACATCTAAGGTGTTTGGTTCTCCCGGTTGGATTAGCAAGCGGTTCAAGTTAAAAGGCAAAAACGGAACGAAACTTGTTGGTAAAGGAAAACTGAACTAGATATGTTCTCTGCAAAGTGAAATAGTATGAATAACTCGTATTATTGAACTGAGAAATAACAATGGCTTATATAGAAGCCTTACAACGAAAGAGAGAAACTTCAGGAACAACAAACGGAAACAACTCTAACTCAACAACTAAATCACGTCTCCCTAAAACTTCGCTTTGACTTATTCTACTTCAGACTGTGTCAAATCTCCAACAAATTCCTCCCCTTAAACTGAACCTCGCCTGCTTCAGGTTAATTCTCAAATCTTCGAACTCCAAGACACTGTCTAAGCTTCTCAAACTGGTCAAGCTTAATCGGCTTAGTGAAGATGTCTGCAACTTGATCATTGGTGCCACAAAAACTCAGCTTCATAACTCCGTCGTTTACCAAGTTACGCAAGTAATGGTACCTCACATCAATGTGTTTTGTTCTTCGATGCATGACTATATTCTTTGATAGTTTGATCGCTGAGCTGCTATCACACATAATATCCATGCACCCTTCACTTAACAGACTCAGCTCCTGCAACATTCCTTTCAGCCAAACACAGTGACAAGCTGCATGAGTTGCTGCTACATATTCTGCTTCAGTAGAAGATAAAGTAACGATGTCTTGCTTCCTTGAACTCCAACACACTGCTGCTCCATTCAGTAAGAACACATACCCTGAAGTACTCTTCCGATCGCCAACGTCTCGAGCATAATCACTATCTGTGTACCCCACTAGACTCATGGTTGGTGATCTCCCATAGAAAACTCCAAAATCCAAAGTTCCCTTTAAGTACCTTAGTACCCTCTTTGCTATCTGCATATGCTCTTCTTTTGGATTTTCCATGAAACGTGCAATCAAACATACTACAAACATCAAGTCTGGTCGTGTTACCGTAAGATACATCAGAGAACCCACAAGCTGCTTGTAGAATGTTGCATCGGTGTTACTGCTTCCCTCCTTCGTGATGACAGTTCCAGGAACAATTGGATCTCTGACTGAGTTGCAGTTCCACATCTTGAACCTCTCCAAGACTTCTCTTGCATATTTCTTCTGGTTGATGTGTATCCCATTACGGTTTTGATGTACCTCCACTCCAAGAAAGAACTTCATCTTTCCCATGTCAGTCATCTCAAATTCTCTTTGCATTGACGATTTGAATTCAGCACATAGCACTTCATCATTTCCTGTGAATATCAGATCATCAACATAGAGACTTACCACCAGAATTTTGGTTTCTGTTTTCTTGAAAAACAGAGTGTGATCATAGCTGCTTTTCTCAAACCCCTCCTTCTTGAAGTAGCTTTCAATTCGACTGAACCATGTCCTTGGAGCCTGTTTTAACCCATAGAGAGCTTTTCTCAGACGATAAACCTTATCTTCCTCCCCTGCTCTGAGAAACCCTTCAGGCTGCTCTACGTAGACCTCTTCTTTCAATTCTCCGTACAAGAAAGCACTCTTAACATCAAGCTGATAGGCATGCCAACCATGTTGAGCTGCTACTGCCAAGAGACTCCTTATTGTATCCCACCGAGCGACCGGTGCAAACACCTCCGTGTAATCTATTCCAGCAGTTTGAGAGTATCCCTTTGCCACCAGTCGAGCTTTGCACTTCTCCAGTTTTCCTTCTTCGTTTAACTTTGTCTTGTAAACCCATTTAACACCAATTACTTTGGCGTGTTGTGGCAGAGGGACCAGCTCCCACGTTTGATTTTTCTCAATGGACTGAATCTCCATTTTCATGGCTTCTCTCCATTTGTCTTCCTTCTCAGCCTCGTAGAAATTCACTGGATCATCACTTGTGACAAAGAAGGCAAAGTTCAGCGAATCCTCCTCTTCACTCACCTCATCACTAGTTACAAAGTCTCGCATCCAACCAGGCTGTTGTCGTGACCTTTTTGATGGATCAGTCTGGTTTTTTGCTCCAGCATCCATAAGCTCTGCTGGTTCTGCATCATCACCATCTTCTACTTCTGCTGGTTCTGCATCGTCACCATCCTCTACCTAATCATCGGTATCTTCTTCTTCAAACATATCATCATCTCCCCAGGCTAATACACACTCCTCCGGTGCACTCACATTCCAGTCCCACTTTGCATCTTCTTCAAATACGACATCTCGGCTGACAATGATTTTCTTGGCTACTGGATCATAGAAGCGATATGCCTTTGATTCATCGCTAACTCCGAGAAGAATGCATTTGTGACTATGATCATCGAGCTTTATCCTCTTCTGCACCGGAATGTGAACATGAGCAACTGACTCAAAAATCCTGAAGTAATCAACCTTTGGTTTGATTCCAGACCACCTTTCTTCAGGGACTTTGTCTTTTACTGCTTTAGTGAGGCTACGATTCAAAACATGTGCCGTCCATCTCACTGCATCTGGCCATAGAGATCGTGGCATCTCCTTCTCTGACAGTAGACAACGAACCATGTTCATGATTGTGCGGTTTCTCCTCTCTGCTACTCCGTTTTGTTGAGCAGTGTAGCCTGCAGTCAACTGTCGTTTTATGCCTTGCTCTCTGCAGAACTTGTTGAAAGCTTCAGAGGTGAACTCTCCTCCCCTGTCTGTACGCAGCCCTCTGATGACAGTTTTTGCTTCCTTTTCGACAGAGTTTTTAAAAACTTTGAAAGTGTCGAAGGCTTCTGCTTTCTCTGCAAGAAAGTGGATCCAGGTCTTCCGAGAGAAATCATCAACAAGCACAAAAAGATATCGTTTACCACTGTTTGAGGTTGGAAAGATTGGGCCACATAGATCCGCATGAATCAGCTCCAATTTCTCTGTTGCTCTCCACTTGCTTTTCTTTGGAAATTTGTCTCTTTGTTGCTTTCCAATATTGCAGACAGTGCACACGTTTGTTTCCTCTCCGAGAGTTGGTAAACCTTGTACCATCTCCTTCTTTTGCATGACATGAATGGACTTGCTGTTTAGGTGTCCGAATCTTCTATGCCAGAGAGATCCCAAATCTTCATCTTCTACCTTGAGACAGCTTCCTGAGACGGGCTTCTTCATAGCATTCACCAAGAACATCCGGTTCATGGTCATGTGCGTCTCCACAATCAATCCTCTTTGGGAGTGAAAGATCTTACACACACCATTCTTGATCAGAATCATTAGCTCCTTCTCTTGCAGTTGTCCAACGCTCAACAGATTATTAGTGAGGTTTGGAACATAGTAGACATCGCTTACCACTTGAGTGATTCCTTCTACTTCCATTCTGATTTTTCCTCTCCCCTGGACCATCAACCTTGTTCCATTTCCCAAGCGAACTGAGTGCTTGAAGCTTTCGTCCAACTCCACAAACCATGACTTCTCCCCAGTCATGTGGTTTGAGCATCCAGAATCAAGGAACCACATTCCTTGCTCTTTAGTGTTGCACAAGTCAGAATGTGCCATTAACAGGAGCTCCACTTCTTCATCAAACTCCACATAATTGACACCTTTCTCTTCACTTGCACATTCAAACTGGTAGTGTCCCTGCTTTCCACATCGGAAACAGTTGATAGCGGATCTGTTCACAAATGATCTGCCTCTCCCTCGACCCCTGTTACCACCTCTTCCTCTCTGGGGGTTCCATCGTCCTCTTCCTCTTGCCTCATTTTCGACTTGCAGCACTTGCTCTTCACTTCTCTTCTCGATCACCTTATTCTCATGAATTTGCAGTGAGGCCTGCAATTCATCAACTGACATACGATCGATGTCCTTAGATTCTTCAATGGAACAGACAACATAGTTGAAGTTGTCTGTGAGACTGCAAAGAATCTTCTCCACAATTTTGACATCTTCAATAACTTCACCACAGTTCTTCATGTCATTCGTTGTTTCCATAACCCTAGCAAAATATCCGGCCACTCTTTCGCCAGATTTCATCTCCAGGGTTTCAAAGGTTTTCCTTAACCTTTGAAGCTGTGCAAGCTTCACTCTAGCATTTCCTTGATGCTTGGTTTTCATGGACTCCCACAACTGCTTAGCCGTCTCCTTCTGTGTAATTGTCTTGAGAATGGTTCTGTCAATCGATTGGAAGAGATAGTTCTTGGCTTTGAGATCTTTGAGATTTGCCTTATCAAGCTCCTTTTGTTGTGCTGGGGTGGGAGCTTCGATGCTTCTCAGGCTATCAAATCCAGGGTTGATGACACACCAATACTCTTTGGATCGAAGAAGGTTCTCCATGACAAGGCTCCAGTTGTCGTAGTCTCCATCAAACTTTGGTACAGCCGGCGTAGTAAAGCTTCCTCCGTCTGTCATTCTCTCTTAAGTGTTTTTCCTCTCAAACACTCACGGATCTTTGCTCTGATACCAGATAAAGGAAAACAGAACTAGATATGTTCTCTGCAAAGTGAAATAGTCTGAATAACTCGTATTATTGAACTGAGAAATAACAATGGCTTATATAGAAGCCTTACAACGAAAGAGAGAAACTTCAGGAACAACAAACGAAAACAACTCTAACTCAACAACTAAATCACGTCTCCCTAAAACTTTGCTTTGACTTATTCTACTTCAGACTGTGTCAAATCTGCAACAGTTGGGCTCCATGGTCGCTTTGGTGACTTTCTCTGCTCTATGGGAGCTCACTTTTGAAGTGTTTGAATTGGTTTTCTTTGATAGTCTAAGTGTAGAAGTTACTCTCGGTGGAAGAGAAGGTTTACTCTCAAGCTGGTTTAAGGAGAACACGTGAGAAGCACATGTGACGATTAGCTGACTAACGAAGTTGACGAAGAGTTTAGCGTTGACCTATAAACGTCGGTGATCTTTCTCTTCTCTAATTTTATCTCTATTAAAAAGTTTGTTAGATCACAAGTTTGTTAGATCTAGAGAGATTGAGAAGAATGAGTGAGAGAAGAGAGAAGAGAGAAAAGCTTGAGAGGTTGTAATCGGAAAAACAAAAGTGATTCTAGTGGATTCCGGAGTACTGCCTCCGGCGAGAGGTAGTGTTCCGGTTTGGAGCGTGAACACATTAAATTCGTGGTGTTCTCGTTTTCGTTTTCTTCCTTTTCTCAAGTTTTGTTTCGTTGATTCAAGCGTGTTGTGAAGTTACAATCCTCACAAATTGGTATCAGAGCTTACGGTTGTTAGGCGGTGGTGAATCGAAGATGTCCGGAGTTCCGATCGCGGTGTTTGATGGATCAGGAGACTTCTCTTTGTGGAAAACAAGTATACGTGCACACCTCAGTGTCATCGGGTTGAAGGATGCGTTGATTGAGAAGTCTCCGGTGACTCCGCTTACGGAGGAAGAAGCTCAGGATCCAGAGAAGAAAATGAAACATGAATCTGATGAAGCGGCAAGGTTGGAGAGATGCGATAAGGCGAAGAACGTTATCTTTCTTAATGTTGCGGATAAGGTGCTCAGGAATATTGAGCTATGTGATACTGCGGCAGAGGCTTGGGCTACGTTGGATAAGATGTTCCAACCTACTTCTCTTCCACATCGAGTCTATTCGCAGCTGAACTTTTACACATTTAAGATGCAAGATAATAAGAAGATTGATGATAATATTGATGATTTCTTGAAGATTGTGGCTGACCTGAACCATTTACAGATTGAGGTATCAGATGAGGTTCAGGCTATTATCTTGTTGAGTTCTTTGCCTGCTAGGTTTGATAGTTTGGTAGAGACTCTGAAGTATAGTACTGGTAGAGAGAAACTAAGGTTGGATGATGTGATGGTAGCTGCTAGAGATAAGGAACGAGAAGTAGCTCAAAATGGGAAAACTGTAGGTGAAGGATATTTTGCTAGAGGGAGGCCAGAGAGTAACAGTCAGACACCGAATCAGAAGGAGAAGCCATGGCAGTAGAAGATCTGAAGTTGACAAAGAAGAAGAAGAGGGAGGCGTAAGAAAAAAGCGACGAGAGAAAAATTTTTAGGTCTAGGATTTTACTGCTCTGATACCATGTAAGGAAAAGCTTGATTCTATTGATACATGATGTTACAATATATATAGTCATGTACAGAAGGGTTTTATACAATTCTAATTACACATTTGTCCTCTGCTCTACATCTCTTCTCTATAATAACTTCAACATCTGTCCTCTCAAAGCGATGGCGTTATCTGTTTGCCTTCAGACCCAATCTTCATTTAGATGATCAAGAAGTGGGTGGAGGACAAAGTTTCATCGATTTTGTGGATAGAGTATTGTCTGTGTCAGGCAATTTCCACATGAGGAAAATCTCAATAAAATGTCAAAAAAGTATCGACAAGGGTCATGTCACCCGCTGGATGACTGACGTGTTGAAACATGGTGTCTTAGATCTTGATATAGACGTAATCCCTAATGAGCCCATCTTAGTGCCTCTGGAGATGTTCACTTGCAAGACATTAGTTGAGCTTAAACTCTCAAGAGTATTTGATGCTCTGATTCCTGATGATGTTTCTCTTCCATCACTCAAGACTCTGTGTTTTAGTTCGACCTGCTGCTACAATAGTGATGGCTGTGCTTTTGAAAAGCTTCTTTCTGCTTGCCCTGTGCTTGAGGAATTATTCATTTCTGGCGAGATCTGGCAAAGTCGAAAATGCTGCAGCACCGTGTCTTCCTTGACCCTTAAGAAACTTACTATTCTCTGTACTCAGCTTTCGGATTATTGGGACATGAGTTTAGATACACCGAGTCTTGCCAACGTAGAATACTCTGATATAGTTCCAAAAGACTGCCCCTTTGTGATTCTTGCTTCCCTTGTCAAAGCTGAGCTTGATCATCATTTCACTATTGCTAATAGCAACCTAACAAATCTGATTAAGGGGTTACGAAACGTTGAGACCTTGGAGTTATCTGGTGCTACTTTTTGTCTGCTAAAAGAATGATCTCTCTTTTCTTTTTTTTCCTTTCATATTATTTGCATGGAAGTCAAGAGTTTAGGAACCAAAATCTTGTTAATATTTTTTTTTGTTTTTGTTTCAGGTATTCCATTATTTCCGTGAAGCAATCCCAGTGTTGAGCAAGCTGTCTCGTTTATCTATTACAATTGATTCATTCTACTACCGTTGGGAATATCTGTCAATACTTCTAGAAAAGTCTCTGAATTTACAGACCCTCATCCTCAAGGTATAACCAAAACCGGTCCGAAAGCTTTATCGGACAAACTCAGGTCGCTAATATTCCCTCTTTCTTGTTTCAGGGTCCAAATTACGACCGTCAATATGAACAAGAATTTGGACATTCATGTCCTGTGAAAGTATTGAAGATAACTGAGTATGGAGGAAAGAGTGGAGAGCTAGAGCTTATGAAACATTTGCTAGAGAAACTATGTTGTCTTGAGCTTGTAAAAGTTCGTGTTTATGCTATAAATGACGAGGAAAAGTCCCGAATCACCAAAGATCTGCTTATGGTTCCTAAACCGTCCAGTTGCAAGATCCAGATCAAATTTTGTGAGAATACTAAGTAATAGTACCAAATGGGCTTTGCCTTTTGCGATGATGATCCTATTAGTTTTTTCTTTTTGCCCCTTCTATGGGGGTTTATGTGTGTGAATAGAGAGAATATGATTGTATTATTATTGTTGTGTTGTGTATTATCAAATGGAATGATACAACTTATATATAAGCACAAACCATAATCAAAGGACATAATTAAAGAGATTACATAGAATAATATAATTAATGTATATTAGAGTGATATATGGGATTTGACTAATCATAGGTGATATGATGATACTCTTTCCTTAATACGCCCCCAAAATCTCAAGGGGTGATGAAGCGAAGCGAAAATAACGGCTTGAGATTGACAAGTCCAAGTGTTGAGAAGGAGATCCGGTTATGAATTAAGAAAATGAGTTGTTGTTGTTGAGCAAGATTTGCTAAAGACCCGATACAGTGACGAGTGTGTGATGTTGAGGTGGCCGACATCAACGATGGTTAGAGTCTGCTTTTTCTTTTTGTTTATTTCAAAAGAAATTCATCTTGAATCAGAGGCTTATGATAAGCTTGAATGATAGAAGCACTTGTGGCTTGGGAAAAAAAAAAATTATAAAGAAAAACACTTGGCTTAGATTCAGAGGTCTAACATGGTAGAATTAAATAATAGAAGCTCTATGGCTTAGATTCAGATGTTTATAATGAACTTGAATGTGGAAGCACTTAGCTTAAAACAAAAATAAACAAAAGAAGCACATAGCTTAGAAAGAAGAACGGAGCCGATCGTTAGGTCATTGTGGCTCTGATACCATGTGAATAGAGAGAATATGATTGTATTATTATTGTTGTGTTATGTATTATCAAATGGAATGATACAACTTATATACGTATAAGTACAAACCATAATCAAAGGACATAATTAAAAAGATTACATAGAATAATATAATTAATGTATATTAGAGTGATATATGAGATTTGACTAATCTGATGATACTCTTTTCTTAATAATGTGTAGATAAAGCACCAAAATGTAAATGCTATTTTCTGTTAAAAATAATTTTTATGTTTCCATCTAATTATGACTATACTAGAGATGAAACCCGCGCGTTGCGCGGGGTTCTTTATTATTCTATTGACCATTCTATTTTATTTTTGAGAAAATATCAATAAAAGCATGAAGTTAGCAAAAATATTAATTAAATTGTCAATTTTTATTATTTTTTAACGTTAAATTGCAAACTTTTGTTAATTTTGCCAAATAAAACACATAGTTAAGTCAACTGACGAATATATTTTATAGGGTTAAGTCAACGTCGGTAAGATCCGTTAAACAGTAAAATGACGTCGATTTGTAATATTAAAAGAAAAAACATGATATGGTGATTCGAACCTGCCACATGTTGGATGAGTTAATCAATACTTAACCAAACACATATTTGTATATTTTTTGGTAATCTCTTATTTGGACTTTCTCCTTCTCACGATCGATAGAACCGCGTACTTATCAGTAAAATTTTCTTTCTTCCTCATTTAAGCGTTTCCATTGACCAATTCCAATATGATTTTTTTTTTCTATTTCTCCATTACGATTTATCAAATTTTAATTCTATCTCACTTTCTAGATTTCGTGGCGGAGATCACCATCTCCTCGCTGAGACATTCCCAGGGATGGCGGTGGAGTTCAGATGACGATTCCCACGGAATCCATTGGCGGCTTAAATCTGAATTTGAGAAAAAGCTAAGGTTCAAATTCTTTGACAATATATATATTTTTTGTTATGTAAAATTGTCAATATACGCAGCGGCTCTGTTATTTTATTTTTAACTTACTAACGACGTCGTTTCACTGTTTAACAGAAGTTATCAATGTTGACTTACATTGTAAAATTCATCTGTTAATTGACTTAACTATGTGTCTAATTTGGTAAAGTTAATAAACATTTGTGATTTAACTGAAAAAATAATAAAAGTTGACAATTTAATTCACCATAAGCAAAGTTGAGCCTTTTTAAAAACGTTTTTACTATATAACTTCATGCTTTTAATGACATTTTTCTCTTTTATTTTTATACACATTTTATTTATTTTTCCTTTCCTATGTGTTTGTGTATGGTGTAAGCTGTTATTCTCTTTCATATATATCTATATTGTATTATTAAGGCCTCAATATATATGTGGCCAAAATGGGTCATTTTTACTTGGCGATTATCCAAAGATTATTTATTACCTTGTTGGGCAGTTCTTGTTTTATTATAGGATTTTACCGTATTTTGTGTTAATTTTCTGGTAGTTTTGTTCTGAAATGAGAGTGTCCGTACTTAATTATCTTCTTCATCCAGTCATTCTTCATCCAGTCATTCTTCGTGACTATTTTTGTCCTTTTCCTTTGAATTCGATTGTTCATCATCCACGTATGCATTTTTCTTTCAATTTAGGAGAGTGGTTGATTGTTTGATTGGTGATGCTTCTGGTAAGTCATGGGAAGACTGTTCATTGAGTCTATTTTGGTTTCGCTTGCTGGTGGAAGCTAAGTAGGTTGTTTAGTAGATTAGATTGTTGTTATTTTTATTTTGATGCTCGTTGATAGTGTATTATTCTATGTGTTGTTGTGAAGAGTTTCGTTTCTTTTTGTTTGGTTTATCTAGTTATTAAGTTGATTTCTATGAATCTAAAAGATTAAACTGTGTTGGTCTAACCTCCATTTTGTTTTAATTTTGTTTTCTATGAATCTAAAATATACATAGAAATACCATTTTGTTTTTTTTTCCTGTATATTTCGAAATTTTTTTACTGGTTTTGATGTTTTGGGCTGATGGTTTATCTTAGAATCATGTCGATTAAAAATGTCTTGATAGTGATATTTCTACGTTTTTAATATTTTGTCATCAAAATACTTATGTTCTGGAAAATTAAATAAAAAGAGTAGGCTTATAAAACTGGATAAAGCCCACATAATTTCAAATTAGAGACAAAGTCCACAAAATTTATAAAAAATTATGCTGAGGTGGAGCTCTCTAATGAGAGAAAACTCTGCTATTATATATATAATTCTTGTATTATTTTAATTCGTAAGTTTAATTACCACGGTCCACGACTAGTGTAATTCCCCTAACGAACGTTCCATTTGTCTCTGTCTCATTTCGGATTTTGGATATATGGTGAGAGATTAATCGGAAATGACATTAGATGTAGAAGCAAAATTCTTATTAACAAGTGTTTGCAAACTGTAAAGTACTTTTTATATCGTTTGCCTGAACATAGAGATGATGATTATCAAAAGCGGTGGTTGTAGTTTTCACTGTGATTAATATCTAAAATCACAATTTTGTGATGACCCATATACATGTTTACTACGATATCCCAAAAGAGATTTATCTTAGAGTCAAATTTAAGAAATTAGATTCACTCTCTCTGTGAACAAATAATTCTGACTAGCAAGATTGCAAGAAGAAAGAAGAGTGGTAAAAATTAACTAGGTAATAACCCGTGCTATTGCACGGGATAAAATTTTTGTTTGAGATACTACATTTGTAAATATATTTATTTAGTATAAAAATTGAACTCATCAAGTTTATGAAAATTTAAAATATTAATCGTTTCACCATAAATTTTAGATAGACATGATGGCGGATCTGGATGGAATGCGAACCGAATTAGTGATCGGTTAGATTTTTATCAAAATCACATAAAAACCACAAAAAACTAAAATTTCATGATCTAGATGATTTAAATAAAATTGTTAACCCAGTCAAACCCGTCCGCTAAGCCATCCCGCAATGGGTTTAAATATTTTGAACCGCAAAATGTCTTTGCATCTGTCCCACTTGAATTCGTGATATCCGCAAGAAACTCACATGCATTTCAATAAATTATTTTTCTAATATATAAAATATATTTAAAGCTTGAACTTAATTTCTATTAATAAAGTTGCGTGATAAAGTTTTTAAGAATAACACATTTATTTTATTTTATTTTGTGAAAAACACAATGACATATAGCTATAAATAATAAATCAAAATGACACTAAATAATGTGTCTCGTATAATATTATTACTTTTTTCATTTTTATTGGACTGGATTTTTTAAATTTTAAGATTTTCTGTAAAAACACTATAACTACATATTTATATATAATGTTTAACTACATATTTATCCAAATTAAAATATATATTCATGTCATTTCAATTGGTGATCATACGTTTTTTCAGCAAATATAGGTATTGTTTTTACCCAAAGAATAAACATTTAGCCAGTTTCAAATGATCTTCGATTCTTTCACCATTAGAGCTTTATAAAATTATTAGAAACATAATTTATATTTATGAAGATATGATTTTAAATAGATATATTTTTTACATCTCATAATATAGTTATATTATTATATTACAATACATAGTAAAATTAATTTAATTTCAAAAATATGTAGGGGATAATATTTATCAATTTTTGAATAATATTTACCAATTTTCGAATTTATAGGAGCAAAATATCATGTATATAAATAAATTGAATAGCAGTGACAGTTGAGAAAAAAAGAAAAAAAAATAGCACTGGCAATTTTATGTAATATTATGAAATATTAAAGACAAATAATAAACTGGAGACAGAGCTCGGCGACGACACGTCAGATTTTTTCTAGAAAATGTTTCTCTTTTAATATATAGGGGATGCTTATCATC
Organism: Camelina hispida; assembly: GCA_023657505.1. Classification (NCBI taxonomy): domain Eukaryota; kingdom Viridiplantae; phylum Streptophyta; class Magnoliopsida; order Brassicales; family Brassicaceae; genus Camelina; species Camelina hispida. Next base: position 13,197,670 of record CP094635.1, on the reverse strand, counting down.
AATTTCTGGAAAAAAACAAAATCAAACGCAATTAAAGCCAAGATTTTCCGATAGAATCATATATATTTCAAATTTTTGGGCCTCGATCGAAATCCAAAACTAAAGCCCAAAAGCTAAAGAAGTAAATTTTTTTACCCAATTACTTTATTACTTACAAGACTTTGAAACCAGAACACTACTTAACATTAGAACCAAGGAAAACATGATTTATAGTTCACACACTCTATTTTGCAATACAATTTTACTGTATATAATTTATTACATCATAACAAAATTAGATTTTAATTCTATGTACTCAATCTTAATAAATAACATTTACAATTTTATGATTAATTATTGGTAGTATAATTTTATAAATTATGGTATTATATAAATTAATTGTATAATTTCCTTAATTATTTTTCTTATGGAATTAGTAATTTAAAATTAGGATTAGTATTATCATTTTATGTACATATAAGAATTATATTTTTATATTTATTAAAATTGTTTAAATGTTTTATTTTTTATAATTATCTTATTAATTTTAAAATTTGTTGAAATAAAGTTTTTGTATAACACATGGCAAAATCTTTAATCTGTAAAATTGACAACAATTTATTTGTTTATATAATGGTAAATATCTAAAATACTTTTTCTTTTATGATTAATTATTGATAGTATAATTTTATTAATTATGGTATTATATCAATTAATTGTATAGTTTCCTTAATTATTTTTCTTATAGAATTAGTAATTTAAAAATTAGGATTAGTATTATCTTTTCATATACATATAAGAATTATATTTTTATATTTATTAAAATTGCTTAAATGATTTATTTCTTATAATTATCTTATTAATTTTAAAATTTGTTGAAACAAAGTTTTTGTATAACACATGGCAAAATCTCTAATCTTTAAAATTGACAACAATTTATTTGTTTATGTAATGGTGAATATCTAATGGTGTTTATATTTGCTTTTAGCTGCTGGTGGGTTTGTCCAAGTTTCATTATTTTTACTGATGAAAGTTTTTATCTTTTCAGTTTGATTCAAGTTAGTGGGTGATCGATTATCTATTTTGGTGGTTGATGCTTGAGATCTCTTATTCAGATTGATCACGCCTGATAGGTTTATCTAGAATTTTGTTTTTGGGAACGATGGATATGATCAACGTTCTATCAGATGATATTATTTGCCACATTCTATCTTTCCTTCCGTTAAGTGAGGCAACTTCAACATCTGTCCTCTCAAAGCGATGGCGTTATCTGTTTGCCTACAGAACCAATTTTCATTTAGATGATCAAGAAGTGGGTGAAGGACAAAGTTTCATCGATTTTGTGGATCGAGTATTGTCCGTGTCTGGCAATTTCCACATGAGGAAAATCTCAATAAAATGCCTTAAGAGTATCGACGCGGGTCATGTCACCCGCTGGATGACTGACGTGTTGAAACATGGTGTCTTAGATCTTGATATAGACGTAATCCCCAATGAGCCCATCTCAGTGCCTCTGGAGATGTTTACTTGTAAGACATTGGTTGAGCTTAAACTCTCAAGAAGATTTGATGCTCGGATTCCTGATGATGTTTCTCTTCCATCACTCAAGACTCTGTGTCTTACTTGGGTCTACTGCTACAATAGTGATTGTTGTGCTTTTGAAAAGCTTCTTTCTGCTTGCCATGTGCTTGAGGAATTATTCATTTCTGGCAGGAACTGGCAAAGTCGAAAATGCTGCCGCACCGTGTCTTCCTTGACCCTTAAGAAACTTACTATTTTCTGTACTCAGCTTTCGGATTATTGGGACCTGAGTTTAGATACACCGAGTCTTGCCTACGTACAATACTCTGATATTAATATAGGTCCAAAAGGCTGTCCCTTTTCTGTTCTTGCTTCCCTTGTCGAAGGTGAACTTGATCATCATTTCACTATTGCTAATAGCAACCCAACAAATCTGTTTAAGGGGTTACGAAACGTTGAGACCTTGGAGTTATCTGGTGCTACTTTTTGTCTGGTAAAAGAATGATCTCTCTTTTCTTTTTCCTTTCATATTATTTGCATGGAAGTCAAAAGTTTAGGAACCAAAATCTTGTTCATATTTTATTTTGTGTTTCAGGTATTCCTTTATTTCCGTGAAGCAATCCCAGTGTTGAGCAAGCTGTCTCGTTTATCTATTACAATTGATTCAATGTACTACCGTTGGGAATATCTGTCAATACTTCTAGAAAAGTCTCCGAATCTACAGACCCTCGTCCTCAAGGTATAACCAAAACCGGTCCGAAAGCTTTATCGGACAAACTCAGGTCGCTAATATTCCCCTCTTTCTTGTTTCAGGGTCCAAATCACTCCCGTCAATATGAACAAGAATTTGGACATTCATGTCCTGTGAAAGTATTGAAGATAACTGAGTATGGAGGAAAGAGTGGAGAGCTAGAGCTTATGAAACATTCGCTAGAGAAACTATCATGTCTTGAGCTTGTAAAAGTTCGTGTTTATGCTATAAACGACGAGGAAAAGTTCCGAATCACCAAAGATCTGCTTATGGTTCCTAAACCGTCCAGTTGCAAGATCCAGATCAAGTTTTGTGAGAATACTAAGTAATAGTACATGACAAAAACAAAAAACAAAAAAGTTTGTTACCTCCTCCTTGTTCGCTAATTAAGTGTCTTGGATGTTTAAAGCTGAGAGGGTACAGAGAAAGTAATAACTATTTTATTTTTTGCGATCTTATATTCTATCATTCTACAAGACTAAACATACACAGAATCAGTAACTTTGAGTTCCATCAAAAACAGATCAGACATCTATATAGATACATATATACTGCCATGGACGTACATTTTTTGTATTTAATCAAAAATAGTTTGTTCATATCTCCAGATTTGTAATTTAACACGTAAGGAGGAAGAGACATCTCCTTTCCTCTTATGAAAAATCTCTACTGTTCTTCGTCATATCTTCGAGAGAAGCATCATGCCAAAACGATTCAATGCTGCATATATATATGAATTACCAAATACTTTGGTTCATGGTATATTCACTGTCACAAAACCAAAAAACAAATATTACAAAAGATTAAACATTGGTAAAAGAAGATCCTTCTTTGAAACAAGAGAAACCGGTTTAAGCCAATATACCGATCGTTTTATTGAGCAACCATAGTAGAAGAGCGAGTTCAATTCCGAAAATCGTATGCAACCATGATCTATCTACTAGGAATCCATACACAGTGATCCCAGCTTTATTGTTCTCTAGATACGTCACTGCAATAAAGAACAACAACGTCATCTAAAGTTTTGTAATTTTGTTGAATGTTATATCAAATTATGCATATGAAATAAACTTACCTAGAGCTTGATGTTTTTGGTATGAAATTGTATTAGCGTAGATGGGATGTATCTTGGTATTATCAAGATCATCGTCTCCTTCTCCTTCTTCATCATCAGATGTATCCATCGCATTAATGCCACATGGAGAAATTTGGGATTCGATCATGGAACCAGTAGGAGTTGAAGTAGATAATTTGTTGGTTGAAGTAGATACTGAATTGGCTGACGGAGACATTACTAATGAAGATTCAGAAGTGGACGATGAAGAAATGAGATTTGATTACTGTGATGATTCTGATGGAACAGATTCTGATGGAACAGATTCTGATGATGAAAATTTTAGCATGTATGAGATTCCACCAGAAGAAGAAGAAGAAAAACCTACTGCTATTTCACCAAATAAGAAGACAAGTTCAGGTATATTCATTGAAGAACAGAAGGAAGATGATAATTATGCAAAGTTAGACTTGTCTTCTCTTAAGTTGGTTGTTGGTCAATGTTATGAAACAAAGAAGCATTTGGAGACACGATTGAAAATACTAACCGTAGTAGAGAAGTTTGATTACTACAAATATAAATCGAACCCAAGGTTGCTAATTGTCAAATGCTGGGTAAAAGGTTGTAAGTGGAGGGTGAGAGCTACAACAGGAAAAGACTATCCAACGTTTCATGTCCGTGTGTTTATTTCACAACATACATGTTCAGTGACAAAGCGTTTTCACGTACCCGACAAGCAACTCATGAGATTCTAGGAGCGTTGTACAAGGATTTCGTTGGTGGAGTTGGGCCGAAGGTATTGCCAATGCATGTTGCAGAAGCGTTAAACAAACGCTTCCAGATCAAGGTACATTGCTTGGTTTAAGATTCAATATTTTTAACACAGTTTTAGCTAAAGTTATCGTTAATAATTCGTTTTGCAGATGGAATACTGGAAGGCGTATCGGACACTACGACATGCTCGTGAATTGGTTAGGGGTAGTCCAGAGAGTGGTTATATGCAGCTAAATACTTACTTGTACATGTTAAAGAAGGCAAATCCAGGAACATATACGCAGCTTGAACTTGATCGTTTGTAAACATGAATTCCACATGATCGTTTGTAAACATGAATTCCACATGATCGTTAGTAAACATGAATTACAACAAAAACAAAGACACCACCATAAAAGGTTTTAAACACAAAACAAACTATCACTCATCACTCATCAATGAAGTGAGGGATTCATCAATAAGGTGGGGTATTACAAACTGATTAGGCTGAGACAAAATAGTAGTCATTCTATGGCCAAGACTCTCACCAACTTCATCAAATAACTCACATGCAAGTTTTATCCGAATCACCGGGATGTTCTCATCGCATATTCCATCAATTTTTTTCCCAAGGGCCAAGCACTCAATATACTTTAGAGCAAACACACCACAATCGCCTGGATCTTTATTCAATGGCACACCTTGTGTCACTCGTTTCACCTCTAGCATGGCATAGCTCTTCTTACGAACCTGTGGAGGAATTGCTTGACTTAACAATGCAGGGATCATTCGCCTAAGTGCAATGCATTCTTTCACCAAATCAGAATCTTTCACCAAGGATGGAATGCTATCATACACGTATATGGTTCTAGCTGGCAAGTCAATATCCAGAGCCACCCAATGATTTTTGTTGACAAAAAGGCAAGCGTATAAATGATCCACATCAACGTACCACTTCTTCTTTGTCTGCGAGTCAACAGGAGCTAAACCATTGTAGTGTTCCAAGTACATGTCTCTGAACAAGAAATTTCTTCGTGAAAGTGCAAACTGGTCGAAATCTCTCAATAGTGATGAGAGCATATCTTGATCCAAAAAGGCTATGCGTTGGTTAGGGTACTGAGAAGGATCACGGATGAATCTGTTGCGGAACATCTTCATGGCAGCGCCCATGTGCTACATTACAAGCAAATTCACGTTAGAAATGATCATAACAACACCACAAAAAAAAGCCAATAGAAACCAATATGTATACACTTACAAAGTCTTTCAACCATCTATAATCAAAACTAGGCCAGTCCAATCTTGGTGTCATAATCTGCCAATAAAATCTAACATCTGGATTCCCAGTTTGCAAAGGTGCCTCCCTGCTACATCATCTTCTCCAATTTGAGATGGATGATAAACTTCATTTGTTGTATTAATGTATCATGTGTGTGGTGCTTTGTCATTTGAATCATGGGTTTTGTATTCATTTGTGAATTGATCAATCTTTTGTATTCATAAACTTGTTCATAAAGATAAATTGTCTGATGATTCCTGAAATTTTAAAATACAATTTTGTTGATTTAGTAAATTGGGATTTTTAGGTTTTTAAGTCATTGTACAAGAATTCAGAATTGTGTGATTAATGTATGCTATATAATTGCATTTTTGTTTTGTCATATGTTGCATGATTCTTCAAGTTGCATATTTCTCTCTCGTCTTGCTGTCCAATTGCTTTTGGACAGTGAAGGATATGAATTTGGTAAGATAACTGGAAAAAGATTTGAAGATTGCAAACATCATATGCAAGGTGTCGGTTTCATATTTTTAACCCAAATTTACATAACGATATAGTGGATTAGTTGTCTATCTTATTTGTTACTGGTTTGAACTTAGTTTTTGCCCGTTTTTGTGTGTTTCTTGCTGGAATGGAAGACGAAATTAGGCTTCTTTTATGAATGAGGCTCCAAGAGATTTTATTGTACACACTCATTCCAAAAAGAAACAAGCTTTTCTGGTAGAATTCTCTATTTGTTTCAGACATTCAAATTCTGCTGGTCTGGTCTTTAGTTTAATCTATTTTCTAGAAAAAAACTCATGTGTTATATAGTTTCCTTATGAACTCCCACCAGTATATTCAGAGGTTTGTGTAGAATATTACTCTGTAGTCTGTATTATCACCTAATAGAAAGTGGTCAAGTATTGGTTTGTTTTAATCTCTAAAGATCTCTTCATAAGTTGGATTCACTATTGTTGGGCGTTTGCTATTAGTTCAAAGAAGACAGTTATGTAATGGTTAGTATCTCTATAGCTTTCATGAATGGTCAACAAGTGCGGTGTTTTAATAGATGACATCACTTATTGTTTAGAATGTAAAGATAGTTACAGTTTGTTTTACACGTTTTGGTTTATCTTGTGATCATTCAGATGCAATTTTTGTCATATGCGATAATGCTTACTTATGATAATCATTGACTACTAATAGTCAGAATATCAACCCAATCAGATTTTTGATCCATTCTCTGTATATGTTGGATAATAGTGATGCCACCCATGGTTTTTATCTCTCTTATTTTTATATTATTCCTTAAAAAAAAATCTTCGATACTCCCGGCAAGTTATACAAAAAAAAATGTTGTTTGTCTATGGTTTGGTTAGAGTAATTTAAAATATTAACGCAACAAATCATAACGAAAAGAAAAAAATACCATTGAACACATCAAATCTTATGATAGATTCTTTAAAATATCAAAATTCAAGTTCTTTTTTAAAAAACACAATTATTAATTTATTTTTCAAAAAATATCACATTTTTCTTTCTAAAAATACCATATAAACACAAAATTGATTTTTAAGGTGTAAAAAGGTTTGGGTAGATTTAGTGTATAGTTTTTAAGAATATGATTTAATAGTATTTAGGATTTAAGGTTTAGTTTTGAATATTAAAACGTTAATTTTAATTTTGTGGTATTTTGAAATATACATTATAATTCTATTTTTAGAAAATAAAACTATGAATTGTATTTTTAGAAAAATATATATTTTAATATATTTATAAGAATTGACCATATTTTATTCTAAACAATATTAAAAATAATTATTTCAAAAAATACAAAACACAAAAAGTTTATTAAAAATAATTAAAAATGATTTGGTTATGGCTTGAGGAATCATCTCAAAGATGATTTGGTTAGAGAAGAGAGAGGTATGTTTTGTGCTTTCAGAATGATGCATCATCTCAAATGTGTTACTTAAATTACAAGTAGTCTTTTTCCTATACAAAATATATATTATTTATGATAGGAGATGACAAGCTCTGGACAAACTCCTATTGTGTGAAACATTAAGTTTAGTTTTTCTTTTTTAAGGAGATTTTCACTTAAAAAAATGGATAAGCAAATTTAAGAATAAAAAGACTTTTTCTTCTCAATCTTTTCACTTTCTCCTGACTGATGTCGTAAAACAAAGACATTTGGATCGAACAAATTAGAATTGAGTGATTAATGTATGATATATGATTATACACTAATCTTGTAGACTTTTTTTGTAAAGAGAAGCATGAATTTAGAGGTCAGACTATATATGATTAACTTTTTTAAAATGAAATTCTTTTATGTTAAATTAGAATTCAAACACCATTATTTTTTATAGGCATGGGCGTTCGGATATCGGGTCGGATTCGGTTCGGAATTTTTGGATTTCGGATTTTTTGGATATTGACTTATACATCCATTCGGGTATTTATATAATTCGGATCGGTTTTGGTTCGGATAATTCAGATTTCGGATCGGTTTGAATATGATTGTCGATAACCAAAATTAAATCAAAAGTTATTGAACAATGTTTTATTCGAATACTTTTTAATCTTATTGTACCCAAATAACTATACTAATGGAGTATTAAAACTAAACAAAAGATAGAAATTAAGTAAATGACAAGGTTTTTATAAAACCGTACAAATACATAAAAGATATGAGGCATATCTATCAGAATATCAAACTATTTCTTATATGTTCGGTTATATTCGGATATCTATTGGATATCAGTTCGGATCGGATAATATCTGATATCCAAAATAATGAAAGCCAAAAACCGATCGGTTATTTCCTTAATATCGGTTTGGTATTAATCCAGTTATTTTGGTTCGGATATGGTTCGGATTTTCAGATTCGGATTTTAAGCCCAGGCCTAATATTTTAATAAGTCAATATATCTAATGATAGTTATAAAAAATATCCTGCGGCGTAGTGCGGATCAAACCTAGTTAATTTAAAGACAAAACATGTATTAACATAGTACTTATATTATTAGTTTTCAGATATTATGTGGGTTCATTTTTCTTTTTCTTTTTTTTTGTTGGCTGCTAGTAATTAGAATTTGGAAAGGGTGTTTTATCACTTCTGTTTAATATCTTAAATAGTAATTAAAAAGTGTAGCAAAGTCTCATAAAAAAAAACGCGAATTTAGCTAAATATGACATATATTGTTCAGATGTTTACTGTTTATGAATTTGTCTCCATTCTCCATATGCTGAGCAGTTTCCAGCTAACTTGGTAAAACAAAACAGATGATGGTCATTCGCTCCAAAAAAAATTCTTAATATTACTTTTAAAATATTGGTAGACAGATTAAATTTTGATATTTTCTTTTCAACTTGAGGGTACTTAGCTTAATTGTTAAAGAATTCGTAAGAATATAAATAGGAGTATTTTGTAATTATATTAAGCTTTTTTCACAATCGTACGTACAACAACAGTACTACTGATTAAAAATCGAAAATGTCATTGATGAATTTACGGGATTAAATATCATCAGTAACCTAGTCATCATACAGTAGTTAGAAATTAGTTAGTTTCACGGGTTAAATCATTTGATTCCGATATGGCGGCGGCGACGATGGCGGTCTCAGGCATCTCCTCTCGTACGTTGGCGATTTCACATCCTTTGGTTCCCTTCGACGCTCTAGAGCCGCTGTTTTTTATAGTTCCTCTCACCGATTGCTCTGTCATCGTCCTCTCTCTTCTCGTCGCCTGATCTTTAGGTGTGTGTCCTGATTTTTTTAATTTGATTTGGTGTCGTCATTCACGTGTGATTATGAAAAGGGTTTGATTTTTTTTGTTCTATAATGATTGAAAAAATGATTCAGGAAGAATCATAGCATTCAAGCAACGATTTTGCAAGAGGATGAGGAGAAAGTTGTGGTGGAGGAATCGTTTAGAGCAGAGGAGACTTTTACTGGTAAAGAACCACTTGATGAGTCAGATACGAGTTCTTCTTCTTCAACTATTGCGTTTGAGTCATGGATCATTAAGCTTGAGCAAGGAGTCAATGTCTTCCTTACTGTAAGGGTTTAGAATGTTTGATTTGTGTCTTCCTTCACGTTATTACGGGAAGTTTTCTCATGTGTTCTGACTATTGTCTTGTTTTCGTTTCCTTCTCAGGACTCGGTGATTAAGATACTTGATACACTGTACCGTGACCGAACCTATGCAAGGTTCTTTGTTCTTGAGACGATTGCTAGAGTGCCTTATTTTGGTAAGTAGTTTCAGTTCCTTAAAATGTGTGCAAGTAACATTTGGCAGAGTATTATGAGCTAGTAGTCATTAGTTTTTGTATTACTTCGATAAGATTGTGAGTGTCACTTGAGATATGTGCAGAAGAGCATTGGCAGAATAGTTTTCAACGAATATATATGTCCTCTTCCTTTTATCATTACAAGTTTGGTTTAAATCTTAACAACAAAGGCGATCCAACCATAATCCTCTTTGTAAAGAATCAAAATCTTGCTTCTTTTTTTTTTTTTTTTTTTTTTTTTTATGTTTATCAATTGTTATGGATCTGGACGCCATATTGGAAATTGTTTAGAGGCTAGAACCTAATGTGTGTTTCGATGTTCTCCTTGCAGCCTTTTATGTCTGTGCTACACATGTATGAGACCTTTGGTTGGTGGAGGAGAGCAGATTATCTAAAAGTACACTTTGCTGAGAGCTGGAATGAGATGCATCACTTGCTCATAATGGAAGTAAGAGCCATTTTTCCATTCTCTAGGAGTTGCATACTCTTAACTCGCATAGTTGGTAACAGTAAAACGTCATGATTCTGATCACAGGCATTGGGTGGAAACTCTTGGTGGTTTGATCGTTTTCTGGCCCAGCACATAGCAACGTTCTATTACTTCATGACTCTGTTCCTGTATATCATAAGCCCTAGAATGGCATGTAAGTTTCTTTTTTCACATAAACTATAATCTTATTGTGATCTTCTTGAAAGTAGCAGATAATTGATGCAACAGAGAAAATTTTGGATTCTGGTCTACATGACTTCATCAACCGTTTGTTACCAATGCAGATCACTTTTCGGAATGTGTAGAGAGTCATGCTTTTGAGACTTATGATTAATTTCTCAAGGCCAGTGGAGGTTGGTTACCAATTTTTAAGAATCGTTTTTTCTTCTTTCTCTAGTATCACACAATATTCTTCAACGATTTTTACATTCTGAATTTTTTTGGTTTCCCTAAACAGAGGAGTTGAAGAATATGAATACATTCTGAATTCTTCAAAGAGAAGGAAAGCTTTCGAACTTTCTTGATTTACAAGAAAAAGAAACCAATCAAGTTCTTGCTTGGCCTGCAAGAATCTCCATCATCAAAGGGATTGCAAAAGGTTAAAGTCTTTTGATCACTTCTTTGTGTTTGTTTCAGGAAACAAAAATGTATATCTAACACACAAAACTCTTACATGTATTGCTTACTTACATGGAAGTGATCAACAGAAGAAGCCTACAATAATTCATCGAAACATATCTGTCGAAAAAATCCTACTCGATGAGCAACTCAACCCGCTAATAGCTGATTCGGGTTTACACAACCTTCTAGCAGATGATATGGTCTTCTCAGCACTCAAAACAAGTGCAGCAATGGGATATTTAGCACCAGAATACGTCACAACCTATTCTGACGTTTTCGCCTTTGGAGTCATCATACTCCAGATAATCTCTGGCAAAATCATGCTTACAACTTCACTGAGACTTGCAGCTGAGGATGGAGAAGTCAACGGTTTCATCGATGAATATCTCCGTGGAGAGTTTGATAAACAAGAGGCTGTTGCAATGGCGAGGATTGGGATAAGCTGTACACAAGAGATACCAAACAATAGGCCTAATATAGAGACATTGCTTCAGGAGATAAACTGTATGAAAGAAGAGTGAATGAGTCTGTTTTTAAGTTTAGTATTAACTTTGTTAAAAATTTCTGCAAGAACCAAGAAGTATGATTCTCCTGTTAAGTAGTATCACACCAATTGGTTTTGTTTGTTATGTTTGTCTCTAGCAAGAACCGGGTCGGTTTATAACTGAATTTATATGTATATAAAATTACAAATAAGATATTAACACAATACATAAACACATACAATTCCAACTTGGATCATTTGGCTAATGAAAGTGTGTAAAAAAAATGCTTAATTAGTTACCATAATTTGCCGGAAGGTTTTCTCTTTACCAGCTGGTTTTTTCATTAACCGGGCTATACGAAAAATACTAGAAAACTACTGTATAGTGGAATGATTTTTTTCAGGGAGAAAGGTTGTTCCTTTTCGATTCACAATCAGATTCAGAGGTTAGATTGCAGACTCAGAACATCAAAAGTATGTTGCATTGCATTAATGACTAATTTCTCAGTGATATTGCAATTTCACTGTTGAAAGCTTTGTGATTTGAAATTTTAAAAGCTTCGTGATTTGAAAATTTAAAGCTTCATCCCTTATATAAGTTTTATCGTTTTTGGATTATATGGGGAAGGAAGGAGTTTATATATCTTTGAGTTTGAAAAGTATCCAGACATGTATGTATAATGTATGCTTGTACTGTTTTGATCAGTAAGCTTCATGTGTCATGGTTTCTGTTTATTGAGGAGCCTACAGCTGAGCAACTTAGTATTGCAGACTTGGAGCTACGCTTCAAGCTTACTCGAGAAAATAGGTATGTTAATCCACTAGTCTGAACAAGTTGCTTTCTTTTGTTGGTTATATAAGTTTCTGGTTTAACTAGGTTTTTACACCACTGATCCTTTTAATATGAGTAACGTACATGATATAACGTACTGAGTTGCGGAGATTGTTTAAGCAGTTTGTGGAGAGTTTAAGTCCTAAGGGAAGATGAATTCTGGGCTACAAGAAAGGTTGCTTCTTTTGAATTTCCTTCGTTTTTCAAATTTCTAGTTATATTTAAGGACTTTTCGTAGTTGTTGACTTTCTTCTGGTTGCAGAAGCTACTTGGTAAAGAGTCCATCAGACAGTCGAAACAACAGGTCAGGCTCAAGAGCATGATGGTTTCTAGCATCAAACTATCTACTGATGGGCAGATATGGTAGTCTTCCTCTCTAGTTAATATGCTCCTGTGCATGTGTTTGTAGGAAAGCATACTCTATTGTGTTTGGCTGAAGTACATCCATTTTGTTGTTCCAGATATGGTGAAATTTCAACTGGTTTACTAACCATTTTCTTCACTCTTTTCCTTTGAGGCTGGTTCTACAGAAGATTGGGAACTGGAGGTTCAGTTGCGAGAGCGGGATCTGATGCTCCACCGCATTCGTGATAACCTTTTGCGGGCTCAGGAGATAATGAAGAAGCAGGCGGATAAGAAGCGTCATGATGTGGTGTTTGCTGTGGGTGATTGGGTGTACTTGAAGTTACAACCTTACCGTCAGATGTCGGTGGTTCGTCGGAACTGTCAGAAGTTGGCGGCCAAGTTTTATGGACCATTTGAGGTAAATGAACGTATTGGAGCGGTTGCCTATCTGCCCCGTTGCACCATGGCTTGTTGGATACTTAACTCCTTATTTCAATGCTTTTCTTTCTTCAGCTTGTTCCTGACTCTTTTCTTTTCTCCTTCGAATTATAGTTTGATCCTCCCCAATGTCTTGATAACTTCATCATACAACCTCGTATTCCCATTATTAGTCGCTGTGCTTTGATCCTCCAATTCCTTCAGCTTTCCTAGCACCACTTGTCTTTCCATTTTCTCTAATTCCTTTATCTTCACACTCCTTAGGATTTGAATTTCTCCAATACTCTTAGCTTCGCGCTCCTTTGTATTTTAATTCCTCCAATTTCTGTAACTCCATACAACATCTTCCCCAAATTTCTTTGAACTCCACTTCAAACTTCTTCTTCGACTCCCATACGTTTGAAATTTTTGGTTTGATAACTTTGCCCATATCTTGACCCTTAACGTAGATACGCTTCTTCTCTTTGCCGATTATTTTCTTGCACCCTCTTTGTTCATCCTTATATGATCTCATCCTCTACACATTATCTTCTTGCACTCTCTTTGGCTTAACTTTCGAGCCACGCACTATTTCTCCTCACCGCCTTGGTCATATCCGTTCTTGGACTTTCTCCATTCTATTCGCCTCTTTCGATTTCTTTCGAATTTGCCTCAATCTTTCTCATCATTCCTCTGCTTTTCTCTTCTCCATCTTTTAAATCATTATCCCACACTGGTCGCTCTGCCTCAGCTGAATTTTTTTTTTTTTTTTTTTTTTTTTTCTCTTGGACTCCCTTGGACGTCTCCTCTTTTGTCTGATCGTGCTTAGTGGTGTCTTACGTGAATTCTCATCGATTGCGTGCAAGTTAATCATGCAAATACTTATGCAATAAATTAACTATGCAAACCTATAAAACTCAAGCAACAATCAAAGCAAGTAATAAAGCAAGCAATGATTAGCAACGAGTTAGATAGCAACAAACACCACAACCACGGCTAGAGAACATAAGGTACTTTTTACAAACCGATTGAAAAAGCTACACAAGTTCTACACCAACCTAGCCGATAATACTAAGGGTTCGGATCCTAGACAACACAACAAGGTTAGGTCTAGAAACACAGAAAGAAAATTATCCAACCCTTACACATAAACCCCAAAAAGGACTTCCCTTACATCCCACGTCCTACTGGTTTCTGAGCCTAGTACACGCTTCGCACGTGCACACCCACTCCCTAGGTGGCTCATCAGGTGGCGGTTCGGCGGGAGACTCGGTTGAGGTAGAGGCAGCAGACATCAAGGTTCCAGCTTGGTTCGTCGGGCTCACTTCAACTCTTTCAATTCGACCTAACGGGTTCTCTCCCGTCTCTTCCCTTCGACTGATTAGGTTCATTCTCTCTCGTACCATCTGGTACGGACATTCATGGACATAGTGTCCTCTTCCACCACACACGGTACATACCATATCCTCCAGGTCCGGAAAGTGTTGAGGTCTCGTCCTCCAACAATGATTGTTCGGATGCCCTGTTTCTCCACACGCCTCGCATCTCCTCCAATATCTCATGCGGTTTGGGTTTGGGCAGCGATAGGCAAAGTGCCCTCGCTCTCCGCACCACTCGCAGTCCTCACTCGTCGGGTCACACATGCGTCTTAACGCCGGCCTCCAACAGTTCCTCGTCCAATGCCCAATGCCTTCGCACAGCTCGCAATAGGGCGTGTTCCTCATATGAACTTGGTTCGGGTAGACTACCCTCTTCCTGGCAGTGGCTCGCACTCTAAGCCTGCCTCTCGGTTGAAACGTTATGGAGTGCATCTCCAACTCCCCTTTCGCATGCAACTCTTGGTAGTATTCTCTTGTTCTTTTCAAACTTGAACTACTCTCTCCCATCTCGAATCTTATTTGCTCTCGGTTTTGCCTCCTTAACTCATACATCTTAGCGAGCTTTTCCAAATCCACGTCCATTGGTTCTTCTTCTTGCTCCTCCTCTTGTCCCGGCAACACCATCTGCAATGGTATGGCTCTGATGGGACTATTGCGCCTTAGCACAATCTGATTTGGCTCTCCTTGGTCCGGCACAACTTGGTTTGGCATTAGGAGATCTGGCTCCCCTCGATCTCTCACTACTTGACTTGATTCCCCTTGTTCTCTCATGGCTTGACTCGAACTAGCCCATTGTCTCACATTCTCCCTCGGCTCCGCACTAGTATCCGTCTCTCGGTCTTGATCTCTCGACGTCGGGTCTCGATCACTACTAGGCGCTACGATGAAAGTCGGAATCCCCTCATTGTCACTTGACACAAGATCGATCACTTCCACCTCCCTGGTCGGCCTCTCGGTCTTAGAGTCTCCATCAATCGGATGTTCTTCCCTATTGACTTCCGGTACAATGACTTCTCCGTCACCCTCGTTTACTCGCTCCGGTGAGCGCATCTCGTCTAACACAAATAGGATTCTTGAAACCGTCTCGGGTCTCTCCTTCGCGGGTCGCTCTTCACTAGTGTCTCCGGCTTCGGACACAATTCTCGCACCACTAACATAGCCTCCTTCCTCCGGCTCGTACACGTCCGTCAGGAAATTAAGAATTTTCTCAACCGTCTCTGGGTACTTCCTCAAGTGCTCCTCGGGACTAACATCATCGGACTGATCCTCCACAAGATCCAACAGCAACTTCTGTAATCTTTCGGCGAGTTCTACCTCCGCCTCTCCGTGTTCCCCAACTGGCATTGTCTCAAACTTTCCTTGTGCGTTCATTCGAACTTGTAGGCCACTTGGTTCTCCAATCTCCAATACAATGGTTTGATCGTCTCGATCAACTTCTACCTCCTCCGTTTCATCTAGACACTCGGACGGATCGGTCTCAATCGACCAGTTGGTGTCGTCCGCGTCGAACACCCCATCCTCATCCCAGTCAATCGAATCACTCGGTTCTTGACTGTTTTCTGATTCCGTCGACAAATACCCGTTGTGATGCCCACAATCCTCATGTCTCGGCCCCTCATCCCCTGAACCATCCCCGCAACCTGAATCACCTGAATACATCTAAAACCCACAAGAAACAAGGTTAGATGCTTAGTTCATTCTAAGGTTCAACTTAGACTAGACAAGCAAACGGCCGAATAAAATTTCTATGCTCTTGCGACACGTTACTCGATAAAACTTTGAAATGCACAAGTGCTCGCGGGTTCGAAAACACCGCTCTGATACCACCGTTGTAACGCCCCCGAACCGTCCTATGACCACGAAGGCCGTCGGACAGCCACGGGACGCCACTTGCAGAATTGCGCCAAGGTGATCCGGTCGAGGGACGGAAGCTGCAGACTTCCCGACCGGTCCTCCCTAGCACAATCCTACCCGCAGCCGAGGTTACTTAGGCTTTGCAACCCTCGCGGCCTGGTGCGTTGTGTTAGCCCGGACTAGGCCGAGTATCATTTGCAACTTGCCATGCTTTCCTGAAAACCGAATATATATATATATCACTTTAATAAAATAATTCATCTCAAATAA
The DNA here is from genome assembly GCA_023657505.1 of Camelina hispida. NCBI lineage: Eukaryota > Viridiplantae > Streptophyta > Magnoliopsida > Brassicales > Brassicaceae > Camelina > Camelina hispida. The sequence goes on along the minus strand of CP094635.1, from coordinate 13,181,364 downwards.
ATCATTAAAGCAATATATATAAAGATAGTCGGAAAATGTATATATAACCGTTTATAAAAACATAAGGTTTTACAAGGAACACAAGAAAACCCTATCCGGCACCCTACGTTCGCTCCGGCTCTAGACTCACTTAGGCTTTCCTGCAAAACCACAACAACTGAGACATGAGTAATCTAAGATTACTCAGTGAGTCTCGGTACCCCAATCTCCTAAACTGGATTCTATCTTCCCCAACCCGACTACCCTGGCAAGCAAAGAAAACACGCAAGTAATCAAAGCAACACAGCCGAAAGCGTTAGCGGAAGCAAAAATAAACCACAACCAAACAAGAGAGGCTAGATCAACGCGACTCGACTCGACGCTCTCAACCCTCTACGCCCATCATAAGACGTCTAAAGTTTACTTTAGACTCTTCACCACTACACGACTCGCAAGGACAACTAGGATAAACAAGGAACTCTTGAACTACCCTAACTCCTTGACCGAAAAACCAAACAAGACGTCTATAATACAACAAGGATCGCTTGAAATACCCTAGACTCTTTTCACCTAAGGGCCCTCGATAATCTGTTCCGTTCCAATCCTTCCCATGCCGAGACCACAAAGTTCTCCGGCATGAACCCACCTTTAGCTACATCGTCATGTATCGGTTACGCTGGTAGCTAGCCAGTCGTAACAATGTCCCCGCGTGAGTGGTCGTCGGGAACTCACGTGTGACAAACGCTTATGGAACCAGAATTATCGACACACTACACTAGCTACGACTCAAGAAACACATTCAAGAGACTAGCTAAAATTAAACACCACCACACTTCAAGCAACGATTCATCAAGCACGCATGCAAGAAATCAAGCAAGAATAAAACATGCAATAATCACACAAGAAGCGAGATAGTAAATCAAGCAACTTAGGATTATTGTATACGCATGCAAGCAATCACGCAAGAAAACCAACATGGAATAATCAACAAGGAGCAAGAAAATAAATCAAGCAACTTAAGATCATTTTATATGCATGCAAACAATATGATCGACTTTAAGCAAAAACAATGCAACAAGTCCTAACATGCATGCAACCGTTTATGATTTAACCCCCTTTAAATCCTTAAGTCCAAATTATGCATGCAAAGCCAAATGATTTAATTCCCTTAAATCCCCTTAAGTTCATTGAACATGCAATAACCTCATCCGCTTTCAAGCAATAAAAATTGCAAATAAACTTTGCAACCATTTTTTAAGCAATCAAAATTGCTAACAAATTTCAACTCCCAATTTGCATGCAATAGTTTTGTCCAAATTTTAAGTAAGTCCAATTTACTTAAATGCATCCAAATTCTCTTTTAACCAAATATTGAGTGAGTCCCAATTATTTTGCATGCAACTAATTCATTTTCGCATGATGATTCTAGCATGAATCCTATCATGTTCGCATGCAACCTACTCAACCGCAAACTACATGTACTACACTACATGCACTACCTCAGACTCACCTCTTGCGCAATCGTCGATGAACTCGGACTTCACAGCACCACTCGATCAGACCACTCGTTCCTACTCCGCTTCAACTACTTCTCGCTACGTCGATCGCAACCCGTTCTTTTACCGATGACCGTCGGCACAACCGTCGACCTTTCTTAGCGTTTTCTAGGCGTACGTATCGATAACTTCTTCTCTCGATCTCCTTCTCGATCGTCTTTGATCTTTCTCTCGATCTTACTTAACAACTCCCTCTCTTTTCGTCTCTCTCTTTCTCTCGGAAAAGCTTAGGTGTTCTTAGAGAATTTAGGAGAGTAATCCACCAAATGAAGTTGATCACTTCATATTTATAGGCGAAATTTAGGATCCTTCTTCCTTAGTGCTCTTTGACATGTGTCTCCTTCCACCCTTGCATGTTGGACATGCAATTCTTCCACCAATCATCGATCGCCATCAAGCCACTAACTCCTTTGTTATTAGTGCATGGAATCATCTCCATTAGTGCATGTAATCCTTCATATTAGTGCATGTTGTTTAATGGTGCTTTAGGATTAGCTTTTAGCCAATAGGATTTCGCCATCTCCCCTTAATCTCCTTGATTAAGCTAATTCCCCACTATCTCTTCTTAATCACCTTGAATTTTTAATTCCCCCACTAACTCTTCTTTGCTTATTTTAATCTCCCCACTTTCCTTAATTTTTATTGGTCAATATTTTTAAGGAAATGATAATTTACCAAAAATATTGGATCCTTCGTCCGGCACCATCGACAACTCCTCCGACAATCTTTGAATCTCTTGGTACCGTTGGACCACACTTATTGGTCGCTGTCGACAACTCTCGACCATCGTCGATAGTTCTCTCGAGAGTTCGGACACTCGGCTCGGCAATACTTGGCAATACCTCGGGTCCTCGGCAAATTCTTCGATCCTCGACAATTCTCTCGAGTACTCGGTAACTTCCTCGAGCCTCGACATTTTTTTTTTTTTTTTTTCTTCTCGAGCCTTGGCCGTACCTCCGGTTACTTCGTCTTGGCTCGGCCATACTCCGACTTAGACATTTTTCCTCGGACTTTCTTGGGTCATTCTTCTTTGTTTTCCTTCCTCCTCTTTCTTAGGTCTTTTCCGGGCCATTTCCTTGATCTTTTATTTTGAGATTTCTACTCTTGGTGAGGGTCATTACATTCTCCCCCCCTTATAAGAATTCGTCCCCGAATTCTCACGCCTTCTCCTTCTTTTTTTGGGAAATGTCAACACTCCTTGACATAGATGCCACTGCTTTGTGACTGATACCACTGTTGCCTTGGCCGCCTGGACTCCTTTCTGTTGATGCTTCTTGGTAAGCTTCTTCATTTCTAGTATACACTTGACCCCCTTTTAATTCATTTGTCTTTCAAACAATAAGGTTTCTTCCCCGTTGCACCATGGCTTGTTGGATACTTAACTCCTTATTTCAATGCTTTTCTTTCTTCAGCTTGTTCCTGACTCTTTTCTTTTCTCCTTCGAATTATAGTTTGATCCTCCCCAATGTCTTGATAACTTCATCATACAACCTCGTATTCCCATTATTAGTCGCTGTGCTTTGATCCTCCAATTCCTTCAGCTTTCCTAGCACCACTTGTCTTTCCATTTTCTCTAATTCCTTTATCTTCACACTCCTTAGGATTTGAATTTCTCCAATACTCTTAGCTTCGCGCTCCTTTGTATTTTAATTCCTCCAATTTCTGTAACTCCATACAACCTCTTCCCCAAATTTCTTTGAACTCCACTTCAAACTTCTTCTTCGACTCCCATACGTTTGAAATTTTTGGTTTGATAACTTTGCCCATATCTTGACCCTTAACGTAGATACGCTTCTTCTCTTTGCCGATTATTTTCTTGCACCCTCTTTGTTCATCCTTATATGATCTCATCCTCTACACATTATCTTCTTGCACTCTCTTTGGCTTAACTTTCGAGCCACGCACTATTTCTCCTCACCGCCTTGGTCATATCCGTTCTTGGACTTTCTCCATTCTATTCGCCTCTTTCGATTTCTTTCGAATTTGCCTCAATCTTTCTCATCATTCCTCTGCTTTTCTCTTCTCCATCTTTTAAATCATTATCCCACACTGGTCGCTCTGCCTCAGCTGAATTTTTTTTTTTTTTTTTTTTCTCTTGGACTCCCTTGGACGTCTCCTCTTTCGTCTGATCGTGCTTAGTGGTGTCTTACGTGAATCCTCATCGATTGCGTGCAAGTTAATCATGCAAATACTTATGCAATAAATTAACTATGCAAACCTATAAAACTCAAGCAACAATCAAAGCAAGTAATAAAGCAAGCAATGATTAGCAACGAGTTAGATAGCAACAAACACCATAACCACGGCTAGAGAACATAAGGTACTTTTTACAAACCGATTGAAAAAGCTACACAAGTTCTACACCAACCTAGCCGATAATACTAAGGGTTCGGATCCTAGACAACACAACAAGGTTAGGTCTAGAAACACAGAAAGAAAATTATCCAACCCTTACACATAAACCCCAAAAAGGACTTCCCTTACATCCCACGTCCTACTGGTTTATGAGCCTAGTACACGCTTCGCACGTGCACACCCACTCCCTAGGTGGCTCATCAGGTGGCGGTTCGGCGGGAGACTCGGTTGAGGTAGAGGCAGCAGACATCGAGGTTCCAGCTTGGTTCGTCGGGCTCACTTCAACTCTTTCAATTCGACCTAACGGGTTCTCTCCCGTCTCTTCCCTTCGACTGATTAGGTTCATTCTCTCTCGTACCATCTGGTACGGACATTCATGGACATAGTGTCCTCTTCCACCACACACGGTACATACCATATCCTCCAGGTCCGGAAAGTGTTGAGGTCTCGTCCTCCAACAATGATTGTTCGGATGCCCTGTTTCTCCACACGCCTCACATCTCCTTTAATATCTCATGCGGTTTGGGTTTGGGCAGCGATAGGCAAAGTGCCCTCACTCTCCGCACCACTCGCAGTCCTCACTCGTCGGGTCACACATGCGTCTTAACGCCGGCCTCCAACAGTTCCTCGTCCAATGCCCAATGCCTTCGCACAGCTCGCAATAGGGCGTGTTCCTCATATGAACTTGGTTTGGGTAGACTACCCTCTTCCTGGCAGTGGCTCGCACTCTAAGCCTGCCTCTCGCTTGAAACGTTATGGAGTGCATCTCCAACTCCCCTTTCGCCTGCAACTCTTGGTAGTATTCTCTTGTTCTCTTCAAACTTGAACTACTCTCTCCCATCTCGAATCTTATTTGCTCTCGGTTTTGCCTCCTTAACTCATACATCTTAGCGAGCTTTTCCAAATCCACGTCCATTGGTTCTTCTTCTTGCTCCTCCTCTTGTCCCGGCAACACCATCTGCAATGGTACGGCTCTGATGGGACTATTGCGCCTTAGCACAATCTGATTTGGCTCTCCTTGGTCCGGCACAACTTGGTTTGGCATTAGGAGATCTGGCTCCCCTCGATCTCTCACTACTTGACTTGATTCCCCTTGTTCTCTCATGGCTTAACTCGAACTAGCCCATTGTCTCACATTCTCCCTCGGCTCCGCACTAGTATCCGTCTCTCGGTCTTGATCTCTCGACGTCGGGTCTCGATCACTACTAGGCGCTACGATGAAAGTCGGAATCCCCTCATCGTCACTTGACACAAGATCGATCACTTCCACCTCCCTGGTCGGCCTCTCGGTCTTAGAGTCTCCATCAATCGGATGTTCTTCCCTATTGACTTCCGGTACAATAACTTCTCCGTCACCCTCGTTTACTCGCTCCGGTGAGCGCATCTCGTCTAACACGAATAGGATTCTTGAAACCATCTCGGGTCTCTCCTTCGCGGGTCGCTCTTCACTAGTGTCTCCTGCTTCGGACACAATTCTCGCACCACTAACATAGCCTCCTTCCTACGGCTCGTACACGTCCGTCAGGAAATTAAGAATTTTCTCAACCGTCTCCGGGTACTCCCTCAAGTGCTCCTCGGGACTAACATCATCGGACTGATCCTCCACAAGATCCAACAGCAACTTCTGTAATCTTTCGGCGAGTTCTACCTCCGCCTCTCCGTGTTCCCCAACTGGCATTGTCTCAAACTTTCCTTGTGCGTTCATTCGAACTTGTAGGCGACTTGGTTCTCCAATCTCCAATACAATGGTTTGATCGTCTCGATCAACTTCTACCTCCTCCGTTTCATCTAGTCACTCGGACGGATCGGTCTCAATCGACCAGTTGGTGTCGTCCGCGTCGAACACCCCATCCTCATCCCAGTCAATCGAATCACTCGGCTCTTGACTGTTTTCTGATTCCGTCGACAAATACCCGTTGTGATGCCCACAATCCTCATGTCTCGGCCCCTCATCCCCTGAACCATCCCCGCAACCTGAATCACCTGAATACATCTAAAACCCACAAGAAACAAGGTTAGATGCTTAGTTCATTCTAAGGTTCAACTTAGACTAGACAAGCAAACGGCCGGATAAAATTTCTATGCTCTTGCGACACGTTACTCGATAAAACTTTGAAATGCACAAGTGCTCGCGGGTTTGAAAACACCGCTCCGATACCACTGTTGTAACGCCCCCGAACCGTCCTATGACCACGAAGGCCGTCGGACAGCCACAGGACGCCACTTGCAGAATTGCGCCGAGGTGATCCGGTCGAGGGACGGAAGCTGCAGACTTCCCGACCGGTCCTACCTAGCACAATCCTACCCGCAGCCAAGGTTACTTAGGCTTTGCAACCCTCGCGGCCTGGTGCGTTGTGTTAGCCCGGACTAGGCCGAGTATCATTTGCAACTTGCCATGCTTTCCTGAAAACCAAATATATATATCACTTTAATAAAATAATTCATCTCAAATAAATCATTAAAGCAATATATATAAAGATAGTCGGAAAATGTATATATAACCGTTTATAAAAACATAGGGTTTTACAAGGAACACAAGAAAACCCTATCTGGCACCCTACGTTCGCTCCGGCTCTAGACTCACTTAGGCTTTCCTGCAAAACCACAACAACTGAGACATGAGTAATCTAAGATTCCTCAGTGAGTGTGGGTACCCCAATCTCCTAAACAGGATTCTATCTTCCCCAACCCGACTACCCCGGCAAGCAAAGAAAACACGCAAGTAATCAAAGCAACACAGCCGAAAGCGTTAGCGGAAGCAAAAATAAACCACAACCAAACAAGAGAGGCTAGATCAACGCGACTCGACTCGACGCTCTAAACCCTCTACGCCCATTATAAGACGTCTAAAGTTTACTTTAGACTCTTCACCACTACACGACTCGCAAGGACAACTAGGATAAACAAGGAACTCTTGAACTACCCTAACTCCTTGACCGAAAAACCAAACAAGACGTCTAGAATACAACAAGGATCGCTTGAAATACCCTAGACTCTTCTCACCTAAGGGCCCTCGATAATCTGTTCCGTTCCAATCCTTCCCATGCCAAGACCACAAAGTTCTCCGGCATGAACCCACCTTTAGCTACATCGTCATGTAGCGGTTACGCTGGTAGCTAGCCAGCCGTTACAGTGTCCCCGCGTGAGTGGTCGTCGGGAACTCACGCGTGACAAACGCTTATGGAACCAGAATTATCGACACACTACACTAGCTACGACTCAAGAAACACATTCAAGAGACTAGCTAAAATTAAACACCACCACACTTCAAGCAACGATTCATCAAGCACGCATGCAAGAAATCGAGCAAGAATAAAACATGCAATAATCACACAAGAAGCGAGATAGTAAATCAAGCAACTTAGGATTATTGTATACGCATGCAAGCAATCACGCAAGAAAACCAACATGGAATAATCAACAAGGAGCAAGAAAATAAATCAAGCAACTTAAGATCATTCTACATGCATGCAAACAATATGATCGACTTTAAGCAAAAACAATGCAACAAGTCCTAACATGCATGCAACCATTTATGATTTAACCCCCTTTAAATCCTTAAGTCCAAATTATGCATGCAAAGCCAAATGATTTAATTCCCTTAAATCCCCTTAAGTTCATTGAACATGCAATAACCTCATCCGCTTTCAAGCAATAAAAATTGCAAATAAACTTTACCAAGTTTAAATCATGCATGCAACCATTTTTTAAGCAATCAAAATTGCTAACAAATTTCAACTCCCAATTTGCATGCAATAGTTTTGTCCAAATTTTAAGTAAGTCCAATTTACTTAAATGCATCCAAATTCTCTTTTAACCAAATATTGAGTGAGTCCCAATTATTTTGCATGCAACTAATTCATTTTCGCATGATGATTCTAGCATGAATCCTATCATGTTCGCATGCAACCTACTCAACCGCAACTACATGTACTACACTACATGCACTACCTCAGACTTACCTCTTGCGCAATCGTCGATGAACTCGGACTTCACAGCACCACTCGATCAGACCACTCGTTCCTACTCCGCTTCAACTACTTCTCGCTACGTTGATCGCAACCCGTTCTTTTACCGATGACCGTCGGCACAACCATCGACCTTTCTTAGCGTTTTCTAGGCGTACGCGTCTATAAATTCTCCTCTCGATCTCCTTCTCGATCGTCTTTGATCTTTCTCTCGATCTTACTTAACAACTCCCACTCTTTTCGTCTCTCTCTTTCTCTCGGAAAAGCTTAGGTGTTCTTAGAGTATTTAGGAGAGTAATCCACCAAATGAAGTTGATCACTTCATACTTATTGGCGAAATTTAGGATCCTTCTTCCTTAGTGCTCTTTGACATGTGTCTCCTTCCACCCTTGCATGTTGGACATGCAATTCTTCCACCAATCATCGATCGCCATCAAGCCACTAACTCCTTTGTTATTAGTGCATGGAATCATCTCCATTAGTGCATGTAATCCTTCATATTAGTGCATGTTGTTTAATGGTGCCTTAGGATTAGCTTTTAGCCAATAGGATTTCGTCATCTCCCCTTAATCTCCTTGATTAAGCTAATTCCCCACTATCTCTTCTTAATCACCTTGAATTTTTAATTCCCCCACTAACTCTTCTTTGCTTATTTTAATCTCCCCACTTTCCTTAATTTTTATTGGTCAATATTTTTAAGGAAATGATAATTTCCCAAAAATATTGGATCCTTCGTCCGGCACCATCGACAACTCCTCCGACAATCTTTGAATCTCTTGGTACCGTTGGACCACACTTATTGGTCGCTGTCGACAACTCTGGACCATCGTCGATAGTTCTCTCGAGAGTTCGGACACTCGGCTCGGCAATACTTGGCAATCCCTCGGGTCCTCGGCAAATTCTTCGATCCTCGACAATTCTCTCGAGTACTCAGTAACTTCCTCGAGCCTCGACATTTTTTTTTTTTTCTTCTCGAGCCTTGGCCGTACCTCCGGTTACTTCGTCTTGGCTCGGCCATACTCCGACTTAGACATTTTTCCTCGGACTTTCTTGGGTCATTCTTCTTTGTTTTCCTTCCTCCTCTTTCTTAGGTCTTTTCCGGGCCATTTTCTTGATCTTTTATTTTGAGATTTCTACTCTTGGTGAGGGTCATTACACTTCCTCTCTAGTTAATATGCTCTTGTGCATGCGCTTGTAGGAAAGCATACTCTATTGTGTTTGGCTGAAGTACATCCATTTTTGTTGTTGCAGATCATGTGAAATTTCAACTGGTTTACTAACCATTTTCTTCACTCTTTTCCTTTCAGACTTAATAGGGTGACATTTACCTAGACCCCTGACCCTGAGATAATTTTTCAGGTGAGCTCTTTGGTTCACTATGTTTATTAATAGGTGTTAGGTTTGCATCATGTCCTTCCAATTGGAAACTACAACCTTTCAGTTCACCTTCTATTTTTGTGCTCGTTTAATCTGTAGATATGTAGCCAGAATACTTCAAATGTTGTTTCATTCATGTGTACTGTTCTTTTCTTACCTTTCTTCAGTACGCTTTCAAATTTTCCGAGTCACGTAACAAAGACTTCAAAACTATGACATCTTTGTGAATAAAGGTTTAATATTCAAAGTACCATGGACCCTAACTGGCTTTTGTAATTATTTTCCTATGCCTGATGGCTGTAAAATACTACTTTACAGCACCAAAAAATACAGCAGAAGCTGCTGAGAAAGAGGAACTCGTTGTCTTTCCAGTCCGCACAAAAGACAACATAGTCACAACTCGGACCTCATCATTTTTTTGAGTATTGGTTTTTATGTATTGTCACCTTATGGTAATGCTTAATTTTAATTTTCCGTAACACAGAACCATGGGATCCAGCGTGATGGCATCATGGATGTTGTTGAACCATCAGAATGATCAGTTTAAAAGATCCCTTTTGCAAGATCTTAATCGCCATGCTACTGTTGTATTGGAAGGCAGAATCTTTGGTAAAAACGCCTCTAAGCACCTCTTTCGATTTTGTATAGTTCACGAAATGGAAACATGTATTTTTGGCCTTTTTGACTTTAGTTCTTGGTGGTAAGTTTACAATGGTGCTAACGTATTCCTTAAATTCGAAAGCAGATGTTGAGTCAGAAGATACGAGGATTGTTGCAGAGGCTATCACACGGGTTAATCAAGGTCTGCTGTTTCATTCTGTTATATTATATTCTACTTTTGCTTTTCTCTGTGCTGATCAATGCCCAAAGCCACACTTTATATTTGTCTGACTTCGTTCTCCATCTTTGTTACCCCTAGTAGTAAGAAAAGCTGATAGTGAAACCACCAGAGACTCTAATCAGGAGAGACTGGAGAGAATGTCCAAGTTAGCAGAACTGGAGGATCTTCAAGTTTTACATGTAAGTTCCAAATTTTTCCAATATCCCAAGTAACAAGAAGCTCTATTATATACTGATAAGTAGAGATTGGTTTGATGAAAATGCCTATCTATTCTGTTGTGCCCTCAAATGCATTGTAAAATTTCTTTCGTCTGCAGTTGACATCAATAGAAGAGTTACTGAGACATTTTCGGTCATCTTACCCTAACAACTACATATTTTCATAACAAGGTAAACTTTTTTCTTTTCTTTCTGTTTCAGAAATCTCCCCATCCCAGAATTTGCTACATACATAGATTCCTTGGCATTCTCAGGAAATTTTCAAACTAATCTTACACCAAGAGCAAGTTCTTTATGCTAGGATGTTATATGTAACTATGCAGGTTGGTAGGCTGAAGGATGCAATGTCCAATTGGTTATTCACAACTCGAGGTATGCTATGAAATTCTTCAAGTCTTTTTGATATATTAAGCAACTCGGAGTAATCCATTAGAACAGTAGTTCCTAATCTCTCCATACCAAGGCAACACAAACATGAAAAATTTGGGTAAACTTGGCTCAAGATTGTAGTTGAAGCTTATTAGATTTTCCTGTGTACTGTCCCCGTGATATTAACCCATTCATGACTCAGGCGATGAAAGAATCCGTGCAATCTGATCTCCAGCATTAGGTTTCTTTACTGGTTCGTCCCATGCAACAGGTTAGCTTCTTGGTCAAGTCACATTGTATATGTCCGGTTTCACCAGCCAAAACTTGCATTGAAATCTGGTTTATGAATTGATGATAAACCTGTTTTCTCTGCCAGGCTCTTGACGCTGCGTTCGGACACTACGAAGGCGACTTGCAGAAAAGAACTCCTAAGAGCGTTGTAGAGGCGGCAACAATTATGAAATCTCTCAGTAGAAGAAATTGAAAACAATTCTATAGAAGATATAGGATATTTAACAGATGAGAGATTAATTATATGAATATGTCATCATCAATATATATAATGAAAAATAAACGTATAAAACTATAATATGAAATTATGAGTTAATTGAGGGCCAAATCAAATCTATATTTAGAAAGATAAGAGAAAATATTAATTTATTACTTGACTTGTGTAAAAATATAAAAAAAAATCTCAGTTACAACCCTTATTCAATTAGTTATACAACAATATATGTCATTGTTCATACTGATTCGACTTCACAATCTCACTTACAAGTTACAACCCTTATTCGCATTAGTCTACGAGATTTGCATAGACCTCACTTATAAAAATTATGGATCCAACTGTCAAATTTTTAAAAGTTCTTATTAATAAGTAGATGCTACTTAACAGTCTTCTCTTAGTGTTAAGTTTTCTTACATGTTAAAATTAAATGTAATCTATCACTTAGAACTTAGAAGTTATCTTTACCACATAAAAAAACTCAAACAAAGGGTCCATACCAAACAGTCCATACCATACCAAACAGGATCCATACCAAACAGTTTCAAGTAAAGGGTCGTTAAATACACACATAAACCACAACAGCTCATTCATCACAACTCTCACAACAAGAGCTAAGAACTTCTAAAGGTCACAAATCACTCTCTCTAAATTTTACTTTCACCATTCATTTCCTTTTATTTTATTTTATTAAGTCTCTCATCTATACATTTGTTATATTCTTCTTTACCTTGTTCTTGAGTTTTGCTCTTAATAATAAACACCGTATTTGAATATTTCAGGATGAAAACAATGACGACAACAGTAATAGATTGCGGTAGCATCAACGGAGACGTATTCGACGATGGTGTTTACGATTATGTGAGGAAAGTGACTGTCGGACAATGCTCTCAGGGCATCGCTTACATCAAGATTGAGTACGTGAGACATGGAGAAGTCGTGAAAAAAGAACATGGAAAAAAGACAGGAACACAGACACAGGTCTTACTTTTGTAATTCCTATTATTATTCTCTCTCTCTCTCTCTCTCTCTCTCTCTCTTAACGAGATTAAATGATATGTTTTGTTTATAAAAATTGCTCTGTTTAAATGATCTGCTTTGCTTATGAAAAAATGCTTTGTTTTGCTCTGTGTTTAAGGCCGAGTTTGAAGTTAATCACCCAAACGAATACATCACATCGATTTGGGGAACGGTTAGAGATGATGGGAGTCGTAACAATTGGTTTGCTGGATTAGTGGAGGTTGTTTGTTTGCTCTGTTTTCTGTTCTGCTTATGGTTGTACCATTTTGTAATTGCAATGTTTTTTTTTTTTTTTTTTTTTTTTTCAGTTAAACCCTAAACTACTTGAAAATTTCACTGTGGATGAAAATTACATTGCTCGGTTTAAGTTTCCGGTGTCGCAGCTTCAGTTCAAGACATCATACGGGAGAACATCTCAGGTGTTTGGTTCGCCCGGTTTGTTTAGCAATGAGTTCGTGATAGGCAAAAACGGAACGAAACTTGTTGGGCTCCATGGTCGCTTTGGTGACTTTCTCTGCTCTATAGGAGCTCACTTTTTCGTTCCTCCTGTTTTCAAGCAACTTGAACTTCATGGTGGGATCCTTGGGGAGACTTGGGACGATGGGGTTTACGACTGTGTGAGGAAAGTGCGTGTTGGAGTAGATGCTGATCGTGTCACCTCCGTTGAATTCGAGTACAGTAATGGATATCAGCTGATAACTCATTCTCACGGCAAAATACGACAAGAACGTAAGGAGGTATATAAATATTGGTTTCTTGAATCCATGTTCTGTTTTTCTATATTCACTACTTATAATGTAACCCTGATTCTGTAGTTTGTGCTGGAATATGAAAATGACGAGTACATAAAGTCCATTGAGGGTTTCTACGATAAAGATGGTTTCATTTCGTCTTTAACCTTCAAAACATCAAGAGATAGAGACTCTGAGGTATTTGGGAAACCGAATGGTACTAAATTCGTCCTCATGGCAAAAGGGTTTGATAAGGTTGTCGGGTTCCGAGGAAGGTCATACGATAATCGTGTCACTGCTCTCGGAGCAAATTTTGCGGTGGTGGTAGCTCCTCCAGTGAAGAAACTAGAAGCAAAAGGTGGGGTTTCTGGTTTCGACGAGTGGGATGATGGGATCCACGAAGGTGTTTACAAGATAATAGTATCAAGCGAACACTCAGTTGTGAAGTCGGTCACGTTTGAGTACGTCAACGGATACGCCGATGGACAGGGTACTGTAAATGGAAACGATCACGTGAAGATCATCCCAGGTTATGATATCAAAGAGGTATTTGCTCTATTTCTCGAATTAATTATACCCAATGAACTTTTTAATGTTAATATAGTTTTATGTTTGGTGTAGTTTAAGCTTTGGTTAGGAGATGAATACATCACATCCGTTGAAGGACACTACGGTCAAAGACTGCGACTTCCTGGAATGGCGCGTGAATTGACTGAACTGATTGGATACAAATACATAACGATGCTTAAGTTCAAGACAAACAAGGGAACATATCAAGTGTTGGGAAACGAAGAAGAAGACTATGAGGGCGAATCGTTCGTGTTGGGGATGGAAGGTCACAAGATTGTTGGGTTCCATGGCATGTCTTCATATGATACTCTTTATCGAATTGGTGCTTACGTCAAGCCAATCGATAGCCCTTAAAAGTTTTTTTATTTATAAATCGCAAAAGCATGTGTGTATGCTTTAGACTCTCCTTAATTACCTTTTTATGTCATCTTCATGGTTGTTGTTGCTAGTATTCTCCTTAATTATGCCTTATGGCTTTTCCATTTGAATAAAGAAGTACTCTATTTTTATATTTACACTAGTTATCTAATTTTCTTCAATAAAGATTAAAGAATGTGTTATACTTATACATATTGTTATATAAATACTTCAAACAAAACTTAACTTAATTCACTGAGAAAAAAAATTAATAAATGAAACAGAAACACAATGATCTTTCGATTACAAGCATCTAAGAAGTGGCATGTAAAGCAAAAGGTGCATTTACCATTACATGCATATTTTGTCACTATCTCGTAAACTCATTCTCTACTAGCGAGATCTACCAATATCACATAGTCTCACATCCACTGGTAAAAGGGTTATATTCGTGAGTCTTGTAAGAATCAATAATTCACAATGTTGAAACCTTTTTTCACCTAACAAGTTAAAAAAATTATTGCAAGCTGTATTCAAAACATTAATTTCAGTAAATCCTACTGTTTAGAAGTGAAAACGGAACGGTTACTAAAATTTCACAAATACGAACGATAATTTAACCATGTGAAAACAGAAATTTTATACTTTTGTAGTTCTTTTGAGACGAGAGAGAAAACGACAATCCAAAAAGTCATTCGTCACTTGTACTTTTGAGACGAGGGAGAAAACGACAATCCAAAATTAAATTATTATGTCAAATTCGTTATAATAATTTTGACTTCGCAACGTACGAGGAATGAATATACTACAGTACAACCTCTATAAATTAATACTTTTTAAATTAATACTCACTATAAATTAATAAATTTTTCTGGTCCCGAATTGGGGCGGTGTAAAAAATGACAAATTTCGATAAAATAATAAAATAATAATTATTTTGGAAGTCTTATGTAAAAATATGGTCTCATCGATATCATAAATTAATAATCAAATAAACAAATATATATATATATATATATATATATATATATATATATACATATATATCTAAGAAAATCTAGTGAGATATGACTCTATTGTTGTTTGCATATTTAAGAAAATCTAGTAAAATATGACTCTATTGTTGTTTGCATATTCTTGAATTTGCATTCTTGTTGGAGTTCATCTCTAATTTTTTTCATTGTTATCTTCTTAAATCGCATCCAAAAATTATGGAAAGTTCTAGATGCGATAATTGTTTTTTTAGTAAATGATTCTAAAGGTATCGCAATATCTTTTTCGACTTCATCATTACCATGAATCTACATTTTAGAAAGAATCTTCTATTCTTGGTTAAGATTTCGTAATTATTGTTTAGATTTGTTCTAATACATTTTAGAATGCGTATTCTACATTATTTAGAAGATAAACAAATTAAGAAAAATCGACATTATACCTTAACGTGATCGATCTCCATCTCTTCCACCTTCCACAAAAGCTTTCACTTACCTGTTTATGATGCAAATCTATGTTACTTGTGGTGTATGGACACTGGATGCCAAGAAGGAGTGGAGATTTATTGATGATGAAGAAAAACGTGCTAGATTACTGACTTTGCAACCCACTACATCTCTTGAAGAGTTGAAGGTTATGGTTTCAGAAGACTATGAAATAGAGCAAAATATGTTTGATGTGGAATTCAGTTATCTACCCACAGAGGTTAAAGTTGATTGTCCTCCTGTTGTTGTGACAAATGATAGAGGTATGAAGAATTTTCTTGCATATCTGAAAAAGATAAACATGATTCGGTTGTGTGTTACTTTCAAAAGAGTAGTTGATGAAGGTGATAGGAGTAAAGTCCAGTTCGATCTGAATAAGTTCCCAGTTGATAGTAGCGATGGTTGTAATGTGGAAGTTGATGTGGGAAAATCAGTATGTGTTATTTCAAGGAATTCACCAAAGCCGACTAATGATGTATTAGAAAAGCATACTGATGCTAATCTTGTTGATGCTGCTGGTTTTAAGTTGGAAGATTCAATGGTAAAAAAGGGTGAATATTTCAGCAGTAAGGAAGCTTTACAGGCTACTATGGAAATGTATGCAATGAAATATAACTGCGACTACAGGATTACAAAATCTGATAAGAGATGGTGGTGTATACGCTGCATTGATAGTGTTTGTAACTGGCGTCTCCGGGCTGAGTGTTTACAAGCGTCTACATATTTCAAAATCAACAAGTTTGTGGGTAACCATACATGTGCCCCTTAAAAAAAAAACTCCTTTTGTAGGACTCCATCTGCAAGAACAATTGGACATCTCATTAAGCAAAGCTATGAGGGTGTGAAGGAAGGTCCTAAACCGAATGATATAGTTAATATTATTCGTTCAAGGTACGGCTGCGAGCTAACATATCACCAAGCTTGGGAGTCTCGGGAGTATGCAGTTAACGAAGTTAGAGGAATTCCTGAGAAAAGTTATGCTAAGATTCCAAAATACTTGCACATGCTACAAGAAGCGAATCCTGGTACGTTCACAAATTATGAAATTGACTTTGAGGGAAGATTTAAATATCTATTTATTTCTTTTGGTCAATCAACAAGAGGGTTCTACAAATCAATGCGGAAAGTGATAGTAGTTGATGGTACATTTTTGAAGAATAAATACAAAGGGGTTCTCCTAGTTGCTACAGCTGTAGATGGTAACTCCAATTTGTATCCAATCGCATTTGGAATTACTGATTCTGAGAATGATTGTTCATGGGAGTGGTTTTTAATGCAACTTAAGATGGTTATAGCTGATGAAGAAGGTTTAGCATTTGTGTCAGATAGAGCTACATCGATTGCTAAAGCAATTGGAAACATCTATCCATTGGCTAAACATGGTATTTGCATCCACCACTTGATTAGTAATGTGATAACATATCATAAGGGCAGAGGTGTCGCTGGTAAGGTTGCAAAAGCATCAAAAGCTTATAGAGTTGCTGAGTTTGAGAAAGAGTTTGGGCGAATTAATAATATTAGTCCTGCTATTGGAAGTTATCTAGAGGAAGCCGATGTGACAAAATGGGCTCGCTGTCATTTTCCGGGTTATAGGTATGATATTAATGATAAGCTCAAATTAATCCCTAGAGCTACTCTCTCAAACAAGAGATCAGTTGCAGTATTTAGGGGTCGAATCCACAGAGACTCAAGATCAAACACAATAGATTGTAAAGTTTTGTAAATTACGCTAAACAAGTTAAATTGAATTAAAACTAAAGCAATGCAAATATTTAAAAGAAAGTGTTGTAAATCAGAAATCAAAAGAGTTAAGCCTAGGGAATTTCTCAGGAAATTATGAAATATTAAATCAGATAAATTAATTAAGGTTCAAGAAATAAAGATCAGATCTAGAACTCTAAACTTTTGGTAAAATAATCAGTTCTCACTGCAATTATATTCTAAATTTAAAACCAGAAAATCCAAATCTCTTTGTAAAATTCTAAGTAATAAATCAGCCTTAAGAACAGGTTTAGATAAGTTCACAGAATTATTAATTCAAATCTCTTTGCAATAAACAATTCTGCTCATCAATGGTTTAATCAGGAAAACAATTATATTCTCATATTAATTTATTTCCCTAAGATAACAATTCTAGGTGATCAATCAAGAACTATTATGAAGAACAACCAAGGATGAAGATCATAAAAGATTAAGAACCCTAAAAATCTCAGATCTAATAAATCATAAAAACCCTATGAAAAACCCTAAACCTAACAAGCAAATTACTCAGACAAGTTAAATAAAGAACAAATCATCATTCTGAATAATATGCAATTGAAATTAAAAGAGTAAAGGGAGTTCAAGAAATTCTTCTCTCAAAGCAGATCTCTGTCTCCCAAAACTCTCAAAATCTCTCAGGGTTGCAGGGAAAATAAAAGTTGCTAGAAAAGGACTTGTGGGTTTGGAAAACCTAAAAACAATATATATACATCCTAAAATACGTCCAGGGGCTTATGTTGCAATTAGAGAAGACTTTGGGCAAATTTGTAAAACTTCCAATTTCTTGTTCTCTCGTCGGGTAAACAAGAGTGTCGATCGATGCTCTTATGGTGTCGATCGATGCTCAGACTCTGATTCGACTCCAACTTGATTTCCTTCGATAAAATGCTCCAAAATGATCCAAATTCTTCCATATTGCTCCATCCGTGCCAAAATCCTAGATAACCTGTAAAGAATCAAAAACAAACTAGAAACAAACCAAAAGACTCAAAAAGCACACTTATATCATGGTTAAAAACCGTAAAAACCATGATATATCAACTCCCCCAGACTTAGCCTTTGCTTGCCCTCAAGCAAAACAGAAACTTAAACCTGTGAAAGAGGTTTGAAAACATAGAATTCACTCAACTGCTGGTAACTGATCTTCGCACTCTTTATCGCCTTGACTCTCAAGAACTTACTTCATATACTTTGTCAATTGAAAAGCATCAACATTCCTTACTCAAATCCCACAATCCTCTGGAATCTCTAGTCTAACCATTGCCATCTCATTACATAAATTAAAGCAAGTACAGGTGAGTTCTTACCTTGTGGTATTCAAACAGTGGCATATGGACTCTCTTCAGGCCAAGACATTCTTCTTACATCTCCTTTCCTCTCCCTTTTCTCACTTCCAAATTTTTTTTCTTTTTTTTATTCTTTTTTAGCAAAGGTGTAAGCGAATACCGGGGTCATCGGTAATTTACCTACCCCTCGCTTCCAAGCTTTGTGTGATCATTTGACTCAAGAGTAGAATAATGAGGTCACTGGTAATTTACCTACCTCTCTAAACTGATCAAAATCATCTCATCTTTTATTTGTCTCTTTTTTTTTTTTGATTTTTTTTCTTAAGCACTGAAGAGAAGAGAGAGGGGAGACATACTTTGAAAAATTGCACTGCCTTGTATGGCCTGAAGAAGAAGTCTAGTCCACTGATTTCCAACCCCAAAGTAAGAGATTAAGTCCGGTTAAAATCCTGATAAAGGTTGAGACAGCATTGGTTGAACTAGATATCCTTTGAATAAAGGCTTTCAGGATTGTTGATACAGCTCATAGTCTTTCCACACTTCAGTTCTGAGGTCAAGCTTAGTCAAGAATCATTAGAGTGTTAGCCAAAGAACAAGAACCATCAGTTAGAGATCATAATTCAACAGAAATTTTTGAAAAATTTGACTCAATAAAAACAAAAATACGTTTTTGACACAAGACACAAAAACCAAGTAAGTAGTTAGTACTAACCTCCCCCAGACTTAAACAACACTGTCCCCAGTGTTATCAAGCAAGGGAAAAGTCAGGAAACAAAAATTGTGTTGAAAAATTGAATGAAAAAGTGAACAGATTTTCGGGTTACCTATTGGTGTCGATCGATACCATCAAGGAAGCATCGATCGACACCTTCGGCGAATGGTGAATTTTGGCCGTATCTCCTTGTTTGTTGCAGTTAGTTGTGTGTTGTTGGATCATTCCTTTGATGTTAATTCTGTTAAGAAGCACTCAAACACAAACACAGGTTAAAAGCAACATGATAGATATATGGTTCATAAATCCAAACAACTTTCAAACACAAACTGACTCAAAGCAAGAATAAAAATGACTCAATCCTAAAAAAAAAGGGAAAAAGATAAATGGAACCATGGTCAGAAGCTAAAATGTAACAGAAACATCATCAACACCACCATCATCATCAGTATCGTCAGCATCCTCATCAGAAATAGGATCAGCAGATGGTGAAGATGGCGAAGGGGACCTGCGCCTAGTACGCCTAGTAGGCCTGGTAGGACGAATGCAGCCGCACTGAGAAAGTCGAGCCATGCCATTCCAGATGGCACGCAAAGCAGAAACCACATAAGTCTGATGAGCTCCCTGGTCCATAGTGGCAGGATCCTGCGGTGGCTCTGGAAACTCAAATGCCGCAGTCCCAGAAGAAGAACCAAACTCAAAACCCCCAGCAGGGTTAGCACCATCTAAATCAACAGTAGGAATAGCATCGCCTCGTCGGCGACGAGCAGCAGGTGCAGCAACAGAATCTCTCATGTCAGGCTGAAATGCCAGCTGGTGGTAATCCTCGCCAATATCAGTAAGTGCAGGACGCGGCAGTGAAATCATACGCTCTCCAGTGGTGGAACGAAAACGCTAGAATAAGGGCTTTTTCAGCCACTGAGTATGTGCCATGTAGTCAATATCCATAACTGGACGCTCAGTAACGATCCTGCAACTCCCAAGGTCAATCTGAAAATGCCTGAAGATTGGAGTCAGAAGACTCCCAACACTCTCCTTCTTTCCTTTCCCAGTGAAAGGCTTGGTCTTCAGATCAACCAAGTGATGTGCAAAACTGCTCCCATGTTAACTGGCCTATCCAATACGGGTGTAGGACAAATACCAGCAACCAAGTCTCGCAAGCCACAATACAATAAGATCAACTCTGCCACTCGCATCTTGTTAGGCTCCATCTTACACAGAATTGTGTGCCCAATAGCACGAATAACATACCTCAGGACCGGATGTCGAATATCAGTCTGTGTAGATGACTTAGAATGATATCTCCCATGTCCAAACAAACTCCATAAATCTTGGACATCAGGAAACTTTTCAGGAAATGTGACTGCTGTAAAATCTCTCTCAAAGCCATAAATGCCACAAAGATCTCTAAGTGATAGCTTGTAGCGAATGCCCCTAATGAAGAAAGAAAGGAACCCCTCCTGTGCATTCTTAACTGCTTCATTCTGATAATAAACTCCCACAGTGGCCATAAACTGACGAACAAGATCAGGATACATATCATACTGCCTAGATGCAATGGTTCCCAATCCTATCCTATCCAACACAGCAAGAACCTCATCCTTAATACCCAACTGGTTCATAGCAACCAAATCAAGTGTCTTAGTTGGGTGAATCTCAACTCCTAACCAGCCATTGTAGAACAATATATCATAATCATCCCAATCATCTGACACTGGCCTATTAATGTAATCAGATTCTTCAAATTCCTTCATGATATCATCATTCCAAATCCTGTTACATCTAATCTTTCTACCTTCTAACCTTGGCCATGGAGGACGAGCTGCAACTTGTGGAGCAAGAGGAGTGGTCGCCGGTGGTTGAGGATCACTCGCCGGAGCTGACGGAGGCGGACGGCGAGGTTGGCGAGAAGTGGTAGCTCCGCCGGTTCCGTTTCGTTGCTTTTTATTGGATGTCATCGCTTTGAATTGCGAAACTGAGACTGGATCCGGATAGAGGACTGAAAAACGAGTGGGATAGAGCTTTGAATCACTCAAAACGGAGCAGTATCGGAGAAGTTATGAGGATCTGAAGCTGTTCGTCGATTTTGGGAGATGAAAAATAAAAGAGACAGCTCGGGGCTTTATTCGCGTGTTCCTCGGTTTTAACGGTATCGATCGATGCCCATTTTAAGTGGTATCGATCGATACCTTTTTTATCGGACCCGGCCCACTTGCAATTAAAGGCCCAATTCGCGCAAACCCAATTCAGAAACCCATCAACCTTTCTTATTTTCTGCGATCCAATATTGGTGGCGACCGATACCCAGATGGTATCGATCGATGCTGATCAATGGTATCCATAGCTTTTTTTTTTTTTTTCTGAAACAATAAAGACTCAAAACCAAAAATTAATATGTTAGTAATCCTAAAAAGCAAAAATTTAAAATAATTAATTCCTACCAGTGGTTTGCCTCCCACTCAGCGCTTGTTTTAAGTCATTAGCTTGACTGTGTTGGAGCTCATGCATCCGGAGGATCAGAACATGGCAGTGAGGTCCTCTTCAACCAAGGTGGTGTATAAGCTTTTGGTGCATGAGGCTTGCCAAGTATGTTAAGAATAGGACCAGGGCGGGATTTAGGGATGGGTGTGCTTCTCTTATGTCCTGCAAAATCATCAACAGAAGAAACAAGCACTCTACGATAATCTCGTGGCTTGGTTAGCTGCAACGCAGTTTTTCTCTCTTTGAAATTCTTGTTGATGATAGGAGGAGGATTAGGTGCAGAAAAGGTGTACCTTTGCCTTACCTGAGGACTCTGGAGGGTGGAATGGGAGACTTTCTGTTTGGGAACAGCTTTCTGGCTTGAAGCATCAGTTGTGTACAAGTTCAGTCTCGGAGGTGGAGGGGTGTCGATCGATGCTGATGAAGTGTCGATCGACACGAAGCCTGTTGCTCGTGTAGCAGAAACTTTTTCAACAGAAAAAGTCTGTCCATCAATAGTAGGAACCCTCCTCAGCTTATCCATCTCAAAGTTCATACTCAAACCATCTACATTCAGTGCTATTTGTCCTTTCTGCACATCAATGACTGCACCCGCTGTAGCCAAGAAAGATCTTCCTAAGATGAGAGGATCTTTAGGCTCTTGATCATACTTCAGCACCACAAAGTCAGTGGGAATCATGAAGTTGCCAACCTTAACTGGAATATCCTCTATAACACCTTCAGGAATTCTTCGGGATCGATCAGCCAAGATAAGAGAAATCTGAGTTGGCTTGAATTCTGTCATCCCAAGTCTCACAGCAACAGAATGTGGCATCAAGTTGATGCTAGAGCCAAGATCACAAAGTGAATGAGCAAACCTTCCTGTGAAGATAGAGCAATCAAGTACAAAGCTTCCAGGATCTGGTAACTTCTTAGCAGTCATACACTGAATTATTGCACTCACTTCCTTAGATACAGCCACCTCCTGCTTCTTTTCCTTCTTCCTCTGAACAGGCTGGTTCAACAGAATTGCACTAACATCCTTAGTTAGCAAGGCTCCTTCCTCAGGGCTCAAACCATTTGATACCATTCTCTTCACATAGCGCTTAAGTGGTGGTGAAAGCTTCACTGCGTCAATCAATGGCATCTCAATCATCACCTTGTCCATCATAGCCTTGCATCTAGCTTCCTCCATCTCCTGCTTGGACTTTCGTGGCTTGGGAAAAGGAACCTTTGGCTTGTAGACCCTTTCAACTGTTGGAACCTGAGATTTTGCAGCTTTTGGTTCCGTCTGAGATGAGTGTCGATCGATGCCTAGGTGGTGTCGATCGACACCATCATCTGAAATCGACAGATTTGTTGATTTCTCACCGTGTTCTGCAGAAGCAATTTCATCAATTTCTTCATCCCCCACTGATATGGCATTGCAAGCATGTTTTGGATTTGACTCAGTTCTCGCAGGAAGATACCCCTCTTGTCGTTTGACAGACCCAGCAGTCTGTGCAACTTGACTCTCCAACTTCTTAGCATGAACATTCAATGCATCAATCCTCCCAGTAAGCTCATTGTAGACATTATCAATCTTCCCATTGAATGTTACAGTCAAATTCTCTTGTCCCTGAAGAATCTGCTCAAGCATGGCTTCCATTCTACTCTTAGAAGAAGTCTTAGGAGGGGGAGACTGATAAGATGAGTTCCCATAGGTCCTTGTATAGCCATTGTTCTGTTGCTGCTTCTGGTCACCATTGTAAGGCCTGTTGCCTTGCTGATTTTCAAACCGCTGTCCCTGATTCCCATACAAATAGTTCACATCCTCCTCTTGGTGTCCTTGATCAGGTTCTGGCTCATATGTCTCAACCTCAGCAGCAAAATGAACAGATTTCTTACCCATCAGGAGATTATGTACTGAATCCAGCTTAGCATTAACAGAAGCTAACTGGTTTGAATCAAATCCTCCATGCAATCTCTTCCTTTCAGCATCTGCTCCCTTAGTGCTATTGCTAGAAGCCAAGTTCTCAATCAACAATTCAGCATCTTCTGGCATTCTTGTCTTGAAATTCCCATGACTTGCAGCATCCAAAGCTAACTGATACTTCCAGTCACACCCTCTAAAGAAGATACTTAGCAGTTGAACCTTTGAGAAACCATGGTGTGGACAGTCCCTCTGGTAAGCCTTGAATCTCACCCAAGCTGCTTTGAAAGCTTCATCTGGTCTCTGCTTGAAGGTGGATAGCTTGACTCGCAGCTCATCTGACATTGCATCATCATAGAAGTGGTTGAGGAAGGCCACCTTCACATCTCTCCAGCTTGTCAATGATCGAGCAGGCAGCTGTTTCAACCACTGAGATGCCTCTCCTGCAAGTGAGTAGGGAAAGAGCTTGCAGAATATGAAGTCCTCAGTCACTCCATTAGCCTTGATACTAGTCACCAGATCCTCAAAATGCTCAATGTGATCCAAGGGCTTCTCATTGGGCAAAGCAGAGAAAGGTCTCTGCCCAACTAGTTGAAAGTACGCAGGTTTCAACTCAAAATCATTCCTCTGAAAAGGGGGAGGAACAATAGCAGACCGGTTTTCATACACCAGATCAGCCCGATTGTAGTCAGCAATGGTTCTGATCAGCTCCCGGTTATTCTCCTGTCGTCGAACTGGGTTCTGTACGTGGTTGGCAGCTCCACGCACGTCTGCAGGTTGGCGTCGATCGATGCCACCTGGTTGGTGTCGATCGACACCCTGGTCTGGATCATCAACGACATCAGCTTGCTGATTCACGACAGCCTGCTCAATGACAACAGGTTCGGCAATCACATTGCCTTCAGCATCAATCTTTTGGCCGTGCTCATTGCGCAAGTGGCCCTCTTGATCCCTCAAAACACCAACCTCATCACGCATCAGAATGATCGTATTAACCATCTTTAGAGACTTGGCTGCTTTTCTGTTCTCACGCTCAAGTTTTCCCAACTCTTGGTTTGACAAATTCACAGTAGGACCAGACTTGTTGCTCCTTGTGTGAGGTCTAGGAGACATGCACCTGAAACACCAAAGAGAAGAAAAACAAAAACGTGTAAGTAGAAAATAAAAAGAAAAATTTAGACGAAATTAAAAACTCAAATCTAATGGTAAATCAGAGAGTCCCCGGCAACGGCGCCAAAATTTGATAAGCTCAAATTAATCCCTAGAGCTACTCTCTCAAACAAGAGATCAGTTGCAGTATTTAGGGGTCGAATCCACAGAGACTCAAGATCAAACACAATAGATTGTAAAGTTTTGTAAATTACGCTAAACAAGTTAAATTGAATTAAAACTAAAGCAATGCAAATATTTAAAAGAAAGTGTTGTAAATCAGAAATCAAAAGAGTTAAGCCTAGGGAATTTCTCAGGAA
The DNA here is from genome assembly GCA_023657505.1 of Camelina hispida. Taxonomy (NCBI): domain Eukaryota; kingdom Viridiplantae; phylum Streptophyta; class Magnoliopsida; order Brassicales; family Brassicaceae; genus Camelina; species Camelina hispida. The sequence goes on along the minus strand of CP094635.1, from coordinate 13,156,440 downwards.
ATTATGAAATATTAAATCAGATAAATTAATTAAGGTTCAAGCAATAAAGATCAGATCTAGAACTCTAAACTTTTGGTAAAATAATCAGTTCTCACTGCAATTATATTCTAAATTTAAAACCAGAAAATCCAAATCTCTTTGTAAAATTCTAAGTAATAAATCAGCCTTAAGAACAGGTTTAGATAAGTTCACAGAATTATTAATTCAAATCTCTTTGCAATAAACAATTCTGCTCATCAATGGTTTAATCAGGAAAACAATTATATTCTCATATTAATTTATTTCCCTAAGATAACAATTCTAGGTGATCAATCAAGAACTATTATGAAGAACAACCAAGGATGAAGATCATAAAAGATTAAGAACCCTAAAAATCTCAGATCTAATAAATCATAAAAACCCTATGAAAAAACCTAAACCTAACAAGCAAATTACTCAGACATGTTAAATAAAGAACAAATCATCATTCTGAATAATATGCAATTGAAATTAAAAGAGTAAAGGGAGTTCAAGAAATTCTTCTCTCAAAGCAGATCTCTCTCTCCCAAAACTCTCAAAATCTCTCAGGGTTGCAGGGAAAATAAAAGTTGCTAGAAAAGGACTTGTGGGTTTGGAAAACCTAAAAACAATATATATACATCCTAAAATACGTCCAGGGGCTTATGTTGCAATTAGAGAAGACTTTGGGCAAATTTGTAAAACTTCCAATTTCTTGTTCTCTCGTCGGGTAAACAAGAGTGTCGATCGATGCTCTTATGGTGTCGATCGATGCTCAGACTCTGATTCGACTCCAACTTGATTTCCTTCGGTAAAATGCTCCAAAATGATCCAAATTCTTCCATATTGCTCCATCCATGCCAAAATCCTAGATAACCTGTAAAGACTCAAAAACAAACTAGAAACAAACCAAAAGACTCAAAAAGCACACTTATATCATGGTTAAAAACCGTAAAAACCATGATATATCAATTAACACCAACAATGCAGCTGAATCAATCAATGCTGCTTTGAGGACACCAAGAGAGTATCCAATAATTCCTTTGTTAGACAGCATCAGAGAAATGATGACACGCTGGTTTTATGAGAGTAGAGAGTTAAGTGCAAAGCATAAAGATCCTTTAACTGTTGAGGTGGAGAAAAAGATTTCAAGAAGAATAGTGAAAGGTAAATTCATGAACGGTTATTTGATGAGTAGATCGCAGATCCAGGTTAAAGGTAATGGAGTAGACTACATTGTTGACTTAGAAAGAAGGACTTGCTCATGTGGAAAGTTCAGCATCCAAAAACTCCCTTGTAGACATGCTATGAAAGGAGCTTTTGATATAGGCAATGATCTATATCCTTATGCTGATGATGTGTATACCACAACTGCATGGAGATCGCAATATGAGGAAACTGTTAATCCAATAGGTGTTCCTGAAGAAGAATTTCAAGTCCCACAACATGTTGAAGATGCAAAAGTTCGACCACCTGAAACTAGAAGACATCCAGGACGGCGAAGAAAAAGAAGATATGAATCCGCTGAAGACAAGATAAAATCATCACAAAACTCACAAGGGTCAAAGAGACATAAGTGTGCGCGGTGTGGCAAAGAAGGGCATAACAGAACGACCTGTGATATCGTGATATAACAATGGTTAGTGCATCAACTTAAGATTCCTGTTTTTGAATTTTTGATTTCATTTATATTTACGGTACTCGTTATGTTTCAGGTAGCTTCTGGGTTGTGTTTCACGGCAGCTGCTTTTGAATGATGGTGTTTGATGGTTTTTATTTTCGATTAATAGACTCATTTGTTTTGAAATTCGTGGGTTGTGTTTCACGGCAGGACCTTTGTGATGAATGATGGTGTTTGATGGTTTTTATTTTCGATTAGTAGACTCATTTGTTTTGAAATTCATTGATGGTGTTTTCTTTCAATCAAACTTTCACTCATGTGTTTTGTAATTCCTTGTTGGAGTTTTCTTTCAATCAAACTTTCATTAAAACCAGAGTACAAAAAACAAGACTAACAAAAAGAGTTAAGCATAACAACAAAATACAGAAAGCAAAGACATCATATCATCTTCTTATAAAGCCACGCCATTGAAACTGCCAATACGACTAGTACACAAATCCTCTGCTTGTTCGACTTCTCCATACTCTCTTTTGCAACCATTAGCTCTTGCCTGATGATCTCAATCATATGCTTCTCCATCTTTTCTTCCATCTCCTTCACCATCTCCTTTTGGAGCTCCACATTGTTTGTTACCATCTTTTTTAGATCCTCTAAGAGTTGGTTTTGTTTGCTTTCAACCATCCTAATCTCCTCTAGTACAGCATCATCAACCCAACGGAACATGTGTTTCTCCTTCTTCTCCTAAAATCATTGTTTGGATAACAATATTTAATAAATTTCAGCTATTGTGATGAATAACGACTGATAAAAGTAAATTACCTTCACACCAACAACACATCTGTAAAATCTTCTACAGGGATTCTCTTCCGTCTTTGAGGTGTAGGTTCTAATCTCTCCACCACACCAGCATCTACACGGAACTCCAAACTGAGAACTTCTCGACGGTAACCCTGACGAACCAGCCGAAGAACGTTGGCTCATGGCTCCTATCAGTTTTTACGATGAAGAAGAAGAAAGTATCGGGAAAGAAGAATAAGAGAGTATTGGAGAAGAAGATCAAGTATTGGAAAAGAAGATCCCTAATTTTATTTTTTTCCTTAAATATTAAAATTAAAAACCGGGTCATCGGTATGCTTACATCGGGTCATCGGTATGTTAAAATCGTGTATGTTTAAATCGGTATGCTTAAATCGGTATGCTTAAATCGTGTATGTTTAATTCGGGTCATCGGTATGCTTAAACCGTGTATGTTTTTGTGTTCTTATGCTTATGACGTTATGTTATTGAGTCTCATTTTAGTCAGTCCTAAAGCAAATATACATCAAGGATTAATACTAATGACTCTTATATTAGTCTAACAAGCAAAAGCATCAAAAACCATCATTTACAAAACAATCATAAAGACACTTAAAAATTAGCCAAGGTCTACAAACTCAGCCGCATACACTGGACGCACATAATTTTTCATTCGTTCCACTAGCACAGGATCCTTTGCTGCTGACCAAAGATCGACTGCCAACTTCAAACGAGCACGCTTGATATTTTCATCATCAATCAACTCATAAGATAGACCACGCATGTGACACTCGATATACTTCAGGGCATAAACTCCACAATCACAACTTGACTTATTTAATTTAGTGGGCATACGAACCGGGATGATCTCGTATGGAGTCAACAAGGGAGCTTTTCCATCAACCTTTTTGTGAATCTCCTTCACGAGACGAGGGATGACATTAGCGAATGGCTCAACGTGTCTTCTGTTTTGGTATTGGTTGCAGTCGAAGACTTCAATTGTTCTAAGGCTGAAGTTAATGCAAACTGAGATCCAGTGATTACCGTTAATGAAGACCGGTGCATAAATTCTGTCCAAATCTACAGCCCAACTTTTTCCTGTCTTTCCATGAGATGGCAGTTCACCTTTGGCATACTCTAACAAGAGGTGATTCCAAGTGTGGGTTCGTCCTGTCGATCTAAACTTATTGTAGTCGGCCTTGACGTGCTCGCTAAACTGACAATTCATGAAACCTACACGATCCAACTCTAGGCGGCCTAAAGATGTATGCTCCCGAAAAATATACATCGTTGCATCCATTTCCTGTAAATATTTAAAGACTAAAGTTTGTCATACTTTAATAATATAAATTATAATATTTCAAAAGATTGACACGTACCTCGTTTCCAAGCCATTTGCCACCCATCATGACTCGCTCAAACAATTCTCGATCAAGTAAAGTTGGACCCAGTTGAATGCTTCTGTAAAAGTAAAACAATTGTAAGATTACAAAACAAAAAAAATTGATAAATCATAACATGTATATAAAAATGTTTGAATCACGTACTCGTAGTGGATCCTACTCCACTCTTCAAAAGCATTCCATAGATCATCAGAAACGAAAGTCAACACCGCATCCGGTTCATCTTTACCCGCGTCTTTGGGACTCAGTGTAGGATCAAATCCGGACACAACAGACTTTTGAGATAAGTGTCCTACTGTGTTCTTTAGATAGTCTTGTGTATCTACATGAGGTCTATCAATAGATTACCTAAATCAAACAGTTCAACCTGTCAAAAATAAACAAAAAATAATGAAAGGCTTTAGTTAAAGTTACAACACATAAATTATGACACATAAGGTTACAACACATAAGTTACAACACATAAATTATGTTTACAACATACACATACAAACAAGGATACAACAAAAAGGAAAGACCACACAACATATTACAATCGAACAAGGCTTTGAGCTACTTCTTACGTACCGAAGTTTTGGGCTTCACTCGTGATGGACTAGGATCCACTACTGGTGGCTTAGGATCCACTACTGCTGGCTTAGGATCCACTGCTGCTGGTCTGGATATCAAGGCCTTGATATCTGATACATCTTTCTCCAAAGTTAGCAATCGTTCCCCAAAGGTCTCTGTGAAGCTCTTGAAAGAAGAGTCAATCAACTCCTTAAAAAACCGCTTCATATCATCTCCACAAGAACAATGTGAAGTTGATGCTCTCTGATTTAAGAGCATTCTTTTCCATGTCTCTGCTCCATGTTCAACTAACTTCTTCTTCCTCTTCTTCAAGCTAGAATTTTCTGGGATATCAGCTTGCTTCTGACCACTCTCCTCTCCAACCGAAACTTCATTGTCCCCTCCAACAGTCTGAGATTGTTCCACACCAGCATCCTCAATGTTATCATCTTCCACACCATATCCTTCGACACTCTCCCAAATATGATCTCCAAAATCATAGTCAGATCTGATCAAAGCTTCCAAGTTGTCCACTTCACAATCTTCAATTTCATCACCCCTCATAAATTCAATGGACTCCAATACATCAAAGTTTCCAGTGGAGGAAATGCATGGATAAACAACATCCTGACAAAACAAAAACAAAGAAACCAATTCAAAAAAAAAACTCAATGTATTCGAATTTAAACTTAAAAGAAAAAAGAAGAAGTCAACTGACCTTGTGTCTAATTGATTTCTCTAAAAGGAGGAGCTCATCATATGATACTTTAGCAGCACCTTTCCAATTAGAGATTCGGCTAAGTGTAATCTCTGTGTCAATCTTCTCTCCCATAAGTTGTCCAATGAGAGGAATGGCTTCCATAACCCAAACTTGAAGAGCATATGAGAAACCATTGAGGATGTAACTAATGGGGTTCTTCAGTTTCTTTCTTGCTTCCACTATAGAGCTAACTAAATGGTCAAAAGCTACAAGACCCCATGGATAAGTCCTAACCTTCTCTAGATCCATGACCAGCTTGATGTATGAATGTGGTATAGCTTTCTTCTCATCCTTAGCCACTACCAACCCAGCGATCACACAAACATACACAAACCGAATTCTATCTTCTTGTTTTCTCCATGATGAAGCTGCTTCAAGGTGGGTCTTCATCAAGTTTTGAATGGTAATGATACCACCTCTCTTCAACAATTTGCTCCAAAACCCATTATCATCTGTCCAACTCTCTGAATCATGACTGAAATCGGCTAAGTACTTAAGACCAGTAACTGCATGGAATTCTTGCATTGAGAATCTAAGCGGCTTCTTACCAAACACAAACCACAGCTCATGTCTTCTCTTAGTCACCAACTGCCTACACATGATGCTGTGTATCAACCGAGCTGAGTACCCAAGACCATTCTCATACAATGCAAATACAGATGCGAAAACTGGATCACCCTTCACAATCTCATACTCTTCTGGTAATGCCTTCTTGATTTTGTGTAAGATTGACATTCGACAAGTGTTATTTATCTGCCCAACTTGTGGCTCGCTTCCATCTTCCATAAGCCGTTTAGGGTACTTCTTTTCCATTCCTGCCGAGAAAAGTAAAAAATTATTTAGTATATATTAGCCAAAACTGAAATAAATCAACAAAGATAAGAGACTTCAATTTTGCAAAACAAAAAAAACAGATTACTAAAAGTATGATTTATAAGTCCATAGAACCAATAGAGTCAGTCCATAAGCCCAATAGAACCAATAGAGTCCGTGATTCCAGATATATAAAACCCAAAAAATAATTCACAGTTGAATAAAATGATTCACAAGTAACATACACAAACCTTTTTTATCTGGCAAAAAATGAAAACTAAGACTACTAATCATTAAGATGCAAACAGGAACTTGAAATAAAAAAAGAAAAGAACAAACGAGATACGATTTAAAAAAAAAAATCACGGTTCTTACTTGTATCAGAATCTGATGGTGCTTTTGTTGAGGACATTGACAAAAGCTCCTTATGATCCAATTCTGCTCTCAGCCAAGGTCAATCTCTGACAAATATAATTGACTGGAAAGAGAATATAAAGAGGGTCATGAATGATATAGAGAAGCAGTCAATAAATCCATATGATTAATGCAAACTTTCTCAAACACAGCTAAAATCAAGAGATGTATGCAAACTTTTTAACTAAATGATGATAAAAACAAAACAATGTTACAATCTGTTGCTGCTACAAGTGTGGATACGCTTCAATCAACACCCTAATCACTCATATCTAAGCTCATATCACCCTACTTAGAATCAAACAAACTAAGAAAAAGAAGAAACGAATAACTTTATATGAAAAAGAGATTTATGCAAACTTTTTCACTAACCTTATAATCCACATGCAAAAAAAAATCAAGAATTATATGGTCAATATGCTAAACGGAACTAAAACTATGATGTTCTATAAAAAAACTTTGAAGTTCATTTGAATTCTGGATTGAAATAGAGATTACAAAAGAATAAAAGTTAAAAATTACCAAAACAATTCCACAATTAAACATACCAAATTCGATAAACATGGAGTCATGATTAAGAGAAATCCAAACTGAAAATTTGATAATTTACTTATCATTGGACAATTCTAGATTGAAATCGAGATTAAACAAGGACAAAATTAAAACATGCAAAAAAAAAAAAAAACACAAATTAACTTACCCAATTCGATCGACAAGGAGCAATGGAGAAGAGAAATTCAACCGGATTGACCTTGAGATAGTGAAGAGGAGACCACCAAAACGACTAAGAAGCAGATGGATAGATGGCGGAAGACAGTGAAGATGGATAGACGGCGGAAGACGGTGAAGAAATCAAATCGGTGGAAGATGGTGAAGATGGAGAGAGATGGTGACGATGGAGAAAGACGACGGTGAGATGGTCAAGATGGAGAGAGACGACGGTGAGATGGTGATGATGGTGAGAGACGACGGTGAGATGGTGACGACAAGATGGTGACGATGGTGAGATACGGCGGAAGGGTTTGTCGCGATTAGTCCTTTTGGGGAAAAAAATTAACCTTAATTGGTTTCCTTCTCGATCAATTTCCCTTATTTGGCAAAACCCAAAACACAACAATTTAGGCCCAATACAATGAAGCCCAAAAAACCGATTAATTGATGTTTTCTTAATTTCAGGAGACAAAAAATCAACAAAATATATCTGAAAAAACAATTAAGGGCAAAATTGGCTAATTTTATATCATAAAACCTATTTGGCCAAACTTTTGAAAAAAAAGGTGTAGATGACCAAATTTTTGAAAAAAGATCATTTATTTATAATTTTCCCAATTTTTTTCCCACGGATTGGACGAAAATAGTTAAATGTGTATATTCATTGAATCATTGTTGTTGACCGTACAATCATTAATTGATCGATTTTTTTTTTTTCAAATTTGCTAATGGATATTTCTCTAATTGTCGTTGGTCCTTCTGGCACTGTAAAGTATAATTTCTATAAATACTAAAGAAGAAGAAACTTCACGGAAACGTCACTCCACTCCACCGAGAATCAATCTCGAGTTGCCAGAAACAAATGATTCGAAGAAAGTGAGGTGATATACCAATTTTCTATAATTAGAAATGATCTTTAATTAAACTTATGACTCTACAACAAAGCATAATGAGATTCAAATTAGTGGACCTATGCTATTGTACACAAATTATGACGTGGTCTATCAGACTATCATGTATGTCATATGCGACTATATATGCGTGTATTAAGATTCTAACAAGTAATCTTCTAGCTATTACTATCTTCTTATCTTATGTTGTATTGGTCGTTGTTGTTGTTTATACCTCTCTTTAACAATAAAGTGGTACGTCTCTTCTATTTATGTCGATCAAGAACACTCATAACCATATTTATGAATTTTGTAAAACTGAAAAATAACCCTTATCTAATTATAGGTAACTAGTACTGATTAATGTAACGAGAAAGTGTTACTTAGACCTTCGTTTAAATTGTGCAAGGTCAGCGTTGTATCAACACGACCATCTGAGTTAAGTTTATGCGCAACTCTGTGGCCCTGGAAGCATAAAATGATTGCTTATATCTCAGTGATATTGCACCTTCACTGTTTAGCTCAATTTTTGTCATGGTATATTTCTCAGGTCATGAATTTAGCAAAGAAAGCTCCTTTGCTGAATCTGAGCAATGAGCAGGTTTGTTTTCTTAGTTGATCTTTTCGTTGAAAGCTTTGTGATTTGAAAATTTAAAGCCTTCATCCCGTATATAAGTTTTCTTGTTTTTGGATTATAGGGAAGGAAGGAGTTGTAACTTATATCTTTGAGTTTTGAAAACTATCCGGACATGTATGTATGCTTGTACTGTTTTGATCAGTAAGCTTCATGTGTCATGGTTTCTGTTTATTGAGGAGCCTACAGCTGAGCAACTTAGTATGCAGACTTTGGAGCTACTCTTCAAGCTTCTTCCAGATAATAGGTATGTAATCCACTAGTCTGAACATTAAGTTGCTTTCTTTTGTTGGTTATAAGTGTCTTGTTTTCATAGGGTTTTACACCACTTCTTTTTAATATGAGTAACGTACATGATATGAAGTGAGTTGCAGAGATTGTTTAAGCAGTTTTTGGAAAGTAAAGTCCTGTGGGAGATGAATTCTGGGCTACAAGAAAGGTTGCTTCTTTTGTGGTTTCCTTCGCTTTTAAAATTTTCTACATCTTTTGAGAGTTTTGTAGTTATTGACTTTATTTTGGTTGTGAAAGTTACTTGGTAAAGAATCCATCATCAGAGAGTCGAAACAACAAGTCGGACTCAAGAGCATGATGGTTTCTAGCATCAAACTGTCTACTGATGGGCAGGTAGGAATGGTAGTCTTCGCTCCTGTGCATGCTTTTGTAGGAAAGCATACTCTATTGTGTTTAGCTGAAGTACATCCAATTGTTGTTGTAGATGTGTGAAATTTCAACTGGTTTACTAACCATTTTCTTCCCTCTTTTCCTTTCAGACTAATAGGGCGACATTTACCTAGACCCAGGGGCGGATTTACGTGTTAACTAGGTTGGGCACGTGCCCTATACACATTTATAAAAACCGTTTAAGCAGCCGGTCTCAACAATTTTTTGGTCCCTTGGCATATAAATTTTTTAGACCCTTTTCAACATAAAATTTTGTTTTTCTATTTTTTGGACCCCATTTACATAAGGTTTTTTGAAGAAAAAAAATGTTGTCCCATGGCCACCGCCCCTCTCGCCCTAGGTATGAGCCGGGCCTGCATTTAAGCATCAACCTAATAGTGTTAGTTTCTTAGCTCATTTGGAAAGAGTGCCCTATATTATGTGGAAGGTTGAGAGTTGGAACCCAACAATATGCAGTTAAAACTCAAATTTTTATACTTTTCTTTGTGTTTTTTCATTAAGCTTTCAGACTATTTGCTGAGGAGCCGGCTATTCGGAAGATATTCATAAATTATGTTCGGAAGTGAAAGGACCGACCTTTTTTTTTTAAATAATAAATAATAAATATAATATAATAAATAAACTACAACTAGTGGTCTCATACCCACTAGCCACCTAACCACAATCACAACCAACAGCGGAATAACAATACCAATAACCAATAAATATAATAACCAATAGAATAATATCCAGTATTAATTCCAATCATAAACTAATGATCCAAACAACATAAACCAGTGAACCAGCAATCCTAAGCAACATTCTAGGACTCAACTCTAGCAACCTAACATAAGCTAGACAACCAAGCGAACCACTAGAACATCCTCCTCTTTATTGTCTTGATTCTACGATCACACTTTGTCTTTACCTGCACCACAAACACATATTGCAATGCATGAGTATTTTATAAACACTCAGTAAGGCAATCCTCCCATCTACTGGGCTATACACACAAGCAATAGAGTATCAATAACCAACACACAACAATCAACGAACGACATGTAACAAACCAAGACTCGGCATCGACCGATGCCAAATGGGGAAGCATCGACCGACACAGAAGCTGCATTCACCGATACCCAATCCGCATCGACCGACGCATGCTCGACGTAACGCGAAAACCCTAGAGTTTTACTCGCCATCCTCGCACTTGCATCGACCGACGCAAGAAATGCATCAATCGACGCAACGTCGAGCACCGTGTTTTCCCCGAAGCTTCTCGCCGGATCTTCGTTCCTACAACCAGAAAACTCGATCCCAAGCCACAAGAAAGCTTCCTAACGTCCATAGCAACGATCTAACAAGTCTAACATCACACAACAAACAAATTAAAGAGTCCTCTAGCTTAGATAAGCCACGGTCATGCACTTACCTTTGCCACAGAAGAATCTGAACCTCTAACAAACAAGAACAAGCCTCTAGGAAGCTCCTACAACGATCCCAGCTACAGATCTCACCAAGAACGCCACAAATCTCCAGAAATCACCAAAAATGTTCAAGAACAGTTCTCTCTTTCTTTTGTTTTCGCAAAAACGGATGAAGTCGTCTAATGAGACAAAAAGAACGACTTAAGGGTTTTCCCTTCCCCTTTCCCTAAAACGCAACGTTTGACTTAAGTCAAAACGCACGAAATTGAACCATCATCGATCGATGCTCCTACTGCATCGATCGATGCACATCCCAAACCGGGATTCCGTTTCACCGATGTTACAATTCTCCCCCACCAAACTAGATTCGTCCTCGAATCTCGAACAACCATCAACCAAGGACTCCCGTGCAACCGTCTCCACGGTCCGCAGTCCTCCGACCGATCTACAGAATGTCACCTCTAGGCGATAGACTCACGCTCCAAGTGTCATTTGCTCTCGACTTTTGGACTTTCCTTTACTCATAGGCCTAGACCTTGAGTTCTTATTGGCTCCTCATCAGACCTAAGTCTGCATGCCAAATGTTGGCTCCTCATCGGGCCTAAACCCACATACCATAATATATAAGGAAAAATCCAAACTCTTTGTCACCCTACAGCGCGCCTCCGGACCGTCGTCCGAAGTCGATATACCAACCATACTCCCAAGCCACAAAGTCTCTGAATAAGGCAGTACTAGGAGAACCTAAGTCCTCCAAGAGCCTCGAGCAAACAATTCTGAACACGTCTGAGTCCTATCCCTATCCAGGTTTCCTTCCCGTGGCTCACGTAAAACATCTCAATGTCCTTCCAACCACATATCCCCTCACTGGAATACCTCATGACCACACAAGGATTATATACACGCCACAAGGGCCGCCACCAAGACCAAACAAAATATCCTAAAGAGGACCGCCACCAAGGCCAAACAAAATGTCCTAAAGAGGACCGCCACCAAGGCCAAACAAAATGTCCTAAAGAGGACCGCCACCAAGGGCAAACAAATATCCTAAAGAGGACCGCCACCAAGGCCAAACAAATTTCCTAAAGAGGATCGCCACCAAGGCCACTCGTCCCGAAGGACCGTCACAAAGACCATCTGTCCCGAACGACCGTCACAAAGACACTTTGGCTAAACAGCCCGCCACAAAGGCCACGCAATTGGCTAAACAGCCCGCCACAAAGGCCACACACGGCTAAACAGCCCGCCACAAAGGCCACACACGGCTAAACTGCCCGCCACAAAGGCCACACAATGTCTAAAAAGACCGCCACACATGGGCACACTGACTCGAAAGTCCGCCACTAAGGCCACACACAAGCCCCTCTAAGGCTCTCCACCGCTAAAATGGACAAATTCTAACTCCCATAAAACTTTCTATATTTAGCACTTTCAATTTTTGGAAACTTTCCACTTTTAGAAACTTCTATTTCAAGAAACTTCTTCCAAAAACCCCGCCTCACGGAAACTTTGTACCCCGAGCACCACCTCATCTTGTTGCTTTGTCGCACAACTAACCACCCCAAGCGACCGAGTAACAAGAGAGATGGGCTGGAATACTCCATTCCCGCTCCAGCCACGGATTACAGTTGGGACCAAGCTAGACAAGTTCAAGTCGCGGCTTGCTTCTCATACCACTTCTTAAACCTTGCCTTCATCTTTGCCTCACGCTCCCAAGTCTGCTCCTCAACACCATCACAGTCCCACATGACTCTCATCAAAGGAATCTTCTTCTTCCGAAGTTCCTTGATCCTCCTCTCGAAAACCCTCACTGGTCTCACCTCCAATGTCATGTTAGGCTGAAGATCCTCAGGAATCTTAGCCAACACCTGCTCACCCTCATGGAGACACTTCCGCAACATAGACACATGGAAAACCTTATGGAATGCACACATCACCTCAGGTAACTCCAGTCTATAAGCCACTGGTCCAACCCGCTCAATCACTCTGAATGGACCCATATACCTCGGACTCAACTTAGTCTCTGACAATGACCTGTTAGGACCCTGCAACATGGCCATCTTGAGGTACACTCTGTCTCCTACCTGAAACTCAAGATCTCTCCTCCTCCTATCAGCATAACTCCTCTGCCTATCCTGAGCCTCCTTCATGTTCAGCTTGAGAACCCGAATCTTCTCTGAGGTCTCCTGAACAAAACTAGCACAAAACATGCTCCTGTCCCCCACCTGAGTCCAGCATAATGGTGTACGACATGGTCTCCCATACAAAGCCTCATAAGGAGCCATCTTAATACTCGCCTGATAACTGTTGTTGTAAGCAAACTTTACCAGGTTCAGGTGATCTGCCCAATGGCCACCCCAATCCAACACACACATCCTCAGCAAATCCTCCAGCGTCTGGATCGTCCTCTCAGACTGTCCATCTGTCTGGGGATGATAAGCTGTACTCATATGCACCTTAGTGCCCATCTCTGCCTGAAATGCCTTCCAGAACACCGAAGTGAACTTAGAATCTCTGTCAGACACAATGCTCGCTGGCACCCCATGCAATCTGACTATCTCTCATACATACTTCTTAGCCAAGACCGCTGCTCCATCAGTCTTCTTAATGGCCAGAAAATGTGCTGACTTAGTCAACCGGTCAACAATGACCCAAATAGCATCAAAGGTCCGTGACACTGGCAATCCTACCACAAAATCTATGGTGATCATATCCCACTTCCACTCAAGAATGGGTAAACTCTTCAGTAACCCGCCAAGAACATGATGCTCAGCCTTCACCAGCTGACACACATCACACCTCGAAACCCAACTAGCTACATCCTTCTTCATCCCGACCCAATGATAGTACCTCTTGAGATCACGGTACATCTTAGTCGCTCATGGATGAATAGATAACTTGCTCGCATGAGCCTCTCTCAGAATTTCCTGCCTCAACTCCTCATCCTTGGGCACACAAACCCGACCGTGCACTAAGATAGTACCATTATCTGAGACCTGATACTCTGAATCCACATCCTTAGAGGTATTCACCAGCCCCAAATCCTTCTCCTGAGCCAACCACACCCTACTCAGAAGATCTGCTCTATCTACTGCTTCCAAACCCAACGGTTCCTGTGAAACAGCACACAAGCTCAAAGCACTGATCTCCCCTACCAGAGACTCCATCTCCTGCTCCTGAGCCGAAGCTACCCACTTCCGACTCAGACCATCTGCAACCGTATTAGTCTTACCAGGATGATAGGCTATCTCCAAATCATAATCCGCCACCAGCTCCATCCACCGCCTCTGTCTCAAATTCAACTCAGGCTGAGTGAATATATACTTCAGGCTCTTATGAACTGTAAACACCTGTACCTTTGCACCATAAAGATAAGATCTCCAAATCTTCAGGGCAAAAACTATAGCATCCATCTCCTAATCATGAGTAGGATAGTTGCCTTCATGCACCCGCAACTGCCGCGAAGCATAGGCAATCACCTTCCCATGCTGCATCAAAACACACCCTAAACCAACTCTAGATGCATCTGTATAAACCACATAGGGTTCTCCCTGCTCAGGCAAAGCCAACACTGGCGCAGTAGTTAACATCTCCTTCAGGCTTGCAAAGCCTTCCTCACACTCTTCTGACCAAAAAAAAGGAACATCCTTCCCTGTCAACTTAGTCATAGGACGTTCTCTGCTTGCAAACCCCTGCATAAATCTCCTGTACTATCCTGCCAATCGAGGAAAACTCCTGATCTCTGTGGCATTCTACGGTCTAGGCTAATCTCTGATAGCCTGAATCTTCTCTGGATCTACAGAAACCCCCTCTGCAGAAACAATGTGACCCAGAAAGCCCATCTCACGCTGCCAAAAACTACACTTGCTCAACTTGGCAAACAACTTCTGCTCCCACAGCCTCTCCATAACTGCCCTCAAATGCACTGCATGCTCCTCAGGACTCTTAGAATAAACCAGGATATCGTCGATGAAAATGATGACAGACACATCCAGAAACTCCTGAAACACGCTGTTCATCAATCCCATAAATGCTGCTGGCGCGTTAGTCAACCCGAAAGGCATCACCACAAACTCATAATACCCATACCTAGTCCTGAAAGCAGTTTTCCTCACATCTGCCTCATCTATCGGTATCTGATGATAACCCGACGCCAGATCTACCTTAGAGAACCAAGTAGCACCCCTCAACTGATCCAACAACTCGTCGATCCTAGGAAGAGGGTACTTGATCTTCACAGTGACCCGGTTCAAACCCCGATAATCAATGCACAACCTGAAACTCCCATCCTTCTTCTTCACAACCAACACTGGCGCTCCCCACGGTGATACACTAGGACGGATGAATCCTTTACTCAATAAATCCTCTAGCTGCTTCTTCAGCTCTACCATCTCTGCTGGAGCCGTTCTGTAAGGAGCCTTGGATAACGGCATCGTCCCCGGTTCCAGTTCAATGGTAAAAGGATCCGACCGAAATGGTGGTAATCCCTGTAAAGACTGAAACACATCCTCAAACTCCTCCACTACTGGAATACCGCTAACCGTAGACTTCCCCACTGACTCTGGCATAGATATAGTAACCAAATAAGCCTCACAACCCTTCTTGATCATCTTCCCAGCCTGGATGGCTGAGATCACGAGACTCCCCGAAGTCGGTCTAATACCTCGAAAACCAACTTTCCTCCTGAGCACTCAAACTCCACTCTACCCCGATGGCAATCCAAATGCACCCTATGCCGATGCAACCAATCCATCCCGAGAATAACATCATATAACTCCACTGGACTGATAAGCAAATCCGCTGGCCACGACTCTCCTGCGATCTAAATATCAATTCCTCTGGCTCGTCCAATCACCCTCAGGAACTCGCCTCCCGCAACTCTGACAACTCCTGCACGCTCTCCAGGATCCCCGCTGATCCCCGCACACTCTGCACACTCCGGATTAATGAAGCTATGGGAAGCTCCAGAATCAAACATAACATGGGACTCAAACCCGCCAACCAACAAGGTCCCTACACAAACCTCATGTGTTGAGAACCTAACACTTTATCACAGGAAACATATACAATCTGAACCTACTAAAATTCACAAAGTTTAAGTACCAGAAAATATACATGTGATCGCCCTGGCACTGGTTCCACCAGTCTCTGCTGTCGTGTAAACCCGTGGCGCCTGCTCAATCCGTGCCACCTGCTGACCTCCAGGCTGCACCTGCTGCAACGCTGCCACTGCTGCCGGCTGCAACTTGGGACAAAAAGGCCTGATGTGTCCTGTCTCCCTACAATGATAACATACCCGAGGCCCTGCTGTCGGAGCACTCCTCTTGGGACAACTAGCAACCCTGTGATCCTTGCTTCCACAACCAAAGCAACTCGCACCACTCGGCTTCTGTGTAGCATCCCACCTCCTCTTGGTTCCCTGTGCAGGCCTACCACTCCTGCTAGAACCACCATGCTGTTGAGCCTTACTAGGCTGAACTGCTGGAGCTACCACCACTGACTGTGCCCGGATATCCTCCTCAATCTCTGGTGCAGTCTCAACCAGCTCTGCACGCGTAGCATAACTCCGCCCTCTACAGTGAACTCTCAAATCATCACGTATAGCCCTCAAAAACCTCTTGATCTGACCCTCCTCAGACGCCAAAGCCCGACCCCCATAACAAAGAAGTCGACAGAACTCCAACTCCAGCTCCCGCACTGACCGTGTCCCCTGAGACAACTGAAGGAACTGCACCTCCAACCGATCCAATGCCTCTCTAGGAAAATACTTGCGGTTGAACTCCAAAACAAAGTCAGCCCAAGTCATCTCCCGCTGCACTCTCCTAGCAGCCACTGATCTCCACCACAACTCAGCATCACCACTCAAATAGTAGACCCCTATGTCCACCCAAAACTCCTCAGGACATCTCAGAGTATGGAAGTTACGTTCCACACTCGTCCTCCACGCATCCGCAACAGTAGGATCTGTACCACCCAAAAACCTCTCAGTGAACAGACCTTTCATCTCCTTGAGCATAGACAAAAAACGTCCATGTGCTCCCACATCCGCAACCACTGGCTGCCGCTCCTCCGCCACCACTGGTGGCACTACCTGAGCCTGAGCCGGTACCACTGGTGGTAACCGCGCTAACACCTCTGCTAGCATAGCCGCAACGTCAGTACCAGAGACTCCACCCGCTGGGACTCTTACACCCGGGACCCTAGCATCACCGGCCACTGGAGCGTCAACACCGCCCCCTCCTGCCACACTCACGGAATCCCCCGGAACGTCCTGCGACTCGCCAACACCCTCAGCTGTCACACTCTGGTCCTCGGTCTCACTAACCACTGGGGCTCTGCCTCTACCACGACCACGTCCGCGTCCACGACCACGACCAGCCACAGCCTCACCTCTAACCATCTGCACTACCATGAACAGAAGGCTAAGCAAACAATTTCTATTAAAACACAGAAACATAAACTCACCGTGGAATCACACAGTCGGCTCGAAGAGGATGTTCTAGGACTCCATGCCACACACAATTGACTAACTTACATAATCAATCAAGACATGCAATCCCAAACATCACAACAAAAACCTAGTGAACCCAACCCTAGAACCGTAAGGGCTCTGATACCAAAATGAAAGGACCAACCTTTTTTTTGAAATAATAAATAATAAATATAATATAATAAATAAACTACAACTAGTAGTCCCATACCTACTAGCCACCTAACCACAATCACAACGAACAGCGGAATAACAATACCAATAACCAATAAATAATATCCAATAAATATAATAACCAATAGAATAATATCCAGTATTAATTCCAATCATAAACTAATGATCCAAACAACATAAACCAGTGAACCAGCAATCCTAAGCAACATTCTAGGACTCAACTCTAGCAACCTAACAGAAGCTAGACAACCAAGCGAACCACTAGAACATTCTCCTCTTCATTGTCTTGATTCCACGATCACACTTTGCCTTTACCTGCACCACAAACACATATTGCAATGCATGAGTATTATATAAACACTCAGTAAGGCAATCCTCCCATCTACTGGGCTATGCACACAAGCAATAGAGTATCAATAACAACCACACAATAATCAACGAACGACAACTAACAAACCAGGACTCGGCATCAACCGATGCCAACATGCATCGACCGATGCCAAATGGGGAAGCATCGACCGACACAGAAGCCGCATCGACCGATGCAAGTGTAACTTGCATCGACCTATACAAACCGCATCGACCGACACATGCTCGACGTAACGCGAAAACCCTAGACTTTTACGCGCCGTCCTCGCACTTGCATCGATCGACGCAAGAAATGCATCGATCGACGCAACGTCGAGCACCGTGTTTTCCCCAAAGATTCTCGCCGGATCTTCGTTCCTACAACCACAAAACTCGATCCCAAGCCACAAGAAAGCTTCCTAATGTCCATAGCAACGATCTAACAAGTCTAACATCACACAACAAACAGATTAAAGAGTCTTCTAGCTTAGATAAGCCATGGTCATGCACTTACCTTTGCCACAGAAGAATCTGAACCTCTAACAAACAAGAACAAGCCTCTAGGAAGCTCCTACAACGATCCCAGCTACAGATCTCACCAAGAACGCCACAAGTCTCCAGAAATCACCAGAAACATTTAAGAACAGTTCTCTCTTTCTTTTGTTTTCTCAAAAACGGCTGAAGTCGTCTAATGAGACAAAAAGAACGACTTAAGGGTTTTCCCTTCCCCTTTGTCCAAAACGCAGCGTTTGACTTAAGTCAAAACGCACGAAATTGAACCAGCATCGACCGATGCTCCTACTGCATCGATCGATGCACATCCCAAACCGGAATTCCGGTTCATGGATGTTAAAGGAAGAATCGCAGAGGCCTTGATTGAAACAACAGTTAGTGAAGCATTAGCATTATGCAGCATGAGCAGTATGTTATTATTTATTAATAATGATATGTGATTGGTACAACTGTTAGCATTTAGACATAAAATTACAAAATTAGACATTTTAAATATATAAATATAGTAAACTCTAAGTGTTTAATAAGGGTAAAATTGTATTTTAATAATTTTAAACCATTATGCTTGGGAAATGCTTCGTTTAGGAGCATTGGGCTGTAGAGCATTTAAAAGCCTTTTATGCTCCCTTTATCCTTTCTAAACAAAACGTGATTAACTTTCTAAAATCTATATGCTCACTTATATACACTACCAATCAAGAGCTAAGAATCTCGAGATTGTTGAGGCTGCATATAAATGGAAGCGGAGGCTTGCTGCTGTTGCTTTGTAGGATTCAAGATTAAGGTTATGAGTAAAATATTCATCCCAATATCTTTAGGTTGTTTCTAGTTACATATTTAACACTTATTCAAGACTACATTACCTAAAAATAAAATAACTTTTTTGTTATGTTAAAAATATTGTTAAATAAACAGTGATGTTAATTTGGTATCTTATATTGCTTTCAAATAAATCATAATATCCATAATATCATATGATTTATTGTTAATACTTAAATAAAATCTAAAAGTAAATTAAAATTTCCTTAATTTTATCTCTATGTATATTTTGATAAACTTTAAAAGATTGAATTTTTATATTAGCTGATTCATATATACAACTGATAAATATGTACACATACCAATTTTCATATAGTCAATAAAAAGTCAAATAGTCAATGCAAATTTAACTTAATTTTTACCAAAAGTAAACAAAAAAATATTAAATATGATCACATGATGACTTTTTTTTTTTTTGGTAAGGTGATCACATGAGTTGGCGCCTCATATATAAATAAGTCTATATTATACTAGATTTATACACATACATATAAATGCTCAAATAAAACCAAAAGTAGTTTCCATAAATCAGGCTTTTAGATTAAAAATCTACATCATTTTTTTCGTTTCTCCAGAAAACCGCCATGGAAGCCAAAGGAGAAACCTCGTGGAGCTCTATCATAGTTCCTTCTGTTCAAGAGATGGTGGAGGAGAAGATGATCACGACCGTTCCTCCCAGGTATGTCCGGTATGATTATGAAGACAAAACTGAAGTCCTCGATGATTCTGGTCTCTCAACCGAGATCCCAATCATCGACATGAAGCGGTTGTGTTCTTCGATAGCCGTGGACGCTGAGGTTGAGAAACTCGACTTCGCTTGCAAAGAGTGGGGATTTTTCCAGGCAAAGTCTCAAACTTTATACTATTTTACACTATTTTACGATATAATCTATAGTCTCAAGCCTAGTCTCAAGCTTACTAGGCTTGTTCATGCAAGTATGAGAATTAATTATCATCGTTTGATGAATATATCCCTATGAAATCGTTTCTTTGCAAAACAACCCCCTGTTTTTTGTTTTTTACCATGTTAAACCCAAAATGGAGCCTAAAACTTTTAGTTTCAAATTTATCATTTTGGTAACGTCTTTGTGATCATCTACAGCTTGTAAACCATGGGATGGACCCAAATTTCTTGGAAAAAATCAAGTCAGAAATTCAAGATTTCTTCAACCTTCCCATGGAAGAGAAAAAGAAGCTGTGGCAGCAACCAAAGGAGATGGAAGGGTTTGGACAAGCTTTTGTGGTTTCAGAAGATCAGAAACTCGACTGGGGAGATATGTTCTTCCTTGTAACGCAACCTGTTCAATTCCGCAAGCCTCACTTGTTCCCCAAGCTACCTCTTCCTTTTAGGTTTTGCATTCCATCAAGATGTGTTAAATTTAACATTCTCAAGTAACTCCAAAAAGTCTCTCCGTTTACATTTTGGTTTATGTTTTTCAGAGATACGCTAGAGATGTATTCCACTCAAGTGGGGAATATAGCTAAGATCTTAATAACGAAAATGGCGGAAGCCCTGCAGATCAAACCAGAGGAGATGAAAGAATTATTTGGTGATGATATGACGCAGACTATGAGGATGAATTACTATCCGCCGTGTCCACAACCTGATCAGGTTACCGGTCTAACTCCCCATTCCGATGCGGCCGGACTCACCATACTTTTGCAGGTCAATGAAGTTGACGGTCTCCAAATCAAGAAAAATGGCAAGTGGGTTTCTGTCAAACCCTTACCAAATGCTTTCGTTGTCAATGTTGGAGACATCTTAGAGGTAAGCCATATTAAATGGAGAGATCACATGTCATCAATATAAACAGAAAACTTTTGATGAACTAACCCACTTTTTGTTAATTGATTTGAGTTCAAAGTCTATTTTTCTCGACAAACGGACAAACCGTGACAAAACAAGACTATCGCTTTTGTTCCACCATGACATGTGTAATTGTAAATATTTTAATGATCAATTAATGAGTGATGGTAATGCAGATCATAACGAACGGAACGTACCGAAGCATCGAGCATCGGGGAATGGTGAACTCGGAGAAAGAGAGACTGTCCATTGCAACATTTCATAATACAGGACTGGATAAAGAAATTGGTCCAGCGAGAAGCCTTGTTCAAAGGCAAGAGGCAGCAAAGTTTAGAAGCCTGAAAACTACAGACTACATGAAAGGATTGTTCTCCCGTGAACTCAAAGGAAAATCTTATCTTGATGCTTTGAGAATCTAATGACCCGCGCGATATCTTGTTCGCCAAGAAACTCTGTTTATTCAAACTAGTCACTGTCGTGTCGTGTGTACACCTACCCTAGTACCTTGTTTTACCCTTCTCTTCTTTTTGGTTTTAGGTTAAGTAAGTTTCGTCCTTCTCTCTTATGGGTTCATACCTGTTAAAAGAATTTCGAGTTAAAATATGAACAAATAACCAAAGGTCCAAAGGTATTAGTCAAAATAACAAATACCAATTATTGACTCTATATATATGTCATTATCGATCATTTCCATGGATAATGTCCATATAATGTCCATCGATCACGACCAACTTTTGGGTATCTTTTTCTCAAGATTATCACGTGGTATAGTATATTTTAAAATTCCAAGTCCCAATGTTCAGACTTCAGAGTAATCAATCAGTTACGTAGAAAAATCCACCTAGCCTACCTTTTCAGATCAACCAACTTACCAACACAAGTATAATCTCCCAACATTAGTAGCATCTCCAATTCCAATATCTTTGTATCGCTTAATTTGTTCTTTCTCGTCCAAGAAAGAAGTCACCATGGAAGCAAAAGGAGCTGCACAGTGGAGCTCTATTATAGTTCCTTCTGTTCAAGAGATGGTTAAGGAAAAGATTATCACGACCGTTCCTTCCAGCTGGTATGTCCGGTTTGATCAAGACAAAACTGACGTAGTCGATGACTCGCGTCGTCTCAATACCGAGATCCCAATTATCGACATGAAGCGGCTGTGTTCATCGACGGCCATGGATTCTGAAGTTGAGATACTCGACTTCGCTTGCAAAGAGTGGGGATTTTTCCAAGTAAAAGTCTCCAAATTTACTGTTTACACAACAACCAATCTTCTTTCTTTCTCAACTCTTCATACGGAGCGTATATTAGACTTGTTTTTATAGGCAAGTCTCGCAACAATTTTGCTTGACGAAATTGCTCTGCATGAACTCATTTTTTACAAAATAACTCCCTGTTATGTTTTTCTTTGCAAGCAAGTCTCAGAATTTACCGTTTTTATTTGAAGAAATTATCCTGTTGAAATCGTTTCTTACAAAACAACCCCTGTTCGTTTTTTATTATCATGTTAATCCCCAAAGTGGGGAGCATTTTAAACCAAAAAAAAAAAAAAAAAAGTGGGGAGCATATATAACACGGTATCAAAATTTTATTTTGGTTATGTATTTATGGTCATCTACAGCTTTTAAAATAGGTATGGTTTTATGTATTTATTATGGTCATCTACAGCTTGTAAACCATGTTTCTTGGACAAAACAAAGTCGGAGATTCAAGATTTCTTCAACCTTCCCATGGAAGAAAAGAAGAAGTTCTGGCAGCAACCAAATGAGATCGAAGGTATCGGACAAGCTTTTATTGTTTCAGAATATCAGAAACTAGATTGGGCAGACTTGTTCTTTCATACAGTGCAACCTGTTGAATTACGCAGGCCTCACTTGATCCCCAAGCTACCTCTTCCCTTTAGGATTTATTTTAACTTAACCTAAATTTTAACTCCACAAAACCTCAATTTAAATCCCCAAAGTATTTCTTTTCAGAGATACATTGGAGACATATTCTGCTGAAGTGCAGAGCGTAGCAAAGATCTTAATAGCCAAAATGGCGAAAGCCCTAGAGATCAGACCAGAGGAAATGGAAAAGTTGTTTGATGATGTTGATTCTGCACAGAGTATGAGGATGAATTACTACCCGCCATGTCCACATTCTGATTCGGTTGGACTCACCATACTGATGCAGGTGAATAAAGTTGAAGGTCTCCAAATCAAGAAAATGGGAAATGGGTTCCTGTTAAACCTCTCCCAAATTCTTTCATTGTCAATATTGGAGACGTTTTAAAGGTAAATTAAATTGTATCAAATGCATATGGTAATAGATAATGGTCAATGATTCTATAATGAATGGGTTCTTTAGTCTACATTTGTTTTTTAGAGGTAAATTAAATTGTATCAAATGCATCGTAATATTTGTTTTATCTGCAGTACTGGAGTTCAATAAAAGAGTTACTGAGACATATTTGGTCATCTTACCCAATAACAACCCCATATTTTCTTACCATTCGGTTACTGGTAACTTTTTTCTTTTCTTTCGGTTTCACAATCTCCCATTCCAAAAGTTGCTATATACTCCTGGGCTTTCTCAGGAAAGTTTCAAACTAATCTTACACCAACAGCAAGTTCTCTATCCTAGGATGTTATATGTAGGCTGAAGGATGCAAGTAGGTAGGCTGAAGGATGCAATGTCCAATAGTTATTCACAACTCGTGGTATGATATGAAATTCCTCAAGTCTTTCTGATATAATAAGCAACTCGGAGTAATCCATTTCTCCATACCAATGCAAGTATGCAATACAA
Organism: Camelina hispida; assembly: GCA_023657505.1. NCBI lineage: Eukaryota > Viridiplantae > Streptophyta > Magnoliopsida > Brassicales > Brassicaceae > Camelina > Camelina hispida. The sequence continues at coordinate 13,132,828 of CP094635.1, read as the reverse complement.
ACATGAAAATTTTGGGTAAACTTGGCTCTATTACGGAGAATCAAATCACCTAACTCCTTTGATTACGCTACTCAATCACTCTCCTTAATCTCTCATTTACTCTGTAGAATATTGACTTACTATAGTTAGCTTACCCACTCTTGTATATATTATCTCTGTAACACTCATCAATAGACAATACATTCAGCTCTTACATGGTATCAGAGCAACACGATCCATAACCCTAATATATCAAAAGCAATTTATTTTTTTATTTTTTTTTTCTTTCTTTTTCGCCGTCATGGCTGCTCCTCAAAATCTCCCCCCACAGACACCATCACCGCAAACAATCAGACTCTTCTAAATCTTAATATGACTAATGTCACCAAGCTTACACCCACAAATTACCTCATATGGAAACTACAAGTTCATGCCCTTGTTGATGGTCATGGTCTTGTTGGTCACCTTGATGGTTCCACGGTGGCTCCGTATGTTCATGTCACCTTCAACAACGCTACTACTCCAAATCCCGACTATGTTACATGGCAACGCCAAGACAAGCTCATTTATAGTGCTCTTCTTGGGTCGATGTCTCTTGCTGTCCAACCGATTCTCTCCCGTACCACCACTGCTGCTGAGATCTGGACTACCCTTGCCGCCACCTACGCCAAACCAAGCTGGGGTCATATTAAACAATTGCGTGATCAACTCAAACACTGGACGAAAGGCAGCAAGACGATCGATGAGTTTCTCCAAGGTTTCACCACTCGGTTTGATACTCTTGCTACTCTTGGCAAACCTGTTGCACATGAAGAACAGGTTGACTATATTCTTGAAGGGCTTCCTGATGAGTATTGCCCTATCGTTGATCAGATTGAAAGACGAGATATTCCTCCCACCATAACCTACATCCATGAACGCCTTCTTAATCAAGAGGCAAAGATCTTGTCAAAAGTTGCTTCCTCTCCGTTTCCTGTTTCGGCTCATGTTGCCACTCACCGCAACAATTCTTCTCACCGTGGTGGTCACTCCAACAATGGGAAGAAGCACTACAACAACAACAACAATAACACTTCCAACCATCAATCCTCCCAAATGGTCCACTCTGATGCATCTCATGGACACAAGCCTTACTTGGGACGATGTCAAATCTGCAACACACAAGGTCATAGCGCTCGGTGGTGTCCACAGTTCCGTTCTCGCTCCCAGCATTCAAACCAGACTAGTCCTTTCCGACCGTGGCAGCCCCGTGCTAATCTTGCTATGGGCTCTTCCTATGATCCGAATCAGTGGCTCCTTGACAGTGGTGCGACACACCATATGACATCTGATCTCAGCTCAATGTCACTCCATGAACCGTATACTGGTGGTGATGATGTTGTTGTTGCTAATGGGTCTCAAATACCCATTCCTCATATTGGTTCTAAGCTTCTTCCCTCTCAGATTCGTGATCTTAAATTACACAAAGTTTTATGTGTTCCTGATATTCATCGCAATCTTATCTCGGTCTATCGATTATGTAACACTAATCATGTCTCCGTTGAATTCTTTCCTACGTTCTTCCAGGTGAAGGATCTGGCAACGGGGGTTCCACTTCTACAAGGCAAGACCAGCAATGATCTCTATGTTTGGCCGATATCTTCATCGCAAATCAAGGCTCTTTCCACTTATACTCTTTCCAAAGCTTCTCTTCCAGTATGGCACTCCCGTCTTGAACATCCCTCTGCATCAGTTTTAAACACTATGATTTCTTCTTTTACTCTACCAGTTGCAAGTTCTACTTCTAAACAATTTTCATGCTCCGATTGTCTTCTTAATAAGAGTCACAAACTACCATTTTCTCAAAACACCATTGTCTCAACACGTCCTCTCCAATATCTATACTCCGATGTATGGACATCGCCAATTCACTCACACGACAACTACAAGTATTACCTCATACTTGTTGATCATTTCACACGTTATACGTGGCTGTATCCAATGAAACGGAAATCTGATGTCAAAAACATTTTTATTGCCTACAAATCGTTGGTTGAAAATCGGTTCCAGCAGAAACTTGGTACCTTGTTCTCAGATAATGGTGGTGAATTTTTGGCTCTCCGTGAATATCTTGCAACCAATGGCATCTCCCATTTGACGTCTCCTCCGCATACCCCTGAGCATAATGGAATCTCGGAAAGGAAGCATCGTCATGTTGTAGAAACGGCTCTCACACTCCTATCCACTGCTTCTATTCCCATGGTGTACTGGCCTTATGCTTTTCAAACAGCGGTGTATCTTATCAATCGGTTATTCACACCGGTTCTCTCCAATCAATCGCCATTCTACAAGTTGTTTGGGACACATCCAATTTACGACAAGCTGAAGATCTTTGGTTGCCTTTGCTTTCCGTGGCTTCAACCATATGCCCAACATAAACTTGACAGTCGGTCCAAGCAATGTGTCTTCTTAGGCTACTCACTGACGCAGAGTGCATATTATTGCCTGCACGTTCCTACTGGTCGGATTTATACATCGCGACATGTTCGATTTGATGAGGGACGCTGTAATGACCCTCACCAAGAGTAAAAATCCCAAAATAAAAGATCAAGGGAATGGACCAGAAAAGGCTTGAAAAGAAAGAAGATGTAAAACAAAGAAGAACGACCAGAAGAAGTCCGAGGAAAAAGTCAGGAGTCGAAAAATGACCAAACCAAGACGGGGTGACCGGGAGTATGGCCAGGACCCTAAGGATGATCGAGGAGTCGAGAAAAATTAGACGAGGAGTCGAAAAAGGTTGCCGAGAAAACTTATCAAGAGGAACGTTAACGACTAACCAATGGACGGGAGGACCGATAGCCATTGACCGAACTATCAAGGAACTGGTCTGAATGCATCAAAGAATGCCGGAAGGAAACATCGAAGGTGTTAGGCAAAGGATGGAGTGTTTTGGGAAAAATTATTATTTTCTCAAAATTTCGGCCAATAAGAATCAAGATAAGTGGGAGATTAATTTCAAGAAGGCTTAGTGGGATTAATGGGAAATTAATTCCCAAGGAAGAAGTGGTGTTTAAGGAGGCCAAGTCATGCAATTTTACACCAAGGAGAAGAAGTGGAGCAAATTAGGCCAAGTCATGCGACATTAAGAAAGGAGTTAGTGGGAGAATTAAAAATTCAAAAAGATTAAGGAAGTTAGTGGAAGATTAAACTTAATCAAGGTGATTAAGGAAGAAGTGGTGTTAAGGTGGCCAAGTCTCACTAATTTCTACCAAGAAGACTTAAAGAGAAGAAGAGAACCACATTGAGCCAAGTCACACATTTGCCTTATAAAATTATGTGGAGATTAGCGACATGCACTAATAAAAGAGAAGACATGCACTAATAAGGAGGAGGTTTATGCACTAATAGAGAAGGATTAGGAGGCTAATTGGCGAGTTTTGATTGGAAGGAGAAGCACTTGTCGCATAAACAAGAAAAGGAGAAGACACATGTCGATTTGCACTAAGGAAAGGAAGAGGATTCAAGCATTATAAATAGAGGAATGGAGACTCATTACCAAAAGTTACTCACATTTCTCTCAACACTCAAACGCATAAAGCTTTGCTTTCTCTCAAAGACAAGAGAGGAACAAGAGAGATCATCGAGAGAGAGAGATCATCGAGTAAAAGAAGGAGTTGCCGTCGAATTATTTATAGACGAAGGAGCGGAGTTGTTAGCTGGTGATCATCGAGAAAACACGGAGTTAGTGTTGATATCAAGCGGTCGAAGAGAAGGGAGTTTCTATCGAAGAGGCCGTTGAGAGGGAGACGCGGTTGGACTGAGTAAGTCGAGAACGAGAACGGTTGAAGGAGTGGAGGATTGTCAAGCGAGGACCGTCTGATCGTGTGGTGCCGTGAGTCTGTGCAATCATCGTCGATACGCGAAAGGTGAGTCTGAGGTAGTGCATGTAAGATGGATGCATGTAGCTTTGGTTGAAATTGATTGCATGCCGTGTAGGATTCATTTCAGTGAAAGGTGTAGGAACACATCTAACTTGAATCACCATGCATGTTAAATACGGTTGCATTTTAAGTAAATTTGGGACTTAAAACTTGGTTAGAGGTGCATGCTAAAAAGAGCTAGTTTAACTTGAATATTTTCTTGTTAAAATCCGGTTGCATGCGTGATAAGCGATTAAATAATTTGCATTGTTTTGCATAATTTTAATCGAGGTTGGAACATGCACAAATAAACCTTAAGGATTTAAATGAGTAAATCGGGTAGGCTGCATGTTAATTTGGACTTAAGATTTAAATGGGTAAATCTTAAATGGTTGCATGTGTATTAGGACTTGTAGCATAATTTTGCTCAAGTGGCTTATATTGTTTGCATGCATGTAGAATAATCTTAAGTTGCTTGATTTATATTCTTGCTCCTTGTTGATTATTGCATGTTATATTCTTGCTTGATTTCATGCTAACGTGCTTGGTTAATCATTGCTTGAATTGAGGTGGTGTTTTATTTCAGCTAGTCTCTTGAATGTGTTTCTTGAGTTTTAGCTAGTGTAGTGTGTCGATAATTCTGGTTCCATAAGCGTTTGTCACGCGTGAGTTCCCGACGACCACTCACGCGGGGACATTGTTACGGCTGGCTAGCTACCAGCGTAACCGCTACATGACGATGTAGCTAAAGGTGGGTTCATGCCGGAGAACTTTGTGGTCTCGACATGGAGAAGGAGATGGAACGGAACAGATTATCGAAGGGCCCTAGGTGTAGAGAGTCTAGAGTAATCAAGTGTCTCTTGTTTATGGCTAGGCGTCTTTGCATGTTGCGTGTGGCGAGGTGAAAAGAGTCTGGGATATGTCAAGCGTTCCTTGTCGTATTCCAGATGTCTTGTTTGGTTGTTCGCTTAAGGAGTTTGGGGTAGTTCAAGTATTCCTTGTTTATCCTAGTTGTCCTTGCGAGTTGTGTATAGGTGAAGAGTCTAAAGTGAGCTTTAGTCGTTCTTTGTTGTGTATAGAGGGTTAGAGCGTCGAGTCGAGTCACGTTGATCTACCCTCTCTTGTTTGATGGTAATTTTTATTTGCTTCCGCTATCGCTTTCGGCTGTGTTGCTTTGATTACTTGCTTGTTTTCTTTGCTTGCCGGGGTAGTCGGGTTGGGGAAGTAGAATCCTGTTTAGGATAAAGGGGTACCCAGACTCACTGAGTAATCTTAGATTACTCATGTCTCCGTTGTTGTGGTTTTGCAGGGAAGCCTAAGTGAGTCTAGAGCCGGAGCAAACTTTAGGGTACCGGATAGGGTTTTCATGTGTTCCTTGTAAAACCCTATAATTTTACAAATGGTTATGTATATATTTTTCCGACTATCTAAATATATATTGCTTTAATAATTTGTTTGTGATGAATTATTTTACTAAAGTAATATATATACGGTTTTCAGGAAAACATGGCAAGTTGCAAATGATACTCGGCCTTGTCCGGGCTAACACAACGCACCAGGCCGCAAGGGTTGAAAAGCCTAAGTAACCTCGGTTGCGGGTGGGATTGTGCTAGGGAGGATCGGTCGCGAAGTCTGCAGCTTCCGTCCCTCGGCCGGACCACCTCGGCGCAATTCTGCATGTGGCGTCCCGTGGCAGTCCGATGGCCTTCGTGGTCCTAGGACGGTTCGGGGGCGTTACAACGGTGGTATCAGAGCGGTGTTTTCGAACCCGCGAGCACTTGTGCATTTCAAAGTTTTATCGAGTAATGTGTCGCAAGAACATAGAAATTTTATCCGGTGGTTTGCTTGTCTAGTTTAGGTTGAACCTTAGAATGAACTAAGCGTCTGACCTTTTTTCTTGTGGGTTTTTAGATGTATTCAGGTGATTCAGGTTGCGGGGATGGTTCAGGAGATGAGGGGCCGAGACATGAGGGTTGTGGACATCATAACGGGTTCTTGTCAACGGAATCAGAAAGCGGCCAATGGCTATATGATTCAAGTAATGAGAGTGAGGACGGTGTATTTGATGCCGACGACACCAATTGGTCTGTCGAGACCGATCCGTCCGAGTGTTTGGAGGAAACGGAAGAGTTGGAAGTTAATCAGGATGACCAGACAATAGTGTTGGAGATTGGCGAGCCAAGCCGACTTCAAGTACGAATGGACGCGAAAGGGAAGTTTGAAACTATCCCTGTGGGAGATCATGGAGTGGCGGAGGTGGAACTAGCCGACAGATTGCAAAAGTTATTATTGGATCTTGTGGAGGACCAAGGCGAGGATATCAGTCCCGAAAACTTTATAAGGGAGTACCCGGAGGCGATTGATAAGATTCTAGATTTCTTGACGGACGTGTATGTGCCGGAGGAAGACGGAACTGCAAATGGTACAGGAGTGGTACTCGAGGCCGGAGGTCCGAGTGGTGAACAACCAGCGGAAGAGGAAGCAGAGACGGGTACCAAAATCTTATTGGTGTTAGACGAGATGCGCTCACCGGACAGGGGAAACAAAGATGATGGTGAAGTTGAGGTACCGGAAATCAAGGAGGATTATGAGTTTGGAGAACCAACGGTGAGAAGGGATAAAGTTGTGGAAGTTATTGACTTAGTGTCAAGTGATGATGAAGGAATCCCAACTTTTGTGGTGGAGACAAGAGATGAGCAGGACCCGATACCAAGAGATCGAGAACAAGAAGATGATGCGAGTGTGGAGCCTAGAGAAGAGGCGAGGTTGAGGCCTAGCACAAGGCGTGCGGTGAGAGATCAAGGAGAACCAAGCCGTGTTGTAAGAGAACGGGGAGGATCAAGCCGTGTTGCAATAGATCAAGGAGATCAAGACCAAGTTGTACCAGACCCTGTAGTGTCAAACCAGATAGCGCTGAGACGTGATAGCCCTATTCGAGCTGTGCCATTACAAATGGTGTTACCGGAGGAAGAGGAGGAACCAATGGACCGGGATTTGGAGAAGCTCGCTAAGATGTATGAGTTGAGAAGGCAGAATCGAGAGCAGATAAGGTTTGAAGTTGGTGAGAGTAGTTCGAATTTGAAGAAGCCGAGAATGACGTACCAAGAATTTCAGGCAATGGAGCAGCAAGAGATGCGGCCAGTGACCTTTCAACCGAGAGGCAGGCTGAGAGTGAGAGCCACTGCTCGTAAGAGAGTAGTCTATCCGAATCAAGTTCACATGAGAAATACGCCTTATTGCAAACTGTGCGAAGGCATCGGGCATTGGACGAAGAACTGTTGGAGGACGGCGTTAAGACGCATATGCGACCCAACGGACCAAGATTGTGAGTGGTGCGGACTGCGAGGGCACTTTGCTTATCGTTGCCCAAACCCAGACCGAATGAGATATTGGAGGAGATGTGAGGCGTGCGGAGAACCAGGGCACCCAAACAACCATTGCTGGAGGACAAGACCGCAACACTTTCCGGACCTGGAGGATATGGTATGTACCGTATGTGGTGGAAGAGGACACTATGTCCATGAATGTCCGTATCGGATGGTACGAGAGAGAATAAGCCCAGTCGGTCGATGGGAAGAGACGAGAGAGAATCCGTTAAGGCAAGCTGAACGAGTGAAAGAGAACCCGATGAACCAAGCTAGAACCTCGACGTCTGCTGCCTCTACCTCAACCGAGTCTCCCGCTGAACCGCCACCTGATGAGCCAGTTAGCGAGTGCGTATGCTTTTGCAAAGCATGTACTAGGCTCAGGAACCCGTAGAACTCTTGGGGGGTAAGGGAAGGTTGTTTTCTTTTTGGGCGTAAGTGTGAGGGTTGGATAATTTTCTTGTTGTGTACCTAGAACTAACCTTGTTGTGTTGTCTAGGATCCGAACCCTTAGAAATATCGGCTAGGTTGGTGTAGAACTCGTGTAGCTTTTCCATCGGTTTGTAAAAGTACCTTATGTTCTCTAGCCGTATTTCTCGAAGTACTATTTAACTGCTTGCTAATCCTTGCATGTTTTATTACTTGCTGTGATTGTGCTTGAGTTTTATAGGTTTGCATAGATAATTATATTGCATAATTACCTTGCATTATTTAACGCGATCGACGAAGATTCACATAAGTCACCACAAAGCGCGATCAGACAAGAAGCTCAAGAAAGAACAAGAGAGTTCGACTAAGATAGAACAGTCAGTTCAGATTGTTAACTAAAAGAAGGAAGAGTGAAAAAAAAGGAGAGGGATGATAAAGAAGGTTGAGGCAAACTCAAAGAAACCAAAAGAATAGTGCAAATCAATCGACAGCGGCAAACGTGCAGAGAGTGTCAAAGTAAACATGACCAAGAATGTGCAAAAGGAGGAGGACAAAGAGGGTGCAAGAAGATAATGAACAACAACGGCAAAGCCCTAATATGCTTAAGAGGCAAAAACCAGCCGAAAAAAAAATGATAGGAGAGAAAATCCTAAGGCGTGTAAGGATGAAGAGGTAGGCGAATCGAAGGAGCATCGTAATGAGGCCAATTCAAGTTCTACATTGAAGTGTATCAAGGAGAAATGAGTTAAGCTATGAACGGAAGGAAGAGAGAAGAGTCAGGAACAAGCTGAAGAAAGAGAAGCATTGACTCAAGGAAGTTTATGGTGACCAAGCAATGGTACAACAAAGCAAGAGTCTCAATGTGTGGAGAACCATAAAGATGAGGAGGAGCTAAGTATATGCTGGAGATGCAGAAGTTTTCCAAGAAGCAACTGCAAACAAGGTCCGGGTGTTTTAAGTTAAAACGGTGGTATGAATGTGGAGTTCAATGTTGGAGACAAAACAGCCAAAGAAAGGAGGATTTCGGCAGAGATATAAGCACGATAGTGATTATAAGGCAACGACATCTGTGCCAGGAGTATAACCATCACCAGAAGGAGAAGGAGACGTGAGAATTCGGGGACAAATTCTTATAAGGGGAGGAGAATGTAATGACCCTCACCAAGAGTAAAAATCCCAAAATAAAAGATCAAGGGAATGGACCAGAAAAGGCTTGAAAAGAAAGAAGATGTAAAACAAAGAAGAACGACCAGAAGAAGTCCGAGAAAAAAGTCAGGAGTCGAAAAATGACCAAACCAAGACGGGGTGACCGGGAGTATGGCCAGGACCCTAAGGATGATCGAGGAGTCGAGAAAAATTAGACGAGGAGTCGAAAAAGGTTGCCGAGAAAACTTATCAAGAGGAACGTTAACGACTAACCAATGGACGGGAGGACCGATAGCCATTGACCGAACTATCAAGGAACTGGTCTGAATGCATCAAAGAATGCCGGAAGGAAACATCGAAGGTGTTAGGCAAAGGATGGAGTGTTTTGGGAAAAATTATTATTTTCTCAAAATTTCGGCCAATAAGAATCAAGATAAGTGGGAGATTAATTTCAAGAAGGCTTAGTGGGATTAATGGGAAATTAATTCCCAAGGAAGAAGTGGTGTTTAAGGAGGCCAAGTCATGCAATTTTACACCAAGGAGAAGAAGTGGAGCAAATTAGGCCAAGTCATGCGACATTAAGAAAGGAGTTAGTGGGAGAATTAAAAATTCAAAAAGATTAAGGAAGTTAGTGGAAGATTAAACTTAATCAAGGTGATTAAGGAAGAAGTGGTGTTAAGGTGGCCAAGTCTCACTAATTTCTACCAAGAAGACTTAAAGAGAAGAAGAGAACCACATTGAGCCAAGTCACACATTTGCCTTATAAAATTATGTGGAGATTAGCGACATGCACTAATAAAAGAGAAGACATGCACTAATAAGGAGGAGTTTTATGCACTAATAGAGAAGGATTAGGAGGCTAATTGGCGAGTTTTGATTGGAAGGAGAAGCACTTGTCGCATAAACAAGAAAAGGAGAAGACACATGTCGATTTGCACTAAGGAAAGGAAGAGGATTCGAGCATTATAAATAGAGGAATGGAGACTCATTACCAAAAGTTTCTCACATTTCTCTCAACACTCAAACGCATAAAGCTTTGCTTTCTCTCAAAGACAAGAGAGGAACAAGAGAGATCATCGAGAGAGAGAGATCATCGAGTAAAAGAAGGAGTTGCCGTCGAATTATTTATAGACGAAGGAGCGGAGTTGTTAGCTGGTGATCATCGAGAAAACATGGAGTTAGTGTTGATATCAAGCGGTCGAAGAGAAGGGAGTTTCTATCGAAGAGGCCGTTGAGAGGGAGACGCGGTTGGACTGAGTAAGTCGAGAACGAGAACGGTTGAAGGAGTGGAGGATTGTCAAGCGAGGACCGTCTGATCGTGTGGTGCCGTGAGTCTATGCAATCATCGTCGATACGCGAAAGGTGAGTCTGAGGTAGTGCTTGTAAGATGGATGCATGTAGCTTTGGTTGAAATTGATTGCATGCCGTGTAGGATTCATTTCAGTGAAAGGTGTAGGAACACATCTAACTTGAATCACCATGCATGTTAAATACGGTTGCATTTTAAGTAAATTTGGGACTTAAAACTTGGTTAGAGGTGCATGCTAAAAAGAGCTAGTTTAACTTGAATATTTTCTTGTTAAAATCCGGTTGCATGCGTGATAAGCGATTAAATAATTTGCATTGTTTTGCATAATTTTAATCGAGGTTGGAACATGCACAAATAAACCTTAAGGATTTAAATGAGTAAATCGGGTAGGCTGCATGTTAATTTGGACTTAAGATTTAAATGGGTAAATCTTAAATGGTTGCATGTGTATTAGGACTTGTAGCATAATTTTGCTCAAGTGGCTTATATTGTTTGCATGCATGTAGAATAATCTTAAGTTGCTTGATTTATATTCTTGCTCCTTGTTGATTATTGCATGTTATATTCTTGCTTGATTTCATGCTAACGTGCTTGGTTAATCATTGCTTGAATTGAGGTGGTGTTTTATTTCAGCTAGTCTCTTGAATGTGTTTCTTGAGTTTTAGCTAGTGTAGTGTGTCGATAATTCTGGTTCCATAAGCGTTTGTCACGCGTGAGTTCCCGACGACCACTCACGCGGGGACATTGTTACGGCTGGCTAGCTACCAGCGTAACCGCTACATGACGATGTAGCTAAAGGTGGGTTCATGCCGGAGAACTTTGTGGTCTCGGCATGGAGAAGGAGATGGAACGGAACAGATTATCGAAGGGCCCTAGGTGTAGAGAGTCTAGAGTAATCAAGTGTCTCTTGTTTATGGCTAGGCGTCTTTGCATGTTGCGTGTGGCGAGGTGAAAAGAGTCTGGGATATGTCAAGCGTTCCTTGTCGTATTCCAGATGTCTTGTTTGGTTGTTCGCTTAAGGAGTTTGGGGTAGTTCAAGTATTCCTTGTTTATCCTAGTTGTCCTTGCGAGTTGTGTATAGGTGAAGAGTCTAAAGTGAGCTTTAGTCGTTCTTTGTTGTGTATAGAGGGTTAGAGCGTCGAGTCGAGTCACGTTGATCTAACCTCTCTTGTTTGATGGTAATTTTTATTTGCTTCCGCTATCGCTTTCGGCTGTGCTGCTTTGATTACTTGCTTGTTTTCTTTGCTTGCCGGGGTAGTCGGGTTGGGGAAGTAGAATCCTGTTTAGGATAAAGGGGTACCCAGACTCACTGAGTAATCTTAGATTACTCATGTCTCCGTTGTTGTGGTTTTGCAGGGAAGCCTAAGTGAGTCTAGAGCCGGAGCAAACTTTAGGGTACCGGATAGGGTTTTCATGTGTTCCTTGTAAAACCCTATAATTTTACAAATGGTTATGTATATATTTTTCCGACTATCTAAATATATATTGCTTTAATAATTTGTTTGTGATGAATTATTTTACTAAAGTAATATATATACGGTTTTCAGGAAAACATGGCAAGTTGCAAATGATACTCGGCCTTGTCCGGGCTAACACAACGCACCAGGCCGCGAGGGTTGAAAAGCCTAAGTAACCTCGGTTGCGGGTGGGATTGTGCTAGGGAGGATCGGTCAGGAAGTCTGCAGCTTCCGTCTCTCGGCCGGACCACCTCGGCGCAATTCTGCATGTGGCGTCCCGTGGCAGTCCGATGGCCTTCGTGGTCCTAGGACGGTTCGGGGGCGTTACAGACGCTTTCCTTTTGCTGAAACCGGTAATCGACCACCTGCTGATGAAGACGGTTCTCTGCTAGTATCCAGTTTGATGCCCACGGTAGTCCGTCTCTCGCCGTCGCCAACAAGTGGAATCCCCAGAACCGAACTTCACCCTGCTCTGTCACTTCCTGCGTCGCCACAGGTATTGCCTTCCTCATCTTCGAACTCTTCTTCTTCCTCCTCTCCAATTTCTGAGCCCACTGCTCCAAATACACATGGGCCTAACACCTCGGCCCAGCAAACTCAATCTTCCACTGAGCCCACTGCTCACACCAATAATGATCCGACTCCCACGGATCAGACCGAACCTTCCTCCACCTCCGTAAATCAAGAGTCTTGTGACTCGTCCCCTGCAACCACCCGAATTACACCTTCACCACAACCACAAAATCCTCCACCTCGTCAACCACCTGCAAATATCCACAAAATGCAAACTCGAGCCAAAAATAACATCACAAAGCCAAAAACAAAATTGAATCTCCATGTTGCAGGTACACGACAGTCACGCGAACCGTCAACTGTTACACAAGCTTTGAAAGATGAGAGGTGGCGTCGCTCGATGTCTGTTGAGTATAATGCCCAACGTCTCCATCAAACATGGGATTTAGTTCCTCCCAATCCCACGCAGAATGTTATTGGTTGTCGATGGGTGTTTACCACCAAGTACCATCCTAATGGAGATTTGAATCAATACAAGTCACGATTGGTTGCTAAGGGGTTTCATCAGAAATATGGGGTTGATTATGCAGAAACGTTTAGTCCAGTCATTAAATCAACAACAATACGGTTAGTACTTGAAGTGGCGGTTGCTCGTTCTTGGCCAATCAAACAATTGGATGTTAATAATGCGTTTTTACAAGGAGAATTAACAGAGGAGGTGTATATGGCTCAACCCCAAGGATTTGTTGACAAGGATCACCCTGATTACGTTTGCCGGCTGAAGAAACCAATCTACGGTCTCAAGCAAGCTCCACGTGCCTGGTATCTTTCTCTCAAACAACATCTTCTTCACAATGGTTTTACGAATTCTCTAGCCGATACTTCTCTATTCATTCACCGGACTGCCACGACGTTTACTTATGTACTTGTATATGTCGACGACATTCTGGTCACTGGGAACGACCCCAAGCTTGTTGACCATGTGCTCCATGCCTTTGCTACTCGCTTCTCTATTAAGGATCCCACTGATCTTAGCTATTTTTTGGGTATAGAGGCCACAAGGTCTAAGGCTGGTTTACATCTAATGCAATGGAAATATATTGTTGATCTCCTAGCAACACATAACATGTCTGATGCCAATCCTGTAGCTACACCGCTTCCTGTTTCCCCAAAGCTTACTCTCCATGGTGGAACACCTCTTCATGATGCCAAACAATATCGTTCAGTTGTTGGAAGTCTGCAATATCTTTCGTTCACACGTCATGATATTGCTTATGTGGTGAATCGTTTGTCACAGTTTATGCATCGGCCTACAGACGCACATTGGCAAGCCGCGAAACGGGTCTTAAGATATCTTGCTGGGACTCACCCATGGTATTTTCTTTCATTCCAACTCTGCGATCTCCCTACAAGCATATTCGGATGCGGATTGGGCTGGTGATATAGACAATTTCGTGTCTACCAATGCTTTTGTTATCTACTTAGGACGTAATCCCATCTCTTGGTCCTCTAAGAAGCAACGTGGTGTAGCTCGGTCTTCCACAGAAGCAGAATATCGTGTTGTAGCTAATACAGCCTCTGAAGTTCGCTGGTTATGCTCTCTCCTTACCGAGCTTGGTGTCACATTACCTGCTGCTCCAGTAATCTTTTGCGATAATATCGGTGCCACATATCTATGTGCCAATCCCGTTTTTCACTCTAGAATGAAGCATCTTGCTTTGGACTACCATTTTATTCGACAACAGATTCAGGCTGGTATACTACGGGTCTTACATGTTTCCACGCAAGATCAACTTGCTGACGCCCTCACCAAGCCACTGCCGAGACCGGGTTTCCAACGAGCATGTCACAAGATTAGAGTTCAAAGTCTCCCTCCATCTTGAGGGGGCGTATTACGGAGAATCAAATCACCTAACTCCTTTGATTACGCTACTCAATCACTCTCCTTAATCTCTCATTTACTCTGTAGAATATTGACTTACTATAGTTAGCTTACCCACTCTTGTATATATTATCTCTGTAACACTCATCAATAGACAATACATTCAGCTCTTACAGGCTCAAGAGTCAAGATTGTAGTTGAAGCTTATTAGATATGCATGGCTTATTATTCCTGTGTACTGTCCCCGTGATACTAACCCATTCATGACTCAGGCGATGAAAGAGTCCGTGCAATCTGATCTCCGGCATCAGGTTTCTTTACTGGTTCGTCCCATGCAACAGGTTAGCTTCTTGGTTAAGTCACATTGTATATGTCCGGTTTAACCAGCCAAAACTTGCATTGTAATCTGGTTTATGAATTGATGATAAACCTGTTTTTTCTGCCAGGCTCTTGACGCTGCGTTCCGACACTACGAAGCCGACTTGCAGAGAAGAACCCCTAAGAACGTTGTAGAGGCGGCAACAATTATGAAATCTCTCAGTAGAAGAAATTGAAAAAAAAAATCTATAGAAGATATAGGATATTAACAGTTGAGAGATTATATGATAGATGTCTTTTTTTTTTTTTTTTTTTGACAACAGATTATATGATAGATGTCATCATCAATATAGTGATAAATAAACGTATAAAACTATAATATGAAATTATGAGATAATTGAGGACCAAATCAAATCTATATTTAGAAAGAGAAGAGAAAATATTAATTTATTACTTGAAGTGTGGTCTAGGAGATTTGCATAGATCACACTTATAAAAATTATGGCTCCAATTGTCAAATTTTAAAAAGTTCTTATTAATAAGTAGATGCTACTTAACAGTCTTCTCTTCGTGCTAAGTTTTCTTACTTTTAATAGTTTGTTCAACTAATTAACACATGTTAAATTTTTTATAATGGTCATTTTTGTGATTAGTTTTGGTGTTTTTAATAGCTTGTTCGACTATTTAACAGTGTTAAAAACTAATTTTCTTATGATACATAATAGTTTTTTTCTCTTGTTCAATTTTCTTATGGTTTTTTGTGTTTTTAATAGTTTATTCGACTATTTAACACATAGTGTTAAAACTAAAAGTTTTATATCTATTGTATTTATGTATACTGGTCTTTTTCTTGTGTATTCTTACGGATTTTCATAGTTTGTTTCTAGTCCTATCCCTAGAAGCTTCTGCTACTTCAGTTGGTATCAGAGCCAAGATTTTTCATACCTTTTGATTCATGCACTTAAACGACGGTTACAGTATAATGGTAATTTTTCGTGATCAATTTTCTTACTTTTATCGTGTATTTAGTAGTTTGCATTTTTTAAAGTCAAATTGAAATTTTGTCACATTAATAACTTAATGATGCATACCAATTGAAACTTGCAAAATATAATTCAAACACTATTACATTATTAACAACTAAACACCAATAAAGTAGGCATGAATTTTACATGTGAATCTTGACAATTGTTCATGTTCTTCAATAAATTTTCTTAAATTAAATGTAATCTATCACTTAGAACTTACAAGTTATCTTTACCACATAAAAAACTCAAGTAAAGGGTCCATACCAAACAGTCCATACCATACCAAACAGGGTCCATACCAAACAGTTTCAAGTAAAGGGTAGTTAAATACACACATAAACCACAACAGTTCATTCATCACCACTCTCACAACAACAAGAGCTACGAACTTCTAAAGGTCACAAATCACTCTCTCTACTCTATACTTTCACCATTCATTTACTTTTTTTTTATTCTTTACTTTCACCATTCATTTACTTTTTTTTTTACTAAGTCTCTCTACTCTCTCATCTATACATTTGTTATATTCTTCTTTACCTTGTTCTTGAGTTTTGCTGTTAATAATAAACACCGTACTTGAATATTTCAGGAAAAAAACAATGACGACAAGAGTGGCAGATCAAGGTGGCATCAACGGAGACGTATTCGACGATGGTGTTTACGATTATGTGAGGAAAGTGACTGTCGGAGAATGCTCCCAGGGCATCGGTTACATCAAGATTGAGTACGTGAGAGATGGAGTAGTCGTGGAAAAAGAACATGGAAAAAAGACAGGAACACAAACACAGGTCTTTACTTTTGTATTTCCTATTATTATTCCCTCTCTCTCTCTCTCTCTCTCTCGACGAGTTTAAATGATCTGCTTTGTTTATGAAAATTGCTCTGTTTTGCTCTGTGTTTAAGGCCGAGTTTGAAGTTAATTACCCAGACGAGTACATCACATGGATTTGGGGAACGATTAGAGATGATTACGTATATGGGAGTCGTACCATCGATATCGAGCACCTGGCTGGATTAGAGGAGGTTGTTTATTTGCTCTGTTTTCAGTTCTGCGTATGGTTGTACCATTTTGTAATTGCTCTGTTTTTCTCTTTTTTTTTTTCAGTTAAACCCTCGACTTGAAAATTTTACTATGAAAACTAGTCGAATGGATGAGAATCCAAGGTCTAAGTTTTCGGTGTCGGAGCTTCAGTTCAAGACATCAAGCGGGAGAGCATCTCAGGTGTTTGGTTCGCCCTGTTTGCTTAACAAGGAGTTCGTGTTAGAAGGCAATAACGGAACGAAACTTGTTGGGTTCCATGGTCGCTTTGGTGACTTTCTCTGCTCTATAGGAGCTCACTTTATCTTCGTAACTCCTGTTTTCAAGCAAGTAGAACCTCATGGTGGGATCTATGGAGACGATTGGGACGATGGGGTTTACGACTGTGTGAGGAAAGTGCGTGTTGGAGAAGATGCTGATCGTGTCACCTCCGTTCAATTCGAATACAGTAATGGAGATCAACTGATAACTCACTGTCACGGCAAAAGGTCACAAGAACGTAAAGAGGTATGTAAATATTGGTTTCTTGAATTCATGTTCTGTTTTTATCCACTACTTATAATGTAACCCTGGTTCTGTAGTTTGTGCTGGACTATGAAGATGACGAGTACATAAAGTCCATTGAGGGATTCTACGATAGATATGGTATCATTTCGTCTTTAACCTTCAAAACATCAAAGGATAGAGACTCTGAGGTATTTGGGAAACCGAATGGTACCAAATTCGTCCTCATGGCAAAAGGGTTTGATAAGCTTGTCGGGTTCCGAGGAAGGTCTTTCGGTAATCGTCTCACTGCTCTCGGAGCAAATTTTGCGGTGGTGGTAGCTCCTCCAGTGAAGAAACTAGAAGCAAAAGGTGCGAATCCTGGTTGCAAGGAGTGGGATGATGGGATCCACGAAGGTGTTTACAAGATAACAGTATCAAGCGAACACTCAGTTGTGAAGTCGACCAAGTTCGAGTACGTCAACGGATACGCCGACGGAAAGTACCAAACTGTAAATGGAAACGATCACGTGAAGATCATCCAAGGTGATGATATCAAAGAGGTATTTGTTCTATTTCTCGAATTAATTATACCCAATGAACTTTTTAATGTTAATATAGTTTTATGTTTGGTGTAGTTTAAGCTTTCGTTAGGAGATGAATACATCACATCCGTTGAAGGACACTACGGTCAAAGACTGCCACTTTCTGGAATAGTCCGTGAATTGACTGAACTGATTGGATTCAAATACATAACGATGCTTAAGTTCAACACAAACAAGGGTACATATCAAGCGTTGGGGAACGAAGAAGAAGATCATGAGTATGTGGGAGAATCGTTCGTGTTGGGGATGGAAGGTCACAAGATTGTTGGGTTCCATGGCAAGTCTGCATTTGATACTCTTCATCAAATTGGTGTTTACGTCAAGCCAATCGATAACCCTTAAAACTTTTTTTATTTATAAATAGCAGAAGCTATATATATATGCTCTCCCTAAGTACCTTTTTTATGTTATCGTCATGGTTTGTTGTTTCTAGAATTCCATTTGAATAAAGAAGTACTCTGTTTTATACTCTGTTTTTATATTTACACTAGTTATCAAAATTCTTCAGTAATATATTATTATATAAATACTTCAAATAAAAGCTAACTTAATCCACTAAAAATGCAATAGAGAAACGCTAACAATGATCTTTCGGTTCCAAATCTAAGAAGTGGCATGTAAAGCATAAGGTGCATTTACCATTCCATGCATATTTTTGTCACTATCACATAAACTCATTCTCCACTAGGGAGATCTATCAATATCACATAGTTTCACATTCACTGGTAAAGGGTTATAGAAACTCATTGTTGTGAGTCTTGTAAGAATCAGTATAATTCACAAAGTTGAAACCTTTTTTCGCCTAACAAGTTACAAATTTTTTTGCAAGTTGTATTCAAAACATTAATTTCAATAAAACCTACTTTTTAGAAGTGGAAACGGTTACTAAACTTGCAAAAAAAATTTCACAAATACGAACGATAATTTAATTTTCTACACAACAAAATATCTGTAACCATGCGAAAACAAGAATTTAATGCTTTTGTAGTTCTTTTGAGTTATTGTAAAAAAAAAATACTCACTTCATTCTAGTTTAACTGTCATTTAAGGTTTTTGCACACAAATTAAGGAAACTATTAAATTTTATGTTGTGCTCTTCATTAATATATTTTATAATTTTTTCATTGGTTGAAACTTTAAAACAGTAGGGATAAGATTGAAATATTTATCAAACATCTGCATTGAAAGTCTAAAACAACAACTAATATGACACAAAAATTAAATCCTAAAACGAGAGACAGTTAAACTAGAACGGACGGTAAGTTCGAGAGAGAAAACGACAATCTAAAAAGTCATCCGTCACTTACTTTTGTCTTTGTCCATGCATAATAATTTTGAGTTTTGACTCTCGCAACATACGAGGAATGAATATAATAGTATATCTTAGTATCCGACTTGTTAAACATGTGATCCACACTATAGCTATAGTTTTACACAGGTCAATTGATACGGAAAATTGGATGATAAATAGCCAAATATTCTTAAAATGTAATTGATATTAGTGTATATATAATTTGCTCTGTTTATATCTAATCAATGAAACTATAGTAGATTTACATTGTCTTTTCTTGCGTTCTTCCACATATGGAAGAACATAATTAAAATCATAAAATGTGTAAATTCATTGTTGTTGAACATGCAATCAATTGAACGATTTTTTTTCAATTTTTATTTTATTTGTTGCTAAGGAAAAATTCTCTAATTGTCGTTGGTCCTTCTGGCGCTGTAAAGTATAATTTCTATAAATACTAAAGAAGAAGAAGGAATATTATATACTTCACGAAAACATCACTCCACCGAGAATCAATCTCGAGTTGTCCAAAACAAATGATTTGAAGAAAGTAAGGTCTAAGGTGCCAGTGTAGACACTAGACAGACACACATTCATTCGTTTTGTACGTTAATCTTGTGTGATATACCAAATTTCTATAATTAGAAATGATCTTTGAACATATGACTCTACAACAAAGCATAATGAGAATCAAATTAGTGGACCTATACTATGTACACAATTACACAAATTAGTGGACCTATGCGACTATGCGTGTATTTTAGATTCTAAAAAGTAATCTTCTATTACTATCTTATGTTGTCTTGGTCGTTGTTGTTGTTTATACCTCTCTTTAACAATAAAGTGGTACGTCTCTTCTATTTATGTCGATCAGAAACACTCAACCATACTTATGAATTTTGTAAAACAGAAAAATAATAACCCTTATCTAATTATAGGTAACGAGAACTGATTAATGTAACAAAAGATACATAGATAATTATCATCAAGGAGCAGTAGTTAAAACCCTCATATCATGTCATCATACAAGTTACAGTAATATTGCAACCAAAGTACAGTAAATAGTCTTTGGTTGCATGCCCTAAAGCCTTTTTAGAAACCGGACATGTGGTCCTAGATTAGTTTCTGCCATGTCCTCTTACATTCATTGCACCTTTTGTTCTTCTTGATGGTTCTGATCGTGCATGAGAAGGACTTGGATCAGTCGAGGGAAGCAACACTGGTTGCTCTCTGTTTACAAGACCGCCTGTAAAAATATCAAAGAGATGATTACTCAGTGTTCCCAAAGGAAGGTACAACACAAAAGGGCGTAATTTGAATACTTACTGCCAAAGGAACCAGACCGACCAGGTAACTGCATTTGCCTTCTAGCATTTCCATTCCAAGACTGGTCAAAATCAACCAACTCATCTGCAAAATTTTGCAATTGAAAGCAAAGGGTATATAAGGATCTCATATCCACAATAGAATATTTCTGAGGCTTAACGAGAAAGTGTTACTTATACCTTCGTTTAAATTGTGCAAGGTCTGCGTTGTATCAACACGACCATCTGAGTTAAGTTTACGAGCAACTGTGTGGCCCTGGAAGCATAAGAAACTCACTTATATCTGAGATCCAACAAGACAAGATAAATACTTTCATAACCCTCAGCTCTGTAATGTATAAAACACCTTGTTATGAAGGCCTCTCGAGATCCTGTGTGCAGCTTCCCGCGTTGCAGTGTTGGCCTCTCTGCTTTCTTCAAGAGTTAACTGTTTCACAGTAAGACCGGTTTTAGTAGTAAGCATAAACCAACATTCTTACACACACACACACACCCATTCACACATATAAAATATAGATAACTAGTAAAAGTGAAAAACTTACCCCATCACTTCCAGTCCTTCTGGTCTTGGAAGAAGTGTAGTAGTTACCGTTCTGACCACCGTAAGTAACAGAGGAGCTGTGGAAACTATAACTACGGGTTTGTGGTTGCAATAGTCCATTGTTCACCATACCACTAACATTCATGTTCTGCATTTGCTGTGCGTTCCTTCTCTCCGGATTTGCATTCATGTATTGCAACTCTCTGTTCCTTCTCTCTGCATCAAACATAAAAGAAACACACATTCAGTTCCACTAGATACAGTCCGCTTTATAACTAAGGTAGTTGTAATCACCACCTTCCGCTTCAACTCTAGCATATTCAGCAGTATCAGCCTCATTGTTGGACCGGCCATGTTTGCCAAGACTCCCTTTCTTCTTCTCTTTCCCTTCTTCTTCCTTCTCATCATCAGAATCAATCTCTTCAATAATAGGTCCACGTGAAGATCGACTTGGTCCTGGTGGCTGATCAATAAAACCGGGTGGACGACGCATTTCAGCAAAAGGATTCATGCTGGAACCAAAGAAATTGGAGTGAAACATGCCACCAAAAGGCTGGGTGAAAAAAGGATCATCAAACGGATCTCTTCCACCGAAAAAACTGGACATGAGATTTTGAGGAGGACCATTATTAAAGCCACCAAATCCACCAAAAGGGCCTCCTCCTCCTCCAAAACCAAATCCACCGAAAGGATCTCTACCACCACCTCCTCCTTGCATCTTCCTCCCTGGATAAACTTAAAACTACACAAAACACACAAAAACAGAATTCATAAGAGATCTCAAATTCTCTAGGCCACAACCTACCAACTCTCTAAACTACTTACAAAAGCAGTATCTAAAAGCAATTACAAGGGTAAAATATCACAAAAACGAATCGTCTAAAAAAAAATCAAAATCGAAAAGTACGACATAGCTATAACATAAATCAAAACCCTAACGAGAAACCCCAAATCGAAAAAAACACACAAAAAACAGTGAAATCAAAAACATCATAGGAATTGAAGGAGATTGATTGATCGACATACCTCAAACAACAAGAGGATTGAGAGAGAGAGAGAGACTACTACTCGACTCTCGAGTTATCAATCGTTAGAGGAGGAACTGAGGAAACTTTTATTTTGCCTCAGCAGAAGAAGAAGGAATTTAGGAATAAATAAGAATCTTCAGGAATTACACAAGTCGCGATATGATTGGCTGATGGTTTGGGGCACCGGACACCTTTCCTGTAATTTTGGTCTTCCTGCTCTCATGGATTTATTTCTAAATATGTTGCATAATTTTACTACTTTTTAACTATTTTGTTAAATTCTAATATATTTTTTATTAATTGAATTGTGATTTTTTAATTATTTATATGAGTTCCTTCCCTCTCAATTTCGTATTATTTATAAAAAATAAATAATTAGTATTGAAAAAAAAAGAAGAAAAGTTAAAATTTTGGATATTTATAACTAAAAGTTTTTTTTTTGCCAACGTATATTATGCATGAATAACATACAGGCAAAAAATCTTACCACATTATTTTATTCTATAACATACAGGCAAAAAATCTTACCACATTATTTTATTCTAACTTTTTGGTAACTAGAATTTACATTTAATGGTAATTTTCCTCTATACTAAAAAATAAGTAACATTTTATTCTCTTAAAACTGTAGTGTTATATTTTTAAATAAGCATGGACAATTTATGCATGTAATATTTATTAAGAGTATATACGTAGAAATATAGTTTACTATATAAATACTTGTTTTACTCCAAATCGAAAATTCCATAACACAAAACCAAAATCACCATCATAAGATCAATTGGAAAGTTCATTCATTGAGCTCAAAACAACAATGATCAGGATTTTAGTTTTCTTGTTCTTACTCAACAGAAATATTTAATATAAAAAAAAAATCAGGAACTATGTCCTACAGACATCACACAGTGATTAGCTGATGATTTTATCGTTTTACTATTATTTTTTTCTTAGGTTTTTGGTATATGCAAAATACATTCAATAATAATTTTGACCTATACTAAAAAGAGAGTGAAAAAAATTCACATTTTTATTATATTATCAAACCGTAGTATCATATTTTTAACTGAGCATGGAAAAAAAATCTATGCATGTAATATTTATTGAGAGAAGAAATATATATAGTTTCCATATATCTATACTAGTATTTTTGCAGCAGTTTTTGCTCAAAAATACTAATAAGGAAAGATTTTGTAATTAATGCTATTAAATTTTGTCAACCTCTTAGTATTATATGAGCTTCTAGACAATATTTGATGTTCATAATTCATAATTAATGGGCCTCTGTTTGTTTATGTTGTAGAAAAATCGATAGTCCAATTTTTAGATTAGAATATACATAAAATTAAATAATGCAAGATAAATTAAATTATATTATTATGCAAGATAAATAATCTATCATATTATTAAATTAGAATATATATAAAATTAAATAATATCATTCAGTTATATACATTAATTCATATTATTAAGTCACACAATAATGCAAGATAAAATAGATTTTTGAAAATAATTTATACAACAAACTTAGAAACAAATTATATTTTAATAATATATAGATTATATTTATAAAAAATAAAATAAAATTTTGTCCCGCGGTGTACCGCGGGTCCTGATCTAGTTTAATAACTATAAAAAAAACACCAAGGTGATATACATGTACACTTACAAAAACAAAAATGGCCACTGAAATACATTTTTGAGATACACTTTTGTAATTCAAAGCTATATGTATACCACTAGGTGCAACATAAGAAACTTGGAGACTCGGAAGGATTTTGTAGCTCAATCAGTCGTTCTCCTTGGATGGCTCGAGGGTCTCCACATCTACACTGGGTACAGTGTCTTCCATCACCAATGGGGCTGTGAAATCAAAATCTTCGAGCGGGGCATTACTATAATCTGGATTGGCCTCAATGAAAGCTGCAACCTCAGTGTGCGTCTCCAACTTCTTTCCAGTAGAAGTTATGTAGTACACATCCATTCCGGAGTAGTCTGTTCTCATAACTACGTTCCTCTTGAACCCTCTTGGTGTCTCAGGCAAGCCACGCTTGTCAACGACCCATGGCTTAGAGGAATCATACTTGAGTTCTTCAGCATCTTCACATGTCATCCCTTCTATTCTCTCACACACAAACTTGTCTTCTCGAAGTTTCCTTCTGATATACTCGTAATTTTCTAGAGTATTAATCTGCCTCCACTTGTAGCACTCCTCACATTGCACAGCAAAAATACGAGTCTCCATCTCTGAAGAAGTACTGGCTTTGCTCTGCACAAATAAAAATATGGATAGCTTAGTTGGCTAAATGGTACAAAGAATAATTGGTCGACCTAACGTATTCCATGTATAAAGGAAAGACACAAACAATGGTACTTCGAAAAAGCATAATCTTTAAAACCAAATTTGACAAAAAAGGTAATTTGGAATCGAAAAACAAAAGATATATCTTGATTAAACCATAAACTACACATCAGAAAAAGACACATCATATCCAAAATTATACGTAAATACACCTATTATGTTTGCATCAGAGCATCATTAGCGGTGAGAAGGTGTCACCGTTACTCAAAGAAAAAAAATTAAGATTTTAATAAATGACTAATAAGTGATTGACATGTGTTAAAAAACACTGAGAATTCTTTCTTTCACCAGTAACTTCAGCAACGCTTCTTTACTTTCTCTCTTCTATTTATTTTTTATTTGTTTTTATTAAAAGAACTGGGAGAAAGCAACCACCAGTAATCTTGGTCTCTTAAAAAAAAAAACTAGTGTGTATTAAACTTTATGATTTTTCCATTGAGGAATCCCAAAGTTGAAGAGATAGAATTGAAATGTGTAAAACATAGACACATAAGATTTGTGAGTATTATTATAAAAGACAACAAAACAAATTGAAGCGTGGAGAGTAAAAATGGTTTTGCTTTAGTTGTATTACCTCAAGGGTCGTCGAATTCGCAGATCTAGCGTTCATCTCAACTTCTTCAAATTCACTGCCATAACAAAAGAAAAAACACACAAACCCTTCAATTTCAAGCTCTAACAACCAGATATATACAAAAAAACAAATATCCAAACAAGAGAGTGGTTCAACACAGTGTATATACCTCACACAACAATTTCAATGGAAAATCTGAGAGCAATTTTTGTTGGGTAATGAAAGGATTGTGTCATGTAACCCTCTTTTTATAATGCAATTTGTGTGGTAAGAAAACTGAAAGAAATCTTGTCTAAACTGTAAGTACAGTTGTCCTCAAACGATTGACTAAAAATCTTATCGCATACCATTTATGTAGATTTTTCATGGACTTTTTTTTTAAACATGGCATAATTTACTTAAAATTATATTTTTTTTCTTTAGTTAAATCCTTAACTAATTATAAGTCTTACTATTATCAATGTTTTGATACGTATGAAGCCCATCGTCCACCAATCCTCTACCGATTACAGGTGAAGGGTCAAGGCCCAACAGACAATCCAGTAAAAAGGAGAGATCCATAAGTTTCAGGAATAGTCTCTAGTCTTATCTGAAGTTGATTATTCAAATTAGTGAGTCAATAACCAGGGTTAAGAAACAACTCGAGAAGCTAGATGACATGGAGAAACAAATGGGCAAACTGGATGTTCTGGAGCGGATTTAGAAACGTCTTTGGAAAAGAAAGACGCTCGTGGGTGACAGAGAAAGGTTCCGGGGAGGAGTTGCCACAGTTTGCCCATTGGGTAGTTGTCACTTATTCAATGTATCTAGCCATAACGGCTAGTGAGGTGGACAAAAAGACACAATAGTATAAAAGTAAGGGTGAATTACTCAAATGTTACTCATTTTATGTAATATTACCAGAATCTACAAAAACCTTTTTTTTTACTAGAATGTTTTGGATATTTTCAAAATACCCAGCGTGCCCCTGTTTTATGTTACCGGAAAAAACGTTATTACAAAAATGTCATTGCCACGTCAGACGCCACGTCAGAAATCGCTGACGTGTAACCATAACTCAGCCGTAACGCGATACAGAGTATGTTGCGGCTGAGTTATAGGTATGTTGCGGCTGAGTTATCGGAAAAACATTTGAGTAAGAGCGGACGGCTGACTTATGAAAATCTGGCTGAGTTATGCACATAAGTCAGCCAAGAGTTATGGCTGACTTATTAAATTTGGCTGAGTTATGCGCATAACTCAGCTGTAGTAATGGCTGAGTTTTCACCTGATGGTTGAGTTGTCAAGATTTTGGCTGAGTTATCACTACGACACGGTTGAGTTGTCAAAATTTTGACTGAGTTATCACAACGACACGGCTGAGTTGCCATTTTCCGACTGGCTGAGTTATGAAAAATGGCTGACTTATGAGATGTAGTTACGGCTGAGTTATGGTAAAAAAAACTATAACTCAGCCGTCATAGGCTGACTTATCGACAAGTCAGCCGTTTGACGGCTGACTTATTGGCAAAAGATTAATTACTAGAATGTTTTTCAGTTACGGCTGACTTATCAAACGATACAGCTGAGTTACATATTTTCAGTTCATGAAGCGGCTGAGTTTGGCAGCAATTTTTTTTGCTTTTTAATTACTGTAATGTTTTTCGTGTTGTGGCTGAGTTACATTGTTAACTAAACTTCTTTGTTACATTGCAAATTAAAAAATTAACTACATGCATGCCATAATATTTAAAATCTTATCATATTTAGGTCTATGTCTATTTTCATTTCAAATGATAATAAAAAAATAATAATTTAGGAGAAATAAAATAACTAATTAAAAAAGTTATTAAATAAAAGAAAAATAGTAAAAAAAAAATCTCCTAAATTATGAATTAAATAAAAACGAAAAAAATAATTTTTTGTATTATATAAATGAATTTTCGTTTTTTTAATTAAAAAAAATAGATAACTCAACTTACCACATCTTTAACTCATGAAAATTTCCATGATGTTGAATAATCTTTTGAGTTAACAATTTTACAAAGGATATACCTCAAACTTGTACATCAACCATAACACATGATTATTCAAACTCAACTTCAAAAAAATTAGTTTTGTTAGTGATTGGTAACATTTTTGAATAAAATTTAGGTCTATGTCTATTTTCATTTCAAATAATAATAAAAAATAATAATTTAGGAGAAATAAAATAACTAATTAAAAAAATTATTAAATAAAAGAAAAACAGTAAAAATTATTTTTCTCCTAAATTATATGAATTAAATAAAAACGAAAAAAATAATTTTTTTGTATTATATAACTGAATTTTCGTTTTTTTTTAATTTAAAAAATAGATAACTCAACTTACCACATCTTTAACTCATGAAAATTTCCATGATGTTGAATAATCTTTTGAGTTAACAATTTTACAAAGGATATACCTCAAACTTGTACATCAACCATAACACATGATTATTCAAACTCAACTTCAAAAAAATTAGTTTTGTTAGTGATTGGTAACATTTTTGAATAAAATTTAGGTCTATGTCTATTTTCATTTCAAATAATAATAAAAAATAACTAGAATATGACCCGTGCTAGAGCACGAGTTGAAATTCCTTCATTTTGTTTATTTTGGTAATTTTTATTTAAAACATCGTATATATAATTATTTTATTTGTTTTAAAAGGTCTTTTTGGATGGAAATACTATGGCATGAAATCATATATTGAATATGACTTATGAAAATAACATCTATTTTGTAAGTTATATTCTAGTATATCTAGATTTTGGCCTGTGGTAGAACGCGGATTAAGTTGTGAGATAAAAAAAAAAATTTTGTTTTTTAATTTTATTTGATTTGTTTAGTGTTTAAAATTATACATTATATTTTGATTGTTAATTCTATGACTTAACCTATAGTATAACGCATATTAATTTTAGGACCGAGATATTAGTATGTAACATATATTTGTCAAAATCATCGTGACCGAGAAAACCTACCAAAAAACATTATTCCAAACTTAAATTCAATCTGAGAAATCATATTTTTGAAATGTTAACCCGTGCTCTAGCAAGAAATCATATTTCTTGAATTTTTTTCCATATTATTTACCCTTGCTATAACAAATCAAATTAGAATGTTTATAATTTTTAACTTTTTGATCTATCATATATTTATGATATTCTTAAAAATATCAAATTAAACTATTTTTAAAGATTCCAAATTAAATTATTTTAAAAGTTTATTATTGTATATAAAACTATACAATTCAACAAAAGAAATATATGAAATGAATTTAAATATTCAAATCTTGACCCATTACTCAGTCAAAATTTTCTGATAAAGTTAGGTAAGATTTTATTTTTTTAGTATAGTTGGAAATCACTTGTAATCTACGGAAGAGTGATTAATTTCTATTAATTTCTGAGATTTTTTTGTCTATATATGGTTAGTTAAATATTCTTTGAGATTTTATTTTATTCTTTGGAATATCCTTTTTAAGAGGATCATAATCCTAAATCTATATAACCTATCAAATAATTAATCCATATAATCTATCAAATAATTAATCTTAATTATAACCA
This sequence comes from Camelina hispida, assembly GCA_023657505.1. NCBI lineage: Eukaryota > Viridiplantae > Streptophyta > Magnoliopsida > Brassicales > Brassicaceae > Camelina > Camelina hispida. The sequence goes on along the minus strand of CP094635.1, from coordinate 13,104,688 downwards.
ATATTAATATTATATGGTCTATCAATTTGAAGTCGTGTACTTCCGTTTTATCAAATAGAGGATATTTTTAAACAATCATAGTTTTTAAAATATGTTTTCTCGGAAAATGTTTAAAATATGAATATTTTGTATATTTTTTCTTCTGATTAATGGGTCATATGTGAATTGAAAGATACTAAACAAACGATTTACAATGCCATAGTTGGGCCTATGTTATCGTAGAAGCCTATTATGTATTACTATTGTTTATTATAATATATTATCTGATTAAAAAACCGAAGATATATTTGCTCCACGATTTATGGGATTTATGGATTTATTATTTATTATCTATATATGAAGAGTTGTTAATGTATGATGAACGATTTATGATTAATGTATATCCTATATATAACCTATTTGTATGCATTTGTAACCATTTATAAAAAAATATAAAGTCTACAAAAACTAAGTTGTGTACTTCCCTTTTATTAAAAGGGAGATAATTTAGGAGAAATAAAATAACTAATTAAAAAAATAATTAAATAAAAGAAAAACAGTAAAAATTATTTTTCTCCTAAATTATATGAATTAAATAAAAAAGAAAAAAATAATAATTTTTTTGTATTATACAACTGAATTTTTGTTTTTTTTAATTAAAAAAAATAGATAACTCAACTTACCACATCTTTAACTCATGAAAATTTCCATGATGTTGAATAATCTTTTGAGTTAACAATTTTACATAGGATATACCTCAAACTTGTACATCAACCATAACACATGATTATTCAAACTCAACTTCAAAAAAGTTAGTTTTGTTAGTGATTGGTAACATTTTTGAATAAAATTTAGGTCTATGTCTATTTTCATTTCAAATGATAATAAAAAATAATAATTTAGGAGAAATAAAATAACTAATTTAAAAAGTTATTAAATAAAAGAAAAACAGTAAAAATTATTTTATTTGATATATGAATTAAATAAAAACGAACAAAATATTTTTTTTGTATTATATAAGTGAATTTTCGTTTTTTTTAATTAAAAAAATAAATAACTCAACTAAAATAGGGGAAATAAAATAACTAATTAAAAAAATTATTAAATAAAGAAAACAGTAAAAATTATTTTTCTTGATATATGAATTAAATAAAAAACAAAAAAAATAATTGTTTTGTATTATATAACTGAATTTTCGTTTTTTAAATTAAAAAAAATAGATAACTCAACTTACCACATCTATAACTCATGAAAATTTCCATGATGTTGAATAATCTTTTGAGTTAACAATTTTACAAAGGATATACCTCAAACTTGTACATCAACCATAACACATGATTATTCAAACTCAACTTCAAAAAAATTAGTTTTGTTAGTGATTGGTAACATTTTTGAATAAAATTTAGGTCTATGTCTATTTTCATTTCAAATGATAATAAAAAATAATAATTTAGGAGAAATAAAATAACTAATTAAAAAAGTTAGTTTTGTTAGTGATTGGTAACATTTTTGAATAAAATTTGAGTTAAGTCCATAACTCAACTTAAGTCAATAGTAACACATGTTACCAGTCATAATATCATCTATTTACTTTCAGATTTTTCTTGTGATAACTCAGCCATAACTAACTATAACTCAGCCGTAAAGTCATATATATCATCCATTTACTTTCAGATTGTTTCTTGTGATAACTCAGCCATAACTCACTATAACTCAGACGTCACATGACCTTTCGTTTTCCCGTAATGATTATAACTCAGCCGACACATGACCTTTCGTTTTCCCGCAATGATTATAACTCAGCCGTAAAGCGATATTTTGGCGTGAAACCATCTGTTAACCTAATAATAGACATATTTCCATTCTAAATTTAAATTTTGAGTTATAATAATTTTAATATTCAATTGTTGGAGAAATACTTTTAGAAAAATAAAATTCTAAATTCGAATAATAATTAGTTAATTATTTGCAATAATATCTTGTGATAAAAAGCTCACTTATGAATTTATTATGCGTGCGGATTTGAGTAGGCACAAAATTAGTGATTTTTCGCGCTTCCCTAACAACACTTTTTGTGACATCGAGTGACGTTTTAATACTTATTAGGAATCTGACAGAACAAAAGACCCAGATATTAGTTGCAATAATATCTTGTGATAAAAATCTCACTTTATGAATTTATTATGCGTGTGGATTTGAGTAGGCACAGAATTAGTGATTTTTCGCGCTTCCCTAACAACACTTTTTGTAATATCAAGAAACGTTTTAATACTTATTAGGAATCTGACAGAACAAAAGACCCAGGAAAGAAGAATACGTTTTCATATTATTGAGAAGACCCTAAACGATAACTCAGCCATAACTTTACCATAACTCAGCCAACCCTCAAATTAGAATGACTAAATAACCAACCAAACCGAACCGAACCGGAAACTTTTATTTCCATTATTTTCGGTTAGTTACGGTTATATTCGGCTTGCTATCGGTTATATTAAGTTAATCGACCTAATTTGGGTAACATTTGGATTATTTATGGTTATATATTCATTTAACCGACACATAACCGGAAATAACCGAAAAATAATTTCAAAAAATTTTAAATTTTAAAATGGTTATCATATTAGTATATCCAAATTACCACCTTAAACCAAACACAATATAACCAAAACAAAATTGTTATATTAAAACCCATAATGTTGGAAATATGAACCCTACACCTCAAACCCTAACCCTAACCCCTAAATGTCATATTTTGAATGTTTTACACATTTTGATCAGACTGTGTAAAAATCAATCTTTGTCTATAATTATTACTTTTTATTGCTTATAATGATTGTAATAGTCATTTTTTCATTCTATATTTTAATTTTGAGTTAAAATAATTCTAATTTACAAATATTTCATAAGTCAGCCGTTTATGTTGATAACTCAGCCATATCAGTCAAATGTTTGAGAAATACTTTTATTAAAAAAAAAATTAAAAAAATTCAAATTCAAAATTTAAATTCCTTTTAAATAAAAAATCGCTAAAATCTCATTTATTACGTGTGTGGTTCTTAACAATAAACATAATTATTGTTTGCGTCTTCCCAACAACACTTTTTGTATTCTCGAGAAGGTATATAATAAATTAATATATCCGTTTGCATAACTCAGCCATAACTTTACCATAACTCAGCCAACCCTCAAATTAAAATGACTAAATTACCGACCAAACCGAACCGAACCGGAAAAAATAATTTTTCCAATTTGGTATTTTTGAATTGGTATGTTTGGTTAATTTTGGTTATATTCGGCTTACTTTCGGTTATATTAGGCTAATCTACTTAATTACAATATATTTTGGGTTATTTAACCGACCCATAACCGGAAATAACCAAAAAAAATCCATATTACCACCTTAAACCAAACACATTACAACACATTAGAACCAAAACCAAAAAACAAATAATGTTACTCATCTGAACTCTACATCTCAAACCCTAAACCCCAACCCTAACCCTAACCCCTAAACGTCATGTGTTGTATGTTTTACACATTCTTGTGAGAATGTGTAAAAATCAATATTTCTCTATAATTATTACTTTTTATTGGTTATAATAATTGTAATATTCATATTTCAATTGTACATTTAAATATTGAGTTATAATAATATAAATTTACAAATATTTCATAAGTCAGCCGTGTAAGTCAATAACTCAGCCATCACTTAGTCACTTTTTCGGAAATTTTTTATTTTTTATTCGAATTTTGAGTTCAATTTTTTAATTATTTTGTATAATATATTGTGAAAAAACTAACTTTATAAATTTATTACGCGTGTGGATCTGAGCAGGCACATAATTATTGTTTGGGTTTCCCTAACAAAAACTCAGCCATAACTCAGCCGTACGAAGTACATAATTCAGCCGTACGAAATACATAACTCAGCCATAACATATATGTATATTTAATATTTATCAATATTAAATACACAAAGATATGTATCATATGACCTCACTTAAATGTGTATCATATGGCCTCAATTCACATAAATATGTATCATATGGCATCAATTCCATGTTAGACCATCTTTATTATTGGTAGTATGTTATTTTTAGATTCTTAAATTTTTTAATAATAAATTTTGTACCTTTTTAAAATAAGAACTTTTATAAAGTTAATTATATTTATCCTCTCCAATGGTGGAGTTCTTATTGATAAAAAAAAACATTTTCAAAATCATTTCTTCTTTGCCTTCTTTTCAATCCAAGAGTGAGGGCAAGTTTCTCCTGAGAAAATCACATCAACACTGACCAAAAAGAATAAACGTTTTCTTAGTTGTCAAAGTAAAAAATGATATGAAAACAAGCCAAATGACTATACCCTGCAAATGAAGTATTAAGGACTATACCTGCAAATGACTATATCTGCAAATGACTATACCCTGCAAATGACTATATCCTGCAAATGACTATACCCTGCAAATGAAAACAAGTAAACAACTACGGCCAAATGAAGTATTAAGGAAGCATTATAATCATAGAACTTCATGAGACAGATGATCCATTATCTGAATCTCTCTTCCCACATCTTCAACATCCACAGGCTATCGTTTTGAAATTTTTGATTAACAAAACACCAAAAAACTCAATAATCAACAGACTACAATAAACGCAAATTCAGATTCATGAGATATTCAAAAAAAAAATTAATCCCTCTGTTTCTAATCAAAAAAACAAGTCAATTTGGATTTACATACCAAACACCAACAAAGTATAAAGCTTGATTTAAGTTTAAGAATTAAAAAAAAACGAATCGATGGAGAAGAAATCATTGCCTCTCAAATTACAAAACCAAGAGATCCATGATGTATCATCCCCTTCCGATCCACTCACATCAGACCCTTCACTATCACTTTCAGATTCCACTGCAAAAGAATCATTAAAAACAATGCAAATTAAAATTAAAACATACCACAACAAAAAAAACCACAGATGTGAAAGAAAGAAAGAAACAAACCATCGGGAAGCTGAGATTTAGCAGTGGAGGTAGATTTGAATGAAAAGGGATCTTTGTCTTTAGAAGTGAGAACCCTAGATGTGGTGTTGGAAGCTGAAGATTTCTCTAGTTTCTTATTGAGTGCATCGTTGATTCGTTTCCGATCAATAGCTCCACCGAGGATCTCCGATCTTGACGACCCACCTCCTCCTCCACTACGTTCCTTGTACATAATTCGATTCCTCCAGAACAAAAGCTTTAGATTCTCAAAGTCTCACACTTTCTCAAGCTTTGATAGGTCCGAACCCTTAAAATCGAATCGGTGATTTTAGTAAAGTGAAGAAGAAGAGAAGAAGATGTGAGACGACGAGAGAGAGATTTTTTTTTTTTTTTTGGGTTATGAACAGTGGAAACGGTTTGATTTACCTTTTTGACATAAACAAGAAAAAATCAATGTCAAATTCTGAAAAAAACCTGCTTAGTAATGTGGAAAATCGAAATGATGTGTATTTTAATTTGCTGATGTGTATTTTTTTTTTTTTTTAATTTTTTACTCAAATTCGAAAAACAAAACCCAAGGGGTAAATTGTAATTACACTCATGGTACTAAACATTCTAGTAATTTTCAAAAGATTTATAGATATGAGTAATAAACCAACTTTTGGATAACATTTCGGTAATTCTTTCTAAAAGTATAGGGGGAGCGTTTTGACTTTTGAGAAAGATATCGAGAGTTTGGGTGAAATATTGTAATGGAGAGGAAGAGAATCCATAAGTTCTCTTGGTTGTAACTCATTTTCATCATTAATAAAGATAAATGTTCTCTTTGATTCATTGTTATTGAGTTCTCATATCTGATTCTTATCAATTTGGTATTAGAGCAGTATATTCTGGGACACCTACTCTCACGATGCCACCAAAGAAGATGGAAGATTTGGAGAAGATGGTTGAAACCCTTCAACAAGATGTCCAAAAGATCTCGGCATTGGAGGATGATGTCAAAGGGATGAAGAAACAACTCGAGAAGCTAGATGACGTGGAGAAACAAATGGGCAAACTGGATGTTCTGGAGCTGATTTAGAAACGTCTTTGGAAAAGAAAGACGCTCGTGGGCGACAGAGAAAGGTTCCGTGGAGGAGTTGCCACAGTTCAAGTCCAGAATCAAACCAACATACGTGGTACCATGACTTTTCACCCCTAGTCTGACTCCACCACTGATTCAGACGCAAGATCAGGGAGAGACGCCAGAGAAATGTGAACCTTTAACTCAGAAGATCGAGGTTCCTCTGTTCGATGGTGAGAATGTAGACGGCTGGGTTCACAGAGTGGAGCAGTACTTCAAGATGGGGGATTTCACAGATGAAGAGAAACTGAAGGCGGGGAGGATGTGTTTTGATGGTGAAGCTTTAGCATGGTATCAATGGTAGAAAGACCAAAACCCCTTTATGGGGTGGAAACAGCTCAAGGACAGGGTTTTGGAAAAATTTTCCCTAACCCATGAGCTTTGTGAAGGGAAAAAGTTGTTGTTGCGACAAGATGACAGTGCCGGCAAGTACTGTAAATATTTTATTGCTCTAGCTTCCAACGCCCCAGAGAAAATGGAGAAGTTTCTAGAAATAACGTTCATGATCGGCCTGAAACCTAAGATTCGAGTGGGGGTTAAGATGTTCGAGCCTCACAGCCTAAAGAAAATGATGAGTTTTTCTAGAAAGGTAGAAGATTGGTTCGGTGAGTCGCCATCGGGAGGTTTATCGGAGAGCATGAGCAAAATGACACCGCATGTGGGGGGGAAGAGAAAGGATTCACACGTGGCAGTCAATATTCGTCGGGAGGGGTAGTTTCATCTAATCACAAAACAAGTACCACTCAAGAAAGACAACCGACGTCGTTTCGAGCCAATGGTGACAGAAACAATGCTCAAGTTAAACCTAATGAAGTGAAACGACTTTCCTAACGCCGCCTGACCGAAGCAGAAGCTAACGACAGACGCGGAAAGGAACTTTGTTTCTGGTGCAACGAAAGATTCCACGCAGGACACAAATGTCATCTGAAGGAGCTTCATGTGTTAATGGTAAATGAAGAACTACCAAAGGAGGAAGAAGTTACAGATGGGGAGGAGGAAGCTTCCGACGCCGTCACCGGCGAAGTCACTGAGTGTGCGGTACTATCCTTAAGTTCAGCAGCTGGCATATCTTCACCACGAACCATGAAGCTCCGGGGAAGTATCTAGTGCTCAGAAATAAATATTCTCATTGACATTGGCGCATCCCACAACTTCCTATCTCACACTATAGCTCATCAGATGGGAATCGCAACAACGGGAACACAAGAGTATGGAGTGTGGATGGGGACAGGTCTTACTGTATGTGGTACGTGAATTTATCAAGGCATCACATTGGAACTTCCAGGTTATGCTCTTATCACTAGTTTTCTACCGCTTAATTTGGAAGGCGTGGATGTTATCTTGGGTATGCAATGGCTTGAGAAAATAGGAGAAATGAAAGTGAATTGGAAGGAACAAGTGATGAAGTTTACTGTGGGAGACGAAACCATTACCGTTCGGGGAGATATCAGTCTCACCAACACCGTTGTATCCTTAAAGGCGATGTGGAAGACACTCTAACAAGAAGGAAAAAGAATGTAGGTGGAATTCAGCGGAATACAAGAAGGAGGGAAGAGACCGATTCAGCTATCGACAGAGTTTGAGTCACTACTGACTGAGTTTGTTACAGTGTTTGAAGAAACTCAGGGTCTACCCCCGTCTCGAGGGAAGGAACACGCTATCAATCTCAAAGCATGCGCTGAACCCGTCAATGTCCATCCCTTCCGGTATCCTCATGCACGGAAACCAGAGATTGAAAGGCAGATTGCTTCAATGTTAACTGTGGGCATCATCAGAGAGAGTTGCAGTCCTTTCTCAAGCCCGGTATTGCTGGTAAAGAAGAAGTATGGGAGCTGGATATTCTGCATGTACTATCGTGCCCTCAACAAAGCCACAATACCATACAGTTACCCTATTCCCATGATAGATCAGTTGCTAATTGAACTTCAGGGGGCCAGTATCTTTTCCAAGCTGGATTTGAAGTTTGGCTATCATCAAATCCTGGTAATAGAAAATGATGTTCCCAAAACCGCCTTCCGATCACACGATGGCCACTACGAATTCCTTATCATGCCTTTTGGCTTGACCAACGCACCTGCCACCTTTTAGTCACTAATGAATGACGTGTTTTGGCAATACCTTCGCAAATTTGTATTAGTCTTCTTCGACGATATTCTTGTTTACAGCAAGACAGTGCAAGAACATTAAGAACACTTGCAAGCAACCTTACAAGTTTTACACCAACACAAGCTGTTTGCAAATCAGAAGAAGTGCCAGTTTGGAAGCAGACAAGTGGAGTATTTGGGGCATGTCATTTCTGTAGAAGATGTGGCAGCAGATCACAGCAAGATCAGTGCTATGATAAAGTGGGAGATCCCAAACAAACTCAAGGCTCTAAGAGGGATTCTTGGCCTCATGGGGTACTATTGCAAGTTTGTGAGGGGATATGGGGACATAGCTTGACCTTTAACTTATATGTTTCGAAAGGACCAATTCATCTTGTCAAAGGAGGCGCGCAATGTATTCAGCAAGCTGAAAGAGGCCATGATGTAAGGTGTCGACTGGTTCTCCCGCTACCTCTCGCAAACACTGCGTTTGCAGGTGGTAGTGGTTGCTAGCGATTGGTGCCAATCACACAAATCGCTTCCAATCGCTCCCAGCCGCTTCCAATCGCTCCCAACCACTGAATTCCAAAAGCTGCTTCCCGCAAGCGTTTGCGGTTGCGGGCGTTTGCGTTTGGATTTTTTTTTTTTTTTTTTTTGAAAAAACTTGAAACAAATCAATGATAATGAAATCTTTTTTATATATATATCTTTTACCTAACTATTTTATTCATTAAGGATGAGAGAAAATGAACTACGGATACGATTGAGAATATTAAAAAATAAACAATTGGAAGAAAATAAGATTTCAATTAACAATAACCTAGAAAACTTGATGTAAATTTAATAGCACATCACACATAAGTTCAAAAAAATCTATATAAATATAACATTTCATAAGAAATTTAAGAAAATAAGAAGATTTGTGAAAAATATAAACACGAGTGACTCTTCTCAACTCTCGCTTGATCATTACTACCGATGCAAATACTGCCCCACTGAACTTATTGAGTGTGTGAGATTTAAAAAAGAATATCTACGATCTAAAACATATGTTTAGTCATTTATCAAATTACTTGATTAAAGTTTTGGTAAAAAGTCAAATGCATAAAATAATAAATATTTCACTATGAAATTTATTTGTTTTTTAAATAATTATTTTAGTATTTTTAATAAATTTTAATTATAAATCAAGTTTAATAAAGTTTTTGATATTTTAAAACATTTATATAATTATATATCACGTTTATTTATGTTCCAACCGCTATTGCACCCGCTGGTCAACCAGTCGTAAACCTCCCGCAAACGTACCACTTTTAAACCGCTGAACTAGTCGTTCAATACGTTTAATAACGCTTGAAACCGCAATCTCCCGCTTCCGCAATCTCCCGCAACCGCAACCGCAACCGCAACCGCAGCATTTGAACCAGTCAAGCCCTAAGAACGGGAGCTGAATTACCGGTTGTAGTAGTGGCTGAAGTACTACGTGACAGACTTCTTGATGTACAACCTGACGAACTTCCCGATAGACTGCCTGAAATAGTTTTTGGAGATAACCAGCTTGTACCAGTTAAGAAGAATTATCAACTCTTTCTGAATTTGGAGCTGACCGCTGGAACAAGAAGTGATGCGGACATTCAACGAGCCGAAATATCAAATCGTTGGAATAAGACCCGTGCACTCTTTTTCCCTTATCTAGGGTTTTTCCCAATGGGTTTACCTAGAAAAGTTTTTAATGAGGAAACCTCCTTCCACATATCTTCCTACACATATTTTAAGGAGGAAGATCAAAGAAAGCCACCCTTGTTTCGAGCTAGTTCAAGACATGGTTCAGGGAGCCTTTTCGCCAGTCAATTATCACTCAAAATGGATCTTTCCATAAATGGCTCAAACCAAAGAATCCCTTGGCGTCCTAGAGAGCTTCTATATCACTTGGAGACTTCACCACACATCTTAGGATGCACCCCACCTCACTTGATTAGGCGGATCAAGTTAAAGTGCAACTTTCCTTATTTGGATTCGTTTGTCTTTATAACACAACGGTCTTTTCCTTATTCAATGATGCGCCTATGTGAGACTCTCAAGACCATCCAAAAGCTTCCTAGAATGTATCAAGACGTCCCAATAAACCACAACTTTGGCCCCAAGTTATCAAGACTCAAGGTGCATCACAACTTTCCCAATTTGGCTGATATTCTCATTCAATTCCCAAAGGCCATAATTTTCATTAATTGTTGAGATTTCTTTCTTTATTTCAGCATATAGATTTTGTACTTGAGCCTCTATATAAGCTCTATTACATTTTACTTTTCAAGACACGCTTTTGCTTAATAAGAAATTTCAGTTTGCTTCAACACTTTGTGTTTTGAGTCAAATCATTGTTCTTGCGAGTTCTAGGTAGTTTGTGGAATCAAACAACTTAGGTTTCGTGTAGAGTCTCTGATCCTTGCGAGGAATAGCCCTTGGATCATATTCTCTATCCCTAGGTGTTGTGGAATCAGCATCAAACCCGTTACTCTCCATCAAATCGCTTCCGCCTAAGCTTCTAAGTCTTTGAGTCGGTGAGTCTTATCTTGGTGGATTCCGAGGCTTGTATCAGGCCATGGTGACGATTCCTGTCCTAGATCTTCCAAATTTTGTAGAAGTTTTTGTGGTAGAATCAGATGCCTTGGGCATTGGATTAAGGGCAGTGTTGATGCAACAGGGACGTCCCATAGCATACTACAACCACTCGCTGACTGAGAGACAACGCCTGAAGTTGGTATATGAACGAGAACACATGGAAATTGTATTTGCAATACAAAATTGGAGACATTAATTGCTAGGGATGAAGTTTATAGTGAAGAAAGATCAGAAAAGCCTGAAGTTTCTTTTGGATCAGAGGAAAATCAACATGGAGTATCAGAGGTGGCTCACCAAGCTCCTTGGGTTTGACTTTGACATCCAGTACAAACCAGGCATGGAAAACAAAGCTGCAAATGCATTATCTCGCAAAGTAGTGATAACCTTGTTTGCTCTTTTAGTTATGATAACAATTCAGTTAGAAGAGATCTGTTCGGCAGTGGATAAGGATGAGGAACTGAAGAAAATTATAAAAGAATTGGCTGAGGATCCCAGCTCACACCCGGATTTCTAGATGGTTTAAGGCAGGTTGTTAAGACAGGGCGGACTGGTTGAACCTAAAGCATCTCCTATCACGGGGCTGATCATGCAAGAGTTTCATGATGGCAAACTGGGAGGACACGGTGGGGTTCTGAAAATGAAGAAAAGAATCGGGGAGCTCTTCTACTGGCAAGGAATGATGCAAGACATAAGAGGCTATGTAGAAGCCTCTCAAGTGTGCTAGCTATACAAACACTCGACCCTAGCACCAAATGGGTTGTTGCAGCCTCTTCCAATGCCATAGAATATATGGGAAGACATATCCATGGACTTCATTGAAGGATTGCTAAAGTCAGGGGGACACAATGCCATTTTGGTGATTGTCGACAGGCTATCCAAATATGCCCCCTTTGTAAAGCTGAAGCATCTGTTCACTGCAACTGATGTGGCTAACACCTTCATCCAGGAAATAGTCAAACTACACGGATTTCCTAAAACAATCATATATGATAGGGATAAAATCTTCACCAGTTTATTTGGAAGGAGCTGTTCAGACTTGTTGGTATGCGCCTCTGCTTTAGCACTGCGTATCACCCACAGATCCCTGGTCAAACAAAGGTGACCAACCGGGGCTGGAGACATATTTGAGATGCTTCGCGGGTGATCAGCCTCGAACTTGGGCGCAATTCTTGCCTTGGGCAGAGCTATGTTACAACTCGTCCTTCCATTCAACCATCCAAATGACCCCGTTTGAGGCTGTCTGTGGGAGGGAACCTCAAGGGATAATCAAGTATGAAAACAGATCAACCGCCAATGCAGATATGGAAAAACAGTTGTGAGAAAGGGACGCTACACTGCTGATCATAAAGGGGTATATGCACAAGGCTCAACAAAGAATGAAAAAAGGGTTGATGAGGTGGGAGATCAGGTCTATCTGAAAATGAGATCGTATCGCTGCAAGACGTTGGCGAGAAGGAGTAATGAAAAACTCTCAGCCTGTTTCTATGGACCTTACCAAGTGGAAGCAAAAGTGGGAAATGTGGCTTATCACTTGAAATTACCTGTAGAAGCAAAGATTCACTCTACCTTCCATGTGTCTCAACTCAAAGGGCAGTAGGAAATCATTCGGTAGCGACTGCAATTCCCAAACAACTAACAGAAGAGGGGTACTTAAACGCAGAACCTGAAGCAGTGATGGGAACACGCAAACATACCTACATCATGACAGTCAGAGGTATTGATCAAATGGAAGGGACAGCCTGACTATGAATGTTCCTGGGAGTGGAAGTCCACCATCAAAGGTTAGTTTCCTCAGTTCAACCTTGAGGAAAAGGTTGATTTCGACGAAAGGGGTATTGATACGTATGAAGCTCATCGTCTATTGTACCCACGATCTGTCATCTCGGGCAGTAGGTGGAAGTGGGCCTAGGCCGAGGATATCTAATGGGCCAAGGAGTGCACAGCTGATCGGCCCATCAGGACAGTCAAAGAAGGGAGCTCGGAAGGTGCCTCAACCCGACCAGCTCGGAGTCCAGGCGCGGTCAAAGATTCCCTCACTTAAGAGGGTTAATTGCACCAACGCAAATCACGTCCTATTAATTACGTATTAATTGAGTAATAAATTGGTCGGTATAAATATGTAAGAGGGGGTCACTTGTAAGGGATCCAAGAATTTTTCCAGAAATAGCAAAACTAAATTCAAATTCATAAACTCTTTCAATTTAGTTCGGAACTGTTCTACGGTGATAAGCTCCTCCACACTTAAATCACTTCGGAAGGAGAAACTCATTCTCAGTTCTCACATTTGGCGCTAGAAGGAGGGGATATATCGCCTGACTCTCACCAGTTCCGACTTCATACGCAAGTACATTCCACACAACCACCGCTATGGCAGCCAGCTCTCCCAGCCAGGTGTCCTTGGAGGTGATCCAGAAGCTCCTGCAGGACTTGTCCGAGAAGTCCGACCGTCAGCAAGCCGCCTCCGCCGCTCTTACTGAACGTTTCGACAACTTAGAGGGGCAGATAACCACTCGTCTGGAGGAAGTCACGGCGTCCGTAGCCGATCTCTCGGCCTCTCACCGCGCCTACGCCGACCGGGTCGACCTCCTGTCCTCCAACCAAAACCCGCGTCGACGTGCTTTGGATTTCTCCGGAATGACTCCTCCTTCCACCTCGCAAGTGGCTGCAACAAATGTCACTCCGGGGGATTCGTTCCCACCTCAAACCAACGCACAAACAGCGCTACCGCTGGCCGGCGATGTTCACGCACCGGTTCAGCCTGGCGTCGTCTGATCTTCCGAGGTCCCAGTCCGTCTTCCTCTCCCTATAGATGGAAACACTTCGGCTTCGGGGTATACTGTCAATCCCGAGATCTTCCGCATACAGAGTGAAATTCGGGACATGCGGTCTGTGATGCATAGTGCAACCACCTCGGCTCCGGATATATTCCGAGTGATCGAGGAGTCGAGGCGAACTCCTTTTTCCGACCAAATAGCCCGAGTCCGCATCAAGGACACTGGCAAAATTAAATTCTCGAGCTACGAAGGAAAAGGAGATCCGACCAATCACCTCAAGACCTTCTTGCTGACAGCTAGCCGGGTGGACCTCGAGCCCCATGAAGCAGACGCTGGGTACTGCAAGCTGTTCGCAGAAACATTTAGTGGACCGGTACTGCTTTGGTTCGCATCCTTAGCAGCTGGCTCCATAACCAACTTCACCGAGCTGTCGACCTCGTTCGTCAAGCAGTATTCTAGCCTAATCGAAACTGCGGTGACGGATGCTCAGCTTTGGAACTTAAGCCAAAAGGCTGGAGAGTCTCTTCGGTCTTACATAACAAAGTTCAAGGAGATCCAGGTCAAAATTCTCGGACTTTCGGACTCCACAGCCCTGGCCGCGCTTAAGAACGGCCTCTGGCACGAATCTCGCTTCCGCGAAGAGTTGTCCGTGAATCGTTTCCCAACTATTCAGGACGCACTACACCGGGCTTCGAACTGGATAGTCGCAGAAGAAGACAAACTCGCCGCTGCGCAAAAACAAAACGCCCCGCCTGCAGGGAAACCGCGCTTCGAAGCACCTGCCAAAAAGACTCTGCCTACGACTCCGAAGTCCGGGCCGAGCACTTTCGCAGTCACCCAATCCCCCCAGAAGAATTCTCCAAAGAATTCACCGTCCAAACCACCATTTTCACCGCGCTCCAAGAGCGGCGTACTCCCGAGTAACAAGTGGGTCCGCGATGAGGACACGTACTGCGAGCTCCATAAAACCAACAGTCATTCTACTCGTGACTGTAAGAAGCTGATGCATCTCCTCGCAGAGAAGTATGTGGCGGGAGAAATGCCGAATGTCACAATTGAAGAATTGGAGCAAAAAGCGATTCCCGAAGTGGACGAGGATGCTCCACCTTCAAAGAAACCAAAGCAGTCTGATGGAAGTGAGGCTGTAATGACCCTCACCAAGGGTAAAAATCCAAAAATGAAAGATCAAGGAAATGGACCGGAAAGGACTTGAAAAGAAAGAAGATGATAAACAAGGAAGAACGACCAGAAGAAGTCCGAGGGAAAAGTTAGGAGTCGAAAGATGACCAAACCAAGACGGAGTGACCGGGAGTATGGCCAGGACCTTAAGGACGATCGGGGAGTCAAGAAAATTGGCCGAAGAATGTCAAGAAGTGTTGCCAAGAGACTTTTACCGAGGAAATTAGTCGAAGGCCCAAGTCATATTGCCAAAACGCCCGAGATGTACTGACCGGACCGACCATGGCGTACTGTCCGCATTGCCCGAGAGATTACCGTGCGTACCGAACGGAACGGCCGGACGACCGAGAAAACTGTCCAAGGAGGTGAAAATTGCTGGAAGCAAATGCCAAAGGTGATAAACAAGGATTTGAGAATTTTGGGAAAATTTATTAACTTCCCAAAATTTCGACCAATAAGAAGCAAGATAAGTGGAGAATTATTTTAATCAAGAAGATTAAAGAAGATAGTGGGGAGATTAAGCTTAATCAAGGTGATTAAGGAAGAAGTGGTGTTAAGGTGGCCAAGTTTCACTAATTTTCACCAAGGAAGCTTAAGGAGAAGAAGAGGACCACATTGAGCCAAGTCACACATTTCCTTATAAAATTATGTGGTGATTAGCGACATGCACTAATAAAAAGGGAGGACATGCACTAATAAGGAGGAGTGTTATGCACTAATAGAGGAGGATTAAGAGGCTAATTGGCGAGTTCTAATTGGATGGAGAGGCACTTGTCGCATAAACAAGCAAAGGGAAGAACACATGTCGATTTGCACTAAGGAAAGGAAGAGAAACTCAAGTCTATAAATAGTGGGAGTGAAGCTCATTACCAAAGTTTCTTATTTTCACTCATCTCACTAAACACTCAAACACTCAGAGTTTCGTTTTCTCTCAAGTTAAGAGAGAAACAAAGGAGAGATTGCCGAGAGAGAGATAGCCGCATAAAAGGAGGAGTTGCTGCCGAAGTAACCTTAGGCAAAGAAGCGGAGTCATTATCAAGTGATCATCGAGAAAACACGGTGGTGGTGTCGAGATCAAACTGTTGGAGAGGAAGGAGCCTCTATCAACGAATTCTTGGGAGAAAGACGCGGTTGAACTTAGTAAACCGATAACGAGAACGGTTGAAGGAGCGGAGGAGTGTCAAGCGGAGACCGTCTGATCGTGTGGTGCCGTGAATCTGTGTGATCATCGTCGATACGCGAGAGGTGAGTCTGAGGTAGTGCATGTAGAGTAGATGCATGTAGAGTTGGTTTAAAATTGGATGCATGCCGAGTAGGATTCATTTTTAGTAAAAGGTGTAGATACACATCTAACTTGAATCACCATGCATGTTGAATTGGTTATATTTTAAGTAAATTGGGACTTAAAATTTGGTTAGGATTGCATGCTAAAATGAGCTAGTTTAACTTGAATATTTTCTTGTTAAAATCCGGTTGCATGCATAATTGATGATTAAATAATTTGCATTGTTTTGCATAATTTTAATCGAGGTTAGAACATGCTTAAATTAACCTTAAGGATTTAAATGAGTAAATCGGTTAGGTTGCATGTTGTTTTGGACTTAGGATTTAAATGGGTAAATCTTAATTTGGTTGCATGCTTTATAGGACTTGTTGCATTGTTTTTGCTTAAGTCGATTGTTATTGTTTGCATGCATGTAGAATGATCTTAAGTTGCTTGATTTATTTCTTGCTTCTTGTTGATTAAATTCATGTTGGTTTTCTTGTGTGGTTGCTTGCATGCGTATACACTAATCCTAAGTTGCTTGATATACTATCTCGCTTCTTGTGTGATTAATGCATGTCTTATTCTTGCTCGATTTCTTGCTTGCATGCTAGACGAATCGTTGCTTGAATTATGGTTGTGCGTTTTGTCTTAGCTAGTCTCTTGAATGTGTTTCTAGAGTCGTAGCTAGTGTAGTGTGTCGATAAGTCTGGTTCCAAAAGTTTATGTCACGCGTAAGTTCCCACGATCACTTGCGCGGGGACATTGTTACGGCTGGCTAGCTACCAGCGTAACCGCTACATGACGATGTAGCCAAGTTGTGGGCTCATTGCTGGTGACCTTTGTGGTCTCGGCATGAGGGGGGATAGTATGGAACAGAACAGATTATCGAAGGGCCCTAGGTGTAAAGAGTCTAGAGTAATCAAGCGTCCCTTGTTTATGGCTAGTCGTCTTTACATGTTGTGTTTGGTGTAGGAGTCTAGGATAGTTCAAGTGTTCCTTGTTTATTCTAGATTGTCCTTGCGTGTTGTAGATGAGTCAAGAGTCTAAAGTGGTCTTTAGTCGTCTTGTGTTGTGAGTAGCGAGTTTAGATCTTTCGAGTATGTCGTAGCGATCTAGTTCTCTTGCGTGTTTGACTGTTTGATTGTTTGATTGCTTCCGCTATAGCTTTTGTTGCGTACTTTGATAACTTGCTAGTTGTTTAGCTTGCTTGTTTTCTTTGATTGCCGGGGTAGTCGGGTTGGGGTAGTAGAATCCTGTTTAGGATAAAGGGGTACCCAGACTCACTGAGTAATCTTAGATTACTCATGTCTCAGTTGTTGTGGTTTTGCAGGGAAGCCTAAGTGAGTCTAGAGTCGGAGCAAACTTTAGGGTACCGGATAGGGTTTTCTTGTGTTCCTTGTAAAACCCTATAATTTTACAAATGGTTATGTATATATTTTTCCGACTATCTATATATATATTGCTTTAATAATTTGTTTGTGATGAACTATTTTACTAAAGTAATATATATACGGTTTTCAGGAAAACATGGCAAGTTGCAGCTGATACTCGGCCTTGTCCGGGCTGACACAACGCACCAGGCCGCGAGGGTTGAAAAGCCTAAGTAACCTCGGTTGCGGGTGGGATTGTGCTAGGGAGGATCGGTCGGGAAGTCTGCAGCTTCCGTCCCTCGGCCGGACCACCTCGGCGCAATTCTGCAAGTGGCGTTCCGTGGCTGTCCGATGGCCTTCGTGGTCCTAGGACGGTTCGGGCGTTACAACGGTGGTATCAGAGCGGTGTTTTCGAACCCGCGAGCACTTGTGCATTTCAAAGTTTTATCGAGTAATGTGTCGCAAGAACAAAGAAATTTTATCCGGTGGTTTGCTTGTCTAGTTTAGGTTGAACCTTAGAATGAACTAAGCGTCTAACCTTGTTTCTTGTGGGTTTTAGATGTATTCAGGTGATTCAGGTTGCGGGGATGGTTCAGGAGATGAGGGGCCGAGACATGAGGGTTGTGGACATCGTAATGGGTTCTTGTCAACGGAATCAGAAAGCGGCCAATGGCTATATGATTCAAGTAATGAGAGTGAGGACGGTGTGTTTGATGCCGACGACACCAATTGGTCCGTCGAGACCGATCCATCAGAATGTCTGGAAGAAACGGAGGAGTTGGAAGTTAATCAAGATGACCAGACAATAGTATTGGAGATTGGCGAGCCAAGTCGACTTCAAGTACGAATGGACGCACAAGGGAAGTTTGAAACTATCCCTGTAGGAGATCATGGAGAGCCGGAGGTGGAGCTAGCCGACAAGCTGCAAAAGTTGTTATTGAATCTTGTGGAGGACCAAGGCGAGGATATCAGTCCTGAAAACTTTATGAGGGAGTACCCGGAGGCGGTTGATAAGATTCTTAATTTCTTGACGGACGTGTATGTGCCGGAGGAGGAAGGAGCTGCAAGCGGCACAGGAACGGTACATGAGACCGGAGGTCCGAGTGGTGAGCAATCCGCGAAAGAGGGAGCAGAAACGGATACCCAAATTTTCTTGGTGTTAGACGATGATGAGGATGCAGTACCGGAAGTCAAGGAGAACGAAGAACTAACTAAGGAGGATCCTGAGTTTGGAGAACCAGCGGCGAGAAGGGATAGAGTTGTGGAGGTGATTGACTTAGTGTCAAGCGATGATGAAGGGATTCCAACTTTTGTGGTGGAGTCAAGGGACGAGCAGGACCCGATACCAAGTGATCGAGAACAAGAAGCTGATGCGAGTACGGAACTTATGGAGGACGTGAGGTTGAGACCTAGTGCGAGACGAGTAGTAAGAGAACAAGGAGAACCAAGCCAAGTCTCAAGCGACCAAGAAGAGCAAGACCAAGTAGTACCAGACCCGGTAGTGTCGAACCAGATAGTGCTGAGACGTGATAGCCCTATTCGAGCCGTGCCATTACAAATGGTGTTACCGGAGGAAGAGGAGGAACCAATGGACCGAGATTTGGAGATGCTTGCTAAGAAATATGAGTTAAGAAAGCAGAACCGAGAACGCCGAATGATGGAGATGGGAGAAAGTAGTTCAAGTTTGAAGAGAACAAGAGAATACTACCAAGAGCTGCAGGCGAAAGGGAGTTGGAGATGCACTCCGTGACGTTTCAACCAAGAGGCAGGCTGAGAATGCGAGCTACTGCCAGGAAGAGAGTAGTCTATCCAAGCCAAGTTCACATGAGGAACACGCCATACTGCGAGCTGTGCGAGGGTCGGGCATTGGACGAAGAACTGTTGGAGGACGGCGTTAAGACGCATATGTGACCCAACGAACCAAGATTGCGAGTGGTGTGGACTGCGAGGGCACTTTGCTTATTGTTGCCCAAATCCTAATCGTATGAGGTACTGGAGGCGATGTGAAGCATGTGGAGAACCAGGGCATCCGAATAATCATTGTTGGAGGACAAGACCACAACACTTTCCGAACCTGGAGGATATGGTATGCACCGTATGTGGTGGAAGAGGACACTATGTCCATGAATGTCCGTACCGGATGGTACGAGAAAGAATAAGTCCAGTCGGTCGATGGGAAGAGATGGAAGTGAATCCGTTAAGGCGAACTGAACGAGTGGAAGAGAACCCGATGAACCAAGCTGGAACCTCGACGTCTGCTGCCTCTACCTCAACCGAGTCTCCCGCTGAACCGCCACCTGATGAGCCAGCTAGAGTTAGCGTGTGCACGTGCGAAATGTGTACTAGGCTCAGGAACCAGTAGAACCCTTGGGGAGTAAGGGAAGGTTATTTTCTTTTTGGGCGTAAGTGTAAGGGTTGGATAATTTTCTTGTGTATATCTAGAACTAACCTTGTTGTCTAGTCTAGGATCCGAACCCTTAGAATTATCGGCTAGGTTGGTGTAGAACTTGTGTAGCTTTTTCATCGGTTTGTAAAAAGTACCTTATGTTCTCTAGCCGTGTTTGTGGTGTTTGTTACTATTTAACTGCTTGCTAATCCTTGCTTGTTTTTATTACTTGCTTTGATTGTGCTTGAGTTTTATAGGTTTGCATAGATAATTATATTGCATAATTACCTTGCATGATATAACGCTATCGACGAACGATTCACATAAGTCACCACAGAACGCGATCAGACAAAAGAGAAGAAGCTCAAGAAAGAACAAGAGAGTTCGACCAAGATAGAACAGTCAGTTCAGATTATTAACTATAAGGTGGAGGAGTGAAAAGAAGGGGAATGATAAAGAAGGTGGAGGCAAACATAAAGAGACCGAAAGAATAGTGCAAATCAATCGACAGCGACAAATGTGCAGAAAGGGGTCAAAGTAAACATGACCAAGAAAGTGCAAAAGGAGTAGGACAAAGAGGGTGCAAGAAGATAATAGTCTACGAATAGACAAAGATGGTGCAAGAAAATAAGGAACAACAACGGCAAAGCCTAACATGCTAAAGAGGCAAAAACTAGCCGAAGAAAATGGACAAGGGAGACAATCCTAAGGCGTGTGAGGATAAAGAAGTGAATAAAACGAAGAAGCATGGTGTTGAGGCCAATAAAGGAAGAGATTCAAGTCGTATGGAGAAGCATACCAAGGAGAAGTGAGTTAAACTATAAATGGAAGGAAGAAAGAGGAGTCAGGAACAAGCTGAAGAAAGGGAAGCATTGACTCGAGGATGTTGATGGTGATGAAGCCATAATACAACAAGGCAAAAGTCTCAATGAATGGGGAACCTAGCGATCAAGAGGAGCCAAGCGAGTGCTGGAAATGCAGAAGCTTTCCAAGAAGCAATAGCCAATGGAGTCCAAGTATATAAAGCTAAAACGGTGGTAAGCATTGGAGTGAAACATCGAAGAAGAAATGGCCAAAGGAAGGAGAATCTAGACGGAGATATTAACAAGATAGTAACCGCAAGGCGACGACACCTATGCCCAGAAGTATAAGCATCACCCAAAAGAAGAGGGAGACGTGAGAATTCGGGGACGAATTCTTATAAGGGGGGGAGAATGTAATGACCCTCACCAAGGGTAAAAATCCAAAAATGAAAGATCAAGGAAATGGACCGGAAAGGACTTGAAAAGAAAGAAGATGATAAACAAGGAAGAACGACCAGAAGAAGTCCGAGGGAAAAGTTAGGAGTCGAAAGATGACCAAACCAAGACGGAGTGACCGGGAGTATGGCCAGGACCTTAAGGACGATCGGGGAGTCAAGAAAATTGGCCGAAGAATCTCAAGAAGTGTTGCCAAGAGACTTTTACCGAGGAAATTAGTCGAAGGCCCAAGTCATATTGCCAAAACGCCCGAGATGTACTGACCGGACCGACCATGGCGTACTGTCCGCATTGCCCGAGAGATTACCGTGCGTACCGAACGGAACGGCCGGACGACCGAGAAAACTGTCCAAGGAGGTGAAAATTGCTGGAAGCAAATGCCAAAGGTGATAAACAAGGATTTGAGAATTTTGGGAAAATTTATTAACTTCCCAAAATTTCGACTAATAAGAAGCAAGATAAGTGGAGAATTATTTTAATCAAGAAGATTAAAGAAGATAGTGGGGAGATTAAGCTTAATCAAGGTGATTAAGGAAGAAGTGGTGTTAAGGTGGCCAAGTTTCACTAATTTTCACCAAGGAAGCTTAAGGAGAAGAAGAGGACCACATTGAGCCAAGTCACACATTTCCTTATAAAATTATGTGGTGATTAGCGACATGCACTAATAAAAAGGGAGGACATGCACTAATAAGGAGGAGTGTTATGCACTAATAGAGGAGGATTAAGAGGCTAATTGGCGAGTTCTAATTGGATGGAGAGGCACTTGTCGCATAAACAAGCAAAGGGAAGAACACATGTCGATTTGCACTAAGGAAAGGAAGAGAAACTCAAGTCTATAAATAGTGGGAGTGAAGCTCATTACCAAAGTTTCTTATTTTCACTCATCTCACTAAACACTCAAACACTCAGAGTTTCGTTTTCTCTCAAGTTAAGAGAGAAACAAAGGAGAGATTGCCGAGAGAGAGAGATAGCCGCATAAAAGGAGGAGTTGCTGCCGAAGTAACCTTAGGCAAAGAAGCGGAGTCATTATCAAGTGATCATCGAGAAAACACGGTGGTGGTGTCGAGATCAAACTGTTGGAGAGGAAGGAGCCTCTATCAACGAATTCTTGGGAGAAAGACGCGGTTGAACTTAGTAAACCGATAACGAGAACGGTTGAAGGAGCGGAGGAGTGTCAAGCGGAGACCGTCTGATCGTGTGGTGCCGTGAATCTGTGTGATCATCGTCGATACGCGAGAGGTGAGTCTGAGGTAGTGCATGTAGAGTAGATGCATGTAGAGTTGGTTTAAAATTGGATGCATGCCGAGTAGGATTCATTTTTAGTAAAAGGTGTAGATACACATCTAACTTGAATCACCATGCATGTTGAATTGGTTATATTTTAAGTAAATTGGGACTTAAAATTTGGTTAGGATTGCATGCTAAAATGAGCTAGTTTAACTTGAATATTTTCTTGTTAAAATCCGGTTGCATGCATAATTGATGATTAAATAATTTGCATTGTTTTGCATAATTTTAATCGAGGTTAGAACATGCTTAAATAAACCTTAAGGATTTAAATGAGTAAATCGGTTAGGTTGCATGTTGTTTTGGACTTAGGATTTAAATGGGTAAATCTTAATTTGGTTGCATGCTTTATAGGACTTGTTGCATTGTTTTTGCTTAAGTCGATTGTTATTGTTTGCATGCATGTAGAATGATCTTAAGTTGCTTGATTTATTTCTTGCTTCTTGTTGATTAAATTCATGTTGGTTTTCTTGTGTGGTTGCTTGCATGCGTATACACTAATCCTAAGTTGCTTGATATACTATCTCGCTTCTTGTGTGATTAATGCATGTCTTATTCTTGCTCGATTTCTTGCTTGCATGCTAGACGAATCGTTGCTTGAATTATGGTTGTGCGTTTTGTCTTAGCTAGTCTCTTGAATGTGTTTCTAGAGTCGTAGCTAGTGTAGTGTGTCGATAAGTCTGGTTCCAAAAGTTTATGTCACGCGTAAGTTCCCACGATCACTTGCGCGGGGACATTGTTACGGCTGGCTAGCTACCAGCGTAACCGCTACATGACGATGTAGCCAAGTTGTGGGCTCATTGCTGGTGACCTTTGTGGTCTCGGCATGAGGGGGGATAGTATGGAACAGAACAGATTATCGAAGGGCCCTAGGTGTAAAGAGTCTAGAGTAATCAAGCGTCCCTTGTTTATGGCTAGTCGTCTTTACATGTTGTGTTTGGTGTAGGAGTCTAGGATAGTTCAAGTGTTCCTTGTTTATTCTAGATTGTCCTTGCGTGTTGTAGATGAGTCAAGAGTCTAAAGTGGTCTTTAGTCGTCTTGTGTTGTGAGTAGCGAGTTTAGATCTTTCGAGTATGTCGTAGCGATCTAGTTCTCTTACGTGTTTGACTGTTTGATTGTTTGATTGCTTCCGCTATAGCTTTTGTTGCGTACTTTGATAACTTGCTAGTTGTTTAGCTTGCTTGTTTTCTTTGATTGCCGGGGTAGTCGGGTTGGGGTAGTAGAATCCTGTTTAGGATAAAGGGGTACCCAGACTCACTGAGTAATCTTAGATTACTCATGTCTCAGTTGTTGTGGTTTTGCAGGGAAGCCTAAGTGAGTCTAGAGCCGGAGCAAACTTTAGGGTACCGGATAGGGTTTTCTTGTGTTCCTTGTAAAACCCTATAATTTTACAAATGGTTATGTATATATTTTTCCGACTATCTATATATATATTGCTTTAATAATTTGTTTGTGATGAACTATTTTACTAAAGTAATATATATACGGTTTTCAGGAAAACATGGCAAGTTGCAGCTGATACTCGGCCTTGTCCGGGCTGACACAACGCACCAGGCCGCGAGGGTTGAAAAGCCTAAGTAACCTCGGTTGCGGGTGGGATTGTGCTAGGGAGGATCGGTCGGGAAGTCTGCAGCTTCCGTCCCTCGGCCGGACCACCTCGGCGCAATTCTGCAAGTGGCGTTCCGTGGCTGTCCGATGGCCTTCGTGGTCCTAGGACGGTTCGGGGGCGTTACAGAGGCTTCCAAGAAAAGAATCGACGTGATAATGGGAGGATCGCGCCTGTTCCGGAACTCCATCACTGCGATCAAAGACCATCAGCGGAAGCTCACTAGCCCCCAGCCGAAGCGAGCTAAGTTGATAGCCAGCGATCTACCTGAAATTTCTTTCTCCGAGAAGGAAACTGAGGGGTTGGACACTCCGCACGATGACGCGCTCGTCATCTCGCTTGATGTAGCGAACCACGAAGTCTGTCGAATCCTAATTGATACTGGGAGTTCGGTAGACTTGATTTTCCTTGAGACGCTCACTAGAATGGGTATTGGGAGTGAGCACATCGCAGGACCGCCCTCCCCCTGGTCTCGTTCACTAGCGAGACGTCGATGTCTTTGGGCACGATCACATTACCAGTGTCCACTCAAGGAGTGGTTAAAATGGTGGAGTTCACGGTCTTCGACCGACCTGCGGCCTATAATGTTATTTTGGGAACTCCCTGGCTCTATCAGATGAAGGCGGTGGCCTCGACGTACCATCAGTGCGTCAAATTTCCGACCCCACAAGGAGTCCGGGAGGTTCTGGGAAGCCAAAGGACGGCCAGGAGCTGTTACCTCGCAAGTCACAAACTCCTGATCCAATAGCAACCACAGCTCGAGGTCCCGAAAAATCCAGTTCGGAAGCAGCTAAAAGGTGACCTCACTGAGTCCATTTTCATCAATGGCAAGTTCCCGGATCAAGAAATCAAGATCGGAGTGGGATTGGATAGCGAGCTCCGTGCCGCCCTGATAACCTTCCTTAAAGAAAGAATGGCCACCTTCGCGTGGTCTGTAGACGAGATGCCTGGCATCAGTCCAGAAGTTATTTCCCACGAGCTGAATGTGGACCCTACGTTCCGACCTGTAAAGCAGAAGCGAAGGAAGCTGGGTCTTGAGCGAGCTGAAATCGTTAACAAAGAGGTTGAACGTTTGCTGAAGGCGGGACAGATACGCGAAGTAAAATACCCTGAGTGGCTTGCAAATACAGTCGTTGTCAAAAAGAAGAACGGGAAGTCGCGAGTCTGCGTTGATTTCACCGACCTGAATAAGGCGTGCCCCAAAGACAGCTTTCCACTTCCGCATATCGACCGGTTAGTTGAGTCCACTTCGGGACACGAGCTGATGTCCTTCATGGACGCATTCTCTGGCTACAACCAAATCCTAATGAACCCGGACGACCAGGAGAAGACTGCATTCATTACGGACCGCGGGATCTATTGCTACAAGGTGATGCCTTTTGGGCTAAAAAATGCGGGAGGGATGCAACACAAGGACTTCCCGGGAGGTCACCCATCCTAGTACTACTCTCGCCCAAGCACGCTTAACTGCGGAGTTCTGATGGGATCCGGTGCATTAGTGCTGGTATGACATCCTACCAAAGACTGGTGAACCGAATGTTCGAGCATCAACTCGGGAAAACCATGGAAGTTTACATCGATGACATGCTGGTGAAATCGATGGAAGCCAGTTCGCATCTCGCCGATCTGAAAGTCTGCTTCGATGTCCTGGATCAGTTCGGGATGAAGCTCAACCCCACGAAGTGCACCTTCGCAGTTCCATCAGGAGAATTTCTGGGGTATATCGTCACAGAAAGAGGAATTGAAGCGAACCCGAGGCAAATTAATGCTTTCCTGTCGATGAGTTCTCCTAGGACCTTGCGCGAAGTGCAGCGCCTTAACGGACGGATCGCAGCTCTCAACCGCTTCATCTCTCGATCTACTGACAAATGCCTCCCTTTCTACCAGCTGTTGCGGAAAGGGGGAAAAACTTTCTTGTGGGATGCGAAGTGTGAGGAAGCATTCGCCCAACTCAAAGCTTATCTATCTGAACCACCGGTCTTGGCGAAGCCTGAGTTTGGAGAGCCACTCTTTCTTTACGTGGCTGTATCAGATAGTGCGGTCAGTGGAGTTTTGGTTCGCGAAGAAAGGGGGGAGCAGCGACCAATTTTCTATATCAGCAAGTCATTCACCGGAGCGGAGTCGAGGTATCCAATGATGGAAAAATTGGCCCTAGCAGTAGTCACTTCGGCAAGGAAACTGCGGCCTTACTTCCAGTCCCATACGATCATAATCCTGACGACGCAGCCACTTCGGACGGTATTACATAGTCCGAGCCAATCCGGGCGACTGGCTAAATGGTCTGTTGAGTTGAGCGAATATGACATCGAGTTCCGGACTCGAACTTGTGCGAAGTCACAAGTGCTGGCCGATTTCTTGATCGAACTCCCACTAGCCTCCTCGGCTAGCGACACTGTCGAAATTCCATGGACGCTGCATGTTGTTGGAGCTTCTTCCAAATCGGGGGCAGGAATTGGGGTCCGCCTCACTTCTCCTACAGGCGAAGTGATCGAGCAATCATTTCGCTTGGCTTTCAGTGCATCCAACAACGAAGCAGAGTACGAATCTTTCCTCGCTGGCTTACGCCTCGCAGTGGGGATCGGTGTCCGAAAACTCCGAGCTTTTTGCGATTCGCAGCTGGTCACCAACCAGTTTTTGGGGGAGTACGAAACAAAGGATGGCCGCATGGAGGCTTATCTGTCCACAGCTCGGGAGTTAGTCGCCAAGTTCGAGGAGTTCGAAATCACTAAGATCCTACGAAGTGAGAACTCTGCTGCGGATGCTTTAGCATCTTTGGCCTCCACTTCGGATCCTGCGATAACAAGGATCATCCCCGTCGAAGTCATCCAGTTTCCAAGCATCCGGCTGGAAGGCACACACGTCGTTACCCGCGCAATGAAAAAACAGCTGGCCGCTGAGGAAGCAGCTGGTAAGACGGCTTCGGACTCTCGAACCTCGGAAGATCCGGACATTGTCTTGCTTACCCCAATGGAAGTTCACCCACCTCTCGCCGAGCTCGACGAAAGTTCAGCTCCGGAATCATCGAGCTCACCAGCTGACAATCAAGCCGTTATCCCACATGCCACCTCGAGCAACGCGAATTCTAACAGCTGGGAGGCACATGACTGGCGGAGCCCGATCTGGGCTTACCTTGAAAAAGGGGAACTCCCAGCCGACAAGTGGGCAGCTAGGAAGCTCAAGGTCACAAGTGCGCGGTACTGCATTCACAACGGAATACTTCTACGCCGAAGTGTAGCAGGTCCTTATCTGACTTGCGTGGCTGGTAGAGAGCCCGCGATGCTAATGCGAGCTGTTCACGACGGACCCAATGGGAATCATTCCGGAGGTCGGACTCTGGCTTTCAAAATCAAACGGCAAGGTTACTTCTGGCCTACCATGGTCACGGACTGCGAAAAGTATTCGCGAACTTGCGAGAAGTGTCAGAGGCACGCCCCATCAATCCATCAACCTACTGAACTCCTGTCTTCGGTGTCCGCACCTTACCCTTTCATGAGGTGGTCTATGGATATCATCGGTCCATTACATCGAGGACCAGGAGGAGTCCAGTATGTGCTCGCTCTTACCGACTATTTCTCCAAGTGGGTAGAAGCGGCAGCCTATGCGAAAGTGACAAGCGACGAAGTGGAACAGTTCGTGCTTAAGAGCATAATCTACCGCTACGGCGTCCCATATGAAATCATCACGGACAATGGCCCACAATTCATCTCTTCGAAGTTCGAAGAGTTCTGCGCGAAGTGGAAAATCCGACTCAACAAGTCAACTCCTCGTTACCCGCAAGGTAATGGGCAAGCCGAGGCGATGAATAAGGTCATACTTGCCAACTTGAAGAAACGGCTTGATGCTCGTAAGGGGCGCTGGCCGGACGAACTTCAGGGTGTCCTCTGGGCGATCCGAACAACACCTCGGCGGGCCACTAATGAGACACCTTTCTCCCTGGTTTACGGAGTCGATGCCGTAGTCCCAGTTGACATAGAAGTACCCGGAGTCCGTACCTCGCTGAACCCACTCCGAGCAGAGGAAAATGAGGAGTTCCTACAGGATACTCTTGATACAATCAACGAGCGTCGGGACCAGGCGTTAGCCCGGATCCAGAATTACCAGAACACGGTGGCTCGATACTATAACTCCAAAATCCGAGGCAGACCCTTGGCAGTGGGCGACCTCGTCCTGCGAAAAGTCCAGGAGAATACCGAGGAGCTCAATGCAGGAAAGCTGGGAATCAATTGGGAAGGACCATACAGAATTACTCGCGAAGTCCGAAATGGAGTTTATCAGCTCGAAGATTCAGAGGGAAAACCAGTCCCGAGGTCGTGGAATTCTTTACACCTTAAACTTTTTTACAGTTAATGTCTTTGTATCGAACTACGATTTGGCTTGATCCCAATAAGGGTACGTAGGCAGCCCACTTCGGGTCCAGCTATCCATATTAATAAAATTTAAAGTTTTCTTAAACTTTTTTTTTATTACTAATGGTCAAACTAAAAAAAAAAAAAAAAAAAAAAAAAAAAAAAGCCGAAGTCTGACTTCGCATCTACCATTTTCAAGCCGAAGTCAAACTTCGCAAGCCTAAACCGAAGTTCTCACTTCGTACCCAGCTTTACTTATAAGTTGGGATGACATTTTTCTGAACTAATTAGCCGAAGTTCTCACTTCGCGTTCATTTCTGCTCGTACCATCTTTTTAAACGAAAGATTGTGGAAATGTAGTTCACATTAAGCCAAAAAAATAATAAATAAAACGGAGCGGTCACCACGACCAAAACGCTCCGAAGCGAGTCTAAAAAGCAAATACTACAAAACAGGGGGGCAACTCGTGCCAAAACAACCCCAGAATAAGAACTATTGATTCGGAGGGGTAGGACCAGGCGCCGCTTCGGAAAGGGCCAAGCCCATCTCCGTTAGCTCCCCTTCCGACCTGGTGGACGCCAGATAATCGTCCATCCCCTGATTCGAGAGTAGCCCGAGGTTAGTGCTGGATTCGTCGATGGCGACGCTAAGCGGGTGCTCGGTGCATAGGAGATTGGGCGTATCCGCCAAAAGGTTTGAGAACGCAGCAAGGTCGAGTTCACGGGGAGTTACCTTCGAAACCTTCTCGTCAGCTTCCTCCTCGTCAGCTTTCAGGAGTCCGAGCTCGGCCTCCATATCTTCTATCTCGCCCCTAGAGATTTCCTCGACCAACATCCGGTTAGCCCTGATCTCGGCAGCTCGGATCTGAAGCGGGGCTAGCTTCTCCCTCTCTTCGAAGGTGACTTTCACCTCCTCGATCAGAGGACGGAGAGTCCGCCTTATCGCTTGCCTCTCCTCCCTTCGCACCCTCTCAATCTCGCAGCTGTTGCCCGCCTCGAGTAGTTGATTTCGGAGCTCGATATCGTGCAACCTACTCCTTGCTGCCTTCGCATCCTCCGCGGCCTCGTAGTAGAGGTCCCCCGCCTTCTTTAACTTATCTCGGAGGTCCTCGTTGGCAATTCCGAGGTCGAGCACCTGTACCTCGGCTTTCTTCACCCAAGCCCGGATTTGTTCGGCTTTCTCCACGGTCGAAGCATTCTCGGCCTCTAGTCTAGCATACTCCTTCACCTGGGCTTCCAGGTCAGCAATCTTTTCCCGGAAAATGCTCACCTCGGAGGACGAGGGAGAGGCAAACAGCTGATCCTCGTAGGATGCCACCGAAGAGTTAAACTCGATCATCAGCTGAAAAGATAACTTACTAAGCAACCGTTCGGCAAAAACCAAAAAAAAAAGGGGGCAAAGAAAATCGAAGCATATTTACCTCGCCGATTTTATCCGCAAAGCGAAAGAAGTTTGCGCGATTGACCTCGGTCATATCCGCGAACGCCGGGATCCGAACTCCGGGACGAACGTAACTCCGCATTAGATCGGCTGGGGACGCAGGAGGAGCTGAAAGATTTTCGATCAAGTCATTTCAGTGACGACTATCGAATTGTCAAAGGTACAAGAGTAAA
Source organism: Camelina hispida (assembly GCA_023657505.1). Lineage (NCBI taxonomy): Eukaryota > Viridiplantae > Streptophyta > Magnoliopsida > Brassicales > Brassicaceae > Camelina > Camelina hispida. The sequence continues at coordinate 13,074,816 of CP094635.1, read as the reverse complement.
GTTAAGAAAATTTACCTCGGGCGAAAGAACGTTGTTCCTTCGGAGGGTGTCGTCCGGAGTCTTTAGGCGGTGGGGGCTCCCTAACTCTCCCCTCCGAGGAGGGACCCCTGTCTTTCGAGCTAGATCTACCTCGCTCGTTCCCTGATGGGCCAGTTCGGGCTCGCCCTTTCTCACGCGAGGAGGAGGCGGTCTCAGGCTCTTTCCTCTTCTTTGAGGAATCAGTTTGCTGAGAAGAGGCCCTTGTGGGGGATTTCTTCGGCACTGGGGAGGAAGGAGCGACCTCCCGTGGTTCGTCACTAGAGTCAGCAATGACGATCACGGGGGGGACCAACGGGCCAGCAGGAGCCTCGGTTGACTCAGTGCCGAGCTCGGGAGAATCAATTGGAGGCACGGAAGCCCCGCTCACCTCGGGAGCGGAGGAGCTGGAGGGGTTCTTGTTAGAAAGGCGAGCTTTGCCTTCAGCGAGGGCCATCGCCATCTTCTTCTTCACCTCTTTTTCGGCAATCCGGCACGCTCTCTCTTCTCTGTAGTTCATCTCCGAAACGCTCACGGGGTCGGAACAAACAAGAGAACGTTTCCCGAGCCTAACCGTCGATTCCCTGATCCTTTCGCACGAAAAGGAGTCCCAGGCAATTTGACCTTGGCTGCAGAATCTCGAGAAGAATTCCGCGAACGTAGGGCAGAGGAGTCCGCGCTCGAAGTGATCTGAACCAAAAAATATTAAGGGGTTAGATAATAAGATAAAGTTGCGATTAACCCGGACTTCACAAGAAACACTATTCTACCAATTTCGAAGTCCACTTCGACACGTGCGAACTCACGCGGTGGCCGAAGGTGAGTTCGTTAACCGGGAAAAAGAAATAGGACTTCCTCCATTTCTCGTCCTTCTCGGGCAGGTCATCAAAGACCTTCAGTCCGGAGAGCGGGCTTACGTACTGTGTGCCCTTGGTCCGACTTGTCTTTACTGTGTATACTTGGAGGAAGTCGGCTAGGGACAGCTTGTAGTCGAACTCTTCCCCCAGAGTTTGAAGGCACAGGACAGTCCGGACAAAGTTCGGACACATCTGGGGGAGAGCGAAGCCCAGTTCGAACATCATCCTTACAATGAGTTCGGGAAGGGGAAAAGATAGGCCACACGCAGAGAAAAGATCTCGAACGCGCAGCAGTATCCAGCAGGGGGTTCTCGGGGATTCGTGAGCCTCGGGAATCTGATTTCGACCTCCGATGAAATCCCGGTGGAGGCTCTGAGCTCAGCTACGTTCTCCGCAGAGAGAATTGACGGCGGATGAGGACCGTAAACACCAGGGATTAAAGCTTTCGCAACCTTTCCTGAGGACGATTTCGGAGGAGACATGCTTTCTGATAAGGAGAATTAGAAAAGCGAGAGGCGGCGGAAGATCTTTCCGGCGAGGGAAAAGGAGTTCAAGAGAACAGAGAAAGAGAGAGAATTCAAAAGCAGAAAAATACAATTAGGGATTAAGAGAGAAAGAGAGCATCCGAGACTACCTTTATAAGCGGAACCGGGAGGTAATGATTGCCTGGGAAAGCGAAGGGTCTTGCACCGTTCTCTCTCTCCCTTATATCTAACACGCAACCAAGTGGGCCCCAATGCTTGTTCGGGAAGATAAATCTCATCATAACCACGATCAAATCATGGAGATATGGAGGATATTCAGTTTCCCGAAACTGATCGCTAGAAGGTCTAAAGTCCCCCGAACTTCACAGTTCGGGAGACTTGGGGGGCAACTGTTGTACCCACGATCTGTCATCTCGTGCAGTAGGTGGAAGTGGGCCTAGGCCGAGGATATCTAATGGGCCAAGGAGTGCACAGCTGATCGGCCCATCAGGACAGTCAAAGAAGGGAGCTCGGAAGGTGCCTCAACCCGACCAGCTCGGAGTCCAGGCGCGGTCAAAGATTCCCTCACTTAAGAGGGTTAATTGCACCAACGCAAATCACGTCCTATTAATTACGTATTAATTGAGTAATAAATTGGTCGGTATAAATATGTAAGAGGGGGTCACTTGTAAGGGATCCAAGAATTTTTCCAGAAATAGCAAAACTAAATTCAAATTCATAAACTCTTTCAATTTAGTTCGGAACTGTTCTACGGTGATAAGCTCCTCCACACTTAAATCACTTCGGAAGGAGAAACTCATTCTCAGTTCTCACATCGTCCACCAATCCCCTACCGATACAAGCGAAGGGCCAAGGTCCAACAGACAGTCCAGTAAAAAGGAGGGATCCAGAAACTTCAGGAAGAGTCTCTGGTCTATCTGAAGTTGATTACTCAAGTTAGTGATTCAATAACTAGGGTTAAAAAATAAACTAGAGCTTGGGTAGCTGTCACTTATTCATTGTATCTAGCCATAACGGCTAGTGAGGTGGACAAAAGGACAGAGTAGTATAAGAGTACAGGGGGAGCGTTTTGAATAAGATATCGAAAGTTTGGGTGAAATATTAGAATAGACAGGAAGAGAATCCATTTAGTTCTCTTGGTTGGAACTCGTTTTCATCATCAATAAAGATAAATGTTCTCTTTGATTCAATGTTATTGAGTTCTCATATCTGATTCTTATCATGTTTATTCTTTTTCGTAGATGTGCATGGATTTCAAGTATGCAAAAAGCAGGTATAGTGTGGGCTTTTTACACCAACACACCATTGTAGTTGGAGGGAGCACCTCTCTTGCATTAATAAAAAAAAGCAATAGACTGTGGTGATTCTATCTCTATTGCTATATGATAGAACAACAGGAATTTGCAAAATTGAGTAATCTCACTACTCCATATCCAAATATATAATCAGTGCATGTTATTATCATCTATAGATAACAATAAAAATGTATATTAATTATGAAATGTGAATATCTAATAAATATGTTTGTTGTGTGTAAAAGATAGATACTTGAAAAAAAAAATTCACTAAAAAAATATAGGGACAAAACATCCACGAAAGGCACTAAACTGTAATACACAAGACAAGGTATATTGATATATACATACACAAAGCAAATTTTGATTCCAAAATTTGAAGTGTAAAGGTATGTCATATTTAGAAACTGAAGCGGTTCTGTCTCCAACATGCTTGTATTGTCTAAACCTCCAAGTGATGGCAACTTCTTCATATCTTCTTTAGTGTACAATGGCACAAATCCAGTAGCGGAGCCATCAATTTTGCTTACAAGTGTCATATATATATATATATATATATATATATATATATATATATATATATATTTATTAATTAAATCAGGATGTGTCTAAAAAGAATAAAAAATAATATATCTATGAATATTTCAGATTTTTTTTTTACAATAAGCAGTTATTATAGAAATTTCTAGCCAACAAAAATGAAAAGGCCATTATGGTTAAGTGGCAAAATAAATATGCATTGTGTCAAACAGAAGAATATATCATATAACATGGATGTTTCATTACCAAAAAACAGATCACTATGAATATTTTAAACCAAAAACATCTAATTATCTAGGAAATTTACCCTATAATTAAAAGTATATATAAATGTCATGGGTGTGAACTGACAACCCTCCTTGTACATTGCCTCCGCTACTGCACGAACCATTACATTTATCACTTCCAAATACTTGATTCAAAAAAAAGAAATAAACAAGCTTTGACTGTATATATATATGTCCAAAGATTTCATTTCAGTACTAGCCGGAAACTACATGTATTGACTCGATAATCGACCATAAATGCACGAATTTTTTGTGATCACATACAATTATGATTGAGAGAAAACATGTTTAAAAGTTTGTTTTACGACCAAGGTTGTATATATGGATCGGAGAGTTAATTGTATGTTTCTCATATGTCTGAAATCTAACGGATGAGATTAGTTTTATTATTTAATCTAATGGTTTAAAATTATTTATGATCCCAACAGTTGCAAGTTTTTTTCCTTCAAATAATCGTGTCCTCTTCGTCGTACCCTCATCTTTCATAAATCACACCTATTAATTTTTGTATCTCTTCGTCGTACTCCCACATCTTTTAAAAATCGCACATATTAATCTTTGTACCTTTTTGTTTCACACCTCTATGTTTTACACCTTTATATTTTACACCTCTTTATTTATTATATATAAACATTTATGGACTACAAAAAAAGTTTTGAATTTATTGTTTTCTGGGTATTTTTTAAACTTACAAGTTAATATATAAAATCAAAGAGTTGTTTTATTGGAGTGTTTTTTAATTAACCTGCATCAATCTTCAATTCAAGGTATTTTTATATATGTGTTGCATTGTAATAGATATAGATAGATTTATGAAACTCACCGAACCAATGACAAAAGCTTATGAATGAACCTGTTAGTGTCTACTAATGAACTTGTTAGTGTCCATCCGGTTAAATATGAATAAAGTTAATTTCTACTCTGTTAGATTATTATTATTATTATACATGTGGTCATATAGTTCAGAAAGAGTATAACATTAATGATCTATAAAGACATAAACCTTTATGCATACAAAATTTAATTTATTTTTTTTTGTATTGTTCTATTTCTAATAAACCTATTTTTGGGGGTCAATTTTAATCTAACGGATGAGATTATTTATATTATCTCATCTAAAGGTTTAGAATTATTAATGATCCCAACAGTTGCAGGTTTTTTTTTCTTCCAATAATCGTGTTTCTTCATCGTACCCTCATTTTTCAAAAATCGCACCTACTAATTTTTACACATTTTTGTTTCACACCTTTATGTTTTACAACTGTGTATTTTACACCTCTTTGTTTATTATATATAGATTTTAATGGACTATTAAAAAGGTTTCTATTTAATTGTTTTCTGAATATTATTTTAATTTTAAACTTACAAGTTAATAAATAAAATCAAAGAATTGATTTATTGGAGTGTTTTTTAAAAAAAAATTATATATAATAGCAAAACCACTTTTAAGAGTCAATTTAAATTTAACGGATAAGATTGTTTTTATTGTCTCATCTAACGGTTTAGATTTGTTAATGATCTAAAAAGCTGCAATTTGATCCAACAGTTGTGCTTCTTCGTCGTACCCCTATCTTTCAATGTTTGCACTTGTTAGTTTTCACATCTTTTTGATTTACACCTTTTTATTTCACAACTCTTTGTTTTTACACCTCTTTATTTATATATATACAGATTTTTATGAACTTTGAAAAGAGTTTTTGTTTTTTTGAGTATTTTTTCACATATCCAAGTTTTAAAAGTTCTGAGTATTATTTTCTTTCAATTTATTAATCAACATTTATTCACTCATCTTCGTTAAAATTTAAATTGTTTTATTTATTGATTTCATCATTTAATTTTGTTTGGTGTCGTTTTCCATTTTTACCGCATCAATCATCTCTTCCAAGTATTAATCTAGGTAATTCATTGTGATTTCTAATTTTTCATAGATTTATATGTTTATATATTATAGCAAACCCACTTTTAAGGGTCAATTTAAATATAACGGATGAGATTGTTTTTATTACCTCATCTAACTGTTTAGATTTGTTAATAATTTTAAAAGTTGCAATGTTTTGATCCAACAATTGTGTTTCTTCGCCGTACTCTCAGCTTTCAATGTTCAAACTTGTTTGTTTTGCACAATTTATTTCATACCTCTTTATATATATATATATATATATATATATATATATATTTTTTATGGACTTTGAAAATAGTTTTTGTTCTTTGATAACACCTTCAAATTTAAAAATTCTGAGTATTATTTTTTAAAAATTTATTAATCAACATTGATTCACTCATCTTCATTAAAATTTGGATTGTTTTATTTATTGATTCATTCATCTAACTTTTGTTTGGTGTCATTTTCCATCTAATACCCACAGTAATCATATCTTCCAAGTATTAATTTAGGTAATTGATTGCGATTTCTAATTTTTCATGATTTATATTTTTAGTCAATTTGGTTGGTTGCAGGCGTGCAGCTATGAGCTCTTTCTCCCTGCTTCTTTTATTATTTTTTGTAAATTTTGATAGAATTATGATTTAAATTTTGTTTTATGTGAATATCTTTCAAAATTGATTATCTGAGTATGATTCAGCAAGCCTTGATTCATATATCTTTAACATTATTTTCTTATTGTCACTGAATCGATTTTTATATATACAACAAAAAATATATTTAATTAATTTGGTTGATTAATCTTAGTCATTATTTCTCACTTTTATACTATACAGTTAAAAAATTATCATAAAATTATTTCGAAATATGAAATTAACAATGTTAGTCATTTTAAGTTTTCACTTTTCAGTGTGGCAACGCACGGACCGAGATCCTAGTTTGGTGGGTGAGTTTATTGCCATTATCTTAAAGCATATATGTTCTGTTCATTAATATGCGGTGCATGTAAAAGGTTGGGTTGTATCATTATTAATACTGTCAAAAGCATGGCTCTAAAGCGAATCAGTTAGCATTGATCAAAAGAAAAGAAACTACTTGCATTTCCCTCGTTTCAACAATCATCACGTGACTCAAGTTCTAATCATATCCGATCCATGTATTATGACTGTAATAAGCCCAAAAACAACTTCATTGAGTGATGCTATGATAAGTTGACATATATACCAAGAATAGGAGAAAAGACTTGTATTTCATTGCCCCTCAGACGAATTAATCTTCAGGAATTAAGTGTTTTTACAGAAGTCGTGCTGTGACTTGGCAGATGGTTTGAGTCATTCGGAAACCATTCCTGTAATTTTTGCTCACGCTCTCATTGCTGAATTCATAAGGGTCAACGTCTGAGAGATGCCCAACGGTCAATTGCTGAGAAACCCAACGGTAGACCACGTGGGGGTGATGCCATTGCCACGTCATAAAAATCGTACAAGGTGGGCCTTAGGAGACTGGAAGTGTACAAATGTGGATCCATCGACGGTTATTATTTGCTGACAAATCCACGTGGACGTAATCTACCCATGTTTTTTTATTTTCTATTAAAAAAACTAAAGTTTAATTCTATTTTCTTCTCCAAATAAACTTCATTTTTTCTCGAGAAAGATTCTTGTTTCTTTTATTTTCTCGAGAAACTTACTGAGAGATTCTTAAGCGGGTGTGAACGATCAAGAAGAACTCTACTCTACCATGTCTCCTGAATAACAGCCACAGCCACCAGCGATGTACAATTCTTCATTTTCTTTTTCTTTTTTCTCGTTTCATGCTTTCATTTTGTTTTCTTGGTACGCAAGTCATCTCTGTTATATGCTTGCTGAATCGATGAGATTGTTTTATTGAGATTTTTCATCTTGGTGAGTCTAGTGTTGAATTCGCTTGGTTTGGTTTGATCTTTAGAGAACATAGATCTTTGAAATTGATAGAGACCTAGCTTTGGGTGATTGATTGATCTCATTAAAAATAAGTAAAGTGATCTTATCTCTATCACTGTTTTATCCTCAGGAATCCACTGATTGACCTCAATACTATAATCAGAACGATCATTATAAGAAATAAGGAAATCATCAGTGAGCTCGTGCGTCTTGCTGTGTCATCTAGCAACATGACCATCCTACCGTTGTCTGCAACAGGTCTTAGAACAAAGCCATTGGTCATACTTAGAAGGTGTCTTTGATTAAAAAAATAATAAAAGTCAATAAAAATAAATATTTATTTGATGCACAGTTGTGACCCGTGTCTGGGCAGAGACATTTTTAGATCTCTTCAAACCTCTTACGTGTCACAATCCAATTGGTGAGTGGTAAAATCTTTTTTCTTTTTGCAAAAAAAGCAGATTTTTCTTCTCCTTCAACACAAAACTCTCTCTCATGTCGAGATACCCATTTAAAGATCACCAATGAGAGGAACAAAATTAATACAAAGTAGCAAAGATCTGTAGATTAAAATAGTATTAGTTTTCTAATAATTTATAGTTAAGACACTGTGGTGAGGGTCACCAATGGCTTTGCTCTTAGGGCATCATTAGTAGGGGTTGCTTATGTAATTGCATTAAATAAAAATAATAATAAAAAGAACAGAAAGAATAGAAAAAATAGAATCGTTGCTTGTGGGAGAAACTTAGAGCATCATTAGTGAGGGTTTTTAAAAATAATATATAATAATAAGAGAGATGAAAAAAACAAAAGAATCGATGCTTCAATTACTTGCTGAAGTATCGGTACTCTTAGCAAATAGCCACATGTCATATTTCTAATGGTTGCCACTAATAAAAATATAACAACATATATATATGATTAAAATAATATATATTTTTTTTTAAGTTACGATGTTATCGTCACTGCAGTAATGATGGTCTTAGAACCATTTCTAGGTCTAAATTGGACAGGTGTCAAATAATCAATGGTACACATATTAAAAAATAAATAAAAAAAGAAAAGTGTGTAATAAAAATATATTTTTTAGTTTTTTGAGAAATGTTTCACCATTCCTCCACTAAAGATGGTATTATCTCTCAAGCTGAGGTGACGATGAGAGGTTCTCCAGAATCTGTCACAATCGTCAACGTAAGTCTTTGTTAATTTCTTTTCGAATATATAATCAATTCAGGTTTTTGCATATCACATGCAACAACGTTTCTTGATCGTCTTTTGGAAAAAACAGGGTCCGCAGCGAATTGAGGCCATCTTTGGTGCAATCAATCTTGTGAGGATCGTAACTACAAACAAACTCACAACACACTTGAATCGATCTCCGAATGAACAATCAATGAACAAGAACTCGAGAAAAGAAAGAAAACGAAAACGAGAACACCACGAATTTAACGAGTTCACGTTCCAAACCGGAATGCTACGTTTCGCCAGAGATAGTACTCCGGAATCCACTAGAATCACTTAGTTTATCCGATTACAACCACTCAAGCTTTCTCACTCTTCTCTCTTCTCTCTCTCGTTCTTCTCAATCTCTCCAGATTTAACAAACTTGTGATCTAACAAACTCTTAGAGATAAGATCTAAATCGAGAAGAAGAAACACCGACGTTTATAGGTCAACGTTAAACTCTTCGTCAACTTCGTCAGTCAGCTTACTCAGCTAACCGCCACACGTGCTTCTCACGTGTTCTACTTGAACCAATTGAGTTTAAACCTTCTCTTCCACCGAGAGTGTCTTCTATACTTAGACCATCGAAGTAAAACCAAGTCAATCTCTTTGTTTTGCTTATGTTGTCTCTGTAATTCTTGTTCTTGGACTCCACCTCCGGAACTCGAACTTCACCATCCGTTCTTTAGACCTTACCGCCTCTGCTTCTTTAGCTTCACTGCTTCTCAATACTTGAGCTTCACCGCCCTCAACACTTGAGCTTCACCGCTCTTAATTAGGATAAATATAACCAAATAAGAACCATCATACAACAGGTTAGTATCACACAGCTCGTCTTAATCTATGGCAAAGACTAGAAAACATGCCTAAAGAACACAAAGTTTCACACTTTTTTTAGCCAACACACCATTGCCACACAATCTTCTTTAGTGTATAATGGCACGAACCATTACATTTTATCACTTGCAAATACTTGATTCAACCAAAGAAATAAACAAGCTTTTCAAAGATTTGACTGTGTATATGTCCAAAGATTTCATTTCACTAGCCGGAAACTACTTGTATTGACTCGATAATCAAGTGAGAGTTGTATTACCTCAATAGTTGTGGAAAGCAAGCGTGGGAAGGCTTTGGATCAGAAAAAAAAGAATTGGCATCATTAAGGTGCAATGAAGCAAACAAGCAAACAAAACGGAGATTGAGAATGACAAATATTGAAGATTCCCGCAAACGCAATGTCAGGCCTTGTGAATGACAAATATTGAAGACTCCCGATGACCATGCGGTATTGAGAAGCATCGGCAAGAGGGGTGCCTGTGTTGATGTGTAACGGCTTTTGAATCATCGGAGTCAGTACCGGATTAACATTCTGCATGTTTGTTTTGGCCAAGAGGTCTGTGATATACTTGCGCTGCATCAAGTGAAGACCGTGGTTGGTGCGAGTGGCCTCAATCCCCAAGAAGTAGCGTAAGGGTCCAAGATCCTTAAGAGAAAAACGAGCTGCAAGTGACTTGTTAAACGCATCAACCAGTAATTTTTCCCCAGCTATGATTATGTCATTCACGTACACAAGGACATAAATAGAGTGACCAGCATGATGACATATGAAGAGCGATGCATCTGCAAGAGAAGCTTTAAACCGGATTGTAGGAGAAAGGTTCGAAGTTCTTGATACCATGCTCGTGGAGCTTGTTTGAGACCTTAGAGAGCCTTGCGTAAGCGACACACATGATGAGGTCGGTCTTTGTCAACAAATCCCGGTGGCTGAGTAACATATACCTCATCATGAAGCGTTCCTTGAAGAAACGCGTTGTTAATATCAACCTGATGAATTGCCCAGTTCCGCTTGACGGCCACTTCAAGCATCGTACGGATCGTTGTAGTCTTGATCACCGAACTAAATGTCTCCGAGTAATCAAGACCATAATGTTGGTTGAACCCCCGAGCCACAATCCTAGCCTTGTACCTATCAATTGAGCCATCAAGATGATATTTTATTGTGAATATCCACTTACAACTTATCACGTTCTTTGCAGTGTCAGGATCAGCCATGTCCCATGTTCGATTTCGCATTTGAGCATTATACTCGTCTACCATCGCCTGTCGCCATTTCGGGTCCTTCATAGCTTGTGCCACAGTCGTTGGTATCGTCGGTGTTGTAGAGGTGTGAAGATTAAAACGCTGGTTTGGCTTTTTGATGTGGTTCTTTGCTCTTGTTTTCATTGGGTGGAGATTTTGTGGTGAAGGAGATTGATTTTGTATGGAAGAGGCCTGGGATGAATAAGAGGAGTCAATTTGCGAGATTGAGGTATTTGGTGTAGAAGATGATGAGGTTGGGGACGAGGTAGGGGATGATGGATTTGGTGATTGGCTTGGTTGTATTGGGCTTGGTGGATTTGGGGTAGTGGTAATGGACCGGGCCTCATCAATTGGGAAGGAATCATGGGCCTGTTTGGTTCGTAGTTCGTGAGAATTGTCAGGAGATGGCGACGAGGAGGACTGTGGCACAGAGGAGGACGATGGAGTCTGCAGCGATGAAGATTCCGGTGTTGTCGGAGGCGACGTTGGCGGTGAGCGGGAAGGCGGCGGAGACGCCACTATCGGAGGATGAAGGACCGAGCACGGTGGGGAGGAGCGAACTGATGAAGGCGAGAGTTGTAGCACCGAAAAACTGTTGGATGTGCTATCAGCCGATGAAGTCGATACCGGCGGAGCAGAAGGCGACGGTGTGGAGAAGGGAAACACCGTCTCCACAAATTGCACATGCCGAGACACATACACCCGACCCGTCGACTTTTCGAGACACAGATATGCGCTCTGGGTGAGTGAGTAACCCAAGAAGACACATGTTGTGGATCGAGACTCAAGTTTGTTTTGACGGTACAGACGGAGCCATGGATAGCACAGACAACCAAACACCCTAAGCTTTAAATAGTTATGGGTGGTGTTGAACAGCTTCCGGTAAGGAGAGACACCACCTAAGACATCCGTTGTAAGCCGACTAATCACATAAACGGTAGCGGCAAACGCATAGGGCCAATAGGTGTGTGGTACAGAGGCATGAGTAAGCATCGCTAGGCCTGTCTCCACGATATGCCGGTGTTTCCGCTCAGATATACCATTGTGTTGAGGTGTATGTGGCGGAGTCGTTAGGTGAGAGATGCCATGGGACACCAGAAACGACCGGAGAGCAACGAATTCACCACCATTATCCGAATACAGCGTTCGAATCTTTTGTTGAAACCGATTCTAGACTAAGGCCTTAAAGGCAATGAAAGTTTCTTTGACTTAGGATTTATGTTTTAAAGGGTAAAGCCATGTGTATCTGGTAAAGTGGTCAACAATCACAAGGTTATATTTGAAATTTTCAGAGGATAGGATTGGAGAGGACTAAACATCTATGTAGAGATATTCAAGAGGAAAGGAGGATGTGATTGTGTTTGTAGAAAATGGTAACTGATTACTTTTATTGAGTAAACAACCAGAACAATGAAATTGTTTTTGTGGAGAATGAGAAAGTGGTAAAGAAAACTGAGATATAAGAGATTTTAAAACAGTAAGAGAAGGATGCCCAAGTCGAAGATGCCAACACAAGAAATCGGCTTTTGATGATGGTGATGCGTTGAAAGCGGAGATGGTGTTGCGATTGAGTGGCCATTCATACAGTTCATTCCGCGTTCGGCCTTGGAGTAACCGGACCCCCGTGCTCAGATCCTTCACCTGTAAATAAGCAGGAAAGAATTTCACCGAGACTTGATTAGTGTTACAGAGTCGATAAACCGATATAAGGTTTTTAACAACATTTGGAACATATAAGACATATGTAAGTGGTAGAGAGCGAAAAGGGGTAGGAAGCAACGCAGAACCAGTTTGAGTGATAGGAAGGTTCGAACCATCTGCAATGGTTACCGCTTCTCCCCCGGTATACGGCTGATGTAAGGCCAAACTAGAGAGATCAGATGTCAAATGGTGAGTAGCACCTGTGTCACAAATCCACGGGTTATGAGGCGCAACGGAGACTGCATTGGCGTGAGGCTGCCATGGCGGAGCAGAGTAACCACCACCAAAGGATGGCGAACCACGACTAGAGGACTGAAGTTGCGGACACCTTCGTGCACTATGACCATAAACACTGCAAATTTGGCATCGACCTTGGTAACCCCTGCCGGAGGATCCACGACCCGAGCCTTGTTAATTGTTCCACCGGCCCCGAGAAGAGCCACGAGAGGGATGGCAAGGAGTGTGATGACTGCCCGAGGGATTGTATGTCACGGCATTAGCGGTAAGCGGAACAGAGGAGGCAGACGTATGAGCGAGAGCCTGAAGCTTCAGCTCATAGTTGATCAGTTTCTCATGCAACTCTATCAGCGAAGGAGGAGTGTCACGACCATCAACCTGATCGACCACCGGCTTGTAGTCATCAGGAAGACCAGCAAGGATAAAGTCAACTTGCTCTTCATGTTCCACCGGCTTACCGAGAAACCCTAGTTGATCGAAACGGGTGGTAAATCCTTGAAAGTAGGCATCAACAGATCGCGTGCCTTTCTCCCACTGTTTGATCTGCTCACGGATCTGTTTGATATGCCCCCAGCTTGGCTTAGCATAGGTTGATGAAAGAGTGCTCCAGATCTCGGCCGAGGTCATCGTTTTGGAGAGAAGAGGCTGAACCTCAACAGCTATTGCACCAAGGAGACTGGAATAGATGAGTTTGTCTTGACACTTCCAGAGGTTATACGCTGGATTCGCGGTGGTGACACCATCAGTGGTGAGAGACGATGCAAGGGCGGCGGTCGTACCATCAAGGTAACCGGCGAGCTCGTAACCATCGAGCAGAGCATGAACCTGACGATTCCACATCAGGAAGTTGGATGCAGTGAGTTTTGTGACATTGGACATGTAGACGTTGTGAAGAGAAGTGGCATCGATGGTAGCAATGACTTCACTTGAGGATGTGGACATGGCGATGAGAGAGATGTGAGCAACAAGATTTAGGGTTTGAAAAGAAAAAGGGAAAAGAAAAGAAAAGAAGAGAACGGCAGAAAGAAAATTTTAGGGTATTAGGTCTCAGGAAATTACTGCTCTGATACCATATAGGAAAGTGTATTGTATATTGATATTGAGAGAATGTGTTACAATATATATAGTCATGTACATAAGGGTTTTGCCACTATATAATTACATATATGTCCCTATTCTATATATCTTCCTTACATGACAAACTTGGTATATGTTTACTTTTAGACAAAAAAGAAGAAGAAGAAGAGATTCATGCAACAGCTTATTGATTGAAATATGAATTGCAGGGCCGTGCTGATATATTACAGCTAACTGGTCACGTCTTCCCGAATAGGACTGGACGGATCAATATTACACTATCTGGTGTGTTTGGAGGAACTGCAAAAGCTTATAGTCTTATCACTGATGGAGATGTTGTGGTAATTAGTCTCTTTCTTAACTATACTTTATTGGAATTTTTGGGTTACTTGTTTCTGCCCAGTAAGACATCAACTTTACTTGTTGCAGTTGGAGGTGACTTTGGTCCGGAACCAGTAGCTTAACCGGACGGAAGCAAACCTGTAGAGTAGAGTCGAGTCAACAAGAGACATGGCTGAAACGATTTTTTAGAAATTCAGATTTGTGATACACTTAAGAACTTAGAGATACTTACTTGCTTGTTACGGTTTTGTGTGCTTGCAAAGAATTTCCTAATCTCTTGAGATTCTTTTGCACTTGTAGGTTTTCTTTTCATGAGTTTAGACTTACTATGTGACATCATTTAATCGATTTACAGAGTCTACGATTTTTAAATAGCTATTGTTACTCGATGCAACAACTGGTGTATTAGTCTTGTTGGGTGGATTAGATACAACATCCTTTAACCTTAGCAACCTGGCAGTTTAGGCAGATTTTGAAACAGAGAGCTACGGCTATCTACATGATTAGAATCAAACCTGATAATGGTCTAAGCTGCGTAAAAGCCTGATTCCCCAAACGGATTTAGCAAAACTTATGTTCAATAAAAGCTTATATGTTAAATGATGTCTCTCAACTGAGAAAACCTCCAAGTTAAAGAGATAGAATTGAATTGTACGAAACATAAATAGCATAAGATCTGTGAGTATATATATTAACAGAGACAAAGCGAAATCGAAGTGTGTGTGTGCAAGCGAGGGAAGGCTTTGGATCAGAAAAAAAAAAAGAATTGGCATCGTTAAGGTGCAATGAAACAAACAAGCAAACAAAACGGAGATTGAGATATATATGTATCTTGGACTTACCAAATGCAACAAAGGTGACTGCTTTCTGGTGAAACGGTTATATCACCATCTCCATCGCTGAAGGAATACGAGGAAAACTGGCAATAGTGATATTGCAACCACGTACCGCTGTCTTAAGAAATGTATAAAACTGCATTTTGACATATTGGGAATGCATTAAAGATCATGGAAACATTAACGAACAGAACATATCAAGTTCACGAAAATGTGCGGTGCATGTGGAAGGTTGTGGTGCGTCATTATTGTCAAAAGCATGGCTCTAAAGCGAATCAGTTAGCATTAATCAAAACAAAAGAAACTACTTGCATTTCCCTCGTTTCAACAATCATCACGTGACTAAAGTTCTGATTATATCCATGTATGTATAAGCCCAAAAACAACTTCATTGAGTGATGCTATGATAAGTTGACATATATACCAAGAATAGGAGAAAAGACTTGTAGCTAGTTCAATGCCTCTCATACGAATTTTTAATAAATAAATAAAATCTTCTTCAGGAACTATGCGTTTTACAGAAGTAGTGCTGTGACAGGGAGATGGTTTGAGTCATTCGAAAACCATTCCTGTAATTTGCTCATGCTCTCTCGTTGCTTAATTCATGAGGGTCAACGTCTGAGAGCAGAGAGATGCCCAACGGTCAACGATCGACGGTTAAGAATTGCTGAGAAACCCAACGGTAGTCCACGTAGAGGGATGATGCCATTGCCACGTCATAAAATCGGTAAATGTTTACTTTGTGGTCATTGATTGAAATATGTTCCACGTAGAGGGATGATGCCATTGCCACGTAAATGTTTATTGATTGAAATATGAATTGCAGGGCCGTGCTGATATATTACTGCTAACTGGTCACGTCTTCCCGAATGGGACTGGACTGATCAATCTTACACTATCTGGTGTGTTTGGAGGAACTGCAAAAGCTTATAGGCTTATCACTGATGGAGATGTTATGGTAATTAGTCTCTTCCTCAACTATACTTTATTGGAATTTTTGGGTTACTTGTTTCTGCCCAATATGACATCAACTTTACTTGTTGCAGTTGGAGGTGACTTTGGTCCGGAACCACTAGCTTAACCGGACGGAAGCAAACCTGTAGAGTAGAGTCGAGTCAACTAGAAGACATGGCTGAAACGAGTTTTTAGAAATTCAGATTTGTGATACACACTCAAGGAACTTAGAGTAGAGATATACTTACTTACTTGTTACGGCTTTGTGTGCTTGCAAAGCATTTATTCCTTATCTCTTGAGATTCTTTTGCACTTGTAGGTTTCCTTTTCATGAGTTTAGACTTGCTATGTGACACCAATTAATCGATTTACAGAGTCTACGATTTTTAAATATATAGCTATTGTTACTCGGTGCAACAACTGGTATATTAGTCTTGTTGGGTGGATTAAATACAACATCCTTTAATTAGCCTTAGCAACCTGGCTGTTTAGGCAGATTTTGAAACAGAGAGCTACGGCTATCTACAGGATTAGAATCAAATCTGACAATAGCCTAAGCTGCAGAATCTGGACTGTTCGTGGACACCTACCTTATAGTCCTTGAGGACCAAAAAAACTCTGCCACACTAACTTCACTGTGAGGAGAAGCACTTTGGTCTCTCCTGGAAATATAGAGTGGCATAAATAATAATGAAAAGTTAAACTTAATGAAAGAAAAAAAATGTGATATTCATATACAATACACAAACAAAAATGGGCATGACGTATATTTTTCAGTTTACCAAAAATTACACTTTTGTATTTCAAAACCAGTTCAAATATATATGTTGAAGATCAACGAGAAGAGCCACAACATCAACAGAAAGAGAGGCAAGTACTTGATTCTTTCATGCTAGGTTCGTTTTGCACTTACTCTACATTCTTGAGATCGACCTCGTGTTGCAGACAATACTCTCATGAACCATGCATATTTCAAGTGGTGATGGTCATTAGTGTGAGAGACTTGTTGGACATTAGTGGGACATAACGAAAAAAAGAAAAGATAATATCATCATTCATAACATAATAACAACCAAATCAGAGTCAAAGAGATGGGTTTGAAATACATTATAGAGTCACAAGTTCAACCCTAAACCCCTTACAAAAACTAAACCAACTACAACCTAGAGATCCCAGATCACTCCGAGAACAGCATCAGAAGCTTGGAGCACTGAGTAGCTCAATTAAAACTTTTCCTTGGATGGAATATGGTTATGGGTCCTGACCTGATAGTTAGACCACCACGGACAGTACTAGGGACAGTATCTTCCATCACCTTTGGAACAGTGAAATTAAAATCTTCAAGCGGTGCATAATTATAATCCTGGTTGGCTTCAATGAACGCTGCAATTTCGTTGCGAGACTTGAGCCTCTTCCCAGTAGGAGTTATGTAGTAAGCATCCATTTTCGAGTAGTCCTTTCTCAGAATTAAGCTCCTTTTGAACCCTCTTGGTGTTTTAGGCAAGCCAGGCTTGTCAATGGCCCATGTTCTGGAGGAATCATAGTTTAGGTCTGCAGCATCTTTACAGGAAACACCTTCTTTCTTGTTGCACACAAATGGGTCCTCTCGTTGTCTACTTCTGATCTCCTCATACTCTTGTTGAGTATCAATCTTCCTCCACTTCAAGCAACGTTTACATTCAACAGCATAGATATCAATCGACTTACCTGAAGCAATGAATTT
This sequence comes from Camelina hispida, assembly GCA_023657505.1. Lineage (NCBI taxonomy): Eukaryota > Viridiplantae > Streptophyta > Magnoliopsida > Brassicales > Brassicaceae > Camelina > Camelina hispida. The sequence continues at coordinate 13,057,360 of CP094635.1, read as the reverse complement.
TCTCTGCACAGATACATATATGGAATCTCTGTGAAAAAAGGAGAACCACACTCACACACACACATGCCACTTCGATAAATATAACCAAACAAGAACCATGCTACCACTTCGATATCACACAGCTCGTCTTAATCTATGGCAAAGACTAGAAAACATGCCTAGAGAACACAAAGTTTAACACTTTCTTACACCCAAAAAAAAAAGTTTTAACACTTTCAAAACTTCTTCTTCTAAAAATACAATCGGGAACCACAAAGCATCTTTGAGAATCATTCCACAACATAGCAAACACATTCATAAAGAGGGTAATAAAAGCCTGATTCCCCAAAACGGATTTAGCAAAACCTATGTTCAATAAAAGCTTATAGTATGTTAAATGATGTCTCTCAACTGAAGAAAATCTCCAAGTTAAAGAGACAGAATTGAATTGTACGGAACATAAATAGCATAAGATCTGTATCTGTGAGTATATTAACAGAGACAAAGCGAAATCGAAGTGTGTGCAGTGAAGTAAAGTGGGTTTTTTACAACTATACCTTAACGGTGGTTGATGACGCTGATGCTGCTGATTTCGCATCCATCTTCCGGTGACCGAGAGAGACTTCTTCAAATTCACTCACTGCCATAAAAGGAGAAAAAAAAAAACACACAATTTTTAAGCTCTAAGAATTCAATATAACGAAGAACCAAAACGAGAAAACTTCAAAATTGAGATTTTTTCAATTAGAAAATCAAACATCAAACAGGGGGAGTGATTCAAAGTGTATACCTTTGAACAACGAACCCAGACTTTTCCAGAAATCTCTCAGAGCAATAGTTTGTCTTTTTATATTATTAGCAGAGAGGTAAAGAGAAGAAGGAAGTAAATGTGATTAATCTTTTCTCCATCTGTATTTTACAAATGTCATGATTTGATTGGCTACAATGTTACACACAGACCATTTCATTAAACTTCTCATGGATTTTGTTTTTAAACATTGCTTAATTTAATTAAAATTGTAATATTTTTTCCCTAATTAAGTTTTAGGCTTTGAATGTTTATTAGTTTTAGGTGATTATTTGGATTTTGCATCTTTAAAAATCTACTTTTTTTTTTACCATTCAAGACTTTTAAAATTTACTATATTCTTTTTAATAAAGTGAAACTAGTTTTTGTGTGGTTTCTCTCCCAATTTTCTAAGAGAAACAAAAAACCATAATTATTTTTTTTTCAACAAGAGTTATGAGTTTAAGATTTTTATTTAATAATTCTGAAATTAAATACTATAACTTAAAACAAAACAAATCAAAAACCAAGAACCACTTAAAAGCTAATAATCATTCATGGCTCTATGTTTATCAATGTTTTTGTGTAGATGGCTCTATGGATTTCAGGTGTGCAAAATTGCTGGTATATGAAATGTATGTTAGTGAAGGAAAAAAAAAAAATCAAAAGGAACATGTTTGCTCTGTAAAGAAGAAGCTTGAGATATTTCTTTTCACCAAAAAAAAAATAATAAGACAAAAAAATCCAGAAAGGGTTCAAATCTTAATGCAGAAGACAAGAGACAATAATTCATAACACAAAGAAGTTTTTAATTCCAGAATTTCTAGTTCATGGTCATAGAGACTGAAGTGGCTCTGTCTCTGAACTGCTCTCATGCATTCTCACTCTTGGTTGGCTTGGGGACAGTTTTTTCCATTATTTTTGGGACTGTAAAACAGAAATTCCAAAGTCTTCTACTATCATAATCCGGATCATTGGCCTTAAGGAAGTCTTCAACCTCCGAGAACATCTTCAACTTCTTCCCAGTAGGAGTTACGTAGTAAGCATCAACTTTCGAGTAGTCCTTTCTCATAACTAAGCTCCTCTTGAACCCTCTTGGTGTCTCAGGCAAGCCACGCTTGTCAACGGCCCATACTCTGGAGGAGTCGTACACAAGGTCTCCAGCATCTTCACAGGTAGTACCTTCTTTCTGCTTACATACAAACAGTTCCTCGAGTCTACTTCTTATTTGTTCGTATGCTTCTTGCGTCTCAATCTGCCTCCACTTGTGGCACTCCTCACATTGCACAGCAAACATACCAATCTCCCTCTCTGAAGTTCTGACTTTTCTCTGCACAACACAAAAGCACAAGCTACTTGGTTAAATATAAAATCATACAAGAACCAGGATGCTACAACATATCGAAATCTAGTTGGAACCACAAAATAGACAGCAATATAGCATGACCAAACATATTAACAAAGCATCTTTGAGAACAAGAACCGATGAAAAAGATAACAAAATTCGAAACCGCAGGAGTGCCCTTATCTACCGGAAACAAGAAAATCATTTCACAACATAACAACATATTGATTAGGCAAAGAGGACCAAACACACACACGAGACCAAGACCTTAAGTTTATATGTAACGGATAAACACACACAACCGAAATCATAATAGTGATAATGGCTTTGGTTTAGTGGGGGTGTTGTTACCTTAAGGGTTGTTGAATTCGCTGATGATGAGCTAGCGTCCATCTCCACTTCTTCAAATTCACTGCCATAACAAAAAGGAAAAAACACACAAAACCTTCAATATCAATTCCCTGTCAATCAAATATAACGAAGAACCCTAGCAAGATTGATTCAAAAAAGTGTATACCTCGAACAACAATTTCAGATTTCCCAAAAAAAATTCTCAGAGCATGGGTAAATGAGAGAACTGTAATGCAGTTTGTGTGGTATATATATGAAGAAAAAACGAAAGAAATCTTGTAAGACTGTAAATTACAGTTGTCCTGAAACTATTGGCTAGAAATCTTACGCATACCATTTATGTAGATTTTTGTTGGATATTTTTACACATGGGCATAAAATTTAATTATATTTTTTTCTATTTTTTTTCCTTAGTCAAATCCTTTAATTAAGTCTTATTATTAGTGTTTTTTTCTTTTGTTTAGATTGCCCATGGATTTGGTATAGAAGCTCTATTGCCTTAAAAGAGAAGCATTGGACTTTGCAGAAATTGTGTAATCTTGTTACTCCATATCCAAATATATAAAAGATAGATATCATCAAAGCATGTTATTATTATCTACAGATAAATAATGAAAAAAAAATGTATATTTATGCAAATGTGAATATGAAAGAAACATGTTTGTTGTGTGTAAATCTACTTGAGAAGTTTATAAGAAGAGACTAAATATCCCACAAAAAAGGCACTAATATGTAATACACAAGTGACAAGGTATATTGATACATACATAAAGCACCAAAAATTTCAAGTCTAAAGGTTCATAGAGACTGAAGTGGCTCTGTCTCCGACCTGCTCGCATTGTCCACCCCTCCAAGTGCTGGCAACTTCTTCATATCTTCTTCGGTGTATAGTGGCACAAACCAATACATCTTATCACTTCCAAACACCTAACTCAACAAAAGTAACAAACAAGCCTTTCAATGCTTTGATTGTGTATATGTCCAAAGATTTCTTTTCACTATCCAGAAAATACTTCTATTAATTAACTCGAGAATCGACCATAACAAATTAACAACACGAGTTTTTGAGAAAGACGGAGAGAAAACCTGTTCAAAATTTGTCTTACGACCAAGGTTGTACCGCCACTGGCCCCTTAAACGTATGATTCTCATATGCCTGAGATTAAGAAGAAAAGAAAAAGAAAAAAACATTAGTTTGTCAGAGATTAACAAATATAAAATTAACTTGAATAATTCAGAAAATTTAATTCACAGTAAATAGTTTGTATGAATATTCTCTGATACAGGTAAATCTTACTACATTTTTTTTTTTTGAAAAATAATGATGCATAAAATGGTACGAATTTTTTTCTTATCAAAAGAAATTACATTTTTAACAATTAGTGAAGGAAAAAAAAAAGCAAAATGAACATGTTTGCTCTGTAAAGAAGAAGCTTGAGATATTTCTTTTCACCAAAAAGAAAAGACAAAAATTCCATAAGGGTTCAAATCTTAATACACAAGACAAGAGACAATAACTCATAACACAAAGAAGTTATTAATTCCAGAATTTCTTTGATCAAAAAAAAAAAAAAAAAAAAAAAAAAAAAATTCCAGAATTTCTAGTTCATGGTCATAGAGACTGGAAGTGGCTCTGTCTCTGAACTGCTCTCATTCTCTCTTCTCTTGGTTGGCTTGGGGATAGTTTTCTCCATCAGTTTTGGGACTGTAAAACTGAAAGCTCCAAGTATTCTATCATCATAATCCGAATCATTGGCCTTAAGGAAGTCTTCAACCTCAGAGAGCATCTTCAACTTCTTCCCAGTAGAAGTTACGTAGTAAGCATCAACTTTCGAGTAGTCCTTTCTCACAACTAAGCTCCTCTTGAACCCTCTTGGTGTCTCAGGCAAGCCACGCCTGTCAACGGCCCATACTCTGGAGGAGTCGTACACAAGGTCTCCAGCATCTTCACAGGTAGTACCTTGTTTCTGCTTACACACAAACAGTTCCTTGAGTAGTCTACTTCTTATTTGTTCGTATTCTTCTTGTGTATCGATCTTCCTCCACTTGTGACACTCCTCACATTGCACAGCAAAGATACCAATCTCCCTCTTTGAAGTTTTGCCTTTTCTCTGCACAACACAAAATACAAAATCTTTGTGAATACGAGACCGCACTCACATAAGCACAAGCGCTACTTAAAATCATACAAGAACCATGCTACAACATGTCGAAATCAGTTGGAACCACAAAATAGACAGCAATATAACAGGACCAAACATATTAACAAAGCATCTTTGAGAACAAGAACCGATGAAAAAGATAACATATCGAAACCGCAGGAATGACCTTATCTACCGGAAACAAGAAAACCATTTCACAACATAACGACACATTGATTAGGCAAAGAGAATTTAAAAGCATAAGTCCCCAAAATGATATCTATCTGGTTACCAACGGATTTAGCAAAACTTCTCTATATTAGATCAATGATCTTATATGGAAGGAGAAAAACACATACACGAGACCAAGACCTTAAGTTTATATGTAACGGATAAACCACACAATCAAAATCATAATAGCGATAATGGCTTTGGTTTAGTGGGGGTGTTGTTACCTTAAGGGTTGTTGAATTCGCTGATGATGAGCTAGCGTCCATCTCCACTTCTTCAAATTCACTGCCATAACAAAAAGGAAAAAACACACAAAACCTTCAATATCAATTCCCTGTCAATCAAATATAACGAAGAACCCTAGCAAGATTGATTCAAAAAAGTGTATACCTCGAACAACAATTTCAGATTTCCCAAAAAAAATTCTCAGAGCATGGGTAAATGAGAGAACTGTAATGCAGTTTGTGTGGTATATATGAAGAAAGAACGAAAGAAATCTTGTAAGACTGTAAATTACAGTTGTCCTGAAACTATTGGCTAAAAATCTTACGCATACCATTTATGTAGATTTTTGTTGGATATTTTTACACATGGGCATAAAATTTAATTATATTTTTTTCTATTTTTTTTCCTTAGTCAAATCCCTTAATTATATTAACTTATCAAGTCTTATTAAGTCATTCTTTTGCTGAAAAAAAAAAAAGTCTTATTATTAGTGTTTTTTTTGTTTTGTTTAGATTGCCCATGGATTTCAAGTGCACAAAGCTGGTTTAGAAGCTCTATTGCCTGTGGAAAAAAAAAAAAAAAAAAAAAGAAGCTCTATTGCCTTAAAAGAGAAGCATTGGACTTTGCAGAAATTGTGTAATCTTGTTAGTACTCCATATCCAAATATTTAAAAGATAGATATCATCAAAGCATGTTATTATTATCTACAGATAAATAATGAAAAAAAATATATATTTATGCAAATGTGGAGATGAAAGAAACATGTTTGTTGTGTGTGTAAGAAGTTTCTTTTCACGAAAAAAAAAGAATAAGAAGAGACCAAATATTCCACAAAAAGACACTAATATGTAATACACAAGTGACAGGCTATATTGATACATACACAAAGCACCAAAAATTTCAAGTCTAAAGGGTCATAGAGACTGAAGTGGCTCTGTCTCCAACCTGCTCGCATTGTCCACCCCTCTAAGTGCTGGCAACTTCTTCATATCTTCTTCGGTGTATAGTGGCACGAACCAATACATCTTATCACTTCCAAATACCTAATTCAACAAAAGTAACAAACAAGCTTTTCATAGCTTTGATTGTGTATATGTCCAAATATTTCTTTTCACTATCCAGAAAATACTTCTATTAGATTTCTTTTCAAAATACTTTTTTTTTTTGGAATAATGATGCATAAAATGGTACTCCCTCCGTTTCAAAATATAGGATGTTTTGGAGAAGTTTGTTGTTTCATAATATAGGATGTTTTCAAATTTCAATGTAACTTTTAGATTAGTTTAGTACTTTATATTATGCAGTATTGTTTCTGATTGGTTGAACTTGTAAAAAGTAAAAACTTCTTAGTCTGCGTGCATTGCTTAAAACATCCTATATTTTGAAACAGAGGGAGTACTAATTTTTTCTTCTTATCAAAATAAATGACATTATTAATGATTTTTGATATATTAAGAGATTTATTTTTTTAATTCATCCAGAGACCTATAAAATGTTTGAGCCACACTAGAAATAGATTTCAAGTGGTGATGTTCATTACATAATCTTTAAAAGCATCTATATATATCAGCCACTTGTAAGCTTATATACGCGAGGAGAGCATTGCTTGAGCATACAAAGCTAGACTATAGAACCATGCACTTTTTCGAGTTTACATACTAATGATCGAATATTCTGTGGTTCCATTTTTTTATTTTTTATCTTCAAAATTGATTAAATAATATCAAGAGCGAGTCATGTAGTTATGATTATGAACATAAGGAAAATAGAAGAAAATGTCATCCTTTATTAGATAATAACGACCCAAACCATAGTGAAAGCGATGGTTTTTTTTTAAAAAAAAACATTTAATTTCTTAAGTCATAAGTCCAACTTCAACAGCATAAGAAGCTTGGAGACTGATAAGCACTTTGTAGCTCAATCAATCATTTTCCTTGGATGGCTTGGGGACAGTGTCTTCCATCACCTCTGGGACTGTAAAATTGAAATCTTCAAGTGGTGCAGTCTTAAACTCCTCATTGGCCTCAATGAAGGCTTCAATCTCAGCGAGCGTCTTGAACTTCTTCCCAGTAGAAGTTACGTAGTACACATCCATTTTCGAGTAGTCCTTTCTCATAACATAGCTCCTCTTGAACCCTTCTGGTGTCTCAGGCAAGCCAGGCTTTTCAAGAACCCATGTGTTGGAATCGTCATACTCTATGTCTCCAGCATCTTCGCAGGACACACCTTCTATCTCTTCGCACACAAAATGTTCCTCTAGTTGTCTACTTCTGACTAGCTCGTAGTCCTCTTGAGAATTAAGCTTCCTCCACTTTTGGCACTCGGCACATTGCACAGCAAAGATATCTATTTCCCACTCTGAAGAACTTTTGGCTTTTCTCTGCACAAATACATATATGGAATCAGACAAGATCCATGCTACAACATGTTGAAATCTAGAAAAAATGACATAATTCTAAGTTAATACACCTTCTATATGTCTCATATCTGCATCAAACATCACTTAAAACAAAGAGAAACTGTGTGTATTAAGATAGACACAAAGCAAGCGAACTGAAGTTTGTACAGTGCAGTTAAAGTGGTTTTGGTTAAGTGGTGTTGTTACCTTAAGGCATGTTGAGTTCGATGATTCAGCATCCATCTCCACTTCTTCAAAAACTCACTGCCATAATATAACAAAAGAGAAAACACACACACAAAACCTTCAATTTCAAAGCCCTATCAATAAAATATTACGAAGAACCCTAACGAGATTGATTCAAAAGAGTGTATACCTGAACAACAAGTTCAGATTTCCCTAAATTCTTCGAGCATGGGTAATGAGAGAACTCTCTTGTAACCTTCTTTTTCTTTTAATGCAGTTTGTGTGGTAAGAAGCAAGAAAGAAAGAAAGAAATCTTGTCTAAAACTGTAATTACAGTTGTCGTGAAACCATTGGCTAAACTTACACCCATATCATTTCTGTAGATTTTCTTGGATTTTTTTTCTAAATATGGCCTAATTAAGTTATAATTTCTTATTTTTCCTTAGTTTAATCCTTAATTAAATTATAATTTCTATTTTTTTTTTTTGTAGAAGGGTCATCATGGATTTCAAATGTTCTAAGAGCTGGTATAATGTGGGCTTTTACACCAAACACACTATTGGAGTTTGAGGTAAAAGCTCTCTTGCCTTAAAGAGAAGAAGCATTGGACTTTGCAGATTTGAGCAATCTTACTACATACACCATATCCAAATATATACAAGCTAGATATATCATCAATGCATGTTATTATCATCTATAGATAATAATGAAAATGTATATTTATGCAAATGAACATGTTATCGTTTGCTGTGTGTGAAAGATACTTGAGAAGTTTCTTTACACGAAAAAAAAAAGAAAAAGAGACAAATATTCCACAAAAAGGCACTAATCTGTAATACACAAGTGACAAGGTATATTGATACATACACTGTGGCAGTAGATTTTGATTAATTCCAAAATTTCAAGTCTAAAGGTCATAGAGACTGAAGTGGCTCTGTCTCGGACCTGCTCGCATTGTCCAACCCTCCAAGTGCTGGCAACTTCTTCATATCTTCTTCGGTGTATAATGGCACGAACCAGTACAACTTATCACTTCCAAATACCTACAAAGAAACAAACAAGCTTTTCAAAGCTTTGATTGTGTATAATATCTCCAAATATTTCATTTCACTAGCCGGAAAGGCAGAAACTACTTCTATTAACTCGAGAATCGACCATAACAAATTAACAACACGAGTTTTTGAGACAAACAAAGAGACGAAGAGAAAACCTGTTCAAAGTTAGTCTTACGACCAAGGTTGTATGGCCAGTTAACTGTATGCTTCTCATATGCCTGAGATTAAGAAGAAAAGAAAAGAAAAAACATTAGTTTGCCATTAGCCCATTACCATGCATAGAGGTCACTGAGAAACCACAAGTTAAGAGCAGAACCAAGTGAAAGTTGTTTTACCTCAATAGTTGTGGTGTTACGAGCAACCAACATGATGTGCATAATTAAGAAGCCTAGGACACTTAACGCGAATGCTATGTTCAATACTGGAAAGCAAGAGAGGGAAGATTTTGAATCAGACAAAAGAATTGGTAACGTTAAGGTGTTCTGAAACAAACTAGCAAACAAAAACGGAAATCCAGATATGTATATATCTTTGAACTCACCAAATGCAACAAAGGTGGCTGCTAGGCTTCCTGGTGATACAGTTATGTCACCATCTCCATCGCTGAAGAATACGAGGAAAACTGGCAATAGCGATATTGCAACCAACGTTGTCTCAAGAAATGTGTAAAACTGCATTTTGACATATTGGGAATGCATTAAGAACATGACAACATTTAATGAACAGAACATTCATTGAGTATAAGGAAATAGTTCAGGAGAAACTACAGTACATGTGAAAGGATGTGTAATGTCAAAAGCATGGCTCTAAAGCGAATCAGTTAGCATTAATCAAAACAAAAGAAAAGAAACTACTAGCAAATCCCTCGTTTCAGCAATCATCACGTGACTAAAGTTCTAATCATATCCATGTATTATAACTGTAAGCTCAAAACCAACTTCATTCAGTGATGCTTTGATAAGTTGACATACCAAGAAAAGGAGAAAAGACTTGTAATTCATTGCCCCAACACAATTTACAACCCAAACACAGTGATGGTCCATCTTTAGTATGCATCTTCCACCTGAAACCCCAAGATGAAATCTTTTTCACAACTATACAGAAAAAAAGAGATACACCACCGGAAAATAATAACACATCAAAGAGACTTACATACTGAACAATGGTGAGAACGAGGAGGTTTATATTGATTGCACTTCCTGCAGTATCTGACACCATGAGTCGAGGAGGAATCTCCAACCGAGAGTGATGGGTTAGCTTCTCCAAGCAAAGTTTGGTTTCCATCGCCGCTTTTCTCTATATCTAACTCTGGCCTCCAACCCGTTGGAACACCACCAGGGTCCGTCACAACAACAGAGAAATAACTCCACAATAGCATTACAAGCTGCACACAAATGACAAAACAAAAGTCATGAAAAATGATTCCTTTGCTTCCTTATTCTTTCTTTTGTGACTTCAAAAATATGTAGGAGTTCACACGTAAACAACAATCTATTACAACACATAAGAAACCAAACCAAAAAAAAGGATGACTAGTTGATTGTTAGCTTATAGTATCCATGATAACATAACTATCTCACTAATTTCTGAATTCCATTGCCATATGTATTACAAGAAGTGAAAGATACCATAACAGATACTTGGAATCCAACAGCCATAGATCTAAAACCACACAACCAGCTACATTGAGCCTATTACCAAACAAAACAAAAAAAAACACTTAACAAGTAATGCCCAATTTAGATTCCAGTATGTGTAATACGAATCTGATTCGATACAATAAACACATATAGCAATAGCATTATCTCCATGCCTAGCTTCAAAGCAACAAGCTTTTGACTTAGTAGCATCATCAAAGCAAAGTCAAGCTGTAACTGGTGAATCTGAAACAACCCAAATCTAAATCCAAATATAGAGGGTACTAAATGCAAAGATCTCAAAAGGGTCACACACAAAAACAAAAAACAAAAAAACAAAAAGATGAAAAATTTTAAGATTGACCTAGAAGAAGAAGAAGAAGAAGAAATTGAGTTGTTTACCAGAAAGTGAAACAAGGCTAAAACCAAAAGAGCTACTAACGAATCGAAACCACCGGTCAATAGAGCAGGTCCGTAATTCGCGACGACAACGGCGTAGTATGTGAATCCGATGATCCCGATGACAACTACGATCATAATCGAACCCAAGGCACGAAGTGCTGTGCAGAACTTGAACACGTTCCACGCCATTGTCGGGATTCTTCGGGAAAGAAAAAAAAAAAACAGAATTTTTCTGGTCGGAGCAAACCCTTTTTATTGAATTTGAGAAAGAGATTTTATTTAAAAACAAAATTGGGTGAAATTGGAGCTGAAAAATTATGTGATTTTTTATGAATAATTAAATTTCCTTTTGAAAGAATAAATTATTTATATTTTGCCCCAAAAATAAAAAGTTTTAATTAATATTATAGTAAGTACACCTAATTGTGTCATCTATTAACAATAAATAAGTTTAAATATATATGTTTTGTTTTGGCTTCTAAAGACTTTATTATTTTTCATGTTCAAGATCATTGTTTACAATCTGTAAAAAAAAGAAAAAAATTGGACAAGAGTCATTAGAGATGCCATTGATGATTAAGATAAATTATTAACAAGAGTATTTGGAAACAAATAACTATATATATGTACTAAAATATTTCTATAAAATTATGAAACGGTGGATAATTTGGAATCCGAACAAAAGACAATCCACTTAACATATGGATCATCGTTTAATCTTTCTTAATCAATGGATTAACATTTTCAACCTTCTATGGATTTTATCACTGATCGTATTTCATTCCTCCCTTCTCGTCAGCTTACTCTTTTAATCTACACAACGTATACAATAGATCACAAAAACAATAAGAAAATAAATAAACAAGGTCACATTTATTATGCAGCTAATAATGTTAATTAGTTAAGAATATAATTAACCTGCTGCTGATGGAGAAGTTTCTTATAGACTCGGTAGCCCTAATGACATAAAAGGAACGTAGCAACAGCACTGGTCAATGATGTAAGGGCCAAGAATTGATCAATTTCACTGAAGTTTTGTTCAACACACTCACTATCACCTTGTCAGTTCCGTAGATGTAGTCGCAGTAAGTGAAAACTGATGCAAAGTTGCTTTGGCTTTGTCCTCCAACGTGGTGATGATAATCATGATACTCAGCTCCACCGTAGAAAGGAATCCATTTTGTCAGAGTCCATGGGAATTCATATCTACAATAACAAAAATGTTTTGCTTTTTGTAACAAAACCACATAAATATTCTCCAATATCTATATATATTATAGACCAATAATTTCATATGTAAGTATTTATGATTTGATATGTTTCAAATGTTTTAACTTTACCCGCTATGAGTCTCAATAGCCTCGATTTGCCGTAAAGCTATCCATAACCAATAGGTTAAAATGTGGCCAGGAGCAATCACCGGTCCAAGAAACGTCGGAATCCCAAGGATCAAGATCTCGGCCCAATGTGCATATGGGGAGGCATATCCGATGGGAGATGTGTACTCGTGATGGATACGATGAATCTTCTCATAACCCCATTTGCAATGCAACAATCTATGGATCCAGTAGTTAGAGTAATCCTCTATCAAGAAGTATACCACTATTTGTGCTACTATCTCCAAACAAGATGGCAATGGTAACCCACTTCTAATCCCAATCATCTGTGAATTTAATTAACACATATACAAATAATGAGTCGTTTGTTTTCAATTAGTAATTAAATAAAAACAGAAAAACTATAGTAACCTGGATTGAAGGATAAGAAACGATTTGCAATGTGCCGACGACGAGAATGAACAACTTCATGACATCTTTATAACATCGGAACATGTCTGACAACGAATACTTAACCTTCGGCTGAATCTTATACTGATTGAACCAGCCGGTCAATTCCACAACGACAAGAGGGAGAGGAGCTATGGAAAACACGAGGAAGAGAAGCAAAATGGTGTGGCAATATACATAGAAATGGGATTTGGTGGCGGAGTAATTGAACCAAACCATCTCGAACCAGGTCAGGTTTCGTCCTAACGCCACGGACGCTGCTTCAACGGTTGGATAAGGGATCATACTATGTCTACTGTCTATATTAGTTTGTTTGTTATTATCATGTACAATACAATGGTTTGGAGTAATAACGTACTATGTAATTTAGTCGCTTATAATATAAATGTAGAAGTCATCTAGCCAACCAAAATTTTGACACATAAGCTAACTGTGCTTCATTTTTGTTTTTGGTCGACGGTTCGTACGATTATTATACAATACAAACGTTAAAGGTATTAATAATTCAAAAACAAAGAAACAAGGAAGGAAGAATACAACAAGAGGCGAAGAGCATTTTCATCCATTAGATACTCTTAGAGGTCCATATATTATTTCTAGAATATACATATATTTTTGATCGTTCACATGTTAGAGAGCGACGATATAGATTATATAATATTTTATTCTTAATCTTATGTTTACATATTAATATTTTATCAACATATTAAAAGTTTTAACACTCTTCGATTTTCTTACTAATCATATTTCGTTCCTCCCTTCTCCTCTGCTTCCTCCTTAACCTACAACGTATAAGATTCACCCAAAACAAACAAAAAAATCATAAACAAAAATAAACTATGATAAAGACGACATATATGAAGCTAACATATATATATATCTAAACTTGAGAATATTAACCTGCTGTTGAAGAAGCTTCTTATGGATTCTATAACCCTAAGGATAGATAAAAACAATAATAACAACACTGGTCATTGTTTTGTTAAAGAAAGAAATATAAGGAACAAGGGGACTGATATTTAATTTAAGTTTGATAAACAGTAGTACTCACTTTGTCAGTTCCATAGATGTAATCACAGTACGTAAACACTGAAGCAAAGTTGCTCTGGCTTTGTCCTCCAACGTAATGATGATAATCATGATACTCAGCTCCACCGTAAAAAGGAATAAATTTTGTCAGAGTCCATGGGAAATCATATCTGCAAACAAAATAAACAAGTGCATTTTTATTTTTATTTTCCTTATAATTTATAAACCACATTGTTCTGATACTGACGTAAATATTTATTTATGTTTGTCTTTGCACTTAATTATGAAGAACATTATACTATCATTTCTAAAACATTTACCCGCTGTGAGTCTCAATAGCCTCGATTTGGCGTAAAGCTATCCATAACCAAAAGGTCATAATGTGGCCAGGAGCAATCGCGGGTCCAAGAAACGTCGGAATCCCAAGGATCAAGATCTCGCCCCAATGTGCATACGGCGATGCATATCCGATCGGAGACGTGTGCTCATGATGGATTCGATGTATCATCTCATAACCCAATTTGCAATGCAACCATCTATGGATCCAGTAGTTAGTGTAATCTTCTATCAAGAAGTAAACCACTAGCTGTGCTACTATCTCCATTAACGATGGTAATGGCAACCCACTTCGGATCCCTACCATCTGTTAAATTAACACATATACAATCAATTCCTTTTTTTGGTATATAATAATTCAAGAACATCACCAGTAACACAAAAAAAAAAAAAAAAAAAAAAAAAAATAGCTAATAAATCCCAAACCTAGAAAAAGGGGAGTATACATACATACATACATATAAATATATAACGGTTGGGTTTACATTTTGCTCTAAATAACCCAAAAATCAGCAAAAAGAGATTGTAACTGCCACTCACACATAAAAAGTTGCAAAACTAACACGAAATATAGGGAATATTATAGACATTATAAAATATAATATATATATATAAGGTTTGTTATTAATAATAAATGAAATATAAAATTAAGAACCTGGATCGAAGGATAAGAAACGATTTGCAAGGTACCGACGACGAGAAGGAACAACTTCATGACTTGTTTATAACATCGGAACATCTCTGACAACGAATACTTAACCTTGGGCTGAATCTTGTACTGATCGAACCAGCCGGTCAGTCCCACAAACACAAAAGGGAGAGGAGCGAGGGAAAAGACAAGGAAGAGAAGCAAAATGGTGTGGCAATATACATGGAAATTGGACTTGGTGGCTGAGTAATCGAACCAAACCGTCTCGAGCCTAGTCAGGTTTCGTCCTAAAGCCACGGACGCCTCTTCAACGGTTCCATATGGGATCATTTTTGGTTGAGGCTGTATGTTGTTGTGTCGGGATTATTGTGAGTTTTATGTATATATAGAAGTGTTTTGGAGTGAAACTCACAAGTGATAACGTGTGGCTTGAGTATGTTTTTGACAATATATATATGAGGATGGTGTAGGAGTTATATAAAATGCACACACATGTCAAAGCACGGTAATTTCGCCGATTTTGTTATTTGATATTACCCCCAAAAAAAAAAATACAGTTTTATGTTTTTCCCCCATTGAGAAGTCCGCCAAATTGGGTCCTCTATCTTTCTGTTCCAAAAAAAAAAAACTTTTGAGAGTACAACACATAAATGATTTCTTGTTTATATCTTTACTGTTACTTTTATTATTATTAATTCTTTTTGTCAATTACCGATACTTTTAGATTCACATATCTTTTTTTACATCACCTTTTATTTAAATAAAAGGGATCAGATTTTCGTTTGTTTTTGACAAAAAAAAAAAAAAAAGATTTTCGTTTGTTTTTTTTTGTCGTACAATAAGAAAATTAAAACATAGATTACTGGCATTAGACAGTTATAAATTATAGTATATAGGTTGGAGGATATCAAATCACATTAATAGAATTTTATTGGGCAGGAATTTATTTTCAGCAAATTATTGTGAATTGCTTAAGTTTTGTTTTTTTTTTAAAATCCACGGGATCAAATTATATTCTTCTGTTAGCGAATAGTGATCCAAACGTCTAGAATAGAAAATATCGTTGATACACACAAAATATGAGTGGACAAACTTTTTCATTAAAACTTTTTCTTGAATTAGTTTTTAGAGTGTATATAAACTCATGGAAGTAGTTCATAATATAACCTGACAGCCCCTGCCCCATTCCTTGAATTATTGTAAAGATATTATGACGTGTTGAATATGTTTTAGATTCTAGCTCATACCCATATTTTAATGTCATTTCGAAAGTTTTCTTGCAAAATTTGTACTTTTCAGTAAATTTGAAGATAGCAAGACCGATTTATAGATAAGTGAATTTTTCCAGCATTACTATATTTACTACGTGTGCATGGTAAATCTAGGACGACATACTTTACAAGAGCATGTGTGTTAGCTGAAATTGAAGAGAAAATTGGTTGGTATTGGTAAAAAGTAAAAACGAACAAATTGTACCTACGACGACATAAATGATACTGTCTACTAAAACTGTTTTGAAGTTTGGTGAGAAAGCATTTAGTAAATGCGTGTGTTTCGTTAGTTTCGGTCATTTCATTTCAATTAGTTTTTGGTTCTTAAAAAGTGAATTCAATGCAACAATCGATATCGTTCCCTTTTTAAATCATGGAGTGTAATAAATGCCCTGTGGGTGAGTTTGCAAGTTACCGCAGTGAAAGTAAAAACAAACTACACATTGATCTGAGATAGCCCCAAAAGAACATAAAAAGAAATGCGCCCACCGTGGGGCTCGAACCCACGACCACAAGGTTAAGAGCCTTGCGCTCTACCAACTGAGCTAGACGGGCTTTGTTGATAGTATTGACGGCGTCAGTTAAATTAGCAGTATCAGAGCCTATGTATTCTCTTTCTTTCTTGATTACATCATAGATACTTGCACTAGTTGAATGATTTGAATCTAATAAGTAATAACTAAACCAAACAGTCTGACAAAAAGTTAATATTCACAATCTTTTTTCTTTTTTTTTTCAGAAAACTGGACTTGTTGATAAAGCAAGACTCATTAAAATCCTCAAAACAACTAAACAATTTTTACCTAATCCAAATTTTGGATATGAATAAACAAAGGACAAAGGTTCAAACTAAAAAAACTCACCAACACAGTTTCGGATTTTGATGATTCCTTCTCATATCTTCTTTCCTCTACCAAACCAAATTCTAATATCTCAAAAAGAGTTAGCAAATTTTATAGAAAACCTTCAGATCGTAAAATGTCAAAAGGAAGGAGCAGTTTGAGCTGTGGCTGCTTCAATAGGCACCACTTTCTAGAAACTAATCCAATTTCCCTCCTCCATTAATCTGCTTGTTGCTCTTCGTAGACGACTCTTTGATCTGCATTTCAAAAGATACAGCATTAAGTAGGAGAGTCTATGCAACTGAAAGATCAAAGAGGAAACACATCATCAATACAAAATAAAAATGAATCGTTATGTGAACTCGCAATTGATAGTGCATCTATCTTTATGCAGAGATATAAGCTAAATGTTGTTGAGTCTCAGTTTTGGGAGTATTTGAATTTACCTGCTGCAGAAGCTTCTTTTGGAACCGGTAACCCTAATGAAAGTAAAGATACAATCACATTGTCAATGTTTTATCCAGAATTGGTAGACGCTAACCAGAAAGGAACTGAAGTTTTCAAAACTCACTTTGTCAGTTCCGTAGATGTAATCGCAGTAAGTGAAAACTGAAGCAAAGTTGCTCTGGCTTTGTCCTCCAACGTAGTGATGATAATCATGATACTCAGCTCCACCGTAGAACGGAATGTACTTTGTCAGAGTCCATGGGAAATCATACCTAGAAAAGAAAACGAAAAAACTCAATTTATCTCCCTGAGAAACAAGCTTCATCCACCAAGAAAACATCATATTGTCCAAATGCTTCTTTGAACAACAGGAAATACTTCTCATTTGAAGAATGCTTTCTTCCTTAGCCGATAGGAACGTTCACCAAAAGGTTATCTAAGCAGTTTTAAAACAATCCTCAAAGCTAAAAAGGTATTTGAAAAGGCTACTCTCTACCTTAACCCTACCAAAAAAAGGGGTAAGCCACTATTGAAACATCCCACATATATACATTTCCAACTCACTTTAAACTAATTCAAAAGTGGATATGATGCAGAGACATAAGCTATCTACAACCATGTCTTCTTCACTCACCCGCTATGAGTTTCGATAGCTTCAATCTGCCGTAAAGCAATCCACAACCAAAAGGTAATCATGTGACCAGGAGCAATGGCTGGTCCAAGAAACGTGGGAATGCCAAGAAGCAAAACCTCAGCCCAATGTGCATAAGGAGCAGCATAACCAATAGGAGCAGTATACTCATGATGAACATGATGAAACTTCTCATAACCCCATTTGGAATGAAAGAATCTATGAATCCAGTAGTTAGTGTAATCCTCTACCAAGAAGTAAACCACTAACTGTGCTACAATCTCCGTTAACGATGGTAATGGCAACCCACTTCTAATCTCAATCATCTGTTTTTAAACACAATTCAAAAGATTCATCTCTATGATCAAAATCTAACAAACCAGAATCATCAATTCCCAAAATTAGAAGAAATAAAAACCTGAATCGAAGGATAAGAAACGAGTTGTAAAGGACCAACGACGAGGATGAACATCTTCATGACGTCTTTGTAACACCGGAAGATATCGGAGAAAGAGTTCTTCACCTTGGGTTGAATCTTGTACCGATCGAACCAATCTGAGGTAGATCGAGATATTTCGATGAAGACGAGAGGGAGAGGGACGAATGAGAAGATGGCGAAGAGGAAGAGGATGTTGTGGCAGTAGAGGTAGTAGTCTGATTTGGTGGCGGAGTAATCGAACCAGAGAGTTTCGAGGAGAGTGAGGTTTCGGCCTAACGCCATGGACGCTTCTTCGACTGTGGCGTAAGGGATCATTGTGGAAGATTACAAACCTCGTTTCTTCCGGTGACGACGACGGTGACGGTGAGATTGGGAGAGAGGAGTGAGTGTGAGCGTCGTTGTCGTCTTTGTAGCTGGATTGATTTTTGTCTGTTATAGACTGAGTTGGCGAATATGTAGACTGGTGACGTGGCATTAGTGGTTTAGTTAGATTTGTTTAAACCGGAATAAACCAACATTGCTAACGTGTCTCGAACCTTTTGTGATATTTTGTTAGAGAGTTATGTATATTCTCGTGACGATTAATGGTTAGACTCAAAGTCACATGAACATGTTGTTTCTATGTAACTTTTTTTGCTTTTCTCTAATTCTTTTAAGTGTCTATGCAATTTATTTTTATAAAGAAACTATACTTTATACATTTATACATCCTCAAAACCCGTAGAGTCAGAGTAGTCTTTGAGGGAAAATTCACGGATGTAATATAGTAGTATGACTTTTGTGGCTTGTGTAAGAATTTTTAAGATATTATAGCAAAACGTTGAAATAATTTGAAGCTGTTGGCCAATTGTAATTAAGTATTTAGAATGGTGGTATTACATCACGAAACGTGACGTTACATTTGAAAATCTTAAATCTAAAATTTTCTTCATAACACTAAATGATATTTAAATGTAATAGTAATGTGTAATACAAAAGTTTTAACAATTTTTTAAAAATGTGGGTTACAAACTTACAAACGATCGATTGTCGTTGTAAATACTTGGTGGGAAACAAGTGTGTTACGCGTGATTGTGAACGTGAGTGTGTATGGTATAAAGGGACGTCGACCGCACCATTCATTTAATGTCTTTTTAAGAATCCCAAAAGTTCTTTCTTTCTTTCTTTCAACGAGTGAAAACAAACCTCGGACCAATCTCATCCACACACTCTACTCTTTTTTTTTATAGTATTATTCATTTTGATGTATCATTTCTTGACGTTTATGATTTTATAATATTTCCATTAATCAGCACTTTCGTGAAAAACAAATGAATTGGATTCTAATTGTTTATGGGTGTTTCTTTCTAGACTTCTCTATTAGTTTATGTACGCAACACTATTACCTTAGATTTTTGTGTGTGTTTACGAAATTTGTTTTGGATTTCTCGTTTCTTGATTGACGTGTCGAATTTTCTTCAAATCCAATAGATTTGTTCCCTATACACTTCTATAGAATTGTGCATATCTCAAGTAATAATCTTCTAAAACGATGCATCAAGAAACTGTCTTTCTTTATTCCTCTAGTATTTTGCCTTCCTTAACGCTATTATTAATATTATACTAGACTATGACCCATGCTAGAACACGGGTTACAATTCTTTAATTTTATTTATTTGGTAATTTTTATTTAAAACATCGCATACATGATTATTTTATTTATTTTAAAAGGTTTTTTTTGGATGAAATACAATAACATGAAATCATATACTGAATATAACTTATGAAAATAACATATATTCTGTAAGATATAATCTAGTATATCTAGATTTTGATCCGCGGTATAACGCGTAAGTTGTGTGATAAACAAATTAATTTTTGTTTGTTAATTTATTTGATTTGTTAAGTGTTTAAAATTTTATATTGTAATTTTAATGTTAATTATATGACTTAACCTATAGTATAGCACATATTAATTTTATGACCAAATATACAACGTATGTTTGTCAAAATCATCGTGACCGAGAAAGCCTACCAAACAAAATTATTCCAAACTTAAATTTAATCCGAGAAATCACATTTTTGAAATTTTAACCCGTGCTTTAGCAAGAAATCATATTTCTTGAACTTTGTTTATATTATACTGACATATTATTGACCGTGCTATAACAAATCAAATTAGATTGTTTATAATTTTAAATATCATATATTTATGATATTTTTAAAAATATCAAATTAAATTATTTTTAAAGATTCTAAATTAAATTATTTAAAAAGTTTATTATAGTATATAAAATTATACAATTCAACAAATTTATGAAATGAATTTAAATATTCAAATTTTGACCCGTTACTCAGTTAAATATTCTTTGAGATTTTATGTTATTCTTTAGAATATCTTTTTTAAAAGTATCATAATCTTAAATCTATATAACCAATCAAATAATTAATTCATATAACCTATCAAATAATTAATCTTAGTGTTGTCAAAAAAAAATAATAGTAATAATTAATCTTAGTTATAACCTGTATTAATATGACTTCCATTTTATTAAAAAAGAAGATCAGTAATTATATACATATACTACAACGCAATTTCCAAATTTATTTATAAGAATTAAATTACACAAATACACGTAAGAATCAGCACAAGATATTATACTATAATGTTGACAGGAATAATAAATATCACAGAACCACGTCTCATATTACTATTTTACCTTTTTAATGGTTTTTTTTGTTGTTGGTCGGCTTGAATTTTAAAAGCCACACTTAACGTTTGAAAACAAATACTAACAAATGAAAGAGAACCAGTGTTTTCAGAACCGGACCGGACCGGCCGGTCAAACCGGTTAACCCGTGACCCGCTCAATTTACCGGTTTGTGTTTTGCTCTAAAACCGGGATGTTAAGAAACCGGGAAAACCCGGATAAACTCGGTAAAAACCGGCGACCCGCCTTAATTAACCGACCCGCTGGGTTTTGGGTTTCACTTATCATACGATTTTAGCATTTTAATTTGAACAGATCTGTTAATTTTTCACTTTTCTGCAAAATTTGATGAAGAACTGGGTTTGAGTAGAAGTCACGAAGAAGAGGAAAGAGAAGAGACACGTGAGAGAGGGTTAGACAATTTAATAGGAGAGATAACAAATCATTTTTATTAATTTTATATACTACAATAATTTTATATTATTATTTGGTTAGATCATCTCACTAGGTCCTAGACATATATGTATAATATAAATATACAAATAATATGCTGTCAAATATAAACAAAAAAACTAAGAAGAATTAACAATTTTAATTATGATTTAGTTCTATTAATTAAATTAAACGAGTAAACAATTATTAAAATTTAGAAATATAAATTTGTTACATATATCAAAAATAAAATTATAATATTATATTTATAAGATGTATAATATTTATATAAATAATTAAATATATTTAAATATTATTGACCCACGGTCGAACCGGGTTGACCCAGTGAACCGGTGACCCGATAGCATTCCCGGTTTAGTATCCGGTTCGGGTTTCAAAACATTGAAGAGAACAAAGATAAAAGAGTAAAGCAAAAGCAGAGAGAATAAACTCTGAATTCGCTTCTTTGCCAAGCAAACCCCACGCACAAAACCTTTCTCTCCTTCTGATCCTTACGCAAACTCTATCAAAATGTCTGATTCGATTCACCGGAGAAAAGCTCCGACTCCGGTTTTAAACGGTGGCTGGAGCTCAAGAACGAGACGTACAGCGTCACGATGCGTTTCCGATAAGAATAATACTCGCTTGAAATCTACGAAACATGTTTTCGAACGAAGCTTTTCAGAGCCGAGTCTCATCAATCGTCGCCGTGACGGAGGAGACAGTAGTTTGCGGCGACCGTCGCCGATGAGAGGTTTACAGACGGAAGAATCTGCAGACCCGATCGTGTACTTGCCTAGGATTCGCTCTGAGGTTTTCTCTTCTTCTCCGACGTTAACGAGCTTATCTTCGCCGTCTTCTTCATCTCCGATCAATCTAGAGGTCAGACTCCTTTTTTTTATATATAACTAATGATGATTTTCAACTCTGTAAAATGATTTTACATTTAGTCCTCAGGTTTTGAGAATATTTTATATTGGACTATTACTTTTTAATATTACATATCAAACCCTCGACTTTTGTCTTAAATTGGAAACAAAAAAAACTACAGGGTAATAAAAGAGAAGCACCAAAAGTAGTAATTAATGTAGCAGTAGAAGGAAGTCCTGGACCTGTAAGAGCAATGGTTAAGCTGAGTTCTAACGTCGAAGAAACGATCAAAATCGTTGTTGATAAGTACTGCGAAGAAGGACGAACACCTAAACTCAACCGAGATTCCGCTTTTGAATTGCATCAGTCACATTTCAGCATCCAGTGTAAGATATTATAACTTATATTTATAACATAACTCTATCTAAAAGTTAAAGCAGTTTTGTGTTTCAGTCTGATCACTTATGTGTATTAGATTGGTTTGGTTGAATTAAAATATATATCATATACTATATAGTTTTGCTTTAAACTCTAGTGATCATGTGAAAAAAAAAAATCACATAATATATGAGTTATTAATTTATGAGTTAGCTTATACTAATAAAGAAAAGGGTGATTTAAACCGATGATTTTAAATGTTTTTATTGAGGAAAAAAAAGCTTGAGCTATTAATTTGATGTACTTTTCAGGTTTGGAAAAAAGAGAAATAATAGGAGAATTAGGAAGTAGAAGCTTCTACATGAGAAAGAAAGCTCATGAACAAAACGGAGGTTCGTTACCCGGGATTGCAACGGTGAGAACTAGCCTTATTCCGTCGTCGAATTTGATCGGATCGTGCATCGCTCAGTTCATTGGAAAAATCATAAGGAGAACGAGAAAGATATGGAACATATTGGTATGTGTGCAATGAGATATACTTTTGAGCATGGCACATAAATATTTTAGTTTGTGTTGTTGCTCCAAAATAAGAGCACTTTGTTGTTTATAAAAACTGTGCTATATGTAGTTTACAGATTTATACCATAACTAGATCAGTATATATGCTACAACATGAATATTAAATTTTATTTTATACAAAAAAAAATTATGTTTAAAAATAAAATTTAATTTATTATATTAGTTTTAAATCAATTTATCATATATTCTTAATATTTTACATTTAGTCGGTCGTTCGTTATAAGGATCATAACTCATTCCATTATATAACTCACTATATTTAATCATTATATGTTCATTTTTCAAAATTCAAATCATAGCATATGTAGAATGAAACATAAATTTTATCATTATATGGATGATATGATGATTTATTTATTTTACAAAAATCGAATCATATGAAAATAAGAGATGAAGTATAATGATCAATGACAAAATTAGTAAGGTAAGTTAGATATCAAATCTTATATGTTTATTTTCATTGATTTTTTTAACAAATTAATGATTTTTTTTTTTTTAAATAATTAATTTGAATAAATTAGTATTTTGACATTTTTAACTTTTAATGACTATTATTAATTTGTTCTTTAAAACCTATATTTATAATGACATTATGACGTAATTATTTACACATTTTAAGATTATATTCAAAATTTACTTCACTAATATTATATAAGGGATTACTTGTTCTTAGATATATATATTTGTAAGTGAAACTCTATAAAAAAATGTGGTGATTGGTTAACAAAAAAATAACTACGAAAAATGTCTATTAATATGGGTAACACAACACAGCACAAATCGCTATGCTATATATTGTATCATGATTTGAATTGATGAAATATATTTGAAAGTAGGAAAATAAATTAGAATTTTCAGAAGATTTTACTTACTACAAAAATGGTAATGGTCTTTTTAACCCTATTATATATTTGGTCCTAACTCCACTAATGGTATGGCCCAATTGTAAACAGACCATCCCACGACATCCAAACATTATCATAGATTCATACATTACTAAATTATTTTTTATTATAAGTATCAAAATAATAATCTACACATAAAAACTTATAGTGATATTGGTGTCTAACATTTGTCATGTAATCTGGTTTTAATCTTCTATGAATTAGCTGTACATTTCACATTTAAAGCAATATGTAATCTTGTATGTATGCATCTTTTTTCTGATTTTTTTTTTGTCAAAAACATATTTAATCTGATTTTATCTTACTGTATTTTATTAGGCTAATTGGTGGGACACATACATCATATATACAAAGTTAAGTGTCTTGTACCATTAGTAGGTTTTTTTTATAACCGTTCTCCTTTATTCCACTTCATCAAGTGATAAATTATACATTAAATTATTCTAATATTTATGATAGAAGTATTAATGCGCATGCAGTATATTCTTTCTTTTTAAACCAAAGATGCATAGTTTAAAATTATGCTTATACACTCCCGTAACTAATCTTTCTTCAATGAAAACATGCTAATTTCTAGTATAAAACCATACCTTTTTAATTTATTAATATGATAACATTATTGTTTTTTCTATCCTAAGTAACATTCCTTCAATATATATATAAGTATCAATAACTCAATAGCTAAAGATGACACATAATTAATTTTATTTAAATAAATTTACATTGAAGATATATATATATATATATATATATATATTGTACCAAACACACACATATATATTTTATATACACAGTGAAATTAATTACTTTTAAGTAGTCTATTTATCAGTTTTCAGCAACAAAAAAAATTAGAAAGTTCTCTCGGTAACCGTTTTTCTCTCTGTTCTCTCTCCAGAAACAACTCTTCAGAAACCTTCTATATTCTTCTCCTTACCGGCCGGCGCTGGCTTTTCCGGCGTCGGTCAGCTCTTTTTTCCTTGCTTTTCCTTCTTTGCATAGTATTTGATTTCTAATTATACTCGCCAATGATTTCCAAAGCTATTTGGTTGATTTCAATCATCCGATTACTTGTCCTTCTCTCCCGTCGTGAGAGTTTCTTTCCGACCACAATCCGGCCAGATCATCGGAGCAGTGGTGGTGCTTTCCCGCTGAATCTCGTTTCAAGCAGTTTTTGTTGGTTAACGATTGTGACAACCCGTCCCGCGGACCCCACTAGCCTCCTGCTAGCTGCCCCAACGGACCGTCTGTGGACCCCGCTAGCCCCCCGCTAGCCGGCCCAACAGACCCCAAGCTAGTCCTGCAGGGCATCGATCCTAACCCATCACTGTGGAAATCCACATCCACCAGTAGGTTATTGGTGCGCCAGGCGTTCCTCGAACCCTGGTCCTCACCCTTTAACAACCTTCCCACAGGACAAGTTGCCACCAATTGAGTGCAGTGAGGCTAGCGGGCTAGCAGTGAGGCTAGTGGGGTCCACGGACGGGTTGTCACAACGATTGAAAGAGATCCTCATCACCATCGTCAGATTTTTAACTCCGACGCAATCAAATCGAGGAATGGCTTTCAGTTCCAGATCTGGGATTCAGGCGGAACAAATTTTGAGATAGAAGATTGCGAGATGAACTTCCGATTAAATTACATCACTAACACTCGACTGCTCTTCTTCTCGGTGGGTAAGACCTTGTTTCTCCAATTATTGAAGAAGTTGACAAAATTTGGTGATGGTGATATTATATGCATCCCCTGGTCGGAAACTTCCACTTCATCGTCTATTTATTTGAGTTTTAGAGAAACTGGTTTCAAAATTAAGAAAATTACTCTTATTGATGATGATGGTGGTGATTGCTTTTACCGGTCGGAAACTCTCCCTTTGTCGAGAAAAATCCAACACTTTTTTTAATCTCTGGTATAAACTGAGATATGAACCATTCATCTTACATGATTGGTATTCTCTCTTTATTCGGATAAACCAGATTCAAGAGATTAGCTTTTGTCTCAATAACATCGTTGATGAGAATGAGAGATATAGGGATTCGACGACATCTTACCTTTGCTTTATTCCTTTAAAAATCTTTTCAAATTTATTCTGGTGGCATCAAAGACATACGTGGGTAAGAGGACTACATCTTGTTAGGGGTAGATCCCACCTTAACAAAGGGGCCTGGCCCAGGGAAAAGCCCAAAATAAACCCTTTAAAGAAAGAAAGGTATTATGGTCTTTCTCCTGGACAAACCGACCTAGCTCGTCTAAGCAAAAGAATTCGTACGGCCTTTGAAAAGGGGGATCGGGAAAAAGGCAAAAGAATTCGTACAGCAAGTACAAGGGCCCTAGCTCGTCTAAGTAGAAGTCAACGGTTTAGAGTGAACGGCTTGAAAAATAGACGAGATAACGGCTCGTCTATTACCTTTCGTCTACTTTTGTAGCTCGTTTAAGTCGTGTTGTAGCCCGTCTTTTGTGCCTCGGCACCAATAAAATAAAAGAGAACTTCGACCCTCCTTTGACCGAACTAAACATACTAATTGTGACCGATAAGGACATCAACACATCTTCCAAAGGATTTCAAAGGAATCTTGGTGACTATGTACAGACAGTGGTGTTCTGATTGGCAAATATGGCATGCTCTATCAACCTTCAGAAGACAGATTCCAGATTCATTTCTAGCAACAATTCAGTTTTTCCTATCAACTAAAGTTATGCCAAGAGCATTTTGGAGTCTCAGCTATATGCTGTTAGCCAATAAAAAGTATGTGAAAGGGAACATAACAGATCATATCTGTTAGCCTATAAATCTAAAAATAGCATGGTTATTCTCCACTCTTTCATCGAAATTGTAATAATTTCCTATATTTGCTTTAACGGTTGTTTTGAATCGATTCTGTATTTTGTAAACATTTTCATATCAATATATGTTGATTTGCCGGAAAAAAAAATCAGTTTTCAGCAACAATATTAACACGTATTGACGACGATATATGCTAATATTTATTCTTTTTATTGGGGTTTACCATATCAAAATTATGTTGACAAAAGTAAATATAAAAAAGGCTAAGCTAAATATATTTTTGAATTAACATATAATGTTCACATTCTAGTTAATTCTATACTCTTTAAGTACATGCAAATATTATATTTTCTTAATAAAACTAATATATAACATAATATGTTAAATATATATATATATATATATTAGCATTGTTTTCTCACAGATAATTTGATACTGACGGTTATATATGGGAATTAGAATAATTTGTTTTCTTTGGTTGATATTAATGCTCTCATGGCATGTAATTTGGTTCGGTAAAACTCTACCATCTTTTTTTTTTTTGTCACAAGTGTGTCATCTTTATATTATAAGCCATGTCAAACATTACAATCAGTTCAAAGGCAGTAAAGATCAACTATTACATCAAAAGGATTATCAAGTGAGAACATTGACAATCTTTAATTGTAACTTAGAAGAGAAAATTCGCTATTACATCTTCAATTGTTCTTCATAGCGAACCAAAAAGACTGGGTTATCACTGTTATAAGCCTGTGTTTTAACCAATCCAGAACAGAACCAAAAAGGAGACTACCATATCTGCTCTAGAAACTTATTCATCAACCTTGATTATCCTGGAACCCAAAAAGTTATGACAGTATTTGCAGAGTGAACTATCTTTTCTTGGGAGGCTTTTGGAGACTCCCTATCTCATCTTGAAACTTCTGTTTTTGTTTCCTATAAGCATCCATCTGAGGGAAACGAGAACTTTTACCATTCTCAAAACAACCTGGAATTCTTGAATTGAAAACATCTTCAGCTTGGGGTAACATTCGAGTTTATTGATGACTGGTTCCTACCCAGAGCTGCTTGCGGAATCGGAACTGCAAAGTGTTGAATCCCCTGTAGACATGTTGCCGGAAAGTAAGGAGAAGCTGCTGCGATTTCTGCAGGGTTAAGCGGACGAGTTTCTAATCTTGGGGGTTGAGATAACGGTGCTACAAAGGAGTCATCCGAGACTTGAGACTGGGAGTTTAGGTCAGATCTTCTAGGCTCATCATCAATCCTTCCATTATAAACTGGCACCTCAGGACTGATTCTTCTTTCATTATAGACTGGTACCTTAGGAATCTCTGAACTGAGCCGTGGAACAGGAGAAAGCTGGAGGTCAGGACATGAACTTCGATGATGCGTAAGTCTAAGACAATTACTACAGATCCGACGGAGATTCTCATACTGAAACCTGATCATGGCTCTTTCTCCATATTGAAAATAAACCCTCCGGAAGAAGCTTAGTCTATCTGTGATTCCAAAGCGGATTCTAACTCTAATAAAGGCTAGTTGTGAAGTAGTTACTTCACTAAAGTCTGTATAAACTACTTCTCCCAAAGTTTCCGCTATTAGTCTGATAGTTCCTGCAGAGATATAAGGAAGTGGAATACCTCGAAGTTGAACCCATAGATCAATGGTTGTAAGATAGTCCCAATCAGGAAAGTCTTCCCAACGTTGGAGAGCTACAAACCAGTTGTTGCAAGTCCATGGTTCTCTTCTTTGGACAGAAATTAAATCAATTTCTGATTGAAACAGGAACTGGATATAAGTATCATTTAAGACTCTGCCATGGACCCGAGAAGCTAAGCCCCAAGATTGTGGTAAAGAGTCAACCACAGTTTGAAATCTCTGAAAAGTAGGATTGAGGGGACGAGCAATCAGACTGAGTCTGTTATGAGCTACAGCATCAGCATAGGCAGAGTGAGGAATGAAAAGCTCGGGTTATTCTCTGCCTAAATCTAGGTTTTGTATTTCATCCCACCAACTATCAGCCATATGGATATAGAAGGTGAAAGAAAACGGTGTAAATATTGCAGGTGAAAAGGTAATAGAGTGAAAGAGAATATTTATAGTGTAAAGAGGCAAAGGACACGTATATATAATTTGGGCAACCCAAAGATACTACGTAGGTAGATAAGCGAAGAAAGAGTTTGAACCACCCAAAATTACTACGTAAGTAGATAAGTGAAGAAAAGGTTTGAGCAATCCAAAGTTACTGCGTATGTAGATAAGGAAAGGAAGAAATTCCACAGCAGTAAGGACAAAAAGTAATGATGAAAGGGAGAAACTAAAATAAGCAAACTTAAAGATGAGGTTTCGTTAATTTAGCTAGACAACAAAATTAGTCAATCCAAGTAAGTCAACCCTTTTCAGGAGTGTTCCTCTCTGAATCAAAAAGAGATTTTAGCCAAATGGGAAATCCTTGAGCTACATAAGACTGGAATCTATTACCTTGAATTACACTGTCAGCAATGAGGAAAGCAGCTTTGTTAGAGTTATGGTTGGCCTCTTCTATCCTCCAATCTGAGATTGGTGCTAGGCACCTCAAAATTTCAGAGGCATAGTACTGGAAAAAGGGCCATTCCTGAGGCCTTTTGATTGCATTTACCATCTCAAGAGCTTCAGAAGCAAAAATGACAAAGTTGATATTGTGACTAATCATGCAATCAATAGTCCACAAAACACTCTGAAATTTTGCTTCCGTTAAGGATTTAATATCCGAGAAAGATCTCCGGCTGTGTAACAAAACCTTACCATTCCCATCTCTCAAAACCCAGGAAAAACCATCTGAATTATATCTTTTTGACCAAGACATACCTATATTACATTTCAGCCAAGGAGTAGAAGGTTTAGTCCATGTCTTTAATAATCTGCCTCTATCAGAGATTCTGGAGCTAGCATATCTCGTTTCAATTAATTGAGCATTGAACCATTGTGACGCCTCTTCTTTACTTTTCAAAACCAAATCTGTCATCACATTAGATATCCCTTCAAAGAAAAAGCCATTTCTATTCTTCCATAGATACCAAAGTATCCATGGAAAACTCCTTCTAATATGCTCTGGAATGGCTTGATTCTTAGACATGACAAGCAGATACTGAATATTAGAGAATTCTGAGTTAGCCAAACCTCCTTCTGGACATGGCACTTCTGAAAGAGCCCAGACCTGTCTAGCAATAGGACAAGAGAAGAGAGCATGATTAATAGATTCTTTACTCCATTCACAGAATTGGCATCGCATGTCTTTACTCATTCCTCTTAATTCCAATTTATCTGCTACAGCAAGTGCTCCATTTACAGCTCTCCATAAGAAAAATTTGAGTTTAGGAGAAGTTTGTACAGACCAAACTTGAAGCTTTAATTCATTAAGAGATGGCCGAATCTCTGCTGCTGTAATTAGGTCAGCCTTATTAAGTTGAGAAGCTAACCAATATCCTGATTTGACAGAATAATCTCCACTCCTATTATGCATCCAACACCAATAATCTGCTCTTGACACCACAGGTTGATGAACCAATATAAGATTGACATCTCTGGGGTAGAAAAGTTCTTGTAGTCTATCCATATTCCATCTTCCATTTGGAACATCAATCAAGTCTTTTACTCGAAGATACAGGTCAACAAAAATATTCTTCATTAGTGGTACCCGCATTTCATTATCACACAACCATGGATCAATCCAAACCCGAGAGCTCTGACCATTACCTATCATTTTCCTGAGACCTCGAATAAGCAACTGACGTCCATATAACATACTTCTCCAAATATAAGAAGGACGTGGTCCCAAACTTGCAGAGAGAATGTCAGTATCTTCATAGTATATGCTTTTCATAACTCTAGCAAGGAGAGAAGAAGGGTTCTGAATAATTCTCCAGACTTGCTTTGCTAACAAGGCTTGATTAAAGCATTGTAAATCTCTGAATCCTAAGCCACCCCTTTCCTTAGACAAACACATCTTATCCCAACTAACCCAATGGATCTTCTTTTTATGCTCCAAAGAATTCCACCAAAAATTAGACATAGCTGCAGTAAGTTTGTCACAAGTGGTTTTTGGCAATTTAAAGCAAGTCATGACATAAATGGGCAGAGCCATTGCTATTGCTTTAAGGAGAATTTCTTTACCTCCAAGAGATAATGTCCTTTCAAACCAACCTGATAACTTAGACTTTAATCTATCATAGATATAGTCTAACATTTGCACTTTAGATCCACTAAAGCATTCTGGTAAACCTAAATAGGTGCCTGAACCTCCTTCCGTATGAATTCCTGTCAGATCTTTGATTGATTTCTGCACATGAGGATCAACTTTGGAGCCAAAAGTAATTGAAGACTTATTCAAATTAATTATTTTTCCTGTAATAACTCCATAGTAATCTAAAATTTGCTTAAGGGAAGCAGCTTGATTAACAGAAGCTTTACAGCTAAAAAGGCTGTCATCAGCAAAGAGTAGGTGATGAATCGCTGGACCTGATGGGGAAAACTGAATTCCTTGAATAGATCCTGCTCTTTCAGCTCGATTCAATAAATGAGTAAGACCTTCCGTACATAACACAAATAGAAAAGGAGAAATAGGGTCACCTTGACGCAATCCACGTTGAGGCACAATCATTCCAAAAGGATTGTCATTGATCAATACCGAGTAAGTGACCGAAGTTACACAGAACATTACCCAGTCTATCCATTTCGGATGAAAGCCAAGGGCTTGTAACGAACCACGAAGATAGCTCCATTCAAGTCGATCAAAAGCTTTAGACATGTCGGTCTTGATGGCCATATACTCAGACGATATGGTAGAATGAGTTCGTAGAGCATGTACCATTTCATTCGCAATTGATATATTATCTGATATACATCTTTTTGCTACAAAGGCAGACTGAGTAGGAGAGACTAACTGGGGCAGTAAAGGCTGCAGTCGTGCTGTCAGAACCTTGGATATGATTTTATATAGTACTGAACACAAACTGATAGGCCTAAGGTCTGACATTTGGTGTGGATTGGTTATTTTTGGAATGAGGCACAACTGAGTGTAATTCCATTCAGATGGGAAAGAACCTGAAGTAAAAAACTTCTGAACTTCTAAAGTAACTTGTGGACCCACGATCTCCCAATATTTCTGAAAGAAGAGTCCTGTCATACTATCTGATCCTGGAGCTTTTGTAGGATTAATTGAAAACACCGCTTGTTTAATTTCCTCAGAAGACACTGGTCTTACTAAAGAGTCATTCATACTCGAAGAAACTTTAGGATGAAAATCATGGAATAGCCAGTCAAAGTTCCCTGGATTAGAGGTTGAAAAGATATCCTTGAAATAAGATATTGCAATTTCACCTTTAGAAGCCTCAGATTTGTGAAGAGTACCGTGATGATCCACCAAAGCTTCTATTCTTTTCCTTGATCTATTAGTTTTAACTGAGGCATGGAAGAATTTCGTATTGTAATCTCCTTCTTGCATCCACTGTTCTCGACTTCTTTGGCTCCAAAAAGACTCTTCTTCTCTATAAGCCATCATCAATTGATTCTTCAAGCTATGAACATGGACAAGGGAAGGAAGAGCACAAGATTGTTCTTTCTCCAAGGCAACTCCAAGCTGAGTAATCTTGTCTGAGGAGTTTAAACAGTTCTCTCTTTTCCATTTACTAAGAGTTTTTCTACAACTCCTAAGTTTATCAGAAACTGAAGAAGCTGAGAGAGGGTAAACATTAGACCAAGCTGTATTAATAGCTTCCTTGACAAGAGGCTTATTTAAAAAACGTTTATCAAATCTGAATTTCCCTTTGTAAGCTTCAGCGGATGAAGACAGCTTAACTAAAACAGGACGATGGTCTGATCCTCTTTTGTCCAAAAAGATTTGATTGGAAGCTGGAAACTGACGAAACCACTCTTTATTACCAAAGCTTCTATCTAGTTTACTTTGGATCCACAACTGATTCCTAATCCCACCCCACGTGAAGCAGTTACCATAAGAGGGTAATTCATCCATTCCACAAGTTCTAAGCATATCAGCAAAAGATTTGAAAGAAGATTCACTTCTCTTGGGACCACCCAGTTTTTCCCCATTGTGTAAAATCTCATTGAAGTCTCCTATCATACACCAACTTTCCTTTCTTGTAATGCCTATACGCATTAATCTTTCCCAAACTATAGGCCGAGATGAAAACATTGGATCTCCATACACACAGGAAACAAAAAAACCTAATGAACCAAACTGAACATGGAAATCAATCAAGTGCTTATCCTCGTACTTGATATCTATATCAACACTATTTTCCCAGAATAATGCAAGACCACCACTTTTCCCAATAGGATTAACTGTAATAACCCTATCATAACCCAACCAAGCTTGTAAATCAACCAAAACATTTCTATCATGCATAGTTTCCATCAAGAACAACAACTCAGGAAAATGTTCTTTACGCATTTCCATGAGTCGAGGAATTGTCAAGTCTTGAGACCGTCCCAAACCTTGACAATTCCAGCACATTAAGCTCATTAATGTTTAGACAGTCCCTCCAAGGGAACCATCTCTTTATTTGAAATCCTAGCCACTTTAACTGAACTATCATAATCTTCCAAACCCTTTCTCTTTAGCAATACTCCTTTCTCTAAACCTTTAGCTAATTCAGAGTTACAGGAAGGATTGGAGTTACCTGTTATCTGTCGTCTAGGCTTATACGGCTTCTTCCGAACATATTGTCTCTTAGGACGAGACTTAGAAGTACCTGCTTCAGAGTTTTGGTTGCTTATGGATCCAAAAAGGCCTGTGGTAAGGGGATCTTGTGTGACCGGAGTCTTGCTAAGGCATAACATCTCTTCTGACTGATATCCTGGAGAGGGATCATTAACCACATCTTCTTTGTACTGAGAATTATCTTTATCAAACGTCACAACCATTCCTTTTCTTTTATCAGAATCAGGAGGATCTGTCTGTTGTCGGTCTGCAAGGTTTTGACTTTGATTAAAACCGAACCGATTCAATTCTGAAGTACCAACAAAAAACTGATGCAATTCTGCTATGACTGAAGGATCAATCCTAATCCGACCAGTCGAATTAGGAGATATCAAGGAAGGTGGAGCAGAATTCTTATCTGGGATAGATTTTTGAGACTCAGCTTCTTGCAAGGATTGCTGTTTCTGTATAAACAGGGAGCAATTTTCTCTCTCATGAGTAAGCCGTTGACAAGCATAACATCTCTTCTGAATACGTTCATAATCATAGAGAATAGATGTCGTTCCTCCAGAAGGTAGATTGATGACTTTGTAGCGTCGAAGAGGCTTTGTGACATCAAAACTTATCCGAACCCTAACATAATCTTTGCTTTGCGCTTTGGTTTGATCAAAATCCATGTCAATAACTTTACCTGCAAACCCTGCAAGAGTTTTAATCGCTTCTGATGTATAGTGATTAACTGGTATGTTTCGAAGCTGAACCCAGATCGGTATAAATTGAAGATAATCTTCAGGAGGATTCTCTATCCATCGATCCATTGCAATCGCCCATTGATTATAGGTATGAACTCCTTTATTAAGAATGGCTTCTAAGTCATGTTCATATTTGAAGATGAACTGAAATTTCTCCGGAGAAAGAGCCACTCTTCGAACCCGATCGTAAATTTGCCATTTCTTTGGCATGTCAAGAACCAGACTAGACACCTTTTGACAATTCGGATTAAGAATTCTCCCTATTATGCTCATTGAATTTGTCTCCTTGGAACAGAATTCTGGTAAATCTGGAAGAGCAAATGGTTCATCTTCCTCTTCTAATAACATCGCCTTGAGTATATTTTCAATAGAAGAAGACATAGTGAAAAAGAACAGAAGGATTTGTGAACAAAAGGAACAAAAGAAAACCCAGCAGCGAGGATTGAGAATTTTGAAAGGGAAGAACAAACACTCGATTTTCGGATAAAACAACCAGAGGATAAGGTTCCAACGTTAATTAACCAAAAAAAAAGAGTTTTTTTTTCAGTCAAAGGTCTGATTCTAAAAGTCAGAGACTCTACTACAAGGAGAGGTACCTAAGCCCAAAAAAAGGGAAGCCTTGTAAAATCCTTTCTTTTCTTTTTAACTCTACCATATTTAAAAGAACAAAAATTATTTATCAATTACTTTTAGTGGTTACGAATATAATAATCTAACTATGATTTAGTATGAGGGAACATACTTTTACACTAACATAATCGAATCAACTCAATTAGAAATATTTAATATTTAATATTTAATATTGGTGGTGCTTGTAAAAATAAATGATAATACAATAAAAGCTAATAGTATTCCATATTTATATTAATGTCCATCCAATATCATAATCAATAAGAGGAAGACAATTTGATTCAGTCAAATTTTTTATTTTCTTTTCTGGCCGAAACTTTTATCAAACAGACTAAAAAGTTGGTACAAACAATACTATTGAATGTTATATATACTCGTATTATTTTAAAGTCAAGACTAATACTGTAAGAAAACAATTCAAAAACCCAATTATCAAAAATATTGGAAATCGCCAAAACTCCAAGTTATGACACGTGGAGTAGGATCGTTTCATTTAACTTGCATATTCAAGAGTGATAATATTACAAAACAAAATAAGAATAATAAATTGTAAAATTGATCAATATTCTGTTCCCGCACGTAATATAGGGAAGTCCATTACAGTAAAATCTCTATAAATTTAGTAATGTTAGGATTTTTTTTTTGTCAACAATGTTAGGACTATGATATTTTTATTAATTTATATTGATATTATTAAATAATTCTTATTAACTGATAGATGAATGTTTTTGTTAGGACTTTGATATTTTTTTTGTCAACAATGTTAGGACTTTGAATGTTTTTGTTATTAAAATAATTCTTATTGATTTTTATTGTTATTTTGTTTTTGAAAAAAATGTTCATAGAATCATTTCAAAAATAAGATTACTCTTTTGATGTTATACATTTTATAGTTATGTAATTGAAATATTAATGTTTAAAATTTTTTTTTTGACAAATTACAAATATATAAATAAATTCACTTATACACATGATATACATAAATTCAAATTTATGATTAATGACCTTAATTGTCATATTTTTATAGTTTATAAGATTATCAAAACGAAAATAATGCATATTTGGAAACTGAAATTTTTAAACAAATTTGGTTATTTTTATGACATTTTTTTTTTGTTAAAATATATATAGTTTTTATGACATGTTATAGATTGTAATACAATATTATAATTTGAAAATACAGCGCAACAAATATTTTTGTAGAGATGAGCTCTATAAGAAAATTTAATTTATCAACATGTAAGAAACTTGGTCAATTTAAACTTGATCAATTACCTAGAGAAAATTCAAAAAATTCTCCAAAAATCGAATTGACCTTGGATCAATTGGGTTGCTTTATTATGCGACTATTGCGATTGGGACACCAACACAAGAGTTTGTGGTAATATTTGATATGGGTAATGCGGATCTCTTCGTACCTAGTACGATTGGATGGAAAGTCCAAGAGGCTAGTAAATATGATTCATCCAAATCACTAACTTACATACATAATGGTATGGCTCATTGATATTTATATATATTAATTTATCCACTCTTTAATACCAACAGTTATATCTAACATTAGAATTTACAGGTAAACCCGCTCAACTCACTTATTATGCAAATAGTGTTATTGGTATCCTTAGCCAAGATGACATAATAGTTGGTGATGTTACTATAGATAAACAAGTAAGAATAATAGATGTTTTTTTCCCTTTTTATGTTAACTTATTACTGAACATAACTAGATTATGACCCGCAGTAAACCGCTGGACAAGTTTTTACATAATTTTTTTCTTAATGTACTATTTTAATACTATTTTTGCTAATATATTATTTTGTTAATTAGGTGATTTAGTATATAATCTGCAGTATACCGCACAACAATTTTTGTTTAATACAATTTTAACTAAATAAATTTGATTCGACATATTTTATATTGGTGTTGTTAAAATAGTAAAATAAGTATTTAACCCGTATTGAAATATTATATTAGTGATATTTTATTTTTTAGTATTATCAATTAATTAAATTTTCTCATGTCATATACCCGTCATATAATATAACTCGTTTGTGTTATCTGAAATTTTTAATATTTAAAAATATTCATAATTTTAAATTTTTATTAAGTTTAGATATATCCGTAATAAATTATAAACTTCTTAAAATTTTATAATTTACTATATACGGTAAATTTACTATATATATATATATATGTTAGACCTTACACTTTTATATTAATTGAGTAAAATATGTTCGTTTTACAAAATTTAAATCACAATATATGCAGCAAATATTCTTTTTTATTAACTTTATATATTATATGATGATTCACTACATTTCAAATTTAAAATCAAAAAGAGATGATAGGAAAATAATATTTTTTAATCTAGAATAAATCTTCTAAATATCTATATTAATTGTAGAACATTATATATATGGATATTTAAAATATTGTAATTATTTATACTAGTATTTTTGCAGCAGTTTTTGCTCAGAAATACTTTTTGAAAGTTTTTACATTTAATGCATTGACTTTAATTTTAGTTACCAAAACTTCAAAATTAATTATAGGTAAGATTTAAAAAAAATAAAGAAATATTTCTACCTCATTCAAACATAAATATATGATTCCTTTTCATTTTTTATTTGAATTTATATTTAAATTATCTTGAATTATTCTATAATACATTTAGTTAATACAAGTTGTGATTTTTTCCTGCATATGATGTAATACAAAATTTTAAAAACGGACATATATTACTCAATAGATGAATAAAAAAATATGGGTACAATATCCCACATCGTCTAAAAAAATTGGGCAATGGTTCAGATTCATACTATAAAAGAGACCAAAATGGTTCCGAATTGAAACAACCCTTCCCGTTTTTTTTTTTAATACCTTAGTTTACTAGTGGTCCCATACCCACTAACATCCTAACAACAAGCAATAACCGCGGATAACCAAATAAAACTATTCCATTAAACCAAAAGAATTCCAACAATTTAAACCAACATCCATAAAACAATAAACCAATAAAGTAATAACCAAAAGCTAACATCCTACAATGTTCCATTGACTTAATCTAGAAGCCTAACAACAGCTAAACCACAATCAATCAAGCCTCTAGAACATCCCTTCATCATCGCCTTGATTCCACGATCACACTTTGCCTTTACCTGCACATCACAAACAACAATTGAGATGCGTAAGTATTATCACAAATACTTAGTGAGGCCGTCCTCCCATCTACTAGGTTATACACACAAGCATATGAGACTCCCAAGTCAAAAACCAACAAGAACACAATCAATACATCAAACCAGGAAAATAAACTCGGCAGGTACTAGTGTCGACCGATGCTAAAACGGTATCGACCGATGCTACAAGAACTGGCACCGACCGATGCTGAAACGGTGCCGACCGATGCTACTCAAGCTGGTGCCGACCGATGCTCTCGAAAACGGTATCGATCGATGCTTCTTCTGCAGACACGATCTGCGCAGAACTCAGCGACGAACTCCAATTCCAATCAACTCAAATTCGACTCCAAACACGTCTAACCATCTCGGAAATCACTAGAAAACACAAATACAATGTACCCAAGCAAGCAAACACCACAAACAACAAGGAAAACACACAAACAAGGGGATCTCATGCTTAGATCAACCATGGTCAAGCACTCACCTCAAGAACAGAAGATTCTGAGCAGTAGGAACGAAATCCTCACTCCTAGCAAGCTTCTAACTCTTTCCTAGCTCCAAAACTCTCAAGAACAGAAAGTAATCTCCCAATCCTTTCCCAAAAGCTCAAGAACACTCTCTCCTCTCTTTTTCTCTCAAAAGCGGCGAGTACAAACCAAAAACACGACCTTGGGTCGTTTTTTCCCCTTTTACACACGAATTAGAGATTCCCTAAACCAACCACACGAACCGGACAATTAAAAATCGAACCGGCCAAACCGGCTACAACTAGCGTCGATCGATGCTCCTCAAGATGGTATCGATCGATGCCCACACCAAAACCACAGAAATTGGTTCGCGGGCGTTACAATTCTCCCCCACCAAAATGGATTCGTCCCCGAATCCCGCAATACCGTCCATCTGCCAAGGACCCCCGTGCCACCGTCAGTACGGCCCGCACGTCCCCAGACCGGACTAAATACCGTCAGCCAAGGTTTCCCGTGCCACTGTCGCAACAGCCCGCACACCTCCGACTGAACCTCGAGGTCTCCCTCTAGCCAATATACTCGCATCATAAACACTATTTGCTCACAACTCAGTGCTTCCCCCGTTCGTGGTCGCAACCAACAAATCATGCCGGCTCGCTATCAGGCCAACTGCCTTAAGCTACGGCATCCAAGAAGTCACTCACACACACTCCCCCCGCTCTCGGGTCGCAACCCTCGAGACATACCGGCTCACTGCCGAGCCTCGGCTCACAGCTACGGTATCCAGGGAGCCTCACATATTCCGCTCTTGGGTCGTCACCCTCAAGCGCGCTCTCGGATCGTCATCCGAAGCAACATACCACTCCCACTCTCTGGCCACAAAGTCCATCGAGCTATCGGTATCACAAGAGTTGGGCCCACACGGCCTTGAGTAGAACAAATACTGATGCCAACGAGTATCTCCCGGCTAGATCTACCTCAACATTCCACAAAAACTTTCCCTTTTTAGAAACTTTCTAATTCTGAAAACCTTCCTTTTGTGGAAACTTTCTATTTATGTAAACTTCCAAAAATAGAAACCCGAACTATTTCTCTTCTTCCCATGACAACCACAGTCAACATAAAGAAAAATACTCATCTTATTAACCTCAAAAATGTCATAATCGTTACAATCTCAGCGAAATTACATCAGAAAAGCAAAAATACAACAATCGGAGCCATCAACCCGCATCCCGAGCACCACCTCATCTTGATACTAAGTCGCACAACCAACCACCCCTAAGCGACCAAATAACAAGAGAGATGGGCTGGAATACTCCATACCCGCTCCAGCCACGGACTAAGACTCGGACCCGGCTAAACAAGCTCAAGTCGCGGTCTGCTTCTCAAACCATTTCTTAAACCTTGCCTTCATCCTCGCCTCGGGCTCCCAAGTTTACTCCTCTACTCCATCACAGTCCCACAAGACTCTCATCAAAGGAATCTTCTTCTTCCGAAGTTCCTTGACTCTCCTCTCGAGCACCCTCAATGGCCTCGCCTCTAAAGTCATGTTAGGCTGAAGATCCTCAGGAATCTTAGCCAACAACTGATCACCCTCGTGAAGACACTTCCTCAGCATCGACACATGAAATACCTTGTGGAACGCACGCATAACCTTAGGCAACTCCAACCGGTATGCCACTGGTCCCACCCGCTCCACCACTCTGAACGGACCCATTTACCTCGGACTCAACTTAGTCTCTGTCAATGACCTGTTCGGACCCCGCAACATAGTCATCTTGAGGTACACTCTATCACCAACCTGAAACTCAAGATCCTTTCTCCTCTTATCAGCATAGCTCTTCTGCCGATCCTGAGCCTCCTTCATGTTCAGCCTCAAAACCCGAATCTTCTCAGAGGTCTCCTGAACAAAATCTGCACCAAATATGCTCCTCTCCCCACCTGAGTCCAACATAATGGTGTACGACACGGCCTCCCATACAAAGCCTCATAAGGAGCCATCCCAATACTAGCCTGGTAACTGTTGTTATAAGCAAACTCCACCCCAATCCAGCACACACATCCTCAATAAATCCTCCAAAATCTGGATCGTCCTCTCTGACTGACCGTCCGTCTGAGGATGATAAGCTGTACTCATATGCACCTTCGTGCCCATCTCCACCTGAAATGCCTTCCAGAACACCGAGGTGAACTTGGAATCTCTATCAGACACAATACTAGCAGGCACACCATACAGTCTGACTATCTCCCTCACGTACTTCTTGGCCAAAACCGCTGCTCCATCAGTTTTCTTGATGGCCAGAAAATGTGCAGACTTAGTCAAACGGTCCACAATGACCCAAATAGCATCAAACACCCTCGACACAGGCAAACCCACCACGAAATCCATCGTGATCATATCCCACTTCCACTCTGGAATGGGCAAACTCTGAAGTAACCCACCAGGAACCTGATGTTCCACCTTCACCAGCTGGCAAGTATCACACTTCGCCACCCAGTCGGCTACATCCTTCTTCATCCCGACCCAGTGATAATACCGCTTGAGGTCACGGTACATCTTGGTCGCCCCTTGATGAATAGAGAACTTGCTCGAATGAGCCTCTCTCAGTATCTCCTGCCTCAAATCCTCACCCTTAGGCACACAGATCCGACCATGCACAAGGATAGTACCATTAGCAGATACCTGATACTCTGCACCCGCAGCCTTAGAGGCATTCACCAGCCCTTCATCGCTCTCCTGAGATAACCTCACTCTGCTCAACAAATCCGCTCTATCAGCTGCCTCCAAACCCAAAGGTTCCTGTGAGATAGCACACAAACTCAACGCACTAATCTCACCTACCAACGCCTCCAAATCCTGCTCCTGAGCCGAAGCCACCCGCTTCCGACCCAAAGCATCCGCAACCAAATTAGCCTTACCAGGATGGTAAGCTATGTCCAGATCATAATCCGCTACCAACTCCATCCAACGCCTCTGCCTCAAATTCAGCTCAGGCTGAGTAAAAATATACTTCTGACTCTTGTGATCTGTAAATACTTGTACCTTCCCACCATACAAATAGGATCTCAAAATCTTAAGAGCAAAGATCACTGCTGCCATCTCCAAATCATGAGTGGGATAATTAGTTTCATGCTTCCGCAACTGCCGCGAAGCATAGGCTATAACCTTCCCCTGCTGCATAAGTACACAACCCAACCCCACTCTAGAAGCATCTGTATACACAACATAAGGCTCGTCCTGCTCAGGCAGTGCTAACACCGGCGTGGTAGTCAACATCTGCTTGAGACTTGCAAAACTAGCCTCACACTCTGGTGACCACACAAATGGAACATCCTTCCCTGTAAGCTTAGTCATCAGCTGAGCCATACTCGCAAAACCCCGAATAAACCTCCTGTAGTAACCTGCTAACCCCAGAAAACTCCGAATCTCAGTGGCACTCTGCGGCCTAGACCACTCCCTAATGGACTGAATGTTCTCTGGGTCCACTGAAACTCCCTCTGCGGAAACAATGTGTCCTAAGAACCCCATCTCACGCTGCCAGAAACTGCACTTACTCAGCTTAGCAAATAACTTCTGCTCCCGCAGCTTCTCCAACACTGCTCTCAAATGTACTACATGCTCCTCAGGACTCTTAGAATATACCAGGATGTCGTCGATGAAAATGATGACTGACACGTCCAGAAACTCCTGGAACACGCTGTTCATCAATCTCATAAACGCAGCTAGCGCATTTGTCAACCCAAACGG
Organism: Camelina hispida; assembly: GCA_023657505.1. Taxonomy (NCBI): domain Eukaryota; kingdom Viridiplantae; phylum Streptophyta; class Magnoliopsida; order Brassicales; family Brassicaceae; genus Camelina; species Camelina hispida. Next base: position 13,015,079 of record CP094635.1, on the reverse strand, counting down.
CATCACCACAAACTCGTAGTGCCCGTATCTCGTCCTGAAGGCTGTCTTCCTCACATCTGCCTCATGTATAGGAATCTGATGATATCCTGATGCCAAGTCGACCTTTGAGAACCAAGTAGCACCCCTCAACTGATCCAACAGCTCATCAATCCTCGGGAGAGGGTACTTGTTCTTCACAGTAACTCGGTTCAAACCCCGATAGTCAATACACAACCGAAAACTCCCATCCTTCTTCTTAACAAAGAGCACCGGAGCTCCCCACGGTGAACAACTAGGACGGGTAAAACCCTTACTCAACAAATCCTCCAGCTGCTTCTTCAGCTCTGCCATCTCTGCTGGAGCCATCTTGTAAGGAGCCTTGGATAACAGCATCGTCCCCGGTTCCAACTCAATAGTAAAAGGATCCGACCGAGATGGTGGTAATCCCTGCAATGACTGGAACACATCCTCAAAGTCCTCCACCACCGGAATACAGCTAACCGTAGACTTCCCCACTGACTCTGGCATGGATATAGTAACCAGATAAGCCTCACGGCCCTTCTCGATCATCTTCCCAGCCTGAACGGCTGAGATCACGAGACTCCTCGAAGTCGGTCTAATACCCTGAAAAACCAACTTCCCTCCTGGACGCTCAAACTCCACTCTACCTCGATAACAATCCAAATGCACCCTATGCCGATGCAACCAATCCATCCCAAGGATAACATCATACAACTCCACTAGACTGACAAGCAAATCCGCTGGCTACGCTTCTCCAGCAATCTGGATATCAACCCCTGCAGCTCGTCCAATGACCCTCAGAAACTTGCCTCCCGCAACTCTGACAAATCCTGTACGCTCACCAGGATCTCCTCGGATCTCCGCACTCTCGGCACACTCCGGAGTAATGAAGCTATGAGAAGCTCCAGAATCAAACATGACATGGGACTTAAACCCGCCCACCAACAAGTTCCCTACACAAACCTCATGTGTTGAGAACCTAACACTTGACCACAAACAAAACAAATATAACCTGAATTATTGAATTGACCAAGTTCGAATCTCAGAAGTTATACTTGTGATCGCTCCTGCATTAGTGCCACCGGACTCCTTGGTCGAGTACACCTGCGACGTCGGCTCGATCCAACCCACCGGCTGCACACCATGCTGCATACCCTGCTGCACCCCTGGCTGAGCTCCAGCCTGCAACACTGCTATTGCCCTCTGCTGCAACTTGGGACAACGAGGCTTGATGTGCCCTGTCTCTCTGCAGTAGTAACACACTCGGGTATCTGTCCGCGGCTCCCTCACCGCCCGCTGCTCTGACACTGCCCACTGCTCACCTCTCTGAGGACAGTTAGTCACCTTGTGGTCCCTGCTACCACACCCAAAGCATCTCGCACCACCGTACCTCGACCTCTGCATATCCTCAAACTTCCGCTTCTGTCCATGCGTAGGCTTGCCGCCCTTGCTAGGAACAGAATGCGGCTGAGACCGCTGTGGCTGCACTGAAGGACTGACCACAACTACCTGTGACCTCAAGTCATCCTCTATCCCAGCTGCAACCTCAACCAACTCTGCTCTCGTAGCATAGCTCCTCACTCTGCACCGAGTCCTCAAATCATCCCGCAGAGCCAACAAAAACCTCTGCACCTGAGCCGACTCTGGCTCCCATGCCCTGCCTGCATACCCCACAAGCCGACTGAACTCTTTATCCAGCTCCCGCACTGTACGGTCCCCCTGAGACAACCCCAAGAACCGTGCCTCCATACGATCAAGAGCCTCCTGAGGAAAATACTTGGAGTTAAACTCCCTCACAAAATCTCCCCAAGACATACCCGCTGCACCCTCCGTGCTGTCACCGACCTCCACCACACACGTGCATTTCCTGACAAGTAAAACACTGCCAGATCCACCCTGTACTGGTCGGGACACCTAAGCGAAAGGAAAATATCCTCCATCCGCTCTCTCCACTCATCCTCTACACTCGGATCGGTACTTCCTGAGAAATACCCTGCTCCCACATGCCGCAGCTGCTCCATCATCCGCACATACTGAGCATCCACTACCTCGGCCCCTGGCTGCACACCTGCCTGCAAACCCGCTACAGGCTGCACCGCTGGAACCTGCCCACCACCCACTGGCGGCACTACTGGATCCTGCCCACCAACCACTGGCGGCACTACTGGATCCTGCCCACCAACCACTGGCGGTACATCTGCTGGAAGTCGCTGCAAAACCTGAGCTAGCAAGTCCATCATGACATCCTCCCTGCCCGGAGCACCCTCAGCTGCAACCCTCATACCCGGGGCAACACCGTGACCGACACCGGGCCTACCCTCCCTACCGTCACCCAAACCAGCCTGGTCTCCAGACACACTAGGATGAACCTGTGACTCCGCTACCTCCTCACTGGCCATGCTCTGGGTCACACTCACACTAGCCTCAGGAACCTGAACTCGTCCCCGACCTCGACCACGACCACGCCCACGACCACGACCGCGACCAACAGCATCCTCACCTCTAACCATCTGTGTCATCCAAGAACAGAAGGCTAAGCAAACAATAATTCTAATACACAAAAACACAACTTCCGTGGAATCACAAACATGCTCGAAGAGGATGTTCTAGGACTTCATGCCACACACAATTGACCAACTCACATAATCAATCTTATCATGGAATCCTAAACATCAACAGCAAAAGCACAATGAACCCTAGACCTAGAACTGTAAGGGCTCTAATACCAAAATGAAACAACCATTCCCGTTTTTTTTTTTAATACCTTAGTTTACTAGTGGTCTCATACCCACTAACATCCTAACAACAAGCAATAACCGCGGATAACCAAATAAAACTATTCCATTAAACCAAAAGAATTCCAACAATTTAAACCAACATCCATAAAACAATAAACCAATAAAGTAATAACCAAAAGCTAACATCCTACAATGTTCCATTGACTTAATCTAGCAGCCTAACAACAGCTAAACCACAATCAATCAAGCCTCTAGAACATCCCTTCATCATCGCCTTGATTCCACGATCACACTTTGCCTTTACCTGCACATCACAAACAACAATTGAGATGCGTAAGTATTATCACAAATACTTAGTGAGGCAGTCCTCCCATCTACTAGGTTATACACACAAGCATATGAGACTCCCAAGTTAAAAACCAACAAGAACACAACCAATACATCAAACCAGGAAAATAAACTCGGCAGGTACTAGTGTCGACCGATGCTAAAACGGTATCAACCGATGCTACAAGAACTGGCGCCGACCGATGCTGAAACGGTGCTGACCGATGCTACTCAAGCTGGTGCCGACCGATGCTCTCGAAAACGGTATCGATCGATGCCTCTTCTGCAGACACGATCTGCGCGAAACTCAGCGACGAACTCCGATTCCAATCAACTCAAATTTGACTCCAAACACGTCTAACCATCTCAGAAATCACTAGAAAACACAAATACAATGTACCCAAGCAAGCAAACACCACAAACAACAAGGAAAACACACAAACAAGGGGATCTCATGCTTAGATCAACCATGGTCAAGCACTCACCTCAAGAACAGAAGATTCTGAGCAGTAGGAACAAAATCCTCACTCCTAGCAAGCTTCTAACTCTTTCCTAGCTCCAAAACCCTCAAGAACAGCAAGTAATCTCCCAATCCTTTCCCAAAAGCTCAAGAACACTCTCTACTCTCTTTTTCTCTCAAAAGCGGCGAGTACAAACCAAAAACACGACCTTGGGTTGTTTTTTCCCCTTTTACACACGAATTAGGGATTCCCTAAACCAACCACACGAACGGGACAATTAAAAATCGAACCGGCCAAACCGGCTACAACTAGCATCGATCGATGCTCCTCAAGATGGTATCGATCGATGCCCACACCAAAACCACAGAAATTGGTTCGCGGGCGTTACACGAATATAAATGAATAGAAAGCTTGATTTATCAGGCATTCAAACTTTAAAAACTTTTATTTGGTTTATTCTGGTTCTTTGTTTTAAAGATTTTTAAAAGGTTAAATATGAAAAATATTTAAAACTTTTAAAAAGTTAAATATGATAAATATTATATCGTAGATACACAATAAATATTAAAAATTAAGATGACATAGTGTGAGTTAAAATATCTCGGGACGGGGTTATGTAGCAGGATGGGTTTTATAGATATTTCTATAAATTAAAAAATATCATTAATTTGGTGTTACAGGGGTAAAACATCATTTCATTATTTTGTTAACACTGTCGGTATCAGAGAATAGACATATCTAATTAAATTTATTAAAAAATATTATGTAAAAATTAAATTATACTAGATGAGTTCCCGCGCTACGCGCGGGTTTTTGTTATGGCTTGTGTTTTCAAAATTGTTCATATCTATATATACATTTTTGGAGACATTTATTAAATAAATCCTGAAGTTCACACTTATTTACAATCATGACATTAATATTAAATATCAAATATTAATTTGGTAATTAATTTAAATAGTATAAAAATTTCGATTTCCAAAAATATATATATATATTGTAGTATATGTATGTATATATTAATATGATATATTGGTGAAAAACGGATCAACAACTATTGTAGTATGTATGTATATATTAATGTGATATATTGGTGAAAATCCAAAAATATGAGGTTATATAAATATAATTATTATATATAAAGTACCAAAATCATGAAAATAGTAATGAGTCTTTTAGTTATTTTATTTGACCTCTCATGTATCAAATAAGATATAGATTTTAATAAAATATTTAGTTGTAAAAGTTATATTTTACTTGATAAAAATTTGAAGAAATAATTTGATAAAAAGTGATTTTTAGCCTCACATACTATTTTTACTTTCACGGGTTTTCATATGATGAGTTTTTGCGGATTAAAAATCTGTGAACATGTTGCACGACCCGACTAGCATGGCGGGTTTGGAATGTAGATTCAATACTAAAATTATTATTTCATATATACTACAGATTTGTAATCATAGTTTGGAAAATTAAATTATAAATTATTTAGTATATGAACTACAAAATATTACATATACTATAACACATTCTTAATATTCAAAAATAAAAAATAAATACATATAAAAATATACACTAACATTCCATATATTAGGCATATACGTCTGTTTAATTCTAGAGAACAAAAGAAATCTAGAATTTTATATTCTATCTAATAACAAGTTTAATATAATTAGGTTATAAACTTTATAAAAGTGTAAGAAGAAGAAAAAAATTCTAAACAAAATTCTAAATTAATTAAAAAATTTAATTAATTGAGAATTTGAAAACTAAATATATTAAAAATTATTATTTAAAATACAATAATTTATAATTAGCCCTGCGGTGTACCGCGGGTGAAATCCTAGTTTGTATACATATTTTGTTGCTATAAACGGGTTTTTGTTTTAAAAATTGTTAATTTTTGAATTTGATGTTTGTAGATTTCCGTTTGTTTTTCCTACTTTGGTTTGGTCTGTTTTTTTTTTGTTTTTGTTTTTTTTGTTGCTCTTATTTAGCAAATATATGAATGTTGTAAATTTTGTTTCTTAGTCATATAAACTAAATTCATTATATTAATAAAAAAAACTTCATAATATAAATATAACTTTTTCATATTTTTTTTTAGAACACCATTTTTGTTTTTCTCAAATTATTGAAAACTGTAAACAAAGTAAGTAAATTGATGCGAGTTTTTTTTTTCTCCTTTGAAGTTATCCTTTTCTTTTTGTGGATATTATTATGGGAAAAATGTCATTAAAATCCTGAAGTCTACATTTTCGTTGATTTAAAGCCCGAACTATGCTTCTGGTGGAAAAAAACACCAATTATTTGTTGACTTTCAAATAAATCGCAAACTCTCGTTGACTTAGCCTTTTGAGGCACAACGTTAAGTAGTCAAACGGAGAAATTAAACGGGGTTAATTATCCGTTAACGAGATCCGTTAACAACCACTACAAGAAAACAGGCAATTTACGACTGCATTTGTACTCGTTTTGTAGTCGCTATTTCATAAATTACGACTATGTTACGACTAATCACTGTTGTCGTAAAACGTTAGTCGGTAGGAAATTCAGTCGTAATTTAGTCGGTAAATAGCGACTACGTTACGACTAATCAACGTAGTCGTAAAAGTAGTCGTAATGTAGTCGTAAATGTTTACGACTGTTTTGTGACTAAGTTACGATTAATTAAAATGTGAACAGTCGTTGTGTACAGATAGTCGTAAAGTAGTCAGTAAACATTTACGACTATTTGCTGACAGTTTAACGATTAATGCGATGTGGAGGAGATTAGTTTGAGAATAGTTGTGATATAGTCGTCAAATGTAGCGACTACTTGGCTACTACGAGACGACTATTTGACGACTGTGTTGCGACTATGTTAATCTAGATTTAATGACTATTTGAAGACTATATGGATTAAAAACCAGAATCTTTTCTTTTTTGTTTTGCTTATAACTCGAATTTATAATCAAAGAAAGCCTTAAAATTTGCATTTTTAATCACCAAAAGTTAACCATAATTGTTATTAGTACACCACATAAGCCATTACAGAAAGAGAGAACCATATTTTTGTCACAACCAAAAGAGAGAACCTAACACTATGTTCTCTTAAGTGATAAGGAAGAACACATCATCCCAAATTGTCAAGTTCATTAGAGTAAGAAATAGAGAGAGATAAGTAGCCTAAGAATTAACCTAAGGAGGAGATGCACTTTATGTAGGAGGGTCGATGGGTGCATCACTTGATTCAGACTCTTGGAACTCGAGAAAGGCCGGATCAAGTTTTTGCATGAACTTTTCCAAGCGATATATCTTCTTCTGTTGCTCAGCCACAACTTTGGAATGTTCTGCTTCACGAGCAGCAAACTCAGCATCACGTTTTGTCGCATAAGCAACTTGTTCTTCAATGATCCTTTGAGCTTCCTTCATTTGATCTTGCAATGCTACAAACGATGATGACTGTCCTTGTTGATGATAGCTGCTGCCATTGAGAAGACCCTGAAGATGATCCTTGAGGCTACCGAGCCCAAAAATATTACCTCGTGAATCCTTCTCGGTGGACTGAGAAAAAAAAAGGTGAAACTGTAAATAGAGAATATGAAAGTTAAAGATTCTTTAAATATAGATTGTGAGAAATGTAACTTTACCTGAAGAAAGATGGCAGTATAATCTTCTGCTGTGAGCTCCTGAACTTGTGAAGGATCTGACTCAATCTCAGATAACTTAGCTTGTAAGTTTTTCTCATAAGTTGTAAAGATCTTCTCAGCCTTGCGATCCACATATGTACCATCTGGCTTTGTATGAGTTTCTTTGAAAACCTCACCGAGACTCACTGGTCTCCCAAGTTTTTCTTCCTGGAATGTTACAAAAACAAAGAAAAGGGTTAAGATATAAGTTTAAGTTGCAAAGGTGTAAGAAAAAAAACAAAGTTACTCACCAAGCCTTGTTTGACTTGTTGATAAGATGTTGGCCCAGATAAGTGCATGTGAGGACCGAGACCATTACGGTCTGACATGCGAGCTTTGGAATAGATTCGACTCCTTTCTTGTGCTTCTTCAGTCTCCCACTGAGCAACCATTACTTTCCACAGGTCACCCTCGATCCATTTAGATTGCACTCGACTAGTCCTAACGTCGCTAACCATGTTTTTCATCCGTCGTTGGCATATTTCATAGAAATACTGTTGCACTGTTCCTGTTATTAAAGGATCCCAAGTGTGTATTTTCTATGAAAAAAGGAAAATAGAATTACATTAGTGAACAACAAACTTAATCAAAACCTATCTATGAATGAAACTCAGAACATAAAACTATACCGCAAACTCAAGGAAGTATCTTTCTCGTCTATCCGGAGGCACACATGACCAATTGTAGTATGGACCATCAAATTTGTTTGTAAAAACTCTAGTAATCTTCCGAACCAGTGCTGATCTTGCATCACGAGTAAACCTCACATAACAAAAGAATCAAGTCAGTTCTTTGACAGACATAACAAAATAATCAAGTCACATAACAGTTAGTTAAAATCGTTTACTACACACTGAAACAGACATTAAACACATTCACTCGTTTACTACAATCTGAAGCCAACCAATAACAGACATGAAACACTGAAACACGGTTGTAAGTCTAACTAATTTACAAACTAGAATACAGTTGTTTCATAATTTGTTTCACAACTAACTAGAACACGGTTAGTTAAACCAATCAGACAACAAAAATCAACCAACCAATAACAGACATGAATCCCTAAGAGTACTTACTACCATCAGACAACAAAAATCAACCAACTAACTAGAACACGGTTGTAAAATTATGAAAACGTAGACATACCAAGTCGTGTTAGGCTTCGGTTCCGGAGAGAGGACGGTGGTGAACTTATGACGGTCCGGCACCATAAGTATCGCGTTTAGAGCCCTCAACGTGTCCTCCTGGAGTTCCGGCAAGACTGGATCTGACTCTGCGAAGTTGTGACCTTGAGAAAAAGGATGACTTTGAGCGTGAGAGGCTGCATTTGGAGATCTCGCAGAATCTTCCAATGGATTCGATTGAACCGGTGGATTGTTCATCACTTCGGTTGATGACCGAGATGGATGCTCTACACCAACTTGATTCACGGAGCTTTGAAAAAGGATCTGCGGTGGTGGATAGTTTCTGACCTGCGGTGCCGCAGATGTCGATATCTGGGGAGAAACGCGGACTTCTTCTTGAGGCGTCGGAGGCGTCGGAGGCGTCGGAGGCGTCGGAGGCGTCGGAGGCGTAGGATTTTCAGCCGCCGGAGTGAAGTTGTATTGACTCGGTAGAGGATTGAGTCTTCTCACCTTATACGATGGATTAGAGCCACCGAGTCTGAGAGAAGCGTTGGGGGCAACATTTCTCTTGCGTCCAGGCTTCTTGACAAGAGGCATCTTCGTCGTTAGAGAGAAAACGGCGATTTACGGGGAAGAACAGAGAAGATTAGGGTTTCGATGTAGAGAGAAAACGGCGAAGAACACAAAGAAGAAGAAAGGTTAGAATGATTAGAGATTAGGTTAATGATTAGGGTTAGGTCATGTGTGATGGGCCGTTAATGGATTTCGTGTTTAATTAACCCAATAAGCTTCAAATTAGTCGCCTATCAGTCCCTAAGTGGTAGGTATTTGCAAAGACTAATTTTTTATAAGGCTGGGCTTGTTTATGAAGTCTATAATCAGGTCCATTAACGGATTGGAGTAATTAAACCCAAGTATTTTGAACTTAGTCACTTAATAGTCGCTAATCAGTGACTTAATTTAATCCTTTTAAATCCATATAATTTAATTTATATATTTTTAAACATAACATTTAATATATTTGGCTTAATTTATATATTTGGCTTAATTTATATATTTTTAAACATAACATTTAATATATATTACGTATTATTTAGAACACAATTCAGGATATATTACATATTATTTATTGCACAAATTTGACATAAACATAATTAGGAGGATTCTTCATCATCTGGTTCTTCATCATCCGAAGATGATAAATTACACAAGAATTCATCTTCAGGTTCCACATCGTCAACGCCGTAATCTAGATTTATTGGGTGTACTTCCTCTTCCAAATTGTCAAGTATAATATCTTCAATTGTAGTCATCAATACAGCATCATCATTTTCGGTTTGCAAAAGAGTTGTCTCTGAACTGTTGACATATTCTCCAGAAATGTTTCCCCCCCCCGGATTCACCTTTAGAACATTGAACCATATTTGCTTCGGTTTTTTAACGTATGGATACGAAATATAACACACTTGTTCTGCTTGAGAGGCTGCATTTGCAAATTATGAAAGTTACATTAGCATATCAACAATAATGTTTTATTTATAGATAAATAAATATACACATATATATATATATATACTTACCTAGAATAAATGGTTCGTATTTATTGTACTTTCTTGTTGAAAGTACGTCTATGACACCACCATTGCTGATCCGAGTGCCTCTACCGATAACAGGGTCATACCACTTGCACTTAAAAAGTGTAATTCTCAAATTAACCATCCCCTCATATTGAAGCTCTATGATATCAGTTATGGTTCCGTAGAAATCCGCTGCATCAGATTCATCTGTGTAATTTTCACCCTTAGCACATACCCCATAGTTTCATTTGTTACGTCCAGCGCCGTGATTCTCTGTATGAAACAAATAGTCTCTTGTAAAATACATTGGCCATGTTTTGATCTTGTTCAAAGGTCCATGCACTATCTCTTGAACCCAAGTAGGAAATGGATTTGTAGCGTTCCAGTAAGTAACCTGCATATATATGTATAATTTATTTTCAATAATTTTAATAAGTATTTATATATAGAGTATTAATGTCACACACATATTCTTTAACCTATAAATGATATTTGTCTGCTCTTTTGGCGGAGAGTTCCTTCTCGGGAAGTCCTGGATATTTTGCTGAAAGAAAATCCTCGAACATACTATGTATACAAGACAAACACAAATATATGAGAGATCATAGCAGATTATATATAATTTGAGTGATCCCTACTTAATTATATATATACCTCTCAATTGGCTTGCAATAGTCACAATTTCTTAAAACATATGCGTGTGCGCATTGATAGTCTCGGCTTGAGAGCCATGTTTCATGCATTTCCCCACTTGGACGGCCAACGTGAGTAAATATAGAAGGCACTCCAGGCACATGATATACAGGGTTTTCACCTTCATCAAATCTTGTTAACCTGACCAAATGATTGAAAATTAAATATATATTCACACAATAAATTCAAATCTTGATCATTTACCTTGATTTTGTTTGTATGTTCTCGGCAAAATAGTGCTCTGAGAAGTATGCAATCTCGTCATTGATATATGATTCAACAATTGATCCTGCTGCATACCTTTTGTTCTTTGCTTTTCCTTTAATTTTTTAAAAAATCTTTCAAAAGGATACATCCACCTATATTGGACAGGACCTCCTAATTCAGCTTCGTAAGGGAGATGTATAGGCAGATGCTCCATCACATCAAAAAAGGATGGTGGAAAGATCTTTTCCAAGTTGCATAGGATGAGAACTATATTCTGTTTTAGAATTTGAAGGCGACTTGTATGCAAAGTCCTAGAACATAAGTTCCGGAAAAATGCTCCAACCCCTACAAGATATATTCAAACTTCAATATCACATTAGGAATTATATAAGTACTTAATAAACAAATAAAATTTTGATTTATTAATTAACGAGTACCTGATAACGCAAGGTGGACATTCTTGTGAAGCAGTTCTGCAAAAATAAATGGAAGTAACCGTTCCATAAAAACATGGCAATCATGGCTCTTCATGCCTGAAAACTTTCCATTTTCCATATCAACACAACTAGCTAAGTCTGACGAATAACCATCTGGGAATTTAATTGAGTGTTTCACACATTCCAATAAGCTTGTTCTGGCTTCGTCTGTCAATGTATATGCCGGGAAATGTGCTTTACCCCTACTATCAAGATGTAAGTGTGGCCGAGAACAGAACTTCACTAAATCCAATCTTGACATGATGGTATCTTTTGATTTACCCTTCACACGCATAAGAGTATACATGATGTTGTCCAAAAATTTGTTCTCTGTATGCATCACGTCAATATTATGTCGTAGATTGAGGTCCCTCCAGTATGCCAGCTGCCACAATATGCTTTCTTTGTGCCAGTTGTGTTGCTTCCCATATCCGGGCATCTTCTTTTCATGACCATTTCCACCGACGTCCTTCGTTTTTGGTGGATTCACACCACTCAATCGCTCAGAGTAAATTTGCTCACCGGTCAAAGACTCAGGTGGATACTCTCTCATAGCGTCTTTACCTTTTAAGAAGTCTTTTTTATTCCGCCTAAGAGGATGACCATGAGGAAGAAATCTCCGGTGACAATCAAACCAACATGTCTTCCTTCCATTAGGTAGATAAAAAGACTTTGTATCGTCCATGCAAACTGGACAAGACAATTTACCATGTGTTGTCCATCCAGATAACATGCCATATGCCGGGAAATCGCTGATCGTCCACATCAGCGCTGCTTTTAGATTAAAATTTTGACTCAAGGACACATCATACGCATCAACTCCAGTAGACCACAACTCTTTTAACTCCTCAATAAGAGGTTGGAGAAATATATCAAGACTAGCTCGCGGATGATTTGGCCCAGAATTCAGAATTGTAAGAAACAAATACTCGGTATTCATGCACATACCAGGGGGTAGATTATATGGTGTCAAGATCACAGGCCATAGAGAATGATTTTGAGACATCCCAAATGGATTGAACCCATCGGTACATAATCCAAGATACACGTTATGGGGTTCTTCGGCAAAACGAGGATGTTGTTCTTGAAAATACCTCCACTCCGCTGCATCAGAAGGATGATTCATTTCTCCCTCCATTGTTTGGTGCTCGGCATGCCATCTCATTGCTGCTGCAGTCTTGTGGCTTTGATACATTCTCTTCAATCTATCAGAAATAGGAAGATACCACATACGATTATATGGTACTTTGGTTCTACGTCGGCCCTCCCGAGGCTTCCATCTTTGTGCACCACAAAACAGACATTTATCTTCCTTTTCGTCATCTTTCCAATATATCATACAATTGTTAATACAAACATCAATTGTATGATATGGGAGGCCTAAATTGCGCATCGATTTTTCGGTCTCATAATGTGAACCAGTAGCTTGGTTTCCTTCTAGTAAATAATCAGTCAATATTTCACAAACCGAATCCACTAACTTTTCACTCATATTATAATCTGCCTTATTTTGCATGACTCTAGCGGCTAGGGATAATTGTGAGTGACCTTCATGGGAACCATCATATAATGGATTTTTTGCACCTTCTAACAAGTCGTAGAATTTCTTAGAATGGTTAAGTACCGGTTCCTCGACATTCTGATAACTACCATCTTGATGATAATTATCTTGATGATAATTATCATCTAAACTTATGTTATAACGAAATGCATCATTCACCATATCCACATATCTATCTCCTACCACATTACCCACTTCTTCATTCCCACTTACAAACGTTGGATCTACATAACTCGTTCCTATGCCCATATTAAGTTATTCCCCATGTTTATACCAAACATAATAATCTGGCATAAACCCATAGCAAAAACTATGATTCCAAATTGTACCCCCCGGAAGACGCCTACCGTTTTTGCACTTATCACAAGGGCAGTGAAACTTACCACCATTATTTTGTGCTAAACGCTGACTATTTGCAAAAGCCATGAACTCCTCTACCCCGGTGCTGAACTCTTCTGTGAAATTTCCCGTCACTTCATCAAGCCTCTTATACATCCACTCCCAAAAATGACTATAATTAGAACTTCCCGCCATTATTAAAGATCTCTCACTCTTGTTTTTTTTCTCTTTTGATTTTTTTTCTCACTCTTGTTTTTTTTTCTCACTCTCAAATTTTTTTTTGTCACTCTCGATTTCTTTCTTGCTAATGCTCTTGCTTGTGGTGTGAATGAAATAAGAAAGGAAGGTGTGGTATATATAGAGAAATTTGGCGACTGAAAACCGACTGTAAAATGACTCTGATGTGACTCAAACTAACAGTCGCAACAAAACAAAGCTTACCAACCCCACAAACGAATAAAACGTGTTTTTTTTTTGCCGACATGTTTGCGACTCACCTCAATAGTCGCTTAGTAGTCGCCAAATATCCGACTAACTAATTTAGTCGTATGTTAGTAGCCAAATTAACGACTCACCGCAGTAGTCACCATGTAGTCGCCAAATTAGCTACTGTTTGCTGACAAAATTACTTTCTTGTCTTTCAGTCGTAAAATAGTCGCTAATTAACGACTACTGAGCCAACTATTCAATTCAGTCGGTAAAAAACGACTAATTTACGACTAAGTTTTAGCAGTTGTAAAGTAGTAGTTAAACAGTCGGTATATAGTCACTAAATTTGGCGACTACGAGTTTAGTCGCCAATCGTAGTCGTAAATTGCCTGTTTTCTTGTAGTGAGCAAAACAACGCCATTTATAACACCCTAAAACCCCAAAATTGAGACATCGAAACTCAATTTCCCCAATTCACAAACCCTAATCGATCGAACATGATATCTTTGTTGACAAGAAGATTCCAGATCTCTTTTTGTTATATACCGGAAGAACGGTCGACCAGGATTCTCTTCAGTTCTCGATGTAAAGATCATTACACCGGCTCCACAAACACACTTCAATGGCACTCCACGGTCGAACGAAGCTACCACCGATGTCTCTGAGCTAGAACTCATCTTGTCAACTCGAAGAAGAAGAGAGAAATCAAAGAAGAAAAGAGAAATTGAAGAAGAAAATATAAATTGAGATAGATTAGGGTTTTAGAGTGCTATAAATAGCGTCGTTTTGTTATTAATAGATCTCGTTAACGGATAATTAATCCTGTTTAATTTCTATGTTTGATCACTTAATGTTGTGCCTTAAAAGGCTAAGTCAACGAGAGTTTGCGATTTATTTGGAAGTCAATAAATAATTGGTGTTTTTTCCCACCAAAAGCAGAGTTCGGGTTTTAAATCAACGAAAATGTAGACTTGGGGATTTTAATGACATTTTTCCCATATTATTATGGTTGTTGTTGGGAATTAGTATTCTTTATAGCTATACTACTTTGTATTCATTCCCAGCTAGGTCACTTAAGCAATTTGGGAAGTTATGTGTGTGGGCTCCATTTCGCTACAATATATAAAAGTTTATATTTGTGTTAGGAAAAAAGATGGCTAGCTACATGAAGTATAGGAGAATGCATGGTCACATATGCCAAGTATAATATTATATCACCAACTACACGAAGTATATGTATTGCATGGCCACATGCATGAACTATACGATGTTATGTGGTCAACACCATAGACATACAATCCGGTACACCGGTCGAATGATTCCGGCGAAGACCGATGTTGACTCCGGTGTTGACCAACATTGACCAAAAAAAATTGTATTTTAATATTGTTCTATTAAAAAACAAAATAATAAATTATTATATTAAATTATATATGGGTTTTCATGATTAGAAAACACATGCTATTCAATATCTAATTATTTATATATCTCTAATGTATTCATTTTTATAATTAGTTACTTTTATTTTTAAATCTAAACTAATAGTTAAATATAATTATTAATAATTATTTTCAAAAAAAATATATATATATATAACATATGTAATTATTAATGATTATATATATAAATCTCTGATCATCATATTATTTAAAATTTTAAATACTACAAGAATCAATCAAATCAAATTCAACTACTTTCATTAGAAAATAATATGCAAAAGATTTGAGTATATGACTCTTTACTTTAAAATTTGCATGATAAAGAGTATACAAAAGTTTAGATACTATTTGGTATAATTTTTTACATACTCCTAATAACATGTAAACAATAACAAAAATTAACAGTATTTACTTTTAATAGATAAAATGTAATGATACATAATTATTTTCAGTATATAATATAAGGGCATTTGCAAAAATCCTCTTATTCTATATCCTTTTGCAAACATATCCTAAAATCAAGATAAAATCTATAAATATCTTGAAAATAATTATTAATTATTTTTCTTTAACTATTATTTTAGCTTTAAAAATAAAAATTAATTAATTATAAGAATAAATACATTACTTAATTAATTAATTATTTTAGCTTTAGATATTGAGTAGAATTTTTTCTAATCATGAAAAATCATAAATAGTTTAATATAATAATTTCTTATTTTGTTTTTTCATAAAAAAAAATTATATTATTTTTTTTGGTCAATGTTGGTCAACGCCAGAGTCAACATCGGTCTTTGCCGGAATCATTCGACCGGTGTACCGGATTGTATGACTATGGTGTTGACCACATAACGTCATATAGTTCATGCATGTGACCATGCAATACATATACTTCATGTAGTTGATGATACAATATTATACTTGGCATGTGTGACCATGCATTCTCCTATACTTCATGTAGCTAACCATCTTTTTTTCTTTGTGTTATTGTTATCTTAGTTGGTTGAAAGTGTGTAAATTTTGGTGTTTACTTACCATATCTCCATTACTGTCGTTGGTGTTTTTTTATCAGTTTTGTTATGTCATTGTCTGATATAACGAACGTCTCCCCATCATGAACTGCAAGCTCGACCTTGTACCTTAATAATGAAGTAAATCGTTTTGTAAATATGATTTTATTTTTTTAACTTGTACCTGTTTTCGGGATTACTTGTTTATTTGTATATATGATTTAGGGTTTTTTTTTAATGCAAGTTAATCATATTTTAAGAACATTAAAGGTATTAAGAGAACGATTATGATTTTCTCTGTACTATTTATGTCTTCCAGATTAGATCTTTGGACGCTTAGTATCTGGCCTATAACATCTGCGGGAAATTAAATAGAGTTTCTTGATTTTAATTTTATAACTACTTTTATGTATTAAAAACAGATGGGTTGACTGCTATTAATTTGTGGGGAATTAAATGTTTGAGCATGATTTTGGGCTACAAAAGTCGGGCGTGAAATACCGGGTAACTGAAGGTTGCTGTTGGCGTATGATACATATTCTGCATAGGTGAACATTCTGAAAGTTTCCTTTTTGATAATGCACATACTTTCATCTTTCTTACAAACTTCTGTATTGTCGGTGAATCGTATAGCGTTGTTATTGTCGCTATAACCCTATAATGCTCATATACCGGGATGACTTCAAAATTTCTCATGGTGTAAACTTGGCCTTCTTTAAGGTGATCCATATATTGAGGGATGCGACGATGGCGAATATAAGCTTGTATTAGGGAATCCTAGATGTTGTTAGGTGGTCAGGTAATGGTAAAGAGTGTTTTCTAGAATAAATATCATATGTTGTCATTTTAATAGTGATGTACCTTTGTATCAAGGAGAAGGAGATCTAGACTCATAAGCTCTCCGTCTCTTTTAAGCTTCCCACATACGCATAAGTCGGACAGTAGTATGTTGCATAGAATTCCCAATTGTTAGCTTATCTATAGCAATAGATTCATGTTGACGTTCTGAAGATGTTGATTGTTTGACAGCCATATTGATAGAAAGTGATTCTGATTTAGCAATATCAAAGTAATAAAAGTGATTAGTTTGGTTTCAGTGGGATCTATTTTGCAAGTACCCACCGAATTATTTTCTAAATTAAAAAGTGGTGAAAGAAGGTAGAAGAGAATGTAACGAATGATCTGTTTTCTATGTAATTATGAACGAGAAGCTTTGTGGGTGGAGAATGGGTGTGGATAGGCAAATTTATATTGGTGTTGGATATTTTCTAATGATACAATAACGTTGAATATTTATATTGATGTGAAGTTGAAGAAGCCCACAAAAAAAAAAAAAGATGCGAAGTTGAAGAATCTCATTTTTAACTAATAAATATATATAATTATAAAACGTAATGGTTTGGTTTTTTCTAGTTACCATAAATTTAATTTATATAAGTAACGTCCAATGATTAAAATTTGTAACAGCCTAATCGTGGATATGTGATTTAATGTTGCTCATTTTATTACTTATAAATTTATAATTAACCCACTACTGTATTGGGTTTTTAACATGCACCCAACTCTTGCTATACTTTTGCGACTAAAGTAGATGAAAAGTTTAGTGGTTACATTCTCTCCATATTATTATGTTCTTTATTACTGTCGTTATAGATGACAATTAGGAATCTAATTATGTAATTTCAAATACGTGGTGTAATAGTTATATTTAAATTGTTGAAATGGATGAGGTTTCTTTTCTAAAATTTATTTATTCTATATCCAAATTGTTAAAGCAAGTCTGAGTACGTTTTTAATTTGAATTTTAATTGTCTGGTTGCAGCGAATTAAATGTCATACTATATATTTGTAGACTATTGCATTATGTAAATGAATAAATTTGAAGCAGTAAACCACTAATAACCACACAACGTTCAAGTACCTCTTTTGAGTTTATTATAAATATATATTACAAATTACATGATTTGATGTCTAATTATTATTAATTTTGTTTGTTGTTTGTATTTTTTATTATAACCAAAACCCTCATACTATTATTTCAATATTTTTTATTTTGTTGAATTTTATATTTTTATATACAATAATAAACTTTTAAAATAATTTAATTTGTAATTTTTAAAAATAGTTTAATTTGATATTTTTAAGAATATCATAAATATATGATAGATCAAAAAGTTAAAAATTATAAACATTCTAATTTGATTTGTTATAGCAAGGGTAAATAATATGGAAAAAATTCAAGAAATATGATTTCTTGCTAGAGCACGGATTAACATTTTAAAAATATGATTTCTCAAATTAAATTTAAGTTTGGAATAATGTTTTTGGTAGGTTTTCTCGGTCATGATGATTTTGACAAATATACATTACATATTTGATCCTAAAATTAATATGCGCTATACTATAGGTTAAGTCAAAGAATTAACAATCAAAATACAATATATAATTTTAAACACTAAACAAATCAAATAAAATTAACAAACAAATTTTTTTTTATCTCACAACTTAATTCGCGTTATACCACATGCCAAAATCTAGATATACTAGAATATAACTTAGAGAATATATGTTGTTTTCATAAGTCGTATTCAATATATGATTTCATGCCATAGTATTTCCATCCAAAAAAAAACCTTTTAAACAAATAAAAATAATTATATATACGATGTTTTAAATAAAAATTACCAAAATAAACAAAATGAAGGAATTTTAACCCGTGCTCTAGCACGGGTCATATTCTAGTATATTTGAAAGTTGGAAAACGAAGGGATATGAATGTTTGCAAATTTTAAAGTGGTTGGATTACAGTTTTTGGTTTTTTGGAGTTTGGATTTGGTTTATGGTTTTTAGTTTTTGTGTTACAAAATCTTTTAAAATTTAAAAATTGAAAGAAAAAACAAGTTACATTGATGAAGAACTAGTGAAACATATATTTTAGTTTTAAAAAAAAAAAATTTAATAAAAACTATTAAAATCTAGACTTTCGATTTTTTAAGAAAGTCATTTTTTCATAACCTTGATCGGTTATAAAATAGAATTTCTGGAAAATCCTACTTTTTTTTCTCCTTTTTTCTCTTTTTCAGTTCTGGAAAATTCTACTATATTAATTGGGAAGTACAAATGTGAAACTAACGTTAAAATGTATAAAAATTTACATTCAATTACCATTAGAAAATTTTAATTAAGCTTAATTAATTAATTTAAATAAATATGATTAATTAATAAAAATAAAAAACACTCACAGGTCAAATCTAAAAAATTCTAGAAAAAAAATATATTTTCTCTCTCTAATAAATTATGGACGAAATTACTAAATATTTTTAAAAAAATATATATATAAACCAATCAGAATTTTAAAAATTAAGATTTTATATCCAAATATACAATATAATCATTTTTAATAACTAATTTCGAAAATTTTGTTAAGATTTCAAATTATGATTCTCCTACCATATTTATTTTATTTTATTTATAAATTGTTTGGAATTTTCATATAATACTTATGATTAATAAAGTGCAGAATTTTTTTCTGCATATGTTGTGATTTGAATTTTTTTAAAACAAAGATAGATTAATTAATCTATGAAAAATGTATGTTTTAATTTCCACATTGGCGGGTTGGTAAAACTAAATTTATATAGATAATAAATTAATAAATTTTATTTGCCCACAATTATAATATTAAAATTACTACTTTATATTTCACAAAATAATGATGCAAATACAACAAACAAACAATATAAAACTGTAATATACGTCAAAAATAAAATATTATAATATTTCAAAATACTTAGTATTCAGATAGACTAATAGATTTATAGAACAATTAAAAATAAATATTATCTCAAACAAAATAACTTTTAAAAATATATAACAATTACTTTTATTATTATATTATAAGTTTTTTTAAAAATGTTGGTCCGTGCTTAAAGCACGGGGTATCTCATAGTCTAAAACTAAAACAGCTACAAAATCTACAAAAATTTAAGACCAAAATTATCATTTCCAAATATCTATATACTATGATGAAAGCGATATAAAAAGTATGAGTGACACAAATAGAGACAAATGAGTTGAAAACCTTCTAGTTAAGTCAGACTCTTTGGATGTGTCTATTTATATGCTAAATGCAAAACCCAAAGAGGATTTTTTTTAAAAGAGTGGACATCGCTATAGCTTTCGTCGTTCCACCATCAGTCGGAGACAATTTCTAATAAGATCGGAGTTTTAGTAGCGATTTTGATTTTAATGGAAAGTAGAGAACCGTTTGACGGATTCAGTAGACATCACAACTTAGAGAGTTAGAGGGTAAAAAATTGAGCGAATAAAGAGAAGTCCTCTTGGTATCACCACAACTCCAACGATTAGGGATCGAATCTGTGGGGATAAATCGCTTAAATCAGAGTTCAAATATCAAAGATAGAAAAAAAAAAAAAAAAAAAAAAAAAAAAAAAAAAAAACAATAAACGCATGTATCACAACGAGAAGAATGGTTGAAAATTTGGTGGTGTGTACATTTGCCATGTTCATGCAATTCTGGTTTTAATAGGGTTATGAATTAGGTTTCACGTTCTAATCAATATCTATAAATAGATCAGCAGCAAAATTCTATATTTTATCTCAAAGTTTATTTCTAGTAAATTCAACTCTATGGAAACATACAAAACTCGAGTTGACCTTAAATCAGTCTTGGTTCGCTTTATTATGCTACTATTGGTATTGGGGGACAATCACAAGAGTTTGTGGTAGTCTTTGATACAGGTAATGCGTATCTCTTTCGTACCTAGTACGACGGAATGTAAAGTCTAGGAGACTGGCTCATTATTTGAATCATATTTACTAGTCTCTCGGACTTTCCATTCCGTCGTACTAGGTACGAAGAGATCCGCACTACCCGTATCAAAGAGTACCACAAACACTCGTGATTGTGTCCCAATACCAATAGTAGCATAATAAAGCGAACCCAACTGATTTAAGGTCAACTCGATTTTTCAATGTTTACCATAGAGTTGAATTTAATCGACTGTTTTCAAGATATGGTTTTGTTTTTAAAATTGTCGTTTTTTCTCTTTCTCTCTTTGTCGACGAAAAAGATTGCAAAACCAGAAGAGATTTCTCTCAAAAATTGATTGCAAGCAGATGAGAGCGATTCAATTTCTGGTAGCTAATCATCTTCACGACGGCAGACCTCAACGGCTGTTCTTTGATTTTCTTAAATTAGAGTTCTTCGAAATCAGTTTCTTTCAATATCCCTAGTCATAATTTTAAATTAATGTTAACGAAATCATCAGTGACTGAAGACGATTGTAGGCATAGCTTGTTTGTTTCCATTTTTAGAAAAAGAGAACTCAATATGAGTGTGTCACTTGTTTTTTCTTCTTCTTCTTTCTGTTTCAGGGTGGGTGGATTAATTTGTTGAATTCTGTTTAGTTAGTTTTCGATCAGTTCTTTAGATGGACGTTAAGTGTAGGGATTGAGGTAAGACCGTGAAATTGATATAACAATACAGTATATGATATTCACATAATAAATTCATCTATATTACAAGTATATTCATTGTTGAAATGGTGTTTGTTTGATGTCTTTAATAGTGATAGACTGAGTTATAGATGTGTTTGGGCTGTGTAGATAACCTGTTAAGGAGTATACTTGTATGTTTTTTGTATGTTCTGTTTTCTTGAATGAGTTTCTGTGTGTTCCTTAATGACGAGGGTTGTGTCTGCTTCCAATAATGGTGTAGAGCATCTTATTGCAGAATGGTTGTCTGGGGGTTTACAAGACAGTTGACCTGCAATTTCTTCATTTTTTGTTCAACTGGTGCTAGGACAGTCTATGACAAGAGGCAACCAACTTGTCAACCAAGTTCTGTGCCAGTTGGGACAAACCATTGATGAGTTTCACATGCTGTCCCAAATGTTAAAGTCCACCAAGATAAAAAGAGAGCTGCAGTTTCTGTTTTTCACTACTTGGTGTGACTTTCAGCATTGAGACTAACTTGTCTTTTTTCGATTTCTTCCTCTCTGTTGATCTGTGTTTATATATTCCTTTTGTAAGAATTTTCGATAGTTTGTTGCAACAAGGACTGAATTCTCGATATCGTAGTTTTGTAAGAGCTATTCAACATATATGTTTTCCTTTCTGTTTTCTTTTCTTTGTAAAAGCTGAATTCCCAAGATAGAGTTATGCAAGAAGAAGTGAACATGTCAGCTCTTATTGTGACTAGCCTACATGTATCCGTTTGTTTGTGTTAGGCGAGTTTTGTCACAAAAGCTAAGCTTTTTTAGTTTTTGTTGGTCTGTTAGCGAGATTGTGTTTGTTTTGTAAAATATAAGTTTCTTAAGAACCCCATTACCATTGGAGGAGACAAAACTTAAGAACAACAATTCAAGTTCTTAACTTTGATAAAAATAAATTTTATTTTTAAAAAATTGTTGGAACCCTTCATAGAGTCCTTTTAAACTTTAACACCCGCTGTGCTTCTAGATCAGATTATCCTTATCTCTCCATTCAGATTTCAATATTTTCTTTAGTTGTTCTCCGGAACCCTCACATCTCATACTGTTTATTAAATCATTGAAATTTGGTTCTTCATTTAATGATTATTGCCATCATCTTTGTAAGATCCTTTTGGTAACAGATTATAGAACTGTTTAGCTACCATCAAAGTTACAAACATTCAACATGAACACAAGAATCTGCTTATGCCAAACCATGCACTTACTTTTAGAATAATATATACAAATCAACCCGTGTGTTTTTAGGATACTAACCAGATTATGTTGTTATTGTGAAAAGTATAGTGTACTTTCACAAACGTACTCCTATTTTAATAATATTAAAAATTCAAAACTGATAAACTATACAAAATTAAATCATTAAATTATAAAATTGATCAATATATTATGTGCCCTCATGCAATATGGGTAAGTCACCTAGTTCGCATATATTATTTGTTTTTCCAGTATTAGTTTGGTTAGTCATTAAAAATATGTCTTGCTGCTCAAATCGATCGGATTACATAAAGCATCTTTAGAGAAGAGAACAACATATTTGGACAACAAAACAACCGAAAAAAAAAAAAAAAAAAAAAAAGCTTGTGCACATGCCGCCAAAGAAAAACTACAAAAGACCAGCTGAGTCGGATGATAGGTATGGAACAGATTACCAATGGGAGGCATTAACGGATGGAATCAACCTCCTGCGAGTCATCTTGAAAAAACAGAATAAGTTGTTGAAACAGCTAGTCGCAGCCACAGAAAACACCAAGGGGAACTCGACATGGCAACCACCAAGGGGAAGACGAAGGGCGATAAGGACTTGGCCAGACGGGATGGGACTACCGACATCCCCCCAACGTTCGGGCACGAGTGGAGTCGCCGCAGACGGACGTGCGGAAAGGATTACAAAGAAATACCCGGTCTTGGAAATCTTCAAAGCTCGGGAACAAGGGTTCCAGGAGATTAAACAAGGGCCCGAGGAATCAGTCAAGGAGTATTGGGACGATTTCGAGCACTTGCGCTGCATCGGGCAAGGGAGTATGGGAGATGCGGACTTGGCACGAAAATTCAGATATGGATTAAGAAAGGAGATAGGAGAACAATTGGAAGGGTGGTACGATACGTGGGAAGAAGTGGCACAAGAAGCCCAAAGGGTGGAGTACTACGTCCATAAGGCGAAGGAACCAAAGGTAACGGATGAATCTAGCAGCTCCTCTATGGAGAGTGGCCCATCTAATAGATTATAGAGGAGTATGAAAGTTATAGGGCGTTTATTAAATTCTGAGTTCCTTTTCATGCAATAAATAATATGATCTCTCAATAAAGTTTCCATAGCTTTTAAGTCTACTTTAAAACATAGTATTTGTATGTTAATAATCTACACTTAGGATTTTGCTTTATAGACGCCTTGAAACAAAACTTTAGGACAGAAAGAGTATTTGAGAAACTTTCTTCTTCTTGTGCGAATTGAAAAACCCAGAACAGATGAGTGGCCGTTGATATCGTCGCCGACGTCTCTCAGATGCTTGAAAGTAATTCTGATATTTAGCCGGATGAGATCACATGCTTGAAGCCAAATGAATTCTAAATTCGCTTCTTTGCCAAGCAAACCCTACACACAAAACCTTCTCTCCTTCTGATCCTTACGTAAACTCATCAAAATGTCTGATTCGATTCACCAGAGGAAAGCTCCGCCTCCGGTTGCAAACGGTGGCCGGAGCTCAAGAACGAGACGCACGGCGTCACGATGCGTTTCCGATAAGAATAATACCCGCTTGAAATCGACGAAACATGTTTTCGAACGAAGCTTTTCAGAGCCGAGTCTCATCAATCGTCGCCGTGACGGAGGAGACAGTAGTTTGCTTCTACATGAGAAAGAAAGCTCATGGTCAAACCGGAGAACTTATCTTATTCCCTAGCTCGTCGAATTTGATCGGGTCGTGCAACTCGCCCAGTTCATTGAGAAAATCATAAGGAGAACAAGAAAGATATGGAACATATTGGCATGTGTGCAATGAGATAGACCAAAGTATACTTTTGAGCCTGGCACATAAAATATTTTAGTTTGTGTTGCTCCAGAATCAAATCTCACAGAATAAGGGCACATTATCTATATATATAAAGTTAAGTTTGCTCACTCCTCCTTCCTCCACATCAGCATCCAACTAATCAATTTTTTTTTACATAAAAAAATTATTTTTAATATGTATTCATTGCATATTTATTACTTATATTTAATAATAATAAAAAAATAAATAAAAAACGAATTAACAATTATTAAATTTTAAAATAGTATAAACAATAATATAATTTTTAGTAAATAATAAAAATAATAACTATCTAAAATAAATTAAGTAAAATAAATAAAAATGTTAAAATAGTAAAAATAATACTATAAATTTGTTTTAGTAATAATGTTATTATTAAAATTATAACCAAAAAATGATTATATTCCAAAATTTAGAATAGGTTAATGAGTTTTAGAATGTAAATAAGATTTTAATGCATGGTGGAGTAAATAAACAAGTTATGTAATTGTATTTATAAAAATCTAAACATGAAAATAAAATTGAA
The DNA here is from genome assembly GCA_023657505.1 of Camelina hispida. Taxonomy (NCBI): domain Eukaryota; kingdom Viridiplantae; phylum Streptophyta; class Magnoliopsida; order Brassicales; family Brassicaceae; genus Camelina; species Camelina hispida. The sequence continues at coordinate 12,989,956 of CP094635.1, read as the reverse complement.
GTGAAACATTAGTTTCTAAGAAACATATACCATAAAGATTTATTATTAAATTTTACTTATAAGAAAGAAAAGATTAATTGTTTAACTTAACTTATAAGTTTTGATCTAAAACAAAAACATTGTAAGGGACACACTTTTTTTTAAAGAAAACTATGAAATTTTTTTTTGAAAAAATAATCTATCTAAAAAACAAAATCGATGGTCAAGATATATAAGAAAATAATATATAAATCGTTACAAAAAGTGGCATGTGATTTGTGTAGCATACCTCATAAGGTATATTATCAACTGGAGCTACAATTATATAACATGATATAAAACATATATAACAAATTTAATATATATATATATATATATATATATATATTATCAAAATGCTTTAACCTAAAACATTGGCAAAAACAACATATTTAAAGTACACTATGTTTTTTTTAGAAGATGAAACTGAGGTTGCATCACAAAATTAACATATGAAAATAACATATGAGATTTTAGAAAATATGTAGCATGGATTAGTGAATAGATATTCATTGTGGGGTTTCATCATTTAAGCATTTTTGACTTAGTCGGAAATTCCATTATGGCAGATGATGCATTTGGACAACCTCATTATAGCGACATATCACTAAAACTGTTCATGAAACTTTATATATTCACATTTAATGTAGGATATCGATATGTTTAAATGGTCTCTATAATTAGATCAACGATCGACATTGACGTTAGAACTTTTAAAATTATATTTTCATGGGATATGAATATGGAATGAACTCTTTTAAAGATAAAAGTTCAGAAAATTGTAAACAATATTATTGCGACACTAGACAATATATGTTATATATAGATTAGTAAAATAAGTACGAAAATTATATAATTTATCTTTTAATCTTCAAATTATATTCATATTCAATGATTCTTATTGATAAAAATATTAATAAAAATCTCACTTAAAAATCGCAAATAGATATAACAAATAGATATTATCTTCAAAAATATGTAGTTGTATATCACTGAGTAAAGTAAGTTTAATATTTATATAGATTTATACTCAAAAGTTGGAATGATTATATTTGAGCTCAACAATTTCTATTGATAAAAAAAAAAAATTAAAATTCCGCGCGTGCGCGGGTACAAATTCTAGTTGTTTATAAAATATTGTACTATATAGTATACAGATTTATACCATACATATTTGTTACCGGTATTGATGATTTGTAAATTAAAAAAAAAAAAAAACCTCTATCCAATCTGGTGAATAACAAAAAATAACTATGAAATGTCGATTTTTGCTTCAAAACAAAAAAAAATTATCACAATATGCATTGCGCAAATATATATATATGGGTTACACACAACACAAATCACTATGCTATATACCATGATTTTAGAGATAGATTGAAAGTCAAAAATAAACTATAGTTTCTAATAATCTTACTACGTAAGATGTATTACGAAAACGAAAGACAAATTACTTCATAGACGGTTTCACAAAAAAAGGCTATGAGATTAGAATCTTCTAGGTAAGCTAGAGTCTTTGGAAATAGATCAGAGAGCCTTCAAGCTGAGCTAGAATTTTTGAAAGTACCTTCTTGTTGTGCAAATTGCAAAAACCAAAATTATAACAGAGAAGTGACAAATAAATTTTGGTCTAACTCTACTAATGGTATGACCCAATTGCCTTCTTTTCTCCTACGTAACAAGTTATTATTTTTATTATAACTACCAAATCCAACTAAACTATCCAACATCAGACATTACTAAACTATCCAACTAAACTACGTAACAATTAAATATTTTTGAACACCAGCCCATAATTTCTTGATAGTTTTTGATGCCGATAGTGTGGATCGATGGGTTTCCAAAACAGTTGGAGATATGACTCTGGATAATCATGTAAGAATAATTAATGTTTTTCATATTAACTTAATATGCGTGTTTCTACTCAAACACAGGCCCGGTTTAAAGCTAGGGTGAGAGGGGCGGATGCCATTGGACAAAAATTTTTTTTTGGGAAAAGCTTAAGCATTTGGGGTCCAAAAAAAAGGAAAAAAAAAATTTATACTGAAAAGGGTCCAAAAAAATCTATACGCCTAGGGACAAATTTTTTTTTGAGACGGGACTGCTCAAACATCCTATATTTTGAAACAGATGGAGTATGTTTTATCATATCTGTTGGTGTTGGGTTTCGCTGAGTAAAGGCCCATCGCATAAGCCCACTAAGGCGCAGATGTCGACCCGGAAAATGGGCCTGACAAAGGTCCAGGAAGAGAGCTCGGGCTCTAGAAGGATGGAGTCAACCAGAGAGGAGTTCGGGGTTTCGTGGTGATGATCGGGAGTGAGATCACGGGAGGAGATTTCGGGGGAATCTCGTTAAGGATTTAGTTTAAATAATAAGCTTTTGTAAAGTGTTCGACACATGTAATTTTGAGCAATCCAATTCACGATATCAATACAAAAATCCAGTTCGTTATTCTTCATTGTTCTTGTCGATTTATACCGAAAGTCTGCCCAAATCTTGTTTTCTAAATTCTTTTTTCTCAACTGTTGTTTCTGACTCCAACAATAACCACACTACAAATATTGGATGACATAGCTTCGGCAAATGTCACAAATAAAATTTGTAGCAAATATTTACGACTATTTATTACTAATTAGTAGTGATGTTAAAATGGGCCTAACACCCGCGGGTCTTAATGGGCAATGTACATTGCTTTTAAACCCGAACCCGTTAAGAAATCAAATAATTTTAATCGGGTGCACCCTTTTAAGCCCGTTTATTATCGGGTTTTAAGTAATTTAAATGGGTAGCCCGATTGTTTTTATTTATTATGAATCTCAAGAAAACGACACCGTTCAGTACCTAGGGCAATCATTCAGTTCTTTCACCATTCTTCTTACCGCCGTATCGGCTTCACCGTCGAAGCATCTTTCTACTCGCGTCCCCTCGCCGGATTGCTTCCACGGATTTGCTCTTAGCATCCTTTTGGATCTTCTTTGCGACGGATTAAGACCAACCAACGAGCATAGAGACTCAGTGAGAGCTCTAGCTAATGAAGAACCAGATTATGCAGAACCAACGATTGAATAAAAGACTCAACGCATTGATTTCTCATAACCGGAACAAAACCAAAACCGGGTTTGATTTTGCGAATCCGTGGAAGCAATCCTGACATTTACTTTGAGCAAATGAGCAAATCCTTTTTGTGTTAATTCGTTTGTTGAATTGGATTTGTGGGTTATTGAGTTTTTGATATCTAGGTTTGTGTAACGTTGTGATTTTCATATTTGGGTTTGGTGAAGGAGGTGGAGGAGAAACACGTGAAGGAGGTGGAAGAGAAACACTCTTCTCAAAAAAAAAAAAAACATATATAATGTAAACGGGTCTAACGGGTATACACGGACCTAAGTAATTAAAACGGGTTTTAGATAAACGGGTATCAAATTTAAATGGGTTTAAGTGAGCCTTCAATTAAAGGGCAGGGTCTAAACGGGCAGGACCTAAACGGGCTCGGTATCCCATTTTAACATCACTACTAATTAGTGACAAAATTAAAATAAAAAAATTTTGTAGCAAAATTGTAACGATTTGTAAATAATAGTGACAACTGTAGATACTAATAAAGTTTGTGGTAATTTGCTACTAATAAGTAACCATATTTTTGTAACAAATATACTCACTATTTAAGAACATGACTAAATTTGTAATAATTAGTTACTAATTATTTTTTGTGGTAAATTAGCTACAAATAAGTAACAATATATGTGTAACAAATATAATCAATATTGTGTATCATAACAAAATTTGTAATAATTAGTTACTAATTATTCTTACAAGTTTATTTCAAATCCAGTAAACCTAAAAAATTTAAAATCACTTTATTAATTGATATGATAATTCATTTTTAGCATCATTTATGTTTTAGTTAGTATCATTTATATTAATCTATATTAATTTTAGCATCACTTAATAAATGATGCCAAATATTTTATTAGTATCAGAAAATAGAAATGATGTTAAATATTTAGTTAACATCAATTATCAAAATGATGCTAACTTTATTATTTACATCATTTCTAAATATAAATTTTTTTAAATAATACTCGTTACTTTTCACCTTCCACACTTTGAAAACATCAGACCTAATTTTCTCTCTGACATGGTTGGAGCGTCGAATTCAAAAGCTTCCGGCCAAGGAAATGGATCTCACACCATTCTCCCGCAAAAGAGACAGCTTTCTTCTTTATCTCCCAGTGACAGAAAGAACAGAGAGGGTAAGAAACGCTCGACGATGCTAATGGATCTTGAGATTTTCGATTGTCCCATTTGCTGCGAAGCCTTCACAATTCCTATCTTCTAACATTCATCTTGTTTCAGCCCAGAGAAGAGAGAGAGAAAGAAAGAAAGAAAGAGAGAGAGATTGCTTAGATCTAACATTCATCTTGTATCTCTCTCTCTCTCTTTCTCGCATCACGGCGATCCCTCTGTCAGACGAGAATTCATGGAATCCAAAGCAAACAGAGGACCTCTTTCTCGCATCACGTCATATCGCCGCCGCAAACATCGGCAAAGGTAAGTCTTGCCCCTTGTCTTTTAATCCTTTCTATTTCCGCTTCGTTACCCTGTTCTAGGGATCAGAAAGTATCAAATTAGGTCTATTGTCAATGTTGTTCAGATTTGTCATTTTATGGGTGTGGTTCATCGAGATCTCAAGCCTGAGAATTTCTTGCTTTCTAGTAAAGAGGAGAATGCTATGCTTAAAGCTACTGATTTCGGGTTGTCTGTCTTCATCGAAGAAGGTGAGCTATTAGGTTCTGTTTTTTTGATGGAATTATCTTTGGATTGATAGTTTTTACGATTTGGTATGTCAACTGTTTGGAATCTTGGCACTAGACTGTCTTGCATAAATCTCTTTTAGTATTTAAAAACTGCGTTTTCTTTGCTTTAATCATGATGTAGATTTGTGACTTATGTTCCAATGCATAGGGATCCTCTGATAATCATGAGAGATGCATCCTTACTAAGCTCAAGCAACAATGTAGTGGACACGTTACTTCTAAGATGAAGGGCATGGTTAGTTTCTCTCTTTGTCTCTTTTGGCTGTTGCGGTTTGGGTTCGATTTGTTCTTGTTGCTGTTTTTTTTTTCCTTTGAGTTTCAATTTATATTGGTTTGACTTAATCTTCATTGTTTTTTGTTTTGTTTTTTTTTTCTGTGGAAATTTTTACCAAGTATGAAAGACATATAAGAAGGATTGCGAGAGTTTTATCATGTGTTGATCTTTCTGCCCTCAAAGCTCAAAATTCTGGTTCTTTTTGGTTGCAGGGGAGAGAAATTTAACCATCTTGCGTTGGAGGATGCTCGGCAACATGCAAATCCTAATATGAGTATTATGCTAATTGTGAACAAATGCGATCTTGCTCACAAGAGAGCTGTTAGCAAAGAGGAAGGAGAACAGTTTGTCAAGGAACATGACCTGCTATTCTTAGAAGCATCTGCAAGAACAGCTCAAAACGTCGAAGAGGTGACACTGATTCTTTGAAAATATGTGTGATAATTTAATTTTGTGTTTACATTACTTGCCAGTTTAGGCTACACGGACATGGTGTGCCTAGTTTTTGTATTTTTACTTTCAAGTTTGTTTGTGAAACATTTGGGTATCTAGTTAAGATATTTTGTATGACTGTGAGTCTTTTGGAAATGTAAGATAAGAATGCTTGTGGTAATTGAAAATATTGGTATTTGGATTTATTGGTTTTAAATTTGGAATTTCATTTCACATTTCTGATTTTTACAATTTTATAACAATTATACTGAAACCAAAATTAACCCAAATTGACACTGTTTTATTGATAGCAATTTTGTAGCAAATTTGTTACACTTTAAATGTAGTCTTTTGTAACTTTTAGTGACAACTTATTTTGTGGAAATTTGTAACAACTAGTTACAATATATCTGAGACAAAATTGAAGCAAATTGATACAATAATAACTGTAGCAAATTTGTAGCTAATTTGCTACGATTTCTCACAATCGGGTAATTTGCAACCAACCTATAGGCGCAAATAAAGTTTTGAAGCAAATTTGTAGCAAGCCAAATTTTGTGACAAAGATATGTACATAGCTACAATATTATCGGTAGCTATACAACCCAATATTTGTAGTGCCAGTTAATATTTTTCTATCTTGAGGCAACCGAGGAAATATAAATTAGTGTTCAAATTGTACCGTATGATAGTATTTTCATATTGGCATTCCAAGAGGCTTTTGCGAGGACTTTAGTTCCCGTTTGGTAAAATATTCATCTTCCCAATCATTTATTGTATGTTAACTAAGTAAATACTGAAAATAACATTAAATTTATAAAGTATTATATAATCTACTATAGATTAACCGTCCTTAAATATTTATCAAATTTATACTCATCCTCCATATGTATATATACTTCTACATAAATTTTTAATATTAAATTAATGTCAATTTAACAATAGGAAAATACTTATAATTTTTTTTTATCTTTTTCAGAATAATACAATTTAGTATAATTTATTTTCCTTTTTTGTCACAGTTAAAACTATTTTAAAAATATTTTTATGTAAAAAACATAATACTATCATCCAAATATCTTTTTATTATTTAAAAATGAATCGATATAATGAAGTTCAAACTTCAAAATTATACCCCCTCTGTTTTACAAAGAGTATCATTTTGACACATTGCAAACAAATTAAAAAATATATACTTGAATTATATATACTTTTCTTATTTAATAAGTAGATAATCATTTTTTTTAAGCTTTGGGTTAAGGTAGAATAAGAAATTGATGTAAAAAATCACATTGGAAATATAAAGTAACATTCTTTGTAAAAAAAAATATATATAGAAGGACACCCTTTGTGACACAGTGGGAGTATATAAATAGATTAGCAAACTTCTAAATTTATCACAAAGTTTATTTCATAGAAAAAGCTACATATGCAATTCTCTCCCATTACTTTTAAATAATTTTTATAAGTGTATGTATACATCTTAATGATTTTATCTTATTTTATTAAGTTTTTTTTTTGAACGAAAACTTATTTTATTAAGTTAATTGGAAAACATACATCATATATATACAAAAAGATAAGTATTTTGGACCATTCATAGATTACTTTATGATTTTTTATTGTCTAAAACCGTTCTCATTCTTTTTCACTTCATGAAGTGATAATTATAAATCAAATTAGTATAATATTTTATGATATAAATATTAACACGTCACATATTCTTTTATTTTTTTAACTAAAGATGCATAGTTTAAGTAACATTCTTTTCTTTTTTCTCACTATTCCTTTAATGTTGTTGTTATTTTATTTGTATTTTCATGATTAGTAATTTTAATTTTTATCGTATCAATTCTTTTATAAAGCTAATTTAAAATTAATAATATATTATTCTATTTTAATAATATATATATATATTTTTTCAATTTAAGTTTTTGTTATACAATTTTCTGTCATTCTTCTTCATTTTTTTTTGATATCTTGTATATATGTATATTTATCAAAGAATATAATGCAATAGCTATAGATGACACACAATTATTTTATTTGAATAAAATTTCATTAACAATATGTATATATAGATATATATAATTTACATTGACGACATATATATATATATATATATATTGTACCAAACACACACACATACATATATCATATATGTATATATGAAGATTATACATGAAATTAATCACTTTTAAAGAGTCTTGTAATTAGCTTTCAGCAACAAATATTAAAACATATTGACGACTACATGCTAATATATATTTCCTTATTTGATTTTTACCATATCAAAATCATGTTGACAAAAGTAAATATAAATTGGACTCATCTAAATATATTTCTGAATAACATGTGAAATTAATTATTTTTAAGTAGTCTCGTAATTAGTTTTCAGCAATAAATATTAACACATATTGATGACTACTTGCTAATATTTATTCCCTTAATTAGTTTTTACTATATCAATATCATGTTGACAAAAGTAAATATAAAAAAGGACTAAGCTAAATATATTTTTGAATAATATATAATGTTTACATATCTAGTTGTAATCTATACTCTTTAAGTACATACAAATATTTTATTTTCTTATGAAACTATATACGTTTAAAATAGCTTTGCTTATCATTCGGTTTCTCACATGTAATTTGATTATCAAAATTAAGCTAGGAAATTAAAACAAATTCCTTTCTTTAGTCTATGTTAATACTCCCATCTCATGGCAAGGTGAAGGGTAAAAATGCAAACGCTGCCATGAAGATAATACGTAAGAACGAAAACAAATTTGGGGAATAATTTGTTAAACTCAACAATATTTAAAACAGCAAAAAAAATCTATTATTTTCAAAAGAACTAAAAATATTTTTTAATACTTTTAGTGGTTACAAAGATAATAGTCTAATCCTACTATATTAATCGGGAAGTACAAATATAAAACTAAAATGTATAAAAATTTACATTTAATTGTCATTAGAAAATTTTAATTAAGATTAATTAAATAAATATAATTAATTAAAAATAAAAAACGCTGACATATCAAAAATAAAAAAATCTAGAAAAGTAAAAAAAAAATCTATTCAAATCAAAACTAATTTGCATTTCAAAAAATATAGAAAAAATAAAAATAAAAAATACAGATAATTATTAGTTAAAAGAAATATTTTCTCCCTCTAATAAAATTATGGACGAAAATTAGTAAATATTTTTTAAAAAAAATATAAATCAATTAGAATTTTCAAAAACTACGATTTTATATCCAAGTAGACAATCAAATTATTTTTAATAACTAGATTTCGAAGATTTTATTAAGATTTCAAATTATGATTCTCCTATTATTTTTTTTTTTTTTTTTTTTTTACAAATTGGTTGAAATTTTCATACAATACTTATGATTAATAAATATACAGAATTTTTTCTGCATGTATTGTGATTTGAATTTTTTAAAACAAAGATATATTACTCTTTTTTAATTAAAAGATATATTACTCCGTCTATAAAAAAATAATGTTTGTTTTAATTTCCACATTGACGGGTTAGTAAAACTAAATTTATATAATTGATAAATTATAAATTTTATTTGCTCACAATTATAATATTAAAATTAATACTTCATATTTTACAAAATACTGATACATATATAACAAATAAACAATATAAAACTATAATATACATCAAAAATAAAATACTATAATATTCTAAAATAATTAGTATTTAGAAAAACATATATAAATTTTTAAAACAATTAAAAATAAATATTATCTCAAAAAAAATTTAAAAATTCATAATAATAAGTTTTGTCATTATATTATATATATATTTTTAAATGTTGATCCGTGCTTCAAGTATGGGATATCTTATAGTTATGATTTAATATGGGACAATTTTTCTACACTATTATAATTGAATAAAAAACTCGCTGAAGTTATGGTGGTAAAATAACCAATGCGTATTATTAGATTGGTTAGGTTGGTTTGGCCGACAAAAAAAAAAAAAAAAAAAAGATTGGTTAGGGTGGATTAAATTACTATACTATTCTGTCTAGTTTAGGATTTTGCTTTAGATGTTGCCAAAAGAAACCTTCTACCTAGGACAGAGTATTTGAGATAGTTATTCATTCTTGTGTCCGTCGATATCGCCGCTGACGCCTCACATTCCGCGAGACCGCGACCACCGTCATTCCCACGTTGTCTCTCTCAAACGCCTCCTAATCCTCTCTCAAGTATCTTCCAAGCAAGCTTCTTCAATCTTTCTCTTGCAGTTTCGTTGATTCATTTTCAAAGGTGTCTCTCCATCTCCGATTAGATTGGAAATGGCCTTTCTATATAGAACAGAGCTGAAAATAGGAACTGAGCCATTAACAGAGCATTAGAAGGAAAGTGATTTCTTTGAATTTGGGTTTTTTTTTTTTTTTGTGTGTGTTGAATTTTTGAAGTTGGTTTCTCAAATGTTGGATTCGAAGCTGAGGTTCTTCCTTCAAAGATGTCTAGTGCTTAAACAGGCAAAGCAAGTCCATGCACAGTTAGTTGTGAACGGTTTTAACCATCTTGAACCCATCTTGGTCCACCAAACTCTTCAGTTGACTAAAGAGTTCTCTAGAATTGTTGAAAACTATGTCAAAAGAATCCTCAAAGGGTTTAATGGAATGGATTCTTTCTCTTGGGGGTGTCTTGTTCGGTTCTTGAGCCAGCATAGGAAGTTTAAAGAAACGGTCTCCGTGTACATTGAAATGCACAACTCTGGAGTTCCTCCAAGTTCGCATGCTATAACCTCAGTTTTGAGAGCTTGTGGTAAGATAGAGAATGTGACTGATGGTAAGTTGATTCATGCTCAGGTGCTTAAAAACGGATTATGTGGGTGTGTTTATGTTCAGACAGGTTTGGTGGGTTTGTATTCAAGGCTTGGTTACATTGAGATGGCAAAGAGGGCGTTTGATGATATTGCTGAGAAGAACACAGTTTCGTGGAACTCGCTTTTACACGGGTATCTGGAAAGTGGGAATCTGGATGAAGCTCGCAGAGTCTTTGATAAGATTCCAGAGAAAGATGTTGTCTCATGGAATCTGATTATCTCGAGCTATGCGAAAAAAGGTGACATGGGCAATGCATGCTCTTTGTTTCTGGCGATGCCTTTGAAAAGTCCAGCTTCTTGGAATATTTTGATTGGTGGCTATGTGAATTGCAGGGAAATGAAACTAGCAAGAACCTATTTCGATACAATGCCGCAGAAGAATAGTGTTTCTTGGATTACAATGATTTCAGGGTACACAAAATCAGGAGATGTTCAGTCTGCTGAGGAGCTCTTCAGACATATGTCTAAGAAAGACAAACTCGTCTATGATGCCATGATAACTTGTTATGCTCAAAACGGCAAGCCAAAGGATGCTCTGAAGCTGTTCTCTCAGATGCTTGAAAGTAATTCTGGTATTCAGCCGGATGAGATCACACTCTCAAGTGTTGTATCAGCTAATTCACAGTTAGGTGATATCAGTTTCGGTACCTGGGTTGAGTCATATATAACCGAACATGGAATCAAGATTGATGATCTCTTAAGCACCTCACTAATCGATCTTTACATGAAAGGAGGAGACTTTGCCAAGGCATTCAAATTGTTCAGTAATCTAAACAAAAAGGACACGGTTTCTTACTCTGCTATGATCATGGGCTGTGGGATAAACGGCATGGCCACAGAAGCAAACCGCTTGTTCAGGGAGATGATCAAAAAGAAGATCCCTCCAAATCTAGTAACATTCACAGGGCTATTATCAGCGTATAGCCATTCAGGTCTTGTTGAAGAAGGCTACGAATGCTTCAAATCCATGAAAGAGTACAACCTGGAACCTTCAGCTGATCATTATGGGATAATGGTGGATATCTTGGGACGAGCTGGGAGGCTAGAGGAGGCGTATAAGCTGATCAAGAGTATGCCTATGCAGCCAAATGCTGGTGTTTGGGGAGCGTTGCTTTTAGCTAGTGGTTTACACAACAACGTTGAGTTTGGGGAGATTGCGTGCAGCCACTGTGTTGAACTTGAAACTGATCCTACTGGTTATCTTTCACATCTTGCTAATATATATACGTCTGTTGGTAGATGGGATGATGCAAGAAATGTCAGAGATGCCATGGAAGAGAAGAAACTGCGTAAGACACTTGCGTGTAGCTGGGTTGAGACTTGAGAGTTCAGTTCTTTGAGATTTCGGTTTAGGATCATCCATCAACATCAGTGTTAAAGAAACAGTCTGTAGATTGGGTAAACCAGAATGTGCAAGGGCTTGTGGTGTGGATCAGAAGGTAAAGACTGTGTCCATGTACTGATCTGGAGAGAAGACGGCGTGGGACGGATTGTTCGATAATCAGCTGCATTGTAAGAGGTTGGCATTGGAGAAGACATGAGGCGGTAGTACTTCTGCTTTGGTCTCTGATCTTTCTGGTTTGTATCCCTATAACTACTTGAATAGGAGTGGCTGTAACCAGCAGGCCAGAGACGCCTCCACGGCTACCATCAGGGCTAGCCAACGACACTCTCATACCATTATGTATTTATAGTTTTAAACAGTTATGGTCATGTATTGAGTTCAGTAATACTACTGTATCTTGCTTAGTGACTAGATGTTCCTTTCATAGAGCTTGCTAGTGGAGTTGCTAAACGCGCAATCACTAAGAGCGAATCGTTTGCAAACTGATCCAATTTCTACATCCAAGAGTGAAGAGAAACGGTAGGAAAAGTTGGAAAAAAAAACAATCCTAAGTTACAGACCAACATAACACCTAAACCTCTGACAGGTCGAGTCCTGAACTGAGATACAGAGATTTATGAGATCTTTGAGGTAGCAATCACGTTAAAGTGATGTTAATGTCATGATGAGAAGGCTTGTGTCGCGGATCAAAAGCTAAAGGCGGTGTCCATGTACTGATAGGGAGAGAAGAGGAGGGCATGGGACGGATGGTTGGCATTGGAGACGACATGAAGTTGTGGTGGTTCTGCTGCCTCGGTCTCTGATCTGGCTGGTTCGTTCCGGGTAAGAAACTTCCAACAACCACCTGAATAGGAGTAGCTGCAATCAGCAGGCCAGCAACACCACCGCCTACAACACGTCCATCAGGGCTAGCCAAGGAAACACTCATCCCGCCTGTTCTGCTTCTCGTCCCATCCGCGTCACTACTAGGCATGAATGTTCCAGACAGTGACAATATCTCAAACCGACCCTTAAAAATGATTATAAAAAAAAAAAAAAAAAAAAAAAAAAAAAAAATCGGTTAAAAAAATTAAATAAAAGTTTGGTTACGGTCTTTTTCATCAGAGTGATTGGAGATGGAAACAAAACAAAACAAAACACATACCTCATAGGTTAATGTACCGCCACATGAATCAGGCTGACGAAGTGTAACACTGGAAACGACACCGTTTGCGCATAAAACACAAATAGCTACAGATCTTTGTTGAGAAAACGATATTATCTTTTGCGTTACATCCTATATAGAAAAAAACCAAATTTCCCAATACTAATCATCAATTTACTCATAACATAATAACAATAAAAAATTGTTAATAATATATATATGTTACCTCTCCAGCGTTCACCGCGAGAATATGCGGTGTGAAATTACCTCCGGCAGAGGAAGGAGCAGCCCATTCACCTTAAAAAGCACAACATCTCCTCAATTTAACATGCAATATATATCACTATTACCGTATATATATACGTATAGATAACCGTATATGTATGGACAAAAAGTTGAAGTATTAAGGTAAGAGGTCCCACTTGTTGAAGTAGTAGAGAAGCTTAACTTTTGCATGTCTTAAAACTTAAAAAGACCCAGAAAGATCCCAAAATATATCTTTTTAAAAATAAACTTTAATAGTCACAAGAACTCAAGATTCAGTCTTAACTCTTAAAAATGAAACCAAAGATTTAGAAAAAAAATAAAATTAAAAATTACCTAAATTCTCGACTTGGTGGTGGTACTTTGGTCTGATGAAGGAGTTAGAACTAGTAGTAGTTGCTGATATCATCACTTTGTCACGTTTCTCCGATACAGAGAAATCGATGACGCGAGAAGTCGTTGGTGCGGCTGATGATATCGGATTTGGGGATAGCGTCACCGCTCCTGCTCCGTCGTATTTCCTAGGGCGTCCGCGTCTCTTTTTCACTGGTCCGCCTGAGTAAGTCGCCGGTGGTGGAGGAGGAGCGAAGGAGCTATGCGATGGTGGAGGAGGAGGAGGATGAGAGAGGGAGATGGTGTGAGGTGGATTTAAAGTTTCTGATCTCGGAGTCATGTGGAAGTCAGAGGGAGCGTTGGATCTCACCACCGTAACGCCACCGTCGGTCCCGGCGGTTGTTTTTACAGCTTCTCCTCCGGTAGTCTCCATATCGACAATAGATTTTAAGACAGAAGAAGCTTTAAACCATTCAAAAGAAATTAAAGAAACAAGAACAATAAACTTTTTTTCATTTTTTAAAAGTTGAAATTTACTTATAGAAATCAGATTAAAAATCAAAAGAGGAAGAAATATATGAGATAATAATATTTTCTAATAGAGAATATTACAATTTTCTTTAGAATTAAAAGCTATGGAAATTATTAGGATGGAATTAGGAAATGTTTGAGAGGAAAGTGAGGAAAATTAGATTTATTTATGCTTGTGTGGTTTAGATGAAAAAAGAAAATAAATATTTTTTTTTGACGGCAATGAATATTTGATTTTTGAATTTTTGGAAATACCAAAGATTTATTTATTTTAAAAGAAAAGCGTTTCATATAAATAATTTAATAATATTTTTGGGTTCAGGCTTTTAGTTCATTTCCTTCCTAACTTTTTCCTTGTCTGTCCGTTTTTAATTTAATATTTTGAATAAATTAATACGAAAAAAAAAATGTATTGTTTTCGTGAAAAGGAAATGTATTTAATAGGGCGTTATAAAACAACTCACAATAATTTATATTTTAACTTGGAGAAAATATTTATATCATTTTTGTCATTTATAGAAATGGGAACTCGTGTTTTTAGCTGGAATCCGATGGGGGAAATTAATAAATTAAATGAGAGAGAATATTTAATAAATAAGTGAGTAAAAGAAAAAAAAAACTGAAAGTGGGTGATACTAATTTCTACTACTATTTTAAATTAATTTTGAAAAGATAAAGGTGGCCTGTATATAAGAGTTTGTTTTTTCTTTTTCCTCTCTTGCTTGTGAATTTTTATATCATTGTTCTTTGACAAAACGATTTTATATCATTGTTGTTTTGGAATATATAGAAATTGATTTTAGCGACAAATAAAACAATTTAATACCAGACGACACAAATTACATAAATATTTTACTTCTATGTTAACTAAGCTTAAACTTAAAGCACGACTCTTGAAAATTGAAACAGACTAAGCTTAAAGCACGAGATCTTGTAACAGATTCTACATTTTGATATGTCAAACATTAAACTAGATGTATCGTTGTTAGTAGTGTGACCACGATACGTAACACAACATACATTTTTTTTCTGGATGCTCCTAGTGTTTCGTTGTTAATCTTCTCAAATTTTGCAGTGTTTCATATGCAAAAAGATGTATACATATATTTAACAGTAGCGATATATTTGTTGCTGCTATCTATGCTAATGGTCCAAATGGTTAATGGATTAATCAGTGACTGTGAAGTGAAGTGCCTTCAATTTGTTGCAAGATGATTTAACCGAGTGAAGCTAAGTCACCGATTAATCTATGGCGTACTTCAGATTACACAATCTAATACTGAATTAAAAAATTTAATAAATGAATTTTAACGTCGACAACATTTTTCATACTCCACGCTCGGTTTCTAAGCGTTTGAAATAATAACCGCTTCACCACAAAATTTTGGATTCACATAAAATTTAATTTAACTATTGTAATTTTATAATCTCATCTTGATATATTTATTTCTTGTTCTTTTTTCTATGAAAAATAATTTATATAATGTTTTTTTTTTAAATTACCCGTTCGCGTCTCGTATATGATCTTCCCTCTACATTAGATTTTTCAATTAATTATGTATTATTAAAACTAAAATTATTTGGGGTTCATTTCTGTGAAGTAAACCTATGGACCAACCCGCACTTTTGTGCAGGGTTTTTAATTTTTTATAATTTTTTAAAATTGTTTATATTAGACAATTTATTAAAAATAGTGAGAAGACCTATAATATATACATTTTGACAGAAAACATAAATATGTATAATTTAATAAAATCCAAAGTCTTTAGGAGCCATAATTATAGAAGTCCATTATAATAAGTATTGATAAAATAAAAAAATGAAGTTAAAAATATTTAAAAACTAATTTTCTTATTAGTTTGGTAAAAATAAAAGAAAAATAAAAAATAATGAGTCAAAACAGTATATGCAATTCAATTTGATCATGTAGAAGTAGTAAAAACTTTTTCAAAGTTGTAAAGGTTGCATTCATAAAAATTACAGATTCAAAATATAAATTTGTAATTAATTATTCTGCATGAAACTTTATGCTTTTTTGTTTAAATGGTGGATATATGTCATGTTTTTTTGTTTTTTTTTGTATCCTTAAATGTGCTCCCTAATTAATATTATAGTTATATGATTATTTGTTTATATCTAATTGTATTAAATTGATTTGTTATTTCCGTAAATATCTCACAATTTAAAATCAAATCAAATATGTTTACATATATATAATTTTTGATTTAAATTCTTTGATTTTTATGGAAACAAACTTTAAACTTTAAACCATTTCCAAAAATATAGGGTAATTTCGTAATTATTGTTTCCATAAATATTAGATTTTTGACTAACAGTTTTTGTTTACCATATATTGTTTATTTTTTTATTTTTAATTATATAAGTAACTGAACCTGTTTGCCAACATGAATATATGTCATGTTTTTTTTTAATTTTTTTTTTGTATCCCTAAGAGTGCTCCCAATTAATATATATATATATATAATTTTAGATTTAAATTCTTTGATTTTTATGGAAGCAAACTTTAAACTTTAAACTATTTCTAAAAATATAGGGTAATTTTTATTTTATAATTAATATTTTAATTATTGTTTTCATAAATATTAGATTTTTGACTAACAGTTTTTGTTTACCATATATTGTTTATTTTTTATTTTAAATTATATAAGTAATTGAACCTGTTTGGCAATATGGATATATGTCATGTTTTTTTAAAGTGTGCTCCCCAATTAATAGTATAGATTTCAAGCTAAACCGGCATGGACATGTAGCTGTTTGGCTCACTATGATTTATATAGACCATACTAATTATTGTCATCTACATATACATTTTGAGACATTTAGCAAATAAATCCTAGAGTTGCTACTTATTTATAAGGAATGTCATTATTATTAAATTTTAAATTAAAATTTAAAACCATTATTTTGGGCTAAACAAGAATTACTAAAATATATCAATAATCAATCAATGATTAATTCCAACATCTAATGAAATTAATTAAAATATCTTCAATTAATTCTTTACTATTTTTATAACCAAACACAATTAAAAGATTTTGTTTGAAATATAAAATAATATTTTTTTAACTAAAATTACGATTTTCCTATCATCTTTGTTTGATTTATTTAGTTGACTTGCTTTAAATCATCATAAAATTAATGTAACTATATTTTTTTGCATTTTTCGTTATTTGGATTTTGAAAAACATGCATGTCTTACTTAAGCAAGGAAGAAAAATTGTGCTTGGGTATGTAGCATGATGAGTTTGTGTATTAATAAAAATTGAAAATTATATCATTAATTGTTAGTAAATCATCAGTTCATTATTTTGTTAACACCATCGACTTAGAATATTAGGCAAATCTAACTGAGTTTATTAAATTACGATTATGTAAAATAAACAAGCAGTATTATGTTATATCACGAGTTATATTTTGAATTTAATAATTTAAACTGATAAAACTAGATTTTTAAACCGGTAAACCTAAATAATATATAGATATAAGGGATATACACTTAAAATTTACAAAACATTAGTCATATATATATATCTATATATATATATATATATTTATTTAATCTACTAAAAATTTAGATTTTTATTTTACTTTTAAAATTATAGTCCCGCGGTACAAAGCAAATTGTTTTCTTTTGAAAAGAAAAAAAAAAAGATACATCGTATAATCGTTTTCTTTGTCAACAACAATATTTTATCACATTATTTGCTAATGTAAGCATATATATTATAATATGTATGACTAATAATAATTTCCAAGTTTTGGACTACTTTTTTGTTTGAATATTTACACAATGGAAGTAATCATGAATCATAATCGTTTTTTAAATAATATAATTTGGGACCACAAAGCATTGACATGTAGCGATTAAAACATAATTTTGAAATAAAAAAGACAAGAAAAGTAATTAAGAAAATAAAGATAAGATATATAAGCAGCAATTTTGTAGTAGCAATAGTGAATTACTATTTGTTTAGGAAGAAATGTGATTAGGTAAAATGTGCTCCATGAATTCATAATTGAGAACAATTTGCTTTAAAAAAAAAAAAAAAAAAAAAAAAAAAAAAAAAAAGACCATGAGCTGATAATGGAAACAGCCCAATGTAATTAGTTTGGGCCTAATAATCCATAATCCATACTATAAACGTCTCACATTACATCTAATTGTATCATTTACACCAATGAATAAATAAAATACTTTATATCAAAAGTCCAATTACACTATTAACTTACTTGAATAATTTTGTGAGGATATTATTATATACACATTATCGTACAGCTTATATAATGCGAACCTGACTTTAACCGGCGGTATATATATGGCAACGTGTCAGAAGAACCGGGTTGGTGCAAGTTTCAGATTCAGAAGTCACGTGTATGACTTGTATTGGTCACTAATGCTTAGCTGTTTGCAACTTTGCTTTAAAAGCCCACAGTAAAGTTAGATTCCCTTTAACTTCTTATTGGATTGTTTTTCTAATTTTGATTCATAGAGAACTCAAAACTGTACACACAGCATACAAGTACAGAGCGAAGCATGAGTACGATTTTCCCAATTTTCAAATGTTTGTTTGACTTCTTCATTCGATTTTTCCAACAATAATGCTGCCTTCAATTGTTTTTAAAAAATAATAATAATAATATTATACCAACAATTTCGAAAAATATTTAATCCGACACTAAAATGTCCATAAGTATCAACTAATAATACCTTAAGAAAATTTTTGTTTGTTATTTAATTTGTCCATAAGCAAATGACTCATCATCATATATGTCACAATAATACGTAGGCTTTACGTCATACGGATGACACATATGTTCATGGCCAATAGTTCTGTGTAAACTTTATTTATCATTTTCTTCTTAACCATAAGTCTTAATCTTTTTTGTTTATTGATCACATGCAAAGCTTATCTTCATCTTGAAGATATATTAGTCTTTTTATAAGCATGCGAAGATAACTTGTGATTATAAAAACAAAAACGAATCAATAAGATTCACACATGTAGGACCCGTTTGTCTCCTTTGCGTAAAACTAACCCAATAATTTAACACATAAACACACTGATTTCACTATTCACAAAAACTAATCTTCTAACAACCATAGGTTATATCATAAATATGTACAGATAAAAATATAAATGTTACCAAGATTCTACCTAACACCCCTTGTACTACCTATTGGTCCAACATGGAGACCGACCACCAAATTCTTAACTAACTTCCCACTTCTATGTACAACAATACCTTTTCAAGATATCATCACATTACAACATAACCAACCGGTTCACTATCTGCTCCATATACGCCAATTCAACCGCGTGGGTTATTAACAAACACGATTGAATTGGGCTATATGGATCGGTTAGTTACACCGGTTAAAAATATGATTTGATCAAACCCAATTGGTATAGATTTTTCATCACTAGACTCCCAAGTGACACCAACACTGTCCCTCCTCCATTGCGTCCGTTGTGATCTTGCAGTTCTCGATGTTGTTGTTCCTTCTCAACCTCTTCTCGGCAATTAGTTGGGAACGGTTCTTTAACACTTAGATCATTGATCCCAATCTTCTCCCTTATCGATCTGATTATCTCCGGATCTATTAGGTTACCATTTGCATCTGTCACATAGAATACATTCCTCGCTATACCGTCTTTAGTAGATATCTCGGCTCTAGCAATGTTTAATCCGTTCTCCCTCAATACTCGTGTTACTTCCGCTAACAATCCCGGTCTATCCGCGGTGCATAACTCCAATCTCACACCCTACATAAGAGTTATATATAACTTGTAAGTCAGCTACTATCAGTTTGAAGTTTCTTATAACCAAACAAGAGTTGTTCATAGTTTCATACCTTAACTGTCCTTCTTTCAATAGCGGCTTGTAAACATTGGATCAAACGTTGTCTCTCCGGTTCCGAACTAACCGGATGTCCATCACTATGCCTTACATAAAACTCCAAAAACGCCGTTTCTCCAACCGTTCGAATCGCGGCGTGGAACACAATGTAAGCCATATCAGTCAACGTGCAAACAACGTCGAACAAAAGCTTCATTCTATCTTTGCACTGCAAGTTCACAACAGAGTAACCACGTTTCTGAAGATTCTGTACCGAAACGATCGGAGATTTCTCGGTATCAAACTTCTTCTCATAGTCACGGTCCATAAACATCCTCTGGTGCAACCTTCTCTCCATATGAGTATTGCCACCATACGTAACGCATGTCCTCGTGTTGTTTTGGTAACCATCGTCTGCTTTTAACAAGTTACGTAACTGCCCTTCTACTCGTTGGACTCGGTCGGAATCTCCATCGATCGGAGTCCCGGAGTTGCCATCTCTAACATAAATCATCGACGCAATCCTGCCGTTATGCGTCCATGCCTTAGCCTCAACAACATCACATTCAAGATCAGCTAAAACAGCGAAAACCTCAGAGAGTAAACCGACTCTGTCTGTTCCGGTTAACTCTAGAGCGGTTAAACCGGTATACCCTTCGGTTTTACAGTAATAAGACGTCTCGATCGACTATGAAATAAAAAAGAAACGAGTGTAAGCAAATAATATTAAGAAAGATAATATTGTAATTAAAGAGTGATTAATGATAAATATAAATTTACCTTTTCAATGTAACGGATTAGGTTCTCGTCGGTTAATTTGTTTCCGTTAAGATCGCTCACATGAAAAACTGAATAAAGAAATAAATTAATACAAATTCCTTAATTTAGTAGTATAATTAATTAGCGTGAGATTAGGGATGAGATTACCATCCATATTCCATTTCCCATCAGAGGAGATGTAAGCTTTTGTAATCCAGAGATTCATATCTGTGAGAAGCTGTACAGATTCGAGCAATATCCCTGGGCTTCTTGCACTATCAATCTTTACAAATAAAAAGGAAAAAAATCAGGAAAATATTAATAAAAATCGTTTTCAATAAAAAGGAAGAGAAGAGACGAAGACGAAACAGAGGAAGGTTGCGTGAGGGTAAAAAAAAAGTACCTTGACGACAGTTGAATTAGGGCAAACTCCATTGTCAATTACGACCCTGCAGGTGACCAAAAAGACAGTGACCCTTTTAATTAAACTCACTGTTGTTGTGTATGAATCAAACAACTAAACAATTTAAATAAATAAAAATCTATTGAAATTGTCAATTAAATTTGACTTGTGATTTTACTGTTTATTATACTATTAGATGACGGTAAAGCCAGGTTGTGACGAAGCCTTCCATACAAATTGGAGGGTTGCTTATTTTTTTTATTCTAAAAAATCCCTATAAACCTTTATTGTTTCTGAAAACTCATCCCAAGATGATTATATTTTAATTTTAGGTTAAATATATAACAAACATAGATGAAGAAATTTCACAAAGAAATCAAGTTTTGAACGATTATAAGGAGAAAAAGAAAAAGTTGATGCTTGAGAACAAGAATCTTTTTTTTTTTCTTTCATAAAAGATTATAATCTTCAACATCGATTCTTTTCTGTGATGATGTTCATAAGTAGAAAAGAGCAACAAGATTAAAGAAGATATATATGTACCTGGGCATGTTCATCCGAACAACGAGCTTCTCATATTCATTAGAGCAATCAGATAACTCCATCTTAATTTTATTCTTCTGGCTCCTTGTTTCAGAAAATATAATCCTTATAAACTCAGAACAACACCTTTTTATATTTCTGATGTTAAGAGAAAGCTATCATAAAACCAGAACAACTCATGTGCTTCTTCTACAGAGCATCTCTCTCTGTCTCTCTCTCTCTTTTTTCTCCAGGGGCAGAGTTACATCCAAGTCTGTCTTTAGAATTTAATAGGATAAGAAATAAATGGGTAATATATACTACTAATAAATAGAAATAGTATTTATGATTAAAATATCAAGTAGGCGTTAGGACCGAGCTCTATAGAAAAAAATACATAAAAATACAGACGCTGACCTGTTCCTGCTTTGGAAAACTCTGGGGGGCTTCCCCTCCCATAGAAAAAAAATCTAAACCATTAGAATTTAAAAAAAAAAAAAATTAAAAAAAAATCTTTCTTATTAGACTTTCCGTTCTTGTCTCCTGGATTCTTTACCCACCTTCCCTTTTTTTTTGTCTAACTATTTTTGTTTTTACTTTTATTTTTTTATTTTTAAAAATTAAACGAACCAAAAAAAAAACAATCAATGGTGGTGCCGTACGATACAACCGAACACAAAGTGAACCACTTTGGTCGGGGGGATCCTACGTGGCGCAGGTCACATGCGAGTGTGTTGTAAGATTTTTACGCGCGGTTTGTCAACGGTAGATTTATCAACGTTTTGAGTTAAAAAAAAAAAAAAAAAAAGAATTAACGCCGTTAGGATTTACGGGATTTGAGTAGTGATAACAAACAGCCATTGATGTCTCCGGTTCCCGCGGATTAGTCGGCTGTCTTCCCGCCAATTTTCACGTTCACACTCAGATATTTTTTTGGGTTATACTTATAAACATTTCAAGTTCACATGTAAGAATGTTATTCTTTTATTTTTTCACCTTCACTATCTTCTTTTTCACTCAGATATTAGAGTTTCAACTTTCAACTTCAAATCTGAAATAATAAAATTTGGTAATCTGTTTTTTTGTTCTTCGAATTGTAGTAATTTTAATATAGAAAATTGCTAAACTTAGAAGAGAAAATAAGTCTTGTTTTAGTTTCATTTTTCAATTGAAAAACGCGTTGAAAAGTTGAAGAAAAATTGTGGAAAAATCATGTGTTCACGCCACGGTAAAGAAGAAACGGCCTTTGAAGGGGTAGTACCGTAGTAGAGTAGTAGTAGTAGACTAGTAGTAGTTGAAGGCGCGTCAAAGAAGTTGGACCCATGTGTACCATTCGACATGTGAGCGACTTTGGTCGGTGTGGCTTTGTTTAATTTATTTATTTTTACATGAGAAAGTGAGAAACACAAAACATATTCATAAATGGCCGGCCACCCTCACCGTCAAAAAATTTAGTCATAAATGAATAAATAGTAACCGTCGTCGTTCTGTTAAAACATTTAATTCTTAGTCCCCATTTATATAATGATTTTGTAACGGTAAGCATCATAATTATCAGGCATTAAAGAAAAGAAAAAAACTTGATACAAAAATATAAGTTTGAAAGTGTCATATGAAATGGTTTGAGACTTATTTAAATGGAAACACTCGAGTCGTGGTGGCGGCTGCTTGAGTGCTTGTAGCACCGATGTGTATTCGTCTTTTTATGGAGTCACTCCCATTTTTAATATTTTTTAGACACAATTATGCGTTTTATCTTTATACTTGAATCCGGGATAGCGGACATGGAGTTTTGCGTGTGATTATTGTCACAACAAAATATGATATTTTAGGTTGACGGATGCATAGCTTTAGGTCTAAACTTTAAACTATTTTATGTAGAAATTGCTAATGGATGTACAATAATCAAAAGGATAGTTATTATTGGAACAATTCGTTTGAATGTAAACAACCTTTTTTTCGTCGATGTAAATCTCTCTCTTTTTTTTTTTTCTTTTTTTTAAACTTAAATCTTTAATAATCTGTTATTGAGGAAAAATATCCGCAATTGTCGCAGTATGTGGTGAAACCGGGAAAGTGGGACGCAATTAGCTATCTGGATCTCGATATTTATAGTGTCAGATCTGAGCCGTCGATCACGGTCGAGTTATAGATTCTTCTTCTATGAAATCTGTAAAGTGTAAAGAATCAGAGGACAGATAGAGAGGATTAGGATTTGGTCAAAGACAGAAAACATGTGGTCGCTGCATGCAACAGTTCTCATTTCTCAATGGTCAGAGGAATTACAGATAACGAATATAATAATTTGCTATCCATTAGTTTCGTATTTTTATACTTCCCATTCGCATTTGATACTAATGAGACTAATGAGTGAGATAATTTATTCAAAATGTAAGGAACGTATGAACTAAAAAAAGAATAGTAATTGTCAAAGACAATTCAAAGAGAAGAGTGTGGCGTGGGACTATTATTTGGCTTGTAAGTTCAGACTTTTGAACCGGCCAATTTCTTATCATTCACTTTTCTTAATATTTGACTCACAATTTAGAAGATAGTGACATCTTCTAATCACTTTTAACAATATAATACGTATATATCGTTTTTAAGACATGTATTACACTTTATAATAAAAAGTCATGTATTATACAGCTGGTAGCCAACATTTTTAAGAAAATATATAGAATATGTAAAAGATGTTCTTCAGACTATATTATTTTTTGATTTAGAAAATGAACCTAAGAATTTTACATTTCGATACAGGGGCAACTAACTGCCTGATCAGTGATCACGATCATATATCAAAATTAGGAATATAGTTGTTGTATTTTTATTCGAAATATTGTATATTGTTCAAAATATCTAGATAGGTGTACCAACTACCTTTATATGGATTTCTTTTTTTTTTTTTTTTTTTTTGACAACACCTTTATATGGATTTCGTAACATTTCTATTAGTTTTTTTTTTTTTTTTTTTTTTTTAAAAATTTCTATTAGTTTTCACTTTTGTCACTAGTTCACTTCATGAAAATTAGATATGACTTACTTACGATATTCTAATCTTGTAGCCTTTAGGGATCGGAAGCTCTAATAAGTTGTCCCTTTGAAAAAGATACTGTATTACTTATTCTTAAGTTTTTTAAATCGTGTTCCAAAAGTTAAGATAATTAACGACATTGTCGTGTGTCCACCACCTTTTGGTTGATGATCAACATATTTGGTAAAACATAACGTGATTTTTTGTTATTAGCTTTGTATTTATAAAGGAAAAAAACGTGATTTAAGTATTGTTATTAAATTTCTAAGAACGATGTCGAAGAAAACCCGTTTAACTTCTTTTTTTTGTCATTTTATTTTATAACGCAATTCTTTTTCACCTTTTTCTAATTTGTTACACAAAGTAAACTAATAAAATAAAAAGGCAAGAGAGAAATAAATGTGTTAAGCACAGAAGGAACATCACAAGCTCATATGCATGATACATCACATGGGGTGTTGTTATACCACTTCATCATCCTCTCAGGATGTACCATAATCTATCTATCTCATGATCAACACTTAGCCATGAAATTGAAATACACAATTCGAACTCTGAAACCAGAATTAGCCTCTCCAAACAGCGATAGATTCCAAAATTTTAATATCATATTATCATGTGAGCAACCTAAATTCTACTGAAGTTCATATGTAACAAACAACTAACAAGAAAGAGTCTTAACTTGTAAACCGGCCTTTCGACATATCGCAAAAAATCGGCTCTTATTAACAAAAAATAAAACTCAACGCTATAAATAATTAATAAAACGTTGACAAAACATAAAATAACTCCGAACCACCCGAGTGCGTGTCTGTCTGTTCATCGATCTATAAAACGAACGTGGTCGTACACACTTAAGTTAAGACTTAGTAATATATCACCAATAAATATAATAAATACCAAAACAAACCTAAGTTAATGTTAACCCTAAAGTTGAGATATAAATTTGAGTGCCCCACACTACTCCTCGGAGATGTGTTTCCGATTCACATGGCACTCACAAGACACAATCAATGTCTTTAGGTTCTTTGTCTACCAAAACACCAAGAACCAAAAAAAAACAAGAAATGGGTTGTACTCCAATAACTTTGCTGTGTATTGGTGAAGATATTTATTTCCGTTTGGTATATGTCACTCTTTATTTTCAATGAACAACAATAACTTGTTTTTTTTTTTGAAGTAAATACTTGCAGAAGTAAAATACTCATATTAATCGATGGAAGCTACAAGTACTGTACAATTTCGTTTGGTACATTCTTGACCAAGAAATCATTAGTTTAAAAGTTAGATATAAATAAATCCTTTAACACAAAAAAAAAAAAAAAGAAAAAAAAATAGTTTAGATTAGATATGAATACAACATTTCGAACTTTTGCAATATGGATCCAGATATTGATGCAGCAAAAATATGAGAAAATGATATACATACTTATCTTATCTTTGTTTTTGTTAAGAAAGATATAAATTTTTTTTTATTTATTTTTATTTTTGGGTTGGAAGAAGATAATATTAAACATTAACGTAAAATACACTAAATATATGATACTCTATAAATAACATTAGGTGGTTATTTATTTTTACTGAAGATAATAAGCGAAAGGCCCATTGGTCTAATTTATAACAAGAGCCCATTTACCTGAAGGAGTCAACTGCTTCAAAAGGATATCGTTTCGTAGTTCTTCTTCATCCTCGGAGTCGGAAACGGGAGACGTCATCTTCTTCTTCTTCCTTGGGCATCTCAATTCCTTAAGCCATATTATAGCACCAGAAAGCTCAAATGCGCAAGCACGCACGCTCAAATCACCATTCACCGCGTAGGTTTTCGTGATCTTAGTTAATTTTGATGGTTTCTTCTTCTTATCTTATTCGATCTTTTGATCCAGGAATTGTATTAGTGTTGTTAGTTTCTTCTGATCCGATATTTTAATCAATAAATCGTGTCTGAATTACTCAATCTACTCTAATCTAAACAAAGTAGTGAGTGAGAATTTTGGTTGATCAGAGTGATACAATGTTGCATTAACAATTTACGGGTAGGGTGGGTGTGGGTGTGGGTGAAGAAGATCCCTTTAAAGGTTTGGACGTTTTGTGTTGTCATATCATATCAAAATCAGAATCCAGGTTTGTTTGTCTTCTTCAGTCTTCACTTTCACCTTACTCTTAGTAAAATTTAGAAATTTACTCAGGAATCATCAGGATCAACAAAGTATTTAAGACTATTAAAATTTACTGTGATATACCGTCAATAGCCCGTCTAGCTCAGTTGGTAGAGCGCAAGGCTCTTAACCTTGTGGTCGTGGGTTCGAGCCCCACGGTGGGCGCATTTCTTTTTTTTCTTTTTCTTTCATTACTTTACTTTTTTAAAGGCTCTCTCCAAAATCAATTTAGCTTTATTTACTTCTCATGTTGCAACGAAAAATATAGTTGATAAAAGCTTTGAATTTCATATTAGAAGAACAAATTTGATAGTGATATTTAGATTGGACTGTGATCATATCACAGAACACATGTCCTTATTTGCCAGACTGCCATACCTTTCTTTGATTTTTCCCCTTTAAGGCTCACTTGGCGTAACTATATGATACCTCTTTACACTCTATGATACTTCTTCAGGTTTCATTTGATGTAGGGTGGGTTTGTGAAGACCTGAAGATGCCTTTAAGGCTTTGTGTCATATGATATCAAAATCAGAATCAATCCAGGTTTGTTTGTCTTCTTTAGTCTTCACTTCAGCTAACATAGTCTGTATAGCTGAATCCTATCTTTTGATAAACTGAATCTATGGTGGAGATGTTCTTATTCAGGTTTTTTATATTCCTTCTTTTTAGTAAAATTTGATAATTCACTTAGAATTCATGTCTTTTGGTTCTCAAGTTTTTTTTTTTTAAGAAATATCCTTAGCTTTCAGCTGTAAAAGAGAGAGTTCTTTATATGATGAAACCATAAAAGCAATAGTGCCAATAGAGGAGTCAGATTGGTCAAGTATTTAGAGTATTATGATTTACTGTGGTTTACTGTCAACAGCCCGTCTAGCTCAGTTGGTAGAGCGCAAGGCTCTTAACCTTGTGGTCGTGGGTTCGAGCCCCACGGTGGGCGCATTTTTTTTTTTTTTTTTCCTTCGTTACTTTACTTTCTTTAGGGAAAAAGCTTTTCATGTTGAAGTTCATATTAGGAAAACAAGTTTGATCCAAATGGCCAAAACTTACTAAACACACACACTTTCCCTAAGAAAAAGCTTTACTTAACAAGATTCTTGTTGGTTTTGGTCAGTCAGAAAGTGTGTGTAAGCTGCTCCTCCTTCCTTATTTGCCTATCCTTTCTTTGCCTTGTCCCCTTTAAGGCTCACTTAGGCGTAACTATCTACCTCTTTACACTGTAAGATACACCTCTTCAGGTTTAATTTGAGATCCTATCACGACCTTCTTCCTCTGTGTTACAGGTCAGAATCTGTGCTTTCCCAGCTTCTTTCTCCCAATCTATCCTTGCAATAAAGAACAGCAATATCGTAAAACAAACAGAGATTCCAACTAAAAACCCGATCAAGAACCCTTCAAGCCCTTGTTTAGCCTTGAACGCCAAAGCAGCTCCCAAAGGC
The DNA here is from genome assembly GCA_023657505.1 of Camelina hispida. NCBI lineage: Eukaryota > Viridiplantae > Streptophyta > Magnoliopsida > Brassicales > Brassicaceae > Camelina > Camelina hispida. The sequence goes on along the minus strand of CP094635.1, from coordinate 12,961,774 downwards.
AAAGCCAAGAGATAGAATCCACCAAGATTCGCATACATTCCTAGCGACGGCTTTGCTGTTCCGCGTACAATCTCTCCGCAAACTACTAATGGGAAGTTTATAACTTCTATTACTGCCATTATCAGCATCATCTTCTTCACACCGTTTAAGATTATGTGGTCATGGTGAGTATACAGAGACCCCCAAACTCCTCTGCAAGCTATCATCACTAACGCTCCTATGCAGCCTGAAACAACACCTACAATGAGTGTAGTGTAAGCTGCTCTATAAGCTCCTTTCGGATTATTTGCGCCGAGCTCATTGGCCACTCGTGTTGCCACGCACGTACCCAACGAGAGCATCACAGCGTAAAGCAAGTAGTCGAAGTTAAGAACTATGACCAAGATCGATACGGCTTGCACCGGGTTTGGTAACTTGCCAGTTAAAAGGACCAAGATCTCGTAGCACCACCACTCAAGGCACACGGTGAGACAACATGGTCCACTAAGCTTGATCAGTGTCAGCCAGTCTTGAGCACATTGGTCTAACCAACCACCTTCTTTCCATTTGTTATCTTTCGATCGTTCTGCTACCATCACGTATCCCGTTAGAAGAATCACAATGATGAAATCGGTTATCCAAACCGCCATTGCAACTCCTTCTAGCCCTTTTGCTTTAGAGAGGAATATGTTGATGGGGATATGAAGAGAAGTGGCTGCAGCTGTAGTGAACATGATTGGGAGAGTAACACCTTGTGAGCTTAAATAAGCCTTAAGAGGACAAAGCAAAGAGATGATTGGCAACTCAGGAAGGAGGTAGAGAATATATCTCTTGGCTACGAAGGAAATGTCTTCTCTTTGACCAAAACCAATAAGGATCTTGTGAACATTGAGCCACAAGAAAGAGATTGGTACCGAAACCAAGAGTAGTAAGAGCACTGCCATGAGAAGAGTTTTGTGGAGAAGCTTAAAGTTCTTGGCTCCGAAAGCTTGGCCACAAATAGGCTCCATTGCAGCAGAGATTCCATACAAAACAGCAAAGCCAGTAACGTTTGCAAAGGAAAAACCTAAAGAACCTCCGGCTAGGTTAAGCTCACCTTGACGACCAAGAAACACAGACGTGGTGGTCATCTTACCGAACCACATCAAGTTCATAGCCACCAATGGCAAACCAATTCTCATCTGCAGCTTCAGCTCATGAACAGTGCTCTGCATCAAGGTCTTTGAACAAAACCCTTCAGAGACTTCTGGATCGATAGACTCTGACTTTGATGTCTCAGACATCCTTCTTCCTTGAAAAAATAAACAATTTGGAGAAAAAGGGAATAAAGAACTTTTAAGAAGTTTCAGCCGATTTTGCAGATATAGTTGTTTGTTTTGTTGATGAAGATAAAATTTGTGTCTGGAAGTGGGCAATGGTTTGTTGTGTTTGCGTGGAGGAATTTATAAAACTTGCAGATTAAAAGCATGAGTTGCGTGAGAGAGTGATGTGGAAACAATTATCTCGAGGAAGGCTTTTGTAACGGCCAATAGGGAGAAATGGTTGAACAAGTTGGGTGGGTTTCCTGTATACACCCTTAAGTGCATTGGTGATGATGAATCCATCCATAGCAGTCTCATTCCCACTTTTTCAATCATATATTTTGTTTCTTTCCAAAGTGTGCAGTTAGTAGAAAAGAAAAAAATTACTATTTGTTTTTACGAAAAATTGGATAATGGTTGAGTGAAATAGGGGAAAGCAAACAACAAAACTTTCGTGTAAGAAGAGTTTGACATCATCTAATACACCAGAAATGTAGTCTTTTAGTTGTGTGGATGGTTTTCAGAACTTGTCTCACTTATAAAAATAGAAACTTATATAATTCACGGGACTGAGAAATAATTAATTGAACATACAAATAACAAAGACAAAGATGTGTTGGAAGAGGATATGTGACCTTGGCTTTTAATTTTATATTTTCCTTTCCAAAAAGCAACAAATAATTGCATAAGGCATCATTTCAAATAAAAACTTTATGAATTAAGAAATAAGAGTGCCATCTTTTTCTTGGATGATTGGGGATATTTCAACTTTTATTTTGTTGCTTCTCTAAAAAGGTTTTGACTAAAGAGGACTCAAGGACAAAAATAAAGGATACGATTAGTTAATTTTTATGGAAATTACAAGGATTTATCACTGTTTTCCGGGATTGGGGATTAAAAGTGGTTGTTGGACAAAGGTCACAAAACCATAAAGAAACAAAGGAGATTGACACAATGACACACTTTCTATGAAACTTCTTTCATTTTAGACATTTTATGCTATTGGAACACTTTTTCTTATTGTTTACTATTTTTATGACAAATTTACTCTTACTCAAATATAAACAAAGAAAAAAAACTAAAAAGTAACCAAACCAAATATATTTTTGTTTCTATCTCATTTTTTTTATTACTTTGTTACTTGCTTTCTCTCTCTCAACTAAATAAAAAAGTAATGACAACTCTCTCTTTTTTTTTTTGTCAAACATGACAACTCTCTCTTCATTTTTTGTCTTTTCTCTTATTTTCCTTCTCTCTTTTTCATTGAATGTTTTTTTTAAATCATTTTCTATATCCTAAACTTTAGATCATAAACCATAATCAGAAATTTAATTTCATAGCAATTTTAACAAATGTAGCCAAGTTTGAAGAATTTTTACTAGAAAACATGACACAGAATAATTTTTGACTTCTTGTATTAGATTCTTTATAAATTTCCAAATTCATTGATGTTGTTCTTAATTGATAAAGAAATATTTGAGAATTATATCACTCGCTTTTGTGATAGAAACACTTGGAAAAGATTGAAAGTCTCTAACCAAGTGTTAACAAGAATTGTCAACTTTTTTCTATTCTTCACTTTTTTCTTTATTTTTTTCTTTTCTTGTTTATCTCTTTATCTCTTTGTAATCATTTTATTTAATTATTATGACATATATTTTCATTTTTGTTTTTATGATTCATTATAATTTTATTTTTTCTACATTTTAAGATCCAGTTTACTATATTTAAAAAATGAATAATTGTATTACATATTATCCAATTATAGTTGAATATTTGTAAATTATTATGTGGATACTTATTTGTGGATACTTTTTTATGGATACTTATTTGTGGATACGTTTTTGTGAATATTTTTTTTTGGGATATTTTTTTGTGGATACACAAGAATGCCTAATTAACACAATAATGCATTGTTTCCAATAAGAATGTTTCTCTAATGGTGTCCATTAAGTATTGTTTATGTGGACAACATTCTTTACAAAATTGGTGTCCATAAATTTGTATGGAGCGGATTGTATTTGTATCTTAAAAAACTAGGTTTGTATAATGAAAATTTTGATGCCATCATGTGGATGAGGTGCTATGGATACTGATTAGTTATACATTATCTATTTATATTTGAATAATTGTTCGCTATTATGTGGATGGTTAGCATATCTAGATGAATACTTACTTTTGGATGATCAGAGAAAAATATATGAATACCTAATTATCCAATTATAGTTGAATATTTGTTAACTGTTTCGTGGATGCTAAAAATGTCTTATTATGTGGATACGTATTAGTGGATACTAATGTCTTATTTGTGGATACTTATTCTAAAATTAAATTCACATGGATGATGACTTATACACGTCCACTAAAAACTACTTGTGTTTTGGTGAAACAATCGTTGTTAACTATCAAACAATTTTAACCTCATCATATCCCCTAAATGAGACCGTTCATTATATCTTATCCTAAACCCTAAACCCTAAACCTCTAAACCCTAAACCCTAAATCATAAACCCTAAACCCTAAAACCTGAAGCCTAAACCCTAACACCTAAATCCTAAACTTTAGACCTTAACCTTAGATCATAAACCATAACATAAATTTAATTTCTTAGAAAATTTAACAAATGTAGTCAAATATGAAGTTCTTTTACTATAAAACATGAAATTGACCTATCCCAACCTGTAAACACTGAACCTTAAATTAGGCCAAATTTTTGACTTTTTGCATTACATTCTTTATAAATTTCCAAATTCATTGATGTTGTTCACTATTATTTGGATGGTTAACATGCATAGATGGATACTTATTTTGGATGACCAGAGAAAAAAAAAACATATGAATACCTAATTAGTTAAACAAGTAAAGTAGTCATGGTAAACTATCAAACGATTTTAATCTTTCATGTCCATAAAATCAAGTCCACATGGACGCCAAATTATACACGTCCACTAAAAATTACTTGTGTTTTGGTGAATTAGTCATTGTTAACTACCAAACAATTTTAACCTCATCATATCCCCTAAAAACCTAAGCATGAAACCGTTAATTATATCATATACTAAATCTAAGCCCTAAGACCATCACCAATGGTTTTTCCTATTTTTTTTCTCTATAATAGAGGAACTTTATAATAGAGGTGAGTTTTACTCCAATCCATCTCTATTCTCACCTCTAAAATAGAGATTTGTAAAAAAAATAGAGTTCCTCTATAAATAGAGGAAAAAATAGCAATCTCTATTTTAGAGGTAAGAATAGAGATGAATTGGAGTAAAACTCACCTCTATAATAGAGATCCTATATTATAGAGACAAAAATAGAGGACCAGATGCTCTAAACCCTAAAACTCTAAATCCTAAATCCTAAATTTTAGATCATAAATTTAATTTCATAGTAATTGTAACAAATGTAGCCAAATATGAAGATTTTTTTTAGTAGAAAACATAAAAATGATGATAATAATATATGAAAAAGATTTGATGGATAATATTATATATATTGAAAATAAAACTAAATAATCATAAACATATAAGCATCTTGATTTGTTTTTGTAGATGATAAATATATCAAAATACAAAATTTTAAAAAGATATAAATGTGGTTAAGAAAAGAAAATAGAGTAAAAAATCAAAAATAAAAGAAAAATGTGTGTTGAGAAGTAATATGTTTGGAGAGAGAGAATTAGAGGGTAAGAAAGTAAAACACTATAAGAAAAGTGTGTGGTGGTCCAAAAGTGTGTTATAATGCAATTTTTTCATAGAAAAATGTGTTAGAATGCAATTTTTTCATAATTTTAGTTACCCATTATAAATAAATTGGTATTTCATCGTATACCGAACCATAGTTGATGATATGCAAACAAAGAGACAAATAAACAAAGAAGAAAGAAATAAAATTAGAGACAAAAAAATAGAGACTGAAATAAAGAGAAACAAGCAAACAGATGATGAAAACAAATAATGAAAGAAGAAAGAAATAAAATTAGAGAAAACAGAAAAATGGAGACTGAAGTAAAGAGGCACAAGCAAAGAGATGATGAAACAAATAAAGAAAGAAAAAATAAATAAAATTAGAGAAAAAAGAAAAATGGTGACTGAAGTAAAGAGAAACAAGCAAACATATGATGAAAACAAATAAAGAAAGATGAAAGAAATAAAATTATGGAAAGCAGAAAAATGGAGACTAAAGTAAAAGAGAAACAACCAAATAGATGATGAAAACAAATAAAGAAAGAAGAAAGAAATAAAATTATGGAAAGCAGAAAAATGGAGACTGAAGTAAAGAGGCACAAACAAAGAGATGATGAAAACAAATAAAGAAAGAAGAAAGAAATAAAATTATAGAAAGCAGAAAAATGGAGAATGAAGTAAAGAGAAACAAGCAAACAGATGATGAAAACAAATAAAGAAAGAAAAAGAAAAAAAAATTATGGAAAGCAGAAAAATGGAGACTGAAGTAAAGAGAAACAAGTAAACAGATGATGAAAACAAATAAAGAAAGAAGAGAAAAATAAAATTAGAGAAAAAAAATGGAGACTGAAGTAAAGATAAACAAACAAACAAATGAAGAAAACAAATAAAGAAATATGAAAGAAATAAAATTAGATTAAATAGAAAGATGGAGACTGAAGTAAAGAGAAACAAGCAAAGAGATGATGAAAACAAATAAAGAAAGAAGAAAGAAATAAAATCAGAGAAAAAAAGAAAAATGGAGACTGAAGTAAAAAGAAACAAGCAAACAAATGATGAAAACAAATAAAGAAAGAATAAAGAAATAAAATTATAGAAAGCAGAAAAATAGAGACTAAAGTAAAGAGAAATAAACAAACAGATGATGAAAACAAATAAAGAAAAAAGAAAGAAATAAAATTAGATTAAATAGAAAAATGAAGACTGAAGTAAAGAGAAACAAGCAAAGCTTGTGCCTCTTTACTTCAGTCTCCATTTTTCTGTTTTCTCTAATTTTATTTCGTTCTTCTTTCTTTATTTGTTTTTATCATCTGTTTGCTTGTTTCTCTTTACTTTAGTCTCCATTTTTCTGCTTTCTCTAATATTATTTCTTTCTTCTTTCTTTATTTGTTTTCATCATATGTTTGCTTGTTTCTCTTTACTTCTGTCTCCATTTTTCTGTTTTCTCTAATTTTATTTCTTTCTTCTTTCTTTATTAATTTCTATCTTTTGTTTAATTGTTTCTCTTTACTTCTGTCTCCATTTTTCTTTTTTCTATAATTTTATTTATTTCTTCTTTCTTTATTTGTTTTCATCATCGCTTTGCTTGTTTCTCTTTACTTTAGTATTCCTTTTTCTATTTAATCTAATTTTATTTATTTATTCTTTCTTTATTTGTTTTCATCATCGCTTTGCTTGTTTCTCTTTACTTCAGTATTCATTTTTCTATTTAATCTAATTTTATTTCTTTCTTCTTTCCTTATTTGTTTTCATCATCTCTTTGCTTGTTTCTCTTTACTTCAGTCTCTATTTTTCTGCTTTCTCTAATTTTATTTCTTTCTTCTTTCATTATTTGTTTTCATCATTTGTTTGCTTGTTTCTCTTTACTTCAGTCTCCATTTTTCTGTTTTCTCTAATTTTATTTATTTCTTCTTTATTTATTTGTTTTCATCATTTGTTTGCTTGTTTTTCTTTACTTCAATCTCCATTTTTCTGTTTTCTCTATTTATTTATTTCTTCTTTATTAATTTGTTTTCATCATCTGTTTGCTTGTTTCTATTTACTTCAGTCTCCATTTTTCTGTTTTCTCTAATTTTATTTATTTCTTCTTTATTTATTTGTTTTCATCATTTGTTTGCTTGTTTCTATTTACTTCAGTCTCCATTTTTCTGTTTTCTCTAATTTTATTTATTTCTTCTTTATTTATTTGTTTTCATCATTTGTTTGCTTGTTTCTCTTTACTTCAGTCTCCATTTTTCTGTTTTCTCTAATTTTATTTATTTCTTCTTTATTTATTTGTTTTCATTATTTGTTTGTTTGTTTCTCTTTACTTCAGTCTCCATTTTTCTGCTTTCTTTAATTTTATTTCTTTCTTCTTTCTTTATTTATTTTCATCTTCTATTTGATTGTTTCTCTTTACTTCAGTCTCCATTTTTCTTTTTTTTGTTTAATTTTATTTCTTATTTCTTTCTTTATTTGATTTCATCATCTGTTTGCTTGTTTCTCTTTACTTCAATCTCCGTTTTTTTTTCTCTAATTTTATTTATTTCTTCTTTCTTTATTTGTTTTCATCATCTGTTTACTTGTTTCTCTTTACTTCAGTCTCCATTTTTTTTTCTCTAATTCTATTTCTTTCTTCTTTCTTTATTTGTTTTCATCATCTGTTTGCTTGTTTCTCTTTACTTCAGTCACCATTTTTTTTTTCTCTAATTTTATTTCTTTCTTCTTGTAACAACCCGTCCCGTGGACCCCGCTAGCCTCTTGCCTCACTAGCCGCCCCCGGCCCCCGCCTAACCCTGTGGAAATCCACATCCACCATAGGTTATTGGTGTACCGGTCCCCAACCTTCCCACAGGACAAGTTGCCACCAATTGATCTGCAGCTCAATTGGTGGCAACTTGTCATGTGGGAAGGTTGTTAAAGGGTGGGGACCAGGGTTCGAGGAACGCCTGGCGCACCAATAACCTACTGGTGGATGTGGATTTCCACAGTGATGGGTTAGGATCGATGCCCTGCAGGGCCAGCTTGGGGTCCGTTTGGGCGGCTAGCAGTGAGGCTAGCGGGGTCCACGGGACGGGTTGTTACACTTCTTTCTTTATTTGTTTTCATCATATTTTTGCTTGTTTCTCTTTACTTCAGTCACCATTTTTCTTTTTCCTCTAATTTTATTTTTTTTCTTTATTTGTTTTCATCATCTGTTTGCTTGTTCCCATTTACTTCAGTCTCCATTTTTCTTTTTTCTCTTAATTTATTTCTTTCTTCTTTCTTTATTTATTTTCATCTGCTGTTTGATTGTGTAACATCCGTGAACCAAAATCCCGGTTTAGGATCTGCATCGGCCGATGCAAGTTGTGCATCGATCGATGCACGGTTGTTTCTGTGCGTTTTGACTTAAGTCAAACGCTGCGTTTTGGGTTAGGGAAAACCCTTAAGTCGACTTTTTGTCCCATTCGAGGGTTTTGGCCGTTTTTGAGAGCGATTGAGAGAGAGAAAGAGTTCTTGAGAGTTTCTGGAGTTTCCTTGGAGATTTGGTGCGTTCTTGTAGAGATTTGTAGCTGGGATCGTTGTAGGAGCTTCCTAGAGGCTTGTTCTTGCTTGTTTATTGTTCAGATTCGTTTTGGCACAGGTAAGTGCATGACCATGGCTTATCTAAGCTAGAGGAACCTTTAACTTGCTTGTTTGGTGTTGTTAGATGTGTTAGATCGTAGTTAAGGACGTTAGGAAGCTTTCTTGTGGCTTGGGAATGAGTTTCTGTGGTTGTAGGAACGAGATCCGGCGAGAAGCTTCGTGGAAATCACGGTGCTCGACGTTGCGTCGATCAATGCATTGCTTGCGTCGGTCGATGCAAGTGCGAGGACGGCGCGATAAACTTTAGGGTTTTCGTGTTGCGTCGAGCATGCGTCGGTCGATGCAGACTGGGTATTGGTCGATGCAGCTTCTGCGTCGATCGATGCTTCCTCAGTTAGCATCGGTCGATGCATGTTGGCATCGGTCGATGCTGAGTCCTAGTTCGTTGATTGTTATGTGTTGATTATTGTGTGTGGTTATTGGATACTCTATTGCTTGTGTGTATAGCCCAGTAGATGGGAGGATTGCCTTACTGAGTGTTTGTAAAATACTCATGCATTGCAATATGTGTTTGTGGTGCAGGTAAAGGCAAAGTGTGATCGTGGAATCAAGGCGATGAGGAAGGGATGTTCTAGAGGCTTGATTGATTGTGGTCTAGCTACTGTTAGGTTGCTAGCATTGAGTTGATGGAACATTGTAGGATGTTAGCTTTTGGATATTGCTTATTTGGATTATGGTGTTATTGGTTCATTTATGTTGGAATTTTATTGGATTAATGGAAATTGTTTTATTTGTTATCCGCGGTTATTGATTGTTGCTAGGATGTTAGTGGGTATGGGACCACTAGTATATTAAGGTCTTAAAAAAAAAAGAAAGGGAAGGGTTGTTTCAGATTGTTTCTTTTTACTTCAGTCTCCATTTTTCTTTTTTTCTTTAATTTTATTTCTTTCTTCTTTCTTTATTTGTTTTCATCATCTGTTTGCTTGTTTCTCTTTACTTCAATCTCCGTTTTTCTTTTTTTTTTTCTCTAATTTTATTTATTTCTTCTTTCTTTATTTCTTTTCATAATCTGTTTGATTGTTTCTCTTTACTTCAGTCTCCATTTTTTCTGTTTTCTTTAATTTTATATCTTTCTTCTTTCTTTATTTGTTTTCATCATCTGTTTGCTTGTTCCTCTTTACTTCAGTCTCCATTTTTCTGCTTTCTCTAATTTTATTTCTTTCTTATTTCTTTATTTGTTTTCATCATCTGTTTGCTTGTTTCTCTTTACTTCAATCTCCATTTTTTTTTTTGCTCTAATTTTATTTCTTTATTCTATATTTATTTGTTTTCATCATCTGTTTGCTTGTTTCTCTTTATTTCAGTCTCCATTTTTCTGCTTTTTCTAATTTTATTTCTTTCTTCTTTCTTTATTTGTTTTCATCATCTGTTTGCTTGTTTCTCTTTACTTCAGTCACCATTTTTCTTTTTTTCTCTAATTTTATTTCTTTCTTCTTTCTTTATTTGTTTTCACCATCTCTTTGCTTGTTTCTCTTTACTTCAGTCCCCATTTTTCTTTTTTTCTCTAATTTTATTTTTTTTCTTCTTTCATTATTTGTTTTCATCATCTGTTTGCTTGTTTCTCTTTACTTCAGTCTCCATTTTCTGCTTTCTCTAATTTTCTTTCTTTCTTTTTTCTTTATTTAATTTCATCATCTGTTTGCTTGTTTCTTTTTACTTCAGTCTCCATTTTTATTTTTTCTCTAATTTTATTTCTTTCTTCTTTCTTTATTTGTTTTCATCATCTGTTTGCTTGTTTTTCTTTACTTTAGTGAATATATTTATATACATATAGGTGGAATTGTAGATGAATATATAATACAAACAACTATCGTTTTGTAGACAAAACATATGATATATAAAAAATTCTAAAGTCATTAAATATTTTGACAATTCTAATAGATTATATAGATTGATAATCCAATATTAAATGTATTTACTACTTATTTTTCTCCGTACAAGATGTTGGTTATTTATCTAGTTTTTTGGAAAGGTAAAAACAATTATGAGTGAAAAAATACAAACAAATTTATAATCTAAATGACTTCATTAAAATTTAAAACTTTATTTTTAAGAAAAATACATAAACCTTTAGTTAAATCAATAAGCCTTACAAAAAATTCATTCTTATAATAATATATATAGTAATTTTAAAAACTACTTGCAAATGGTTGATTATTAAAAATTTGGAACAATTGAAATATTAATATAAAAATGAAAACAATGTTTTCTCAGTAACTTACACATAAATAGGACTGCACTTACATGATTAGTAAATGAATGCAGAGTTTCTCCAAGTGATCTGATCTTAAATATTAAATTTACCAAATATTTCAATGCTTCAATTAAACGGTTAGGATAATTTCTTTTAATATGTTTTAATAAATAAAGATAATTTATGAAGAATTATACTTAGTTAAAGATGTGAACATTTGAATAGACACAACTGTTCAGAAAAATTACAACTGTTTGTAAGAGACACAGCTTTACAGTTAACATACATTTACAATTTCTCAAAAAGACGCAACAATATAATTTTTTTTGTCAAAAAAGATTAAGAAAAAAATATTTTTATGAAAGTCATAATGAAAAGACACAATTGTTTTTCGCATGTATTCAGCTTGCTATTATCATATGTTAAAAAAGAAAATTAAAAATTTCCCAAAAGAAGAACAAACGTATATAATCCTAAAGACGTGTACATTTGAACTAAAAGGAAAGTTGATTGTTACAAAAGAAGAACAAATTATATAGATTACTAAAGATATGAATATTTGAATAGGTGTGATTTTTGAAATCATGTTTAAAATATGATTCCAGGAGGTACAACAAAGAGATGCAAAAACTAAGAGATACAACAAAGAGATGTTTACACGGTTTAAAATTATGTTTCCAAGAGGTACAACAAAGAGATGCAAAAACTAAGAGGTGTGATTTTTGAAAGATGGGGGTGCGACGAAAAGACACGATTAATAATTTTAAACCGTTGAATTAAAACTGGAACCAATCTCATCCGTTGGATTAAAAGTTGACACAAAAAGTGGGTTTAAAGATGGGGGTGTAATGAAAAGACATGAATAATAGGTACAACAAAGAGGTGTAAGATATAGAGGTACAACAAAGAGGTGTAACACATAGAGGTGTGAAATTAAAATGTGTAAAAATTAATGGATGTGATTTTTGAAACCAGGAGGTACAACAAAAAGATGCAAAGACTAAGAGGTGTGATTTAAAATGTGTAAAAATAAATGGATGTGATTTTGAAACCAGGAGGTACAACAAAGAGATGCAAAAACTAAAAGGTGTGATTTTTGAACTAATCTCATCCGTTGGATTAAAAGTTGACACAAACACAAAAAATGGATTTAAAGATGGAGGTGTAATGAAAAGACATGAATAATAGGTACAACAAAGATGTGTAAGATATAGAGGTACAACAAAGAGGTGTAACACATAGAGGTGTGAAATTAAAATGTGTAAAAATTAATGGATGTGATTTTTGAAACCATAAGGTACAACAAAAAGATGCAAAGACTAAGAGGTGTGATTTAAAAGGTGTAAAAATAAATGGATGTGATTTTGAAACCAGGAGGTACAACAAAGAGATGCAAAAACTAAAAGGTGTGATTTTTGAAAGATGGGGGTGCGACGAAAAGACACAATTAATAATTTTAAACCGTTGGATTAAAACTGAAATCAATTTTATCTGTTAGATTAAAAGTTGACACAAAAAAGTGAGTTTGCTATTATATATAGATTGGTATTTCATCGTATACCGAACCATAGTCGACCCCATAAGTTAACCTGTAAAGTTCTGCTTCCTGCGAATCACTTTAGCTATAATTTTTTATTTAACAGAAATTATCATATCCTTTTATCAAAAATAGATAGCTAATGATACGAGGACTAATTAAAGAACACAAAAGTAGGTGAAACGGAATCCGGTACCAGGATCTTAAGAATTTGCATTCAACAATGTATACTCTTACATACATCGAATTAGAGATAAGAAACAAATAAGTATAATTTTTGGATACGTTTATAAATTAGTTTATACTTAGTAGCCTTAAGTCTTATCGTAAGTCTTCAAGTAATTAATTAAATATGATTGAGAAACTGTTCGGGTCCAAAAAACCCATTCATGCAATGATGGCCCATTTTTTTAAATCTCGGTCCCCAGGTCCATCAAAAAGATTAGGCATGTAAACCAATAGTAATTTTTTTTATAGTAATTTACATGTTTTGTTTCCTAATCTTTCCTTTAATGGACGTTAAACTTCTGGGCGGTTAACAACCCTCTATATAAAACATATAGACATGTATATATATAACCTTGACTTAATCCCTCATAGTACATATGCTTAATTTTGCTAATTTATGATATTTATTTGAGACTCAGACAATCATATGTATAATATATGTAGTTTGTTCTTCACATTAAAACCAAAAAAAAATATATATGTATTTTGTTAGAAAATTGTTTGTCATCGCTGCTGCGAGAACGAACACTGTTAAATTATTCAACATTTTCAAAATCGTTGGAGAAAGTTGGAACATAGAAAGAATCTTGTGTTGAAATACTATCTTAGCCATTTATTATTAGGTTTACATTTTCTTTTTCTCCAGCCATAGAGAGTTAATAAAATATAACATATACACCTTCAGACAACTGCCATATCTGGGAAAGCAAAACCTGATTAGAAAAACTCATGTCCTCGTATATTTTAGTTTATCTTGCGGTTAAGTATTATACTAGTAATACTCTTAAGAAGGTATAATTAACTAAAAAAAATTGCTGTTTGGCAGAACTAAGACAAGCTGTTCGGAAACATTCTGGTCAGCCAATAGCAAAAGAGAGATTAGTGTTCAATATTTTTAAAATTGAAATTTGACCCTTAACGAGCTCCTGAAAAGTTGGACGATTAGTTATAATTATTGCATATACCAATGTAACCTTTATTGTTTAATTAATTTCAGAAGCCCATTATTTGTTTATATATAATGCAAGATTCCATTTCAGACAATGTTCAACATTAAGCTATAATGAGTTTTCTTTTTCCTAAAAACAAGATTAAATCCAAACTGAGCCGATCAATCCAAGTAAAACATTTATCTAGAGATTAATACCGATAAGTTAGTCCCACTTCCATTACTATCATTCTAAACCAACATAGCAGCCTTAGACTAATCACCTCAAAAATTAAACAAACATATTACTAAACAATATCCATGTTTGTATATCTTTTTTTTACAGTATTACTAAATTAGATTTTCTATATTAGCCATGAGTGGTATCCAATCCAATCCAATCCAATCTAAAGATCACAGTTATGGATTTCCATTTGTTAGTGGTAAACCCATGTTTCTAAACTGAGTGTGATTATATCAACGAATATAAATGTGTTAATGAGATTCGTAATGGAAAGAACCCCTTAAATCATGTGAGGTTTCTTTAAGCTTTATAGTTTTGTCGTTAGCTTAATTTGTCTCCAATTATGCCGTCTTAATGGCCTTCAAAGCACCCACTTAATCATTAATTAACCCACATGCCTCCCCCGTCCCTAAGTATTGACACTAGCCTTCAACTTTGTGTCTATCCCAATACACAACTATGTTTATAAAAAAAGAAAAACCATACTATTACTTCTGTTTGACAAAAAAAAAAAAAAAAAAAAAACTATTTACACGGCTTGTAGATTAGATCACTTAGACATTTTTTTAACATCCACTTGAGGTTAAAGGTTAGGAAAAAATAATTTTAATATGGTGGGGAGGGGGACCATTAGTTGGGTTCGTGAGAAAAAGCAGAAGCACGACAAGGTTTGACGCAAATTAGGTGTCTTCCACGTGGGACTTACATTTAGATTTACTAGTTGTTAATTAGCTTCATTTACCAACTTTAACTCAATTATTTTACTATCAGTTACTACAATATGTAAATCATTTGTTTTTCTAACTTTAACTCAATTATTTTATATGGAAAACCATAAGTTTTTGGTAAATTTTGATTCCTGTTGGTAATGGTTGGAAAACCAAATAATAAAAGTGGCTAAATGTAAAATGAGAATCGTTTTTAAGCCCTCTTCAAGTACTGGATAATGGCAAAACCTATACTAATACTACTTAACCAAAGCATCTAATACAGAGAGTATGACGTCAATATATAATATTAATGCCTCGATTACTTACGTTTAATGAAACCCCACATATTTTAATTAACCAATCAACTAATTATCCGTAGAATTCGGGATTGAAAGCAAGCTGTCCTTTTCTCTTTTTAAGCGCTCGTGAACTCATCAAACTTTGGTTTGATAAGTTTCATGCCTTTCGTATTTTAACATAAAATTAGTCCGGTGACCTCATTTTCCAACAATTTTATTGATTTTTTTGTAATGGGATCAATAATTATTAACTAACCAACTAATTATTGGTTAATGTAAAACAAGTACTACTAATATGATTATATGAACACGTCTTTGGACATACTATTATATTGTAGTTAGAAAATGCATAATCAAGCACAAAAATTTGGTAGTTTAATCTTTTTATTTAGGAATGTTCATATCATTTATGTTCACCATTCACCTCCTCTTCTTTCAGCCAATCAGAATCTTCCATATAATATTTCATTTAAAAAATAAATCAAAATTAAATTAAAAAACAAACCAAATTAAGGAAACAAATTCTATATACTTTTAATTAAGGAAAGTTAAATATTGGTTTGGTTTAGATTTTTAAAATTAGAATAAAACTATATGTCGGTTTGGGTTTACAAATGAAGTGGTTAGGGTTTAGATTTTACAATTAAAACGAAATTATATGTCGGTTTGGGTTTAAAAATGAGGTGATTAGGGTTTAGGTTTTACAATTAAAACAAAATTATATGTCGGTTTGGGTTTATAAATGAGGCGGTTAGGGTTTAGATTTTACAATTAGAACGAAATTATATGTCGGTTTGGGTTCACAAATGAGATGGTTATGGTTTAGATTTTACAAGTAGAACAAAATTATATGTCGGTTTGAGTTAACAAATGAGATGTTAGGGTTTAGATCTTACAATTAAAACGATATTATATGTCGGTTTGGGTTCACAAATGAAATGGTTAAAGTTTAGATTTTACAAGTAAAACAAAATTATATATCGGTTTGGGTTCACAAATGAGGTGGTTAGGGTTTAGATTTTATATATATGGGTTTGGATTTATCAAAGAGCAGTTTAAATTTTTTAATTTTATACTAAGATATAAAGATTTTATTTCCTTATTTTATAAGGGGGTGAATGGAGAAATTTCACCCATAGAGATGAATGGAGAAGTTTAACTCTAGGGGTGAACCCAAGTATTGTTCAAAAGTTTGAAAGAAGCATCAGTATATTTTTTGTGATTTGGTACACGTTCACATTTTTAGTATAATCTGCAATATAACATATAAGGTTTCATGTTTTAAGTGAACCAATTGAAAGTCAGCGTTATAGTTTAGTATAGGAGTACTTTTTTTTTTTTTTTTTCACAGCAATAGTTTAAGACACGCTATAACATTAGTATATTTTTGATACCAACTTTGCTTCTTTTTAATAATGTATCTTGTATTTTTGATACCAATATATAGTTGTCTTAAGTTGGTAGTAAAGTTGTTACCAATATATTAGTAACACACGCTATAACATTAGTATATTTTGAGGTGAGACCTAAAACTAAATTACTCGACTACTCGACTAAATTTAGAGGTGAGTAACCCTCTAAATTCCGTAACCCTAGAATATAAAATGTCAAACCAAAATTCAAGTGACTAAAATGGTTCATACGCAAAATTTAGACACTAGAATTAATATGAAACTATCAAACTTTACACCCTTAACTCTATATATCAATACCATTATGCACATACACGAAGATAAAATTCAAAAAACCTTGCTTATGTTTATTGGCTGGAATAGATCGGGAAAATTTATCGATGTAAAGAAAATAAAGGAGTGGGAGGAGAAGGGCACGTGGAGAGAGGTGGTGACAATCGTGAGAGAGCCGACAAAGGGCATCTCTTTAACACCTTGGAGTTTGTGTTTATCTCTCCCAACAGTTCATGCGATGCCTCTCCTCTCCTCTCTTATCTTCTTCTTCTTCTTCAACTTTTAAAACTCTCTCTCTCTCTCGTGGTTTTGGAATTGTCAGCGACATCTTCGCGCCTTCTTGTTATTTCACTCTCTCCAATGTTCAATCTCTATAAACACATGTGTGTGTATGAACATACTTTTAATAGAGAAACAACTTTAGATCTGGATTATATTGACAAATGGATCGTTTGACTATCAACTAAGTAAAGGCTACACTTATATATAGCCTATATAGTTTCTTTTCAACGCACAACACTAGTCTATAACCTTAATGACAATTGTATAAAAATAACATTAGTGAGGTTATTCATTTAAAGATATTTAAACGAATAGATTAAAATAAATATAACAACACAGGAACATTCATCATCATATCAATATTACAAATCAATCATATGTTAAATATTTAATATTCCAACCAACGTGTAGTATAACCATATACAGGTGATTGATATTACTTATACTTATCATTGAATGAGTTGTAAGTTTGTTTGTTGGTGCGTGTATTTATATTCACTAATCGTAATAATTCTATAGCTAATACATGCATACATGCAATCATTTTTATTATTTTTTGGTCAACCATGCAATAATTTATTTTTGAAAATGTATGTTTTATTTTTGTTACCAACTTTGCTTCTGTTTTCTCCTAATAGTTAAAAAAGTAGGAATCCATTTTTTTTCCATACAATCTGTTGATATATGGCAAATGCAACTCGAATCTATATGAGTTAATAACCGGCTGAACATTAATCACTACTAGCTAGGATCACTACAAGCCAATGATACATCGTATTTATATTTTTCTTCCAATTTTTTATGGTTGGAGTGACTTACTAACCGGTGACGAAATATTAAGGTTTAAGGTGAATGAGCGAGGGGGTGGGGGAGTCAATACACATAATAAAAATCCCATAACTTGGCTTCTTATCTTGTCCCTTTTTTTTTTTTTTTTTTTACATAACCCTAATTTACCAATCAAAAAAACCAAAGTTAGACCCACCCACACATCTCAGTATTAGTTTATATAAAGACCCACCAAAACTCCCTTTTCCACTTTCCAAATTTCACTTCCTCCAACTCAAAAAAGAGAGAGAAGCTATACAACAAAACTAGGTATAGAGAGAGAAACCCTACAAATTCAAAAGGAACAAGAGACGAAGATGAAGAAGATCCAGCTTGGATTTCGTTGTTCATCATTACTACTCTCTTTCTTCTTTTAGCTAGCTAGTTTTGACAACTAAACAAGAAAAAAGGTCAACCTAATAGAAAGATCTGTTCCTAGATCGATCAGTAGTCTCTCTTGACTATCTTCTTTCTTTTGATCCAATTCCACACCATTGAATCATAGATCATGGATCCACTGCAATCTCATGGATCACAAAGCTCTCTCCCTCCTCCTTTCCACGCTAGAGACTTTCAATTACATCTCCAACAGCAACAACAAGAGTTCTTCCTCCACCATCACCAGCAACAAAGAAACCAACCTGAAGATGATCAACAAGGAGGAGGGTCAGGAGGAGGAATAAACAGACAAATCAAGATGGATCGTGAGGAGACAAGCGACAACATAGACAACATCGCTAACCACAGCGGTAGTGAAGGTAAAGACTTAGACTTACACGGTTCAGGAGATGGAGGCGGTGGTTCTGGAGGGGATCATCAGATGACAAGAAGACCAAGAGGAAGACCAGCTGGATCCAAGAACAAACCAAAACCACCTATTATCATCACTCGGGACAGCGCAAACGCGCTTCGAACCCACGTGATGGAGATTGGTGACGGCTGTGATTTAGTCGAGAGCGTTGCAACTTTCGCACGCAGACGCCAACGCGGCGTTTGCGTTATGAGCGGTACTGGAAACGTCACGAACGTCACCATACGTCAGCCTGGATCTCATCCTTCTCCTGGCTCGGTCGTTAGCCTTCACGGAAGGTTCGAGATTCTCTCTCTCTCCGGCTCTTTTCTCCCTCCTCCTGCTCCTCCTACAGCCACCGGTTTGAGTGTTTACCTCGCCGGAGGACAAGGACAAGTCGTTGGAGGAAGCGTGGTTGGTCCTTTGCTGTGTGCTGGTCCTGTTGTTGTCATGGCGGCGTCTTTTAGCAATGCCGCGTACGAGAGGTTGCCTTTAGAGGATGATGAGATGCAGACGCCAGTTCATGGCGGTGGAGGAGGAGGAGCAGGATCAATGGAGTCGCCACCGATGATGGGGCAACAACTGCAACATCAGCAACAAGCTATGTCGGGTCATCAAGGGTTACCACCTAACCTTCTTGGTTCGGTTCAGTTGCAGCAGCAGCATGATCAGTCTTACTGGTCAACGGGACGACCACCTTATTGATCAAAATATATTTATAGACACACACACTCATCATCTTGGCTAGCTAGCTAACGAAGAATCATGAGTTCAGTGGATATATGATTGAAAGGGGTTAGCTTATGAACATTAATAAGACTATATATGGATTTAGTCGACGAAGATCATCAAGAATCAGGATTCAATCGAGCTTCATTGTGTTTGGGTCAACGTTCATAAGATGAATCAGGTTCCTTTTTCTTAAATTTATTTTGGTTCGTTTTTTAGTCCATAGATATTTTCTATGATGATTTGAGTAACACTTTTCTTTATGTATTGGTTTTTCTCTGATGAATTATGATCATTGCTAGTTTGCATTTGATTTGTGTGTGTCGTTGGCTCCCTAAGTATGGTTTTTTTTTTTGTTTTTTATCAACATTTCATGGTGTTTTTCGACAATTCTTTTAGCTAGCTCGTAACAAACTAAATATGAAACTATTTATTTAGATATAACAACTAACTTATCAACAGTCCCAGTTTGAGTTTTCGATATATATATATATATATATATATATATAAACTTTCACATATATTAGTAGTCATAAAGTTAAGTAGAATTAATCAAGCTTTTTCTACATAAAAAAACTTTAATCTAGCTACGTACGTATAGATTTACACTATATTTGTATTATATAAGTATATGATATATATTCATAGATAACTTGGGATGATTAATTACGGTTGTCCATGTCAACGGCTATTTATATGTGTAGTTCTATTGAAGTGTCTAAAAAGTTACTTTCCAAAATTAGAAAGGAACTTGTGTTGGTTGTTATTAGTTTACATGAAAACATTAATATATCTGTAAGTTAAAAACATGTACTTATATTATAACGAGTTTTCATGTCGTGCTTAATTACTACTCAGACCCAAAATCAATCAAGAGGTCAATGTGGATAATGATTACCCTAATAATTGGTTATTACATGATAATAGCTAGATGTGTATAAGTGTTATACACATGTCGTCCGCTCGGACAGCAGTATACATATATAAAATAAAGACGATATACATTAACATTATAGCATGTATAAATAAACTAGATATACATATGAATAAATAACGATCTTATGTATGTTTATTTTAATTGTGTGTAAGTAATATATGCTTTAAAGAAAAGCTGCAATACCGGCGGCTTAAACGGGAGGCTAACAATTTACGAGAAAAAAATAAAGAGGTATGGGGGCTTTATGTGCATGTTCTCTCTACATAGGCAAGTTTTGTATGTGTATGTCTTCTTCATACATGTTCGAATACGTATGTGGATATGTGGATAAGGAGGAGACTATACACTTGTTCAACTGCTGCCTTACACGTGAGCCTTGCTCGTGAGTAGTGAGTACTGAGTACCATGTTCTTTTCGTGACGACGTACGCGAGACTTAATACGATCTCATATGGAAAATGTAAAAATCACCACTAAGGGCATCTTTATAGGTAAAACAGTTTTTGGTATTTTTAGATTTAATATATTAGAAAAATAATCTAAGATTAGTAATTAAGAACTTTTGTTAAAAAAATAGTTATAGGGAGAACACTTAAGATATTAAGATTTAATAATATAATATTCTTAAACATAAAACAATTATAAAATCTAATAAATTTGGTATGTAATATTAGAATTAAACTTATTACAATTATTTAATATTCTTCATCATATTCTTAAACTTATAAACTTATAAATTATTAAAATTATAAGAAAAACAATACACAAACTTAGAAAATGCAATAAGAAAAGGGAATGAGACTAGCGATTTCTCTTTCAGAATTTGCTTTCAGTGATGATGATCTTGAACGTAACGAAGGCCACAGTACTTGCAAATCGCAGGTTCATCTAGGTCGAGGCATATGAATTCA
This sequence comes from Camelina hispida, assembly GCA_023657505.1. NCBI lineage: Eukaryota > Viridiplantae > Streptophyta > Magnoliopsida > Brassicales > Brassicaceae > Camelina > Camelina hispida. The sequence goes on along the minus strand of CP094635.1, from coordinate 12,940,901 downwards.
ATTGGATGACCAAGGGCCGGATTGGTGTCTGCAAGTTTTATAGCATACAATTTATACATCAATATCTGTTTTCCTCATTAAAGAAATTTACTCAATATATTGGGCCACTGATGAGAAAAGGAGACAAACCTCCTTCACAAGCAGCAATCCTTCCATCAACTTTGATACATCAATACTGCAGTAAATTACCTAGAAAGAGCCTAAGGATACATACATACATCATACACCATAGAACTCCCACTTAATAAGTAATGATTCTAAATCGAGCACACCCATTTATTTAGTTCCCAGTAACTATGATGTAAATAGTCATTAAACAAGTACCGAATGCGTTTAACCTCATCAAGTAAAATTTTTACCTCAAGTACAACGTCAGGGTTTATTTCTGAAAGGGTCTGGACAGCAGCATCAGTCTTTGTCATACCAACCTACACAGTCACAATTATCTGGAGATCAAAAACAATACTAACTAGATGAGAAGAGATATTGAAAACTCAATGAGAAGAGAGTACTTGATCAGGTCGAAAAAAGAGTCTGTTCATGTTAGCTAGTTCGACGGTGTCATAGTCATACAACAAAAGACGACCAATACCACATCTTGTAAGCATCTCAGCCGCAACACTTCCAACACCACCAATACCCTGTCAATGAAAGAATCCATGTATATAGGATTAATGAACGCACAAACTTAGTTGTAGCATAGCAGAAGAAGAAGAAGAAAAGAAACAAGGAGAGAAATACAGACAACAATGGCGACTGAAAATTCTCTAATTCTCTCATAGTTTTCCACAATACCCATCCGCTGAAGTGCCATAAGCCTACTGTAAGGATTACTATCTACCACCTCCGAGCTTAATTCCTGCAAACAGAGGGTTTCCCCCCTTGAAATCAGAAACATTGTACTAAATCAGAAGAATTAGTGAGTATAGGAATAATAATGAAAGACCTTGACTTTGGAACGCCTTTGAGGATTACATTTAGACAGAGTGGCTAAATTTTCAACATGGGATCGGAGCTGCAAAATCCAAAAAGACAAATCTTGGTAAGTGATTCATAAGCAATGCAATGAGACTAAAGCTTTGACATTTAACAAAAAAAGAAGGATCAGTGAAATTATTATCATGCGATTCGGAGATTCTCAAGAGCCAGAAACACATACTTAATTTTCTACCTCCCGAAATTCATCAACGATCCCGAAACACATCGCCGTTTCGCCGTTTCGTAGTTGGGAGAGAAGAAAAAAAAAATCTAGACGAGATATCTCTCCACCGACCAAAATATTTGTCCAATAAAAATTTCCCACGTCGCACAAGAACAACCTAAAAACTGTTCTGAAATAAGAATTGCCTGTGCTAAGCCCACTATTCTTTATTTTGCAATTTAAAAAGCCCAAGAACAGTCTGCCTGTTCTGGCGTTAAAAATGGTCTAATATATAGAAGACAAAATCACTCAATTCTGATTCATAATCAAAACGGTTTAAATCGGAAACTAATAACTATTTTATATGACATCAGAGTTCAATAAGGCCAATCAGATATTTGTTAATCCAAAACAAGGCGAGGTTTGAATCTAAGATGAATGAAAATCAAAAGAGTGATTACCTCGAATTAGCTTGCTAGGAATGGATCTTACAAAATGTAAAGAGACAGAGATATGAAATATCATTCCATCACTGTAATTGCTTTCAGTGAAAAATTCATGATTGTTCCAACTTCCAACTGTTGCTTATACACGTACGTGAAGGGAAATATCATTCCATCACTGTTGCTTATGTTCCAAATTATCTTAAATAAAACGAAAATCAATCTAAATAGCTCGTTAGCAAAAAAGAATTCTCTTCTCAATCTTACATGTGGGCTTACAGACCCATAATTATATTTCAAGTAACATATTTTCAGGCCCATTATGCTATCATGTTGATAAAATAAGATAAAAATCTCAAAATATATGCTCTGTTCTAATTTATATTTCAAGAGCAACATTGTGGTGTTTATAAAAAACATGAAATTTGTGTTATGCGTTGATCTGGTATGAATTAGTTAGCTCACTTAAGAAAAATGGTCTTTTCAAAGATACAAAAGGCTGAAAGCAAACTAAGTTTTCATTCATGTATATCTTTTTTGCTAGAGTGTCTGTGTATTTTTTTTTTGATTATGTAAAAATATCTGTGGAGATCCGAAATGAGGGAGTGAGAAAGTATCTCTCTCATTTGGATTTCCACTAATATATTTGCATGTTCATATTATTGAGGGTTTAAGATGGAAAGAAACTTTTTACTAGAGGTTTTATTGACCATTTTTTCCAATAAAGCCTCTAAAAACCTTTACTGTACCATCTTGGGAAGTTATCATGTTCGAGATTCTCAATGGACATTTTAACTTTCCAATGGTCTTTTCACCAATAGATGTTATTGCGAGTTTAAGATTGGAAAACTCAAGTGGAAAAAACAATCTGAACATTGCCTGGATGGCTGTCTACCTGTCTTGCCATGGTTCTTTCGTGAAAGGTCCATCGGTAAGTATCTTTTAGTGTAAATTGTATATTGAAACTGTAAAACTGAGATAAAGTCAAAATCATTGCCTTTAGTTCTACGCTAGTTTTAAAATATGTGTATGCATTTTGAGACTATCAAGGAGTGGACTCCAATGATGCAGAAGCAGAAGATTCAAAACGTTAGTGACCAATTGATTGAGACAATGAAAAATATCAAAGAACCAAACTTCATCGATTCACTTTATTATGGAACCAAAATTCATTCTCTTTCCCATTGAAAACAATCCAAATACAAACCCCAAACAGATTTCAAATACAATTTTTTTGAGTAAATTCACCGCCAAATCGTTTGAAAACATTCGAATGTTTCATTCAGAACCTTTGAAGTTTATCAGCCTTAACCACGGGATTAGCTTTAGCAATCTCCCCACGACCCATTTCTTTGAAATCAAAGGTGCAATCATGAGTCTCGGGATACCGATGTTCCCCGCAGAAAGTGCTACCGCACTTGCACTTAAACCCCATGATCCCTACCTTCTTGTTACAACACAAACACCTGTTCGGTCGTGCAGGTCGTCTCGATGGCTCGTTGTTCTCATCAGTAACCGGAACCGGAACCGCTTCCCCTTCTCCATCTTCTCTTGCAGCAGATGATGATGGCTCAGCCACCACAAGGACAGCCTTTTCTGGTAGTTGTTCGGGTTTCAAAGCAGGTTCTGCTATGAAGAGACTACTACGAGGAGGAGGAGATGATGATGGCTTGAAAGATTTCTCAACAGTAGCTTTGACAACTACAGTTTGAGTCTCCTCTGCACAGAAGCTTCTGTAACACTTGGAACATAGATCCATGTTCGATGGTGATCCAAAGAAACCACACCCGCCTGCACATAGCTTCGGCTCTGAAGCTTGTGACTGCGTAAAGCTTGTACTATCGTTTTGTTCAGATCCCATTAGTACTCTCTGTTTTGATCTGTACATATAAAATTTAAACCAAAAAAACAATTAGTCAAATTCAGAATCTTACAACTGCAATCTCAATCATAAGATCCAAAAAATCCCCTTGTTATTAAAAAAAAAAAAAAAAAACAAAATTCAAAGTCTTTTTATGTCAGAAGATCTTTTTAAGGTTGTCGAATTCTGTGAGATGATCTGTTCAAAGTACACAACATTAAGTCATTGACTTGATTCGTATCAGTTACGCTCAGAACAATTCCGTTACCAAAATTAAACACAAATCAAAACCCAAAAAAGCGTAAAAGTAGATCTGAGTTTCCGATATACACAAAAACTAAGAACACAATTGTTCAGATCGGACAAACACACAAAAAATCAAACAATTCAATCTAAAAAAACAAAGACATAAGAGATTGTGAATTTACCTGTCGTGAACCAGAGATCTCCTTCTTCTGATAACTTTTTTTTTGTTCTGATCTTCTTCAGAAAAAATAAAGTAATCTTCGTAAGATGTGTTGTTATTGTTATATGAATCGATGATAATAAAAAAAAAAAGGCAATTGAGAAGGACGAGGAGACCTTTCGTAATCGAGAAGAAAAGAGAAGAAAAACACAAACACGTAACTATGGAGAAACATACACCTGTGTGTGTGTTATTTATAATTAACTATTTCTGTGAGTCACACGGTACGGTTTATTCTGTAATGTTCCTCTACACCGCCTTCTACGTACACCTTTAAATATCCTAAGCCGTCCGATTCCGATTTATCATCAGGGGAGCGGGTTGATTGGAGAAAAGAATTGTGATATTTACAAACTTATGAGGTCAAAACTGTCTTTACAGCAATCTTTTACATTTTCCTTTCTTCTAGACTCTTCCATTGATCTCTAGTATACAATCTTTTCCAGTTTTCCTTTTTTCTCTAAATGTACATTTAACTTTTATAATTGACAACAAATTACGATATTAGATTAATTAACAAAATTTTAAATGTCTGTGTATATATATGGCCTTGGGGTTGTTTAAGCAATGATTAAGATGGTATTATTGGTGGACTTTTTTCTGGGAAGATAAAAAGATAAAGATAAGATTATGCCTTCGTCCTCACGCTTTGGCTTGGTCTAATACTCTAATCACACGATTAACGAGTTGTAAAGATATTAGTGGAACTCAGTTTTTTTTCTTAATTAAATATTTTGGAAAAATTTTAGTCCCTCCCTAGTCCCTACCAAGAATTGCTCAACTACCCTGCTTTTTTTGCTCATACTTTTAAATCGATTTTTAAAAAACATTTTTTTTTAATAATGTTATTGATTTAATCCTCTGTATGTGTGAGTGTGACACAATGAGTTTTATTTGACTATTTTTGGGCATGTTTAACTATCTCTATCTATAATCTAACACACTACATACGAATTAATACAGCAAATTAGCATGCATGCGGAGTTGTTTGATGCGGTAAGTAACTTTTAATATCTGAGTCAACGTTTCCATACTTGGGAAAAGATTCTACTTTATATTTGAGTCAAGTCTTATGACCCACCCAAAACAACATTTTCACTACTACAAAGATTATGGCTTTGGTATTTACTCATTAAGAGTATAATCAGGAAGATACAATATATATACGCTCAATATAATCTTGTTCGATGCAATCTCTAGAAATATAAAAGCAAGATCAGTTGACTTAAATACCGCATTGGCAATTCTCGAAGATCCAGTTGCTTCTCCTACCACCAAAAAGGCTACACTCTGATCCCTGCAATAGGCAAATAGCAAATAAATCATAAACCTTACTTTTCAGGTGTTCCATATCAAGCAAAAGTCGGCTTTACCCGTCTGTAGAAATGGGACAATAGATATATCTTTGTCGTTTTTGCTAACACAAAGATGTGTGTTTAGCTAGCCCTCACGGTTTTTCAGAGATTTCAATCTTGGCTGACAACTTGTTGATTCGAAAGGCAGCGATGCACAAAGTAATATTTCCGATCACAGTTAGTGCGGCCTGAAGCGCAACCAACACCTAATAATGCACCCACCCACCATCACAACACTCAGTGAGAGTAAAGAAGAGTAAACAACAGAAACACACTTAAAACAAGAGCTTTGCCCTATTCATTCATTCATTCACCAAATGATCTGATAACCAAAGAGAAACAGAGTTATAGGCAAAGTGAGAGTAAAGAAGTTTAGTTGACCTCAAGAGATTCATCATTGTAAAAGAAATGCCAAGTGCATGCGCAGAGTGCTCCACCAAGCAAAGGTACCTAATCAAGTACAACAACAGTCTATTCTTCAACCGAGAAGCTCAGAATATGAAATCAGGTGCAAGCTATCAAAATACAAAACTGTTGAGAAATCTAGGAAAAACAGCAAAGAGAGCTCTTACCATTCCCCATGAGAGACCTTTCCAAGACTCATAACCCTTTCTTTCTCCATATTTCCATACCAACGCCATAGCAGTGATCCTTAAGTACCAGACAACAGCCAGAATTAGGAAGAAGAGATCACATTTTCCAACTACATTTTTGAACTCAATTATATGGCTTTGAAACTAAGTTTATCTATGAAGTAGTCTTAAAATTTCAATTTCTTAATGCAAAGTCTTGATCTTTGAGATCAGTCTCATTCTGGTTTGATCTGAGCAAATGAAGAATACTTGAGAGATCAGTCTCATTCTGGTTTGATCTTAGCACAAGAATACTTGAGAAATATATCAAAAACTCGATAAAATTACCCACAACAGCAGATACACTAACGTGTCACTATAGATCAAATGTCAATCTTGTCTAGGTAAAATTTGAAATCAATAGAGGTATAGAGCAAGGGGAAGAAGGAGAAGAACACACCATTCGACAACGCTGGAAACATGAACTGCCCAAGTTGGTAAAGACAACGCATTAGCCGGTTCGTTCAGCACCGCCGCCATAGCAGTAGACTCTGGTCCCGCCGCGACGAACGCAGCCGCAACCAAACCGGTTCCGATAAGACCCGACAACGCAATTGGGTCATGGGTTAAGCTGCGGCTCCGAATCCGACGTTCGTTTAAGGTTGTGAGAGGAGAAGATGAACTGGTCTTGATCGGAATTCGCCGGTAACTGGGTTTCGCACAGCAGAAGAGAACGGTGGTTGTTGAAGCTATCGCCATGGCTCAGGAGGTTCTTTCCACAATTTTCAATTTCCCAAGTTCTGGTTTAATTTAAACCGGGTTTGTCGCCGAACCGTCTTTTATTATTTCCCAAGTGCAATAACACACAACACACAAAAACAAAGTAGAAACTTAATTTGAACACAATAATACATAGACAAATTGGAGATTGGTGAACTTAAATCTCAAATTGTATTGAATTATATATTACAAGAAGAAGTTCCAATTGTTTATAGTATAGATATATGTATAATCAAAAATGTGAAGTGAAATTAAATTACATTGTTAGATGTGTTTTTTTTCGTTAGACCAGATCATAACGAGAGTGAAACCCATCAACGACATTACCACAGTTGAACTTTTAGTTCTCTTATCAGGACTTCTTCCAAATCCAGTTCTAGAAACTTCTGTTCTCTCAATCCAGTTCTAGAAACTTCTTGTTGGAGTTCTCTTACCGATTTATATGATTTGTAATGTTAACGTTAAACATATCAACCTTTGAAGGGGCTTTGGCTTGGAATCATATGTGCTCTCGTTGTTCAAGTTTTTTGGTCTTGCCCTCGTCACCAATTGGGATGAAGAGGGTAAAAAATGCATTGTTATAAAATTCAGAATTTAATTATACATGTGGTTGTGATTATGGTCATTAATGTTTTCTTCGTTTATTACTTTATTGTATGATGGATAGGCCAAGAAAGCTACACACAGAGTTGAGTCTTCTTCAAGTGTGAAAGATTTTGCAGTCCATGACAGACAGATCAACTCTTGTATTTTGAGAGCCATTGTGTATGCCTTTTGGTTCTTGACGACAACAAAAGCACTCTATCATTTTCATTGATAGTTAATTAATCTATATGGAAGAGCCAATAAATCATTGGAACTTCATTTTCATTTTCTGTGTGAACTTTACAAAGAGCCAATAATTTATTCAAATTCATTACGGTTCACCTAATAAACTCAATTATCATTATGAAGAAAAACTAATGGGTACATAATAAATATACAACTGATACAGATTCTGATAATATTCAGTCCATCAAGATGCGTACATACAAGCTTTGTGAGAATGTCAAGAGAGCTAATAGCTTCTTCCCTTTTGGCAGATAAAAAAAAATCCCTCCGAAGCTTCCCAAAATATATATATATAGTGAGAGAGAGAGAGAGGCTTATTTTGATGCTTTCAATCTTGCCTTGGAGTAGATGCAGCTGTTGTTTCTCTCGCTGTACCTGCAATTTGGAAGATGATGAGAGAGTTCTTAATTAGCTGATCATTCATTTTACTCATGGATTAAGTCCGACGGATGAAAGGCTAACCATTGGGCTGGCTTTCACCAGTTGGTGTTTGTACAGGTGTGGGTTGTTGTAGGCGATTCTTGAGTCTGAGTTTAGCTATCCTCTGTTTGGCTTTCAGCGGTTGACTTAGCTTTTAGTTGCTCTTCAGTGATCTTGAGATAATCCTCGTCGGTTGTGTAAAAGCTTTTGGTGATTGAACATCATCTGCTTATTTCAAGGAAAACATCTTCGCTTAGCTTCACTACTTCAGAACCATCATGCATGTATATGGAAAACAATAACAGTTTTGTTATAGATTAGCTAATTAATTGTCTAGACGGGGAGTCAAAACTACTTTGATTATGTCTCAATCAAATGCCTATTCTGTTGTTAGCATATGCACTTAAAAGGGCACTCACTGGGGTGGTCACAGGATCTTCACTTCGGGGAACTGATGGGGTGGAGGTGGAGGAGGAGGCTGAACAGAGTATTCATTCTGTTTTGGTTGTACACGTTCGTTTGGCGATGAAATGTCATCGAGACCAATTTCACGCTCAAGGGTACTTTTGAAACATCCTAAGAAAAAGACTTGTAGTAAGCAATCAAAAATAGTTAGACACATACACAAACCAACCATAACTATTCTCAAAGTGTTGAGATAAAAAGTAAACCTCTGTAACTCTCTAATCGTTGGCTGAAATGTACGCAAGAGTTTTTCCAAGATTCCGAGCCTACCTGCACGGATCATAGCAAGTAATCACTTCTTCAAAGATTCTAAGCAACTGTTAAAGACTATCTGGAGAAGAAATATTGACACCTAGAGCTCTTTTCTCTTCTCATTTCTAACACTCAGACTCTCAATTTCTCAAATTCTCAGTAAAGGAGTGGGAATTGAACTTGCTCCCAATTAAGAACATTGATAAAGATTCAGACAGACTTCAATCCACAGAGATTCTAACAGAATTAAGCAACAGCCTTATCTTTACTCCAATTCTCTCATAAGCTAAATCAAACAAACAGTACCAATTCATAATCTTCTAAAACCTAAAAAGCTACGATTCCAGAATCAATCATCAAGAAAAAATAGCCACAGACAAGAAGACACTAACCTCAGCAAAGCCTTTAGGACCAAAGACTAACAAAGCAACAACACCAATAACCAAAGCCTCAAGTGCTCCAACACCAAACAGAGACGCACGAATCACCATTCTCTTATTACATCTTCTCTTCATCTCTACACACACATACACAAAAAAAAACTTCAGAAAATTGAACAACTGTAATAACAAGATGAGAAACGAGATTAACCCAGTAGAGAACACCATGAGGAGAGATGATTAGGTTTCTAAGAAGCTTTATAACAAGATTGCAGAGAATGATAAGAGAAAAGGTGAGATTTTGTAGTCGTTGGTGATAAAGAAGAAGAAGAAGAAGCTATTATCTGAAAGGCCATGGCCATAGAGGCAGCTTCGAAGGATTTGTATTATAATTTGGATTTGTATAAACATATGAAAGTCTTTATTTTGTTATCTTTACATCTTTATTTCTCTATGATTGACAGTTTATGTAGAAACGATTCTAATGTTCTTATATGCTTTAAAATTAGCGAAACAAAATTCCTCCAAACCCTCAAAGATGGGAACCAAACACTCTTGCAAACTCATCGATAGGGTGTCGTTTAACTCTCTTATCATTCTCCCATGCTTTTCTGTTTCTTGCGTCACACTCTCTCTCAAAGACAACAACTCCGGTCCAAGCATCATGTTTGCCGTCCGACCAGAAACAACCGCGGTTCCCCAAATCTCCTCCACTTCTTTCGTCTTCCTCTCTAACTCCTTAGACAATCTCTCTGTTCTCTTCCTCTGTTTCTCTTCCTCTACTTGCTTAAACCCTAACCCTTGAAATCTCGATCTCATTTCTTCAACAGCATTCAACACTTTCATCTCATCAACATTCTCAATCTCTCTTAACCAATCGCTGCAAACCTTAAATATCTTAGGAGCCTCGGTCTCCGTTTCATCTTCGTCCTCCATGATGTTCCGGTTAAGCCACCTGTTCAAGAGGTTAACGAAACCTCTTTGTGCATCGATGTAACCTCTCAAATATTCTTTGTATCTTCTAATTTGTTCTTCAACCTTCTGCGTTGCTTTCCTTGAGCTCGATCCTTTTCCAACAATATGAACACAAGACTTGCTTCTAGTGATCACTCGAAACTGCTTGTGGTGACATTTCGCCAAGAATGTCCACATCTTTTGGAATCCGTTGATGATCTCAATCACCTGAACCGAAAGCTCTTCGTCTCTTATCTTATGAATTCTCATCGAAATCGATTCAACTGTTCTAACCGAGTCATTAATCTTGGATAACAGGTCTTTAAGCACATCCTCGGCGTCTTCAATGTCGCTCGATTCTGCTCCGTTGTTATCAAGAGTCTGAACAATCTTGTACGCTTTGTCATAAGAAACCCTAAGCTTCTCTTCATCTCTAACTACTGCGTGAAGCTTCTTTTCCCACATATATAGCTTCTCAAACGTCATGGAGAGTGTACCAGCAATATCATCAAAGCGAAAACGAGTACCTTCTCTTCTGCGTGAATCACGAGTGGAATTCCCGTAACTACCAAGTACTTTTGAAGCAAATCCTTTGAACTGTGATCCTAAAGATTGATGGAGATCAACTCTGCTAACTTCAAGCAACTCAGAGACTTCATCATTATTACTCTTAGCTTTCTCGCTTATACGATTGATCCTTTCTACTACATTCCTAAGATCAGTCAAGGACAAACCAGATGATTCCGAAAAAGAAGAAGAAGAAGACTCATACGCTTCATCAGAACCATCCTCCTCATCTGATCTCGTCACTTCTTCAGTAACACTCTCGGGAGTTGTTTCTTCGGTCTCATGCGCGCAAGTTTCATTAGAATCATCAACCTCACCTGAAACTTGACCATTACAAGTGTTTGCTTCAACATCTATCTTATCAGCTCCACTAGCAACCGAAGAGCTTGCTTCAGCATTCTTCTTCTTCTTCTTCTTCTTCTTTTGATTCTTCCTTATAAGAGTACTATTATCATCACTTTCAGGTTCCAAATCAGGAATCCCTTCTCTCTCCCTAATTTCTCTAAATACATCACTCTCAACCTCATCATCTCTTTGATCCGGTACGGTGACAACACATTGCGTCTCATCCTTGGGGGAACCGTACAAACAAAATATATCATTATAACCTAGGAAAGGGTTCTGTTCATCAACAGAAGAAACGTTTTTCGAACCTTTCCTCTCATCTTCATTTGGATCATTCACGCACTTTGCCCCCTCAGACCCTAAACCTTCTTCACGTGACTTCTCTATGCCCTCTTGACCATTGTTACTTGAACCACAAGTTCCATCTCCAACCACGTTTTTCCCCGGATTCTGATCGTTATTGTTGCTCAACGGAGCTGCTTGAGACTGATCACATACAAAACAATCAGAATCAGAATCAGAATCAGAGTCTGATTCTGATCCAGAACAGACCAGATCGCTACTTGACGAATCATCATCTGAATAAGGAATCACAACCAATTCCTTATGAACAAACTGGTTAAGACCGCTAGTGAATTCTACAAGAGATACAAAGTAATCACGATGAGATTTTGCTAACTGATCCCTAGCACCTCTCGCTGCTCTGATCAAATCCTCCCTCTCCTTACACAGATTCAACAATGGAGTATTATTATCTCCCTTGAAACCAACAATACCCATTAATCTCTTTTTTAAAAAAACAACAATACCCATTAAACTTAAGCTTCTTCGATGAATCTCTCTCAAAACCCTAATTTGATTTCCTCGCTTTAACAACCGATCTTTAATAATGATGATTAACTTTTTTGTTAGTGTTGATAAATAAAATTTAGAAAAGTAAATTTGTAGCTAAATGGAAAAAAAGGAAAATTCATCGTAAATAAGGCTTTTTAAGAGGTACTACGGTTTTTGATTCGTTTTATAACCCAAAAAAAAAACATTAGATCTGAGTTTCCGAAGATAACACAAGGTTATTGTTCAGATCGGACAAAACACAAAAAATCAAACAATTCAATCTAAAAACAAAGACAAAAGAGATTGTGAATTTACCTGTCGTGAACCAGCTTTACCCGTCTGTAGAAATGGGACAATAGATATTTCACTTGAACGTTTTTGCTAACACAAATATGTGTTTTAGCTTAGCCCTCACGGCTTTTCAGAGACTTCAATCTTGGATGATACCTTGTTGATTCGAAAGGCAGCGATGCACAAAGTAATATTACCGATCACAGTTAGCCTGCCTGAAGCACGACCAACATCTAATAATCCATCCCCCACCATTACAACATTCAGTGAGAGTAAAGAAGACAAAACAAAACACACTTAAGCAAGAGCTTAGCCAGTGTAAAACCAACCAGATAATCTGATAACCAAAGAGAAACAGAGTTATAGGCAAATTGAGAGTAAAAAAAGTTTAGTTGACCTCAAGAGATTCATCATTGTAAAAGAAATGCCAAGTGCATGCACCTGATCAAGAACAACAACAACAAGTCTATCCTTGAACTGAAAAAGCTCAGAAACTGAAATTATGTGCAAAGCTATCAAAATACAAAAGCATCTAGGAAAAACAGCAAAGAGAGCTCTTACCATTCCCCATGAGAGACCTTTCCAAGACTCATAACCCTTTCTTTCTCCATATTTCCACACCAACGCCATAGCCCGTGATCCTTTAGTACCAAACAACAACAACCAGAATTAGGAAGAAGAAGATCACATTTTCTAGTATGTTAGCGCATTTTTTTTTAACTCAATCTGGCTTTGAAATTAAGTTTATATACGAAGTAATCACAAATTTCAATTTCTTTATTCAAAGTCTCGATCTTTGAGATCAGTCTTAAAACAAACTATGGAGATTCTCATTCTGGTTTGACCTGAGCACATGAATACTAACAACACCAGATACACTAACGTGCCACTATAGATGAAATTTGAAATCAAATAGGAGGAGCAAGGGGAGAAGGAGAAGAACCATTCGACAACGCTGGAAACATGAACTGCCCAAGTTGGTAAAGACAACGCATTAGCCGGTTCGTTCAGCACCGCCGCCATAGCACTAGACTCTGGTCCCGTTGCGATGAACGCAGCCGCCACCAAACCGGTTCCGATAAGACCCGACAACGCAATTGGGTCATGGGTTAAGGTTGTGAGAGGAGAAGATGAACTGGTCTTGATCGGAATTCGCCGGTAACTGGGTTTCGCACAGCATGCAGAAGAGAACGGTGGCTGTTGAAGCTATTCGCCCGAAACTGGGTTTCCCCAAATTTCAATTTTCAATTTCGAAGTTCTGGTTTAATTTAAACCGGGTTTGCCTTCGAACCGGGTTTTAGTATTTTGGGTAAATTTAGTTCAAAATATAAAGAGTGGTATTAAACTTGTATTTTTGAAGATTTTAGAATATTTTTAACAAATTGTTTGGAATTGTCAAACATTTTTTATTTACAAATTGTTTGGAATTTTCATATAATATTTATGATTAATAAAATACAGATTTTTTTATATAATTTTCATATAATCTGCATATGTTTTGATTTGAATTTTTAAATACAAAGATATATTACTTGATCTATAAAAATAAAATGTGTGTTATAATTTTCACATTGGCGGATTGGTAAAACTAAATTTATATAGCTGATAAATTAATAAATTTTATTTGTTCATAACTATAATATTAAAATCACTACTTCATATTTTACATAATAATAATGCAAATACAACAAACAAACAATATAAAACTAGACCACTAGACCCTTTATCTCTTGAGTTAGTTGGTGCATTCGGTACCACTAGACCACTTATGTCAACAATTTTAATGTAAAATCAAACAGCTTTTATATCTCTTAATCTTGAACGACCATCGACCCTAATCATTTAAAAAGGATTAAATCATAAACTATCCCTAATCATTTTAAAAGGATTAAATCAGAAACTATCCTTAATCATTTTACTTAATAGAAACTATCCGTAATCATTTAAAAAGGATTAAATCAGAAACCATCCTTTTTTATTGGCTCCACTGGGGCCATATGAAACGACGACCTCGAGTGAAATCTCGCCGACATACCGGTTCCTATGCGATCGGAAGTGATTTTCAAACTTCTCTATATGACGAGAAACATCACAAATCATAGGGGAGTTCTCGTCATCTACGTATCCTTGGATCCGGCGACCATTGCTGATTAATTTTAACCAAAACCAATGAGGGAATCAAGCTCAAGAAATCATCTTCATACATGTATATATATTGTATTTTTAAAAGTATGCAATGTTTTAATAAAGTTAACTATTATAATAGAATTATTAAATCAAAATTTTTAACTCTCTCTTACCTCCAATTTTTTTTGAGAAATACTCATCATTATATTTAGTTCTAGTGAACCAAAATATAATTATTTAATGATCATTATTATGTTTCTTTAATTTAAAATTTTGTAATTTAATGATTTTCTGTAGAAAAAAAATTTGATATTCCATTTCCAAAAAAAAATTACTACAAAGAGAAAATCATTAGAATTTAACCTAGCAATATAGCTTAAATTAAGGTGAAAATAAAAGAGCTTATTAATTAAATTAATATTTGGGATTTTTAATTGATACTTTAAAAATAAATTTGCAATTTAATTATTAAATGTTGTAGGTAAATTTTGAATATCATAGTAAATTTTATTTTTGTCTTTACTAATATTTTTTAGAAAACTGGTGATATTTTGTTGATTTGAATAAATAAAGTGTATTATTGACATTTAGGAAATTTTTTTGTTATATATGTATTTTTAAGGAAAATTTCAAATATACATCTTTTTTAATACCATTTTAGAAATACCATTTAAAAAAAACTTTATTAAAAACATATTTTCAGAAAGTTTTCATAGTTTTATTATTATTACATAAAGTAAAATATATAAACATAACTAATACAACAACCCACGCATATGCGCGGGATATTACCTAGTTATTTATAATAATTTACAATCTCTTGTTGTTCAACCAATAATTTATAAAAATTACTTAAAATCTACTATTATTCAAAATATCACAACTTTTTTAAAAAATGCTACTTTGAATGATTTTACAAAACTTTTTTTTATAAGTAACTTTTTCTCCATAAGACCATAACTTAGGGGGTGTTATTGAATGAAGAATTTTAATGGATTTCAATTAGTAGTGGATTTTAGAATTCAATAGATTTCTAATGCATTAACGTGGATTTGTTGTCATTATTAAGTGGATTTGAATGGCATTACTAATGGATTTGAAAGTCATTCTACTGGACTTTCTTATTTTTGAAGTTAAAAAAAAATAAAAATAAAATTATCCATAATTATGTTGTTATCGAAGCACCTAAGGTAAATAAAATGATTAACCGATTATATTTCATGAACTGAACCGGTTATCTAACCGCTAATCAGTTGGTTTGCAAAGTTATGGTCATGTTAGCATAATTATGTTGGTGTTCTTTTGCCAATGTCATATCAGTCACCTATATGAAACAAATTAAAAGTATAAATACTGCAGCCACTGTTTTGTTACAGAAGACTTCAAATGCCTACAATCGATTCATAGAAATTATGGTCATTAGATAAAATGTAACAAAAGAAGATTAAACATATGAAATAAACTATGGCCATATAGTATACATATACAAATGCAAACTTAGTTTACAATTCGAAGGCAATACAGATTATATACTTCTTGAGGTATTCTTCTTTGCCTCACAGAAGAAGAAATCAATGGAAGCAAAGGAACACCAGAGCATAAATATCAAAAGAAGGAATAGATAAACAACCAATTAAGCAAGCTCAGAGGAGAGGCTGAGAGCACAAGATAAGCTTTCACAAGTTACCACCATGCTGGCACTACAGGTACTTACTTAACCAGCAGCCAAATCGCAAGAGCAAGACCAACGATTCCAAGCACATATATAAGCATCGACATGCATGAGCAACCACTTTTCATGCTCTTGTTCATCACGGCAACGCTCTTTTGCACTCGCTGTCATCATCAAGAAACACAAAACAGGCGACATCAAATCCAAGACGAGATGCAAATCACATTAAACTTGAAAAGTTGTTGCTTTTTTTATGATTAAAAAGGCAACTACAAGGAGCTTCTTATAGACCAGTGCATTTCTAAAATCACTCGTGTGCCTTCCTATTGGTCTTTAGCTTATCATTGGTAGTCTAAGTCATCCCGCATGGAAGAAAGCCAGATTTCATTAGAAAACGAAATTCAAAATCACCAAGAAAATTAGCAATGAACCGCATGCTGATGCATACAATTAGCCTTGTCTGCAGAGTGAGCTCCTCGTTGACAGCGAGAGCAATTTGCTTGGTACTCGTGGCTGTTTCCTCCAACTTCTCAAGTCCCTCGTCTTGTCCTACTCATGGAAATAAAATACAATCAAAAGGGAAATCATTATAGAAGGCAATATCATAACCATGGACCTAGAATAGTGTGACATACCACAACTCACCTCTCATAACTTGCCGTTGAAATCCAACAATTCCATGGTTGTCCATGCCAACGTACAGCGCTGCTATATTTACTATTGAATAATTTTTTTTTTGTTGCCGTCATCAATAAATGCAAACCAAACCAAACGCTTTTATTTTGTTAGTCCCAAGAGTAGCAAACAAACTCACGAGTACCATAGAGATAAACCGCCCTCAATATCAACTGGCACAAAAGCAAACTTGTTAATACTTCTATCAGGCTTTCAAAAGCACTGCATTTGATTCACTTTAACCTCAGGATGCTCTGAAGCCATTGTTGTGCCTCTTTTCCTCCACAACATTGATCCCTGCATCCAAAGAAATTGATAGATGGGATCTGTAAGAGATCAAGTCTGATAATTGATAGATGAGATATGTAACTCCTTTCTATCACAAATTTGATATCCTTCCTGCAAATCCAATCAGAGTATAGAGGAAAGACAAAAGCAAGCATATGGTATGATATCATACTCACCGCTAAAGCAAAAGACTCTTCAACACTCTTTGACTTCAGCTCCTCTCTACTTTCTCAATGAATCCAGCCACATGAGAGTACAATTACATGGGCTGATATTAATCTTTGGTCTCTTCCCTGTAAGAAACCAGAACCCATGTAAGAAAAAATAACGTGTGTATGAATCTGAAATATAGTAGCCAACCAGAGCAACCAAATGGTGATGGTGAACACGGTTGACTTGTTGTTGTTACTGCTGCTGCTTCTGGTTATGCTTCAACCTCTGAATTTGATAGGCAAAATCAGATTTGAGGATCTGAAAACTGTGTCGAGCCCCAAAGTGAAAGATCAAGATCGCATAAACAGTGGTTTTTTGGCCAGAGCCATCTTGTATTTCCTTAATTCTTACATTAATCTCCTGAATCATTTTTGAAAAGAGAGGGAAAAATAGAGAGATTGAAATACTTGAGAAATATGTCAGATTGTGTTTGTTCTCTTTTCTGAGTAAAGTCCATTAAAATCTAAAATGACACCAAATCAAATGGACATTGAATAACAGAGTTTTTTTATGTATTCTAAAATCTATCAAATAAATACATAATCCAATAACACCAGATTTTAATGGACTTTTTAAATACCTAATTCACTTGATTTCAAAATACATCAGATTTCTTTAAAATACAGTGTTGAATAACACCCCCCCTTAGTATTATGTGTTTAGACAACTTGTTTCACTACATCGAAAATGAGTTAATTCATGAATCATCACCACTTTTCTCAAATATTTGTCGTCCTTGATTCTTTTCTTGTATTGATGCTGCTTCTATAATCAGCTTCTTATGTCCTCGTGCACTCTACAAATTGAAGTGGACGTGCCGGTAACCACTATATGGTATTATACATCAAATAAACTATATATCGACCATCGTTCAAGGTTATACACTGGTTCTTAATTCAATAAAGGTTATTAATTGGTCTCCACCACCTTTCTCTATCTATGCATTCCCAACCCCCCTGACTACGTCATGCGCTATCTTCATTAATTATCCATTTCGCTCCATCAACTAAAAAGGTTAAGAGATTTTGACATTTTGCTACATCTCCAAAATGACTGACTTTGTAGTTACTACTATACATTTGGGGTCTATAGAACTACTATAAAACTTCAATTGTTCTTAATTTGTTTGTAGAAGCACCTATCACTTTTTTTTTTTTTTTTTTTTTTTTTAAATGACATCGATATGAATTACATTTTCTTATGTCACAGACTAGGAAAAATTGACAAAATGGAGTTTGGCATAAATCTCAAATATTGTATTGAATTATATTACAAGAAGAAGTTCCAATTGTTTGTATAATCAAAATGTGAAGTGAAATTAAATTACATTGTTAGATGTTTTTTTTTCGTTAGACCAGATCATAACGAGAGTGAAACCCATCAACGACATTACCACCGTCTGCAAAATACAAATCTCATTAGTAATCATAACAGGTTTGTTTATATAATGTGAAGACTGAAGACGATCGATGTTGTTGAAACTTACAGATATAGCAGGAGGAATCCCCACAAGAGGATCTTGAAAGAACTTAGTTGCAAGCGCTAGTGCCAAAAGGCTACTCTGCATTCCTAAGACATTAAGAAAAAAACACGTTTCTCTGCTCAAATCTTTTACTAACCACAATCGTAAATTTTTGAAAAAAAACACGTTTCAAATACCAAAAGTTTAGTACCAGTTTCATAGGACAATGTTCTTTGCAAGGCTTTTGCGTCTGGGGAGTTACTAAAGACGGAACCCGTAAGGAAATATCCAGCGAGGAAAGCAGAGAGATGAAACATTGTTACTAGTAACAAAATGGTGGCTCCGAACGGAGACATGACCGAGTTTATGTTCAATGCCAGTGGTGCTCCAACACAGCAAGCCGTGTCAAGAACCGATAGAATTGGGAGAAACGGTCGGATTGCATTAGATACTTTCGGGAACAACCTGTAGAAGAAGCCAAGAAGACACAAAAATCAGAAAGAAATGTTTTTAAGCTCTGAGAAATAACATGTGCTAATGCTATAGTTGTAGCTTTTAGTCTCACTTGTTTAATAGTAATCCTGCAGCGATTGGTGCGATAACGACCTGGAGAATGCTGGATATCATTCCTTTTACATCAACGGGTAGTTTCTTCCCAATGAGCAACAGTGAAAGCATTGGTGTGATAAGAACTGCAGTAGCGGTTGATAGAGATGTCATGACGATGCTAAGCGGTGCCAGTGCTGGATCAGTTAGGAAAGTTGCGTAGTTTGATAACTGAGCTCCACTAACACATGAAACCAACATTATTCCAGCACCTGAGATTGAGAAAGATCAGTCAATATACGATCTGCAAAGAGTCTTGAGAGTAATATAAGAGAGAGAGAGAGAATGAGCTGTTAACCTATTGGAGTTGGGAGATGGAAAAGAGAAACAGCAGCTAGGCCAAAAACGAAACCTAAGAGAGGCTTAATGAGATATTGTCCAACATAACCAAGGAGAATAGCTTTTGGTCTTTTGAAGGCTTCAAGAAAGTCTTTCTCATCTGAATTGATACCAACCGCAAACATCAAGAACCCTAAAGCGGGTACAAAATACCTAAAAGAGAGAGAGTAAAGATTTTAGAAAAACCTAATGTCTAGTACTCAAATTCAAAGACCAAACTAAACCATTGTTCTAAGAATTCCATGAATGATATATAGCAAGAACCTCGACGTAAACCATGTGAAAGAAGGAGGATAGAGAAGAGCTAATATAGTACTCGCCAACACTACATGAGGAAGTATAGAGTTTGCTTTCTTCAGTGTATCCATTATAGAAACCTTCTCACTGAACATCTGAGACACAAAACAAAACATCCTCTGATTCAGCTAGCCACAACTAAATTCATGTAACAACAGGGATCATCAGAAAATGAGTAACAAAGTAGCAGAACTGTGATTTAGCTAATCAGATTTTCTATATTTAGTGCCAAAACCACAATTTTGACTTGAAGATGTCTCACACATCATGTAACGATCAAATCTAAAAGTACAGTATCTAACACAGAAAAGGAAAGATCACCTCAAATGAATCAGCTCCAGGATTCAAACCCATATCCGAGAACTTATCAGATGCATAACTACGCCACAAATTCCTCGATCCGCCAACTGTGTATCGATTGAAAAAAAAAAAAAAAAAAAAGGTTGGATTTTTCAGATACCCAAAAACCAAAAAAAAGAGAGCCTGAGATCGATTGGCATAAGATGAAACAAAACCTTGAGAAACCGGTTTAATGCGAAGTGGAGAGTTCGTGAAGGTATTGTTGTTAGGCGGGAAAACTTGAATCTGTTGGCTGCGATGACACACAGCTCGTGGTAGAAGACGAAATGTTGGCTTTACATGTAGTACAGTTTCTATGGGATTGATCACGCTCATTTTTGTTATCTTCTTTCTTTTGACTTGGTTGATGAATTTAATGGGCGAAACAAAACCCCCCGAGAGTTCTGGGAGAAGAAGAAGAAGAAGAAGATTCAGGAACCTGGCAACAACATCACAAACAAAACCCGACCCAAACCGGTCTAACCCGTTTAGAGTTTAACGGGCTGGGTCTCTTTGGGCCTGACAAATGTAAAGGGAATATATACTTTTTATTTTATTTTTTTTATTGTGTGGTGAGAATTAAGACGCAATTAAAAAAATAAGTGGTAGGGTTAAAAACAAACATCGGTACAAGCAAAGTCACAACAAAATCGAGGAGAAATTTTCCTCAGTGCGATTTGCCCCACAAAATTGGCTCTCTTCTTCTTCTTCTCTCTCACATCAATTTGTTTTTTTTTTTATTTTCTTTTTTTCTGGGTTCGATTGCATTTGATCTTATTCGAGTTTCCGATCACTGGGTTTTCCCGGTTTAATCGGAAAAATCCAGTGGATCAGGTTTTTTTGTTTCCTTGTCTGCTAAGTGTTTATCTCTCTTTTCTGTTTCTGGGTTTATTGTATTCGATGACTGTTCCTGAGGAAGAAAATCCGGTTCTTGAGCTGCGGATGAGAGTCGAAGAAGAAGAAGAAGAAGAAGAGAAGGGCTCCTATGTGAAATTGAGCGAGGGTTTAGAGAAAAGACAAGAACCAGAGCTGGAGACGGAAGATGTAGAAGAAAAGATTGATTCATCGCCGCTTTGGTTTTGGTTCAAGCTTTCTGTTTTATTCGTTGTTCTTGCTGCATTGGCTATCGTGGGTTACATTTGGATCGGTCCTTTAATCATGGATAAGGTTTGAATTTTTAAACTTTTTAAATCAGTTTCGAGTTTCAGCTCATTCTTCGTTGTTGCATGAGTCATGAGTGTGTTTATCATTCCCAAAAAGTTTGATTCTTTGCTTGAGTTAAGTTTATTGCGTTTCATCGAGGTTTAGATCATTGATTTCAGGATGAGAGTTGGATCAATTTAATCACTTTTAATCAATATCTGCTATGAGGCATTGCAATCCCGTTGTATGTAGCCTGCATGCTTATAGTCTGACTAGATTTGAGGTTTTAACTATCTCCATGATGTTAATGCTTGATGTATCTCCCCTGTTTCTTGCTTTAGAGATTTGTATTTGTAATGTGATTTTGCTATCTTCCTAACAAGGGGAATTATCTCTTAACTTGCCTGGTTCTGCTTCTGCAGGAGCTTATCCCGATTATACAATGGGAGATAAGGACTTTTACACATCCAGTGTGTGGTCTTCTTGTATTTGCATCCGTGGCAATTTTCCCGACAATACTTCTTCCATCGACACCATCAATGTGGATTGCTGGGATGACTTTTGGTTATGGCTATGGGTTTCTACTAATTATCTCTGCTGCTTCTGTTGGTGTGTCGCTACCTTACTTTATTGGACAACTCTTTTGCCATAAAATTCAAGTATGTGTCAACCACTCAATAGCTCCTTCCTTTTTCCCTTGAATCAATCATAGTATCCAAGTTTTATTTTGCTAGAAAGTTATAATGTAGTTTTAGAAAATAAGAAGCTTCTCAGTACATAGACTTAAAACTTCGTTATCTTGGTCCAATACTTAAACCTGTCAGGTTGAGAAACTAGGATTAACATTGTTTTCCTTTTCTCAAAATGATGTCTTTGATCAATAGAATGTAGCTGGATTAACATTGTTTTCCTTTTTCTCAAAATGATGTCTTTGCTCAATGTAGTGGCACTTGTGAATGTAGCTGGATTAACATTGTTTTCGTTTCCTCAAAGGCTTTAATGATGGCTTTCATGAATGCAGCTGCTTAAAACTGGCATATTTCTTAAATCTGCTTGCTTCTTTTTTGTGATTGTGCAGGGATGGCTAGCTAGATATCCTGATCAAGCAGCCGTTTTAAGAGCTGCCGGTGAAGGAAATTGGTTTCACCAGTTTCGATTAGTAACCTTAATCCGGGTTTCTCCATTTCCTTACATTCTTTATAACTACTGTGCTGTAGCAACTCGTGTTAAGTATGGTCCTTACATAACGGGATCTCTCTTAGGCATGGTGCCTGAGATTTTTGTCGCTATATATACGTAAGTCAGGTTTCTTTCTCTTCTTGTCAGTTCCAAAACATTTTGTAAAGCCCAATACTGTTTAGAGCAATTATCATTTCACCTAATCAGCAGATAACGTCCAAAAGGAATCATCCTTAACAATAATATCATAACATTTCATTCATTATTGTACAACAGTCTTATATTGGGTATAGGCATCTAGCTCTCTATAAGTTTAAATGTTTAACTGTTGAAGTTAGTCCTTGTTCACTGTTGGATCGTGCAGTGTCACTGATCAGTCAAATGTCTCGTGTCTGTGTGTTGCAGAGGGATTCTTGTAAGGACATTAGCAGAAGCATCTTCTGCAGAAGAGCAGGGTCTCTCGGTCACACAGGTTATTCTCAACATATTCGGCTTTTTAGCAACAGTGACTACAACGATTCTCATCACAAAGTATGCGAAAAGACAGCTGGAGACTATGAAGAAAGAGGAGGAAGCATTGTTGCAGTAAAACTGTAAAAAAAACCACGTGACAAACTCTGAGCTGCTTTAAGTCTCTTCTGCTTTCTTTTGTATCTGAAACATGTCTTGTCTCCATGCACAGTACAGGTCTTATTCCAAGATGTGAAAGAGCGTTGGTTATTTTTGTCCTTGGTTCTTCTTCATCTCTTTCATTAACCAGCTTAAATCAGAAGGAAAAATAAAGGGTTAACAAGTATGAACAGAGAGAAAAAAGCTAACAATGTTTTTTTTTTTTAAATGTAATTATTGTAGTCAATTTGACATGAATGAGAAGAATCTTGTATTGATTTATCTTTTAACTTTGTGGTGGATACTAATGGTTACTTTTTCGTGTCTGTCCAATCAAAACAATGTTACTTAAAGCTTGTCAGGGTGACGTTTTATATTTTGAATGTAACATAGAAGATTCTTTGGAACATATTAAATGATGGTTAGAAGAAGAAATCTATATATGATTATGGAAAGAATTGTCATGTGGATCATGAGCCCAATTAAATGAATAAATAGACACCAATTAAGATGTAGATATCATAACAACATACATGATTTACACGTATGTGTGTATTAAGAGATTTTCAATTTTTCTATATATTGTTAAAGTTTCTTTTTACTATCTCTCTAGAAAAAGTTCAACAAACAACAACACACCAAATAAATGTGATATTTTTTTTTTGTACATCTCTCAAAAGTAGCTTTGGTCCAAAACCCAAAACTCATTGAACAAAACTAATGCCTAAAAAACATATAAAGATTTTGAAAAAATTTGTCCTACCCCAAGAAACCAAAAAAAAAATTGAAAATTTGTCCTTTTCTTTTTTACACAAATTTGGGTCTTTGTGTACCCAACATTGAACCTATTAAATGTCAAACTTTTGCTTACAACAAAAAAAAAATTAAAAAAATGAAAATTGATGGATAAAGTTATTAAATTCACAGTCAACGTCACGCTGTCTGTTTGTGTGTCCACTTCTTCTCATTCTCATATGAACTTGATTTCAAAAATACTAAAAATATCACTTATTTATATAAATCATTTTGATTACGTTACTTAAAAAAAAAAAAAAAAAAATTTAATCGCAGTGGAGAAGCCTCTATTGTAATCCACATACACACTTACAAATTACAATTAAGATGATGATGATTCATTAAAATATTAGAGTAAAGTAGTAAACAACAACCATATGGTTATATACTTATATAAAAGACAAATAAATTAAATTAAATTTTACTGAGAAAGCGCATATTGTCAGGGTCTCATACAGAAGAAAAAGTTGAATACAACCGTTAGTGGCAGATTCCGTAAATAAACTAAAAAGTGGAGGGTAAATAAAGATCCCCGCCGGAATTCCAGTCTCGTCGAATTCGAAAGCCCAGTGTGTAAAAAGCTCGCAGTCCCAGACGCGCCTCGAAGCAGCAGCCACGTAGGAAGAAAAAAAATTAGACTCTTCCCATTATAATTTACTAAAACAACCCTAACGCTCTCTCGTTCATAAGGATACTATCGTCTTTTCAAAGTGTCAAATTAGAATTCAAAAATTTTCGAGTCGTTACAAAAACCGGAGCGTCTTCCATGCTTTTGTGCTTGGAGTACGTTTTTTTAAAATACGGTGTCGTTTTTGGCATTTATTATATTAACAAAAATAACATTTACTCCATTTTGTCTGTTTGTCTCTAAACCAAAAAAAAAAAAAAACTCTGGAAACAGCGAAATTTGTGCCGTTTATTTCCTTTCCTGCCTTCTCCTTCTGCTTCCTTTGGTTCTTCATCAGACCCAATGAAATTTATCAGAGAGATTCCTCTGATTAAAAAAAATTAGGGTTTTTTCTTCTGAACCGATTCAGAGTTTGTTGCATTTTCCCCAACGAACGAAAGAGAGAAGAGAGAAAGTGACTGTGGAGGTTTTTTAAAGAGAGAGAGAGAGAGAGAGATGGAGATGGATGAAGATATGGAAATCGAGACAATGGTGTATCAGGTTAGAGAGATCGATCTTGAGTACGAGTTTGATGCGGCGAGATGGTACGATTTCACTCGTGACGAGTTACCGGCCGAGTCTCAACTCGCTGAGTTCTGGTTTCACTCTGCTCCTTCCTACGCTCCTTCTCGTGAGTCTCTCTCTCTCTCATTCATTGTTTTATTTATCTTAGTAATGACAGTTAAAAAAAACCTAACAATTTCTTAAGTCCGTTTCTATGATTTTTGGAATTTGCTTTGTGATGATTAGCTTCAATGGTTCTCCTTTTGATTTTTCAATTCTATATTTGGATCCTACATTTTCCATTTTGTTTCTGATTCTTTGTGTGAATTTGTTGTCAACTCTTTTGTGTGTTTTCAGCTTTTGTAACAAAACTTTTACTTAGAGAGGAGGAGGTGTATGATGACAAGACTGAGGCATCTACGAGATCAGAAGATGAGGAAGTCGCTGCAGCAGATGTTTGGGATAAGAATAGAAGAATCTTTCAGCAACGGAATCATTTAGCTTCAAATTTGAGTAACAAGACAGGTGACTATGTGATAGCTTGATTATCTACATTGCATCTCTTAACTAGCTTACAAGTTGATTATGGTTTTGGGATTTAGTTTACTGAAGTAGGAATAGAAGCATTATGTTGAAAGACTACAAGATTTGGTTTTTTAGATTCTTAAAAGTTGTCTTTTTGCTTTTTTTAACAGGAAGTGGAATGCGTTCTGGGATTTTTTCCTCACAACAAGGTAGTAATTTGAAGAAAGTTCCAATTCAACCCATTTGCAAAGGTGATCATTTTTTGCTATAATGCGATGCATCTACACGCCAATTATGGCTCTTTCATTTTTTGTTGAAACATCACCAGTTGACGTGTATTATCAGTTCCATTTTTTTCTTTAACCATCAAATGTGGTCCATCTTACTTGTGTCCATCTTTGGTATATACTTTATTGATCAAACTTGTTGCCTCTTTTAAAATACCTACGTATTCTTAATTTCTTGTGGTCTCACTTTTGTCTACTTCTATCATCAGGGCCGACGGTTAGCAATCACAAACACACTGATAAACCAAAATTCCGAGCTAAGTCTAGCACTAGACCAACTCCAAGGAGCTCAACGTTAATGAGACCTACTGCTAGCCAGTTAGCAAAACAAATTAATGCCAGGTAAAGAATCTTGGTACTTCTCTACTTGTCAACTTAATATTTTACTCATCTAATATGTTGCTTCTTTTGCTGGTATAGTAAATCTCATATGCAAGTGGATCAAATTCTTGATAAAGGCAATTGTGGGACATCTGGGACCGAAGTTCAAGCGTCTAAAAGACAGAAGCTTGATGGAGGTCTTCTGCGTAAGGTAGAGTATTCAGCAGTTATCCGTTTTATTTCTTGTCTTTTCTTTTCTTATAGGGTGACTAACATGGTACTCCGAGTTGAACAGTGTATAGTTCCTTTTAACTAGGTACTAGGTATATCTGAGTAAAGTAGTGGCAATAAAAGTCATTTGTTCACTGTTTCAGGTTGCTGATACAAAGCAGGAAATGAGGTTTATCCACAAGATACCAAAGAAGGTTTGCTTTCTATTGCTTGAATACTCTTGTTCTTGTTTATAGTGTTTTTAAAATCAAATCATTTAATTATTTGCTAAATGGTTATGCAGGATACTACTCTTGATAAAAACGCACAACAAGCCAGGGCAAAGGTTACTATCCCACATGAGCCTGATTTTGCTACATCACAGAGGGCTCACAGGATACGGTTAGAAGCTAAATGTTTGCTCAAAGTGTACTGTTACTGGAAACGTCACATCTTACTTAATACTTTGCTAATGATCAATTTCAGGCACAAGACTGATGCGAAGTCAGAACAGGACTCAACAACTGTATATAGATTCAAAGCACGCCCATTTAACCGAAAGGTTTGTAACTTCATATCTGCTACTAAGAAATGTGGTATGGAAATGATTGCATTATTGAGCTCGCGTTTGTGATCTGTAGATATTTGATGCTCCATCATTGCCTATCCGGAAAAAGAGCACTCCAAAACTACCAGAATTCCAAGTAAGCATGGCAAATGAAATTGTTACAGTTGCTATAGTGTTTCCACATCTTATTCTGTTGTCAGGCTTTAGATTAAATTTATTGTCATTTCTTATCAGGAATTCCATTTGAAGACTTCCGAAAGGGCTATGCAACATTCATCAGCAGTAACAACAAGGTCTCATCAGGGGAATGATGCGTATAAGGTAGCAACAATATTTCTTTATCTTTGTTTATCCTGTGTCCTGTGATCTTACCTTTATCTTACCTTTCATCTAAACAACTTGATCCTTCTCAAAGCGCTGCCTCTTATATGATCAAATTTTCTTTTTGACAGGGGTTAGACAAATCTAGTATAAGTGATGTGTTTGACGGTGCTAGCAGGGAAAATAGGAGGTATGAAACCATAAATCAATAGAAAATTAAGAAGGATTGCTTGATTTCTTACTTCAACTTGTATTTGAGGTGAATGTCAACTTAAAAGTTGAATCTTTTTCTGCAGACCAACCGCAATGGATATACCCAAGCATGATGTCTCAGAAGGAAACCATGTTTTTAAAGCTCGCCCACTGAACAAGAAGGTACTATCCTTTTTCGAGTCTCATTCGCTTGCATTACAAATTTCACACCTAATATTGGTTTTCACTCCTGCCAAAATAGATACTTTCAAGCAGAGGAGACATGGGAATTTTCAAAAACACCAAGCGAGAAACAACTGTGCCTTTGGTATGGATAGTCTTACCAATTATTTTTTGCCCTTGATCTTCTGATATATTTATGAATGGAGTTTCCTAATGAGTACTTGAACTGTTTTTTGAAATCCTACACAGGAGTTTAGTTTTCATTCAGAAAAAAGAGTTCAACCAGATTTACCAACAGACCTTTTCAGCAAGGTATATAGCTCATGGTTTCACATATGATCTTCTTGAAAACGCACTTTAGTTATTTTAATAGTCTCCTAGTTATTGACCTGGTTCTGTTAACCCACAGCTTTCCATCAAATCCGAGCTCCAGTCTACTGATGGATCTCGCACAAGATTGTTTCAACCAAAGGTGCAGCTTGATAACACAATTTCACTTTATTTGTTTTTTTCCATCTTCCAAGTCCAATTATTGACTTGCAATCTTTTCTTGGTATAAGGTCTCGAAGGAAAATAGAATGAACCCTTTCCAAGCTAGGAATGAGGTAAGCTCTAAACTTATTAAAAAAAAAAGGATCTTGCAACTTACCACTGAGGTTTCCTAATTTCTTGAATCGATCCGTTACAGGTAACAAGAACGGCCGCAGGAAAAACAGTCCCTTCAGCTGGACAACAGATACAATTTAGTAATAACGGAATAATCCCCGAAACAAACCAGCAATGGACCCCTAGGAGGTAAGCTAATAAAGTCAATTCTGCAACCACTAACTTTCAAAATATGCATCTGATCAAATTTGGAACAACATATATACTTACATCTTTTGTTGTCATTGTTATATCTAATTTTGCAGGAGCTTAGGCATTCGCTGATGGTACAGATTACACATTCGTAGGATCTGGAATCATCTCCTTATATGTACATTGGATATCGTTCTCGTCTCAGTCTAATCTTGTGGTATAACTCCTCCGGCGCAATGCTAACATGTTGAAGTCCAAAGAAATAGACCATTTTGTCTTGAAGACAAAGGTAGAAAAGGAGAAAGCGAAGCAAACCGGATTCTTGAGTTTCTCCTAATAAGAGCCATATATTGCATCGCCCTCTCTTTTTACTTTCTTCGGCATCTGTTTTACAGTTAGTAGCATAAAAAGGAGAAACAGAAAATGTAAATCAGAAAATACTTCCAAGTTCTTAATACAACATGTGGTTCATAGATCTACAAATATCTATCTTGGTTACTCTCTCGTCTTTTTTTGTAATCTCTATCATTACTTCAGAGATATTGTAAACAATTTAGAAAATGGAGATAAGAATTTGTTTCTTACAATATCACAATGACACACGAACACAAAAAAAAAAGAAACTCTTAAATAGAGTTTTACATATAAAAGACTTGTTCCTTTCCCAAACACACAAACTTAATCCTTTTTCTCAGACACCAATTCCTCTTGTTTATTCCCAAACAACTTATGCTCAATATGTTGAGCAAATGTCCTTGGAGGAAACTTAGCCGGACACTCAGCACTCACCATCTCCGGCATCGGCTTAAGAACAATCTTATCCTCTTTGTTCTCAGACACCAATTCCTCTTGTTCATTCCCAAACAACTTATGCTCAATATGTTGAGCAAATGTCCTTGGAGGAAACTTAGCCGGACACTCAGCACTCACCATCTCCGGCATCGGCTTAAGAACAATCTTATCCTTTGGTGGTTCACAAAACACAGCCCAAGACACCCTAACCTTCTCCTTATTCACCAACCCACGATGAAGTATACTCTTAAACTTCCCATTACTTAGAATCTCCAAAGTATCTCCAATGTGCATCACAATTGAATCAGGAACACACTTTGCAATAACCCATTGACCCTCGTAGAAAAGCTGCAAACCAGGAACCATGTTGTGTAGAATGAAGGTTAAGGCGCTTACATCGGTGTGAGCTTCCACGCCAAGTGCTAGCTCAGGCTGAGGGCATTTAGGGTAGTAATTTATCTTCATTTGTAGAAGAAGCTCTTCTAAACCACCCACTTCTTTCTCTAGACGGTCAGGCTCTAAACCTAGACCGATAGAGAGAGCCTTAAAGACTTTAGTCGCTAGGGAACGAAGACACTTCGCGTACTCACTCGTTGCTTCACTACAATCATCCAAAAACGTTAACAAAAGATTATAAAATATAAGTAAAAGTGTAAAACAATCAAAAAGGCTTTACATGTAATCACTTGGTGTCTTAGGCCAAAGTGAAAGATCTCTCTTGTCTTCAGGATAAGCAAGATGAAAGAAGTAATCTTCCCACTCAAGTTGTCCACACGCGTTGTTAGCTAGTTTACTTCCATACCCTTGAATCTTCCCAGTAGCTTGATCGTTTGCATACTTCTCCTTCTCTTCAACGGGTAAACTGAAAAACTCCTCTCCAGCTTTCTTCAAACGGTCCATTAGATCAACGGGTATGCCATGGTTGATCAAATGCATAACTCCCCAATCCAAAGATGCCTTTTTCAGCTCCTCAATGCAACTCTCACGTATCTTTGGATCGTCTGACTCGATGTTTTGTAGATCGATCGTGGGAACTTGAGGACCGTCTTCTTTCTTCTCTTCTAAGAAAACATCGTTGATGCTCTCGAGCTCTTCTTTGGGACGAATGTACTCTTTTGGGATCGATACGATTCCGCTCTTTGCTAAACTCTCAACTCTTTCGACCGCAACCATATCTTCTTCTTGGTCTTGTTTCAAAGCAGAGTAAATTAATCGTTCTTACTTGTTGTTTGTCTTTTCTTTTTGAGTTGTTGTTCTTGCAAGTAAATGAAACATGCAAAAGCTCTTATATAGCAAATAAGTTTTGATAAGAAAATAAAGAAGAAGACTTACAAGTAAGGAATTAAGAAAATGTTGAGCTACCAGGTGGTTAGTGATATTGTGTGTGTGTGAGGAGGGTAAAGTGAGTGTGTTACACTTCACGGTCAACGGGTTAGGGTTGACTGATAGGTTTGTAAATTTGGTCTGTTAACAGGCATTGTTATGGGCTTTGGGTGCTATAAAAGCCCAATAGAATAAATCAATTTCTATTGTTAGACGTTACTTACTTAAAACGTCCTTGTGCACGTGCCTAAATCGTGTCTCCACGTGTCCGCCTCTACCACTAGATGTGTGTACAGTGTACAATGTACATCAGTAACCACATTTTTAATAAAACAATTTGACTGGTTTCAATTTCAAATTAGACTACAATTGTGTGTACAAGAATTAAACTACCTTCTTTTTTTCTTCTTTTCCAATGATAGCAAATTATTTTATTTTAATTTACAAAATACATATTTCTTAATTCTTCTTTAATCTGTTTATTGTTATGAAAGTGAATTAATTATTTAAAGTTTATAGTGCTATTTTATGCTACATATAATAATATGATATTAATACCAATAAATATTAAAAAATATGTATTGTTATCAATATCATCTTGCCATAAATAAAAAATAAAAAATGTTTAGATCAAATAAGATTTAGATTTTTAATTTTGAAAGGGAAAAATCAATGTAATGCTGACATGGATATTTTCTATTGACAAGGATGAGAGGAGGAATCGAAGAAAATATCAGAGAGATCTGCCTAGGAATTTATCTCCACACTTGTATTATCTCCTCAATTTTTTTTTTGGCCTCCAAATACTTTTTTTTTTTTTTGAAAGAATAATAATTAAAAAAAAAAAACAAAAAAATCAGAACAAATTTTGGAGCTCACAACAGTAAACTCATCTTCAACCACAGGTTCCCCCTTCCTTCTTACTGAAAAAAAAAAAAAAAACAGAGGAAAAGGGAGCTCCTTTTTTTTCTTCTCTCCCAGAGAAAAAAATGGGTAGCAAGATGTTGTTCAGTTTGACAAGCCCTCGAATTTTCTCCGCCGTTTCTCGCAAACCCACCACTTCTTCTTTCCCTCCTTCTTCTTCAAAGACTCAGTTGGATCAGCTCTGCCCTGCCAAATCAGTTTCCTTGAGAAGAAGGGTCTCCTTATTGCCTGCTAAAGCCACCACTGAGCAATCAGGTCTTGATTTTACCCACTTAGAGTCTCTAATTTGATCTCTCTGCTTACAAAGCTTCGAATTTGTTCTGAAAGTTGTAGCCTTTTAGAATTTTGTGTTCCTCTGAAAGCAGTGTTTTTTTTTTTCAGTGGCTAAATTGATAGTAGTAAGACTCGAACCCTGTTAAATTTCAACTCTTGAAGGGTTTTGATTTGGTTCAATGGCTATAGTTGTGTGAGTTTAGCAATCGTTGTTGTATTGGACTTCATTTGCAATGTTTAGAGTTTATCTCTGTTCTACATGTATGCAATTTCAAATATTTGCTATGAGGTTCTCTCATTGACAGTCTTTTTGTATTCGTTAGGGGGAGGAGGAGACAACGTGGATAGCAATGTTTTGCCATACTGTAGCATCAACAAGGCTGAAAAGAAGACAATTGGTGAATTGGAACAAGAGTTTCTCCAAGCCATGCAAGTAACGCTACTACATAAACCATCCTTTTATATACTTGCCAGATGCATTATAAATCTTCAAGAGACTGAGATTAGTGTTTGTCCTCCTTTCTTCTAGTCTTTCTATTACGATGGCAAAGCGATCATGTCTAATGAAGAGTTTGATAACCTTAAAGAAGAGTTGATGTGGGAAGGAAGCAGTGTTGTCATGCTAAGTAAGTAATTAACATGTTCATATCTTTGTTTTGGTTGCTTTAGGAGTTTAAAGTCCTGATCTTTGATTGGTTTTATGAAACGCGTAGGTTCTGATGAACAAAGGTTTTTGGAAGCTTCAATGGCTTATGTCTCTGGAAATCCAATCTTGAATGATGAAGAATTTGATAAGCTGAAACTGAAACTTAAGGTTCCATTTCCCTTTTTATTCCTTAATCAACATATAAGTCTCCTATGATTCCGTTTAAGGTTCAATTTTGTAATTCTTTCTGCTTCCATTAGATGGATGGTAGTGATATTGTGTGTGAGGGTCCAAGATGCAGTCTCCGTAGTAAAAAGGTAAAATGTTACATAAGACATTAAGACACATTGTTGAAAGTTTAAGACTGTGGAAAGATATTTGATTTACAATCTTTGTGAACTTTCTCAAAATGCAGGTGTATAGTGATCTCGCTGTAGATTATTTCAAAATGTTCTTGTTGAATGTTCCAGCAACCGTTGTGGCTCTAGGACTGTGAGTACTCTATACCGAATTCACTTTCAAATCAGTTAAACCGTAGGTCTTGTCTTTGCTAACCTGTTTTCCTTCAATTGGGGGGGGTACTTGCAGATTTTTCTTCCTGGACGACATTACAGGTTTTGAGATCACATACATCATGGAGCTTTCGGAACCATACAGTTTCATATTCACGTGGTTCGCTGCTGTGCCTGTGATTGTATATCTGGCTCTATCTATCACCAAACTGATCATCAAAGACTTCTTGATCTTGAAGGTAAAAAAAGAAACCTTACTCAGATTGCAGAAGTAATAATGCTACAAAGAGCCCTTTTATGAATGTTCTTGTTTCACAGGGTCCTTGTCCGAACTGTGGAACGGAGAATGTCTCCTTCTTTGGAACAATTCTGTCAATCTCTAGCGGTGGAAAGATCAACACTGTCAAATGCACCAAGTAAGATTTTTAACTTGAGATTTAGTTTCAAAACTTTAACATATAAAACCCCATCTGAATATTTAATTATCTCGGTTTTAGCTGTGGAACCGCGATGGTGTATGACGCGGGGTCTAGGTTGATCACATTGCCAGAAGGAAGCCAAGCTTGAACCCTGTGATGAGGTACACATATATAGTAAATTCTGATTAAGTTACTCTCTTTTAAATTCACATGGAAATCTGAGATAGTAAAATTTGATTTTGCCAACAAGATTGAAGCTGGAAAAAAAGAGAAGAATGGGGTTTTTGTCAGAAGCAAAAAAAATAAGATTCGAAGTTAATGTATATGTAAGATCTTCCATGTTAGCTCTCTCTCCTTCACATGTTCTCTGATTTGTAAGTATTGTGTAAGCAATAAGAGAAATGTTTATTATATGAGTACTTCTTCCATCAACCTTTTGTAGGTAAAATATAACCATTAATATAGTTATATCGAACTTACCTAACCCGAAGAAAAAAAACTAAATTTTTAGTAATTGGATCGAACATATGAAGATTAACCGCCTTTTCTTTTAACCTCACGTTTCATTTTACCCATATGGCTTAACGAGAAATTATGATCAACAACTAAAAGCAAGTATAAGTAATGCATAGTGTGAATTTGGTTGTCACAAATTTCAAATGGTGTGTAACATAAAAGTGAAAACTTATAATGAAAGGACAGACAAAGGTAACATTACACAAAAGAGGATAAAGTCACACAAACATTAGCACGCCAATGTCTCTCTTCTTTTTGGTATAAAATAGATTACAATTTTTTTTTTTTTTTTTTTTTTAAGTAACACAGAAGTGTAATCATGATCATCATCTTCCCATGCCTCTATCATCATTGATCCAATTTCTCTTCTCCACTAGACCTTTAGAATTTTGAACCTCTACGTTAGAACGGTCATATGCGCTTATTTAACAATTATCATGTCTTCTATAAAGGTAAAAAGAGTAATCTGACAAATCAAAGTGTAAGTGTTTATAATGTCTGTCCACGAAACATATCCCCACAAAGTAAAAAAATAAAACACAATCAAAACTTTTCTTTTTCTTTCCTCTTCTTCACTTCCTCTCAAAACCTTAGATTCTCTTGTTCCTCTCTCATGGATTCATTCTGTTTTTGTACATTTAATATCTCAATCATCATCATCATACTTCTCTTATCATTCCACCAATCTGAGTCTCAATCCACACATCTTCTTGATCTCATGATCAGAGATTACACCATTAGAAACTTTAAGCTAAACCTCAACACTGGCATCACTCAGAAAATCCATCTCCCTTCTAATTTCTCCGGTATAGACATCGACGCGGTGAAGTTAAGGTGCGGGAGTTTGAGAAGATACGGTGCAAAGCTAGGAGAGTTTCACATCGGTTCAGGCGTGACGGTGGAGCCATGCCCTGAGAGAGTCATGCTAATTAGACAAAACCTTGGTTCGAATTGGTCTTCTATCTATTCTACTGGTTATAACTTAACCGGTGAAAATTACCAGCTCGTGTCACCGGTTCTCGGTTTGTTAGCTTACAATGCTAACCCTGACGGTGTGGCCACCAACCCTTACGAGGTTAACGTTGTTGGTACCGATCAAAGCCCAATCTTGGTCGATTTCTTGAGCAACAAGTCAAGTATTGACCCTAACCCTAAGGAGACGATGAAGAAGAACTCATCAGTCTTGTGTGCGTGCTTCACAAGCAACGGTAACACAACGATTAGCGAGCAAGTTTCGCCGTATGTGTGTAGAGGAACAAGACAAGGGCATTATGCTCTCGTGATGAAAACAAAAGCTCAAGTAGATGATCATAACAGTGGTGGCGGTGGAGTAGTGACGTCATCGACGGAGGTGAATGGTGGCAACGGAGGAGGAAAGCTGAGCCGGTGGAAAGTGGCGGTGGGGAGTGTGATTGGGTCAGGGATAGGGGCGATTCTGTTGGGTATGTTGGTGGTGGCTATGTTGGTGAAAGTGAAGAAGAAAGCAATGAGAGAAGAAATGGAGAGAAGAGCTTATGAAGAAGAAGCTCTTCAGGTTTCAATGGTGGGTCATGTTAGGGCTCCTACTGCTCCTGGAACTAGAACTCTTCCTAGAATGGGCGATGATAGGTATAAAAACACTCATTTTAATAATAATCATCCATAATTATGATAATTTGTTTACTTATTACTCACTTTTGTCTGTGTTAATCTTAACATAAATATATATTTATACAAATAGTTTCAATGGCTTCAACATGCAATTTCGTGTATTTTTGTTTTTACTTTTGTTTAAACGACTATAATATTTTGTTTTCTTTTTACTCTAATGGGGCATATTATCTATAAGTAAAAAAAAATTTAATTTATAAAATAAAATAAAAAATCAGATAGTCCCTCCCAACTTTCATATTGTAAGCTTTTTTCTCTTCTTTTTTCATTTTGATTCCTTAATGATTCTTCTTTTCTTTCCAAATATATATATAATTTTCTAATTTGGTAAAGAAAATATAGGTTTATAGTAATTATGAAAAGTAAATAGAATTTTCCACCTACACATCTACAAGCATCTTCTCCTTTACACAGTAAGTAAGCTATTGTTAAATGCCAAGTACGGAATTGTAAACAAATCACCACCTCCATTGCAAGTTGCAACCAATATTTTTATTCATACTAGTAAGATTTGTTTTTTTTTTCATTTATTAGTGTTTACTTTTTTTAACACTATTATTAGTGTTTACTTTATTAAGAGAAAATTACAGTTAAATCTACTTAAATTATTTTTTAATAAATGTATAAGTCTAATTTTCTTTTTTTGATTGAATTATTTCTGACTAGTATATCATTTTTTGTGTTAATTTTTTTTTATTTTGGTTTGTACTCTCTATCTCAATTTCCTTAAAAATAAAACAATTTAACTAGATTTCATCTAAACAATATTTAAATGAGATATAGTTAAAATAATTTATTAAACCTGTAAAAATTAAATTTTCCTATATTGATTGAATTAATTTTGACAACTAATATATATATATATATATTTTGGCAAATTTCTAGTATTAATAATCTGTATAAGATATAACAATTTTGGTTTGTACTTTGTATATATCTCAATTTCCCTAGATACGAAATTAAAAGAAGAAAAAACAATAAAATAAAATAAAAATACAGATCTAATTTTTAATATATAAAAAGAGCATGTTTTGGCTTGATTTGACATAGATCTACAAACATTTATCAAGTAGTAATTATTTCATATTAATATTATATGTCAACGCCTGCCATCTAAGATTCTTCTATAAAATCACTAGAGATTTTAACTGCTGCATTTATCAAAAAAGGGTAAAAATAGGCCCAAGCCCATTAAACTTTTTTTTTTACTTTCTTAATCCAACGATTGAGATTGAATCAAGTAGACACTAATCAGAAAGCTTAAACCTCACGGTCCCTTACCTTACCTGATCTCATCACAACACAACACCGCTTAAAACCGCATCACTTCACATGTCGTTTTCTGTTTTTTTCCCTGAGAGATTTCCCGGGAAAGGAAAAAAAAAAGTTAAAAAATAAAAATAAAAATAAAAATGTCAAATAACCAAAAAGGTAAATTAACATTAAAATTAATATAATAAAATAAAAATAAAAAAAAACTACAATAAAAAGGCAAACAAAGAGAGGTTTTGTCTTCAACAACAACACTTCAACCCCTCCTCCCTTTAATAAAAAAAAGAAGAAGCCTTTGTTAAATCTGAAGAAGAACAAAAAAAAAAAAAATAATAGTCAAAACTAACGATGATGGTTGATGAAGATCCTAGCGCAAGCAATGTGATAACGAATACGAATTCTTCTTCATCTTCATCATCATCGCCGTCGATGAATAATACTACACCGGTGGTTTCACTTGAGCGACGGATCAACCGATTGATCAATGCGAACCAATCTCAATCACCGTCGAGGTCAATATACTCTGATAGATTCATACCCAGTAGATCCGGATCCAATTTTGCTCTCTTCGATCTGTCTCCTTCGCCGAGTAAAGACGGTAAAGAAGACGGAGCTGGCTCTTACGCCACTCTGTTGCGTGCCGCCATGTTTGGTCCAGAGACGCCGGAGAAGAGGGATATTACTGGGTTCTCTTCTTCTAGGAATATTTTTAGGTTTAAGACGGAGACTAAGACTCATCGTTCTTTTAATTCCTTTTCTCCTTTTGGTGTTGATGATCCTCCTGGTGGTGTTTCTCATTCTCCGGTCAAAGCTCCGAGAAAAGTCCCACGATCGCCCTATAAGGTATGGATTTTATTTTATTTTATTATATTTTGTTTGAATTGTGTGGTGATTTGAAGATTGAATCCGGATCATGTCTCTTGTTTTGTTTTTGAGTAATTTGTGGCATTGTTTGGTTCTTGATTGATGGGTTTTTTTTGTTTGTTTGTATAATGTCTGCAGATTTGGGGTTTGGGGATGCTTAGATTCTTGATCTAGTTTACTTCTCATCTTTGATTTCTAACAATTTGTGATCTTGATGATGTTTTTGTTCTCTGATTGTCTAGAATTTGAGTTCTTGTGTAGAGTGATCTAGTAGATGAAGCCATTATTGAATAATGCTTGTTGTTTAGTGTTTGTATTTTGGTTTTATATGTGAGGGAGCTTGATCTTGCTACAGATGATAACAGAGGATTTTTTTTTATATTATTATTGTGTTTGATTAGGTACTGGATGCACCGGCTTTGCAAGATGATTTTTACTTGAATCTTGTGGATTGGTCTGCTCAAAATGTTCTTGCAGTGGGATTAGGTAACTGCGTTTATTTATGGAATGCTTGTAGCAGCAAGGTGAGATCTCTTTTTTTATTTGTCACTTAACAATTTTTTAATAAATCATAGTACATAGTTTCAAGTAGTTTTGATTGTTGATTTCTTCTTTGAAATTTGAACAGGTAACAAAGTTATGTGACCTCGGGGCAGATGATAGTGTTTGCTCAGTTGGTTGGGCGTTACGTGGAACTCATCTGGCTGTTGGAACTAGTACTGGGAAAGTTCAGGTTAGATCTCATTTACTCTTTTTTGTTTTTGTCCACTATTTTGGCCTATGCATATGTGTAAGTAAACAATGTACGTTACTTTACAACTTTCTGAATCTGGAAGAAATAGTATATAAATTAACTAGTCACGGTTACAACATGATTAGACCTTATCGTATGGACTGTAGGACCTTTATCTTTTACTGGGATCCTGATCTTTAAATGGTACTATATCCTATGGGATTATTTGAAAGATTTTTTTTTCTTTCTAAAGAAGATATATGCTCGAATAAATCTTTATCAAAGGGTTTGTAACCTTGAGTAAAGTTAAATCCTTTGGGGTTAATATGGAAAGTAACAAAGCACATTTAAAACCTTGGGCGGATAAGATTTATGATTGTTCTTTTATGGAATATTAACTTTAGTTATGTTTTTTGTAGATATGGGATGCGTCGCGCTGCAAGAGAACAAGAACAATGGAAGGTCATCGTCTAAGAGTTGGAGCTCTGGCATGGGGTTCATCGGTTCTGTCATCTGGTAGCAGAGACAAGAGTATTCTTCAGAGAGACATAAGGTGTCAAGAAGATCATGTCAGTAAACTGGCAGGTCACAAATCTGAGGTATGTGGACTCAAGTGGTCTTATGACAACAGAGAGTTAGCATCTGGTGGAAACGACAATCGGGTATGTATTAGTATTATTTTTCTTGATTTGCAGTTACATTAGTCATCTTATTAACACCCCAACATGGCTAAAATGGTTTAAATTTGTTTTGCAGCTTTTTGTATGGAACCAACATTCAACACAACCAGTTTTGAAGTATAGTGAACACACTGCAGCGGTAAAAGCCATTGCTTGGTCCCCTCATGTTCATGGGCTTCTTGCTTCTGGTGGTGGTACTGCTGACAGATGCATACGTTTTTGGAATACAACGACAAATACACATTTAAGTTCCATAGATACTTGTAGTCAGGTACATGTTTTTCTTAACTATGACATGACTTCACAAAAAACATAACCAACATTTTCACATTTAATAACCTCTTTTGTTCTTGCATATTTACAGGTATGCAATCTGGCTTGGTCTAAGAATGTAAACGAGCTGGTTAGCACGCACGGATACTCCCAAAACCAAATCATCGTCTGGAAATACCCAACTATGTCCAAAGTATGATTTCTCTCTGACCTTTCTCTCTGTTTATTATTACTCTTCATTATTATGGATCATATGTTTAACTCTTGTTTTATTTTTGTTTGTTCAGATTGCAACTCTGACCGGTCACACATACCGTGTCCTGTACCTTGCAGTTTCACCCGATGGACAGACGATAGTAACAGGAGCAGGAGATGAAACCTTAAGGTTCTGGAATGTGTTCCCTTCACCCAAATCTCAGGTTAGAAAACAAACTTAATCTACTTGTTTAATTACTGATCCTAACTATTTAAAGATTCAGAGGAACTGATTTGATGTGTTTTGGCTATGTTTCAGAACACGGATAGTGAAATCGGGTCGTCTTTCTTTGGTAGAACAACTATTCGGTGAAAGTACCTTTCAAACACACAGACAAGAGTTATAAGTTACTTCAACAGCTGCCAGCTTTGAGTTGGTCGACTCAACCAACTTTTTCTCACACGGTCACGGAGAGAGGCATTAAATTCTTTTTTTTACACGGATGCAAAAAGATCTAACCCTTTGATTTAATCACGATCAGGGTTCGTCAAGATGCGCGCAACAATATCTCAAAATTTTCCAAAAAAAAAAGTGTATATCTTTATTCAATTTTTCTTCATATATCAAAATATAGCTTCTTTGTATTTATTTTTTACTTACGAACACAAAACATTTTATAGCGAGAGCCATATAATAAATGCAATAATTCGTTACCATTTTCTTATGTTTTACCTGTTCTGCTTCTCTTTCTGTATTTGGTCGTAAATTAGATAGACGAATGGGGTCACATCAAAAAGTCTATCTTTATTTTGGTTATAAAATGAAAAAAAGTTTGAAGAAAGAAAGAGAGACCAAATAAAAATCCAAGAAAATGATTTGGAATCATTAGAAGGCAAGAAGTGGCTGATACGCTTCGTAAACCCAAGACGCTAAGTCTTTTTTGCCATACTCTTTACCTTCACGTTTCTCCTTAGTTTCACGTGTTATACCGTCGACTTGGGTCCTTAAATCCTAATATACGTCTATTACTTTACTACTTTTAGTCTTTAGTGATGTGATGATTCTCATGAAAGTTTTCATATGATATAGTTTCATTATTTTTATCTTCAAATGTTACTTTATTAAACTGGTGATGATTCTCACATTCACATTTCCTATATATAACTCTCTTATTAATATTCACAATATCATTATTTTGTACCTTTGGCAAAAAAAATTACTACAAAATTAGAAAGCTTTCTTTAAGTTTCTAAGAAAACTAAAAATTATGAATTTGGTGAATATTAAACAACGAGTTATTCCAGTACTATACCAGTCTGTCACCTATATAATACCTAATATGTGGCAGATTTACATTTTGATCTTGTGTGGATGAGAGATGCTACAATGATGGTTAAGAGTCAAGACTCGAGAGTAGTAGACACAACCAACAAAAACATATTTTTTCAACTTAGTTTTGTACTATTATTTTACCTACAAACAATCATTATTTTTCCTATACCACATTTATCTACACCAAACCAATAAATACTAGATCCACCAAGAGGAATCTTCCATTTCCCTTCTTTACTTTACAAACTATCAGAAACCAAAAAGAAAAACTTGCAATTCCAATATTAAAATCACTAGAGTTTCTCCGGATTAGGAGTAGCAATTCCTTCGGTCTGTGTCCCAGGGAAACCATTAACACCTTCATTACTAAGACTATGAGACCATGGAATCGAGCTAACCGGTGGAAAACAACAACTGCACTCGTCCACGCATTTAGTCTGGGGAAGAATTTCAGTTCTGTGACCATCAGGTGAAGTAGCTTCCCAAAGGGGACCCCAACACTCAACTTTGTTGAACTCATTGACATTAGAATGGAAATAAACCCAAACAGGAGCTTCTTGTAACTCAGGGTAATTGTTCAACAAGTTCCCATCTCCATGCACAAAAGCTTTCAACACCTAAATGTATCCAAAACAATCATAGTAATCAACATTTGTTTACACACTGCATGAAACTAAAAAAAAAAAAAGCTTCTTTTTGACTTTGGAAACTTACCACTGGTAGTTCTTTGCAAAAGATGTAGTACCGAAACTTGGCAAAGAGATCTAAAAGGAAATGGCCACCGCTTATGTGACAATGAACGTGAAGCGACATTTGCCCTTTCACTTTCTTCCATTCTGCCACAACTTCATCTCTGTATAGCCTATTTGCCCATCCTTGTAACTACACACAAACATTTTATATACATCAGCCTCTCTAACTTGCTACAACCATGAATCCCAATTACATTAATCTTTTTGAGGAGAAGTGTTAAAGATTTAAGTGACAACAGATACATACATAGGCTGCCTAAAACCATAGTACCAAAATACAGATATATAAAGCCTAACAATAGATATAAGTCAGCCTAGTCTTCGCTTAAAATGCTCAATTCCCTAAATCTTTAACTCCTAAAAACAGAGGTACAAAAAGAGGTATTTTTTTTTATACCTGAGAATTGTTAATGGAGTGGGAAATAGCTAATGTTAATTTAGCAGTAATGTCACTGTGAGTGAGAGTGTAAGTTCTAGGGAGCGTTGATGGATGCTTCTTCTCATCAACCCCTAAAAACAATACTTTCAATTTGGATGATTCGAATATCGCCGGTCCAAACAACCTCGCAACCTGCACCAAACATCCAAAAGGAATCCTTAAAATTATACTTAGATTCGAGAATCATTTGTAGGCTTCCTTGAATCCAGACATAAATGAGAATACAAGAGACATAACTTCCCATCAATACAGACAAATGAATAAAAAGAACAAAATCCTTACGGGAACAATCGACTGATTCTTCTTCTTGGATCTTCTATTGCCAAAGAAGAGTGAGCTGCTGCTACTACTGTTACTCCGTTTGTCTGAATAAGCTGGTTTCAGCTTCGTTGGTAACAACAGATTCGCTGATAAACTACACATCTCTGCTCTCTTTGAAACCAAATCCCAAAGCTTCGATTTTTACAGAAATTAAGACGGAAACAAAACAGCCCTAAATAGAGAGAGAAGCCCCTTGGAACCAAACTGTCACGCGATTTCTTGCGTGTTCGTATACTGAAACCGCAATCAAAAAAAGCTTGTAACTTTATGAAAGAAATAAATTTTTTAAAAAAAAACCCCAATTTTTGAGCTTAAGCTTTGGTTTTTGAAGATTTTCCTTTTTAAGATGTTTGTTCCTGGAATTTAGGGTTCTTTCTTTCTTTTGTGATGCGTATTGGGTTGGTTCTTGTGTGTTTTAAAAGGTGTTGTTGCTTCACGCTACACACTTCCGTGCCCAAATCTGAACACTCTTTTGGTATTCTTCTTGACCACCAGAGAGTGCCACGTGTACTCTCATCTTTGCATGACAATATCCATGTGTCGTCATGGTGGGGCTAACAGGTGCCTCTAACCGTCATTTTGGATAACTTAGCCATCTCGTTTCGACAAAGAGAGACACTCTAGCCGAACGAACCCCTTTCTTTACTCATGTCTCAAGTCCGAACCCATAGCTGCCCGGTTTAGTTCCGGTTCAATTTAATTTCATTCTTTTTCTCGGTTTAGGAATTAGACCTCGTCCACATCAAATCTGGGTTAAAATTTTCAGAAAACCACTAAACGCCATCGTTTTAATCCAAAACTGATTCTGTCATCGGAGACTTGACTGACTCCATTCGTTAACACAGTGGTAACCTTCTTCT
This sequence comes from Camelina hispida, assembly GCA_023657505.1. Classification (NCBI taxonomy): domain Eukaryota; kingdom Viridiplantae; phylum Streptophyta; class Magnoliopsida; order Brassicales; family Brassicaceae; genus Camelina; species Camelina hispida. The sequence goes on along the minus strand of CP094635.1, from coordinate 12,897,847 downwards.
TCTTCGTTCGTCCCCTTGAGGCCATCTTCAAATATCTGGTATGTGTATGAGTGTTGCCTTTGCATTATTTCGAATGTTTGATGAACTGGGGTCGCATCAATTTAGTGGCTTTTCTAATAAAGATCGAAACTTTCGTAGACTAGAGTAGAAATCGAATCAATGGTTGTTTGTTCAATTGTTGAATGTCTTTTGTCTTATTTGCCCTTTTGAACAGGTGAAAAATCTTGCAAAGCCTTGAGATTTTGACATGATAAAGACTTTGGTTTCTCCTTGTAGTGTATATGTACTGTGTCTCCTCCTCCTCCTCCTCCTCCTCCCCTCACTCTTGCTTTTGAGTCTTTGTTTTTAGTTTACCTTACCCTATTTTATTCAATCCACGTGACTCAATTTTTTTAGTTTTATTTAGTTGTCCACACATGCGTCTGTTAAAGTCTTGTGTTATTACTGTATTTAGGGATTTGGATCTCAGAAACTGAAGTTTGACAGATCTTGTAAGAAAGTGAAACCAAGAGCAGTAAGAATGGAACTCACAATCACTCAGCCTGATGATTGGCATCTTCATCTCCGTGACAATGATCTTCTTCACGCTGTTGTTCCCCACAGGTCATTTAAATTCCTGACAATCACTCAACCTGATGTGTGTCTTTTTGTCTCATTACTACTTTGGTTGTTGTTGGTGTTTCAGATAGGAACAATTGTTTGTTTGTTATGTATGAGATCCTCAATTACAATATGCTATTTTTTTCGTCGATGCTTGTGTTGTACTTGATGGTTTAAGGGTGTCTTGTAAATGTGTGTAGTGCGAGTACTTTTAAGAGAGCGATTGTGATGCCAAATCTGAAGCCGCCTGTTACAACTACTGCAGCTGCTATTACTTACCGTGAATCTATCATGAAAGCTTTGCCATCTGGGACCAGCTTTGATCCACTTATGACACTTTATTTGACTGACAAGACTCAACCTGATGAGATCAAGCTTGCAAGTAAGTATACCTGTTGCTTTTTCCATCATGTTGCAATGTGGTCTGATACTTTTTTCATCCTTCAGATTGAGATTCTACTTGCGACTGTTTAGTTTTATGCTCATGTATGTATGCTTGTATTTTAGGGGAAAGTGGTGTGGTTTATGCGGTGAAGTTGTACCCTGCTGGAGCAACAACCAACTCTCAAGATGGTGTCACGGACCTTTTTGGAAAATGCTTACCGGTGCTAGAAGAGATGGTCAAACAAAACATGCCTTTGCTGGTAAGTAAATCACACAACACATTAGACTTGTATTTTTGTCTTTTATACTACTGTCTTGTCTGAGAATGTTTTGATTAGGTTCATGGAGAGGTCACAGATCCGAGTATTGATGTCTTTGACCGCGAGAAAATCTTTATTGAGACAGTTCTGCAGCCTCTAATCCAACGCCTTCCACAGCTGAAAGTAGTGATGGAACACATCACCACCATGGATGCTGTGAATTTTGTTGAATCTTGCAAAGAAGGTTTTGTAACTATGTTATTTCTCATTTTCTTGTCTTTAGGTTTTTGTTAATCTTCCTAGCTTATATAGCCTTTTGTTGATTGTAGGGTCTGTGGGTGCAACAGTCACACCACAACATCTCCTTCTCAACAGAAATGCCCTTTTCCAAGGTGGATTACAACCTCACAACTACTGTCTTCCCGTTCTCAAAAGAGAGATACACCGTATGTTCTTCACTTTCCTTAAGAACATTAAGATTCTTTCTTTAGCAGCTTTCTGAAAGGTCATTTCTTTTTCTTCATTGTACAGGAGAAGCCATTGTTAAAGCTGTAACTAGTGGAAGCAAGAAATTCTTCCTCGGTACAGATAGTGCTCCACATGAACGGAGTAGAAAAGAAACATCATGCGGATGTGCTGGTATTTATAGCGCTCCTGTTGCCTTGTCCTTATATGCTAAGGTCTTTGATGAGGTAAACTTTGTAACTTCGAACAGTTTACTTTCTCGGTTTGGGATTTCCTTAAGTTTATAGCTTTTACTTCTTTTACATTCAGGCGGGTGCGCTTGACAAGTTAGAAGCTTTCACAAGCTTCAATGGACCTGATTTCTATGGCCTCCCGAGAAACTCGTCAAAGATCACACTGAAGAAATCTCCTTGGAAGGTCCCGGACGTTTTCAGATTTTCCTTTGGAGAAATCGTCCCTATGTTTGCTGGAGAAACTCTTCAGTGGCAACCGTTGAACTAATGTGGTGGTTTGGAGTTGTCAAATTTTTTCTCCCAAATCAGTGTATCTTTTGGATTGGATTTTCTTGCGGCTGAGTTATGCTCTGCATTGTTTGAGGAATAAAATCAAGATATTGACCAAGAATGTTTATTTTGTGTTTGAATCTCTTTTTTTTTCTCCATTTTAATCTAAATGACAGTATAAGTCTCAATCAGAGTGGGTCTGATGCCTACTCCTCCAGATGAAGATGTCCCATTCTCGTAAAGGCTAGGCAGGATTGCTGTTGAGTTAACTCTAAACGGACTCATTGGCAAAGGTATGTGTTCCTCCATATTCGTTGATCCACCTAGATTCTGGTCTTCTTTAGATGGGTCCGTGTAAGAGACTTGTGCTATAGTTTCATCCTCAGTTATCATGTCCGTAGATGTTTGCATTTGTCTAGCAGAATGATCTGGTAAACTGGTAGTCTCTTCTTCCTCGTAAGATTTTGTAAATGAATTGTCTCTGCTCGTGGAATCTGAGCACTTTCTCTGCACGTACATCATCTTTTATTTCGAATCACTGCCAAAACACTCAAAAGAAACTTGGAAATCTAAGATTAGAGATACCTGCACTGGTTTTGTGATAGAAGATTCTGCAAGTATTGGCTGGACAGTTTGAGATTCGTCTGTTCTTCTAACTTGTGAAGCTTGTTTTCTAGTTTTATCACGCATTTGAAGGTTGATTTCCTTACTGGGAGGGTATTTTGGTAGACAAGATGGATCACAAGGCAATGGCTCAGTTTTAAAGTACTGTTTCACGGTGAAAGAAGTTAATCAGTTGGAGTCATTAGAACAAGAAACCAACATTTGACAGAGGAAAATGTAAAGATCCCAATCCAAACTTACCTTGCTCTTGAGTGCACTAGCTGCAGTGCCTCTAAAATCTGGATCTATTGAGAGCAAAGTCTCTAGAAGCGAAATAACACAAGTTGGAAAACCTTTGAATGTTTCTGCTATATGCGATCCATATGGAAAGAGAGGTCTCAACGGAGCTGACAGCTGTAACTTTAGTTTTGTCCAGTAATCATCTGAAGGCGATCCACACAACTTGAATATCTTGTGCAGTTGATCTGTCTTAACATTGGAATACAGAGAATAAATTCTGAGGCTTTGCTTCTATGGTAAGAACAAAGACTGATTGGAATGTAATGGTTAACCTCGTTTTTTCCAGGAAGTATAGGCTTTCCAGCATATAGTTCACCTATGACGCAGCCTGTGCTCCACAAGTCGATCCCAACACTGTAATGAGAGGCTCCAAGCAAAAGCTCAGGAGGTCGATACCATAAAGTTGCAACATGAGTCGTCAAGGGAACACTGTTATGAGGATCGAAGAACGTAGCTAACCCAAAATCTGCAATCTTAAGGACTCCATTAGCGTCGATCAGAAGGTTCGAGCTTTTTATGTCTCGGTGGAGTACATGGTTAGTGTGACAATGATCAAGCCCTCGTAAGAGCTGCCTCATATAGCATTTAACCTGACAGAAGAAGAGAGTACCTGAGAATTTGACACCAAGTAATGAATACAGTTTGAACAGAAGCGATAAAAAGTACCTGAGGTTCTGAGAATTGGTTACCGAGTAATGAAGAGAGTCCCAAGAGGTCATGTTCCATGTACTCAAAGATCAGGTAGAGGATAGAGGAATCGTGTTCTACAAGCATTAACCCTTCCAGTTTGATGATATTGGGATGATCCAACTTGCGCAGGATTATGATCTCTCTGGCTATACACTTGATGCTTTCTGAGTCATTGAGATCAAACCGGATTCTCTTCAAAGCTACAGTCTTGTTACGAAGAAGATCTCTAGCTTTGAACACCTTACTGAATGTTCCTCCCCCAATCTGTTGCAAATACAGAGAATGTCTTTTTCTATCAAATGGGAATCAACAAAGAAAGACAACGACAGATAAAAAGAAAGAGAAAGAGAAAGAGAAAGAGAAAGAGAGACTTGTTCTTGCTTCTCGAAGTTAGATTCACGGCTAGGGATCCAACCGACAAGAGCTTCATCAGCTACGGAGATAAGCCAAGATGGCCAACCGGAGGCAGCTAATTCCTTTTTACGAGGATGAACATTAACAACAAGAACGCTTTCTTCTCTCTTCAGCTCCTTGGGACAAATATCACTCATCTTCAACAATTCTGAAACCTTTGGAGTCTGATCATGACCATCATTATCAGCTATTCTTCTTTCTGATGGAAGAGTATGGAAGCGAGGACGGTTTTCCGGCAACCCTTTTCTTGCCGGTTTCTTTTTCCTAGAAGAAACGATGCAACCCATATTGGGCAAAAGCCTTGAAACCCACGGCACTGAAGTTGTTTACAGAAGAAGATATAGAGAGAATATAGAAAGTGCAATAAAGAAACGTAAACTAAACAATTAGAAGAAAAAAAAGTGAAAGGAAAAAAGGAAATGTCAGATGTCTGAATAGAACCAAATTCGCCGGAAAGCGACAGTACGTAATCCCACCACTTAGCCGTGGACCCCTCTCGGAAAATGCTATGTCGCTAATTATGTTTATTCTCTTCATATTTCGAGATTACTTAACTAATGGTTAACCTTTTTTGGTTTACTTCGGTTTGTTATGTACTTTTATGATGTATCATTATGATAGTATTGTTCTTTTCTAAATTTAGATGAACAAAGAACAATCAAAGTCCTATTAAACTTCTTGATCTGGTACACAATAGAAACAAGTGATAGAACCGTATTATACAGTCGAAATTTTTTAAGTTTAGCTCTCTTGATGAAGAACAAACTAATACACTATGTTTAGAATATATAGAATATCACAGATATTTGGACGAAAATATGATACAATGAAAAAAAGTTGATAGTTGGTTGATACACTCGTTTTGAAGTTGTGAGATTAGTTTTGATGAGGGATCTTCTTGAATTGTCTTGTCTCAGGAGGTCCAATGAACAAACCAGTCTCCACTTCCATGTTGTCATTGTCATCTATGTTCACTTCTGATGATGATAACGTTGATTGCGATGATGCTACTGCTGCTCCCATTCCAAGCCACTTTTAAATTTACAAAATTCACCAAAATTCTTAATCAGAAGCACATTTAAGTTTTATACTAGTAATATTAGCATTTAAAAACTATATATATAAACTAAAATTGTACCGTCTCCTTCAGTTCTTTATTTTCCTTGACGAGTTTCCTCTCCTAAGGTTTTGACAATATATACAGATAAGTTTATAGAAGATTATTCTTTATGTCATTATGAAGTACATATGATGTACTCATGACTAATACTGAGAGAAAAAGAAGCATGTATTTTGTTTTACCTCTTCCTTCAACTTCTCAATTTGTTCACGGAGTAATTGGTACTGAAAATAATTCAATATCAGAGAGATGTAAGCAAATTTCCACATTAGAATTAGTTTTACGAATACCTTTGCATATATATTCTATAGGAATCGTTAAACCCATACATATATCCTCCACTATCACTATCAGTGCATGCATATACATACATAGTTGAATCGCTGATACTCATTTTTATTACAATGTTAACTTGAGGATGATAATATATGATTAGTATGCAAACCATGTTGACTTGAGTATGATGTCGATGATATCAGTTATAAACACATGCATGGAACGACACAAACCGCAATCACATCAGACGTATATATGCTAGATGGTAAAAAGAACAACGTTTTGGCATAATAATTAAAAGAAGAAGGTGACTCCGGCGGCGGTGAGCTGATTGGTCTTTGGCTTGACTATATCTTTAACATGTGTATAACAAAAGATTTGTTGAGTAAGATCGTTTTTTAACAATACGCAAAATATATAACATAAAACAAAACATATCATCAACACTTCATGCATATTCGCAAAATCGTATAAAACGAGAACTACTCCTAATTTCATTTATCATAGGAAATGGAGCTTGCATGTGAATGTATGAATGAAATGGATGATGTTTTCGAAAATTTCATATATGAACATTTAGTGTGATATATCATGCGGACTTAATTGTAATTAAATAATACCTTCTTGGCTCTTATCCTGGTCAAGCTTCGCTCCAACTGATTCTCTAACTGTTGCAGCTCCTCGATAGAACATTTATCAATGCCTTCCCCAAGCAATTTTCTGCAAATGTTCTTATAATCAAAATACCTTACACTAATACAATCCATATAAAGTTTCTCATAAGATAAGTACTATATATGAGCTAGTTCCAAACCGTTTAGATATCTCTAGCTGTTCAATCTTTTTTGTCAAGCCATGTGTTTCGTCTCTCGCTTGCTGTCAAGTACGTAATAGTAGTATGAAACATTTAAACCCACCAATGCGTGAAAGATAATTCATTCGCAATGCGTGAAACCCAATGTATATGAATGAGGACTGATTTTATAACAATGAAAATTTTGGAAAAGAGTATATTTAGTTTTACCTGAGAATTAGCATCTCCCTTATGGTTAATCCCGATTTCTTTTATTCGTCTCTGATATCGATCTATTGTTTTTGCTATACTGAAAAGAATCAAGGAGCCAAGAATCAAATAAAAATAAAAGAAACGAAAATGTGAGAGTCAAAACGTTTTCAATCACGTCAAATTCCAAACAAGCAAAACCAATAGCTTATAACTGGTATCAGAATGTTGGTGACAAAAAAAGAATAAAACAGTTCTGGTGAATTCATATATAGCAATATTGAGATTATATACATAAAATGTGTAAAAGAGAGACAGAGAGAATCATACGTAAACATGGTTAGTTGCATTTTCCCCAAAAGTTAGGATTTTTCTCGAGGATCATATATATCTTAAATACACATGACATACTTTAACCTTTCTAATTTCGACACCAAAATATTCTCGAAACAAAGTTTGGTAAACAAAAGGCTTGTTTCTTTACTTTAAAAATGCATAAAATAGTAAATAGCAATATTGAGATTTATGATACAACATAATGCGCTAATATTATACATACACATTTACAGAGACAGATGTATATATATAGATGCACATGGACTGATGGACATGCTCCAGTTGACATAGATATTAATAAGCTTTATTCTATAAAATACATAAAACAGTGGGTTAACACAACTGGATTCTGTGATTAACAGTGCCTAGTTAATCGTGATTAAATTTCTTTTGGCTTTGCTCAAAAGACACTTAAGTACACTTACGATGTTGAAGTGTCTAATCCTTCTACTCTAATGTTTTAATCAGCATAAATTTATACCGAAACAAATCAGCATAATAACCCAAAAATATATATATATATAAATAAATAAGAAACCATAAAAGAATGAATATACAATTCTGATCTACACACATGCGCTGACTCCATCACTGCTATTTGTGGGTAAAAAAGTGAACCAAAATATCTCTTTGTTGCCACATTTTTACAGATCTATACTTACATATCGATGATGCATATACACACTTATACGATATATATAGAAGCATCAAGTATATACCAGAATACATGTACTCACCACATGACTGTTCACACATAAATGAGTAATTTATCCATATATTTCCAACATATGTGTATAAAAGTATTCAATAATGTGTCATATATCTATACATATTCTATTAACTATATTGAACCATGGTAAAATCAATCTCACGCAAACAGCCAAACACACAAACGCTGTCTAAATAAGGAAATTTAGCGTTAGTTCCAAATATTGCTAATTTCCTAAATCATGAAGATATGCTGAATCGTTGATATATAAATAGGCCTTATTTGAATAAGTAACGACACTATACTTTAAAAAGACTTGATATTGCTAATTTGCTATACATACAAAAAGCAAGTATATTACATACATAGCTAGCATTGAAGTCTAAATGGATAAGTATCATCAATTTATCTGTAAACTAAAAGCTGCTTCCATATCAAAAAGATCTCTCTTGATAAAGAAAGTCAAACAGATCAACTCATCTACAGCGAGAAGTGGATGGGCTCACAACAAGTACATACAAATTTATACACAAATCATAGGTTGTAGTGCCATAAAAATCTGGTGACTACATCTTGAAATAAGATCATTAGTTTTAATCCTATTAAAAAAAAAAAAAAAAACACTCCATTTTCTTTCTCCAATCTACTTTTTAAGAAAAAAAAAATCACCATTATCTCTATTATTAGATCCTGATAATCATATAACCAAATGCAATCCATCGAATCTATTATATAATTACGGAGTAAATTAAATGAGACCCGGATTAGCATCTCAGTCGAATCTGATAGCAAGGAGACTAATTAAAAAAAAAAAAAAAGGAGACATACCTAGAGCTAGAGAACTCATAGAGTTTGGATCTTGGAGAGAAGATGACCAAAGCAACTTCAGCATCACAAAGGACCGACAATTCGAAGGCTTTCTTCAGAAGTCCATTTCTTCTCTTCGAAAACGTCACTTGCCTGCTCGTTGCGTTCTCTATCCTCTTCATCTCCGTTTTGCCCCTCACCATCCTTTACTTCTAATTTATCCCCTTATCCAAAGCTTCTGTTTAAAATCACACAAGAAAAGTTTATGTAACTGGAAAAAAAAAAGGAATAGTATCAAGAAAGTGACCAAGAACATCAACAACTAAAATACGTTGATATTTAATTTAACCATTTTAAGAAGGAAAGCCGTTTTATAAATAGAATATATGGATCAACCAAAAGCTGAAGACGGATTTCGAGTTTTACCCTCTTTGGATTGATGTGTTCTCTTTGCGTATATATGAGAGTGGAGAGAGAAAGAGAGAGAGAGAAAATAGCAAGATTTTTGGGAAGAGGGTGTGTGATTACAGATTCTTGGAAAGCCCTAGATTTATGATGGAGGAGGAGATGAGAAAAAGAAAAACTAATAAATAAAGAGAGAGAGAAAAAAAAAAAAGTAATATGATTGATACATTTGACAATTTGCCATTTTCTCTTACGCCTATAACCCTAGCTAGACCTGGCTAGGATAGCAGTACATCACTTTTATTTTTAGAAATAACATTACGCAATTTCTTTCTTCTTTTGGTAAAAAACTCAAAATGCAAACTGAAGGGTAACTACTCAGGTAAAAATGGAGATATTTATGGATTGGTGTGTAAATTGCAAATTTACTTCCTAATTAAAACGTAATTAAGTTTGGGGGGGGGGGGGGAACCGAAGGCGAAGTTGAAGGTAATGGGGGAGATCTTGGCACGTGTCCAGATTAACGACAACCTATAGATCCGGTGTGCGTCAAAGTATAGGTTTAAACTTTAAACTATTGCGCACCTGAGGACAGCCATGTCATTGTTCCCTTTTGCCAGCTCCTCTCGGACAAATAAGTGCTTACGCACGCACACCGTCTGATCGTCTCTTCTCTCCAACCGCACACCGTCCGATCTCGAAACCCATATATTCTCTAGTAGTATAAAAAGACTTCGAGTACACAATATGGGTTAAAGCATTTATTCATTTATTGTATAGTTGTGTAAGATAACGTACGTACTTTTTCGTGACTATATTAATCTTCCTTTGTAGTATTTACCAAGTAAGTAGTCTACATACATAAAGTATGATAGTGCTTATAAGACTCTCACAGCGTCATATATATGGCCCCTAATATAAGATTACAGATAACGTTTGAAACAAACTTTTGTTTTAACAAATAATTTTAATGCCAAAGATGAATCAGAAACTTCATGCAAAAGAAAATGAAAAAGCACAGAACTTTAATCGTTGTGATGTAAGTAAATTAAAAAAAAAAAAAAAACAAACGCGTCGGGACGTCCGTACAATCGACGTTAATTATAACAACGACCATAAAGGCCAATTAGATAGCAACACATGTACATGTATTCACGTTAGCTATAGCTTCGAGTCTTCGACTCTTGTTTGATGCGCTTCGTTTAACACCACTTCATTGCTTATTTACTTTATTCGTTTCCCCCGTTTTTTAAATATATTTTTTTTAATAACCTAAGCAATTAGCATTAGCAAGTGGTTATCCACTATTGGATGCTTTTTTACAATAATAATAATAATAACGTATGCTAACATTTGTTTATTCTTCCATATCTCGTAACAGGTGTCGCACGCTTGGAGGACCACATCCCTTTCACCAACATGTGCAATACCAAAATGCTTGCTTCTTAAAAATGCATTTCCTATTTTCCATATGAAAACATGGAAAACTAAATAGTAAAAAACTATGCGAGAGTGAGAGAGAATCAATTTAATGATTTATAATGACAAGTGTGGTTAGCTAAAAAGTAGTAGTTACATCCAATTATCTAAAACTTCCTTAATTAATCAAGGTCTTCCCATATTTCTACTTATCTTTACTAAGCTGGGTCAACGATCTTGGTGGTCTACTATGATCTTAGCCATAACGTATGAGCTAATTTATTATTATGGTTCAGATTATATATTAATGGAAAAGTTATAAATTAAGGGATTTATCGTCATTAATCTCATTAAAATAAATAAATTATAATCTATGTGTCCTCAAATCCATCGTTAGAATTTTAATTCACTATCAGTTCAAATATTCGCCTACGTGTGTAGTTTGAAGCAGTGAAATTTTAATTTTATACGCTTCATCTTGATGGAGCCAAGAAAAGATACGGGTTAGCTTTCGATAACCGTATCAACAACTCCGGTTTAGTAAAACCATACTAATTACGGTTTGCTTTTAATAACCGTATCAACAACTTCGGTTTAGTAAAACGATTCTAATTACGGTTTGATTTTGTTCCGGTTTGGTTTACATCAACATCAATTTTTTTTTTTTTTTTCTCGTCGCCCAAAATGCTTTATATAAAAGCCAAGTCAGTTACTCCCACCCATACTCTCACTTTCTTGCTTCCTTCTTTGGAAAAAAAATTGTTTCTTCTCCGATTTCGCCGAGACGATTAAAATCTCAAAGACGCACTTCTCGAATTCGAGTGATCGTCGTCGTCGTGAACCTTCTCCGTCTTCGTCAATGGCGATCTATCATTCTCCTCCTGCTTCTCCGAAATCGGATCCTCCTCCTCCAGCGGAAGAGACGACGAAGACGAATCAAGAATCGCAGCTGAAGAACGAAACTCCGAAGCAAGTCTTTTACAAGACGAAGGAGATTGTGTATCGAGGAGGATCGAAGCGTATCATACTCCAAGACAAGAACGGACCATGTCCGCTCATTTCCATTTGTACGTTTATCTCCCTTCTCGATTTAATCTCTCGCTAGGGTTTTTGGAACCTTCGATTAGGGAACGGAATTGGAGAATGTAGGTTTTGATTAGGGGTGAGATTGATGTTTTAGTAGTCGTTTCTTGGATTAGATCTATGAGTTTTGTGTTCATCGCCGTGGTGGTTCTGTTTACAAGTTGTTGTTTGTGAATTGTTATTGAGAATTGTGTTTGTTTTACAGGTAATGTTCTTATCTTGAGAGAAGAAATGAATCTAGGTCTTGGAATTGTTGATGTATCTGAAGATGATTTGCTGAATCATGTGGCCGACGTACTCTTTGAAGTATTAATAATCCCTGACTTTTTTCTTCACTTCTTTCCGGTTTATGTTCATTAGCCTCAGAACAGTGTTGTTCTGGTTTACAAGAGTGAGAGGATTAACTTTTAGTTTTGTTTCTCATGGCAGAGAAATGATTATGAGTGTATTGATGTTGAGCTCCTCAAACGCCTAGCAAAGGGAATAAATGTCGATCTTAAATTCGAGAGGTTAATCCTTTTTTGTTTTTGTTGATATGTTACAACCTTTTGTTTAATCTCCTATATCATTAACAACCGATAACTGTCTTTTACTTGTTTGCAGCATTAAGGATTTTGTGGTTACACCTGTGCTTGCTTTATTTGGAACACTTGGTATTCCTTTGTATCATGGATGGATAGTTGATCCTGAGGTACATCATTATGATTGTTTTTCTTATCTTTCAATACTTGTAGTATTGGAAAAAGTTTCAATATATGATTGCTTTTCCTCTGCTTATAACTTCAGGATTCGGAAATCGCTACTGCAATTGGAGGCAGAACTTATGATGCTTTAATGACTGAGCTTACTGCCTTGGATTCAAAGACTTTTAAGGCTCCAAGCTGTAAAAGTAGTGAAGAAAGCTTTGTTGATTTTTCTGTGTCGGTTACTGCGTCTGCAGAGCATGGTAGATTGGGAAAGGGAGATATTGAAGAAGAAGAAGCCTTGCTAAGAGCTTTGACAATATCTGAAAAGGAAGCGTCTGGTTTTGATACTCACAGAGACTCTAATGAAGCAGAGGAGGCTGTGTCTGAATCCTCAAATGAAGCAGAGGAGGCTGTGTCTGAATCCTCAGATGTAAATGGGCTCACGCAAAAAGAGGGTAAGCTCATACACATGCCTTTTTATATCTATTGTGGATAAAGAAAACTCCCTACATTTCCTAAGTTGATCAAGAAAACTTCACCATGGTTGAATTTTCAGGTGAACTGATCAAAGAATTCTTGAAAGATAATGCCAGTCAGTTAACTTGGGAGGGGTGCGTGATTGTGTTGTTTGCTTACGAAGATGTTCTGTCATTGGCTAACTATATCTAAATAATTATTGATCTTTCATTTCCTCCAGGCTCTTTAACTTGGAAGATGAGCTTAAAGAAGATGAACTTTGTGTATTGTACCGCAATGATCACTTCTCTACCATGATAAAGGTTAATTACTTATATGTAAAGCTGTAGTGTTTTTTTTTTGTGGTTCCCAGTCTTTTGAATCGATAATCAGGAAGTGTTTTCCCAAAGTGATTTCAACAGTTTATACATAATATCTTGGAAGGTTAATTCTAATTTCGATATTTTCTTTTGCTCTCTCATTTTGCAGCATGATGAAAAACTCTTTACTTTGGTTTCTGATCAAGGCTATCTGATGGAGCAAGACTTGGTTTGGGAGAGATTAAGTCAGGTATTTGAGAATTATGTATTAAGCTGTCCTTGTAAAGAGAATATGAATTTTTGCTATTTTCAAAGTCTCCTGATTGCAAATGGTTTGGTTTGGTTTTCAGATCAATGGCGACTCTGTCTTCATGACTGGTAACTTCTATGTCTTCAACCGTAACAGTGCCACAAGCCGAAAATGGGATCAACATCACGCAATTACTAAAACTGAGGTATGAACTCTGCTTCTGTTTTTTGCTATAATAGAACATTGTTTTTACTTATTTAGATCTTTCTTTTTTGTCTTTCTCAGAATCTTTTCTCCGGAATCAACAGTGAAGAGTAAATATCTCTTACTTTATACTTTCTGATCTCTGAGGACTTGAAAGTCAATCTGTTTAGACCATTTAACCCTTTGTTTCGACATCTATAATCTCTTTAAGATACTGAGTCTTTTTTTTTTGGTTTTTAATGGCAGTCTGGATCTTCAAATGGCGAAGGATCTTCAAATGGCGAAGGATCTTGAAATGGAAAATGATGATAATGAGTAAATATCTATCTCTTACTTTCTACTTTACTGATCTCTGAGGACTTAAAAGTCAATCTGTTTGGACTATTTCACCCTTTGTTTCTACATCTATAATCTTTGTAAGATTCTTAGTTTTTTTTTTTTGGTTTTTAATGGCAGTTCGGATCTTCAAATGGCGAAGGAGTTGCAGCGTCAAATTTGGGCTGGAGAGACTGGATCAGAGGTATAGGTGACTTTAATACTTGCAAGTCCTGATATATCATCTCAGAATATAAAACTTTCGTAAAAGTGTAGAGAAAAATATAGAAACAGAACTCATTATCATATATACTCTGTTAGTTCTATAGAACATGTACAGTCTCATGGCTTTCCCCAAAACATAAGAAGAGAGGAACCTTCATGCCATTTTATCTTTCTTTTGTTTCCCCACTTCTGTTTGTCCTTTGTTATGTTTGTCCATGAACATGACTGAGGACGACCTCTTCTTCAGTATGCTCTTGTACCAAACAGCTATACCCTTCAAAACCTTTAAAAAGTTAAAACAACGAGTAAAACACTAAAAACGACAGAAGAATTACCTCAAAAGTAAGATACCAAAAAAAGAAAACTGTAACAAAAACAAACAAAAGGAAAAGGTAACAGCATATTGTTTATATGCGTTTTTACTGAATAAATTGATGATGAAAACATTAACGAAATTCACACCTTATATAGGAATGTGTCAATAAGATTTACTCTTGGGTAAATTTATGGGTGGCGGCGAGTCTGGCAAAATCAAACTCGAACGATCATGATGCCTAATACTGTAATCGCAAAACTCACAAAATAATTGAAACCACCAGATGTAAGTGTAAATGGTACATCTTTTACAATTGAAACTGTGTCAAATTAAGTGACACCGTTTAAAGGATGGATGGATGTGTAATAATTGTGTGATCTTCAGGTAGCAATAATAACCCTCAAGCTCATATCTTCTTCAATACAAAGATGGAAAGAATTCCTAATATGGCAAATGGGCAATCCTGAAATATAACTCATGAAGCATTGTCCCCTTACCACTTATGCGTATGTCTTTCTTCTTTCTTTATCTTACTTAAGCTTTTTTTTTTTTTTTTTTTTTTTTCTATTGGCTTTACATAAATGTTTTTAAGAGTAACCAGCAATCAGAACTTTTTGAATTTTGATGGTTTGTTTTTCTTTTGTAACTTATTGGTCATATGCTAGTATGTTACAGAAGTGAATTATTCAATGAAAACAGAATCATTTTCTATATATGTTTGAGAATACTTTTTACAGTGGAACCAGTTCTGTTAACAGTTTGAAATGCCCTCTTTTCTTCATGCAAAGATAGAAAGCAAAAATTCTATTTATGTAAAAATGATGATATAACATGAACAAGTAATGTCTGAAATACGCAGAATTTGATTGTAAAATACTTTTATAACATAAAATTCGAAGGATGTGCACCATGTGATATTTCTCTTTACAATTGGTTATATAAAAGAATGGATGAATACATATATCTCTAGAGTCTCTTTTCTTCTCTTCTCTTGTGTTGTCATATGATCCTCTGATTTAAGAGTCCTAACTCCTAAATATATATCCTTCAAAATCGTTATATGACCAGACAATGAGGATTCCAAGTTAAGAAGGGACTTATTAGAAAATGCTCTAACCAACTAACAAGATGAAGAAGGAAGAAGAGCATCGATTCCTTTTTTCCTTGTGATACCTGTTGGTACACCATAACACACCGGTGCAGCTCCAATCAAGTGTTGCAAGGTGCACGCATCTCGAGCTGCGGCTATAAATGAACCGATTTTACGTCTCTGCTTGTGGTTGCACTCAATCTTCTTCCCTGACCCATCATCAACATTTGATGGAGCTGGCTTGTTCCGCGAAGACGGTTTCCTTGACCTCTTGGTGGTGTTGTTTCCTTTCAGATTCATGGCTGCGAGTTCATTAGCTAATGACTCACACTGGCTACACCCACCCTCTGATGAAGAATCTGACCTCTCTTGCAACCATGCTTCCAACAACGCTTTCCCAAACCGATCAATGTCTCGGTCTGTTACGTCCCATAAAGTCGCCACAATGGCTGGAGATCCACCTAGGAGATAAGATAGTGGTATGCCTTCTGGAATGTAACAGCCTTTTAGCCATAGTGAACCACTACTGCATCCCATCAAGAAAGTTGCAGAACAGTTATCTAGCTTCTCTATTTCACGCTTCGGTATATACTGTGCTCCTGCCGTATCATGAAAGGTAGAGGATCTTTTAGAAATCAATCTCAAGTAAACGAAGATTGCACCAAAAACGGTTAATAAATCCGAAGTGCTAGAAGAATCATACCACTTCCATGACCAAAGTAAAGAAAGAGATCATGATTTTCTAATGCTTCTGTCAATTCCGTAGCACTTGGTTCTGATCCAGCTTTCCCCTGAAAGTACACACAATCATGGAAGTTTGAAAACAAAGCATCACAATAAGGTTTGGTATAAGTATGCTTTTGTATGTTACCTCAAAGTTTTGATCTCTGAACCAACTCTCAAACATGTCTTGTGTTTCGGGGAGATCACCACCAGGATTCAACAAGTAAAATGAATCTAGCGGATCAATAAGGGGGAAGGAATCAAGATGAGGTCTTTCTGGATCTCCTTGGAGACTGCGCTTCTTTAGCACAGCAGATATGCAACCTACAGAAGGCATGCGGTACACCTCTTGTTTCCTTAGTATTGGAATATTCTCCCAAGGAAGCATCTAAGCAAAATCAGAAGGTTAGTTAAATTTGCATTAACAGCTTAAACATCAGATCAACCTGAAAACCAATAGCTTAAAATTTCATATTCATCGAACCCAATATTTTATATCATGCAAGAATTAGCAGCAGTCTTCACGAAAAGGATCTATGTTTTTCATCAAGAATCGCGATGGATAAAACCATCCAGTCAAACTTTCTAATTCATGTGCAGGAAAATGATAAGGATAAAATTGACGAACCTGAACCTCCGGATCTAACACAAGAATGATAGGTTCTCTGTTTTCTTGTTCGTCTTGTTGCCCTAGTTTGGCTGCTGCGTCATGTATCAGTTTTAAGGCCAATTCATGCCTAGTTTCAGATATATTAGACGCAGCAGTAGGAGTTTTACAGTTATCTTCTTCGTAAAGATATCCCCCTCTACCTACATAGCAACCATTTCTTAAAGAAAGCTGAGCAACACATGCTTCTCCTTTTAAGTTTTCCGTACCACCACCAAGAATAACTTTCAAAAGCATCTCATTTACTTCCATTTTGCACTTGGACTTGAGATTATTCACCAGCTTTTTTTGCACTGAGTCAGGCAATTTGTAGTTCGACCATTCTCCAAGAAGCAGACACCTCCAGGGGCCCAGCCAGGAAGCTTCTAGATTCCTAGAACAAAAAAATGGTCATCTGATGTTGTTTACACACATGCAGACCCTTACCCAGTTCTCGGTTAAGAAGATTGATCAAAACACAATCCTATAATTGTAAAATAGACAGACATGTGCACGTGTTATTAAAAAGAGAGCCATAATACCTTAGAAATATTCCCAGGCGATGATCAAGTTTCTTTCTCTTTTTCCACCACTGGCATCTACTCTCTGTTGTGTCTTCTTTAGGAATAGAAGATGATGCGTAGCTTGCCTCCAATATTGATTTAAATGCTGGAGCTACCTCATCAACCACGGTGGCACCCCATGGACAAAGCCAGGGCCCTTTTAAACTCTCGACTTGAGTCGCTTTCGTAGAGCTAAGATTTGCACTGTCATCTGACATGTCTAGTGAATCAATGAGATCGTGAGTACAAAATATAAACACCATTGATCAACAAATATGGAGTTCATACTACCTTCTAAAATCGAATCTACAGGTAGAAGTGTGGCAACCGGTTGGCTTTCTGGGTTTAGGCGTGATATGAGCACCCAGGCACAAACAGGTGAACGAATGTGCATTAGCTCCTGTAACAGTTGGTTTAAAGCACCTCCAAGCAAACTAATGCAGATGATTGTAGAGCTTGGAAGATTGATGAAAAATTCTTTAGCAAATTGTACAAGATCTTCAGTACGCTCAGGAGCAAGCCTACAATGGCGAGTAAGGAGATACAGAGTAAGCCAACAGAAAATTATAAAGCATGTCTAGTTGCTTAAGTTACATTATCTTATACCTGGGAAAGTCCGAATCCTCAGGAACCATGCAGCTCGAGCAAGTAGCCTCTGTGCACTGAAATAAAAGCTGTCAGATAGAAGATGAAACACCAACTTTGAAAAAAGCAATCAATAACTACGTCAAAATATCATCAATAACACCGAGGTCAATCCACAAATTGAGAAGCTGAAAAAACTTATCCAACCTACTTCAGTTACCTCTTTATCTGAGAGGCACCGTGATTTGTGTTTTCCGCTCAAACTTGAAATGAAATGGTAACTGATATGGGTACCAAGCGAGGCTTGATGGAAAAATGAGACCCAATGACTTGCTGACAGCTCATTTCCATCATATTCGAATGAGAATTCAGCACTCGATGAAGAAAGCAGATATAAAGAGGCAAGCAATCTTGAAACCTACCAGGGACAAACAAACAGTTTTATACCAAACAACAATGATTTTAAGATTGAAGCAAAATAGGCAAGGACAGGTTACTGTTGAACAACCCAAGCTTTTACCTTTTGAAATAATATTGGAACCTCTCTGCTGAGTACAAATGCTAACATTAACCATGACACCAGTTTTGTGAAAGGAATATGAGACAGATCACAGCAAATAGACCTATCAAAGGTAAAAATTAAGAGGTTAAAAGGATGATAAGTACACAGTTCTAAAGAGCATACTTAATCAATTTAGCATATGATGTTTTACATGGCCAAGTGGTATACAACCGATATGTCTCACATACCTACTCTCCCTGCAGTGGTAATTCCGCAAATTCAACCAGCACAAGTTGTATAGTATTGCTGCACGATCAACAGCGAATTCATCTCTTGCAACTTCTTTCCTAATAAACTCCAGCAGCTGACTGACAGAAGGCTGGTTGTGGCTGGACCAGTTGCTTTTAAATAAAACAGAGATACTATGCAGTAAAGCCTCATGAGCTAGATGAACTCTACCAGAGTCTGCCAAACATTTTCCTGAATTGGAAAACTAAAACTGTAAGCAGAGATACTCATCTTCTAGCAAAGATTCATATGTGAGACGTGTATATACCATGTGTGTGTGTGTTTTAAGAGAATAAACATATGAATAGCCAACACAATTTTCATGAACTACATGAGAATGGTCAGAACATAAAACAAATGGAAAGGGAGAATATGATCAAACTCATTTGGTCTCGAAACTCACTCAAGGGTTTTCATACCCATTACTTTTTTATCGACAATTGATGAATCAAAAGGTTACTGGATCTCAGTTGTCATCTAAACTATTAGTTGTCATCTAAACTATTAAGCTATTAGATTGTTTCAACAGGAAAATGTCAAAAGGCTAACTTCATATGCATGCATGCACATTTGATTATTTGAGTGAGCAGATGCATAAGGAATTAGAGCATACCAAGGCTAACAAGTATTGAGGACGCAAGCTTCCTATGGCAGAGTTGCCATTTCAAACTTACTAAATTGTTGAGAGACCCAGATTCTGTTGCCTCTTCGGACAGGCACTGCTGACATTTTTCTTTGTAGCAAATGCAAAAGCCAAGGACTGCATTTTTTGTGTCCATGAGCACCCTATCACCCCTAGTACCATCAGATCTATCACAGAAATTAGAGTTATTTGACATAACTTCAGGCACATTGGAAAGGTTTTGGCATTGCTCTTTAAGTGACTGACGCATAGATCGAGTCAACCTTGACGTTGGCTCAGATATCAAATCATTGTCCTTTGACAAACAAGTTGGGATAGCTCTTCGACCCCTTCTGGAGGCTCTGTTTCCTGTTGGCTCCTTTATATTGAGTTTTGTTTTACTTAATTTATGTCCTAAAACTTCCCCTCCATTTCTATCAATCACTATTTCCTCAGCAATTTCTTCCCCATGTGATCTGATGCAGCTTTTCCACGCTGAGCAACAGACTTTTCCCAGGGCAGTACTAAACAAGCTTTCAGCATGCAACATATCAATTTTTTTTCGAGATATGTCTCCAAGTTGTTTATCCAATGTAACTTCCAACTTCAGTTTGCACTTGACGCACGAGAAATCTCGCTGATTAGCAATTAATATCTCCTTTGCATTTTGGAGTTCCTTTTCTGCCAGACCCAGACACTGCTTTTTGTGGTAAAGATTTCCTTGAGAAATTAAAGAAGAAAGAAAACAAATCAAGCAGCTTATTAACAAAATGATTAAGGAAACCTAAAAGAAAAGACTATACCCATTGAATAAAAGAGTAGTTTCATACCTAAGGCAGAAGAAAATGCAACTGCAAAAGGGAATAGACTTTGCGAGCATGAAATGGCTTTTCCCCATGATAGACTGGTTTCTGCCTCCAGTCCATTCCCTATTAGATCATTAAGAATTCCAACCTGCACATTTGACACCAAATTGAGAAACAGCGAACTGATGGGACCCAGCTAGACTAGATAGTTTGAACAGAAACAGAACCTGAAGGGTGCTTTCCAAATAACATTGGAGTACACTCCAAGGACTTAGGTAGCAGCAATTGACGTCCCAGAGAAAATTTCCACATGGCCAAAAATCAGTTGCTACCCATCCGTAGACTTGGAAGTTTTTTAAGCCAAAAGTCCGTATCTTTGATATTTTTCCAGCGTCGTTGTGTTTTTCGAACTGCTTCTCAGCTGAATACTTAAATTTCTGGTGAAATATAAGAGTCCGTATCCTATAGGCTTCTTTTGCATATGAAAGAGCCTGTAAGAGAAAATGGTTGACCATCAACTCAAGAGATTATAACAATGAAACTGGCAGTAATTTACAATCAAACTTTTGGGGCAATAGATGTAATATATGTATAAGTACGTTACCTCAGAAAGTTTTCCAAATGATATGAGCCTTTCACAGAGATCATAATAGAGATATGCAGCTACAAAAGATGAAGTACCAGAGAGTGAAGCCTGCAATGACATTCATTAGCAAAATTTGGATGATCCCCATAGATATTGTTTTGAGAGGACAAAACTCCACATGAGTTAACTTTCTTACACTTGAAATGAGTTCTGAAGCTGCATCTTTAATATCATCAGTTGTGATGTCTGATTGAAAGGGGCCTTCATCTTTATTGGAGGCACGCAAGTAATTATTATGTAAATCATGGAAGTTCTGCTGGAACCCAATTAACTTTGCTTTTGAATCTTTCAAGCAACCTATCCAGAAATTAATGCATGTAGATTTGTCACCACAATTCTCTGATAAGGTCCGGATAAAGGTATCACTTATGGGGGAAAGGCATAAGGCATGACTAAGCCTTCTACATTCCCACAGCATTGCAAGGCAGACCTCCAATTTGACATTCTTCCACTTAAACAATTTGAAAATCAGCTGGTATATATGATGATGGAGCTCTGTACATCCCTGGAGATGGAAAAAAAGTATCAATGGCCAGATAGATATGAAGAACGCACTATAAAGTATGCCACTCAAAAAACATAGTGCAGCTAGATAATAGGAAAAATGTTACCTTCACTGACATCAAATCAATCATATTATACAGTAACGGAATTATGTCCTCTGTTGGTAGACTGTCCCCGCTATCATCTATGCTAAGAATCCTCAGCCAGAGATTTAGTGAAGTTCTAATATCTTGAAAAACTTTCTGCGCAAAAGGGGCGAGGCAAAATGTTTCAAGAAAGATAAAGTAAACAGTGAAACACAATTCACCAACTGAAAGATAAACTGTCAATGATTAGAAGCTATGCAATACGCATTTGCACCTTCGAGTTTGGCTCAGCTTCCTGGGTACAGAAAGCCCTCAAGCAATACGCAATAGGTAACATGTGAGAAGATGGAGTACCCTCTTTGTTTGGCCCATGATGTACCTCATCCTGCTTTCATACATACGAAATTTGTTCATATACCAATATACAAGCCATTATATGAGCTATTAATTGTGAAGGTACTAAGACATATACCAATATAGAGATTGCTTCTGACAGTAAACAAATGCACTCATTTAGATGTTCAGTTCCAGATGTCCTTGTCATTCGTGCTTTCCATATTAAGATTCTTGCTCTCTCTATATGCATATCCTCAGTGACATAAACATCCTTCAAAAGGATATCTGCTATCGTGATTCGCGTTACTTGACCTAGATTTGAACTTAATGAGAACATTTTTTCATAGGCAATAAGCTCCTGCAAGCATTTATAGAAAAGAGAAAATAAAATTAAAAACAAATTAAGATCACCAATTTTATAGGTAAAGTACATTCACCAATAAAGTATCCAAGGGAATTTCTAGTAGCATGCCCCGTCAAGTTAGAACATGCGCAAACTTTTACTCAAACATTAACTGAAAGGTTGTTAGGATCCGAACCTGCTCTAGGATTTTTCCGATACCACGCTTTGACTTTTTTGGTGAAGATAATAACAGTGAGTACAAAGTTGTACAAGAATCAGCCGCATCCAGATTCGTGTGACATTCCCGTTCTATCTGTTGATAGCACAGACTCAATAACTTGTAATTCAAAAATTTGTATAAAGGTACTTCATCAAAAATTTACCTTAACCCACTGCTTAACAATTGCCTCAGGACCTTGTAACCTTCTAATCAGATGTTCAGCTGACAACCAATTTTCTAGAATGTGAACAATACTCTGTCTAATCTTACATCTGCTACATTGCTGGAGTATATCCAGGAAGAATGCACACCTCTTACATGCTTCTCCCACAAAATCCATAATGGCCTCTTCTGACAAGTCAGTATCAGATGAACTAGACTGATTTACAAACATCTGACAATGTAGTTCAACACATCTCCATGATGCCTTGGAATTCAGCTCAAGCGCCTCACACGCCTGCAAAGTAGAACACTTTATAAAATGTACAATGAGAAAAAGAAGTAAAAGAATGTATCATTTAGATGCATAGGTCCGCACAAGTAAAGCAAAACCAGATTTTTTATTCCAGTCTTGTTTGCATAGAAAATTTATGAGACGCTAAAAATCATGTACTCCACCTTATTTAGCTCCTTATTTCTGTACAATACGATACCGATATTGTAAAGCGTCGCAATTAGATACTTGAGTTCTTGAGATCGGATCCATGGACTGGCAATTACAACTTCAATTATATGGGCACTGATCTGAAAAGAAAGATGTTCGATTACTAAGTTAGATTTATGATCGATCGCATGTTCAGGAAACTGAACAAACAAAATTCCATTGATTTGTATGCACTGCACATTAATACCAAACCTCCACTTTAAGCTGGGTTCTCAATGAGACAGTGAAAGCACCCATAGCCACGTTTAACAAAGCTTTGTTATTGTCAGTTTCTCTATCTCCCTTGTCAGACGTGCATCTAAGAAGTGGGCACAAGAGATGTGAGAGATGCATTCAACCCACAAAAGATGATTTCACAAAAGAATTGATATAGTTTCCACTTTCTAAGTGCACTGAAAATTTAGACATCATCTCACCTGCCAATGATTTGCATATTACCATGATAACAACATATATATATTGAAAAAACTGGTGACAAAAAGATGCTTTTACAGTTGCATAAAACCTACAATTTAAAAGAACTATGTGATAAGCAAAAACAATCTTCTGATGATGCGCACGACTCTGACTAAAAGCTACAGAATATAGCATAAGGGACAGATAATGATCACCTTACCTTTGAAGGAAGAGACAGCCATCACAAAATTGGAGAAAGGCATCGTGAATAGTAGTTAGATGAGCAGAAGCGCAGGGCATTTCTGTCTTCAACACAATTTTTCTTTTCACTGAATATATCAAGTCTGCAAGCGGTTGGCACAAGAATCTCAAGGCATCTAAGTATTCTGGCCGAAAAGTCGTCTCGTTCCTCTCTGTACAGCTATCATGTCTTTTATTGTTGTAGTTCTTACGCCCACCAATCAATGATGAACCAGTCCGATTGCCCACATCACATGAGTAACTATCAACCATGCCAAGTAAAGAAGCTAAGCTTTGCCATCTAGCATCATCATCAAACAAAGCTTGAATCTTCCAATCATCTGTTGCATCTTTATCCTTACTTTCTCCGAGCTTGGAATCGCAAACCGTGATGGACAGCCCAGTCGAATACAGTCTAAGAACCAGATTAAGTTTGGGTATTGCCTGCCAAGCAGTCAATTTGTAAATTACCTCATACAGCAGGATAAATCATGAATAAGTTAAGGTAAGTTTACATGCCTAGGAGAGTAAAACTACCTCTATGAAAATAGCTGCCATCTCATTTAATTTCTTTGAAACTTTTGCACAGTACATGTCTCCTGCTGCTCGAAACTTGTGCGCGCAATAAGCGACTAGGTCAAAAAAGTCCATCAAATTCTCATTACTTTCATCCTGAAAAAGAAGCAGTGTTTATAAGGCAATGCAAGTTTACGGTAGAACATCAACGGAGAAGCTAGCAGAAACCTAAAGTCATCCAATCTAGCAACAGATAAAGGAGCAGGTGACACCAGAATGTATGGAAAATTTGGTGGTGGAAATAGTTACTCGATGTACACAAGACGTAGATAATTAAGAAACAAGGAATTCGTGCAAACCTCAAATTGGCAAGTTAAGCTGCGCAACAAAGCCATTGAAATGTCAATGATCACTGACATTTTTCTAAACTTCAATCCGAACAGAACAGAAAGCACCTCGCGAGCAAACTGGAAACAGGGAACAAATTTAACTATCTATTAGATGACAGCATGTAAAAGAAAAGTAGCAGCAAGAAAGAAAGACATCAAAGGACAAAAGCAACCTTATAAACCCGATCTTTTGACAATCCAGATTTATAGTGTTCTTTCACAGTTAAGTCGCAGAAAGATAGCACCAAATCCTCATCGAAATGCTCAGCCTCTTTAACCAAGGAAACAGCACATTTACCCATATACGTCACGATCCCTCTCTGCAACTTTTCACTCGCCTTAGCATCTAAGACCCTACACAGTAACAAAATTTCAGGCTATGCCAAATGGAAACAGCATTGATCTAATAATTCAAAGAAGAGAAAGTTAAATAAACCGACACTGACCTAAACCAAGGTCTAACCTCCTCGATCAAAACAAGGACTTTCCTACACCGCTTATCTTCTAAGTGCTGACACATTGCCACAGCCTTAATGATGGCATTCACCGCATCAACAACGACCAAAGCCAGCTGCGCCTCACCATCCTGAACCTCAGGTAACAACAACCGGGATTTGCAATCAGAGCCGCCTCTAAGCTTCTCCAGAACCTTAAACCCTTCAGCATAAACATTCTCATACAAACCCCAAACATCGAGACAATAAATCATCCGCAGCCTCTGAGACTGAACGGTATGAGGCTTACAAGCTAACTGAGCGGAGACCAATTCTAAGCAATCGACGCAAAGCTCGTAAACACGGAACAAACCCAAGGCGGAATCGCGAGCTCCGTCGTCAGATTTCGCGACGGAGAGGCGTTTCGGTAGCAGCGACATCGATTTGTTGAGGAAAGGAAGGAATTGCTTAGCTAGGGCTCGAACGGTGGTTGCTCGGTCTTGTTTTTTATTCCGGGAAGTTGTTGATGATGATAGAGTAGAGAATGGTTTAAGGTAATCGGAGAAAGAGGAGAAGACATCGTCGCCGGCGGAGGAGGAGGAGTCGATGAGTGAGAGAAGACGGAGGTCGTCAGCGGACGCCATTGATTTCAAAAAAAAATTAGAATTCCCGCTAATTGAAGTAGATGCTCATTCCTCTAGGTCTACTCTGTCACTCTCTCTTCCTTGTAAATTCAAAGTCTCATTCGTCGTGAAGAATCGTAGTGAAGAAGACAGTTGATTTTATCTGAAATTGAAAAATTATAATCAGAATTATAAACTGTTTTGTGTAATTATTTTGAAAATGTTTCGGAATTTTTTACAAAAGTTTAGAACCCTAAACGGCTTTTTAAAACACCTTCTAAATGTTCTCTCGCGGTTTTTAGTGGGCTTGTATATTATATTTAAAAAGCCCAATGTACTTTACAAAGCCCTTTCTGTTTAAGGAGGTTTTGTAATCAAGTAATATCATAGATGATAATTTGTATATTGATATTGCTACTAAATTTTATATGATAATCTTTTTTATCACTTAAGATAATCCTATATTTTTCTAATGTGGTTTAATCTATTCAATTCTTTATACATGAGTTATGACATTGACATGTATAATAGTGGTTTGTGTTAATATTGTGTTGTTATATCACAATTGAAACTCAAACACTTGTGATAACGTTTTTTGTGGGCAAGCTTTGTCCGTGGACACAAAACTATAGTATCCAAAATTAAGGTACCCGTGCTACCTTTAAGTACAGTGTACATACATTGTTGGACACGTTTTGATTGACAGCAAATAGTATTTGATATTTTAGCTCGGTTTAATGTGAGTATGTTTTTTTTTTTTTTGGTAAATCAGCGGGGAGTAATCTCCCCGGAATATTATTCAGAAACTCAAAACTCAATCGTTTACAATGGAAACACTACGAGGACACGCAGGTCCCAAAGTATCATTATGCAACAGAGACGCAACAGCGCTCGGAACCGTACAAAAAGAATGAAATCCCAAAGCTAAAGTAAAAGCATAGTTCGCTAATCCGTCGGCAAGACAATTAGCCTCCCTATACACATGTGTCACCCGGACTATCCAGTCCCTTGATAATAAGCCATGGCACAACCGTACCAGGAAGGAAAGCGGGTGAGTCTCCCCAATCCCTGTCTTAAGATAACCCACCACCATCGCTGAATCAACCTCCAACTCAACTCGCCTAAACCCGCGATCCCAAGCAATAAGAAGCCCATAATAGACGCCCCATAGCTCAGCCAAGGGAGCTGAACAACGACCAATATGCAAAGCAAAGCCGTCACACCAACCTCCGTCCGCATCCCTTAAAACTCCACCTGCAGCCGCTAAACCAGATTACCACGAGATGCACCGTCAGTATTCAGCTTCACCCAACCTTCCTGCGGAGCTACCCACTTGACAAGAATCTCCCGTTGCTCCCGACGATCTCCTTCACTCACCCGTCGAGCTGCAACAACCTCTCTCGCAGTCTCTTTAATAAATTTCACTCTGTCACGCCATACTCTGTTTTCCCCAAACACATTGCCGCATCGCCACTTCCAAGCCCACCAGACAGCCATAGCAAACAGAACATTCCAATACAAGTCATCAACACCACCACTACCGCCGAGGTTACCAAACAACCACTCAAGCAAAGTCTGGGTAAAAAACAGCCGACGCTTACTCGCCGGGATAACCCGCTGCCATAACCCTACCATAGCCGGACAATCCCGGAGCACATGGAGGATCGTTTCAACCCCCCTTTACAGACTGAACAGATCGTAGAGTCAGTCAGGTGGCGACGAAACCTCTCTGCATTTGTCATAATCACTTGTCGTGCAACTAGCCAAAGGAACACTCTCACCCTTTCCGGCACTGCAGCTTTCCAAATTCGATCATAAAAGGTTCCCATATTTTGCTCCAGAGACTCCTGTCTCGTTAGCAGCTCACACGCAGACTTGACCGTGAAACGTCCATCCACCGTTTCCCCCCATGACATACAGTCCTTTGCACCCGTCACCTTATCAAGCACAACTGCAGACAGTTCCAGTCTTCGATCTTCTGCTAAAAATGGTGATATCTTCGGCCAATCCCAACCAAGTCCATCAGACCAGAAATCAGTAGCTACCACTTCCTCATACCCAGCCGGCAGTCCACCGGAGCAGTCATCAAGTAAACGTTGATTCATCACCCACCTATCCATCCAAAAGCGTATGATTCGACCATCTCCAACTGACCAACTCAACCCCTTCAAGACCACCTCTCGCAACCCCATACACACGCTTCTCCAGGTCGAAGACCAGTTACTCTTCACCACAACCCAATGGGGTTCCCGGACTGTTCCAACTTTATATTTAACTCGTACCACCCTAGCCCATAAGCTAGTATGATCATGCAGTAACCTCCATCCTACTTTAGCAATCATAGCTTTATTCATTTCACACGCTGTCTTAATACCCAAACCCCCTCTCGCTTAGGACGACACACTTTATCCCACGCTACCAGATGCACCTTACGTTTATCCGGGGTGGAGCCCCACAAGAAACCACGAGAGATGCGATCCAACTTATCCAGAGTAGAAGCAGGCAATTTAATCACACTCATTGTGTGAATGGGGATCGATGACAATACTGACTTGGTTAAGGTAAGTCTGCCTGCAAAGCTCAACAACTGACTCTTCCAGCCTGCCAAACGACCTGACACTTTCGCAAGAACATCTCCAAAAGTGTCCTTGTTAATCCTTTTCTGTAAGATTGGCATTCCTAAATACTTTCCCAACACCCTTGTAGATTGAATACCACTCTCAACACTGATCTGCTGCCCCAACTCACGAGAAACATTGTCTGAAAAATAATTTTTTGACTTCTCTAAGCTCACTTTCTGCCCGGATGCCAAGCAGAAACGCTCCAACACCCTACGTATCACTCGAACTTGCGACACAGAAGCTTCAGCAAACAAAATTAGATCATCCGCAAAGAGAATGTGAGAGAGTTGAGGACCACCATTAGACAACCGTATTGGTTTCCAAGCCTTAGTCGCAATCTCCTTTTCAATCAAGTGACACAACCTCTCCATGCATAACACAAACAAGTACGGTGAGAGAGGATCTCCCTGTCGCAACCCTCTCAACGGTTTGAACGTTGCTGTTTTTTCACCATTCCATAATAAACTCATATCCGGTCCAGACACACAGCTCATTATCCAACCAACCCATGTATCATTCAGGCCTACAGCTTTAAGCGTTTCCTCTAAGAAATCTCATCTTATTCTATCATACGCTTTCTCCAGATCCAACTTTAAAAGCATCCACCCCTTGCGTCCCTTCTTTCTTCTCATAGAGTGAACAGCTTCCTGCACTACTACAATGTTATCTGTAGTCAACCTGCCTGGAATAAAACTTGACTGTGCTGGTCCTACTAGCTTAGCGATCACACTTTTCAACCTTCCCACCATAGTTTTAGTAATGATTTTAAACAAAACATTACACAAACTTATTGGTCGAAACTGCGTGATTTTCTCAGGACGTTCCACCTTGGGTATAAGAACCACAAGCGCATCATTCGTTTCCGGAAGTAAACACCCTGTCCGAAAAAACTCCAAAACAAACTGAATCACAGACTCACCAACGACATCCCAGCACTGATGGTAAAATACTGTTGAAACCCGTCCGGCCCCGGAGCTTTAAATCTTCCCATACTTTGAATCGCTTTCTCTACTTCCAAAGCTGTAAACGATTTATTAAAATTAGCTCGCTCATCCCACGACAAATGAAAAAAACCCTCACGCGGCAGATGTTCCTCATTCAACACCACATCATCAAGAGAGTACAATCTGCTGAAATACTCAATAGCAAGTTGTTCCAGCTCTTCCCTTTCTGTAATCCACCTGCCTGATTCATCCTTCAGCATATCAATGCGATTCCTCCTTCTTCTGATGATAGTTGAAAGGTGGAAAAATTGTGTATTACGATCACCATGAACAATCCACTTTTCCCTGGATTTCTGCATCCACAACACCTCCTCTTGTTCCAGAACTGTATCAAATTCCTTTAACAAAAGATATTCTCGCAGCAACATATCATCAGTTTGAGTTACCGCAAGCCTATCTTGGACTTCCTTAATATCCTTTACCAACTTTTCCTTTCGTAAGTGAATATCACCGAAGACTTCTCTATTCCATTCGTTTAACGTCTTTTTCAACCTTTGCAAAGCATCACGGGTATTAAAATCCCTATCCCAAGACGCCCTCAACAAATCCTTAAAACCTGGGTGATTGAGCCATGCAGCTTCAAACCGAAACGGTCTACGCCGTGCATTCCCCACAACCCCGGGAACTAGCTGCACATATAGAGGAGCATGATCAGATGCTAAAAACGGAAGGTGTGTAACCACCGCCTCATGCCATTTCAGCCTCGAATGTGCACAACAAAGCACACGGTCCAACCGCTTAGCTACAAACGACCTCTCAGCCCTACCGCGCTTCCAGGTATATGGGTTTCCCCGAAATCCCATATCAATCAAAGAGGCTTCATTTACCCATTCACCAAAAGCTAAGGAGTCCGCAGACAACAGACCATTGCCTCCCGTTCTCTCATCAAGGCGCACAATCGTGTTAAAATCCCCCCCGATCACCACTGGTCCCGTGACCAAGCGAACCACATCTCGTAAGCGATCCCAAAGACCACTCCTCCTGCTCACTGACGGAGCAGCATAAACCACAATAATATTAAGTGTTTCAGACCCATTCACCACCAAAGCATGAATGAACTGATCCGAGGATTCAACAATAGAGACATCCCCAATCCCCGATCTCCATAACAACCATAACCCTCCACTTTGCCCCACGGCATCCACACGAAACGTATTTTCAAACCCCAGACCTCGACAAATCTTGCCTGCCCTCTCTCCTCCAGCATGAGTCTCAAAGATGGCCAACACACCCGTAGCATACCTCTTCAATAAATATCGAATTGATCGCCTAAAATTAGGTTTATTTGCCCCCCGACAATTCCACAATAGAGCATTAATCATTTGGTATAACAAAGAAATGGGAAAAACCGGGGCGATCCATTATGGCGTCCCATTGCCTCCACCTTCTTCCGATTGCGCGAGCCGCACAACCATCTCCGTGCATCCTGGCTCCGCATTCGAGCATTCAGGTCGTTCCGGCGACAGACCACAACCATCACTCTTACTTGATTCCATTCTCTCATGCTGACCAGAAACAAACGCATCCCTTGATCTCCCCACCGTCTCCGCCTCAACTCGCAATCGCTTTCCATTTGAGGTCAGGGTTGTATCGTCATTTGTTGGGCCATAAACTAGCCCTATCACAGGCTGATGGACCTTAGAGTATTTGGACCGAGTCATATTTCTCGACGACGCCTTTCCTTGGGCCCATTTCGGCCCATCATCCCCATTACGAGGCCCACCAACATTACCATTTGAAAAGGATCCAAAAATCAACCCCTTCCCGCGCGTGCCAGTCGTTGGACCAACAACTTGATTCGACTGATCTATATTTTCCTTATTTGCCTCACTCAGCATTAAACCCTCCTTATCTTGTGGAGTTGCCAAATCCACTGCAAGCCTTCCAAAACTGTTGGATAACGCAATATTCGCGGGATTACTCTCCTTCCTCGAATCCCTAGAATTACGTCCCGGATTTCCTCTATCACCAATCACTGTTAAGGGAATGTTCTTACGTGGAGCTTCCACTCTCCGACCACGCGATTTGACGGCAACAAAACCGTCTGTCACCGGAGCGACCTCCCTAACAACCTCCCGTACCACCGTCGCCACCACCGGAGACAGGACCTCCTGATTATGCACTCTTTTGGGACAATTATGAACAAAGTGACCATACAACCCACACCCCGAACAAATTGTATTCTACCCCTCATACGCCACAAAGTACCTCTCCCCATTAACCATTATTGAACCCTTTAGTGGTCTCTTCAAATTCACTTCCACACAAACTCGAGCAAAGCGAGCTCGCTCCACGTTCAGAGTAGTGTTATCAACCTTAATCAAATTCCCCAATCCCCTAGCCATCACTGACAAGATCTCACTATTATAGAAGTTCAGCGGTAGGTTCGACAGACGCACCAGACCGGTGTTGTGGCAATCTCATCCTTCAGCGGGTCAAACCCTGGTGACCATGCTTGAACAAGAAGATAATGCCAAAATATCCTCCACGGTCCCCCCGTCAAAGCTGCCAGATACTCTTCCTCTTTACCAAAACGAATCATGAAAAATTTTCTTGGTAAATCCAGGACAGACATCATGCCACTCGGTTTCCACAATTCTCTAAATTTCCGACTCAGAACAGAGATCGGAAAGCTCTGCCCTAAAACCTTCACTATCATACAGTTCTTCCACACACCATTCATTGCCTCTAGAACCTCTGAGCCAATAGTAACCACTGGTTCACCATCCTCACCATCCGGGAATGCTAAAGATACCCTCTCTGCCACAAAAGCTGCATCCACCACGGTCTCCGGAACCGGCCTACCTCCCATACTACCTCCGATTACTTTATTCACCCATGTCCCTGGAGCATCCGGCGGGTCCCCAGGAGGACGAGACTTACCGCCAATATCCTCCATAGTAGCATCCTGGTCACCTCCGTTCAAAACCCTAACATCGCCTCCAAAGTCGCCCATTTTTTTATTGTCGTCCTTAATGTGAGTATGCTTTATATGCTAAATAGTATTTTGTTACATAATTTCTGCAATATCATTTATAAATGACGTATTCAAATTTTCAAAAGTTACTAATTTGTTCACCTTTTATTTAAAGTAACAAACAAAAAAGGGGGGTTTGATTTTGGTTTTTGTCAAATCAAACCAAAACCAACTTGAATATATATACCCATCAAAATGAAACAAAACTAAACAACCCAAAGAAAAAAATCTAGCTTAGTGATGCAGGGCGATTCTTATAATTAACATATTAGTTTTGGTTTTTGTTTCTTTTACGATATTGTTTGGTTTTGTTATTTTTCCTTCTTGTTTTAGCTTGGGAATATTGATTCACAAGTCTTTAGGAATGATTCCAATTACGTTTTGGTTTTAACTTCTCCTATATATAGTCGATGTCTAAGGGTTTGTAAGGACAGGACATATTGAATATTTATCAAAGAGCTTTTCAACTCTTAATTCCTTATTGCAGCTAGAACAAGTTTGTTCTCAACGGAGTAAGAAGACTTTGATTCTTGGGTATTCTCAGACTAAACAAGTTTCATTGTGTTTATCATACCTTGATCTACACCAGTTGGTATCAGATTCCAGTGCTTTAATTCCTCAATTAAGGCTCGATCCGTTGCTTTCACAGTTCTTCTCGATGGCTCCACGCAAATCCATGGAAGAACAACAAGAGGACTTGCGTCATACTCTTGAGAATTTTACAGCAGGGTTACAAGTTGCTTTGCAACAAGCTGTAGAGAACGCGTTAACAACGGTGCTTCAACACCAGCAGCAGGGGCGAGACTCTCCACACGGCGTTGTTCAGCGGCAAGGACGAGACACGTCACACGGTGGTGTTCAGGAGAACATCTTTGCCACTCCTCACGACAATAGGCAGATTCGTGTCCACCAAGGCAATGATTCTCCCATTCATAATCGTTGGGAATCAGGGTTTAAAATTGATATTTACAGGAACTCTTAACCCGGAAGAATTTCTCGATTGGTTGAACATGGTGGAAGAGATTTTGGAGTTTAAGAAAGTTCCGAATGACATGCGAGTTCCGTTGGTGGCAACACGTTTTAAGAATCGAGCATCGGCTTGGTGGACTCAAACTAAGGAGACTCGTCGTCATTCTGGCAAGTCACGTATTGATTCATGGGAACGTTTAAAGAAGTATATGCGTCGGGCGTTTCTTCCTTACAATTATGAGAGGACATTGTATACTAAGTTGCAGAATCTTCGTCAAGGGTCTCGTACGGTTGATGATTATGCGTCAGAGTTCTTCTCCATGGTTGCTCGAACAACATTGCTTGAAACAGAGGAACAGCTTGTGTCTCGTTTTCTTGGGGGTCTTCGTACACAATTACAGATTCCACTACAGCAATTCAGTCCCGTTACCGTCTCTGAAGCACATCAGCGAGCTCTCGGCATGGAGCTGCAATACAGGTCCAATTGGACTTCGTCTTCGCGCACTCGCATTGGCACCCAGTCAAGTAGTGATATTGGTGCAACGCAGGTCCCTAACACAGCGGCTTCGCGTGTTCCTGCTTTACGTCCCGGTGCTCCTCCTGATTCGATTGCGGCATCTCGACCACCACGAACCAGAGCTTTGCGTTGTTTTAGTTGTGGAGAATCTGGGCATAGACAAACAGCTTGTCCTAATCAGAATAAACGGGGTTTATTAGCGCAAGACGCAGAACCTGCAGGTGAGCCACGTTATGATGATTATGATTCCGCTGATGAAGAGACCTCCGGGGATGTTATCTCTGGTGATACCGGGTCACTTCTCGTGCTTCGTCGCAACTGTTTGCTTCCTCGAGCTCCCGAAGAATCTTGGCTGTGCTCGACCCTGTTTCGTTCAACTTGCACAATTAATGGTAAGGTTTGTAAGTTGATCATTGACTCGGGCAGTTGCACAAACGTCATCTCGCGAGATGCAGTGCGTAAGCTGGGGCTCAAATCTGAGGCACATCCTTTCCCTTATCGACTTGCATGGTTAAATACTGGCACAGAAATCGCTGTCTCTAAACAAGCTTTGGTGTCATTTTCTATCGGCTCGTACAAGGACTCGGTGTCTTGTGATGTGGTTCCAATGGATGCTTGTCATTTGCTGTTAGGAAGGCCTTGGCAATTTGATCGAAATACTATACATAAAGGTCGCAACAATACTTATAGTTTCTCCTTTGAGGATCGTGTGGTGACATTATTACCATCCAAGGATGACCCAGAGCAAACAACAAAAGCCAGCTCTAGTGTGTCTGCTCCGCCTGCCTCGCAGTCCCTGTTAGTGCTTCCCAAGGCCGCTTTTGAGGCCCATCTTGGTGAAACGAGTGTTGTCTGGGCGTTGGTTACAGCTACGGCCACCTCTACGGATGTTCCTCCTCCTACACCTGTTTTTCAGAAACTCCTTATGGATTTCAAGGATGTTTTCCCTGATGACTTGCCCCCTATGCTACCCCCTTTACGGGATATTCAACATCGTATTGATTTGGTTCCAAATGCAGTTCTTCCAAACCGACCTCACTACCGTATGAGTCCACAAGAGCATGATGAGTTGCGTCGTCAGGTAGAGGAACTTTTGGTCAAAGGTCATGTTCCTGAGAGTTTGAGTCCTACTGCTGTTCCAGCTTTGCTTATTCCTAAAAAGGATGGGTCGTGGCGGATGTGTGTCGATAGTCGGGCTATTAACAAGATTACGGTTCGTTATCGTTTCCTGATTCCTCGCTTAGATGATTTACTTGATCAAATTGGTTGTGCTTCTACTTTCTCCAAGCTGGATTTGAAAAGTGGTTATCATCAAATTCGCATTCATCCTGGAGATGAATGGAAGACAGCGTTCAAAACGCGAGAGGGTCTCTTTGAATGGTTGGTCATGCCATTTGGCTTGTCGAATGCTCCAAGCACGTTTATGCGTGTTATGAACCAGGCTTTGCGTCCATTTATAGGTAAATTTGTGGTTGTTTATTTTGATGATATCCTGGTCTTCAGCACTGATTTGGCAAGTCACCTCCATCATCTCTCCCAAGTGCTAGACGTTTTGCGTAAAGAGCAACTCTTTGTTGCTCGTAAGAAATGTGTTTTTGGAACCTCTCAAGTCTTGTTTCTTGGTTATCTTGTGTCGGACAAGGGCCTTCAAGTGGATCCTAGCAAAGTCGATGCTATTCGGTCTTGGCCAACTCCAACGTCTATTAGTGAAGTCCGCAGTTTTCATGGGCTTGCCTCCTTTTACCGTCGCTTTGTTCACCATTTCAGCAATATTACGGCTCCTCTAACGGACTGTATGAAAGGGTCGTCTTTTGTTTGGACACCTGAGGCTAATACAGCGTTTGAAGCTATTAAAGAGAAACTTGTTTCTACACAAATCTTGGCTCTTCCGGATTTTACAGCGGTTTTTGAGTTGCATTGTGATGCGTGTAAGTTCGGTATTGGTGCAGTTTTGAGTCAACGAAGTCGTCCTATTGCATTTTTCAGTGAAAAACTAGCAGGTGCTCGAGCTCGTTATAGCACATATGATGTCGAATTCTACGCTATTGTTCAGGCTATCAAACATTGGCGTCATTATTTGTTTCATCAGGAATTTATTCTCTATACTGATCATGATGCTTTGAAACATTTGGGGAGCCAGGACAAGATTTCTAGTCGTCATGCCTCTTGGATCGCTTATCTTCAGCAATTTACGTTTGTCATTAAACACCTCTCCGGTCGTACGAATAAGGTTGCTGATGCGTTAAGTAGGCGACATTCCCTTCTTGCTACTTTGCAAGTCTCTGTTCCGGGTTTTGCTACTTTTGCGGATTTATATCCGACTGACCCATTTTTTGGTCCGATTTTTGCTGATTTACAACATGGGCGTTCATCCGACTTTGTTTTGCAAGATGGGTTTATTTTCTGTGCTAATCGGTTGTGTGTTCCGGAGAGTAGTTTGCGTTTGAAGATTATTGAGGAGAATCACAACGAGGGGCATGTGGGGCGTGACCGTACTCTTCAATTGGTTGCTGATGCTTATTTTTAGCCAACTCTTCGTCGTGATGTTGCTCGATTTGTGGAGCGTTGTGTTGTTTGTCAAAAGTCTAAGGGTCATGCAACTAACAACGGTCTTTATATGCCACTTCCCATCCCTACACAGCCATGGACCGACATTAGTATGGATTTTGTTCTTGGTTTACCTCGGACTCAGCGTGGTCATGACTCCGTCTTTGTGGTTGTGGATCGTTTCTAGAAGATGGCTCATTTTATTCCGTGTAAGAAGACTACTGATGCTGTTCAAGTTGCTCAATTATTTTTTTTTCGAGAAATTTACCGTCTGCATGGGTTACCATTGTCCATTGTTTCTGATCGGAACTCTCGGTTCTTGAGTCATTTTTGGCGTTCTTTGTGGAAGTTGTTGCGTACAAGTCTTGATATGAGCTCTGCTTATCATCCTCAATCTGACGGCCAAACAGAGGTGACTAATCGCTCTTTGGGGGATATGTTACGGTGTTTAGTTGGTGATAACATCAAAAGCTGGGATACAATTTTGTGTAAGGCTGAGTTTGCAAACAACCATGCTGTTAATCGAAGTACATTGTTCAGTCCATTTCGGATTGGCTATGGATTGGTGCCGCGTGGTCCTGTTGATCTTGGTGTGGCTCCGGATTCTACTCGTGATCATGGCCAGGCGATAGATTTTGTGGCTAATCTATCCTTCCTTCATGCCCAAGTTCATGATAATCTGCAGGTATCGTCCGCTAAGTATAAGGCTGATGCTGATCGTCATCGCCGTGAAGTTCATTTTCATGTTGGTGACTATGTGTGGGCAGTGTTGACTAAAGCTCGGTTTCCTCCGCGTGAATATAACAAACTCAAGGCACATAAGCTGGGTCCTTTGGAGGTTCTTGAAAAGATAAATGCCAATGCCTATCGCATTAAGCTTCCACCTGACGTTCGTTGTTCTGATGTGTTCAATGTTCGTCATCTCTTCCCGTACGTTTCCAAAGATGACGTTGTCGATTCGAGGTCGAATCTTCTTCTCCCCGGTTGACCTGATGCAGGGCGGTTCTTATAATTAACATATTGGTTTTTGTTTTTGTTTCCTTTACGATATTGTTTGGTTTTGTTATTTTTCCTTCTTGTTTTAGCTTGGGAATATTGATTCACAAGTCTTTAGGAATGATTCCAATTACGTTTTGGTTTTAACTTCTCCTATATATAGTCGATGTCTATGGGTTTGTAAGGACACGACATATTGAATATTTATCAAAGAGCTTTTCAACTCTTAATTCCTTATTGCGGCTAGAACAAGTTTGTTCTCAACGGAGTAAGAAGACTTTGATTCTTGGGTATTCTCAGACTAAACAAGTTTCATTGTGTTTATCATACCTTGATCTACACCACTTAGTGCCTAACCAAATCCGAAAATGTTCAACCATAGGTTAAGATTTGAACCATGCGGATTAAAATTATACGGGTCACACAAATTAACACAATAAAATCAATCATTGGTTATTTTCTCAAGAGCTTTCTTTCTCCACTTCTCTTTCTCAACAAAATCAGCATCCAAGAACCTCGACACAAACTCCCAAACCTTAAAAACATCCTCAAAATTCGTCATAAACCCTAACCTAACACTCACCACCGACAATCTCAAACTCATTGCTTCATCACTTCTCCTCTTATTCCCAATCCTAATCTTATGCAAATACGCACATCGCAAACCAACCTTCTCCCTCTCCGCAAGCCTCTCCACCACCAAAGGATCAACCTTTTCGCCTTGCCAGTCGAAAATATTGAACGAAATAGACGACCCTCGACTCAGTGTCGTCTTTGGTCCGTAGAGTTTAACCAAAGGCATCTCATTTTGATGAGAGCCTGGATGTTGCAGAGTCATCAAGGCTCGTATTAGCCATAAAGTCAACGACTTTGACCTTCTACTGATTAGTATTAGTCCCAAAGAATCTGCGTGATCCAATCCTCGAAACTCAATCATTGCTTTATTATCTTGTTCATTCGATGAAAGTTCGATTTCAATTATCTCATTGCCAGAAGTAGACGCCGCTTTGTGGTCCTCGTGGTCCACATGGGTAGTTTCGTCATTTTGTGCAGAGTACTCTGTTTTCCATCTCCGAGATGGTTCTGCTTTTACGGCCGTGAGATTCACCGGATTCGTTGGTTCTTCCGATAAAGCTGGAGAGCTATATTTCTTAACGAACAAGCAACCGAAACCAGAAGAATCTTCTTGACCTAAAAACTCTGTAAAAGAACATATGAGGAAATCTGGTTGAAACAGAGAAAGCCCTAAAGTCTCCATGTCTTTAGAACCTAAAGCAGAGGTGTCTAGCAGTACATGCCATTCGTTTTCGTGAGCTAGACTCATCCATGAGTAAGAATACGAAGCTCCTGTGACTAGAGATTGAAGCGGAAACACAAAGAGCCCTCTTTTGCCTCCCCCTCTTCTCTTCCCTCTCGTGATTCTTCTCTTCAACTTCTCCGAGTTAATCTCAGTGCTCGGCCATGAAAACTCGGCTGATTCGGGCTTTACACCCTTCTTCTCTGAGATTCTGATCATTTCTTCAACTGCTTCGTCTTCGTAGTTGTAGACAGTGAGAAGGTTAGGATTCGTTTTGAAAGAGTAGAGTTCTGCTACAATCTTGAAAGCAGAGGAACGGTCTTGAGTTAGAATCATGTGATACTCGGATTCT
Source organism: Camelina hispida (assembly GCA_023657505.1). Classification (NCBI taxonomy): domain Eukaryota; kingdom Viridiplantae; phylum Streptophyta; class Magnoliopsida; order Brassicales; family Brassicaceae; genus Camelina; species Camelina hispida. The sequence continues at coordinate 12,859,196 of CP094635.1, read as the reverse complement.
TCAAGATTCATAAAACTCGTGAGTCTTCTCCTCATCCTCGACTGAAACTGAGATTCTTCTTCGCTCGCGAATGTTATCAGTTCTTTACCGGAGCTCACTTGCTTGCAAGACAAGGTAAGTAGAGAAGGAGGATTCAAATCGGGTTCTGATTCTGAGATTCGTCGAAATTGGGAGTAAGAGAACAAAGGTTGTTGCTGACCAAACACGTGTGGAGAGGACGAGAGGTTTTGGTAATCAGTAGATCGGAGATGATCGGCTTGATTCGTCTGCAAGTAATCTGGAAAAGCTGTGATGAGATCGTAGAAAGATGTACGGAGACGTGGAAGAGATTCTTGGCTCGTGAATTTGGTGTCTGGAGATAGTAAAGAAGCTCCTGTTGTGATTACTGAGAACTCTAGCTCTTCTGGTTTCTCAGATACTGAATGAGATGAGAATGGTGATGAACAGCAGCCATTGAAGCAAGCTTCTTGCATGAAGTGTGAATTCTTCATCACTTTTTTCTTTTTCTTTTTCCTCTCTCTCTTTCTCTCTCCCCTGTTCCTCTGTTTTTTTGTCCGGAGAAAAGAGGGAGGCGTGACTTGAGAGAACGTTTGAAGTCAATGAGATTAAAAAAAAAAGTGAGAAATTGGGTCTTTAGGAAAATTATTTTGCTGTCGTAATCTAATTGCAATGCATAGTCAATCAAGAGAAAAGTTCATACCAAAATTTTGCTACTCTTCTTCAGTAGCTTAACCAATTTTAAGACTTCAACTTCAGTTGATGAATAGTATAGTCAATTATTAAAATAAGAAAATAACAATAATGTATATAGAAAGAATATTGTAGGTTGTTAGGTAAGTATATGCTCACGTTGAAGGTTGAACAGAGTTGACTTATCTATAGCTTTATTGGCTTATATTTATTGGCTTATATTTATTTCCATTTGGTTAGTGTGAATGTGTGGTAGGAATGAGAATTGTAAAATATGTTAGTAAAGAAAATACAATCAAGCAATCAAAGAGATTTATTAGTTTATAATTTTTAAAGTATGGCCAGATGTTTATTGACCAATGACCACTAAAATTATATCCATGAAATGGGGTCCTAGTGAAAATATAATTTTTTGGCCTACTACTTTTTAATGTTTCTTATAACGATATATTGGACTATGTTTTTTTTTTTTTAAAGTATACTAAAGTAGACGCCACTTGTGCAATTAGAGACTGCTTAACTGACATAATATTTAATACTTGTATTTTCTTCCTTAATGCTAATCGTGTTTCATTTGTTTTGTAACATCATTTCAAAGTTCAAACGAATGAGAAAGTAGATGGCAACTTCATCATTTCATGCACGTAGAAGTAGAAAGAACCTCGAGGGCGACGCGCTTTGGACTTGGTCAATGTAATACTCCATCTGTCTCATTAAGATTGAAGTTTAGTATTTTACACACATATTAAGACAGAAAGAATATATCATTAATTTTTCTAATACTTTTATAATAATTTTTTCACTTTCCCACTTTTACACTTCATACACTCTACAACATTAATAATCATTAAAACAAAATTTTATTAAAAGTATTCAAAACATCAATCTTTGAGACAAAGAAAATTTTCTAAAACTTCAATTTTTATGAGACAGAGAGAGTATCTTCTTATTCTTCTTCATCTCGTGTTTACACTACACACTTTAATCATTAATGTCTTTACACTCATCATCACAATCAAACATGGAATGTATGTGTGTGCGTTTATCCATATTATACGACTATACGTGTCCATATATATATCATCCACTCCTGACTCCACTACATGGGTGTGTCGATGTTGGGTGGTACAAATTGTTTTTTTTTATAACTAGTGTTTGGTTAATTATAGAAAGATAAATAAAAACTTGTGGTTTGTGTTAGTGTTTTGTAAATCTTCATTTGCACTTTTATATAAATTTGCATAATGCATTGCATATTAATATTATTGATAAAAAGAAGTAAAAAATAGCTTATGATATTAACAAATACTGTATGTTACATCTATTAAAATAAAAATAAAATATGTCACATCATATATTAAGATTTATGGTCGCATGCTAAATCAAGTTTATGAAATTCTGAATCATTGAACGTTGCTTAACTAAAACCAACTTGTTGATTTTGGTCAGCCAATGTATGGAGACTTGTAATAAAGGAATCACGAGACATAATTATGTGAAAATTATAAAGCACTACTCTCTGTCTCACAAAGATTGATGTTTTGACATTTTTACACATATAAAAAAAATTTTAATTTTTATTTGTAAATTAATTTATAATTACTATTTGGTAGAGAGAGAAAATATAAACCAATAACAATTCAAAAATTTTAATATTTTCAATGATTATTTTTTGAAGTTTACAAAACATCAATCTTTGTGAGATAAAAATATATTTCAAAACATCAATCTTTGTGAGACAGAAGAAGTATATCTTTAAGAAATCTAATATATATATAAAATTAGGGAGAATTAGAAAAAAAAAGACATTTTTTGTGAAATAATGTCCATATAGACTTTAGTTTTATAGGTTTGGTCATATAGGTTTTATAATAATTAAAACTCAATTTTACCCTCAATTTTTAAAAAACTTAAATAACAAAAATATAAAAACTTAATATATTTACAAAAACAAAAAAAAAAACAAAATAGGTAAACCAAATCGTAAACCATCACCCTTTTTTATTTACTCCTCTTTCACTTTTACGATCGTAAAAAAAAATTTACTTATAATGTAAAAAAGTTTTGTAGAATCATTCGAAATAGCATTGTTGAAAAAAGTTGTGATATTTTGAATAACATTGAGTTTTAAGTAAGTTTTTATAAATCATTGATTGAAAAACAAGAGATTGTAAATTACTTTAACTAATTTTAGAAATAGAATAACATATGACTTTAGAAAACTATTAAAAATCACCAATTGAGTAACAACAAGTAATTTTAAAAATACTCTAAAATACAAGTTTAACACCACTCTTTGTATTTTGAACTAAATTTACCCAAACTAAGGTCTTTAGCTACGTTAAGGATCGGCTTGATGATCGTGTCAATGGCTGGTCAGCAAAGTGTTTGTCGAAGGGCGGCAAGGAAATTATGATTAAATCAGTGGCTTTGGCATTACTGACCCATGTTATGTCGTGTTATAAACTACCTCAGGATCTAACTTCTAAATTGACAAGTGCAATTTCCACTTTCTGGTGGAAATCCAATGATAAAGCTCGTGGTATGCATTGGGTTGCGTGGGACAAATTATGTAAGGATAAAGCTGAAGGGGGACTTGGCTTCCGAGCCCTGGAACAATTTAATGAGGCTATGTTGGCCAAACAGTTTTGGCGTCTAATTCACTATCCAACGTCTTTAATGGCTAAGGTGATGAAAAGTCGATATTTCAGGAACAAACATCATCTTATGGCAAAAAACCATATAATTCGTCTTTTGCTTGGAGAAGTATTTATTCCATCAAGGGATTGGTGGAGCAGGGGGCGCGATGGGCGGTAGGCTCTGGCAATTCCATTTCGGTTTGGCGTGATCCATGGATACTGGATATTCGCCCTAGACCGGCGAATGGTAGAGGGAGGTTGTGGCTTCCGAGTTTAATGGTTAATCATTTAATTAACCCAGAGACTAAGGACTGGCACCTACCTACTTTGGAGGAGTTTTTGATCCGGGGATATACAAATAATTCGGAGTATGCCGGTAAGTAGAACTCATCAACTGGATAGACTAATATGGCATTATACTAAATCTGGGAAATATTCCATCAAATCAGGTTACCGGTTAGCTCGGGAATTGATTATGGATGTAGAGTACGGGCCGACGTGTACAGCTTTGCGGGCCCAATCGTGGAAACTTGATGTACCCTCCAAGATCCAACACTTTTTTTGGCAGATTGGTTCGGGTACTCTTCCTGTGTTAGAGCGTCTCGCACATCGGGGTGTTCGTTGTGATACCGTGTGTAAGAGATGCGGTTCTGCAGTGGAAACTATAAACCACACGCTCTTTGAGTGCCCTAGGTCTCAACGTATTTGGGAGTTGTCCCCTATCCGGATGGACCCGGGAGGCTTTCCATACACATTGATTTATGCAAATTTAGACTTTATTTTTTGGCGGGCGTCTTCGCAATCCGGGGTCTCGGATATAGGCATTCAACTACCTTGGATTATTTGGTCAATTTGGAAAGATAGGAATAAAAAGGTTTTCCAGGGTATTCAGGTAGAACCTCTTGAGATTTTGAATCAAGCGGCTACGGATAAATTATTGTGGGAGGAGGCCAAGTCTTACTCAGTGAATTATCTGGATCCTCCGTCTTTTTCGGAGGACAGGGGTTCCTCTCCCCGATGCCAATTTGATTGTTCTTGGAAAGGTACAGACCCCTACCAGGGTTTGGGCTGGTGGTGTTGTAATGGAGAGCTTAAAACGATCCTGTTGGGAGCACGGAGTCACCGTCGGAGTATATCCCCTCTACATGCAGAATTACAAGCGCTGATCTGGGCTATGGAGTCTTTAATGGTGGCTGGAGTCGATTGTCAGGCTTTTGAGACGGATAACGTAGAGCTATTGGCGATGGTGCAGACGCCAGAAGACTGGCCGGCTTTTTCTAATCTGTTGGAGGATTTCTCTCTGCTTCGAAGTTTCTATACCTCCTTCACCCTCACCAGGATTCCACGAGAAGCCAATGTCAGAGCCGACTGTCTATCTCGATCTTCACGATCTCTACCTTCAGAATCTACCTTTGTAAACTCGTATCCTCCTGTTTGGGCAACCAATCGTGGAGTCCTATTTTAATTATTATAGTTTGGTTGAAAAAAAAAATATTAATATCCGATATCTTCTTCCTATCCATGATCTTTCATATTGAGCTTATTGGGCTTGAGCCTAGTGAAACCCTAAAAAACATGTATAGATTTGTTTTTAACAATCTTTTCAAATCTAGTGTGTGTTTGTTTCCTCAAATCCTTCACGTCGTCTAAGTGTCGAAGAACCATGGAGAAGGTGATGTCTCGTTTTCAGAATGTTTGTGTATTTAGAACCGTTTTTATCGGAATCGGGTTAAACAAACGCCTTTCTTTTTTTTGCAGAACCTGACTTTAATCGGCGATGGTCGCCGGATCCAAGGATACGTAGATAACGAGAACGCCCTGTGCTTCGCGATGTTTCTCTTCTAATTGAGAAGTTTGAAAATCACTTCCGATCCCATAGGAACCATTATGTCGGCAAGATTTCACTCGAGATCGTCGTTTCAGATGGCTCCAGGGGAGCCAAGATAAATGCTGATATAAAAAGAGAGCTGGAGACCGAGATGGAGATTGGCCATCGCTTGGTTCATCGAGATTTGGAAATCCGTAAGTACCTTCTCTTTTCATATGGGGAAAAATGCCAAAAAAAACCCGAAGTTATTTTTATTTGGAAGTTTAATACCCAATGGTTTTGGAGTGGAATAAAAATACACCAAATAATAAAAACGTGTCATTTAAAACCCAAAATAATAAGTGTTGTTATTTCCATACCCACGATTTTTCAACAAAATAAAAATTCCAATTTTACCCCCGGTTATTAAATTAATTATTAATTTTTAATAATAAAATTATCGGTTTTCTGTTAACCATTTCATACCGAAAATTAATCTGGTTATCTCTCTTCTTTTTCCTCCTCTCATACCGGAATCAAATTAAAGAACATATAATTAAACCGAAATAAACCGATTTATCATTATATAGTTTTTGTTTTTTCATATAATCCACTTTCATTGGCTAGAGAGAGATAGTAACGGTGTCGTCATCGCCAAACGATTGATTTTTGCATTTTGAGAGCTTCTTCCAAAAAACGGTTCGTTAATAGAGATTTCTCAGTGCTCTCTTTTGCGTCTTTCAGCTTCTTTGTTTTCCTACGATCTGATTCCATGTCTTTGTTTCTTGTTCGATTGTGAATTTGAGAAAATGGCGGATTAACCATCGCCGGAGATTCGATTCCGGTGTTCGTCGCCGGTTACTAATCAACAGAGCTGGATCGTTCTCACATTGATCTGAGATTAAAACCCCAACAACAAGCTTCACCACCATTATTACCACCGTTGTTGGAATTAAACAAGCTATTAACTTTATCCATCAGATCTGAGCTTTGGTTTAAAGCTAACGAGGAACCAAGTTCAACGACCCTGTTTTGAGCAGCGATACACACCATCGTCTTCAACCCGTACTAGCTCAACGACCCCGTTTTGAGCAGAGTCCTTTAGCTTTCCCTGATAGAGACAAACAAAGTATTAATGTATTATTCTGATTATTACGAGAATTACAATATGAACAATACAACAAGGACTTCCAAAAGTAAATGTTACATTATGATTTATTCTCTTCACGAGTTACAATAGCATGATACCTATCTTACTATATAATACCTTGTTATCCGATACACACCATCGTCTTCAACCCGTTTTCACGATTTGTTGTTGGAGTGTCTTCGTTGAACTGAGGAGGAAGAAGAGATTGTGGTTGTGGTTGTGGAGGAAACAGAGATGGGTGCTGATTTGTTCTGATGAAAGCTTCCATCGCCGCCGCCGATGCGTCATCGTCAGGTATTATCCGGAGCAACGACGATTAGAGAGAGGAGGAAGAAGAAGAGAGATAACCAGTTTAATTCTCGGTATGACATGGTTAACAGAAAACCGATAATTTTTTTATTAAAATTTAATAATTAATTTAATAATTGGGGTAAAATTGGAATATTTATTTTGTTGAAAAATCGTGGGTATAGAAATAACAACATTTATTATTTTGGGTTTTAAATGACACGTTTTTATTATTTGGTGTATTTTTATTCTAATCAAAAACCATTGGGTATTAAACTTCCAAATAAAAATAACTTTAGGTTTTTTTTGGCATTAAACCCCCTTTCATAAGTAAAATGATTAGGGATAGTTTCTGATTTAATCCTTTTTAAATGATTAGGAATAGTTTCTGTTAAGTAAAATAATTAGGGATAGTTTCTTTTTCAGCTATACTAAAACAGGTTTCTGATAAAGTGAAAAAGGAAACAAAGGAACAATTGCTAGTGGCAACGTTCATTTTCAACGAACCAAATCACAAGTTTACAATGATTTATGATTTTCTTGGCGTTATTACAATCCGTGTGGCATCCACTATACGATCACAACAAACTAAACAGAAAAACCAAGAAAATAAAAGTAGCAAACGAAGAAACTTCTGAACAGTTTTGTTACATTTCGAAATGATATTTCACAGAAATAAATCGTCAAAATATGTAAACAGCAGGTGATGTGATTATAATAAAAAGAAGAAAGAAACAAATATCAAAGACTTTATAGAAATTTATTCTGATGATCCACCAAAGAGAAGAGTAAAGTAGGAGCTTGAGGTCCGTCCATAAGACAATAATCATCCAATCACGTGACCGATTTTGTAGTAGTATTAATTTTTGCCTAAAGCGCAGGCAAATGGTCCTTTTTTGATATGTCATTAATGTTTTAGTCAACGTATCCTTTATTAGACCATTTTTAACGCTAGAACAGTTAGCCTGTTCTTGGGCTTTTTAAATTGCAAAATAAGGAATAGTGGGCTTAGATCACTCAAAACTGTTCTTATTTCAGAACAGTTTTTAGGTTGTTCTTGTGCGACGTGGGGAATTTTTATTGGACAAATATTTTGGTCGGTGGAGAGATATCTCGTTGAAACGGCAAAACGGCGATCTCATCTCCGTTCTTCTCTCCCAACTGCCAAATCTGTCTCATCGGTGATCTCATCTCCGCTGTCTCAATTACTTTCTCAATCCTAAAACCAAAATTGAATGATCGAGAAAGCTGATGGTGTCAATCCTTTATCAATTTTGGTTTTTGATTGAGAAAGTAATTGACACAACGATCTTTCTTATTAGTTGAATCGTTCACTCTAGGTTTGGGTTTTGGAAAGCTCGTGGTGGGTCATGGCTCTACATCACGCACGATCCGGAGTTGGCAATTTTTCTCCTTTTCCCTTCCCAGTCAAATCTGATTGACCACCTTAGTCAATTAGTCTTTTGGGTATTTTGTTTTTGTGAGTATTCTCAAAAGCTGATGGTGTCATCGAGTATGTGAAGTTTTCTAGTTGATAAACTTGCTATTGAGAAGATGGATGCCAACGGATGGGTTTAGTTTAGTGTAGCTTGGTTTGCTGGAAATCATGATGTTTAAGTACCAACAATGGAGACTTGCATCCTGGTAAGTTACTTTATATCTGGAAATGTGATTGTTGTGTTAGTAAGATAGCTTGAGTAATGCAATGAGATTAGGATATGCCTACAGTCTGTAATGTAGTGTTTAACTATTCTTGTTTAGTTTATATATACTAGAGGTAGTGTGTGTATCCTATGGTCGAGAGTTTTGAGTTATGTCTACTTGGCCACACAGCTTCAATGGTTGGCGATTTCATGTTTGTAATTCGAGTAAGGGATGATCCCTTGATCATTTTGAATGATGTGATGTGAGGAGGCTCTGTCTATGTATCCAAGGGTGAATGGAGCTTATTATGTGTACTGCTTATTAGGTGGTATACTTTCTATATGTTTGTTTGTAACATAAACTCGGCTTTGTTTTTGTCTTTGCAAGTCTCAGTCGATGATTTTGGAAACCAGTTTGTTTAAGGTGCATACTTGAGCTTTGATAGGCATTTTATCTTAAGATGTTTCTCGTGAATAATGTTTTGATGATGATTTCAATTTGCAGCTTGCTTATGGATCGACGTGGTTATGGAGAAGAGTACATTAAACCCTGACAACATGATGACATAGTCCACTTATAGCTACACAACTTGCTCGGAGACTAAACTTCCCAAACGTCTTACAGGTAACTCCTCAGTAAACATTCTTCATCTGTTCGTTTCATTCTCTCATCGACAAACCTTTTACCTCGGAGATCCCCTCGGAGATCCCCTCATTCTCTCATCGACAAACCGTTTCCAATGATAAACGTATATATGTACTGCTTATTTTGTTAAATTAACCTCGGAGATCCCCTCAATATGTACTGCTTATTTCCAATGATAAACTCAATGACCTATACAACTTTGATGACCAAAGCTCTTCTTGGAAACTTGTATTATGAATTTTAGTAAAAGTTTTATAAGTTTGATATTTAAATTTTTTTTTATAATTTTAATAATTTATAAGTTTATAAGTTTAAGAATATGATGAAGAATATTAAATAATTGTAATAAGTTTAATTCTAATATTACATACCAAATTTATTAGATTTTATAATTGTTTTATGTTTAAAAATATTATATTATTAAATTTTAAGATCTTAAGTGTTCTCTCTATAACTATCATTTTAACAAAAGTTCTTAACTACTGATTTTAGATTATTTTCTTAATATATTAAACCTAAGAACACCAAAAACTGTTTTGCCTATAAAGATGCCCTTAGTGTGACATCATCTACTTTTTTGGTTCAAATTGTAACGATTTGGTTATTAAAGGGATAAAAATTGTACTACTAATACATGGAGTTATAAGTAAAACAAGTAGCTACGATGGACAAAACACAAATGACTAGAGAAGGAAGCAGCGTGACATTCAAAAGCATATCCCGTCCTAAGTAACCAGCCACTGTGATCGTCGCGTCAGCAATCACACGTGCGATCGTGCCAGCCTCCGTCGAAAGCAAACCTCCGTTATAAGTCCCTCTCGATAGCCTCGACGACATTACTCTCGAGAGTAACGATAAATTAACACCTATAAAACAACAAATGGGGTTAGTTAGATATTGATCTATATAGAAGTTTTGAGTATAGTATCAATCTTTTTTATTTTACCTTCAAGAACTTCTGCAGAAACAAACATGATGAGTCCTGAGCAAACGTATTGTGGAACAGTGTAAGGAACAACTACATGGAAGCTGAGAAGTATTCCTACACAGACCATAATCTCCGAGACCAACAGGATTTGCCTGTGACATAATAATGTTTATGGCTTTAGAGAAACATTTAGGAAGAAAGAAATCAGCAAACAGAGGAAAAAACTTACCGGTCTTCGAACATGTTGCTTATGTAGCTTCCAACGACGAGGTTAACAGGAAGAACCGTAAGACCGAGACAAAACAAGAAGATGGCAACTGAGCTCGTGGACCAACCGAAGTAGTAAGTGGTGATGACACTAGATTCAGAGAGAAGAATCTCCATTGCATACTTGAGCATGAAGTATATCAATAGTTGAACCTGAAAACCAATCAGATTTCATCATCAGAATTGACATCTCAGAAGTGAATTCTAAAGTTTCAAGTTTTTATATACCTTTACTGAAGGTGTAAGCAACCTATAAGCAGCTACAATGGAGTTTGCAGGTGCACGGGAATCTTCAACAGCTTCTTCGCTTCCATCACATTCATCTTCACCTTGTTCTTCTATTTCTTCTGCTGTAATTAGCAATGGTTGTTTTATACCTTTCTCCAGATTCACATCTTGGACTGTTTCTATCAATCACACCAAACAAAACCGCTACAATCAGTTTTAGATAACTCCTATCTATCAGTCTACCAAACAGGGAATTAGGAACTAGACATACCAGAGTTATTAGACGCTTCTGAAGTCTTAGGAATCTCCTCAGGTTGAAGTGCGGGCTCCCGAAACGAAATAGCTAACCAGACTAAGTACATAAGCCAAGCTATAGCCATAACCCAACCAGGCAATGTATCTTGGTTAAATGTAACTTTATATATCTTGAATCTGACTTGCAATAGACCAGCAAGCGCTGGACCACACGCCATTCCTAGAGCACTTGCACTAACAAAACCCGCTGAAGCCTGCATCCTGATCTTTAACGGTACGCAGTCACTTATATATCTCCTGTTCACTGCTCTTGCCGATCCCAACCTGAACAATACAATATGATCAGTTCCTCAAGAACTCATAATAAGAGCAGTTGGAAGTCTTAAAGAGTCTTACCCACAGAAAAGCCGACCAATCAAGAGAACTGCTATTGAGTTGAGGTCAAAAGCTAACGCATATAACAAGTTCCCAATAAAGAGGACAATGCTACTGAATATGAGCGGTTTAAAGTAGGATCTATTGGACCAGGCACTGAAGTAAACTGAAGAGAAGAGTTGAGCTACAGCCATAGCACCAATTACAACACCGCACACCGTTGCTGCTGCACCAAGGCTCAAGGAATAGTCATCTGCTGTAGGGACAATGATATATGTATTGACCATATAGAGAAACGTGTTAACCAAATTCAACAAGAGAGACATGAAGTGATATCTCCCATCTTCTTCTTCCCCTTCCTCATCTTGTGGACTCGGTAACTCTTCTTGCATGATAAGCGCATGCTGAGCCATAAAGTGTAGAAAGTTTGTTGACCGCGTTAGCCTATCCACTGCTGCTCTAATGGAGTCCACAACAGGATCCTGAAGAGGAAGAACTGGCTGATCATAAATCGATAAGTAGCTTCCTTGATTGTTTTGAAGCTCATGAAGGTTACGAGATACAGCTCCAACAACAGCTCCAAGTCCCTATATATATCAACATTTATAATCTAAGTTAAGCTTAGATCAAGAGTGATCAATACAGTTGCAAATAAGACTTGGACTTACCACATGTCTAAAGACTTGCTGAAGTTCAGAATAAGGATGGTTAGCACGAGTCTTGACATAGTAGTTTGTGAATCTATAACCAAGCCGTTTATCAAACTTCTTCAGTATCTTACGGATACCAATAGCATTCATCTCAACAAAAAACAGAAGCTTGAGAAGATCTTGTCCAACAGCTCTGTACTCCTCCTTAAGATTAGATACAAGAGATATATCCGGCTGCTCTTCGAGAGAATCATGCGACTCCCTGAGTCTCTGTAGCCTACTTGAAAGCAATCCTTGTTGCTCCAACATGAAAAGAGCTATCTTCTCGATCTAGTAATGGATTCACATCCGAATTAGCATATAGAAAGCTCCACACTTTTTGTCTTACAAAAGGCTAAAACTTGTAGTTACCTGGTTATCAAGCATCCTAGAGAAATCTTTAAGAACATGGCGACGCTCAAGATTCCCTCCTTCTAACTGGCGACTGTACTGCTTCACTTTCTTCTTCATCAGTTTGTAATTGATGTAATATCTACAGCAGAGAGAGACCATGATTCACATTAGTAAGGACAAACGTTAGTACTGTTTCGAATAGTATATCAAGAAATTACCCTTGCCATTCTTGAATACTCCGTTCCTTGAGCTTCTTCCCGAAGGTAACCATCTTCTACAATGAAAATAAAAAGATGAATCCAGCTTTAAATTAAAACCACAAACACAAACTGAACTATGCGGTGCACTCAATTAGTGACGGAGACAAGACATGTTGCTGCTACAGGAAAATAAAGATTGGGATATGTGTGAGATACGTATCAATAAGTATGATTCATGATTGTGATGTGTTGATTTGGTCAACCAGAGACTCTGTTTCAGTTAAAGAGTTAAAGAAGCAAATGGTAACAAATCACTAAGAACTTGAAAGCTATGATGCAATCTACAAGAATTCACAAATAACTTCTCTTTTTCTTATCCAATGGATAAGAAATGAGCGAAACCGCCATTAATCATCAAAGAGAGAACAGAGAAACTCACCGTAAATGAATTAAAGATTCAATCTTTAGTCTTTACAAACCTCTGTAAACGAGGAAGGAGAAGAAAACAGAGAAAGGTACAGTACTACTACTATCACCTCAACGATTGAGAGATACTGAGAGAGCCAAAATTTGTTTTTGTTGCAAAACCCTATTATATTTGGCTAAGGACCGACTTGAGAGATTCGGTGAGAAAATAAACAAAAGGAAAAAAAATGGAAAGAAATCAAAATTAAGAGAGTGGCTCTCTCTGACCTCTCTCTGAGTTTGCAACTGCGGAGTCACGTTGAACGATTTTTTATACGGTTTTATAAGAGGATGAAAGAGTAACCAAGAACTGCTGACAGGGTCGGGTCCATCTTTTTTTGTCGGACTCGGACCTGTTCAATTTTATTCATTTATTTTTCTTAATATTTTCGGTTTTTGAGATAATGAATTTAAAATTTTATCTCGGTAACAGGATCTTTCTGTTGAAAAACATTTTCATGACGGCCAAAGAAAATGTTAAATATCTCATTCTTTTCTGTTATCCCTTTTTTAATGTTTTGAATTTTTGCATAAAAAGTTGAAACAAAATGAGTAGACTTTTTTTTTTTTTTTTTTTTTTTAAATGAGTAGACTTTTTTCTACTACAATTTCGTGTGTTGAAAAAAATCCACTCACATTCGTTGGAATTAGAGCTCTACGATAATACTGCATGATTTTTTAATTTGTTTTTGGGGATATAATGAATCCGAGGTTATGGCATTTTTTATAATAAATCATTGCTTTTGGCATGAGATTCATGGGGTTAGACGTAGACGGTTTCGTGACTTTTATACATTTGTGGGACTACTAAACATGCGTTACTAAACAATTAAGAGCATCTTTGAAACAATGGAGAGGTGTGCCACCATAACGGTCAAATATGATAGTATGATTCTACATCACATTCGGTCTGATTGGTAACATATGGAAAGCAGTACAAACAAGCTGTAAAGTTGTAGTGAATAGTGCAAAGCTGTAGAAAAAAGCTGTATATAAAACCTATATAAAAAATTGAGAGTAAAGTTTGTGGTAAAGCTTTTAATAAAATTTTTGTGACTGGTAAATATTAAAACTGTATATTTGTAAAGTTTTTAAAAACTGTTACCAATCACACCCGTTATTACCTAATTGAAAAAGTTGGGATCAATATATATGTATATAGAAGAAATTGGTTTTATATAATATTTATTTCTTACTTTATTTCTTTTTTTTTTGGACCAAACTAATTCTAGTGAATGGGTTAATGGTGTGGAAAATTCATATGATTATTTGGCTGTCGTGAGAGGCTTATCCGTAGTAGTTCACGTGGACACGGATATGAGGAGTGAGGATCAAGATTCATAGTGTTCATCGAAATTTTATGTGGTTACCTTTATTGTATAATGTTTCCATGCTTCAATTTATTATTTCAGAACTTATATAAATAGTGAATATCTAGCTAACCCGGTTCGGATTCCAGATTGACTACATGAACTGGTGATTCGTCATATGATTAGTCAAAGTTTTTCTTAAGTTCTTAATAAAACCATTATTAATTTTCATTCTCTAAAAAGTTTGTTCTTTTTGCTTTTGGTCCATTCTATCTTTTCAAGCATTATTGTATACCTTTCTAATCCCTTCTAATGTAGACATCCATTACATTCATGACCATGGTCGGTCCATGTGTGTTCTTGGTCGTCCATGTCGTCATTCTTAGCCATCTCTTAAACCGTTAGTATTATATGTCATTAGAATTCATGTGGTAGTTCTTGTATGCACCTTGGTGAATGGAAATGTGGTCCCTGCCACGATTGCTCGATTATATCGTACCTGTGTTTAAATAGCACATGTTAATTATGTACGCAATTTTCAATAACCACTATCAGAAACATTGATTATGATATAAATATTTCCAAAAACAATCTCTACGATACGTAAATTATGATAAAAGTCAAATGTTTTGTTGGAAACATGGATTTAGGTTTGATTTGAGTTTCTTGACAGACGTTAAATGACATGTTGTGTATTAATAATTAGTACAAACACGTAACATGATATACTAATGTGTAGCACTTACATATTTCCAAACAAAAATATGTCGTAATTTATTTATCGTTATGGTTGTCGTTGATGGTCTTGAGGCAAAATATAGGGCAACTATTGTAACTAATATTTTATTGTTTTTTTCATTTTCAAAATCTATTGTATATATCACAAATTACATAACGACAATTGTATATTCTTTCTATTTACATCCAAAATATTAACGTAACTAGGATTTAATGGAGGTGTTGCTACGCGGAGCGGAAGAGGGAGATTCACGGCAAGGAACGAGAGAAGAAGGCAGATAGATTGGAAGACTGGAGATTCTGGAGGCTTCACGGAATCGGTTATGATAGGGGAGGTAGTCTCCGATCCGGCGAAGTTAAGCCACCGTCGAAGGTCCGCTTATCTACTCCCTGCTGTCTCTCTCTCTCTCTCTCACGACTGAGCGTGAAAACCTCCTCGACAAAGAGCAGATCAGATCTCTTCCTCCTTCCCAAAACGGCTCTACGGTGACAGGATGGCAACGGATCTTGGATCACCATCTCTGTTCGGTTACCGTCGTCCAGGCTCACCGGAGATCCTGTTCCAGCTGAGTATCCGCAAGTATGGGCGGCGGCTACAAACAAGTTTTTTGTTTGCAGATTAGGGTTTCACGGTCCCCGGTTTAGTTTGGTTTGTGAACCCGGCCGGTTTTGTTTCATTCGATTTAGTTTTTGGTTAGATGTAAATGAGTTGAACCATTTTGGGATTTTTGTATGGGCCTACTTCAGAAATAGCCCATTGGACATTATATTTTTATAAATTGAATACCTTTTAACAAAAAAAAAAAACTAGGATTTAACCTGCGATACACCACGAGACAATATTTTTAATTTTAAAATTTTAAAACTTATATTGTAATTATTTATTTGTTATTTTATTATTGTTTTATTAATTTTAAAACTATAAAATTTTTATAGGTATTTGATATAAGTATTCAAAGTATAAGATTTTGTAGTGTTTTCTAGGTTTTAACCCGTGTGGTATATGTATAGCCTAGTAATACATTTATCTCTTGGTACACATCTAAAAATGTTTAAAAAAAAAAACAATTCCACTTAACTCCCTATTTGGGATTAATGCCAACCCGTCTCACCAAAATCAAAATAAATTTTTGAGTAAAAAAATAATCAAAATAAGTTTTTTTATCAAGTTTAATTGTGTTATTTTTTACCAAATTATCATATTTTTATAGTTTATAATTTTTCCATGTCAATATATATACTCCCTCCGTTCTAATTTAATTGTCGTTCTGGGATTTAAATTTTGTTTCATATTAGTTGTCATTTTAGATTTTCAATGCAGATGTTTGCTGAATATTCCAGTCTTATCCTTGCTGTTTTAAAGTTTCAACCAATGAAAATTTTATAAATTATATTAATAAAGGGCAAAACAAAAAATTTAATAGTTTCCTTAATTTGTGTGCAAAAACCTTAAACGACAATTAAATTAGAACGGAGGGAGTATAGTTTATGATAATTAATAGAATTTTAATTTTTTTTGGTAATTCCTCAAAATAATAAAAAAATAACCAAATTATATGGGGGTTTTCAACATATTTAATGTGACATTTTATATTTGGATTTTTGGTTTAGGAAATTTATTAATGTTAATATAATGATGAAGATTGAAAACCTTTGGTATGGAAAATATGTTATATATTATTTAAATTTGAGAGATTCTAGCATCCATAAATAGTTTTGGAGATTAATGGGTTAAAACTTTAATGGGTAGAATTGTTTTTGGAAAAAATCAGAATATATAGATTTTATAGCAATAAATGTAACAAATGTTGGTCAATTTAAAAAAATTAGTATTTGAGTTTCTCCGCAATATTATTTATGGAATTGTTTTAGGAATTAATGTTGTAAAAAAAATTAAATAAATAAAACTTAAAAGGCATAAACTAAAATGTATTTCAAAAATATTAATATAAATAGTGAAGTGACCTTAGTGCAGTAGCCAAAGGTAAGTACTTAATGCACAAGACACCATCACACCAAGGATCGAGTCCCGTTCCCTACATTTGTAGAGATTAGGCTAATGAGCCGGCCTGTTGTGACCCAATAGTTGACAAAAAAGAAATATATATATTAATATAAATAAATTCCTAACCAGTACCGGATGAGTTGATAAATAAGGATGACCCCAACAACCAAGATCCCATGTGCCTGCAAGAAGTGTCAAAGACTTTGTATGTGATCGTCACACAGACAGCAAGCACAATTTGAAAGAAAAAAAAGAAGCAAAATTTGTTGTCCATATAAAATAGTACAAAACTAAAAATATCGAGAAAGACATGTAGTTGGTGGCATTGATATATGTGCACAGCCCAAAAGACATACATGTGTGTGTGGTTGAACTGATTTACATTTTCTCAATATTTCACACATATACTGGATGTGAATTAGAAGATAAGATACCAGACTAACAGTATAACATAAAGTATAAATTAAATAAATAGTCAAGTCATCATTTTATTTAGAGTTTACCAGGAAAAACGGCTTTTACATATCTGGACAATTCCAATATGTTTGATTCATACATGCGAAAACATACATTGACTTTAAAAAAAAATTAATTTCATACCCGGATTTATGATTTTGTGCTATAGTATACAAAAACGTGATTAATTAGTAACTCTGTTAATATCACCATTAAACCAATCTGACGTGGAATCCACATATGCAAAGAAGATCAGAACGACGTCGTTTTAGTCAAAAAAATTTTTTGTCACATGTTAGCCTCGAACCCGTGAAATCTATTTCCCAACAAACTTATCATTTACCACTCGGACATATATATCTGTTGTGGTTTAATGAACCAAGATTTAATATATCTTCTTCTTCACTCGCTCTTCTTTAATCAAAGCAAGAAGAAAAGCCGTAGAATTGTACTTGAAGATCGATCGATTTTGGGAATTAGGTGTAAGATGGTTTGGTAAATGTCTAGCATTCGGAAGATATTCTCTGCACTTGTTTTGGATTTCGTGATGGTTAGTGAGAAGATAAGAGGTTCAACGCGCTCTGTAGCGTAATCTCAATTGTTTCATCTCCTATCTTCTAAAGCTGTAAATCGCAAATCACAAAATTAGGATTTTTACTCAATTGATCGATTCAATTATTGGGTTTTGGTCTACCTAAATATCACAGCAGATCTCGAATCAATTTTTGTACAAATCGGGTGGATATATATTCAATTCCGATCTAATTTTAGCCAGATCGGGGAAAAAAATATTGGAGGAAACAAAAGATATTAGAGAAAGAAAGAGAGAATAGAAGATATATTAAATATTTGTTCATTAAACAAAGTAAAGATAAATGTGTCTGAGTGGTTACAGAAAAATTATTAGTGTGTTAGCCTTTTCAGGTTCAAGCCAAGCATGTAACATTATTTTTAATTTTTATTCAAACAAATGATTAAAGTGTCGTCAATAACGGTCATATTAACAGAGTTACTAATTAATCACGTTTTTGTATATTATAGCATAAAATCATAAGTCCGCGTATGTAATTCAAAATTTTATAAAGTTACTGTATGTTTTTGCATAGTCAATAGTCCGATGTATGAATCGAACATATTAGAATTGTCCAGATATGTAAAAGCCGTTTTCCCCAATTTACCACCTAGTACTTTACTTACTCCATGCATGCCAGTCCATAAATGAAATAATTCATTTTTGCTGAAAGATTGAGTGGGTCCTCGATTATATAATAAGTTTAAGTTGAGGATCTCTTATTTCTAACAAAAGACTAATTTTAGTAGTATAGTAGTATAAAATATCATGTGCCTATATTATATATATCATCACGTGAACAAGCTAATCTGACCAATGAGTAAGATAAATTAAAATATTAGTCTAGAAATACGAACCTCTATCATCACGAGTACACAATTACAAATAAACTCAAAAAGTAGTATCACTTTCGAAACACGGATATTCGATTTCTGTTTATCCAATTAATCAAACTATAAATTTATTTTTTGCTAAGAATATAAATATCATTACAAAATGAATACAATAGGTAGAATACATTAAGCGTTTACCTATAATATCTATGTCACCTTGGCAAAAAAATATAAAAACAAGGTAACAAAAAGATTTAGGTACAATATGGGTGAGCCTACAGCAACCATAGGAGCATCATCTGTCGAAAAAGCTTCTTGTGTTTTCTAGCAGTGATGATGTTACGAATGTCACGGTCGATACACTTCAACACAATTTTGTGGCGGGATTGAATTCGTATTATGAAGGACGTTGTTACGTTGCTTTCAGATGTGATGCACTGTCACCTGAGCTACAAGCTTCCTTAGGGTTGCAGGAGCTTATGGGGAAGTGCATCGCATCCAAGAGAGGAGTTCTGGCCATGATCTGGGCGTATGCTGGGAACGGTCCAATCTTAAAAAGATAGATTTCCAGATTTCTTGAATAAAAACACAATTGAGCAGAAGATGATCCCTGGACTTGATCATTACAGAGCAAAGACAGCAGTCAGAAGTGGGAGCGATTCTCCAAGAAGCTAGTCTTTTCCTTGTTGGTAACCTGTTGAGCTGACTGATCCACATGTTGAAAGCATGTTTGGGGACTGCACCCTTGAACCAGATGGAGGCTGACCGGCTCTGCTTAGGGCGTCGAGGACGCAAAACTTCCCAAGTCCTTGCGGAGGAGAAACCTTGACAAATCACATCATTAGCTATCCAGTTAAATTGATCCTCACCTGAATTGTGACTTGGGAGCTCAATTGTGGTGAGATGCGCATGAAGTGAGAAAGCATTATCGGACCTAGGGGGAGGTAACCTCCAACCCGAGCTGGAACAAGCTTCAGCCACTTTTGCTGTCATGGGGATACGGAGGATCTGAGGGCCATCCTCACCAATAAATTTGATAAGCGGACCTAGGGGGTCCAAATGTCAAACCAGAAGAAAGTTTTGAGTCCATTACCCACTGAGCTTATCAGGAATTGTTCTGCAAGAAATCTTAGGGAGAGCAACATTTTCCAGGTCCAAGAGTCGTGAGGACTTGGTTCGATGGACCAGAAGGATCTGTTTCTAAGGTGAATTTGTTTGTGCCAAGCTGCCCAGAGCGAATCATCATTTGCAAACAGGAGCCAAACAAATCTCAGACAAAGGGATTTGTTCCATTCTGAGAACCGCCTAAGACCCACACCACCTTCATCCTTAGGCAGACACAAACCTTCCCATGAGACCTTGGCAGTTTTGCGAATGTCAATGTTACCAAACCACAGGAAACGAGAGCAGAGAGCTTCAATCCGCTTAAGGCAACCTTTAGGCAATAAAAAGGTGGAAATCCAAAAATTTACCGTTCCATTGATGACTGAAGAGATCAACTGAACTCGACCCGCATGAGACAGAGACTTAACAGCCCATGATCTGAATCTTGCAGAGATCTTCTCGAGCAGAGGCGCATACTCAGATATTTTCAGTTTTCTGTACATTAAAGGTAGGCCCAAGTATCTAATGGGGAGGGTACCAATAGGAAAGTCGTATCTGAGCATTGTATCCTTCTCACACTGATCGACACCTGCTAGGAAAAGGTGAGATTTGTCTCTGTTTACCTTCAGACCAGACCACGACGCAAAATCATCAAGAGCCTCAACTACCCCGTGGAGTGAAGAACTTCCTCCGTAAAAAAATATCATAATGTCATCTACGAACATGAGGTGCGATAAGGAGAGGTCAGAGGTTTACGGGTGATATGGATATACCCCTGCATCAAACCGGGATTGCAGCAGTTTGGAGAAGACCTCCATTGCGAGGACAAATAAATAGGGGGATAGCGGATCTCCCTGTCTAAGTCCTTTAGAACTTTTGAAGAAACCCTCTGAGGCGCCATTCACCGAGACAGAGAAGGAAGGGGTGGCAATTCATTGATGGATCCAGTTTATGAATTTTTGAGGAATAGCGAGTGCTTTCATCACGGAGAGGATGAAATCTCATCTAACCGAATCAAAAGCTTTCTGGAGATCCACTTTTAACATAGCACTAGGGTCGATGTTGCTTTTGTTGTAGCCGTGTACAATTTCAGTGGCTAACAGAACATTCTCAGCTAGCAACCTCCCAGGGAGGAAAGCGGATTGAGAGGAGGAAATGACATGGACAATGCAAACTTTTGAGTCTAGTCGCAAGGAGTTTGGCAATCACCTTGTACACAGTATTGAGACAAGAGATTAGCCTAAAATCCGAAGGCTGAGTTGCATTAGTGATCTTTAGAATAAGGATTAAAGAGGTGGCGTTCCATTTCTTGAGCAATCGGCCAAATTGAAAGAATTCAGCAACAGCCTCAGTTACCTCAGCCCCAATTTAGTTCCAGCATCCCACAAAAAATTCCGCATAATAGCCGTCTGGGCCACTTGTCTTATTTCTGGGAAGCGAGAGAAAAGCTGCTTTGATCTCTTGGTTTGAAAAAGGTTTCTCCAAGTTAGAGATCTGATCTTGTGAGCATCTATAGGGCAGAAGGAGCTCCAAATCGCTCTGCACAAACATAGCAGGGTTTTCTTCTCCACCTAACAGATTCTCAAAGTAACCAACACAATGGTTAGTAATGCCTTGGTGTGAGTCTATCATGTTTCCGGCATCATCCAGGAGGTAATGGATATGATTGATCGACTTCCGAGAATTTACCATCCTGTGAAAATACGTCGTGTTTCCATCCCCTTCTCTCATCCATGTCACTCTAGACCTTTGACATAAGAATGATTCTTCAGCTCTTCCTAGAATACTCCATTTTCTCTGCGCCTCCAATTCCTGCTCAGCGTTTGGAATTGAGGGATCTGCTAAGGTTCGCTCTTGGAGGTTAGTCATGAGTTCATGGGCCTCAACCACTCTCTTTTCAAGTTCAGAATAGTTTGCTCTGCTGAAATCTCTTATTAGCTTTTTTAGGATCTTAAGCTTCTTTGAGACTCTATACATAGCCGAGCCAGTAACATTTAGAGATAGCTAGTGCATTCCTATTTCCTGAATGAAATCTGTATTTTGGAGGAGAAAATTAAAAAACTTGAAAGGTCTTTTAATTTTCTCTCCTGTGGTTGATAGAATAACTCCGCACACAGCATGGTCCAAAAAATCAGGAGCTCCAAACACAGCATAAGAAGAGGGGAAGCATAAACTCCAACTCTCATTTGCCAGGACCCTATCTAGGTTTTTTGCCACCGGTCTAGTCTTGCTCTTATTCCACCAATTAAATTTGCTTCCTTGATACCATAAGTCTGACAGCTCAGCATCCAGTAAACATTCCCTGAAATCTTTTGTCCTTCTATCCACATTCAGTGTGACAGGATCAGAATGGTCTGTGGGGTGGAGGGTTTGGTTAAAATCTCCCAGTACCAGCCACGCTCTATTACCAATATTCGGGAAGCTGACAGTTGTTTTAAATCCTCCCACAGGTGTTCCCTTGTATCAACCTCATTCGCAGCGTAAACAACAGAAATCACTATCCACTGATGAGCATCTGGTAAAAGCATTTCGCATGTATTCATTTGCAGCGACTTTGCTAGGACCACCACTCTTACACTTGGGTGCCATAACACCCATATTTTACCCAAATCTGAAAAACCATAGTTATCCTCAAAAAATCAGCCGGGTAGTAACTCATTTATGAACTTTTGGTTCTTCGGCTGTTTGACATGCGTCTCTATAAGACCTCAGAATATAGGCTTATTTACCTTGAGCCATTTTTTGAACCCGCTACGATGGCTAAATATATTAAAGCCGCGGACGTTCCAACAAAAAAGGTTTGTATACATAAAAAATAGATCAGGGTTTGAGGCACCTGCCTCTAGCACCTTTATGTTGCCTCCTAGACAACACCACTTTAAAATCTGAAAAAATCTTCTTCCCTAGGATCTGCAAACTCCGCAAAATCTGAGGATAAAACATCTGAGGAATCCTCCTCCTCCCCAGAAGACTAGTATTTCTGAGCATCTAACTCGAAACTGGATTTAGTCAACTCAGTCACGCCTTCTTTCCCTGGGTTTTTGCTGGATTCACCCGCCTCCATATTATGGAGAAGTCCCAGCTTAATTCTTGTGTACTAAACTGTTAGGTGAGATGGCTTAGCAGAGGGTTTTTCAACACCTTGAGGTGCTAAGGGTGAGTCTAAAGCTTTAATTTCTCTCCAGATAAGATTTGAGAGTCTAGGCGGTATCCTGGATCTATTACGCTGTTGTTGTTGCCTTTTCTTCTTCTTTGGACCAGGATCAGGCAGGTTTAGTTTAGGACAGGACTCCTGTAGGTGGGATGTTGAATTGCAGGATGGGCAAGTGATTGGAGCTTGGGGACAGCGCTTCAGACTATGTCCAATTTCCTTGCAGAAACTGCAAACTGGTGGCATCCAAGGACTAGAAACTCTTACTTTTTTATCTCACCTGAAGCGAACTGAACGTTGACAGCTTCTGGTAGAGGTTTCCGTGGATCAATTATGGTGAAGACCTTTGCAACTTCCAGGTTCGTTTTATTTGCAGTCGAAGGGTGGAGGAATTTGGGGTCACCGACTAAACATGCGATATGTTCCAATCCTTCCTCATTAAAGAATTGAAAAGGCACATCACGGAGTTCTAACCAGATTGGAGCCGAGGTTAACTCAGGTTTTACCGGAACCACACCGGGACTCCAATGAGCAACGAACATTGTTTGACCCTCAATTTGCCATAGCCGTTGGTTAAGGACACGGTTCCGCGTATGAGGGTTGGGGATGCGGAACAGGAATGCGTTACCTTCCATCTTAGATACCGAAATATCTCTGAACTGCTTGCTCCAAATGC
Organism: Camelina hispida; assembly: GCA_023657505.1. NCBI lineage: Eukaryota > Viridiplantae > Streptophyta > Magnoliopsida > Brassicales > Brassicaceae > Camelina > Camelina hispida. Next base: position 12,835,728 of record CP094635.1, on the reverse strand, counting down.
CATTTACTATGTTGTGAATGGTCCCTTGAGCTGGAGGGTCGGAGTAAAACTGGCCCATAATGAAACAGTCCCAGTCCTTTTTATTTTTCTCAATGACTGAATTAGGGATTTGGACGCAAATCTCACACGAGTCGAGTGTGAAAGTAGTCCCCTTTTTCTTCATCAGCTTCGAGGTACCTTTGACATGGTTGACCCAGGTATCTACCACAGCCGGTGAGGTTCTGTTTCCGGCGTTGTTTTTCCAGGAACAACCATCGCTGGCAGAGATTTTGACGGAGCGGTGGTGCCTACCATCTCTGGGGAGACTGGTCTGGGGTTGTTTACAACCTTCGCAGAATCCACTTTGGTGTTTAGATCTGAGATCTCCTTTTCAGAGATTGGATCCGAAACAGTTTTTATGACCAAGATTTTCTCTGAGATAATCGATTGGTCATTAGTTTGCAGGCCTTGAACTGGGGGGGGGGCGGTCAGTTTAGGTGGTGCGGAAGACGGGACTCCACCTTCCCCCGTGCTCTGTGGTGAGGTGGGTTTTTGGGGAGAAACGAATTTTTCCGGTGACTGGTTCTTTTTAGGTTTTTTGGGTTTTGTCTTCCCCATTAGAAGGGGAGGGCCTAGAAGAGATGAAGAAAAGGGGTTCCGACGCCGAGATCAGCGCCGGAGAAGGAAAGAAAATGAGGTCACTGTTTTGTCCTTTTAAGAGAGAGAAACGGAATAAAAAAAGAATAATGTTAACAGAGAAGTCAATCAAACTATAAAAAATTAACCGAAGTCATTTGCTTTTGATGATCTATGACCATACTTTAACTACTAATCACTAGATTAAATAACGTATTGACCAACTAAACAAAAAGGGTAATGAGAACCAAAAGATAATTTTGCTCAACAAAAAAAAAAAAAAAAAGAACCAAAAGAGAATCTGAAATATGATGATACAACTCAACAAACTGTGATGATAATACTTTGTTTTCAAACATCAGATCGGATGTAGCTGATATAGCCTAATACTTCTACTAAAAAAACACGAAATCTCAACGTACATATGAAGAAGCTGATGCAGTGCTTTTAGATGATGGTAACAAAACATAATAAACTAATAAGTGTAGGTAGAGAAAGAAAACAAACATAAAACAGTCGTATATGTTGTAACAACTAGTAGTATATAACTAATGTTTCCGGAAATGAAGTATGAGTCTTGACCGGAATATCCATTTTATGTAATTAAGAAAGTATATTAGTTTCATAAATAATTAAACATATGCTTTAGAAGCTAGTTTATGCGAAATTAAAAGCACTTGTACAAGAGAGAAAGTAAGAAAAATCTGAGAAGTAGATATGATTAGAGAGAGTGGCTAAGACCAAAAAAAAAAAAAAAATGTTCCCAAAATCCAGTTTAGACAATTTTTAAAATCTCAAAAATGAACTTTTACACGTAAAAATTAATAAAATAAAAAAATTACTTTTTTTGAACATAGAGTAAAATCAATGATATCTTTACCCAAAAAAAAAAAACTTTGAATTTTTTTTTTTTTTTTTTTTTTAAAAGGGCTCAAGAATAAAAAGATTCTGGAATCAGGAGATTCCCTCTCTCTCTCTCAGCAGAATAAGAAAAAAAAAAAAAAAAAAAAAGATGGAAATCATCTATGCTCTCATCTTCTTCATCTGTAACCTCATCCATCTCCGTAAAAAATGGTGCTTCTCTTTTCAAAACCACAAATCTCGTGGATTCACCATTCGCTTTGACTCACCCACCATAGAATCAATCAATCAATACCATTTTCCGTATCCAACAATCTTAAAGTAATGTATTTTCTTCTAGGGTTACGAGTCAATGTGGGAGACGATCATCACCAATTCCACTGAATCTGATCGGAGAATTCGATATCATTCGCTTGATTCCAAGGTGCGATTTTTAAAACGCAGTCCAAGCTTTTGTAGGTATATACATAGTTTCTCTCATATCCTCAGACGTATTTGTTTAACATTACTCTGTTTAATGTTTATTAATTTAGGATTATTAAGTGATTTTGAATCATTCCAGATGATAATATTGAAATAAGTATTGTTTGATTTTGACTGTTGACATAGTTTAGGTAGGGCCTTAGTGTAGGAAATTAGATTTTTTTTTGGCATTTTAGGAATTTTTAGGAAAATCAGTAACATTCATATTTGTATATGCAATTCAATGGTTCATGAATTCAGTTCCACTAGTAGACCAGACTGTGTGCTGAATGTATTCCTTTCTTGCTTTGTAGGTTCTGTCTGCTGAATTTGAAATCGGGATGCTGAAGTTATTCTTCTGCTAACCATTCTTAGCTCTGTCAAGATTTGGATTTCGTCAATAAGTTTTAAAGGACTACGGGAACCTCAAACAATGGGATCTGATAAGCATTCTGCTCGTTTTCTACATAACCTCAAGATGGAGAGAGTCAGAACGATCCTTACCCATACTTACCCTTATCCTCATGAGCATTCACGTCATGCTATGATTGCTGTGATTTTGGGTTGCCTATTCTTTATTTCGTCCGAGAACATGCACAGCCTCGTAGAAAAGTTAGACAATAATTTCAAGTGGTGGTCCATGTATGCCTGCTTGCTTGGATTCTTCTATTTCTTTTCATCTCCATTCATCAAAAAGACTATTCGACCAAGCTACTCAACCTTCAGTCGGTGGTAAGTGGATCCTTTCTTTGTGTGTCTTCCATAATGTGTATATCAAAAAAGTATTTAACACTTTTCTTTGTGTGTTTTGTTGTCTAGGTACATTGCTTGGATTTTAGTTGCAGCTTTGTACCATCTCCCAAGTTTTCAGTCAATGGGTCTGGATTTAAGGATGAATCTGTCATTGTTTCTAACAATTTATATATCATCCATAATCTTCCTTCTTGTCTTCCATATTATTTTTCTTGGGCTTTGGTATATTGGTCTTGTTTCTCGTGTGGCTGGAAGGCGCCCAGAGATCTTAACCATTCTTCGAAGTTGTGCTGTACGTACGCTATACCCAATCTTGTAGATCGATGACACTTGCTTATAAGCATTACTTTAAATATTAATCAAAAGTCAATGTCCTTTATCTTGTGCAGGTTCTTAGCATGGCGTGCTGTATTTTCTACAGCCATTGTGGTAATCGTGCTTTTCTCAGGCAAACACCACTCGAAAAAAAGCATTCTAGCGGTTTTTCATTATGGAAAGGAGAAGATGGCAACAGTACTTGGCTTGCGAAATTCACTCACATTGATGAGCTGAGAGACCAAGTCTGCTCATCATGGTTTGCTCCTGTTGGATCTGCTCGTGACTATCCACTATTGTCAAAATGGGTCATTTATGGGGAGGTCTGGCTTCTGTTATACAGTATTATTCTAATTTGCTGTGTTCGTGCTTATTTGACCACTTTCTGTTGTATTCCTACCTTTCTATCTGCAGTTGGCATGCAATGGGTCTTGTCCTGATTCATCTGATGAAATTTCTCCTATATACTCACTGTGGGCAACGTTTATTGGCCTTTACATTGCTAATTATGTAGTGGAGAGATCAACAGGGTAAGTGGCAGCTTGGGCATAGTTTTTGTTAAACGAATTTTGTAACTAAAATGTTCAACGCATACAGGGTAATTACTTGTCTAATGTTAGTTTTCATTGTAACGTTAGGTGGGCTCTGGCACATCCTCTGTCAGTGGAAAATTATGAGAAGTTGAAGAGGCAACAGATGAAACCTAATTTCTTAGATATGGTTCCTTGGTATTCAGGGTACGTCTATGCCAACTGATCTTTTCCCTTCTATATATTTGAACAGCTGCCAATGTTTTTCGAAGAATACACATTACAAGTAGGATACTTGAGCATGGTCTGATCTTTCTGACTATCTATTTCAGAACATCAGCTGATTTGTTTAAAACTGTGTTTGACCTCCTCGTATCAGTGACTGTCTTTCTTGGCCGCTTTGACATGCGAATGATGCAGGTATACTATTTTTAGTGATATTTGTTGCCTCTTCAACTTCAGATCATTTTATCTTTCCCCGTTTTGGTTTTCTTATTACATTGCATTTTTTGTAACCTACCCCATTCTTAAATTTTTAGGCTGCAATGACCAATGATTGTGATGGTAACAAGAGCAAGGAACTTTTATATGACCATTTATCTGATAAGGATGACTTCTGGTTTGACTTCATGGCTGATACTGGTGATGGTGGAAATTCATCATATTCTGTTGCGAAACTCCTAGCTCAGCCTTTTATCAAAGTCCCGCTGAATAATGATTTGATATCTCTACAAAGGGGTAACGTTCTGCTTATTGGGGGAGATCTTGCGTAAGATTTTTGTAAACCTGTGATTTCCATGTTCTCTGTTTTTTTTGTCAGGTCTGAATGTACAGAATCAATGTCTTTCTCTGATATATTGCAGATACCCCAATCCATCAGCGTTTACATATGAAAAACGTCTATTTTGTCCTTTTGAGTATGCGCTCCAACCTCCCCATTGGTATAAAGCGGACTCAATTTCTGTTGATAAGCCTGAATTACCTGATGGGGTGTCTGATCTGAAGCATTATGATGGTCCCCAATGTTTTCTTATCCCTGGAAACCATGGTGAGTTTCAGCTCTCAACTTTATATCTCTCTCTAGTAACATGTTTCACATAATTGCTGTTTGTTGGTATTGCTTCTAATTGTAATGCTCGTATATATATTTTTAGACTGGTTCGATGGACTTAATACTTTCATGAGGTATGTATGCCATAAAAGTTGGTTGGGTGGCTGGTTTATGCCTCAAAAGAAAAGCTATTTTGCCCTGCAACTACCTAAAGGATGGTGGGTGTTTGGTTTGGATCTGGCGCTTCATGGTGATATTGACGTGTACCAGTTCAATTTCTTCTCTGAATTGGTGAAGGAGAAGGTAGTTTCAGCATCCTCTTTCTTTCTCCTGCTAACTAGACTCTGCAGATGCTGTACAAAATATACTATTTCTTATTTACTCGAGCTCTTCTGTTCTTTTGTTCATGACCATGGGTTGGGCGTTTCTTTGGTTTGTGAAATGACAGTGGGTTGGGCTATTAGAGTAGGTGTCTTGTCTTCTGTTGATACTAGTAAATTTATAGTTTCTTCCTTTGATGAATGTTTACTATCTTTTCATTTAGGTTGGGGAGAATGATGCAGTGATCATTATCACACATGAGCCGAATTGGCTTCTTGATTGGTATTGGAACGATGATACTGGAAAGAACATGAGACACCTGATATGTGACTTTTTGAAAGGGAGATGTAAACTTAGAATGGCAGGAGATTTGCATCATTATATGCGTCATTCATGTACTCAATCAGATGCTCCTGCTCATGTTCAACATCTCCTCGTTAATGGTTGTGGAGGGGCTTTTTTGCATCCTACCCATGTGTTTAGCAACTTTTCAAAGTTTTATGGTGCTTCTTATGAAAGTAAATCTGCTTATCCATCGTTTCATGATTCAAGCAGGGTAAACATTTTTCTTGTTTCCTGGATCGCTTATCCATAAACACTGACTTTTCGTCTTTTGCTTCACATTCAGATATTTTATGTTGTTTGCTGTTCTTTGCAGATTGCTTTAGGAAATATTTTAAAGTTCAGGAAAAAGAACTGGCAATTCGATTTCATTGGTGGCATCATATACTTTCTCTTGGTCTTTTCCTTGTTCCCTCAGGTGCAGTTTTACAGAGCGTTGGCTTCCTCGAACTCCTTTTTCTTATGTATTGTTTCTCGTTTTTCCATTTATTTCTTCTGTCGGCAATACAACCTGAATTAGTCATTAAGATTTGTCTATTAAATCGGTACACATTATTAGCATCCACTACTAAATGGTGAAACCTAGTCAAGCCTTTGTTATCTGCAGTCTTTTTTTTCCTTGTGCTGTGCGAACCACAATTTATTTCCTCGTTGGTTTCAGTGTAAGCTAGGCCATATCTTACGTGGTGATTCATTCTCTGGCCACCTGGGGAGTTTCTTTGGCACAGTTTGGAGCTCCTTCGTGTACGTAGCAGAGCAGTCATATGTGTCTTTCACCGGTGTTCTTATGTTGCTAATAACTGCAATAATGTTTGTTCCGTCAAAAATATCTCGGAGGAGACGACTGGTTATTGGAATCCTCCATGTTGCTGCACACCTGACAGCTGCTTTGATTTTAATGTTGCTGTTGGAACTTGGCATAGAAATCTGTATTCAGCATAAGCTCCTTGCGACCTCTGGTCAGTTTCCTTTCCATATGATGTTCTTTCGCTTTCCCCATTACAATAACATTTGACACTAATGGGCAACAGAAGTGATCCTACCTTAATCTTTTTAGCATGTGTGATTAAACCTTAATGGATTTTAAGATTTTGGAACTCTTGGCTACACAGGGTATCATACATTGTATCAATGGTACAAATCAGTAGAAAACGAACACTTTCCAGACCCAACTGGCCTTCGAGACCGTATTGAACAGTGGACGTTCGGATTTTATCCCGCCTGCATCAAGTATCTTATGTCGGCATTTGATATTCCCGAGGTAACATAATTTGTCAACTTAGTCTTCTTCGTAATAGGTAAAACAGATATCTATTTTGCAGCCGAAGTTAATGTATTTAACATTAGGTAATGGCGGTTACACGGACTAACATATGTCGAGAAGGAATGGAGTCGCTTTCTCGAAGCGGAGCAGCAATCTATTACGCTTCTGTCTTCCTCTACTTTTGGGTCTTCTCAACTCCTGTTGTATCTTTGGTTTTTGGAAGTTACTTATATATATCCATCAACTGGCTTCACATACACTTTGATGAAGCATTCTCTTCACTTCGGATCGCCAATTACAAATCATTCACCCGTTTGCACATCAAACCTGACGGAGACCTTGAAGTCTTCACTCTCGGAGTAGACAAGGTGAGAAAAGAACCTGCGTTTAAAAATTACAAAAGGAAAAGTTTGTGATTATGGAATTAACTAGAGAAAATGTATGTGATGAATGAGTCCAGGTGCCAAAGGAATGGAAGCTGGACAAGGACTGGGATGCAGAGCCGAGACCGACTGTGAAGATGAGTCATCACAGAATGTTTCCAAGCAAATGGTGTGCAACAACATTGCAGCAGGATCCCGTCAACACCGTAAAGATTGTTGATCATTTTGTTATTCGTAGATCAGAGAAAAAAAATGGAGAGGCTTAAGATAGAATCAGGTTCATCACTGATCCTTTACCTTTTAGAATGTAGTCTGTAGCGTTTCCAGCTTTATGAATAGGCTTTTGAGGTGAATAATGGTTGCTTTTGAAAGTGACGACACATATAAATCATACCATAGGTAACAATTTAACATTTCATTCTTTTATGATTTTACTTTAGAATCTAATAATAACAAGTCTCTGAAACAACTTTAACTCTATTTGCTTTTTCTCCCTTTTGGTTTCCCTTCACCAACATTATTTTTCTATAAACCCTTTGAAGTTGTGAAAATAAAGATATAGTGTGTATATAAATAATACATGGCACATTCTCAAACCAATGACTTCCTCTCCTCATCATCCTCTCTATCACCGTCCCCTCCAGCGCTCCTAACCGCTGGTCTAGCTGGAATCTTGGTCGGAGCTTTACTATCCATTGGAACCATCTTCAATACAATCCCCATTGCGATCAACAGCAAGCCTGACCCGTGTTGTTCAGTTAACGGTTTCGTGAATATCAAATACGACAGCAACAACGTAACACCTTTCCTCGCCGTTGTTATCTACACACAACATTTTTTTACAACCAAAATGTGAATTTAGAACGCTGAGTCAGTTGAAAACACAAATGAGCGTTTACAGATAAGAATAGATATTTTACCAAGGCGGTAGTGGCGGCTCCAAAGAGTGCAATGAGGGACAGGACAGAGACTTGACCGATGAATGTGGCCATAGCTTCAAATACAAGCACTCCGTACACATACGGATGCTGCAAAATACACAAAAGGAACAATTGATTTTTTAAACATTGTCAACTACCGAATCATTAAATGGTTTGATTAAAATAGTCCACGTTGGTGCTTCAGTCATAGAATCAATGAATTTAATTTCATTTTTATAATATGACAATTTGGCTTTTAAAAGTTTGGCAGATTCAGGCACGTCGTCGGTCAATGATTTCATTTCCCCGGTTCCAAGAATCCTACAAGTGTTGACTTTTTCTATAATACAGACTAAACCGAGTAAAACCTAAACCAAGTACTTTCCAAAGCCAATACAAGGTTTCACTTTTGACACTTCCATTTCAGATGACCTAGTGTATAAACAGAGAACCGAAACGCGTTAACTGGTATGGTTAAAGGTTGTTTACTTACTTGTGCACACGCAGTCCACGCACGGAAAACCTCACCGGTTAAGACCATGGGAACGAACAAGAACGGTAATCCAACAACAGTTGAGCAGAAAAGCATCTCCATCTGCACACAAACACATCACAAGAATCTCAGACACGAAACAAAACAGAACGGTAAAGTAAAAAAAAAAAACGAATATAACTCAGGTTCCTTGCCTGAGTTGTCTCTGGATTCATTGTGAAGATAGCTTCTTGTAAATTCCCCAAGAAAGCATCCATGACCAATGCACCGGTTATCATCATAATCCCAATCATGCTGAAGTTCGGAGACATTTGCGCATCGGCTAATGTGAACAGGATCAAACCAAGAACTAGCAAGAACGCTGAAATGTATTCATGGACAGGGTATTTTCTTCGCAGACCGGGTATAAAAGCTCCCATTATCATCACCGGCAATACCTATAAACATCAGCCATTTCGATCATTCTCTTAAACACATAGCCTATACAGTAAAAACACACATTGAGAATTGTGGATTAACTACCTTGGTGGATTTGAACATGATTTGAGCAGGATAATTGAGATAAGCCAAAGATCCTTTGGTTAATCCATGAGAACCCATGAGAACAGCAGAGAGTTTGACATAAGTTCTCATGGGATTAACAATATGCTTAGTGGTAAAGCCTTGAAGGTAGATGAGGAACAAGTAGACAAATCCTTGTATAAACGTGAAATACCAACCAAAGCTACAAAGACAGAGTAAATCATTCTCATTGTTACTTTTTGCTTAAAATCTCAAAAAAAAAAAAAAACAGAAGGAATCAAAGTTGACTATTTTAATTTACCTAAACTGAAGGCGATTATATACATATTCCTGCAAAACAAAAACCAAAGAAAAAGTCAATGATCATATATGACACAAACTGTAGATCCAATATACACTCTTCAAGAATCAAGATCACAACTTTTTTGTGATGTCACAAATCTTTTTGACTATAATGTTTATGTGTGTGTGTTTGGAGAGAGTTTAGTTCGTCATGCAATTTTTTCTTCTTCCTCTGTTTTATTAATTTTTTTTTCCCAGAAACCAAACATATAACACTTAGCATGCAAAAAAAAAAAAAAAAAAAAAAAAAATCAAAACTTTACAAGAATTAGGAACAGGGTACGTGAAATTATCACAAGAACAAACAAAAAAAAATCGATTATGTTCTGTCGGAATTCTCGAATCAAACAGGAACTGAAACAAAAAAGAAAGAAGAGAATAGAAGAAACCGAACCTCGCAAACTCCGTTGACGAGGTAACCAAAAAAGAAACCAGAAGTACAAATGAGAAACTGTTGCCAAGTTGGTCGATCAGACAGAGAGATTCCAAACAGAGATCTTGACTGTTCCTCCTTCATTTTTTGCTCTTTCGTAATAAGAGGCGGACAGAGAGAGAGAGAGAGAGATCAATGAAAAGAAGAAAAACCTAGAAAAATTAAATCTTAGGAATTGAAGTCACTCTCATTCATAACGGTATAATTATCACCACACCTCGATGTAACCAAATAAAGGGTGATCGCAATAAACCAAACTCTTCTCTAATTTACTCTTTCTCTCTCGAGTCTCGAGGTCTCTGTCCTATAACTTTCAAAGAAGAGAGAGAAGGAGAGAATACATGTAAGTAATAAGTAGTGGTAAGAGAGGAAGGAGAAGAAGAAGCAGAGAGCTTTTAAGAAGGAAGGAGAAAACGCATGAAGAAGAATGAAGAGAAGAGGTAGCGAGTCCGAGACTCGTCGCGTGATTTGCCACTTTGATGACACGTTTTTTTTCATAAGGGTTCTTCTTCTTCTTCTTCTTTTTTACGTTTTGCTTTGTTCTTTTCTTTTTTTTCACCGGTCAAAATCAAATTTTGCAAATAAATCCCTAAACTTATTTATTTATTTATTTAAGGTCTGAAACTTGTGGCGTGTCTACACACGATGACAAAATTAACATTACCCAACGTGGCACCTCTTTTTTTTTGTCTTGGAGCTTTTTATTGCATAATCTCATGTTTGCTAATTAAGATCATATATATGTATATCACATTTTTGGGTTTTGGCCGACAAAAAAAGAAGAAGATCATATCACATTTTTTTTTATCATCACATTTACCACCGGTTATATATATAAAAATATTTATAAATAATTGTGTTTTGTATGACAGTTTTTTTTGTTTTATCTGTGTATATGATTGAAAAACAGATTTGTAACATTTATTTTGTGTTTCTTAGTATATTACTAGTATAGATACAAGAATGATAAATGAGTATATAAAAATCTCTAGATTTTGTCTATAAATGGTATCAAATATCTATCTTAGTAAACAAATTAAAATGTTTTTATAGTGTGACACTTTTTTTTACAGAAAACCTTAACTAGAAGTCTAGAATCATGATATCATAAATTCTTCAAATAAAGTAAAAAAGTGTGTCAATGACTATGTTTACACTTTATACATTAGAATAATAGAGGCGTTCTTATAAATAAAAAATAACATACACTTGAGGGTTCATTTTCATATTTCTTTTAGTTGACTAAAGGAAAGTTACAACTTCGAGAGAATGGAAACGAAATTAGTAATGGTAATCAAGGATGGGTTGTGAGTCAACTTTCTGGTTTAAGTGAATCGAGTCATCGTCTCAATAGACGCCATTACAGCCTGTCTCTTACAATTTCGGTAGTGATTGTTAAATGCGTTATAGTAGTAGTAGCTCTTGTTAATGTCAGAATAACATCTTCATCATATATTTTTGGACACGTTTTGGTCTTTGTTCTTCTATTTTTTCTTTGTCATCTTCTATATATACATATCGAGAGCAATATATCTCATGCATACTCATTCGTTCACCGACGGAGTAGCTGTTTTGTCGTCATTGGACACCAGTGAAATTGGATATTGAACAAAATTAGGTGAGCAATTAGGCACTAAATTATAGACGATCAAAGAAAAACTAATGGCAATATTTAGTCAACGAAGTAAATGTCAAGCCCTTTTATAAAACAAACAAAAAAAAAAGAGTACATGTTATATAAGGCTTATAGCATAATTAGGTTATAGTTTGAGAACACAAAGGAAGAATAACTCTCTTCTTATTACTTAAGAAAAATAACTCAAACTCAAGCTCTCTCTCACAAAATCTCTCAAGGCTTACCACACCTTGGTAGCTCTTTATATATAAAACTCAAATACACTTTTCCAAAACTAATTAGGAAATATGACTTATTAGATAACTAAGTCTAATATGTATATTTGAATATCTCTCAAATATACTTAGCTTTGGCCTCAAGCTAAATCAAGCTTATTCCAACATTCTCCCCCTTAAGCTTGATGCTACTCTCACTCACATCTTGAACTCCAATAAAGCTCCTCATTTCCTTGAACTTGATCCTTCCAAGTGGTTTTGTTAGAATGTCAGCCTTTTGCTCCGATCCGGGAACATGTTCCACCTCTATGAGTCCTTTCTCGACACACTCTCTGATAAAATGATACCTCCGATGTATGTGTTTACTTCTTCCATGAAAGACTGGATTCCTTGTAAGTGCTATCGCTGATTTGTTGTCCGAAAAAATATGATTCGCTTACTAGGTGATCAGGTGACTTCAACAACCAGGTCACGAAGCCAAATTGCTTGCTTAGCTGCTTCGGTGGCTGCCATATACTCTGCTTCACATGAAGACATTGCTACTGTATCTTGTTTTTGACAACACCAAGTGATTGGACTACCTCCAAAGTAGAATATGTGACCGGCTGTGCTCCTTCCATTATCCTTGTCAAGGTTATGAATACTGTCACAGTAACCAACCACATCCTTGTTCTTGTTTCGCTCAAAGACAAGACCCAGTGATGACGTACCGTGCAAGTATCTTAAGATCTGCTTCAAAGCGGCTCCATGTGATATATTTGGCTCATGCATATAACGACTCAATACACCAACACTATAAGCTAAATCTGGGCGTGTATGTATCAAGTATCGTAGACATCCTATAACCCTTCGGTAACTTTTCTCATCAATGCTCTTCTCCTCCTGAGATTTTGACAATTGCAGGTTCATCTCCATTGGTATATGCGTCGAATTACAAGTATCCATTCATGCTTCAATTAGAATTCTCTTAGCATATCTCCCTTGTGTTAAGCTGGTTCCTCTCTCATGTTGGTGAACTTCAATCCCAAGGTAGTATGTAAGCTTCCCAAGATCACTCATCTCAAATTTTGTTCCCATCACTTTCTTAAACTCAAGAATATCGCTTAATGAGGAACCAGCAACAAGTAAGTCATCTACATATACACACACTATAAGTAGCGACTCTCTCCCCTTCTTTTGATACAGTGATGGCTCTTTAATACACCTATAAAATCCCAAATCTTTGAGTATCTTGTTCAGCTTGTCATTCCAAGCTCTAGGAGCCTGCTTCAAACCGTAAAGGGCTTTGTTTAGCTTGTAAACCTTGGTTTCTCTTCCCAAGACTTCAAACCCCTCTGGTTGAGTGACATATACCTCCTCCTTCAGTTCTCCATGAAGAAATGCTGTTTTTACATCAAGGTGATGTATTTCCCAACCATTTGATGCTGCTAAAGCAATGATAAGTCGAATTGTCTCCATGCGAGCTACTGGAGCAAACACTTCATCATAATCAATACCGTGTCTTTGCACATAACCTTTTGCCACTAATCGAGCCTTGTACTTGTTAATACTCCCATCAGAATTGCGTTTTATCTTGAACACCCACTTCAAGTCGATTGGCTTAGCTCCGACAGGAAGATCAACCAAGTTCCAAGTTCGGTTTTTTTCTATAGATGAGATTTCTTCCTCAGATGCTTCAACCCACACTTTAAATTCTTTTGCCTCCTGGAAGTTCCATGGTTCCTCATTTATTACCATCAACAGTCGTTCACACTCTGTTTCAGCCATGAGTACGTAATCATTCAAGTACGTTGATCTCATTCTCGTTCTCGTTGACCTTCTAAGCTGCTCCGGTGAACCATGAACTTCGTCATCACTCTCAAAATCATCAACTTCATCTTCACTAAGGTTCTCAACCTCTATAGCTTCCTCTCCGTCATTAACGTCTTCACTCATTCCTCGAGGGACGTTTATATTTTCTTCTGTCTCAGTCTCTGTTTCGATCTCCCTTATACCTTTATTTCCAAATTCTCCTATACCAATTTCAAATGTTCCAGAGTTTACACTTTGATTTCTTTCTGACACATTCCAGCTCCAACTCTTGCCTTCATCGAATATCACATCTCGGCTCACAATAATCTTCTTACCGTTAGGATCAAGAAGGCTTTAGAGCCCGGCTCTGTTCCTAAATGCACCAGAATTCTTGATCTATCATCGAGTTTCTTTCTCCCAACAGCCTCTGTTCGTGTATAGGCAATGCATCCAAATACTTTAAGGTGGCTAAGATTGGGCTTGCTACCTTTAAACATCTCGTATGGAGTTGAAATATTCAGTGACCTCGTTGCTACTCGATTGATCAGGTAGGTTGCGTGCCTCACTGCCTCTCCCCATAGATAATTTGGTAAGTTCATGTGCTTTAAAATGCTTCTAGTCATCTCCAAAATGGTTCGATTTCGTCTCTCAACAACACCGTTTTGTTGAGGAGAGTAAGGTGCGGTCAATTGCCTATTGATGCCGTGTAGACTGCAATAATCTTGGAATTCAAGTGACACAAATTCACCACCTCTATCAGATCGGAACGTTTTGATCACCTTCTTCGTCTTTTGTTTCGCAAGTGATTTGAATTTCTTGAATTTATCAAAAGCCTCACTCTTCTCTTTCAACAGAATCATCCACATATAGCGCGAATAATCATCAATGAGCACAAACACATACCTCTTATGAGCTGGTGTAGCTGGTGTAATCGGTCCGCATAGGTCTCCATGGACTAACTCAAGAGCTTGTGTGGCCCGGTATACGGTTGCTTGAGGGAAAGGTTTTCTGGTTTGTTTGCCAAGGAGGCAAGACACACACGTTTCCTTCTCAATTGTGATACTTGGTATACCGGTCACTAACTCTTTATCAATCATCATCTTCATTGTATCTAGGTTAACATGACCCAAACGTGCATGCCATGTACTTGATTCAGCCGATGTTGTTAACTGTAGACACTTGATAGCTTCGACTTCCAATATGACCTTGTATAACCGATTCTTTGACCTTGTTGTTTTCACCAACAGTTGACCCATTCGATCATAAAGCATAAGCAACTCTTCCTTCATTCGAACTTCACAACCTGCTTCAGTAGCTTGACCAAGGCTCACAATATTGCTCTTTAAACCCGGTATATAGTAGACATTGTAGAGGATTTTGACAATTTTCTTTTTCCCAGCCTCAAACACAAACCGTATAGATCCTTTTCCTTTTATATCAATCCTAGAATCATCTCCAAATCGCACCTTTCCTGTAATAGTCTCATCAACTTCACAGAAGAATGATCGATCTCCACTCATATGGTTGCTTGCACCATTATCCAAATACCACATGTTAGCTGCATCAGCTTCAGCTTCAAAGTTGCTTGGTTTTATCTTTTTCTCATTAAGATACACAACTTCATGCATCATCAATCCTTCTGCTTCTTGCGTCTCATCTTCCTTCTTTTCTATTGTCTCCTGAAGTTTAAGCAGTCTGTCAGGACAATCCGATGCATAATGACCCAGCTTGTCACACCGATTACAGGTTATCATCGAGGTGTCCCTGTCTTGGCCTCGTCCTTGGTAACCTCCAGAGCGTCCACGACCTCTTCCTCTCCAACCATAGCGACCACCTCTGCCTCTTCCTCTGTTTCTTCCATAACCGCCGTGAAAGCTCTGTTGTGTATCGGTATTAACATACATCAGTTTGTTCTGCTCTTCCTGTTGTTCTTCATCTTCTTCGCATATTTTTTCCTCATAAGTTTTCAATCTACCAACAATATCCTCAAAAGTGGTGGTCTTGAGATCAAGAACTTGTTCAAGAGCTGCAACAATATGTATATATTTTTTCGCGGCAAACTTTTCAAGAATTTCTTGACAAGCTTTGATTCTTCAATGGTTTCTCCAAGAGATGCAGATTTTGATGAGATCGCAGATAAACTTCCCACAAAAGAATCGATCGTATCAGTTTCTTTCATCCTAAGTCTATCGAATTCAGCCATTAAAGTCTGCAACCGAGCCTCCTTTACCCTCTCAGCTCCTACATGTCTCGCCTTGATTGCATCCCAAACTGCTTTTGCTGTATCAAGGTCTCTGATTTGGAGGGTTAGATCTTCGGGTATTGACTGGAACAAAAGAGCGATTGCCATATCGTTCTTATCAGTGTTCTTCACGCCGTCTTCTATGGTTTCCCAAACCTTGTTCACCCTCAGAGTAATTCGCATCCTCATAGCCCAGACAGTGTAGTTAGAGGAGTTCAACATCGGACACTTAATCGACGAAGGTCCACCTTCTTTGGATTGAAACTCGACATCTTCAAGCTTTGGTTCGGTCGACATCTTCAAGGCTCTGATACCAAATATAGTTTGAGAACACAAAGGAAGAATAACTCTCTTCTTATTACTTAAGAAAAATAACTCAAACTCAAGCTCTCTCTCACAAAATCTCTCAAGGCTTACCACACCTTGGTAGCTTTTTATATATAAAACTCAAATACACTTTTCCAAAACTAATTAGGAAATATGACTTATTAGATAACTCCTATAAGTCTAATATGTATATTTGAATATCTCTCAAATATACTTAGCTTTGGCCTCAAGCTAAATCAAGATTATTCCAACATAGGTGTAGTCGTGTAGGGTGAACAGTCGAAAATCTACAATCTAATTAATTCCTAATTGATGAAATTAAAAACAAAATGTGAATATAATCGTATATGAAATAGCATATAGACAAAATGGTTTGTTTAATATCGAACGTTTAATAATTGCTTTGAAGTAGTGACGACAATCTGTTGAAGTATATTCATAGCCTTCGCAAAGACCACATTATTATTTTTGAAAATACTAACTACATGAAACTTGACAATTCATCAGAGAACTAGTTATACCACCACAACTTATCAGAAGCGATTATTCGTGACTAATCCAACTCCTCAACAAATAAGGCTAACAAATTTGATACTAACAACAACAACAAATGTGTACTACTATATCGCAATTAGTATTATATATATATACTAGATTAGGACCCGTGCTAGAGCACGAGTTAAAATTCTTTTTATTTATATCGTAAATTTTTTATAACATATCATTTATGTGATTGTGTTTAAAAATTTTTTTGGATAAAACATTATGCAATAAAATCATATGCTAAATATGATGGCTTAAAAAAAGACACATATCTGGTAAGTTATATATTGTTAATGATTCTAGCACGGATTGAAATTCTTTTTATTTATATTATAATTTTAGAATAAAATACGATCCCGAAGATCACGATTAATGCTAGATTAGGACCTTAAAAACTTTTGAAATCAATCATATAAATTATATTTTATTCTAAAATTATAATATAAATAAAAGGAATTTCAACCCGTGTTCTAGCACGGGTCTTAATATAGCATTAAGGTTTAATTTTTAATTTCTGAATACGATCCCAAAGATCACTATTAATATTGTTAAATTAGCGAGATTTGATATTTTTTATGATTGAAAGTAAAATTTTATCTCTTTAATAACTTTTTTATTGATGTGGTTTATCAATAAAATCTGTGGAAAATAAATTTGTAATATTGTGATTCCAAATATTTGGACCCATATACATGTGATATTCCGAAAATAAAGTTTGGAATATCCATGACCTATCAATTTGGAATATCCCGTTTAAGATTTTTGGTTACAATTAAGATTTTATTTGTTATAATTAACATATGAATTAATTTATAACTTATTTATAACCTATTTGTAACCATTTATTAAAATTATAAAGTCTACCAAAACAATGTTGTGTACTTCTCTTTTATTATAAAGGGGATATATATATATAACAAATATCTAGGAGTGTATGTTAAGGTAAAAATCTTGACGTGAAACGGTATTAAAACATAAATACATATCCCTAACAAAATTTGATTACACTCATAGATATTTTTTCTTGCTTAAAAGCAGTCGTGTGGTTTATAATAAACGGGAGACTTCGCTGGAGACTTTTGCATTTGGAAGCAACCGATCACATTACATATATTCACAAAAAAGGAAAGTATATAATATTGAGACTGGGGTCTGTTACGGAATCAAAGTCGTTAGAGAGACAATACAATGACGTACGGTCAAAATGGTGTGGGTCTATCTTCGGCCATTTTGTACCGTGCACCGGAATCTTACCAAACCGATGACAGGTCCAGTTACACTCCTGTCTCCTTCTTTCCACAAATATGAAATAAGACTTTTTTTTTTTTTTTACTCATAAGTGTTTCGATTTTATTTAAAACCATCAAAGGGAAACAAGGCCTAAAAGCCTACAACGATTGTGCAGAATTAAAAGTTCGGCCCAACATAGTCCATTAGATTAACATCTACGGTAAAAGATATTTAACATTGCACTCTATCCAAAAACACGTGTCGACATGAGATTACAACTGCAACACATCTTGATGAGTCATCGGAAGTGTACCGACATCAACCTTCGCCGCCGACGAGCACCGAATCCGGTGAGGAAAGCATCATCGCACGAAGCATCCTTGATTGTCACCGAAATAAATTTGAACGGAGCTCCAGTTAAAAGACACAGCAAAAGGAAATTGTAATATGCATCGGAATATTCTTCAATCTTTCAACCCAAGACTTAATCTCTTGATAGATCTTCCTGCAAATCGAAGCTTCTAAAGATAAAAGCCAGAATTTAATTTTAAGCAACTAGTACCTAAAACTAAATACCAACTCAGATCTATTGAATTTATTGAAAAAGGAAAACTAGAAAGAACCAAGCTATCAACAATCAACCATAAAATCTGGCCAAAACCACTTATGGAAGCTGGATTTGCCAGACGAAACACCGTTATTTCCACTAACAGAGCTGGAAGATACCCGGCAAAAGCCCGAGTCACTCGGGACATGTAACGATCAGACAACACTGGCAAGGAAGCGCCGACAGCAAACACGGCAAGGAAGCGCCGACAGTAAACACGGCAAGGAAGCGCCGTTACCAACACGGCAAGGAAGCGCCGTTACCAACTCGGCGAGGAAGCGCCGACAGCAAACACGGCAAGGAAGCGCCGTTACCAACACGGCAAAGAAGCGCCGTTACCAACTCGGCAAGGAAGCGCCGACAACAAAACCGATCATTGTTGCTATGTAAGCCAATCAATATCGGACGAAACACAAGAGAAGCCTGAAAATCAACGATGTTCTCCCTCTCTGAAATAAGACTTTTTTAAAAAAAAAATCAATATTAACTATATCAATATCATATACTAAAAAATTATAAGATACAGTTATTTGGTTTTAAACATTAATTATGGGTCTTCATACCATGCCTAAAATAGGGTTGGCATAGTAGAATAGGTACGCTTGTTCAATTTATTATATGGTTAAATTCAAATATTTTATCACAATAACTAGGTGATAATATTTTTATTTCACTACTAATATGTTTTAAAGTATAGTTTTTAAGATATCAACTTATACACAGTTTTCTTAAATTTAGTAATTAAATTATACTTTTATCATACGTCTTGTTGATATTCAACATATTCAACTTTGTATGATAAAATAAGCATGTTTAATTTGAAATTATTATATATGTGTGATAGATATATACACACACAAAATTTATTTAGCAAAATAAAAAAGATATATACACACAAGATTACCAAATTATGTTTGTCATATGTGTGATTAAAAATGCAATGATAGGTGATATGTCGTGATATTGGTTAAGTGCGACAAATGCATAATTATTAATAAATTCTTATAAATTACTACTAGTAAACAAGTTTTCAAATATCAAAATGGTTTCAGTCGGTTAAGTGTCTATCTCTCCCAACAATTATTTAGAACGTTCGCGCCCTGAGAAGAATAATAATAATATATACCATAATTAATGTACATACGAACCAAAAAAAAAATGTACATACGAACCAGAATCATTCAGTACTAGGCTTTCGAAACGAATCCTCAGGTATAGCATACGTTGTGCTAAGTTCCTAACTAAAACTATAACTCGATTACTTAGTGGTACAATCGGTCTACATGGATGGATCTAAAGTTCTAAACTATACATGCTGAAACGGCAAACAGCGATTTAGAAGTCCGACGGGCCATAACATCCATAATACTAATATACTATATAGTCTATATTGGTAGTTTACCAACCGAGACCATCCTGAAAAGTGAAAACTGCTGCTCAACGATCGCAACATTCACTTACATACCAATAACCATTGCAATTCATCACTAAAACAATAGCTATATTTAGGCCCATCTTACTTGATGGTTCTATATATTTGGAACGTTTCTACAGTTACGCCAGTGATTAATTATTACTCCTTTTAGTTTTGTTTTTTTTCTAATCCTTTTAGTTTTGTTTTTTTTCTAACACTTGTAATTCAATTACATGAATACATTGAATTATGTTTCGTAAAAGTAAAAACACTATTAATTATGTGGTTTTGAGAATAAAAATGCATTAAATACACTTGAGAAAATCATCCTTTGTCATACAAAAAAAAATTTCTAAAACATCCTCTATTCTAATACAGAGGGAGTATCTTTTTGGACTATTATTATTTTTTCTCTCAATTTTTTTATTTCTAAAGTTCAAACCATTCACTAAAGTCTAAAGACAACCAAAAATATACATACATATATCCATAAATTTAGTAATACAGATAGTTTGGTGATGAATTACAATATCGAACATGTGACAAAAAATTTAGTTTTACAAAGATAATTCAAGAATAAGTTCGTCAATCAAGGAACTAACGAAACCATTCCCCAGCTCTTCAACCACATACTCTCTCCCATCTCCGTTGAAACAGCCCCATTTCATTTCCTTTACATAGATCTCTCTATTCTCTCTCACTTCCCAACTCGTAAACATATTATATTCTTCTTCTTGTCTCTTCGTCACCCATTCTTCAACTATCTCCACCAACTTGTCCTCGTCGTCTCTTGTCTCATTATTCCCGTTTTCTTTGAAAAAATCTAGCATCACACTGTCTACTGCATGAGATGCCAGTAATTGGTTCGGTTCCTCGATTGTTCTAGACTTCACTAGAGCAAACAAACGGTTTGCTCGGGTTTCGGATTGATATTCTTCGGTTTTAATGATGTGATCAGAGTTGTAATCTTGTCTTCCCACATATTGCTCTATGCGTTTTTCTAAATCCACAGGCTCAAGTTGTACCAAACTCTCAAATTTTCTGCTTTTTCTCTCGTTTTTCGTCTTCTCATCTCTTTCTGTAAATGTCAATTTATAAAAAGATAAGTTCATCGGATCAGCCGATAGAGTTTATAAAAAAAGAAGTAAAAATACTTCCAATGCTACATTGCTACTATAAACATATTGTAATCTTTATCTAAATTTCAAAAACACAAAATATTTTAATTATTATTTTGATCGAACATAAATCAGAAATAGTAAACGTAAACAACACTTTCATATCTTATTACTGTTTCACACGTGTTTCTTTGAAGTTTTCCTTTTAAAGAAAAAACAAAAGAGAGAGAAGACTCTAAACTGCTACGTATAAGTATAATATATCTACACGAGAAAAAAAAAAAAAAAAAAAAAAAAAAACCAAAATAGTTTAACTTGTAAACGTAAACAAAACCTATATTGTCGACAGTACAACTTTACAAAATAATGTCCCTACATTCAAACAACATACAGTAAATATAATCAGTGACTTTACCCTTGTGATGCGAAGGAGGAGATGTTGCATCATCTTCAAATGGGCATTCTAAGATCGATATTGGACTGAGTTGTTCTTTTTCTTCGTTCACGCATTCCTACAATTTACACTGACTAAATTAATTCAATAGTTATTGTCAAAAAAAAAAAAAAAATTAATTCAATAGTATTATATGAGAATTTACACGTATAAACGAGAGGTCAACTATGTAGTAAATCGTGCAGGAGTTTAGATTAGTAAATTGTAAAGTTGTACCAAGCTGGCAAAACAAAATCTAGGAAATCAACTGAGTTGGCTAAGTCAACCCACTTCATGCCAACAACAACATTTTACATTCTCTCCACATTTTCCCATATTTGTAATTATACTAGCTACTACTGATTCCGAAACTTAATTGTAGTATAATCAGTGTGAGAGATTAATAGATTACGAATATAAATGGACCAAAATTGACGTTGGGAATTGAGTGATATACTGATATCATCCGTAGAATCCGCTTTCGAAGCCACCAAGAAGAATCAGAGCTCTCGATTACATCGCTCATATTTATTCACATTCCAAAATGTAATTAGTCCCTACTCCCTACCACGCACACACGTGACTCACGTACGAACCGACAACTTTCAATAAACCCAACCCAACATCATAATGTTAAGTTCAACTTAGTTCACTTAAGTGTTAGCTCTTGTAATAAGTTGTGATTTTAATATAGTTGGTGCATTGAGAAAATGACGTGGCGGATGATCATTGGACAAACAAAAAAAATTGAAAGTTTGTTAACTAACTAACCTCGGCGTTGTCGTGGAGAGACGATCCGTCACTGACATGTGACCCTACACAATCCCCACTCATAATAACTACTACTTCGCCTGATGATGAGTGAGTCACGACCTCCGAGTTCTCGCTACTAAAACTTAACGAGTCACCGACGGCGTCGTTTGATAATGTCGCTTCACCGGAAAACGAATCCGTCGTGAAAACGTGATCGTACGGTTGATCTTGACTCTC
The DNA here is from genome assembly GCA_023657505.1 of Camelina hispida. Classification (NCBI taxonomy): domain Eukaryota; kingdom Viridiplantae; phylum Streptophyta; class Magnoliopsida; order Brassicales; family Brassicaceae; genus Camelina; species Camelina hispida. Next base: position 12,813,575 of record CP094635.1, on the reverse strand, counting down.
TGTGAGAAAATCAGCGAATGATCTCCACCGTTGGATCTCATTTTCACGATCATCCCTTTCTTCTTTGTTCTCTCCGTCGACGTTGACCTCACGTCGCGAACGTTTGATCCTCCAAAAGCTTCTTGAGAAAAGCACTTTCTTGTCATCTCTCTTCCGAGACGAAGAGGAAGGGAACGGCAAGAGTTTAACGGCTGTGAGTAACGCCGTCGAAGCTTTATGAACGGCGTGACTAAACGCTAACCCGCAGGTAAGACGAGGACTGTGGTGGAAGGTTCTTGAACGTTTGACCTCAGCGTTGAGGATGCGAGGGAAGGATTTGAAGCCGTTGGATGAGCATGAGCTGAGATCTTCGAGGAGGTAATCCCGTAATATCAATGGCTTTAACCGTCTCTTGCTCACCGGAAGGTGATGATCGGAGGAACTGATCGATGCCATTGGAGAAGGAAGCAATCGAAGAGCTCAAGAGCATGTGAATCTGAAGGATGTGAGTGAAGAGTGAGATTGATAAATAAAGAGTTAGAGAGAGAGAGAGAGAGAGTTAGACTAGTACAGTATATAGTAAAAGAAGAGTTATGGAAATGATAAGCTTCTTTGTGGATTTTGAATAGCTGACAGAGGTCAGATAATATTTAATTTTTGGGAGGATATAATATTATACTAGTATTTTTGCAGCAGTTTTTGCTCAAAAAACTGTTTTGGAAAGTTTTTGCATTTAATGTCATCGAATGCTTATATTCATATCCAAAAAAGTTTAGTTAATTTTCTCTACTATTCTTATAACCAAAACATAATTAAAATATTTTAAATATCTATATATATAATATTATAATTAATATAAATATTTAGAATATTTATTCCATATTAAAAAAATTGTTCTCCTATCATCTTTTTTTTATATTTTAAAATTTAAATATAGTGAATCATCATATAATACATAAAGTTAATAAAAATGTGTATTTTTCTGCATATATTGTGATTTGAATTTTTTTTAAACGAACATATATTACTCAATTAATATAAAAAGTGTGGGTTCAATATACATATATAGTAAATTTACCGTATATAGTAAATTCTAGAATTTTTTTAAAATATAATTTATAACTGATATATCTAAACTTGATAAAAATTATAAAATTGTGAATATTTAAATACTAAAATTTTAAAATAACACAAACGAGTTATATTACATGATGGGTTATATGACATTACATGATTGAATTGATAATAGTAAAAAAAAAAATATCATTAATATGATATTTCAAGACGGGTTAAATCCTTATTTTACTATTTAACAACACTATATAAAATATGTAGAGTCAAACTGATTTAATTAAGATTGTATTAAACAAAAATTATTATACGGTATACCACAAAGCATAATCGAGTCATAATCTAAAATTTTTGTGCAGTATACCGCGAGTATATTAGCAAAATTAGTATTAAAATAATACATTAATAAAAAATAGAAAAAAACTTGCCCCGCGGTATACTGCGGGTCATAATCTAGTTAAATATACAAAAAATAATTTATGTAACAGCTATAGGGGAAATTATAGTTTTATACATTTATGATTTTATCTATAGGGATAGATATGTTTGTAAGTACGTAATTACAAAAAAAAATATGCTAAAACTACAAAGATGTGGTAGCGACGTGACTATAGAGGATCAGTTATTATGATTGTCATAAGATTAGAAAAAAAAAACTCAAATGATTGATTACGGAGATTACACACATTTTATCGATTTGGTATGAGGTGTTCCGTATGGGGAAAATGTTTTTAGTTGTTTAATAATTACAAAATTATTGAACCACAGCTTAACAGTATCACCAATACAATTATATAAAGGTTGTGAGTCTTTTTTTGTAGTATATGTGAAAAATCATCAATATAAATTTATAAAAATGAAACGACAGACAAGAAACCGAGTAAATCATGTTGTTGGATTTAAATGTACATTGAATGCTACGTTTGAAAAGATAGATTTATTTTTAAAACAAACCATTTGGTCTCCACATAGAAAAGTATATAAATGTCAATATGTCATGCAAATGTTATGTACTTCACTCCATATAACTAATGGGAACATAAACTTTTACTAGTAATAAACTGCAACAACTGAAATTTAAAAATTTACGAAATAAGAATATCGATTTTCACAAATTTTTAAGTAAAATTAGTTTTTTGTTTATGGCCTTATGGATTATTATGACTTATGGGTTTAAGAGAGGAATAAAAGAACTCAAGTTGACCTCGTAAATAAAGACAGTGGACGAGATTCTTGCGGCTTCCATGCAGATTTTGCCCAATCATCGTTAACGCCATCACCACGTGTGCACGTCTTTCAGATTTAATTGTACTTTTAAAAGAAACAAATTGCTGTTTTAGTCGAATATATAATGTAATTTTATTATACTTTTACACTTCTAGATCTCTCCTAATCCCCTTTTTAATAAAAGGGAAGTACACAACTTAGTTTTTGTAGACTTTATAATTTTAATAAATGGTTACAAATGGTTATAAATAGGTTATACATATAATATACATTAATCCATATAGCAAACAATTACACATAAATATTTCAATTTGATAATTGATATATCTTTAGTAACAAGTAAAATCGTCGATATTCCCAACTATATTTTCGGAATGTTTTAGTCCTATATCATATTGTTTCCAAAGATTTTTAAGCACAATATTACAAATTTAATTTCTACATATTTTATTAATAAACCACAACGTCAAACAACTTATTAAAGGAGATAAAAATATACAGTAAATTTATTATATTTAAAACGGGTTCTATATAATAAAACGGAAGTACACAACCTTTATTTGTAGACTATATAATTTTTATAAGTTGGTTTCAAAATAGGTTATAGGTTGGTTACAAAAAAAGGTTATAGATTAATTGGTCAATATACACATAAGAATTTCCCAAAGAATCCTCTGAAAAAGAACATTACGATGATTTATACAATTTCTAAAATATAATCTTTAGTATTCCATGTATTGTTACAAAATATATATTGTTAGGCATAAAAAAGAATAAAATTTTGGTAATACATAACAAGTTAATCGTGATTTCCGAAATTTTATTGTGCAGTTAAAAATAAAATTTTACCTAAGCACGGGTCATATTAAAACACTTTCATCAAACATGTTCAAAACTTACAATAAAACAAACAACAAACATAATCATATCTCATACATAAAATTACAAAAATAACAATCATATTTAACATAATATTTTATTGCATAATATTTTATCCAAACAAACTTTTAAAAACAATTATATAAATTATATTTTATTTTAAAATTATAATATAAAATAAATTATGTAATTTTAATCCGTGCTTTTTAGCACGGGTCATATTCTAGTGGCATCTTTAAAGGGATAACACTTTTTAGTGTTCTTAGATTAAATAAATTAGAAAAATAATCTAAAATCAGTTGTTAAGAACTTTTACTAAAAAGTTAGTTATAGGGAGAACATCTTTAAGATCACTAGATTTAATAATAAAATATTCTTAAATATATTACAATTATAAAATCTAATAAATTTGGTATATAATATTATAATAAAACTTAGTACAATTATATAATATTTCTTAAACATTCTTAAAACATATTACAATTTTAAAAACTTATAAAATAACATTTATGAAACAAAAAACGAAGAAATTGAAATGATAGTTTTCTCTCCATCCCAAAAAAATTTGTTTCCAATAAAAATTGAACACGTGACATAAGAACAACACATAGAACAGTTATACAATAAGAACAGTTTTACTAATCTAAGCACACTTTATCATTTTTTCTAATATTTTTAAGTCTAAGAACACCCTAAATGTTATACCAATAAAGATGGCCTAACAGCTTCGACACAGCAACGATGCAACCGACTTCCTTATATATAACATTTGTTTTCATATCTTTAACGCATAGTTAATTTGGACGAAGGTTAAAGCTAGAGCTCGAATTGGAGAAACCATGCCTTGATCACTTCATTAGAGTTCGAATTTGAGATTGTATGATAAGTATATTTTGTAATATAGTCCGGTATTTCAGATCACTAATTCCGTGCTATGGTCTAATAAATATTCAAATAACAAAAATTTCGGTTCTAAGTTAATACTCCCTCTGTCTCACAAAAATTAATGTACTATGATTTATTTTTGTCCCATAAAGATTGATGTTTTACTATTTTTAATTAATAAATATTAAACTTTTGTGTGGACAATCCGATGTCCGCCTAAACTACGTCATTTTATGTGGCAAGTAATTTCGGGTTGTGTGGCGGTTACAGCAAATCTAAGGAAACGTGGAATTAACTGTGATTCAGTATGTGGCCTTTGTGGGAGTGATGAGGAGACGATAAACCATACTCTTTTTGAGTGCCCGCCAGCCAGACAGGTCTGGGCACTGTCGCAGTTCCCGACGGTCCAGGGAGTTTTTCCATCCGTATCGATTTTCACAAATATGGATTTTCTTTTCTAGCGGTTTCAGGATGTTCCTTTTCAGGATAGATTCCCATGGATTCTGTGGTATATTTGGAAAGCTCGTAATGACAAACTTTTCACTAATTTGGATTCCAACCCAATAGCAATATTGCAGTTAGCGGAGGATGAGGCTAAAGAATGGTTCCAAACTCAGATAGAGGTCGCAGGGCCTGTCGAGGACCAAGCTCTTCAGGGTATAGCTCCTACTGGGGGATTCGGAGCCCCAAGGTTATCCAGGTTTCCCTCGAGTTTTCGTTGTTTTGTGGATGGTTCATGGAAGTCGACAGATCAGTTTGCTGGCCGAGGATGGTTCTGTGTCTCGCCCACGGGGGATGAAACTACCATGGGAGCTTCAAATCTTCGTCGCAGTCTTTCCCCGCTCCATGCGGAGGTCGAAGCTCTTCTTTGGGCAATGCGTTGCATGATTGGAGCCGATAACCAATCTGTTGTTTTTCTTACTGATTGCTCTGATCTGGTGAAGATGGTGTCTTCGCCTTCCGAGTGGCCAGCTTTCACACCTTATCTAGAGGACATCCAGGCGGACAGAGAGGAGTTTACTTCGTTTCTTTGACTATGTCCCTCGTGCTCAGAATGGTAAAGCGGATAATTTGGCTCGATGTGTTCGAACACTTCCGCATATAGTTACCTTTGTAAACAATCTCCCTTCGCATTGGCTCGTTTGAGCTAATCTTGTAAGCTGTTGTCAAAAAAAAGAAGTGATCATTAAGAAAATTTGAAAATCTAAGTAGTCATTGGTTTATAAAGATATAATTCTTTTTTAATAGGAAAACAATCATTATTTTTTAATTTGTGTGAAATACCTCAAACATCAATCTTCAAGAGACAGAGGGAGTATGTATTACAGGAAATAAGGTTTTTTTTTTCCTACACAGATATCGGTGCATTTTGCATTTTCATAGAACGAACATATACTCCCTCTATCCCCACAAAGATTGATGTTTTGAGATATTTTTTTGTCCCATAAAGATTGATGTTTTGTAAATTTCAAGAAGTAATCATTGAAAATATTTGAAATTTTGAATTGTAATTGGCTAAAAATTAAATAATATATTTTTAATCAAAGAAAAAAATATATTTAACTCAGTAATCATTGTTTTCTTAAAATGTGTAATATCCCAAAATATTAATTTTTGTGGGACAGATGGAATATGATTTATCTGGTTTGGTTTTGTCATAAACTTTTTTTGTAGAATTTAATACAGAGATTCACTGATTGATATGAGTTTTTTTTTTCCCCAATTTTTTAAAGGTGGGATTTGGGATTTAGTTAATTGATGACAAAATAAAATAAAATAAAAATGTATATTGGTGGAAGATAGATATATGTTGGGCTTTATCTAACAAATACTGGGCTTTTGTATTGGCATCCTTGGCATAAGAAAGTTATTTTCTATTTTGTTTTAAGAGTCATGAAATAAAGAACTCATGAAAGTCATGAGTCATGACAATCCACTTCGTATAAACGATTCTAACTACTCAGTGATCTTAATAAGACTAAAGAAAGTCATTACAATCCTATCAAAATGTTAACTCTTTTTTTCTTTTTTCTTTTTGGTGTATATCTTAAATATATTCAAAAGCTAATGATACCCATTACAGAAGAATGTTTCAATGTTTGTAAACTTAAGACTTAGAAGAAATACCAACTAATGAACTAAAGCACGAGCGTTTAAACAATTTTTATAAGCTAATACGATGATTGATGTCATAGATCCCACGACAATTTGTAAATATATATATATATATACATTAAGTGTGTATAACTAAGCTATTGAATGTAGAGAACTTTATTTACTCTTAGCTTATCGGATAATGGTTATCTCATAAACCAAAGTCACCAGCAAAAGCGACAAGACACAAAGGTTTGTTTAGTTAAAAAGCTACATGCATAAGAATGACTAAATTAGACTATTAGGATTCCTCCTATTACTTAGGATCTCTTTTTGGTGTTGATTCATTCCATGCCAAGGATATTATAGATTTTTGAACATTTTTGACTATATGACATCTTTTGTCTCACAAGATATTCTTGTTTAAGATCATATATATGAAGATATTGTTTCTAGATTAATGTATATGGATGAACAACCATTAAATATATGTGCTATACTGATTACAGGAAAAATACAATCAAACATTGACAGGGTGATGAGAATTAGGAACACAGTTTAACTGTTAAGGAAAAAAAATCTATCAAACTGTACTCTATTAGATTCCTAGATAACCTTAACCATAAATTTTCTTTTCAAGATTACCTTAACCTAAGTTTAAGTATTTTCACAGAAAATAAGAGATTAACTAGACATTCACATCATTTTAAATAATATTCAATATCATCAAAATACAGTACATTCTTAAATTTTTGGAATTTATCTTATCAGTAAAACATAATTTGATCTAATTTGTGTTTCTTACGTTATTAACTTTATAGGTCTAATACTAGACAAAAAAATTTTACTCTAAAAGAAAACTCAGTTCTTGATATAAATAACAAGAAAAATTAATCATTCAGAAAGTACGATATCTAAAATCTCTAAAACTATCATATATTTTAGATTTACAATGTGAAGTTTTGTCGTATCATTTATATTTAAAATTTTAATAATTATTTGTATTTCATATACTCTATTTCTATTTACAGTTGTGAATCCTTTATTATAATATAATAAACGATCGACATAGCTCGTGATAAGATAATGTTATTATTATATCCCATCATCCCTCAACTTAAGCTATATATTAATGGTCCACATTCTATAGAGGTGAAGCATGTGACCTCGTATTATATTTATGCACAAACAATAAATTCTTATTCCAAATATATATAAACACCTCATAAAAAATATTCTATTGAAACTAATTATGAAAGTAAGCCTTTCTTTTTTGCCAAACTATAATTTTCCCCTCGACTATATGAATAGGGTGGTCCAATAATTATTTTGAAATTTATAATATGTATTAAATAGGTATATTCCATATAATTTTTCACTTATATTGCAATTTGCAAGCATCAACATCTTCCGAATTTTAATATTAATAAAGGGTCCAGAAATTTTAAATCTTAGTATTTCGAAACAACTTGATATCAATCTCTCTACAGTTACTTAATTTATTATTTAGATTGACAGAAATAGAATGGGACGAAGTTGTATCATATATACAGAAAAATAAGGAGATTTCTTATACATTATTGGTCAAAGACTCGAACAAATATAAATTTATTTAATAATATCACATATTATATATCAAATTGTCCAACCAATTTAATTCGTGGTGATCTTACTGATCCAAGAAGCCAAATTAATCGCCATTTTGGTATATGTATGATCTGTGTCCATGTGTTCCCTATTAGCCTACTGCTACTTTGAGTAGTTAATTAATTAATTGAGGTTCTGTAAAAAATACGTAAGTTTTACAAAACAATTTCTTTGTTTTTTTGGCACCTTGAAGAATCCTTTTAATAGTCAAATTCAATACTATTAAAAGTGAGGAAGATAACGACACGAGTCAATTTGTTACACTGTTTTTTTTTATTGAAAAATAGAAACCCCAAAAAACGTCTCATTTCTATCTCAGCTTAGTTGTAAACTTGTAATATACTACTAACAATATATTCCCTTCATTTCAAAATATAGGAGGTATATAATATTTAATATTTCGGAAGTACACAACTTCTTTTTGGTAGACTATATAATAGTTATAAGTTATAAAGTTATAGTTATTATTTGATTCATTAGTTGGTTTACAAAATAGGTTATATGGGTTAACTTATACATAGATACACTTAAAAAGAATATCCCAAGAATAATACAACTTAAAAGAAATAAAATCTCTAACAACCATATACTGTTAGACCATATATACTTTTAGGCAATTAAAAAAAAATATAATAAAATCTCGTAAATTAATTAAAACGAAATAATATTTTACCTAACACTCCTCCAAACTTTTAGTATAAATCATTCACCGAAATACACTTATTCATACCAAAAAAATTGTTCAATCCATAAAATATTCAAGTTTTAGTAATATTATTCTTTAAAAAAATATCTATTAAACTAAAATTTTAACTGAGTAACGGATCAAAATTTGAATATTTAAATTCAATTTCATATATTTCTTTGTTGAATTGTATAGTTTAATATATTTTAAACTTTTAAAATAAATTAATTTGAAATATTTTAAAATAGTTTAATTTGATATTTTTAAAAATATCATAAATATATGATAGATCAAAAAGTTAAAAATTATAAACACTCTAATTTGATTTGTTATAGCACGAATCAATAATATGTCACTATAATATGAAATAATTCCAAGAAATATGAGCAAAGGTTAAAATTTCAAGAAATATGATTTCTCAGATTAAATTAAAGTTTATAATAATGTTGTTTCGTAAGCTTTTTCTCGGTTAAGATGATTTTGACAAACATACGTTACATTAATATGCGGTACACTGCGGGTTAACTCACAATATTAACAATCAAATATAATGTATAATTTTAAACACTTAACAAATCAAATAAAAAATAAATTAATTTTTTATCACACAACTTAACTTGCGGTATGCCACGGGTTAATTATCTAGATCTACTAGAATAGATCTTACAAAATATATGTTATTTTCAATTCATATTCAGCATATGATTTGGCATAGTATTCCATCCAAAAAAACTTTTAAAATAAATAAAATAATCACATATACGATGTTTTTGAATAAAAATTACATAATAAACAAAAGAAATTTCAACCCGTGCTAGAGCACGAGTTATATTCTAGTTATTTTTTAAAAGTTTAACCATTGTATAATACTTCCTCTATTTTATATTAAATGTCATTTTAGGATTTCTCACACATATTAAAAAATAATAAAATTGAAAAATTTATCAAATATTAGAAATACAAAGTGACACTTATTTTGAAACAAAATTTTCAGCCTAAAATAACACTTAATATAGAACAGAGGGAATTATAAAATATTAAATTAATCTAAAAGTTGCATAAAAATTTAGAAACATCCTATGTTATGAAATAAAAATATTTCTCTAAACATTTTATATTATAAAATGGAAAGAGTATAAATTTATATACAAAATTTCCAAAAATAAATTACAAGGAAAATTTCCCCTGGAAATCCAAATAAACGTTAATTTTCATGTTATTCCAAATAGACATTTGAAGAAAAACATATTTTCTTGGAAACTCTTTTTGTTTTTGTATTACAATTTCCACAAATGATAAAAATAAAAATAAAAATAAAATAGTGTCTTCTCGGTAGTAGTAGGAGGATGAAGACGGAGTCATAAGAAGAAATGACATAATGGCTAGTCAAAAACCGCCAAAATTGTTATGTTGTAATTAAGACTTAATATCTTAGTCAAAATAACATCTCTTTGTTCCCAATAAAGCATAATTAGTCACTTAATTTCAAACTTATAACACACCTTTCACACATCAACAATACCTTCTTCTTCATCATCATCATCATCATCATCATCCTCTCTCTCTTTCTCTGTCCTCTCTCTCTCAAACCTGTAATCATGGCAGCTCCTTTGATCATCAAGAACCAAACAGATCACCGACAAGATCCGAATCCAAACCCGAATCATCTCTCCTCTTTGATTCAAGAAGCCAAATCAATCGCCAAAATATCTCTCCCAATGATCTTAACTGGTTTACTTCTCTACTCTCGTTCAATGATCTCAATGCTCTTCCTCGGCCGTCTCAACGATCTCTCTGCTCTCTCCGGTGGCTCGCTCGCTCTCGGCTTTGCCAACATCACAGGCTACTCTCTCCTCTCCGGTCTCTCTATCGGCATGGAACCCATCTGTGTTCAAGCCTTTGGCGCCAAAAGATTCAAACTTTTAGGCCTTGCTTTGCAAAGAACCACACTTTTGCTTCTCCTCTGTTCTCTTCCCATCTCTCTCCTATGGCTCAACATCAAAAAGATCCTCTTGTTCTTCGGACAAGACGAAGAAATCTCGAACCAAGCTGAGATCTTTATCCTCTTCTCTCTCCCTGATCTGATTCTCCAATCTTTTTTACACCCTATTCGTATCTACCTCCGATCTCAATCGATCACTCTTCCTCTTACTTACTCTGCTTTCTTCGCCGTATTACTCCACATTCCGATCAACTACCTTCTCGTTTCTTCCCTTGGTCTCGGACTTAAAGGTGTTGCCTTGGGAGCAATCTGGACTAATGTCAATCTCCTAGGGTTTCTGATCATCTATATTGTGTTTTCGGGTGTTTATGACAAGACTTGGGGAGGGTTTTCAATGGATTGTTTTAAAGGATGGAGATCTCTAATGAAGTTAGCAATCCCTAGCTGTGTCTCAGTTTGTCTAGAATGGTGGTGGTACGAAATCATGATTCTTCTATGTGGACTGTTACTTAACCCGCAAGCAACTGTGGCATCTATGGGAATCTTGATCCAAACCACAGCTTTGATCTACATTTTTCCTTCTTCTCTGAGTGTTAGCGTTTCGACACGTGTTGGGAACGAACTAGGTGCGAATCAGCCTGATAAAGCGAGGATAGCCGCGAGAACAGGACTAGGTTTAAGCCTAGGTTTAGGTTTGTTCGCTATGTTTTTCGCTTTCATTGTGAGGAATTGCTGGGCTAGATTGTTCACGGATGAGGAAGAGATTGTGAAGTTGACATCAATGGTTTTACCGATCATAGGACTTTGCGAGCTAGGGAACTGTCCTCAGACCACAGTTTGTGGAGTGTTGAGAGGAAGTGCGAGACCTAAGTTAGGAGCAAACATAAACTTGTGTTGTTTCTACTTTGTCGGAATGCCAGTGGCTATATGGTTAAGTTTCTTTAGCGGGTTTGACTTCAAGGGATTGTGGCTCGGTCTGTTTGCAGCGCAAGGATCATGCCTGGTTTCTATGTTGGTGGTGTTGGCTACGACTGATTGGGAAGTCGAAGTTCATAGAGCAAAAGAGCTCATGACTAGATCATGTGATGGTGAAGACGATGGGAACACGACCCCGTTTTTGTTGGATTCTTTGGATATAGAAGAAAGTGGGAACTATAGGCATTTGAATGTGTTTTAAAAACCTTGTCTCTCTCCATGTTTCGATTTATTGGCATCTAACGAGATTCGTTTCATTGTACACTAAACTCTTCTAATTGATTATTTTAGGATGAAACATTTGATTTGTGAGATATATTTGATTTCAAGTAATGAATGTTACAAAGGTTGTTTGATTTGATTGTAAAAAGCTTTAATAATTAATAGTATTAAATATCCTGTCCACATTTAAATAAATTAAAATAAATCATGAGAGTGAGAATTTGTTGTCATGAGAATGACTTTTAAAATTGAATGTAAAACATAAAACTATCCTTTTCAAGTGGTTTGAGTTGTTATATAAAGTATATGAATCTGGTTAAGCAATTAAAGGACAAGATAGAAGTTGGTTTCGTTGCCGGGAAATTCTTATGCAAGAGAAAAATAATATACATGCATGTTTTTAGTGGTCCTCCTCTTATGTACGCGTGACGTTTACGTGATAAGGCGCGTGTGTAACTGTAAGTTAGGAGTTTGTGTAAACTTTTTTTGACGACGGCGCCGAGAAAAGTTTAAGGTCGTCGTTTGCGACAGCCGACGCCGTGAACGACCTGGTCTCTTAGTCGTCTCGTCTCCTTCGTTTTCTTTTTCTTCCACTAACAACGCCGACTAACCCGTTTACCCGACTCGTTTCACTGTTTCAGTCATTTTTTTGGTTCCCATGGTTGGATAAAGTATAATACAACTTCAGAATTTTTTTTGACATTACAAATTTACAACTTTAATAGTTTTAAATTTGTAATTCACAATACAACTTTAGAAGTCAAATCTGAACTACAAATTTACGACCACTTGGTCATAAGTTATAACAAACTCATGGTGTAAACTTTGTAGACTACTAAAAAATGTAACAAACTCATGGTGTGGTGGTAAGGAACAAAAAAGGCCCATAAGATGAAACATGAAGGAAGGAGAATTAGTTATGAACTTGCCACTAACATCAAATACAGTATATATTTTTCTCAACTGTCCCAACTTGCTTATATATAAACCACATAGCTTCTAATGTCCTTCATCCTCCATCACCTCTTCTTTTCTTGTTTGTTCCCTTCTACTATTTTGTCTACATTTATATTTTAAACTTCTAAGACACTTGCTTAGAGTTGCAGAATCTTTTGGATTTTTGGATTATTAACACAATTTAAGTTCGATCCAGCTACAATGACTTCTATAGTTCTATTCCAAAACTTTAGCTTTGAGTATCATATTATTTTGCTAATCTGGTAAATTTGATATCCACCACAACCACAATACCAATATATATAAAGAGAGAATATCACATCCAACAAAAGCCAACGAATTCGAAGATGAATATTGGCGAACAAGAAACCTTTCCTATAAAAGCGAGCCTTTGATTCAATATTCATAAAACAATCAGAGTAACAACTTCTAAGAAGAAAAATAAGAAGAGACCTAAAGAATAAGTTATATAAACCCCAATAGAATACCAATTTTAGATCAGCTCCAAGAACAATGCTTCTTGTTTGCTCGTTAAACCTACTTCGTTTAGAGTCGATGAGCATTCCCCATCGCCAAAAGCATGCCGTGGAAAAGGCCTTACCTGTTTTTTTTCACACAAACATTACCAACTAAGAAGTCTCCAACGAAAAATTGAATGTACATTAGCATTTTATGGCACAAACCACTTACCAGCCTGTAAGTGTTGGGCTTCACAACTCTACAGATGTCCATAAAGTCGAAAAGTGACTGCATATGAGAAAGAAGACAATGCTTAGTGGTTTATAAAGTTTTTCATATTGTCTGAGGATAAATGAAGCTGGTTTTGGGATACTCACTTGGAGTTTGTCGGATTTAAGGAACCGGCGACCATGGCGGGTGCCATCTGGCATTCTGACTTGAAGTGTAATGGCATTCTCTGCGCCTGCTGGTGGCTCCTGAGGCAGAGACGCTTCCTTGGTAACTAATTGCCTCTCAATCTCCTAGTAAGAAAAATAAAATTGGCTTTTCAAGAATCTGAGGACACTCATCTAAATACTGCATACAGCTTAGTACCTATGAGACTTTAAACCTAGTAGCGAGGCTAGTTCTAACTATTTTTTCGTAAATGCAAGAAAGTATAGACATCCATTGTCTTGGTTCCAAAGGTTTATGTGGTTTGGGTACTCTTTCTCCATCCAAGTGCAGGATCTTGGTAACCACTCAAAACATAACATTCGGGATAACCTGTTCACACACAGGATTAGAGAGACTCATGTATAACCAGAAGCGCACCTGTTCCTCTTCGACCTTCCTGCGAGCTTCTTCCTCCTTTCTCTTTGCTTCTTCAAGAGCTTCTACTCTAGCAGCTTCTTCTGCCAATCGACGAGCCTCAGCCTTTACCCTGTCAGCTTCCAGCGATGCAAGATACGCATCGTCCTACATGAGTTCAGATTTCAACAAAGAAAAAACTTATCAATCCTTTCGAAAACCTAAAAGAGTGAAACTCTTTGCCCATTACTTCTATTCTGTCACAAGGATAGATCAAAGTAAAAAGTAATCTCCAAACAAATTTGGGGAGGAAAGAAACAAAAAAATATTTCTAACCTGCTGTTCTCGAATCAACCTTTGAGCTGTCAATGACGGTGAGGGTGGACGCTGTGTCCTTCGCGGATAAGATGGTGCATAAGGAACACGATATTCACTATTCGGAATGCTTCCAAACATGGCAGCCTCTAGCATGACAGCTTCATCATGTTCCTCAGACGAAATGCCTCCCCACTTAAACCAAACATGTAATAAGAGTAATAGCTCAGCCACTAATTACTCTAGGATTCTTACTTGAAAGTAAAGGTAATCTGATTAATAAATATAGGAACCAAACATATATGCTTCACTACCTCAGAAGGAAAACCATTGTCAGCATCAGGTGAATGAATAATTGCATCTTGGGGAAGATCATCATTACGTGGGGCCCGAGATCCAGAAACCGCACGTCTTGGTCTGTGCCTAACACGGGGTTCAATGAGTTCCTCGTCAAAATAATCAGGTTCATAATCATAGTCCTCGTCGTCATCATCATCATCATCATCATCATCGTCGTCATCATCATTATCATCCTCCTCATCATCCTCATAAAGTGAGCTAGGTGCTGCGAGTCTACACATGTAAAAAAAATTTCTCATTTTCTAGGATAAACAGAAGACAAACTGATGGACTACAAAAGGTGTTACAAAACAAAACAGAACAAACTAACCTTCCATTTGAGGCTCGGGTACCCTGCTGTCCTGGAATAGAAAAAACTTCAGAGGCTTCTCTTTCTGAGGATGAAGCCTTCAAACCTTCACTGCGCAACACTTCTTCCTCTGCTGACTGCACTATGACAGGTTTTGCTGCGTTATCATCATCTTCCATGCGAGACTGATCATTTTCAGGCGACTGATTCGTTGGTACCTACATAACGATAGAAACCACTGAATAAATCTTGTAACTTCAAGGTAAACAGAAAACGAGCAGGCTATGCCTAATTCTTAAGTTTAAATACTTTTCCATATATCTAAGCAAAACATACCCCAGTCTCCATTTTTGAGGCCTCAATAGCAGCTCGAAGCATTTCTTCTTCTATGTCATTGTAATCTTGCAAACTATTGCGTGCAGGACCAACATGCCTACTTTCTCCGGTTGGAGCAGACTGACTATCATCATCTAAAATGACCGCCTCTTGGGGAGCTGGACTATGAGCTCGAGATGTCTGGGTCACATCCTCAATAAAAGGAGCATCATTAGATCGACCAGATGTCCCACTGCTGTCCTTAACCTCTATAGGTATCTGCCTGACCCCCCTTGGATGAGGATCCCGGCGCGGGAAGGGGACCGTGGTTCTAGCTTCTGAGAGGGCTGGAGTCACATCACCATCTATCTCCATTGCATCACCCTGAGGGATATTAGCTGGATTTTCATATAGTCTGCACAAAGATAATAAGAACTGAGTCACACACATGTCTAAAAGAAAACATGCAAGGTAGCAACAAAGATAAAAGAGTGTGGGAGGTGCATACGAATTTTGATGTCCGTGATTATAGTATGCATTCACAGCTCTATTAAGATTCCCACGATATTCCTGCAACAATGAAAGCATGTAAATTTAGGCAAACACCAATACAAAAGCTACAAGTAAATACAGAGACTATAGAATGGCATAAAGAACCCAATAAACAAGTTCTAAACCCAAACTAAATTGTACACGAGATGAGTTCTGAACTTCTGAGAAGTTTGAAACTTCAACAATCAACTTAGACCCTTGGGGGTTTTAACAACCCTAAAAACAAAAAAAGGAACAAAACTTTTCCCAGCTTAAACCACATAATGTCACAATGCGTACGTAACAGACTTGTTTTAGATATCAATGAACAAATTGCTACACAGAGAAATAAAACAGCAGAAACCCTTCTAATGAAAACTCAATCCGATCATCGGATGACCTAAATTTAAACAAAATCAACTTCAAAATTTCAACTTTTAACAATATAAGAGAACATATTTAGAAAAAAAAGGAATTTTGATGATCAAATCCTAGAGTTACCCCAAATAGAGAGAAAAAAAAAGAAAAAACTAAAACAATAGAAGAAGGAAGAAGAAGAAAAGTGTAATGGAATCACCTCGAGCTTCCGAACGGCGACGGCATTGGAAGCGCCGGTGATGCTCATGAAGGTGTCGATTGCTTCCTGAGTGGGTGTCGCCATTATAGAAAAACCTTGAGAGAAGAAAGTATCGTCTCAGAGAAGATTTTGTGTGTTTGAAAAGCTGGAGTGAAGGAGGAGGCAAAGAATTAATAATGTTTATTATTATGTAATTCCTAAATAAATAAATTGCAGTGTGGAAGAAAGAAGATGAAGAAGAAGAAGAAGAAGAATTGGATCGGCGACTCTCAGAGTTTAAAGCCCTTTTTTAGGTTCTTCTTTTCCTTATTCTTTTTGTTTTTTTTTTTACTTTTTTTTTTTTTTTGGTTTAGATTTTATTTTAATTTAATTTTTATTCTTTTTGTAAATTTTCTTCGCTGTACGGTTCAGGTATCAGGATATTCCCCTATTTAAGATAATATTTGGGTTTGGGGTATCCCAATCTTTACAAAAACAAAAAATTAAAAATTAATTCGATTGAAAATAGTTTATATATATATATATATATATACTAGGTACTAACCCGCAGTATACTGCGGGCTGAACTTTATTTTTTAATGTAAATTTGTAATAATTTATTTTGCTACTATTGTGTATATTCATTTGTGATTATAAATTCAGTTTGGTTATATAATTTTTGCATTTTTAAAATATTTATTAAAAACCTTTGTCGATAAAATAAAACGACATCTTTGCTATAGTTCTAAAATAAGTAAAAAGATTGTCTCATTGACAGTTTTGTAATCTAGGATTTATAGCCAATTGTCTCGAGATATTCGGTAAGTTTTCGTTTGAATCATATAGTATCTTTATAGAGTTCTATAAACCTTCTTTGTAAAGGATATATATATAGTAACATAATGTGTAAATGACTTAATCTCTTGTAGAACAGTACATTAATTATTGAGTTCATTTTACAGTGTTAATACTCATAATTTTTATTTTGGATATCAATAATAATATGTGTAATTAGCAATAATATGACTAATTTTTTCTAATAATAATTTTATTTTATTTTTATTTTTGATAAACATTAAGGACTATTATTTTACTGTACATACATAATAATATTGTATTCTGTTTTATTAAAACCTCGATAGAGAGTAAACTCAGCTATTGTTAGTGTAATGCATCATCTTTTTCTTTCTAAGGGCATTTTTATTGGGAGAACACTTTTAGGTGTTCTTAGAGTAAAAATATTACGAAAATAATGTAAGATCATTAGTTTAGACTTTTTGTTAAGAAATTTGTTATTGGGAGAACATGTTTAAGATCATAAAATTTAATAATATAACAATCTTAAACATATTACATTTATAAAAAATTTAAAAATAATATTTAAATTGCAAACTTATAAAACTTTTACTAAAATTCAAAATACAATACCAAATTTTTATGAAACAAAAAAAACATTAAAGATAAACAAAAACAAACAAACATATTACTTAATTAAAGCACGCAAACATTTTATTTAATTAATACATAGTTTAATGTCCAAATCTATTCCATATATTTTCAATCAAATCCTCTTTTAATTTGTGAAAATTGTTTGCGAAAAATTGTATCCATTCACAGCTTGCCACATCAGCTTAAAACTAAGCCAAGATCAGTTCTACATCAAGAACTAAAAAAATGTTCTAAACCCACTATTCATTATTTTCTAATTTTTTTGGGCTTAGAACACCCTTAGTGTTCTCCCTATAAAGATGGCCTCAAGGAAGTATCCTACTATCCTTCTAGTCCATCTTTTGGGAGTATGCAAACTTTTTAGGAAAAATTATGTTACTATTAAATCAATACTATAATAATAAATGAATATTATGTGGGTATATTACCTGTTTTTGAAATCCTCGATTTCTTGTAGTTGAGGGTATGACATTGGAGTTATAACCAAATATTCGATTTTTTAAAGGGTAACGACGAAATTTCACACCCTCTCTAAACGGATAAACACGCGGGTCGAAATAACCCGGTAATCTAACCCGGTTTTATGTTATAATCTCAGTCGTTCATTGCCTAATTTTTTTTAAATCCTGGCCGTATATTTTGAGATCTTTTTAATCTTAGTCGTCCATTACTCTGTCAATATTAAAATAAAAAACAAAACCCTAACCCGAAATTTCTTTTTCTCTGTCGCCTCTCTCTCTTTTAGCAGAAGAGTGGACGATGATGTTCTGGGATTGAGCTTCACCAAGGAGAAAGCAAATGTGACAGGAAATAAATCAGACATGTAAAACTATTCTAGATCCTCACCAAGGGACTAAGAACAATAAGAAACAGAACTGAAAGATGATTAGAGAGAGAGAAAATCACCTTAAAGGACTGAATCCAAATGATGCGAGCAAGCTTAGGCGCCGCAAGAGATGAATAAGAGAGAGAGAGATAAGGAAATAAGGATGATGTTCATTAATTAGGTTTTCTCGAAATGGCATAGTTTGCCTTACATACTATTCTGTGGACCACAAACCGGTACCAAAAGAAGATAACCATAAGTGTAAACCGGATGTACATTTTAATGTATCCGTTACATAATAGGATAATAATAGTACCAAGGAATATTCCTGTCACAATACTCCCCTCTTCAGAGAATCCTTGTCCTCAAGGATCAAATGCAGGATATTTGTTGATGAAGTCCTGGTAGAATTCCCAAGTAGCAGCTTCGGGTGTGGAACCTTTCCAATGAACCAGAACCTTTGTGATGGCTTTGTTGCGATACTTGATCATTTTCTTAACCAAAATGGCCTCTGGCTCTTTGTCGTTGCCAATGTCTAACAAGTATTGTGGTAGCAGGGGAGCATCTGAAGGAGGATTTGGACAAAGCTTCAGCTGACTGACATGGAAGACATCGTGAATGGCTGCTTGAGGGGGAAGTTGTAGCTTGTATGCGACTGAACCTACTCCGTCTGTAATCTTAAAAGGGCCGTAGAACCTTGTTGAAAGCTTATGGGGGATGTTCTTCGACTTAAGGGAGTTCTGGCGATAGGGTTGCAGCTTGAGGTAAACGAAGTCCCCCAACTTAAACTCTCTATCAGATCTGTGAGAATCTGCTGCCTCTTTCATCCTGTTCTGAGCTCTGAGTAAGTGGAATTAGAGCATGTTGATCACTTCCTCTCGTTTTTGCAAGCTGCGATCGACCACAATGGATGAACTCTCACCCGGGAGGTAAGGGAGATGAATTGGTGGTGGTTGACAGTACACTATCTCGTATGGTGTTGATCGGATTGCGGTATGGTAAGTGGTGTTATACCACCACTCAGCGAGGGGAAGCCACTTGCTCCAAGATTGTGGTGCTTTCGACATCATGCAACGAAGATATGTTTCCAGCGTTTTGTTGGCGATTTCCGTCTGACCGTCGGTTTGAGGATGGTACGATGTTGAGAACTGTAGGTCAGTACCGTGAACCCGGAACATCTCTCTCCAAATCTCGCTCAAGAACGTGGGATCCCTGTCACTGGTGACATCTTTTGGCATACCATGAAGCTTGAAAACTTGATCTAGATATACCTGAGCAACTTCCAGGGCTGTATA
Organism: Camelina hispida; assembly: GCA_023657505.1. Classification (NCBI taxonomy): domain Eukaryota; kingdom Viridiplantae; phylum Streptophyta; class Magnoliopsida; order Brassicales; family Brassicaceae; genus Camelina; species Camelina hispida. The sequence continues at coordinate 12,793,828 of CP094635.1, read as the reverse complement.
AGGATGAGACAAAGGTAGGAAATGAGCATTCTTACTCAGCCTGTCGACAACTACCAGGATGCAGTGTTTACTGTGAGAAGGTGGGATGCCCTCTACAAAGTCCAAGCTGATTGACTCCCAGACTCCCTTGGGGATTGGAAGTGGGTTCAACAGTCCTGGTTTTGCAGCATTGTCACACTTGTTCCTCTGGCAGATACTGCAGTTCCGCACGTAATTCTGAACCTCGAGATTCATTTTTGGCCAGTAGAACAGAGATTTGACGCGATGTAAGGTCGCATCTCTCCCTGAATGTCCACCCACAGCTGAGTCATGCAACCATTGGAGGATCTTCGTTTTGACGTCATAATCATTTCCCATGACAAGCTTGCCTTTACGTCTCAGTTCACCGTTGACGAGAGTATATTGGGGATGTGAAGCTGGTTTGGCTTTGATCTCAGAGATGATTTGCCTCAAGTGATCGTCTGTCTCCCACAACAGTTTCAGCGAGTCGAAGAAGCCTTCGTGTGCTTGGGACAGGGTGATGTGTAATATCTGTGATCATGTTACCCTTAACAGAGCATCAGCTGCGTGGTTTTCTTTCCCTGCTTTGTACTGTATCTCAAAAGTATAACCCATCAGTTTAGACAACCACATATGTTGGAAAGGAGTAGTTACCTTTTGATCCATCAGGAATTTGAGGCTCTTTTGATCTGTCCTGATGACGAAAGGGCGATGCGCAAGATATGCATTCCAGACTTGAACCGCATGGACGACTGCGAGTAACTCCTTTTCATAGAACGATAGAGATTGGTGCCTAGGACCCAGAGCTCGACTGATGAAACATATGGGGTGGTGATCTTGCATTAACACCGCTCCAATTCCCACATTAGAAGCATCGGTCTCAACCACAAATACTTTGTCGAAGTTTGGTAAAGCCAGAACTGGAGACGTAGATAGGGCCTTCTTCAAGTTTTGAAAAGCCTTATCCGCCTCTTCTCCCCAGAGGAAACCATCCTTCCTAAGTAGGTTGGTGAGTCCTTTCGCAATGACCCCGTAGCCTTTGATGAAACGCCTGTAGTAGTTAGCCAAGCCCAGAAAACTCCTCAGTTGTTTCTGATTCATTTGTGTTGGCCACTGTTCTATAGCTTTTATCTTGCTTGGATCAGTGCTCACCCCCTCTTCAGATATGAAGTGCCCCAGGTACTCAACTGTCGTAGTCCCAAATGTGCATTTTGATGGTTTCAGATAGAGCTTTTGACCCCTCAGTATGATGAACACCTGTTGCAGATGATGAAGATGCAATTCCCAAGTGGTGTTGTACACCAGTATATCATCAAAAAAGACCAATAAGAACTTCCTGGTGATATCTTAGAAAGCGTGGTTCATCAGTCCCTGGAATTTACACGGAGCATTAGTAAGGCCGAAAGGCATCACCAAGTACTCGTAGTGACCTGCGTGAGTCTTGAACGCGGTTTTGTATACGTCTTCGGGTGACATCCTTATCTGGTGGAAACCTGCCCTCAAATCCAACTTGGAAAAGTACTTAGCTCCTCCTAATTCATCCAGTAAATCTTCGAGTAAGGGAATGGGGTACTTATCCTTTATAGTCTGCTTGTTGAGGCCCCGATAATCCACACATAGTCGCCAAGTGCCATCTTTCTTCTTGACTAGCACGATAGGCGAGGCATACGGACTTGTACTGCTCTGTATTATCCCTTGTGAAATCATGTCCTTCACCATTTTGTCAATAACATCCTTCTGAAGGGATGAATAACGATACGGTCTAAGGCTCACTGGGTTTGCCTCCGCGATCAGGGGAATCTTGTGGTTGAACCCTTCTCAAAACGGGGGTAAGCTGGTAGGTTCCTCAAAAATGTCATGAAAGGATGCCAGCAAGTATTGGAGAGAAGGATCATCGACCATTGTTGATGGGTGTGTGGCGATGTGAGAAAGAAGAGCCTCAGGTTGCAGTGATAGTTGATCCGGTGATTCTGAAACCAACTGAACCTGCAGGAGTGCAATTTGTGAAGGTTGCTGCATGATCTTGTCCAGGTTATCCCCTTTTATCTCCTTACAAACTACCTTAGTTCCCCTCAGCACATGCTTAATTCTTTTCAAGTTGAACTCCATGCGCAAGTTGAGGAAGTCCCACAGTATTGGACCGAGTGTCACCAGCCATTGTACCCCTAGGACCAGATCATAGCAGTCCAGTGGGATTGGTCTGACCTCTCTGGTAAACATGTAGCCTTGCATCTTATGTAGTCTTGTGTTTGGATATGATTGATCCGCCAAAAGCACCAGTTACTCGTATGGGCTTAATGGGTTCCAAAAGACTGCCTACCTCATTGGCCGCTGCTAAGCTGAAAAATCTGTGTGTGCTACCTGGATCTATCAACACATGAAGCTTCCGCTTGCCATAATGAGCCGTCATGATCATACAAGTGAAATCCGAGGTTCCATTTAACGCATTCACAGAGATGACCGGTCTTGCTTCTGTTATCTCTTCAGCCGGTTCATCAAGGTGGTTGGTGACTAGTTCCTCTCCCTCTGGACAGTCATCTTCTTCTTCTACCTCCACCACAAATATTTGAGACTTCTTGTGTTTCTAGTGATGACCAGGCGAATAAGGTTCATCACAGAACATACATAACCCTTTGGTTCGTCTCTCTTGCATCTCCTGGTAAGAGTACTTTCTTGGAATCTTTTCGTTTGGCTTGGTGAAAGTGTTTGGTTTGGTTGACTGATATTTTGGCACGTTGTTCTCGGGCAGAGGGAGTAAGGAGGCTGAGTTTTGGCTTCGGTATTGGTTCGATGTGTTTATCTTTGAGTAGGGACTGAAGGGAACTCTGGGTTGTTTTGGTTGGGTATGAGCTAGGTACGCTTCATGGAGTGTTGCCAATCGAGCGGCTTCAGCAACGTCAGCAACCTCGAACATGTAAGACGAGCTGCGGGTTGAGATTGGTCAGGAAGATGCTCAGGGAGTGGGAGTCTGGCAACGATAACTTGGTCAGGGCATCCTCAAACTTCTCCAGGAAGACTTCCACTGAATCACCTGACTGTTTTAGGCTCACCAAAGCAGATAGTGGATCGTTATATGCCTCCGCAAACCGTTTAGAGAGGGCCATGATGAACTCTGACCAAGACGGGAAAACCCCAAAACGATTGTTCAAGTAGTTATGGAGCCATTGCATCGCTTTACCCTCCATATAGATGGAAGCTAGTTGGACCTTTCCCTCAGCAGGAGTATGGTCGAGATGGAAAAACTGCTCACAACGATAGAACCAATCTCTAAGCGAGGTTCCATCAAAGATCGGGAAACCTACCTTGGTTAGGCGGGTGGATAGCCCATTCGGAGAGTGTTGGTAGGCCGTTGCACGGTCAGAGCCTATGGGACGCTTACCAGAGGAAGCGAGACACTCGTTCGACAGATCTGGAGGATCTGGAGGTCGTGGTTGTGATGCAGCTGTTAGCTCACCGGAAACCACCGTCGGGGAACCCGCGGTCCCGCTTGTTTGACCAGCAGCTTGCGATAGTAGTTTTACCTGTCTGAATAGAAGCATGAGATCTGACCAGCTCGGTTTGAGATTTCACCAGATCCGCTATTTGACTCTTGATGTCGTCAGTTGTCTATCTCTGGTCTTCGATCTGCTTGCTCATGGTTTGTAGATGCGTAGCATCAGCCATGGTTGCTTTCGTCCGAGGATTGAGGGCTCTGATACCAATGTGACAGGAAATAAATCAGACAGGTAAAACTATTCTAGATCCTCACCAAGGGACTAAGAACAGTAAGAAACAGAACTGAAAGATGATCAGAGAGAGAGAAAGATCACCTTAAAGGACTGAATCCAAATGATGCGAGCAAGCTTAGGCGCCGCAAGAGATGAATAAGAGAGAGAGAGATAAGGAAATAAGGATGATGTTCATTAATTAGGTTTTCTCGAAATGGCATAGTTTGCCTTACATACTATTCTTTGGACCACAAACCGGTACCAAAAGAAGATAACCATAAGTGTAAACCGGATGTACATTTTAATGTATCCGTTATATAATAGGATAATAATAGTACCAAGGAATATTCCTGTCACAGCAAAGGCAGCAAAGCAGTACGTAAAGATATCGACACTCTCTCTTTCTTTTTTTTCTCCCTAATTGCTTCTTATTCTATTGTACGTCCACTAATAGATATGTAAGATCTATTTTGATTTCAAGTCATTGTTTGGGCGAAATTAGATCTTTTGAGCTTGATTATCTCTCAATTTGAAAGGATAGTATATTTGATTTTGAAACGATTAGGATGAGTATGATTTGTGATATTGTCGTTTGTTCATTGGATGTAGTTTTTTTATGATGATGATACAGGAGATTTCTTGCTATTTTGATATGGAGCTTGGGAAAATCAAGACTAAACGTTTTGCTACAAGAGAGTGTAATGGTGGACGACATGATTGGCACAACATGTGAGTTATAAGTCTGTATCTTCTGCATATAAATTTGTAAACACTCTCCGTTCTGCTTAGATACTTATGTTTAAACATATTAGGAACCATAAGCAAAGGTGCGGCTCTGTCACTTATTCTTAAAGATAGCTTACGGATCTGATCCTCATACTGTGGTAAGTGTAATCTTATATATGCTAAGTCGAGGTTCTCTTTTTACTTGCTGGTGGCTGTAGTGGATGCTTCAAATTCCTGGGGCAACCAGTTACATGGGATCCATTGGAAATGATAAATACAAAGGCAATGAAGAAGGATGCACAACAGCTGGTGTCAATGTAAGTTGATTCTCTGGTATTCTTAATATTATTTGAGTCCATGTACAGCAGGTGGTTGGTTTCTCTATGAGGATAGTATAAAGTTATTGGTTATAGTAAAATTTCGTAATAACAGTAAATTAAGATGACATATGTTTTTTTTGTCAGGTTCACCATCATGAAGATGAGTCGTCATCAACCGGAACTTGCGGTATTTGTGTTGTTAATGGAGAATGTCTTGGAAAACCAGCAGCAAAATTGAAATGATGCACTACACTAAGTGAGTTTATTTTGGTTGTTTTAAAAGTTATTGTAAGTTTGAAGCAATAATAGGTTGTTTGGTCTTAAAGTTAAGCTTAGATAGTAGCTATATTGTACCTCTAAGATTAACCGCTGAACTCAAGATCAGAGATGATACTTCTCTATTATGTTTTCCATATTATCCGCTCTGTACCTCAAAATTAGAATTTTAGTAATTTAGTCAGTTTTGTTTTCTACAATTTTAAATGAGCTTTACCTTTATTAAAAATTTTTGAGATTTCCAACTGATGAAAGTATCATTAGCTTATCGATCTTGTGGTCACCGAGAGGTTTGCTCTACATGTGTCGTTCGTCTCCGTTTCGTCCTTAGGGATCCTATATGTTGTATCTGTAAGACCGAGTCTCCTATCTTCTTCGTCACCAAGGGTGATTAATCACTGTTTTACTCTTCAATTGTATCTATGTTACCAATGTTCTCGCAATTAACTTTTATTTTCATCTAATAATATAAAACTTTGGCTGAGATTATTTCTTCTATTACAATTACTTAGATAGTGAAGAACTTTTTGTAAATTTTTCAACTTTGTCTAACTCAATAGTTCATCTATGTCTCCCACTGAATTGCTGATAAGGGATTTTATGATTACAATTTGCAGGCATTGGGTGATTATACAAGGACAAAAAATGATTCTCCACATTGCTCTTCATTTGAAGTTATTGTTCTTTAACCATTTTTTTTCCTTATGATTATTCTCTTTCAGGTAAACTGTGTGACTGTGTTTCCCAGAAGTTTAGAAACGGATCATAGAGAGATGATGAATAACTCGGTGCTGCTTTGATTTATCTCAAGAGATTTTAGTTACTGTATAAGCTCTGTTTTGCAATGGGATAGTTTGGAGGCGCTTGTGAAATTGTGGAAGAGAAGGATGATGAAGTAAGATTGCCAAAACATTCCGGGAGATATGGTAAATCTGTTATGGGATCATCGAGTAAAGATTTGGAGCGGAAGCCGTGAGAGTATCGTGGCTCTCTTGAGTATGACATTGATAAGCTTTTTCAGTCTATTTCTGTGAAACCATCATCAACGAGGTTGATGAGTTCTTCTTTCCATCTTTGGAATGTTACTGTCAATCGGTGGGATGTGTTTTAGTCTTGATGATGTGAATAAGGATTTCTTCTTAGTCTAATGCAAGACTATTGTTGCTAGCCTAGAAGTTTTGTAGTGAATCATAGTTAGTTAAGGGGATAAAGGTGTAAAGCTGAGCTAGATGAAAGTGTCACGGTATTGGTTGGCGATTAGGTCAAATGACTAAGCATATGTACTGTAAAAATTTCAATCTTTGATAAATTTCAGGCGATGGAAGGAAACAAACACATGAAGAGCATTGCCTGTTTGTTGAATCTTTTTTTACTTTATATGCTTAGCTTGAGCATAATGTTAGGCATAAACTCTCTTCTTTTTCTGTAATTCCTAAGGTCCGATTGTACTTTCATTTACTTTGTACTCTATGTAGCTTTGAACCAAAAAGAACTTAATTATTTATTATTATCACACGGTACGAAGTGTTATGTTTTTTTTTTACTATTTTCTTCATTACAATTCAAATAGAAATCAATCTTGACATGTAACATATGTTTTTTATGTATTATTTTCTAGCTCTAAATATATTTAATAAATTAGAAAGAATGATTTATTCATGTGTAAGCGATATGAAGCAGACATACTATTTACTCACGCGAACGCATGACATATTTCATATTTGACATGTTTAACAGTGTAACACCCGCAAACCAAATTTTTGGTATTTTGGTAAGGGTGTCGATCGACACCTTCTAGTGAGGCATCGATCGACACCAATTGTGGCCGGTTTGGTCGGTTCAATTTTAATTGTCCGGTTTGCGTGGTTGGTTTAGTGAATCCCTAAATCGAGTTTTTAGGGTAGAAAACGACCCAGGGTCGTGTTATTTTGGGAGTTAGTCGCCGTTTTTGAAAGAGAAACAAAGAGATAGTGTTCTTGAGCTTTTGGGGAGAGATTGAGAGATTTCTTGCTGTGGGATTGAAGATCCAAGGCTAGGAACGTGTTGGAAGGGTGCTAGGAGTGTTGGATTCGTTCTTGTTGGTCAGAATCTCCTTGAAAGAGGTGAGTGCTTGACCATGGTTGATCTAAGCTTGAGATCTCTTGTATTTGGGTGATTTGTGTGTTATTCTTGTTGTTTGTTTGCTTGGGTGTGTTGTTCTTGAGTTTCTTACAGGTTTGCGAATCATATGGGCGAGTTTGGGAATGATATTGGAGTTTTGGATTCGGATTTTTGGTGTTTCGCGTCGGCAGTTCGTGGTTGCAGAGGGAGCATCGATCGGCACCTTTTGGCATCGATCGGCACCTTCTTGTGAGGCATCGATCGACACCATGGGGTGGCATCGATCGGCACCATATCAAGGAGCATCGATCGGCACCGTTGTAGCATCGGTCGATACCAGTTTATATCCGTGACTTGTTTTTCCTGGTTGATGCATTGTTGTGTATTTGATTGTTGCTTGAGTATGAGGGTCTCAATGGCTTGTGTGTATAACCCAGTAGATGGGAGGACGGCCTCACTAAGTATTTGTGATAATACTTACGCATCTCAATTTGTGTTTGTGGTGCAGGTAAAGGCAAAGTGTGATCGTGGAATCCAGCAATGAAGAGGAGGATGTTCTAGGGACTCAATTGGATGTTGTCGGCATTGCTAGGTTGCTAGAGTTGAGTCATTAGAAACGTTGCTAGGTTGCCGGTTTCATGTTTTCTTGTTGTTTGGTATTTGGTATTGCTATGCTATGATATTGGAATGTTATTGAGTATTATTGGATAATGATAATGGTATTGCTATTTCCGCTGTTGATTGTGTTTGTGGTTAGGTGGCTAGTGGGTATGGGACCACTAGTTGTAGTTTATTTATTATAATTATATTTATTTCAAAAAAAAAAGGGGTCGGTCGTTTCATTTTGGTATCAGAGCCCTTACGGTTCTAGGTTTGGGTTCACTAGGCTTTGTGCTGTAGATGTTTGGGATTGCATGTCTTGACTGATTATGTGAGTTAGTTAATTGTGTGTGGCATGAAGTCCTAGAACATCCTCTTCGAGCCTATTGGTGATTCCACGGTGAGTTTCTATTTCGTGTTAAATAGTAATTGTTTGCTTAGCTGTTCATGGTAGTGCAGATGGTTAGAGGTGGTGCTGTTGCTGGTCGAGGTCGTGGACGCGGTCGTGGTCGCGGTCGTGGTCGTGGTCGTGGTAGGGGAGAGCCCCAGTGGTTAGTGAGTCCGAGGACCAGAGTGTGACAGCTGAGGGTGTTGGCGAGTCGCAGGGTGTACCGGGGATTCAGTGAGTGTGGCCGGAGGGGGCGGTGTAGATGCTCCAGTGGTCGGTGATGCTAGGGTCCCGGTGTGGGAGCCCAGCGGTGGAGTCCCTGGTGTTGACATTGCGGCTTTGCTAGCACAGGTGTTGGAGCGGTTACCACCTGTGGTACCGGCTCAGGCTCGGGTAGCGCCACCAGTGGTGGCGGAGGAGCGGCAGCCAGGGCTGCAGATGTGGGGGATCATGCTCGTTATCTCAACATGTTGTCAGAGATGGGCAAGTTGCGTACTGAGCAGTTCTCGGGAGGTGTAGATCCTACTGCTGCGGATGCGTGGAGGACGAGAGTGGAACGTAACTTCCACACTCTGAGATGTCCCGAGGAGTTCGGGTGGACATAGGGGTCTACTTTTTGAGTGGAGATGCTGAGTTGTGGTGGAGGTCTGTGGCTGCTAGGAGGGTGCAGCGGGATATGTCTTGGGCTGACTTCGTTTTGGAGTTCAACCGCAAGTATTTTCCTAGAGAGGCATTGGATCGTTTGGAGGTGCAGTTCCTTCGTTGTCTCGGGGACACGGTCAGTGCGGGAGCTGGACTTGGAGTTCAGTCGACTTCTATGTTATGGGGGTCGGAGTATGGAGTCGAGGAGGCTCGGATCGGAGGTTTATGAGGGCTCTACGTGATGATTTGAGAGTCCATTGCAGAGGGCGGAGTTATGCTACGCGTGCTGAGCTGGTTGAGACAGCAGCAGAGATCGAGGAGGATATCCGGGCACAGTCAGTGTCGGTTACTCCAGCAGTTCAGCCTAGTAAGGCTCAGCAGCAGGGTGGTTCTAGCAGGGGCGGTAGGCATGCCCAGGGAACCAAGAGGAAGTGGGAGGCTACGCAGAAGCCGAGTGGTGCTGGTTGCTTCAGCTGTGGGAGCAGGGATCACAAGATTGCTACTTGTCCCAAGAAGAGTGTTCCGGCGGGGCCTCGGGTTTGTTATCACTGCAGGGAGACAGGGCACATCAGGCCTTTTTGTCCCAAGTTGCAGCCGGCAGCAGTGGCAGCGTTGCAGCAGGTGCAGCCTGGAGGGCAGCAGGTGGCACGGATTGAGCAGGCGCCGCGGGTTTACACGACAGCAGAGACTGGTGGAACCAGTGCCGGGCGATCACGGTATAATTTCGATACTTTAACTTTGTGAATTTATAGTAGGTTCAGATTTTCTGTTTCCTGTGGAAAAGTGTTAGGTTCTCAACACATGAGGTTTGTGTAGGGACCTTGTTGGTGGGCGGGTTTAAGTCCCACGTTATGTTTGATTCTGGAGCTTCTCATAGCTTCATTACCCCGGAGTGTGCGAGTGTGCGGGAATCAGGAGGGATTCCGGGAGCGTACAGGAGTTGTTAGAGTTGCTGGAGGCAAGTTCCTGAGAGTTATTGGACGAGCTAGAGGGTTGATATTCGGATCGCAGGAGAGTCATGGCCAGCGGATTTGCTTATCAGTCCAGTGGAGTTGTATGATGTCATTCTCGGGATGGATTGGTTGCATCGGCATATGGTGCATTTGGATTGCCATAGGGGTAGAGTGGAGTTTGAGCGTCCGGAGAGAAGTTGGTTTTTCAGGGAATTAGACCGACTTCGGGAGTCTCGTGATCTCAGCTATTCAGGCTGGGAAGATGATCGAGAAGGGCCGTGAGGCTTATCGGTTACTATATCTATGCCAGAGTCAGTGGGGAAGTCTACGGTTAGCGGTATTCCAGTAGTAGAGGAGTTTGAGGATGTGTTTCAGTCATTGCAGGGATTACCACCATCTCGGTCGGATCCTTTCACCATTGAACTGGAACCGGGGACGACACCGTTATCCAAGGCTCCTTACAGAATGGCTCCAGCAGAGATGGCAGAGCTGAAGAAGCAGCTAGAAGATTTGTTGAGTAAGGGATTCATCCGTCCTAGTGTATCACCGTGGGGAGCGCCGGTGTTGTTTGTGAAGAAGAAGGATGGGAGTTTCACTATGCATTGATTATCGGGGTTTGAACCGGGTCACCGTGAAGAACAAGTATCCTCTTCCTAGGATCGATGAGTTGTTGGATCAGTTGAGGGAGCTACTTGGTTCTCTAAGGTGGATCTGGCGTCGGGTTATCATCGATACCGATAGATGAGGCAGATGTGAGGAAGACTGCTTTCAGGACGAGGTATGGGCATTATGAGTTTGTGGTGATGCCTTTCGGGTTGACAAACGCACCAGCGGCGTTTATGAGATTGATGAACAGTGTGTTCCAGGAGTTTCTGGATGTATCTGTCATCATTTTCATCGACGATATCCTGGTCTATTCTAAGAGTCCCGAGGAGCATGCAGTGCATTTGAGGGCGGTTATGGAGAAGCTGCGGGAGCAGAAGTTGTTTGCTAAGTTGAGCAAGTGCAGTTTCTGGCAGCGTGAGATGGGCTTTCTGGGTCATATCGTTTCGCAGAGGGGTTTCGTGGATCCAGAGAAGATTCAGGCTATCGAGATTGGCCTAGACCGCAGAATGCTACAGAGATCGAAGTTTTCTCGGATTGGCAGGATATTACAGGAGATTTGTGCGGGGTTTGCAAGCGAGCACGTCCTATGACTAAGTTGACAGGGAAGGATGTTCCTTTTGTCTGGTCGAAGAGTGTGAGGAGGGCTTTGCAAGCCTGAAGGAGATGTTGACTACTGCGCCAGTATTGGCTTTGCCTGAGCAGGAGAACCCTATGTGGTTTATACAGATGCATCCAGAGTTGGTTTGGGGTGTGTTCGATGCAGCGTGGGAAGGTGATTGCCTATGCATCGCGGCAGTTGCGGGTGCATGAGCAACTATCCTACTCATGATTTGGAGATGGGTGCTATAGTTTTTGCCCTGAAGATTTGGAGATCTTATCTTTATGGTGCAAAGGTACAGGTGTTTACAGATCATAAGAGTCTAAAGTATATATTCACTCAGCCTGAGTTGAATTTGAGGCAGAGGCGGTGGATGGAGCTTGTGGCAGATTATGATTTGGAGATAGCCTATCATCTGGTAAGGCTAACACGGTTGCAGATGCTCTGAGTCGGAAGAGGGTAGCTTCGGCTCGGAGCAGGAGATGGAGTCTCTAGTAGGAGAGATCAGTGCGTTGAGCTTGTGTGCTGTTTCACTGGAACCGTTGGGTTTGGAAGCAGTTGACCGAGCAGATCTTTTGAGTAGGTGCGGTTGGCACAAGAGAAGGATTTGGGGCTGGTGAATGCCTCAAAGGATGTTGAGTCGAGTATCGGTCTCGATAATGGTACTATCCTGGTGCATGGTCGGATTTGTGTGCCCAAGGATGAGGAGTTGAGGCAGGAGATACTGAGAGAGGCTCATTCGAGCAAGTTATCTATTCATCCAGGAGCGACTAAGATGTACCGTGATCTCAAGAGGTACTATCATTGGGTCGGGATGAAGAAGGATGTAGCGAGTTGGGTTTCGAGGTGTGATGTGTGTCAGCTAGTGAAGGCTGAGCATCAGGTTCCTGGCGGGTTACTGAAGAGCTTACCCATTCCCGAGTGGAAGTGGGATATGATTACCATGGATTTTGTGGTAGGATTGCCAGTGTCACGGACCTTTGATGCCATTTGGGTCATTGTGGACCGGTTGACTAAGTCAGCACATTTTCTGGTCCAAGAAGACTGATGGAGCAGCGGTCTTGGCTAAGAAGTATGTGAGGGAGATAGTCAGATTGCATGGGGTGCCAGCGAGCATTGTGTCGACAGAGATTCTAAGTTCACTTCGGTGTTCTGGCAGGCATTTCAGGCAGAGATGGGCACTAAGGTGCATATGAGTACAGCTTATCATCCCCAGACAGATGGACAGTCGAGAGGACGATCCAGACGTTGGAGGATTTGCTGAGGATGTGTGTTTTGATTGGGGTGGCCATTGGGCAGATCACCTGAACCTGGTAGAGTTTGCTTACAACAACAGCTATCAGGCGAGTATTGGTATGGCTCCTTATGAGGCTTTGTATGGGAGGCCGTGTCGTACACCGTTATGCTGGACTCAGGTGGGGGAGAGGAGCATGTACGGGCGGATTTTGTTCAGGAGACCTCGAGAGAAGATTCGGGTTCTCAAGCTGAACATGAAGGAGGCTCAGGATAGGCAGAGGAGTTATGCTGATAAGAGGAGAAGAGACCTGGAGTTTCAGGTAGGAGACAGAGTGTACCTCAAGATGGCCATGTTGCGGGGTCCGAACAGGTCATTGACAGAGACTAAGTTGAGTCCGAGGTATATGGGTCCGTTCAGAGTGATTGAGCGAGTTGGACCAGTGGCATATAGACTGGAGTTACCTGAGGTTATGCGTGCTTTCCATAAGGTATTCCATGTGTCTATGTTGCGGAAGTGTCTCCGTGAGGATGATCAGTTGTTGGCTAAGATTCCAGAAGATCTTCAGCCTAACATGACTTTGGAGGCGAGACCAGTGAGGGTTCTCGAGAGGAGGGTCAAGGAACTTCGGAAGAAGAAGGTTCCTTTGATGAGAGTCCTTTGGGACTGTGATGGTGTGGAGGAGCAGACTTGGGAACCTGAGGCAAGGATGAAGGCAAGGTTCAAGTGGTATGAGAAGCAACCACGACCTGAGCTTGCCTAGTCTGGTTCCGTCTGTAATCCGTGGCTGGAGCGGGAATGGAGTATTCCAGCCCATCTCTCTTGTTACTCGGTCGCTTGGGGTGGTTGGTTGTGCGACTCAGTAAATGATGAGGTATTTGGGGTACAAAGTTTCCGTGAGGCAGGGTTTGGGGAAAAGTTTCCCGAAATAGAAGTTTCCTTAAGTGGAAAGTTTCCAGAAATGGAAAGTGCTAATATGGAAAGTTTCTCGGGAGGGAGAAATTTGTCCGTTTGGCGTGGGAAGCCTTGGAGGGGCTTGTGTGTGGCCTTTGTGGCGGGGCTGTGTAGCCGTTTTGTTTGGCCTTTGTGGCGGGGCTGTTTAGCCGAGTGTCTTTGTGACGGTCCTTCGGGACAGATGCCTTTGTGGCGGGGCTGTTTAGCCAGAGTGTCTTTGTGACGGTCCTTCGGGACAGATGCCTTTGTGGCGGGGCTGTTTAGCCAGAGTGTCTTTGTGACGGTCCTTCGGGACAGATGGCCTTTGTGGCGGGGCTGTTTAGCCAGAGTGTCTTTGTGACGGTCCTTCGGGACAGATGCCTTTGTGGCGGGGCTGTTTAGCCAGAATGCCTTGGTGGCGCGGTCCTCTTTAGGACATTTGTTTGGCCTTGGTGGCGGTCCTCTTTAGGACATTTTGTTTGGCCTTTGTGGCGGTCCTTGTGGCGTGTATATGAACCTTGTGTGGTCATATGGTATTCCAGTGAGGGAATATGTGGCTGGTAGAACATCGGGATGTTTTTACGCGAGTCACGGGAAGGAAACCTGGATAGGGATAGCACTCAGACGTGTTCAGAATCGTTTGCTCGCGACTCTTGGAGGACTTAGGTTCTCCTAGTACTGCCATATTCAGAGACTTTGTGGCTCGGGAGTATGGTTGGTATATCGACTTCGGATGACGATCCGGGCGCGCTAGGGTGGCAACCCGAGAGACGAGTTTGGACTTTTCCTTATATGTTATGGCATGCAGGCTTCGGCCTGATGAGGAGCCAACATTTGGCATGCAGACTTAGGTCTGATGAGGAGCCAATAAAAACTCTAGGTTTAGGCCTATGAGTAAAGGAAAGTCCAAAAGTCAAGAGCAAATGACGCTGGAGCGTGAGTCTATCGCCTAGGGTGACCTTCGTGGATCAGTCGGAGGAGTGCGGGCCGTGGAGACGGTTGCACGGGAGTCCTTGATTGATGGTTGTTGAGATTCGAGGACGAATCTAGTTTGGTGGGGAGAATTGTAACACCCGCAAACCAAATTTTGGTATTTTGGTAAGGGTGTCGATCGACACCTTCTAGTGAGGCATCGATCGACACCAATTGTGGCCGGTTTGGTCGGTTCAATTTTAATTGTCCGGTTTGCGTGGTTGGTTTAGTGAATCCCTAAATCGAGTTTTTAGGGTAGAAAACGACCCAGGGTCGTGTTATTTTGGGAGTTAGTCGCCGTTTTTGAAAGAGAAACAAAGAGATAGTGTTCTTGAGCTTTTGGGGAGAGATTGAGAGATTTCTTGCTGTGGGATTGAAGATCCAAGGCTAGGAACGTGTTGGAAGGGTGCTAGGAGTGTTGGATTCGTTCTTGTTGGTCAGAATCTCCTTGAAAGAGGTGAGTGCTTGACCATGGTTGATCTAAGCTTGAGATCTCTTGTATTTGGGTGATTTGTGTGTTATTCTTGTTGTTTGTTTGCTTGGGTGTGTTGTTCTTGAGTTTCTTACAGGTTTGCGAATCATATGGGCGAGTTTGGGAATGATATTGGAGTTTTGGATTCGGATTTTTGGTGTTTCGCGTCGGCAGTTCGTGGTTGCAGAGGGAGCATCGATCGGCACCTTTGGCATCGATCGGCACCTTCTTGTGAGGCATCGATCGGCACCATGGGGTGGCATCGATCGGCACCATATCAAGGAGCATCGATCGGCACCGTTGTAGCATCGGTCGATACCAGTTTATATCCGTGACTTGTTTTTCCTGGTTGATGCATTGTTGTGTATTTGATTGTTGCTTGAGTATGAGGGTCTCAATGGCTTGTATAACCCAGTAGATGGGAGGACGGCCTCACTAAGTATTTGTGATAATACTTACGCATCTCAATTTGTGTTTGTGGTGCAGGTAAAGGCAAAGTGTGATCGTGGAATCCAGGCAATGAAGAGGAGGATGTTCTAGGGACTCAATTGATGTTGTCTGGCATTGCTAGGTTGCTAGAGTTGAGTCATTAGAAACGTTGCTAGGTTGCCGGTTTCATGTTTTCTTGTTGTTTGGTATTTGGTATTGCTATGCTATGATATTGGAATGTTATTGAGTATTATTGGATAATGATAATGGTATTGCTATTTCCGCTGTTGATTGTGTTTGTGGTTAGGTGGCTAGTGGGTATGGGACCACTAGTTGTAGTTTATTTATTATAATTATATTTATTTCAAAAAAAAAAGGGGTCGGTCGTTTCAAACAGTTTTACCTTGAGGCTTGAGCCACTTTAAAATGTACATTTTGGGGAAAATTAGAATGTATGTAAAAATCTTATCCCACATGTCAATCTTTTAAAATGTTTAAATCATTTAATTTGCATAAAAACGACAAAATTTCAGCCTATCCAAGTATATTAGAGGATACGAAACGCAACGGAAATGGACGGGATGAGACGTGAAGAGATGGGACAAGACGTGTTTCCTGTTCCAAAATCTAACTAAAATCAAAGTGAAATATGATATTCTAATTTAACACCTCTAAGCAAACTATGAAAGATATTTTGATTAGTTTGAAAATATATAAGTAAATCACTTAACATTTTTAACAAACACGGGGTGTGTTTGGTTTTTATGGATATCATAAAAACACTAATAATTTCAACCAAAATCGAATCAAAAGATTTAAAAAACACTAAATAATTCCAATTGAAATCGAATCAAAAGACGGATTGAAAATCTTTAATCATAAGATTAATTTTTTCATACAAATATACTCTTAATATAATCAGAAACATATTAATGTTTATGCACATAATTTCATATCAGAACATGTAAATAAAATTATGATTAAAATTTCAGTCTATTTGTGGAATTGCGATGAGAAATAGGGGAGAATACATATAATAGAAAACATTGTACTTAAACGATTTTCAAAAAAAAGTTGAGTATATTTCATGTAAAGAACTACTTTGAGACTGATATTTTGAAAATATTTTGAGATTTGTTGAGAATTAGAATTTCTACTAACTATATAAATTAAACATTCAAATGGAAATACATGTATTTTGTCTAAATTTCTTAGCTAAAATTCAATAATAATATTATTTTATGGGTAATTATTTAAATGAGAATGGTTATGGGACATAAAATTTCTAACGGGATGGATCGGAACGGGATGGGATGGGACTGGACAAGATTTAACACCCTTAAACAAGATTACTTCAACATTTTCAACAAACATGAGTTGTGCTTGATTAGCATGAATGTATTGTAAGAAAATTTATATTTTTCAGCTGATGAAAATGATGATAATGTTTATTTTCGGTATTGGTTGTGGTATTCTACATATACACTAAAATATTGAAAACACCGTAAAAGAATGGCCAACTAATTTTTATTGAAAATACTAATATTATAAAATTAAAAATTTACGACCTAAAAGGATTTATTATTTAACTTAATATATGTTTTATCACTGCTTTGAAGTAATTTAATTTACTAATTAAGTACATATACTTTGAGAAAAATAATAAAATTTTGAGAAAAAAATCCAGTCTATTTATAGTAGTAAGACAAGAAATAATATAGATAAACTGAAACGGGTAACTAGAATAATGAAAAAAAAAATTGAACATTTTTTTAAAGGGACATAAATTTTAGATAAAAGTATGAAATAAAAAATATAGGTAGATAAATTCAAAGGTCAAGCTTTCACTAATTTGGATAAGGATTGACTATGCAACATGTGATTAACCACTTTGGAACGAGCACATAGAATATTTTGGTATATTTGAAAATAATTATATAGTTTTTGAAATTATATTTTTTGGATAATTTTAATAAATATTGTCTAACGAGAAATTATTTAAAATAGAAAAAACATAAGACAAAAAAAAGTATGATGGATACAGGATGAGACGAGAGACGGGATGAGACAAGATAGGACGAAAAGAGATAAAACGGGACACCAGGAGATGGGTTAGGATGGGACGTGTTTCCTGTTCCAAACTAAATACGTCTAAGTTTAAATTTTAATAATTTACAAGAAAATAGCGTACAAGTGCTATAACGTCCGGATTAATATAATTCTTAGTCATTTTACGAATTTACAATTTATATTAAAATGTTTTGTCCTGGCATCTGTGCCAGAGGTAATCAGACAGATGTATACGATGTGAAGTAGAGGATAGAGACCAGAGGTAATTATATATGAATGGAAGGGAGTCTGTGTCACAGTCAATATCGTGCTCACTGAAATTAAATGTCAAAAATAATTACATAGTACCAATAATATTTTGAAAATGTGTAATAATATGAATATAACTAATAAAGTATTATTAATTGCAAATTATAATAAACATATTAGCCCGTGCAGTAGCACGGGTTACTACCTAGTTTATAAAGAATTTTGAAAACTTCAACAAAATCATCAAAAGTGAATAAGTGGATTCTTTTTAATAATTGCTAGAGAGTATTCTATAGTTTTGCTGATTAATTTTCTAAAATCTTGTAAAGTACTCCAAACAATCTCTGTATTTTTGTGATACTTTGCATGACTTTACTTTGTGAATAAAATGTATAAAATCATGAAAATAACATAATAATTGATTTTATTAACAATCCTAGAGTCTTTGGTTTTAGTTGAATAACACAAAACTTTTATTGATTTTATAATAGCTTGAATTCAATAATCCAAAATTTGTAAAAAAAATTAAAACAAAAATTAATTTATAATAATAGATTTTACATAACATTTAAAGACTTTAAACTCTATTCAAATCCCATATCAATAACTCCTACTAAACTTGTCTTCCCGAGTGGTTAAATATACTTCCTTCGTTTCAAAATATAAGATATTTTAAGCAAAACCCACATATTAAAAAAAGTTTTTACTTTTAACAAGTTCAACCAATCATAAACAATCTATATATAATAGCAAACCCACTTTTTGTGTCAACTTTTAATCCAACGGATGAGATTGGTTACAGTTTTAATCCAACGGTTTAAAATTATTAATCGTATCTTTTCGTCGCACCTCCATCTTTCAAAAATCACACATCTTAGTATTTGCATCTCTTTGTTGTACCTCCTGGTTTCAAAAATCACATCCATTCATTTTTACACCTTTTAAATCACACCCCTTAGTCTTTGCATCTCTTTGTTGTACCTCCTGGTTTCAAAAATCACATCCATTAATTTTTACACCTTTTAATTTCACACCTCTATGTGTTACACCTCTTTGTTGTACCTCTAGTCTTACACCTCTTTGTTGTACCTATTATTCATGTCTTTTCATTACACCCCCATCTTTTAAAAATCATACCTCTTAATTTTAATCTATATATAATAGCAAACCCACTTTTTGTGTCAACTTTTAATCCAACGGATGAGATTGGTTCCAGTTTTAATCCAACGGTTTAAAATTATTAATCGTGTCTTTTTGTCGCACCTCCATCTTTCAAAAATCACACATCTTAGTCTTTGCATCTCTTTGTTGTACCTCCTGGTTTCAAAAATCACATCCATTCATTTTTACACCTTTTAAATCACACCTCTTAGTCTTTGCATCTCTTTGTTGTACCTCTTGGTTTCAAAAATCACATCCATTAATTTTTACACCTTTTAATTTCACACCTCTATGTGTTACACCTCTTTGTTGTACCTCTATGTCTTACACCTCTTTATTGTACCTATTATTCATGTTTTTCATTACACCCCCATCTTTTAAAAATCACACCTCTTAATTTTAACACTTTTTATTTCATACATCTATGTCTTACACCTCTTTGTTGTATCTCCATGTTTCTCATCTATTAATTTTAATACCTTTTTTCACACATCTATGTCTTACACCTCTTTGTTTATTATATATTAACTTTTTTGGACAACATAAGTTTCAAAAATTGTTTTCTGAGTACTAAAAGATTGTTTAATTGAAGTGTTTTTTAACTAACAAGCATCAATCTCTAATTACAAGTTAATAAATAAAACTAAAGAATTATTTTATTAAAATATTTTTTTTAAAATATAATAGCAAACCCACTTTTTGTGTCAACTTTAATCCAATGGATGAGATTAATTCCAATTTTCCATCTAACGGTTTAAAATTATTAATGATCCCAACAGTTGCAAATTATTAATCGTGTCTTTTTGTCGTACCTCCATCTTTCAAAAATCACACCTCTTAATTTTTGCATCTCTTTGTTGTGCCTCAATGTTTCAAAAATCACATCTATTTATTTTTACTTTTTTTTTTTATATCACACATTTATGTTTACACCTCTTTGTTGTACCTTCATGTTTCAAAGATCACATCTATTAATTTTTACACCTTTTTACTTCACACATTTATGTCTCACACCTCTTTGTTTATTATATAGAAACTTTTCTGGACAACATAAATAAGTTTCGAAAAATTGTTTACTGAGTATTTTCAAAACTTACAAGTTAATAAGTAAAATTAAAGAATTGTTTTATTGAAGTGTTTTTTTTTTTTTTTAAATATATAATAGCAACCCCACTTTTTGTGTTAGCTTTAATCCAATGGATGAGATTAGTTCCACTTTTCCATCTAACGGTTTAAAATTATTAATGATCGCAACAGTTGCATATTATTAATCGTGTCTTTTCGTCGTATCCCCATCTTTCAAAAATCACACTTCTTAAATTTTGCATCTCTTTGTTGTACCTCCATGTTTCAAAAATCACATCTATTTATTTTTACACCTTTTTTATTTCATACCTCTATGTTTACACCTCTTTGTTGTACCTCAATGTTTTAAAGATCATCACATCTATTAATTTTTACACTTTTTTATTTCACATCTTTTTGTTTTTATTACTCTTTGTTTATATAAAGTTGCAATGTTTTGATCCAACAAATGTTTTGTTTCGTTTTTACTCAAAATGTAAAATTAACAATGTTAATCATTTCAAGTTTTTACTTTCCCGTGCGGCAACGCACGAACCGACATTCTACTACTACATAATATAAAATATTTAATTAATGTAAAAATGATATTGAAATTTAAAAACATTATATATTATAAAATAAAAAAATTTTCTAAAATATTATATATTTTGAAACGAAGAGATTATTATTGAACAATTTGAAGACTTTTCCAAAAAATCTAGAATTGATTTGTTTATTCGACTTGAACTTTTTAGTTAGAGACACTGTGAATGTAAAATATTAGAAAGGCCTATATCGATCAAATGAAATCAAATTACACATGTCAAGGTCCCTTTTGATATTTTTTAGGCAGTGGCGGCGGCAACAAGAAAGGCTGTATCGTAATTTAGAGCTGTCATTAAGGTCAATATCGTCAATCACCACTTTTAAATCCTGACAATTTCGTCTATCCTCGAAATTCAAATCTTCCCTTACATCGGCAATTCTACAGGTGTCAGCAGTTCATTAGCTTAAGTACACATGGCATACACTGAATGCGTCGGAGTGTTTAGTTATTAGCTGGGGTTTGTTAATTATAACGTCACTAAGTAATTAAAGAAGAAGCTGAAAAAACAAAAAAGAAATTAATAAACAAATGAGGAGCACAACATTGTCTTCGTCTATTTTAAATTATAATTTAATTTGTGGATTTTACCAGAGTCGGATCTTGATGCGACTGCTCAAACCAATTCTCCGGCGAGTACGATGGCCGGGAACAACTCGGAATCGAGTCTCTACCAGGTTTTGGTGGAGTGGTGTCAGAGAATGGAGACGAGCCAAGCGAGATTAAGAGAGGATGTTGATGACTTGTTGCTTCAGGAGGAGAGTCGAACCGGTAAGGAACCGGCGGCGGAATTGGAGACGGAGGCGGATACGGAGGCAGAGGTTGATGCTGAGCCGGCCGATTCATGGGATAATCCGACGGCGACTTGGGAGAGAGCGGTTTCGGGATTCTATTTCGCTGATAGTGCGTATCGGACTTTGATGGATTCCATGGGACACGCGATCCATGTAACATCTGCCGCGTCTGGAGAAATTACTTTCTGGTGAGACTGATTACTTCGTTCGGTGTAGTGTTCATCTATGGTGTTTTGTAGATGGTTTTGCTTAAATTCAGGAAGGAGTGTAGTGTACTGTTCCATTGATTTGCCTTCTATGATCCTTTCTATCTGATGGTTTTAGTTTATTTAGTGAGTTTTACAAATGAAAATTCGAGTTTGGAGTATCTAAATCTGCTTAGAAATGAAGGTTCTGTAGATTAAGCAGTTTAAACAAAGTTATAATTAGTGATTCTCTGTTTATGCAAGTGGACTAATATATTATGTGTTTCTGAGTGAATAGATTTTTGTTTGTTTTTTGTTATTTTAGGAGTCGTTCTGCTGAGAATCTTTACCACTGGTATGCTGAGGAAGTTGTTGGCTACAGAACGATTGATGTGCTTGTAACGGAAGAATACCGTAATTCCCTTACGGGTATCAGGAATAGGGTTTGCCGTGGTGAGACCTGGACTGGTCAGTTTCCGTTTCAGAAGAAAACTGGTGAACTATTTATGGCGTTGGTGACTAAAAGCCCTGTTTATGAAAATGGTGAGCTCGTTGGTGTTGTTACTGTCTCGAGTGATGCGACGCTGTTCAATAGGATGCATCCACTAAGTAACGAGCATCAGCAACAATCACATAGTAATAGACAGCAACCAAATTCGAGAAAGCACCAGTGGCACCTTCCCAGGGCTCAGATTGCTGCACCACCACAGGTTCCAGTTGTCCCACAGTATTCATCAACTGTTTCAAACCTGGTAAATCTCGCATCCTGAGTGTTCGAAGTTTTTTTGTTCTTTTTTAAAAAAAAATTTCTGTGCTAGATGATGAATGATTGTTTGTTTCGCTGTTTCGTGCACAAACCAAGAAGGCGTCGAAGCTTCGACCACAGAGAAATGGAGATGATTCCGTCAATGTAAATCAGAATTCTAGGAGCCGAGATGAAAATGTTCCGGTCGTTGCCTCCACAACTTTCGAGAAGTATGGTTCACTGGTATGTATTTGTTGTCTACTTAAACAGGACACTTCTCAGTTCTCATTAGAATGTCTTAGTACAATTATTGTCTCAAGCTGAATCTACATATATACTAGTGTAGGCGGATAAGTTTTTGGGGAAGCTGCAAAGAAAGATTACTGGCAACCAAGGAAATGAAGATAATGAGCCTATCTTAGGAAACGGTATAAATAAGTCAGCCTGTGACAGTGGAGCTAGTTCCAAGGCTTCTAATGCAGTTACATATACGGCTTTCAGAGACAATGGCAATGGCAAACCAAAAAGGGCTGAAATTAGATTTTCAGATGTCTATGAGAATGGAGATGAGGATTTCAGTGATGTGATACATAATGGAGACCGCTTTCAGTATATTGGTAATCTGGGACAAAGGAAACCTCCCAGAGGACTAGAGAGTGGTTTGGTGTCTGGCATGCGGGGGACAAAAATGTCGGACCTAAATGGTGAGATAGAAGATGCTTGGAATACTCGTCCTAGTGGCGATCCCTTGCCAATTCTTGGAGTCAGCATCAGTAAGCAACAAAGTCCTGCCAACCAAGGGAATAATAGATTCGTTACTGATTCGTCATGTGAGATACGATGGGAAGATCTACAACTTGGGGAGGAGGTCGGGAGAGGTGCATTTCGTTTACCAAAGTCATGCA
This sequence comes from Camelina hispida, assembly GCA_023657505.1. Lineage (NCBI taxonomy): Eukaryota > Viridiplantae > Streptophyta > Magnoliopsida > Brassicales > Brassicaceae > Camelina > Camelina hispida. The sequence continues at coordinate 12,771,094 of CP094635.1, read as the reverse complement.
CTCATTTTTACGTTTTAGATATGCAAAGAGCAATACAGATTTTTTTCGTGGATGTTTAAATCAGATTACAAGTATTTCTGATGTGTTACATTTGCTCACAGGATCATTTGCTGCGGTTCATCGTGGAGTTTGGAATGGCTCAGTAAGTTTTTTGTAATTTGAAGATGATTCAAAAATGGTTCCTGTATCAGTGCACATTGGTAATTAAGTATTCCAATCTATCTGGATCAGGATGTTGCTATTAAGGTTTACTTCGAGGGTGATTACAATGCGATGACATTGACGGAGTGCAAAAAGGAGGTACGCATATTTACTTCCCTCTGCTATGCAAGTGTTTAGAGAAATCATCTGTGCCAGACTAAATAAATCAGTTGGGATCAATATCATCAGATCAACATTATGAAGAAACTGAGACATCCGAATGTGCTGTTATTTATGGGAGCGGTTTGCACAGAGGAAAAATCTGCCATAGTCATGGAGTATATGCCAAGGTGAGATTATTGACCTCTGGATCTGGAAGTAGTGTTGCTCTTTATCGAGTGTGTTGTATAAATTACCCTGTATTCATTTATTTCTTTCCGGTTTTGGTGATTAGAGGGAGTCTCTTCAAAATACTACATAGTACGAATCAACCATTGGACAAGAAACGTCGTCTAAGAATGGCCCTTGATGTTGTAAGACTCTGATCTTCCAAAGACCACCTCCCTCACAATGAAAGAAAAACATATGAAAAGCTGAGCGAGTTCGGGTTCTCTATTGTTGTTGCAGGCTAGGGGAATGAATTACTTACATCGCAGAAATCCACCAATAGTACATAGAGACTTGAAATCGTCCAATCTTCTCGTGGACAGAAACTGGAATGTCAAGGTACAAAGGATTCAGCTTCAGTTTACCCAAGTAGCATTCATGAATACTTGTAAAATGAGTTCATTACTGCGTGTGCTTACAACTCTTTCTTGCCTAGGTTGGAGACTTTGGGTTGTCAAAGTGGAAGAACGCAACCTTCTTAAGTACTAAATCCGGGAAAGGAACTGTAATGTTTCTTAAATGCCATCTCTGGCTTTTTAATCCACAAAACATTCTTGGATTTCTGTTACTAATCATTTTTTTCTAAGTGCAGCCGCAGTGGATGGCTCCTGAAGTTCTCAGAAGTGAACCTTCGAATGAGAAGTACGGTTGATATAATATGAACATATTAACCCTTTCTTGTTCTCTTTTTGACTTATATTGTTCGATAACTTGAACATTTTTTTGGACTAGAAAAAAACTCAATACTTTCGTTGTAAACTTGTAATAGGTGTGATGTGTTCAGCTTTGGAGTGATATTATGGGAGCTAATGACGACTTTAATACCATGGGACCGTCTAAACTCTATTCAGGTATCTCTGGAATGATGTCGTTAGGAGAGTATAGCTTAACCATGAGATTGTAGTAATCTTAAGATTGTAATACTATCAACTTTTTATTAGGTTGTTGGAGTTGTCGGGTTCATGGATCGACGATTAGACTTACCTGAAGGATTAAATCCCCGGATCGCATCCATAATACAGGATTGTTGGCAAACGTAAGACTGATATATGTATAAATTGTTTCATCAAATACACCCTCAAAACTTTGGAAAAGCGTTTTTTTTTAATAATTTTTGTTCTCTATGATTGGAACAGTGATCCAGCAAAACGACCTTCGTTTGAGGAATTGATTAGTCAGATGATGAGTCTCTTCCGCAAACCTGGGTCGGGTGCGCAAGAAGACGACGATTGAAGAAGGTAATGGTTCATGGTTATAAAAGTTTACAAAGCATAATTGTCAAAAAAAAAGAAAAAGTTTTCAAAGCAAGGACGTGAAGAAAAAGAAAGCATCGTCCTGATCACTTACTATACAAATGTTTCATTGTATTATACCAAACTACTATATATTTTCAATATATGCAAAAAAAGAAAGAAAGAAAGCAAAAAGCTGAATCCAAGTAACATACGTACCCGTTACTAATTAGTTAATTAGAGTTAGGCTAGTGTGTTCTGTTCTGTTTTGGAATGTCTACAGAAATAGAACCTTGTTTTCCGATTAGTGGTAAAAGTTTGGTTCAATTCTCTGCAATAAAACTTGGTATGCTTTCGGTTTGAGAACTTCGGTTCGGTTAGTCGTAAAATGGGGATTGAACATTGAAGTGCAGACAGAGGAGAGGACCCAGATGTAATTTATAAAACAAAAGGGGTGAAAAAGAGAATTAAGAGAAAAAACAGAGAGATTTGGTGTCTTGTAGTGATTTGTATTGTAGTTGGTTTCTTTTTATGGGGTAGAGAAGAGAGCAGAAAATGGAAGGAAGGGGTAAGGTGACTGAGTAGTGACAATTCGTAGCTTTGCTTCTTTTGCTTTTTTATTCTCTCATTACAGCTTCCCATCACTGCGTCGTCTGTAGCTTCTCAGCACCTAATATAAAAGAGTCAGAAGCCTAAATTCAACAAATACTTTTAAAAATCTTTTTGTTCTTCAATTCGGCATCTTGATATAGACGCAGTTACATAATTGATTTATTAAAAGAAATTAAAAGGATACATAGATGGGTCTATTATACTGAGTATGTGCATGCATGTGCGTGAAGAGAAGTATTGAAAGGAAGAAATTTTTTGGGGTTGAAGATAATTGTCTGCTTGTCTGGTTAGGTCAGAACAAATCACATCGAGCTACATAGTAATATTTAGTTTACAAATATATGCTTGTGACCTCTAGACAAAAAATATTTTAAAGACCTTTTTGTTGTTTGCCTTGTATGTATTTCGATGTTGTAACATTTCACAATAGAGACATCTTTATCTTTCTATCATGTGTAATTCATTGATTGACGACCGTGTCTATTTTACCAAGCGGTATCTTTTAGGGGATCGTAATATAGTGATAGGCTGATAGCAGAAGAAGTCATTGTAGAAGTCGCTATAAAATTTCTGTGACTGGAAAAGTCCAATTCCAAAAAACAAACGAAAATAAAGAAGAATAAACCAAATTAGAACATGTCCCGCATGGCGTGAACGTGTGTGATCGCAACAACTCACGAAACTAATCTTATGATCTTATCAAATGACTTTCATATTTTCTTTTGCAATCTCACTTCGAAAAGGGAAACCAAAATTTGGATGTTTCTTATTTAGTCATAAGATTTGTTATTAGGTGCACCTAATCTTGTTAATAAATCATAGTCTTCGTTAATTAGTTCCTAATTCCTATCCAAATCTCTTTGCTTCAACTTGCATTATTACAATAACAATATAACATCAATATATACTACTCCTACTTGCCAACAAAATGTTATTTTGGCAGGAAACAGTAATAATTCCCGCCAGTGGCGGAGCCAGAAAAGTTATTCATGAGTGTCATAACTCATAATATTTTTTTCAAAAAAATATAGATTATATTATTACAAAAGTTCATTCTAAAGACGCTCATTCATACTTTGGAACCATTTAATCACTGTTTTGTTTGTCATAATGTCAAGTACCTGCTTTTCAATAAAGTAAATTAGACAATCACTAAAAAATGTATTACAAATATGATTACGCGAAGCTGTCTTCACAATGTTCATTGCAGAAAAACTTCTTTCAACGGTGGTTGCGGTAGCAACAGGTAGAATTAAGGCAAAGATGTATAGTATTTTAATTATTTAAACTAAACAAAAAAATCTTATAAAAAATAATTAACTTACGATTCATAGTTTTCGAAACAAGGCAAATTAATTAATTTTATACAAATTAATTAACTTACGCATGATGATGATGGAAGAGGAAGAGTCCAATTTTTTTGATTAATTAAGTTTTCTTAAATCAACTTATAATCATGTTTAGTCATATAAATATACTGGATTAAGATTTTGTTAAAGGCTAAGCCTACCAATTTGTCAAAAAGCCCAATGACCATATGTTAATATTTATTTGAGAGGGGTGTCAACAAAATTTCAAAGGGGGTGTCAAACGTCACTTAAACATATACTAATTAATTATTTTTATAAAATCTCATCTAAAATTTATAATTTCATGGATGTCATATGACACCCCTCATTCTTCACTGCCTCCGCCACTGATTCCCGCTGATAATTTTTGACTAGAATTAAATTTAGAGACAGAACGCGAAGAGACACGGTACGAACGAGTTCACACACGATAAGAGGTTGACCAAGGTCAACACAATCCGTAAAAAGCTGAAGAAGAACCACCGTCCACTCGTAGTCGACTACTATATACGACTCTACTAAAAAAATTCATGTGGCCCTCCACATTTTGTACTTGTATATGACACATGTCTAAATCGCAACGGCCGTTTCGTCTGTATGTCTTCTTCCATCTCTCTGAGTCTTTGTCCTGTCTTTTTCTCATTGCATGGAGTCATGAGACATACCGAAGATTCCAGTGCGGATTAATTGTCGGTCCAATTCTTGTTTTCCTTTTTACGACTACAAGTTAGATTCTCTGAAGCCATACACGTGAACCATGGGATTCGTTATATACATAACTCGAGACTTATCTATATTTACAACTCAACTTTATCCTAATTGTCTTAGTGTCTTGTAATTAGTCAACTGCATGTCACGAAATCTGTAACAATTAGTACAAGTCCAACATGATTTGCAGTATAATTACCATTTTAGACATTTAATATTTCTCCCACTAACTATCTTATGGTTTAGTGACTTGGTGGACATAATGAGGTATATATATATATATATCTTATATAATAGGAGAAGGTTATTCTTAACTTTTGTTAAGGAGATGCACTTGGCATGCTGTATATCTGACATATGTATTTATTTGTTGTTTGGATCTAATTAACTTAAATTATTTGTAATTTAGACTTTAGTAACTACAGACCCACAAAACTAAAAAAAAAAACTAATACATTTTCTTCTTACATATCTATTTTCAGTTTTGCACAAAAAAATAATAATTTCAGCAAAATATATATTTCAGATTTTTATCATTATGAAGATGCATAAAACAAATAAACGATTTATCCGTTATTCTTGTCAAGTTAAAATGGTTTACGATCATTTTTTATTTCTTATTTGCTTGGGCTCTTCATAATTTCTCACTAATCTGTTTTAAATATGAGCATGATTATGAGACCAATGACGGGGGTTCTGATCCGATAGTATTTTTTTCATAATCGATTGTATGTATTTAATTGTATTTGGAGCTATGTGGATTTTCTCTTTTTATTATTACTTATACCAATTAAGTGGCTCATAAGTATCTGGTAAATAACTGTATTTTTTTCCTTTGTTTATCCAGTTAAAAGTTATAAGATGTAGTCAATAAATACAAAAGATGAAACAATGAAGACACTCCGTTAAAAAAGCATCTGTTATTTTTGATGGATTTTCTCTTTAGTGCATAAGGAAGTGGATCACTTATTTGAAGACACTATCACTGGAATTACAAAATTACAAATAAATCAAAACTGAAGAAACTTAAATTAGACATAAATTTAAATTGCCAAAATTTCTAGAGATAAATTAGAAAAATTAAAGATGTAATTTGTGAGAATCTTAAAATATTATGTAACTTTAAATTAATTATTAGATTTCAAATTTTTTTTAGCAAATTGTAATGTGTGAGAATAAATTAAGGTAATCAATATGAACAAGGGGGAAAACAGACAAATATTAAGAGATATATTAGGAAACAATATTGATGTGTTTTGTGGGAAACTTAAAATATATCAGAGAGAAAAACTATAGAAAATGGGGTTTTATTTGGGTTATGGGGTGTTTAATTAAAGAACAATATTGTATGTGATTTTTGTTAGATATTGTTCTCAATTGGAGAAAATGGTGTTAACATCAAAGAAGAGACCTGCGTTTTTGACTTATTTGGAAGAAATAAGGAGAGTAAGAAAACATTTTTCTTGTATCCAATATAGTTGATTTCTAGATGAACTAATTTTAAAACAAGCACACAATATTTGTCTTCAGCTACATTTTTTTGTATATGTAAACAACTGTATTTTTCTCAGTCTTGATGCTATGAATTAATATTAATTTTAAGTTAATATTTTATTATTATAATATTAATTTGTGTCAAGTATTAGAAAATATGATTTTTGGAGAGACGACACAAAATTTTTAAAAACCTACAAATGTTTAAAGAAAAAGTAAGCTATCGACTGTATTGAACAAGAGAAAGAAGATGGTATATGCACAAACTTGAAGTGGATTTGTGTAAATTACAAGCTTGAACAAGTTGTTAACAGTTATTTAAGACGGTAACTCTTACTTTTACTATATCCTTTTGTTAATTTTAATTGATGATTAAAGTTGTCGTATAAAAATTAAGATATTATGTAAATTTTGTTTTTTTAAATTAAAGTATTATTAATTATCTATTTTTTAAAATACACCCTCTAGATAAAAATTTGCATAATACAAATGATGATAAAACACATATAATTAATTATGTATCAAAATTTAGAAACATCAAATAAATTTTGTATGAGATAATAAATAAGAAATAACTACTTAATTATTTCAACTACTCCCTCTGTCTCACAAAAATTGAAGTTTTGAGATATTTTTTTGTCCCACGAAGATTGATGTTTTGTAAACTTCAAGAAGTAATCATTGAAATATTTAAAATTTTGAATTGTTATTGGTTTATATTTTTCTCTCTCTACCAAAAAGTAACTATAAATTAATTCACAAATAAAATTTAAAATTTTTCTTAATATGTGTGAAAGTGTAAAACATCAATCTATGTGAGACAGAGGGAGTAAAACTGAAACGACCGATCTTTTTTTTTTTTTTTAATAAATAATAAATAATATTAATAATATAAACTACAACTAGTGGTCCCATACCCACTAGCCCCCTAACCACAATCACAATCAACAGCGGAAAACAATACCAATAAATAACCAATAATAATATAACCAATAACATCAACAATATCCAGTATTAATTCAAATCCTAACCATTGTTCCCAAACAACATAATCCAAATAACCAGCAATCCTAGCAATGCTCTAAGACTCAACTCTAGCAACCTAACAATGCCGATAAAACAATCAACCGAGTCCCTAGAACATCCTCCTCTTCATTGCCTGGATTCCACGATCACACTTTGCCTTTACCTGCACCACAAACACATATTGCAATGCATGAGTATTTTACAAACACTCAGTAAGGCAATCCTCCCATCTACTGGGCTATACACACAAGCAATAGAGACATCTCTAACCATCAAACAACATTCAACAATCAACAATAACAAACCAGGACTCTGCATCGACCGATACTAGCATGCATCGACCGACTCCAGATTGGAGGTTGCGTCGACCGACGCAAGATCTGCGTCGACCGATGCAAGGTTAACTTGCATCGACCGATGCAAGATATGCATCGACCGATGCATGCTCGACATAACACAAAACCCTAGAGTTTACGCGCCGTCCTCGCATCGCATCGACCGATGCACAAAGTGCATCGACCGATGCAATGCCGAGCATCGTTTTCCTCCGAAGCTTCTCGCGGATCTTCGTTCCGCAACCACGAAACTCGATCCCAAGCCTCAAGAAAGCTTCCAAACGTCCCCAATAACAATCTAACCAGCCTAGCAACACATAACAAGCAAATCGAGAGATCTCTAGCTTAGATAAGCCATGGTCATGCACTTACCTGTGCCAAGACGACTGAACCACAAACAAGCAAGAAAACGCTTCCTAGAAGCTCCTACAACGATCCAGCTACAGATCTCTACAAGAACGCACCAAATCTCCAAGAAGCTCTCCAGATTCTTTCTCTCTTTCGTTCTCTCCCAAAAACGGCCCAAACTCGCCGAATGAGACCAAAAGTCGACTTAAGGGTTTCCCTAACCCAAAACGCACCGTTTGACTTAAGTCAAAACGCAGAGAAACAACCTTGCATCGACCGATGCACAACTTGCATCGACCGATGCAGATCCTAAACCGGGATTTTGGTTCACGGATGTTACAATTCTCCTCCACCAAACTGGATTCGTCCTCGAATCCCGAACAACCATCAGTCAGGATCCCCATGCAACCGTCTCCACGGCCCGCGCTCCTCCGACCGATCTACGAAGGTCACCTCTAGGCGATAGACTCACGCTCCAGGCGTCATTTGCTCTTGACTTTTGGACTTTCCTTTACTCGTAGGCCTAAACCTTGAGTTTCATTGGCTCCTCATCAGACCTAAGTCTGCATGCCAATGTTGGCTCCTCATCGACCGAAGCCTGCATGCCATAATATATAAGGAGAAGCCCAAACTCGTCTCTCGGGTTGCCACCCTACAGCGCGCCCCCGGATCGTCATCCGAAGTCGATATACCAACCATATTCCTAAGCCACAAAGTCTCATAATATGGCAGTACTAGGAGAACCTAGGTCCTCCAAGAGTCGCGAGCAAACGATTCGAACACGTCCGAGTCCTATCCCTATCCAGGTTTCCTTCCCGTGACTCGCGTAAAAACATCACAATGTTCTACCAGCCACATATTCCCTCACTGGAATACCATATGACCACACAAGGATCATATACACGCCACAAGGGCCGCCACAAGGGCCAACAAAATGTCCTCACGAGGACCGCCACCAAGGCCAAACAAATGTCCTAAAAAGGACTGCCACCAAGGCCACTCGTCCCGAAGGACCATCACGAAGACCATCTGTCCCGAAGGACCGTCACGAATACCATCTGTCCCGATGGACCGTCACAAAGACCATCTGTCCCGAAGGACCGTCACAAAGACCATCTGTCCCGAAGGACCGTCACAAAGACCATCTGTCCCGAAGGACCGTCACAAAGACCATCTGTCCCGAATGACCGTCACAAAGACCATCTGTCCCGAAGGACCGTCACAAAGACCATCTGTCCCGAAGGACCGTCACAAAGACCATCTGTCCCGAAGGACCGTCACAAAGACCATCTGTCCCAAAGGACCGTCACAAAGACCATCTGTCCCGAAGGACCGTCACAAAGACCATCTGTCCCGAAGGACCGTCACAAAGACCATCTGTCCCGAAGGACCGTCACAAAGACCATCTGTCCCAAAGGACCGTCACAAAAACCATCTATCCCGAAGGACCGTCACAAAGACACTCTGGCTAAACAGCCCGCCACAAAGGCCAACAAACGGCTAAAAGCCCGCCACAAAACCACACAATTGGCTAAAAGCCCGCCACAAAGGCCACACAATGTCTAACAAGACCGCCACACACAGGCACTCTGACCCGAAAGTCCGCCACAAAGGCACAAAAGCCTCTCCCAGGCTTCCCACCGCAAAAATGGACAAATTCTCTTTCCCGAGAAACTTTCCATATTTAGCACTTTCCACTTAAGGAAACTTCTATATCGGGAAACTTTTCCCCAACCCGCCTCACGGAAACTTTGTATCCCGAGCACCACCTCATCTTGTTACTGAGTCGCACAACCAAACACCCCAAGCGACCGAGTAACAAGAGAGGTGGGCTGGAATACTCCATTCCCGCTCCAGCCACAGATTACAGACGGAACCAGACTAGGCAAGCTCAGGTCGTGGTTTCTTCTCATACCACTTCTTGAACCTTGCCTTCATCCTTGCCTCAGGTTCCCAAGTCTGCTCCTCCACACCATCACAGTCCCAAAGGACTCTCATCAAAGGAACCTTCTTCTTCCGAAGTTCCTTGATCCTCCTCTCGAGAACCCTCACTGGTCTCGCCTCCAAAGTCATGTTAGGCTGAAGATCTTCTGGAATCTTAGCCAACAACTGATCACCCTCACGGAGACACTTCCGTAACATAGACACATGGAATACCTTATGGAAAGCACGCATAACCTCAGGTAACTCCAGTCTATAAGCCACTGGTCCAACTCGCTCAATCACTCTGAACGGACCCATATACCTCGGACTCAACTTAGTCTCTGTCAACGACCTGTTCGGACCCCGCAACATGGCCATCTTGAGGTACACTCTGTCTCCTACCTGAAACTCCAGGTCTCTCCTCCTCTTATCAGCATAACTTCTCTGCCTATCCTGAGCCTCTTTCATGTTCAGCTTGAGAACCCGAATCTTCTCTGAGGTCTCCTGAACAAAATCTGCCCGTACATGCTCCTCTCCCCCACCTGAGTCCAGCATAACGGTGTACGACACGGCCTCCCATACAAAGCCTCATAAGGAGCCATACCAATACTCGCCTGATAGCTGTTGTTGTAAGCAAACTCTACCAGGTTCAGGTGATCTGCCCAATGGCCACCCCAATCCAAAACACACATCCTCAGCAAATCCTCCAACGTCTGGATTGTCCTCTCAGACTGTCCATCAGTCTGGGGATGATAAGCTGTACTCATATGCACCTTAGTGCCCATCTTCGCCTGAAAAGCCTGCCAGAACACCGAAGTGAACTTAGAATCTCTGTCAGACACAATGCTCGCTGGCACCCCATGCAATCTGACTATCTCTCTCACATACTTCTTAGCCAAGACCGCTGCTCCATCAGTATTCTGAATGGCCAGAAAATGTGCTGACTTAGTCAACCGATCCACAATGACCCAAATAGCATCGAAGGTCCGTGACACTGGCAATACTACCACAAAATCCATGGTAATCATATCCCACTTCCACTCAGGGATGGGTAAACTCTTCAGTAAACCGCCAGGAACCTGATGCTCAGCCTTCACTAGCTGACACACATCGCACCTCGCGACCCAACTAGCTACATCCTTCTTCATCCCGAACCAATGATAGTACCTCTTGAGGTCACGGTACATCTTAGTCGCTCCAGGATAAATAGACAGCTTGCTCAAATGAGCCTCTCTCAGAATCTCCTGCCTCAACTCCTCATCCTTGGGCACACAAACCCGACCGTGCACCAAGATAGTACCATTATCGGAGACCTGATACTCTAAATCAACATCCTTTGAGGCATTCACCAGCCCCAAATCCTTCTCTTGTGCCAACCGGACCCTACTCAGAAGATCTGCTCTGTCAACTGCTTCCAAACCCAACGGTTCCAGTGAAACAGCACACAAACTCAAAGCACTGATCTCTCCTACCATAGACTCCATCTCCTGCTCCTGAGCCGAAGCTACCCTCTTCCGACTCAGAGCATCTGCAACCGTGTTAGCCTTACCAGGATGATAGGCTATCTCCAAATCATAGTCTGCCACAAGCTCCATCCACCGCCTCTGTCTCAAATTCAACTCAGGCTGCGTGAATATATACTTCAGACTCTTATGATCTGTAAACACCTGTACCTTTGCACCATAAAGATAAGATCTCCAAATCTTCAGGACAAAAACTACAGCACCCATCTCCAAATCATGAGTAGGATAGTTGCCTTCATGCACCCGCAACTGCCGCGAAGCATAAGCAATCACCTTCCCATGCTGCATCAGAACACACCCCAAACCAACTCTAGATGCATCTGTATAAACCACATAGGGTTCTCCCTGCTCAGGCAAAGCCAACACTGGCGCAGTAGTCAACATCTCCTTCAGGCTTGCAAAGCCTTCCTCACACTCTTCTGACCAGACAAAAGAAACATCTTTCCCTGTCAACTTAGTCATAGGACGTGCTCTGCTTGCAAACCCCTGCACAAATCTCCTGTAGTAACCTGCCAATCCAAGGAAACTCCTGATCTCTGTGGCATTCTGCGGTCTAGGCCAATCCCTGATAGCCTGAATCTTCTCTGGATCCACAGAAACCCCCTCTGCAGAAACAATGTGACCCAGAAATCCCATCTCACGCTGCCAGAAACTGCACTTGCTCAACTTAGCAAACAACTTCTGCTCCCGCAGCTTCTCCATAACTGCCCTCAAATGCACTGCATGCTCCTCAGGACTCTTAGAATAGACCAGGATATCGTCGATGAAAATGATGACAGAAACATCCAGAAACTCCTGAAACACACTGTTCATCAATCTCATAAACGCTGCTGGTGCGTTCGTCAACCCAAAAGGCATCACCACAAACTCATAATGCCCATACCTCGTCCTGAAAGTAGTCTTCCTCACATCTGCCTCATCTATCGGTATCTGATGATAACCCGACGCCAGATCTACCTTAGAGAACCAAGTAACACCCCTCAACTGATCCAACAACTCATCGATCCTAGGAAGAGGATACTTGTTCTTCACAGTGACCCAGTTCAAACCCCGATAATCAATGCACAACCTGAAACTCCCATCCTTCTTCTTAACAAATAACACCAGTGCTCTCCACGGTGATACACTAGGACGGATGAATCTCTTACTCAATAAATCCTCTGGTTACTTCCTCAAATCACCTAAACAAATACTCAAGTATGCCGACATCAACTCGCTGCCACATGAATATATCAATCCTCTTGTTCGTCCAAGAACCTCTAGTAACTTGCCTCTTAGAGAAACTTCCACAAGATAGCTTAATCCAAAATTAGCTTCCCGCTTAGCAATTCTCCACAGAAAATCATCAATACGAGCGTAATAAAACAAACAAGTACCATACGTTCGCATATTCCGATTCACCGTATCAAATGCTTTGCAGGCAGCTAACTCAAACCACTTGACTTATTCCCTCCAACAAGCTTACCAAAACCTTGAATCTTGCAACCCTGTCCATCTCCAATGAACGTAATCCAACATTGTCGCAACGATTAGTTTATCCTGCCATGAAGGCTTCTCGTAAACTTATGTATCTGGCAAACATGCCTCTCCCGGCTCAAAACTGCTGTAACTCCCCTTCTCGGGAATCCAGCACCACCGGCCTCACAATCCTGGCGCAAAGCTAAAAATTCATAACCGCTCTGGTCATAAAATCCTGGCCCACCGGCCAACACAATCCCAAAATCCAAGATTAAACCATCATCACTCTCAAGGTCTACATTCCGTCGTTATGTTCATACTCACGTCCTAGGAATTGCTTGCTCCCAACTCTTCCACTCTTAGGTCGCAACCTTCGAGTCATACCGATCTCACTCTCAGACCATCGTCTTCGAGTTATACCGTCTCACTCTTGGACCACAATCCTCAAGATCTCGGTATCAGGGGAACTACTCATCCCCTCAGGAGAACAACATCCCCTCTGCCACTCTCGGAGCCCTCAGCCCCTCGAGCTATCGGTATTCAGGGGAATCACCATCCCTTCAGGAGCAACAATCCTTAACGACTATAAACATCTCTCGACACAACTACCTCCTGTGGTCCGAGTATAACATTGCAATGTTACACCTGCCCACTAAACTTATAATATCCAACTGGATTAACCACCAAGCAGAGAAATATCTGCTCCCACTGCATATGTCCACCTATCCGCCTCTCTAGGCCCGATACCTCTTGAGAATAATCTCATACCGGTCATCTACAACCGCTCCATCCTCTTAACATAAGGTGGAAAGTCCTCAACATCCGCAGCCCTCGGCTGCACCCCGCCACATGCGGTACAACTGGAGCCTGCACTGGTACCCCCTCTCGGTAACTGCTCCCAAAGCACGCCAATAGATCCGCTAAGCGATCATCTCGACCCTGGGCTCCACCTGCTGCAACCCCACACCTGGGTTCCCAGCACCCCCGGCACGCTCACCGGCTAACCCCCTCTGGTCCCTCCTGATACGCTTGCGACCCTCTGACGTACCTCCTCGTGGAACTCTGGACCACACACTCGCTGGCCTCGGGACCCGCCCGACAATGACCACGTCCCCGTCCACGACCAACAACTGAAACACCTTTAACCACTGCACTTCCAAGAACAGAGGCTAACAAGCAATCTTAACATAACACAAAAACACAAAAAACACAAACTCACCGTGGAATCACACAGTCGGCTCGAAGAGGATGTTCTAGGACTCCATGCCACACACAATTGACTAACTCACATAATCAATCAAGACATGCAATCCCAAACATCTACAGCACAAAGCCTAGTGTACCCAAACCTAGAACCGTAAGGGCTCTGATACCAAAATGAAACGACCGATTTTTTTTTTTTTTTTTTAATAAATAATAAATAATATTAATAATATAAACTACAACTAGTGGTCCCATACCCACTAGCCCCCTAACCACAATCACAATCAACAGCGGAAAACAATACCAATAAATAACCAATAATAATATAACCAATAACATCAACAATATCCAGTATTAATTCAAATCCTAACCATTGTTCCCAAACAACATAATCCAAATAACCAGCAATCCTAGCAATGCTCTAAGACTCAACTCTAGCAACCTAACAATGCCAGATAAAACAATCAACCGAGTCCCTAGAACATCCTCCTCTTCATTGCCTGGATTCCACGATCACACTTTGCCTTTACCTGCACCACAAACACATATTGCAATGCATGAGTATTTTACAAACACTCAGTAAGGCAATCCTCCCATCTACTGGGCTATACACACAAGCAATAGAGACATCTCTAACCATCAAACAACATTCAACAATCAACAATAACAAACCAGGACTCTGCATCGACCGATACTAGCATGCATCGACCGACTCCAGATTGGAGGTTGCGTCGACCGACGCAAGATCTGCGTCGACCGATGCAAGGTTAACTTGCATCGACCGATGCAAGATATGCATCGACCGATGCATGCTCGACATAACACGAAAACCCTAGAGTTTACGCGCCGTCCTCGCATCTGCATCGACCGATTCACAAAGTGCATCGACCGATGCAATGCCGAGCATCGTTTTCCTCCGAAGCTTCTCGCCAGATCTTCGTTCCTGCAACCACGAAACTCGATCCCAAGCCTCAAGAAAGCTTCCAAACGTCCCCAATAACAATCTAACCAGCCTAGCAACACATAACAAGCAAATCAGAGAGATCTCTAGCTTAGATAAGCCATGGTCATGCACTTACCTGTGCCAAGACGACTCTGAACCACAAACAAGCAAGAAAACGCTTCCTAGAAGCTCCTACAACGATCCCAGCTACAGATCTCTACAAGAACGCACCAAATCTCCAAGAAGCTCTCCAGGATTCTTTCTCTCTTTCGTTCTCTCCCAAAAACGGCCCAAACTCGCCGAATGAGACCAAAAGTCGACTTAAGGGTTTCCCCTAACCCAAAACGCACCGTTTGACTTAAGTCAAAACGCAGAGAAACAACCTTGCATCGACCGATGCACAACTTGCATCGACCGATGCAGATCCTAAACCGGGATTTTGGTTCACGGATGTTACAAAAACTTTTTACCGAGATGTCCTATTTATTTTATTTTGCGTTAAAACATGAAAAACACATATGAAATATATTTTTAAAAAAATTTGCAAATTAAAAATTTAAAATTATATATCTAGATTATAGATATATAAAAATTAATAAAACTATAAAATGAAATATATCTCGCGCATCGCGCGAGCCTACTTCTAATATATATATATATATATATATATATATATATATATATATAAATACAATATTTGGTACAATCCATGTCGATAAGAATGATCAGTATCTAGTTCTAAAGTTTACTGTAGGGTTCTGATTGACATGGTTTGAAATCCAATATCTACTAGTAATATAGTTCAGTCCCATCTCTCTTTGGAACAAATTATTAGAATGCATGTTGTAGTTTCGATAAACGTATAGTAATGATATTGGGTTCATTGGGTAATTCTTTATTATTATTGCAATAAATGGGTATGCCCTTATGATCACAACAAAATTAGTGATACTGAATACAATACAACCACTTATTTTAGAAATTACTTTCAGTATGGCTTACCCTTTTCTAATATATATACTGTATGTTCTGTAATACATATGAGTGGCTATGTAGTTTTGTGAATTTGTATAACTACGTAATTTTCATTCGTACAACAATATTACCAATCGCATCGAAACGAAAACAACTATTCATAGAATATTCGCTATACAGTCCAAATACACATTAATGATCTGAAAGACAAGAGAAGGAAACTAACAAAACAAAAACACAAATATAAGAGTTGTATACCAAATTCGATTTTTCCCATGATGCAAAACGACGTAACACCGGACGGCGCTATTCCGTAACGAGACGAAAAGAGGAGTTAGGGACCTCGAAAACGTGATCATGGAAGGAGATATTATTATAACGATAGCCATTGGATTTTACGGCGAAGGAGAAGGACCCATATCAAAGTGACACCATCCGTAATGGGGTCCGTCGTATAGTTGTGGTCCTCTTCCCATGCATCTCTAATAAAAAAGTATTGACGCTTTTTGTCATCTCTCTGTTCTTTAGGACTGCGTCATATTATTTCCCCAGATTCACATGACCAAAATAACTAGTGATGACAATTTCTTCTAAATAAATCTTACTTTTTTCCTAGATTTGGTTCAAGTGCGGTGCTTACGACGACAAAGACTTTAAGGCGATTTTTAAAAGATTTAGCTAAGGCCATCCTTAATGGCAGAACACTTGCTGTGTTCTTACCCAATTCTATTAATAAAAAAAGAAATAGTGGTCTTAGATCAAAAATTTTGATCTTCAGATAGAACTGATCTAATGCCCAGTTCTAACTTATTTTCTGCCTTCTGATTGGTCGAAAAATTGAGAGAACGAAATCATTTCTCTCGGTGGTGGTGACCGGTTTTTCATATTCTCGACTTCTCCGAGCTCTCTCTTCGTTTCTACATCCCCATCTCCAGCGGCATCTACACGGTGGTGCTTTCTCTGTCAATGGCTTAACTCTGACTCGTCGGAATCCGATTGTTTCGACTCGTCGATTCGTTCCTGTTCGTTCAATTGACTCGGACTCGGATCTCCCTCACGAGAATCAGTAGGTGAGGTTTTAACAAAATTTGAGCAAATTATCTCTTCCCGTTCTTGTTATGATTTTGTTGAATTTTGTTAATTTGGTTGTGTATGTTTTTTTTTATTATTGGGGTTTTTGATCTCTGAAAGGGATCTCCAGGTTTTGGTCCAATTGCCTCAGATCATCCTCAATTCCCAAAATCTCTTGGCCGGAAACAATACCGCCCTTTCTGCTGTTCCATGGCGGTAACTCTTTACTCTTAAAATTATGTATACATAGATAAGTTTGGTTTAGTTTATGGAACTTTATAGAAAGGGTTAAGGAAGAAGCATTCATTCTGTTTCTTGAGTGTGAAACTGCACATTTTTTGAATACAGGGAGTGTTGGTTGGTTTGTTAGGAAACCTTTCGTTGCTTTCTTATTTTGCAAAGAAGAGAGAAAAAGAAGCAGCTATAGTGCAAACGCTGGGAGTGGTCTCTACTCACATTGTGCTTGCTCAGCTCACAATGGCTGAAGCTATGCCTATGCAGTATTTTGTTGCTACTTCAGTTGTTATTACGATGGGTCTCATATTGAACTGTTTGTACTATTTCGGTAAGCTTAGCAAACCTTTGTGGCGATTGTGGGAAAACTTTGGTCTTTTTGGCGGTGCTGGTGTTGGAAAAACTGTGCTGATTATGGAGCTGATCAACAATGTTGCCAAAGCTCATGGTCTGTTTAGCACAAGTAGTTCTGATCGAATTAGTCTCTGTTTCTATTTATTAATTGGTGCGTCTTCTTATGAGCAGGTGGTTTCTCTGTGTTTGCTGGTGTGGGAGAACGAACCCGTGAGGGCAATGACTTGTACAGAGAAATGATTGAGAGTGGTGTCATCAAGCTAGGCGAGAAGCAGGTTCTCATCTAATTTGGATTAAGCTTCACCTTTAGTCGTGCAAATGGCTTTTAAATTTGTTGCTTAGTTCTCGTTGTTTTCCTGTCTTTATAGTCTGAGAGCAAATGTGCTCTTGTGTATGGACAAATGAATGATCCCCCGGGTGCTCGTGCCCGTGTTGGACTTACTGGTTTGACTGTGAATTCAGCTGCTCCTCCTCAAGGCTCAACAACAACAACAACAAGAGTTGTATGTTTGTTTTTTTTTTAACATTTTATTTACAATGTTTTTTGTTTTATAAAAATTTAGTATTAATTTTGAATTATAGTAAAAGTTTATAAGTTTGCAATTTAAATGTTATTTTAAAAGTTTTATAATTTGTAAAATGTTTATAAATATTATATCTTTATTCTAAGAACACCATAATTAGTTCTCCCATTTTTTTTATCTATGATCTTAACAACTGATCTTAGATTATTTTCACTATATATTTAATCTAAGAACACAAAAAAAAGTTCTCCCATTAAGGATGCCCTAAACCACAGAAAATAAATCTACAATTAAAGATTACCTTCGTAAAGGTCCAAATAAGCCCTCCTAAACAGTTATTTGAATGTTTGTCTCAAATTTAACAAAACTACAAAGTGTTACTATAAGATGGCACATAAAACTACAAACTACAAAGTAGAAAATGATTAACAAGAGTTTTTATGAATAGTAGTATTAAGTAATTTTCCCGACAAAGTTAGAAACTTACAAAAGATGTAAGTTAGCGAAACATACGTATCCAAATTTTTGATTACTTTCTAGTTTTAAAACGATATCATAACGCTAAACGCTACTAGGTTTTCTAAATATCAAAATGTCCCCAAAGTTACAACTTACAAGTTTTTCTATTGACTCAAAACTTTTTTTTTTCTTTTCCAAGTTACTATAGATTAGTGGATTTTCCAATTTCTTCACTAAAAACCACTGCCCTACTCGGATTAGTGGATTTATCTCAAAAACACATTTTTTTTATATACAATTACCTTCACTATAAGAGATTGTTCGGACGTTTCTTGCTATGATTTTGAACCCAGAGGTATGGTCTGTAATTGCGGCAGAATTGAATATTTATTTTCTTGGTTGAATAATATATATATATATCTTTAATCTTCTGTAGTGGTAATACTTCCATTGGTCATCTTGTAAAATGTGTAATAGGTCACAATTTTTTTTCTTTTCAATATAAATTTGACGTCTTTTATTGGTTTTTTTAAAAGAGAGTTCTTAACCGTAAACAAATATAAGGAGGTTTTGACAACAAAAAAATGAGAAAAAAACACGAGTGATGGTTAATGCATGGAAATAAAATTACTAGACACAACTCTGGACTGGAATGAAATACTATATGATACTAATTGATATGGAGATTAACGAAATTTCCCCGGGAAAAGAAACTAGAAAGTGAGTGACTCACACGCGCGAGTGAGGCGTTTGGTTACTAACCAGAACACTGTGTTCTACTGCTACGAGACTACTTAACTCCTTTATTACAACAAAGCTCTCTTTTGTTTGTCTCTCTCTCTTTCTCTATCTTGCTCTCTCTCTCTGCAAATAACTCCGGCGAGAAGAAACGTTGTCGTTTCATTCGTCAAGTACTAATAATAATGGGAAAAGCTTCACGGTGGTTTAAGAATCTATTCGGACTTAAGAAACCCGACCCGGGTTATTATCCGGATCCATCTTTCGAAACACCTTCTCGGTCCACTTCCTCCAATCCTAAACGCCGATGGAGCTTCGTCAAATCCAAACGCGAGAAAGACACCGCACCGCCGAGTCACGTTTCTCATCCTCCTCCGACTCCTCCGCTACCGAACTCGACGCCTCCACTGCCGTCTCACCACCAATCTCCGAGACGACGGAGGAAACAGAAGCCAACGTGGGAGGACGAGGGAGATGAAGATTCTGAAAAGCACGCGATTGCGGTGGCCGCCGCGACTGCTGCTGTTGCTGAGGCTGCCGTCGCCGCCGCTAATGCTGCTGCTGCGGTCGTCACGCTCACGAGCACGAGCGGGAGGTCGACGAGAAGTCCTGTTAAGTCGCGTTTTAGCGACGGATACGACGACGTGGCGGCGCATGTTAGCAAGTTCGACGGTTACGGCCGCGACGGTCGTGAAGATCTTGCTGTGATTAAGATACAAGCAACGTTTCGTGGATATTTGGTAATTTTCTTTTCATTTCTTTAATTGCTATGCTAATCCAATACTACTAACTCGACTCGTTTCTTAAAAATATGTTACAAATCTATAAGTCTATAATTTCATAAAAAGAAATTTTTATACTACGAAGCTAATTTTGTCTTTGCCTGAAGCTTATAATAAATTTATTTGTTACACAATTTCATAATGTTATTTCGATTTTAATTACTTTTAAAAGTTAATAAAAATGGTTATAGATTTGTAAAAAATATTCACGGGGATTATCGTCCAGATAACATTTTTCGATGTCGTAAACCTTCTGCTGCTTCCACTTCCCTAGACGAGTGATTAGACACATTAACCTTCTCCTATAGAGGCCACTTGAATATTCTTTGTATAATACGATAAAGTAATTTGCTTTGCGGATACCCAAAAACAAAATTGTACTAGTAGTATTTGCTTTTTCTTCTCTAATTTTATACAGTATTAACCGGTAAATGGATTGATTGTTTTTCTGTTCAACCGACTCTAAAATGGATTCCGGTGCGAACCATGTAAAGAATTGTCAATCAAGCAATACAAAATATTAGGAGTTTTTTTTTCCCAATTGGTTATTATTGAATTGTCTTTAACTGGACTGGACCACTGTAATAACATGGTGAATGCTGCTGGCTGCTATAACTAGTCTATATTTCAGTTCATTCTCTATATTTTATAGCCTCTATTCTATAAAGTTAATATATATGTCTATAAATGTTGTGATGCATGCATGCCTATTGAACTTTGTACTTTATAGTTTATGGCGAATCAAATCCTTTATTTATTCATTAGTGTATAGTGTGTAAGACAATTCACACCCCGAATGTGTACTCATCGACATAAAAGTCGCATTGTTCATTAATAGTCGATTCATCTTTCTTCTCATAGAGAGTGACTGTACATGTAAATAGTTGGTTTTATGGTATTTATTTATTTATATCCCACTATTTAATTTTTGTTGAATTTCAAAAGTTCAATTTGTTTTGGAAAGGTCAACTTGTTTTTTTTTTCTTAGTCCACTTACCTTTGGCGCCAGCTTCTATCAAAACTCAAAAGTAATGCTTTTGGAAAATTCAATATGGTTTTGTGGTCCTGTCCATAGTGGGAGGCTTTCTGGTGATTATCGGCTTTCTCTCCAATTTAAAAACAATTTGTGATTGTTTGTATAATTTACCTGTAGGCTAGGAGAGCGTTAAGGGCACTCAAGGGTTTGGTTAGGCTTCAAGCAATAGTTAGAGGCCATATC
The DNA here is from genome assembly GCA_023657505.1 of Camelina hispida. Taxonomy (NCBI): domain Eukaryota; kingdom Viridiplantae; phylum Streptophyta; class Magnoliopsida; order Brassicales; family Brassicaceae; genus Camelina; species Camelina hispida. Next base: position 12,750,056 of record CP094635.1, on the reverse strand, counting down.
GAACGGAAGAGAATGTCAGTCCATCTGCGTAGGATGCACGCTTTGGTTCGGGCTCAGTCTCGTGTCCGTGCCAGTCGGGTTATCGTTACTCCTGAATCGTCTTCTTCTCAATCCAACAATACCAAATCTTCTCACTTCCAAAACCCCGTAAGCCTGGTTAACATTGTTTCTTTTTAACCTAAAACATGTCTTTTGGTTTAAGGTTCCTTTTTTAACATCTTCATTTATCCTCAAGGGTCCACCAACGCCTGAAAAACTCGAGCATTCAATCTCTTCCCGCAGCTCCAAGCTTTCTCATTCTCATATTTTTAAGGTATTAAACTTTGCTTATGGTCCTAATTTATATGTTTCTCACATTATTGAATCTATGTTACTATGTTAGGCTTATCCATTTCCCATTTCATTATCGTTATTAGTTTAAGACTCCTACAACCAATTAAATTAAGATTTTGGATTAAAATTTCAGAGGATTGGTTCTAAGGCTAGCGACAACAGCAGACTTTATGCTGCTCACAGAGAAACATTCTCAGCCATGGATGAAGAAGAAAAGATCCTTCAAATCGACAGGAAACACATCAGTTCTTACACAAGACGCAGCAGACCAGACATGTTCTACTCATCCCACCTTGTCCTAGACAACGCAGGCCTGTCTGAACCAGTTTTTGTCACACCTTTTAGCCCGTCTTCCTCACATGAAGAGATCACAAGCCAGTTTTGCACTGCAGAGAACAGTCCTCAGATATACTCAGCGACTTCTAGAAGCAAACGCAGTACTTTCACTGCAAGTTCTATAGCACCGAGCGATTGCACAAAAAGCTGCTGTTACGGGGACCATCCAAGCTACATGGCTTGTACAGAGTCCTCTAGGGCTAAGTCCCGGTCCGTAAGTGCCCCAAAGTCTCGACCACAGTTATATTATGAGCGGTCTTCGTCTAAACGGTTTGGATTTGTGGATGTGCCATACTGTGGTGATACGAAGTCAGGTCCATACTGTGGTGATATGAAGTCAGGTCCTCAAAAAGGTTCTGCTCTGCACACTAGTTTTATGAACAAGGCTTATCCCGGTTCAGGTCGGTTGGACCGTCTTGGAATGCCAATTGGATATAGGTACTGAGAAACGTTGTTGGACTTGTTAACCTGATTTTGGTGTAGATCACTGGATTGAGCTTTACTGCTAATTTTCTTGGTCTGTAAGTTTGGAGTTAAGTGGATTTAATCTAAAATTGCAAATAGAACTTGCTTAATCACAATGTTGGCATCTCTATAAAGCACTATCATTTGCCTAGATTGTAGCAATTTGACAGAACTGGTGTTAAAAAAAAAAATCTAACTCTTAGAAAAATGTCATGTCCACTGGGATTTAGAGGAGTAGCTCAGTTTATGGCACCACTTACAATATCTGTTCAAGTTATCTCCTCTGAATAGTATCACCAACCCCGAAGCAAACCTGCACATTGGCCAGTTTAGTAATTCACAATCAAAGGCCAAATCTATATAGACAAAACAAATGTTCTGAAGCTTAACCAGCATGAGAAGAAGATATGGTAGTTGGTAACATGAAGGATAAAGAATGTTTGTGAATCTTACCCGGCGACAAAGACCATAGATGCAATTACGCAAAGCACAAGTTGGCAAGTATTGTACTTGGGTTTAACAATGGAACCAGGGATAAGAGAAACTCTGTTTTCATCCCATTCAAACTGTGGATGAATCAAGAGGAGAAAGCCGAGAAGAAAACCACCTAAGAAACCTCCAATGTGAGCAAAATTATCAACAGGAGGAAGTGTTCCTAATCCTAAGTTAACACCAACAATCACCAAAAGCATTATCAGAGCCACACCCTACAAAAGATAAAACTGAATCAACCAACCAACAATTGTGAATACAGAGTTACTAAAATTAGATCATTCAGTACTGAATCAACCAACCAAACAATTGTGAATCCGGAGAGTTACTAAAATTAGATCATTCAGTGAGTGCATACCTTGTTGTCATAAGTAGTCCAATTGATTAACAGTTCTGATAACATTGCTCCTAAGAGGCCAAACAAAGCACTTGAAGCACCAACAGATATAGCATTCTGAACAAACAGACAAGATAATATGCTCCCGCAGAAGCCAGATACAAGGTATATCGTCCCAACTCGAACAAAGCCAAACTGCTGCTCTAGACGAACTCCAATGAAGGCAACACAACACATATTTGCTAACAAATGGATCACACCAGCGTGCAACCACATACATGTTAAGAGTCTCCAAACTTGACGCCTTTGAACTATTTTGCCCCATGCCAAAGCTCCCATTTTCTCCAACCTGCCAAATTCACAGATCAATTCAAAACTAAACCCAATCCATCCTTAAGAACTAAACCTTCCCAGAATACAAAACAGAGCTCTTCAGCTCAAGAATCAATCTCTTTTTGGCAAAATTTGGGGCTTTGACTCAAATCTGAAATCTACAATGCTAAAACCTCAAACCCAGATCATAAAAACTTAAACTTTGTAACGAAATCAAATTTGCTACAATGTTCAGAGAGAGAGAATGAAAGACTCACGTAGAAGAAGAAGGACCGAGAAGAGGATTGGACTTGAAAGACTCAAATGAGAATCTTCCCAGGAACATTTTTGCTAGACATCGATGGCTTTTGTGAGGACAATCGTTGAAGTACATTACCACAATGAAAACGACGACGTTCCCGATCACCACCATTGGAATCACCCACGACTTCCATCGCACGTCAGGTCTCCTCGTCGTCTCGCCGCCGAAGTTATGATCGTCTCTTCCTTCTTCAGGATCTGCTTCCGCCGTGGAAACCATCTCTGTCTTTATTATATACTCTTAAGCTAATATATAGCAATCTCTGCGAATCTTAGAATATGTTTCTTTAGTATCAGAATTTGGGTACATTTCATCGTTTGAGCAAAATTTTTGAAAAGAAAACTTTAAAATTGTTAATTTTTTTTTTTAAAAATATTTAAATAATAACTGCCAAATCGCATTAAACAGCGAACAGAGAGATATTTGCTGTCAAAGAGTTTAAAAAAAAAAAAAGAAAATTGGTTGCAGGTTTGTGTGTTGGTAATGTATATAACGTACAACATAATATAAGAACTTTATTTATTTGCACACAGTAATTTGTGATATGTATTGATTGATTTGTGGGAATTGGCATCAAAGCTGAAATACCACACATACTATAACTAGTAATTGACTGACTAATTGGGAGTTGATTGTGATATCTCTGGTTTAGTTTTTGTAATATTTTCTTAGTTGTTTTGTAATCAGAAAGTACAGTATATAAATCTTTAAATTAATACTCGCTATAAATTAATAATTTCTTTCGGTCACGAGTTGGGCTGGTGTAAAAAATAACACATTTCGATAAAATAATAAGATAATATTTTTTTTTTGGAAATTCTATGTAAAAATATGGTCTCATCAATATCATAAATTAATAATCATATATACTGATATATATATATATATCTAAGAAAATCTAATGAAATATCACTCTAATGTTGTTTGCCTATTCTTAAATTTGCATTTTTGTTGGAGCTCATCTCTCATTTTTCATTGTTGTATTCTCAAATCGCATCCATAAATTGTGAAGTCATAGAATTGCTTTTTTAGTAATTAGTTTTAAAGGTACCACAATATCTTCTGCGAACTTCATTATGACCATGAAGGATAGTCGTAACAATTTTTTCTAAACTCTAAACTTATAACATTTCTCATTTTTACCTAGATAATCTATTATACAATTAACATTCATCCTATTACGATAACCAAAATTATAAATTAAGAAAATTCTTAAAAAATGTGAATAATAGCAAAATTATCTTATTTTGTAATTGAAAATGAGAAAAATCTCTTCATAAATTAATATTTTATTAATTTATCGATAAATTAATAATTATTAATTTATCGATAAATTAAAACCTCTATAAATTAATAACATTTCATGGTCCCGAGCTTATTAATTTATAGATATTTTGCTGTACTAGTTGAGACATTAGGTAAGTAATAAAAATAAAAGGAAAAAAGATGGCTAGCTAATAAGAGAAAACATGGTCACACATACCAAGTATACTATTGTATCCTCAATTAAACGAAGTATATGTATTACATGGCCACATGCATGAACTATATGACGTTATGTGATCAACATCATAAACATATAATTTGGTACACCGGTTGACTGACTCCAGCGAAGACCGGTGTTGACTCCGGCATTGACTTAGAAAATGTATTCTAAACTTTTTTTTATTTTTAAAAAACTTATATTAAATTACTAATAGTTTTTCATGATTAAAAACATATTCAATTCAGTATCTTAATATATTTATATATCTCTAATGTATTCATTTTTATAATTAGTTAATTTTTATTGTTAAAGCTAAACTAATAGTTAAATAAAAATCATTAATAATTATTTTCAAGATGTAATATAAAGGTATTTGCAAAATTACTCTTATTCTATACCCTTTTACAAACACACCCTCAAATCAAATATATTGTTTTGCTAAAATGATTTTTTTGTATGTTTATCTTTTATATATTACAAGTAAATATTGTGAATTTATTTTGTTGTTGTTTACATGTTATTAAGAGTATGTAAATTTTATAGTAAGAGTATCTAAAATTTTATACAACATTTACCATGCAAACTGTAGAGTAAAGAGTCATATACTCAATCTTTTGCATATTATTTTTTCTAATGAATGCAGTTGAATTTGATTTTATTAATTTTGTAGTATTTAAATAATTATTAATGATTTTTATGTAATCATTAATTTAGCTTTAAAAATAAAAATTAACTAATTATAAGAATGAATACATTAGAGATATAAAAAAATATTTAGATATTGAATTGAATATATTTTTTAATTATGAAATATCAAAAATGTTTATATATAATATTTATTATTTTTGATTTTTAATAGAAAAATAAAAATTTAATACATTTTTTTTCAACGCCGGAGTCAACGTCAGTTTTCGCTGGAGTGAGTCGACCGGTGTACCAGATTGTATGTCTATGGTGTTGACTACATAACGTCATATAGGTTATGCATGTAGCCATGTAATACATATACTTCATGTAGTTGAGTATACAATAGTATACTTGGTATGTGTGACCATGTATTCTCCTATACTTTGTGTGTCGTTAGCCATCTTTTTCCAAAATAAAAGCATGAAGGTGACTCAAAGCATAATGAGAGGCTGGACCATCAAGGTTGGTTTGTCATTGAGATGAGACTTTTACAATTGTGTGTAGTTACAAAATTTCGAACTATAAGATATTGCATGTTCAATCAAATTTCCTATTCATTAAATAATATTTAATTTGTTGCAATTTACTTGTGATATCGTATATTGCTTTGATAACCGAAAGTGTTTATACCACTTGTAAAGTTGTAAGGTAATTGATTTACAATTCATGAACGTCTAGCTACAAATGTTCATGAATTATACTATAATTTAACTCCTTTAATTTTTATAAGTTGTATAATGTGTAGATTGCAATACCATGATTGGCTGGGGAGAGGTATAACGTGACATTGATCCGATTCAGAATATAAATCATGAGCTATGAGTACTCCAGGCTCATGAATCTGAAAATCTGTTTAGGTTGAAAGATAAATTGTCTCATTCAAGTTCATAGGAGATGAGTAAGGGATGTATTGCCTCCCGTCCCCACCGGTTACCAGTTCGCAGAATGAGGAGGATGATGATCAGACTAATCCTCCCGTCTCATTCAATCATAATGTATTGATGAAACATTCTATACATTATGAAACATCCTATATTAATAATTATGAAACATCCTATATTAATAATTATGAAACATCCTATATTATGAAATAAAAATAATATTCTAAACATCCTATATTATGAATGGCGGCGCTTTTAGGGTTAGGCGATTTTCTGTGCGATTCTTCCAAGCCAATCCAATAGAGATTTCGCTTGGGGTAGTTCTCTAGGGTCGGATTGTTTTCATCATTCTTTCTAGCACACTGCTAAGTTTCTCTGGGTATTTTGTTTCGTTTCGTTTATGTTAGTTTGAGGTTTCCACAATGTTCAGATCTGAGTTCACAAGGAGGAGTGGCAAGGAGCCCATGGTGGATCGGGACCAGGAAGAGGAAGAGACAAGTGTGATTCGTATCCCAAAATTCGATTTCTCAGATTTGCTAGATAAATTTAAAAACTCCCTGGTGGGCAGGATGTTTCACGTGGAAGGCAGGAGTATTGAGGCTTTATTAGCTTTCATGCCAAATGAGCGTATTTGGGATGTAGAAGGACGAGTAAAGGGCACAGATATGGAGAATGGTAAACTTCAATTTGATTTTGATAATGAGGAAGATCTTTAAAAGGTTCTGCTGCGTCGACCGTGCCACTTTAATCGTTGGAGTTTCTCCCTTGAGAGATGGGAGGCAAATATCCGAGAGGATTTTCCAAATACTATGCTGTTTTGGGTTCAGATCAAGGGTGTCCCACCGATATATAGAAAAGACCAAACCTTCAGAGGAATTGGCCAGGCTCTAGGGACGATTAATGCTGTTGATGTGGAGGGCGCAAGGGTGCAAACTTTTATTAATGGTGATAAACCACTTCAATTTGAGAGCAAGGTAGTTTTCGATAATGGGGGTGAAGTGAATGTCTCTCTGCGCTATGAGGGTTTGTACCGTTACTGCTTCACTTGTAAAAGGATTTCACACGAGGAAAGGACTTGTCCTAAACTAACTGATTTGGAGCGACAAAGGAACAAGTCATTGAGAGCATTTTCTTCCTTGTCGGATTCCCAAAGAGGTAAAGATGCTGGTAACGATAGTGGACAAGAAGATCATGCTGAATCGTCGCATTATGTTAGAAGGAATATTAAGAGAGACTATGACCAAAGGAGACAGAGAATGGGGTCGGATTTACGCCAAGAACTGAGTGAGAAACGAGCGTATCGAAGCAAAGATGTATGGAATAGACTAGATCAACACCACACTAAAGATATTCCCCGACATCGAGAGAGATTCCATCCCTATTCGAGAAGATGGGATGAGATAAGACCTACACATCAAACTACTGGTGAGGATAGGAGAGATCAGCGGAGCCTTCGTAGGTCATCCCATAACTCACGTATCCCTGAGAGACGTGAAGATGGAGGTTTAACTAGAGATTCCTCAAGAACAACTGATTCTCAAAGAACGATCTCTGACATATATAGGACAGGTGATCAGCTGGCAAAAATGAGGGTAGACCGTCATGGTGGGTATGGAGATAGAAATCCGGAGAAGTATAGCTCCAGGAAAGGGATCTCGTATGAGAAACATAATTATAAACCTGCTGTAAATGGAGCTTCGGGTACTAGCTGGCGAATGAAGGATACGAACACAAAGGAGTCTCTTCAGAATGATGAGGTTGCTGTGCAGGTGAATGGAAACAAGGAAACTCTGGAGTTACAAGTTTCAGCAAAACAGAAGAGGATCATGGATTATGCGGTGGAAGGGGAGACTTCTGCTCCTAAAGTTCTTCCTACGAAGGAGGGCAATAGGGATGGTAGCAGGGAGACACAGGTGGCTATTAATCAAGATGGGGCAAGTAAAGAGGCTGAAGCTCCACTCAAAGATCTAGTGCTAGAGGATGAGATGCAAATGGATGATGAAATAATTGATAATGATGATTTGCTAACCGAGGAGGACCCGCCGATTGATGATTATTTACGGGAGGCAGGGATCCTATATGATTCTACAGAGCAGGGCGAACACATTGAGGAGGGGGAAGAACAAATAGAAGCTATCTCACAGCTCTCACCAGTTATCAAGTCAAAGTTTCGCCAACCTACAAAAAGGCTTCTACAAGAGACAGGAATAAAGAGAAGACCATAAAATACAAGGACAAAGCTGCGGTCCAACACCCCCTGCGGTTATAAGTCAAGAGAGAACAAATCCTTCAGTTGTAGAAGAGAATACGGATAAACGAAGAGCATCAAAGAATCCTGAGATGTCAGGGGTGGCTTCCAGAAAATTAAACGCTTTAAGAGTCCGCCAATCTCCAAAAAGAAGCCAAGAAATGGGCGTACAAGATCAACTGCTATCCCTCGCAATGAGGTGTTCCCTTCTGCTATAAGCAAGAAGTCTGCTGTTAAACCTGGTTCGGTGGTGTCCCAGAAACCACCCAATACTCATATATGAATACAATTGCCTGGAATTGTCAAGGAACGGGAGCCTACTTGACCTCAGAGCATCTCAAGGAGCTCAGTAGATATTTTTTTCCTGCTTCTCTTTTTCTTTCTGAAACAAAAAACAATTATTCTTTATGCAAGATATTCAAGTTTCTTTAGGTTATGATAATTTGTTTACCGTGGATCCAGCTGGGAGAAGCGGCAGTTTAGCTTTGTTTTATATGAATTCCCCTAATGTGACAATCATCTATTCTGATAATAGGATGATCGATATAGAAACCACAATGGAGGGACACAAAGTTTACATGACATTCGTGTATGGGGATCCAGTGGTGGCTAATCGTGAGGAAGTTTGGGAGAGACTGACAAGGATAAGTCATTCGAGGAAGGGACCATGGTTTATGATAGGAGATTTTAATGAAATCATTGGGAACCAGGAAAAGCAAGGAGGTAAATGGAGAGCTGAGTCTACTTTCCTTCCTTTCCGCACTATGTTATCCAATTGTTGAATGATTGACTTTCCCTATAAAGGAAACTTTTTCTCTTGGGTTGGTAAGAGGAGAAATCGCAAGAGAGTTCGCTGTAGACTGGATAGGGCAGTAGGCAATGAAGACTGACATAACCTCTTTTCCCACACAAATGTGGAGTATCTTAAGCTATGGGGGTCCGACCATCGGCCAATATTGGCTAGAATTTCATCAAACAATAGGCGGAGGCAGAAGAGCTTTAAATTTGATAAACGGTGTTTTGGGAAACAGGGTTTTAAGAATGCGGTTAAGGCAGGTTGGGGAGCTAACCACGGAGGGCCCGGCTGATGTATATTCCAAGATTGTGGCTTGTCGTAAGGCCATCTCAGTGTGGAAAAGGGAAAACCCGAGTAATGCTATATAGAATATTGAGGCACTGAAGGACAAACTAGAACAAACGCAAGATGATGACTCTCTAACCACAGAGGAAGAACTGGAAATCAAACGGAAGCTGTGTGCTGCCTTCAGGGAGGAAGAGTTATACTGGAAGCAAAAAAGTCGAGCCACCTGGTTAAAGGAGGGAGATCGAAACACGAAATTTTTCCATGCTACTACAAAGCAACGAAGAGCTAGAAATCGTATTCTCAGTTTGAAAAACAAAGATGGTTTGCTGGTAAAGTCAGAAGATGCCATCGAGAGAGTGGCGACACAGTATTTTCAAGATCTGTTTACGGGCTCAAGTACCAACGGTGTCGAGGATGTCCTCAGACATGTTCCAGAAAAAGTCTCCCCTGAGATTAATGCTTCCTTAACTCGTCCCCCTCCGAATGGGGATATCAAAAGGCAGTTTTTGGTATAAACCCGGATAAAGCGCCTGGTCCTGACGGGATGACAAGCCTATTCGTTTAGCGGTTTTGGAACCTTATTGGCAAGGATATTATCAAAATGGTTAAGGATTTTTTTTGAGACAGGAGTCTTTGATCCGAAATTGAATGAGACCAACATTTGCATGATCCCAAATAATGAGAGGCCAAGGGAAATGGGGGAGTTCAGGCCCATCATCCTTTGCAACGTAAGTTATAAAATCATTTCAAAGGTCCTCTCTAATAGGTTAAGGAAAGCTCTCCCAAAGCTGATTTTTGAGACACAATCGGCCTTTGTGGCTAGACGTCTGATCACAGACAATATATTGCTTGCACAAGAGAATTTTCATGCTTTAAGAACCAACTCGACTCGCAGATCAAAATTTCTTGCTATCAAGACATATATGAGCAAGGCCTACGACCGAGTGGAATGGTCCTTCCTGGAACAGCTCATGCAAAAGTTGGGTTTCGATAACAAGTGGATCTCGAAGATGATGTGTTGTATAACTTCAGTGTCTTATAAGGTGCTTATTAATGGGGAAGCAAAAGGAAATATAATCCCAAGGCGACCCGCTGTCCCCGTTTTTGTTTATTTTATGTACTGAAGCTTTGATTGCTCAACTCCATGGTGCGGAAGCAGATGGACGTATCACTGGACTAAAAATAGCACAAGGAAGCCCGCCTGTATCACATCTTCTGTTCGCTGACGACAACCTCTTTTTTTGCCGAGCAGATATCCAGCAATGTGCTGAGCTTCTAAAGATCATCAACAGTTATGGAGCAGCATCGGGACAACAACTGAACAGAGAGAAGTCGGCTATCCTCTTTGGTAACAGAGTTAATCAGAATTTAAAAGCGGAGCTGAAAAGAGCGATTGGAATTTTCAAGGAAGGTGGTATGAGAACCTATTTAGGACTCCCTGAAACGATTTGTGGATCGAAACAACAAGTCTTTGCCTTTGTACAGGACAGATTGAATGCCAGGATTAACTACTGGTCGGCAAAATTTCTCTCTAAGGGTGGCAGAGAGGTCCTCATTAAATCGTTTGCTCAAGCCTTACCAACCTATGTCATGTCCTGTTTTCTATAGCTTACAACATATTGTCAACAAGCTGCGAGGAGCGATTGCTAGATTCTGGTGGAGTACAAAAAATAATAATAAGGGTCTGCATGGGGTGGCATGGGACAAAATCAGTATCCCAATGGAAAAGGGTGGACTTGGGTTCCGAGATTTGAAGGAATTTAATCTAGCACTACTAGCAAAACAGCTCTGGAGACTCCTGAGATATCCAGACTCTCTCCTATGCCGTGTTCTAAAAGGAAGATACTTTAGATACTCAAATCCCATGGATGTGGTGAAATCAAACTCTCTTTCGTTTGGATGGCATAGCATAATGGCAGCAAAACCTCTTCTTCAGCAGGGTCTCCGGAAAAATATTCGATCTGGCTTTAATACCCGCATCTGGACAGACAACTGGTTTCCCACTATACCAGCGAGACCAGCGAAAGACTGTGGCTCTCCAAGGGATCCAAACCTCTACATTAACCACTTGATTAATTTTGAGTCAAAGACGTGGAAAATGGACATGTTGAATAACCTGGTGGATCCGGGGGATATTCCTTTCATTACTTGTCTAATGCCTAGCAGTCGTTTTATGGTAGACGATTATATTTGGAGTTTTACAAAATCAGGACAATACACAGTTAAGTCGGATTATGCCATTGCAACGCAAGGCAATTTTGAAGTCCTAGAACCGAGTACTACCAAGCTAAAGAGTCAGGTATGGAAAACAAAAACCTCAAGAAAACTTAAACATTTTCTTTGGCAGGCCATTTTAGGGTGTATTGCAGCTAATAGCAGTCTGGTCGAACGACATTGTGGAACTGATAGATCTTGTCCCAGATGTGGAGATGAGGAGGAATCCATTAATCATATACTATTTATGTGTCCACCGGCTCTACAAGTTTGGGTATTGTCCAACATTGCAACATCTCCGGGAGGTTTCCCGTGTAACTCCATTTATGCAAACTTTGATTATCTTTTCTGGTGTGCAAAGGAGTAGGGAGCAACATAGGAGCACTTAGAAGTTTTCCCTTTGGATAGTATGGTATATATGGAAGTCACGAAATGAGAAACTGTTCAATGGCAAGGATATTTCCCCTCTGGATACGTTGAATCTAGCTCTCTCGGAGGCGAAGGAGTGGAAAGTAGCACAGTGTGTAGCTTCTTATGAGGACTCTGATGACAGTCTACAAGGCGACGAAGAGGAAGAGGAGCAAGTGATGGGCAGCATTCGATGCCAGGTTGATGCTTCTTGGGAGGCTAAGGATCTATCCGCAGGTCTGGGCTTTATCCTGATGAGTCAACCACCGATCTACGGCTTAAAGAACACGCAGCGACACCTTTCGGTCCTACACTCGGAATTGGATGCTCTTATCTGGGCAATGGAAGCAGTACTTCAACAGGGTATGACTTCGGTGCATTTTGAGACAGACTGCTCGACCCTTATCAAAATTATTGATGGGCTTGAGGAATGGCCAAGTTTTTCAACGGAGTTAGATAGTTTCTCTATTTTGAGATCAAAGTTTTTGAATTTCTCTGTTCCGCATATCTATCCCTGGGCATTCGGGTGACCCGATCGGGTTCGGGTTGGGTATTTCGGATTTTCGGGTATTTCGGATTAAGGGGTCCTAGACCCATTTGGGTATTTCTAATATTCGGATCAGATTTCGGATAAACACCCATCGGATTCGGATCGGATCGGGTATCCAAACTCAATCCGAAATTAATTAAACCAAACTCAATTAAATTCAGTAAACTGATCAATAACCATAAACAGAAAGAGACCAATGTTCAAAATTCAAACCATAATCTCGTTCAAACAACCACATAACAAGACAAACAAATCCATGTCTTAATAAACCAAGTACTAAACGAGAGAGACAACAAAGTAAACCAAAATTAAAACAACAAAACACCTTGTAGAACTGTCACCAATTGTAAAACCAAAACAATAAAACACCTTGTAGCTTCAAGTAGTCGAGACCTTACTCTTCAATGCAGAACTCTGAAAACAAAAGAATTGGATGAGCTAACATAAACTATAAGAGAGGCAATAACGAAAAAATAACAATATCAAGTGATATACAAACCTCTTTCAAGTCGATCTTCATATTCTACTTCTGCTAGAATTTGAGCATTGGTAAGAACTCTTGATTCAGTTGCAATGTCTTGATTCTATTTGTTTTGCATTTTTCCTTTTCTATAGTTTTTAATATCTAAAAATAATATTTTGGTATCTAGGTTTATGAGTGTGATAAAAAAAATATACAATTAAGTCTCTATACAATAAGTAAAATATCTCATAACTAAAATCCTTAAAAGAAAAAAAATGTTGCACCTAGTAATGTATAAATATTTGAGGTTTTAATATTAACCAAATGTATTAAAGTGGCAAAATGGTTACAATGCACCCTCTAAATGCTGTAGGTATTGGGTTCAAATCTCACTACTTACTATTTTGCAGTGGTATTTATATATGTTCGGATTAGTTCGGGTATCCGATCTTAATAAATCCTAGACCCATTCTGGTATTTTAGAACTTCGGATCGGGTATTCTGGATCGGGTTCGAGGTTCGGGTTTTCGGGTTCGGGTATTTTGTCCAGCACTACGCATATCCCTCGAACTACTAATGTCCGTGCTGATCGCCTTGCAAAAGATGCTCGAACACGAGGTTCGCTATTTTCCCATGTAAACTCTCAGGTTCTGGAGTAGTTGGTACTACAAACCAACCTTCTTGACCAAGTTTATTAAAGTATGGGATTTTTGAGGTCAAAAAAGATAAACATCTTATATCATGAAACGGAGGGAGTATAACATATCAAAATAAAAAAATAAAAAAATTATTCAAAATTTCTATATAAATAAAATTCAATTCGTGAAAGTTCCGGTAAGTAATTTCATCAAAGGTAACAGTAAAACTCTTAAATGTATTGATGGAAATTACTCAGCCAAAGAAGATATTTTGGTTGGCAAATAATTATGCCTCTTTTGACTTGTGAAGGTTTGCGTTAAAGATGACAATAAATCTCGTTAATGCATTGTTGGAAATTACTTAATTAATATAGAGAAATTTTGTTTGACATGTGTACGTTTCAAAATTAATTGCAAGAAAGAAACCATAAATTTTAGTCAAATGTACAAGATTATTAAGGAAACGCAATTACATGTATAGAAAGATATTACATATATAGGGAGAATGTGATTATATGCCAAATGACTTCTTCAATCTTTCTCCAATTACTATAACAAATCTTTCATAAAATTGTACATGTATATGTATAAGAAAAATAATTAGCTCCTTTCTCTCTATCTATAAGAAAAAACTAACGATCTCATTTCTCTATTTAGCAGGTTGATGAAAATGAAACTGGGGTGTCCACTTCCAGTAATGTGGATGACTTTCTTGTGCTATATTCTATGTTGTAGTATTTTGATGAGTCAAGGTCATCGCCATGACATTGTAGAAGCAGCGGAGAAAATAAAAAGTTTTGAAGATTTTGAAATAGAGCAAAAACTAAAGCATATAAACAAACCTGCTGTCAAAATTATAAAGGTCTATCTTCTCACCATATTAAAACAATAATTGCAGGTGTTTATTATATATGAACATTCGAATCACTATGCTAAGATCCTTGGATCTATATAATATAAACATAATTAAAGTTATGAAATCATGCGAGAAACTCTTATCAAAATATTTTTGAGAATATATAATATATTTTCTTATTTATGAATCCACAGTCTGTTTCTGGTCAACGGTATGGATGTGTGGACTTTTACAAACAACCAGGATTTGACCAATCATCCATGAAGAACCACACATTTCACTATAAGGTATGTTTCTCTAATTATAATATGAATTTCAACCAGGATCTCAATGGTAATTAAGAAATTGGCATGGCAATGATATGGCCTATTTTCTGAATAATCTTTACTATTACGAAAGTAAGAAACTTTTTGTGCAATATACAAAAAACAGTTGGGTTTTGTCCTAATCTAATATTGGTTCAACTAATTTATTAACTGATATTGGATTTTGATGTGCAGATGCGTATGATATCACACCCTAAAGGATCAAAAGTAAAAAGAGAGACAGTACTTCGTAACAAAACATTTGGTCACTTGTGGGAAAATGGCGTAGGTTGCCCTATTGGTACGGTTCCCATATATCGAGCCACCAAAGACGATCTTTTAAGAATGAAATTATTTGATAACGAAAATTATAATCCGCAAAGTTCGTGGAAAAGTGCCTATCAACCTACGCTTTCCAACGAAGGTCATCACGTAAGTGCTTTCTTTAAGTTTTTATTTTATGAGTTAGTAATATCAAACATAATAGACCATGATAAGCTTTCCAACGAAGGTCATCACGTAAGTGCTTTCTTTAAGTTTTTATTTTAAGTAATATCAAACATAATAGACCATGATAATAATAAGACCGATGGTATAGTTGAAACGACAAATGAATATGTTTTTGCACATAATGATTAATTAAAATATGACTAAAATCTCCCTTTTAAGTAGATATAGATAACAGTTATTTAAGTGGTTAGGGTTTTAAACATGTTGAAATGTATATACCTTATTGCCAACAGTGAATGTTTTGATTTATATTTCGTGAATAGTAATACATACATATGGCGAATGACATTAAAAACTTAAGTAATTTTTTTGGCTAAGAAAAAACATGAGTTATTGTACATTGTAATTGAATTTCTAATATTATCTACAGTGTGATACATTTATATATTTGAATGTAGCAGAATAGTGTTAGCGAGTGTTATTGGTTTGGGATTTGAATAAAGTTTTAAATACTTTAAATGTTGCGTAGAATCTGTTGTTATTAGATCAAAATTTTGTTAAACTTTGTTAAAGTTTAGTGTTATTAGTTTGTCATTTAAAATTTTAACAAATTTGGATTATTGGATTCAGAATTTTATAAAGTTAATAAAAGTTTTGTGTTATTCAATTAAAATAAAAGAATCTAGGATTGTTAATAAATTCAATTATTATGTTATTCATTCATGATTTTATACACTTTTTCACAAAATAAAGTCATGAGAAATATCACAAAAATACAGAGATTGTTTGGAGCATTTTACAAGATTTTAGAAAACTAATCAACAAAACTATTGAATACTCTTTAGCAATCCTTAAAAATCTTTCACTTATTCACTTGTGTTGATTTTATTAAAAAGTCTTCAAAATTCTTTTTAAATTAAAGTCAAATTCTATTAACTTTAATTATGATATTGATACTATCCGAGCACATTACAATTATGCCATATCACAATGTCAGTTTTCTCAATCATTGTTTTCAGTACTTTTCTGTGGTGCGGACTAAAGGAAAACCAAGGCTTTACAATGGTGCATCTATGAATATGCATAGAGGCTCTTCTCAGGCTGGACCTATTCAATTCACCTCTGGTCGGATGACCTTTCAAATCGGAAATGAATTCATTCAAGTTGGTCGGATCGTAAGTAGATTTATTTAGATCTACTTTTTATATCCTTTTCTATTATCAAAATACGTGATTCATATTGTCTATTCATTTTTAGTCACACCCACAATTATACAAAGACGCTTGGATTCGGCTGTTTGTATTTACAAATGTGAGCAGACTATCTTTATATATATATATATATATATATATATATATATATTTCCATACCGTATATAAATCAGTGAACAATAGTCAGTCACATGTTATATATATGGTTTAATACAGGCGGGAGGACATCCGTGTTTTAATAACTTCTGTCCGGACGGATCCGGGATGATACTAGTCAACCAAGATTTTGCTCCTGGTCTACTTCTCAATGAGAGAGATTATGACATCGCCATACAAAAGGTCACTTTTTTCGTGCTCATAATTTTTCCCCAACTATTAAAGTAATAAATTCGATCATGCTAGGGGGGGTACCAATAGTAATATGTAAACATGGTTGAACTCTGAAGCCATGACAACCTTTTTTATCTATAAAATAAGAATTTGTTATAAGTTTGGTTTTGTTGAGTACAGGACAAAGCCAACGGGAATTGGTGGCTGCTGATGGGGCCCTCATGGGAAGAAATTGGGTTCTGGCCAGCAAGCAGATTCAAAGAAAGTCATGGTACAGGTATAGAATGGGGTGGTGAAGTCTATAGCCCTTCACTTCCAAGTCCTCCGATGGGAAATGGTGATCTACAGAGGACTCCCGAGGAGGACGCCTATATGCGCCAAATCACGGTTGTGGATGAAAATTATAATACCGACAAAAGGGTGGGGAACACAGAAACGTTTTCAAACAACAATCATTGTTATAAAGTCCTCGATGTAAAGGACTCGTTTTGGAAACATGTAGGTCATTTTGTTATTTACGGAGGCCGTGCGTGTAATAAACTTTGATAATGCTTAGAACTATCAAGTGCTCGATATCATAGTTTGAGCAAAATTTTGAAAAGAAAACTTCAAAATTGTATTTTTTTCAAAAAATATTTAAATAATAACTGCCAAATCGCATTAGACAGGTAAACTGCGAACAGAGAGATATTAGCTGTGAAAGAGTTTTTAATAAATACTGTTGACATTTCAGGATCCTCCTCTTAGTGTTTCTTAAGAGGTTCACCATCTCCCTTACTTGTATGCTCTGTTTCTCTTACTCTAACAGAAGCATAAAGACTCTCTTTTTACTCTCTTGTTCTTGCTTTGTTTCTTTTCATATGACAAACGATTTGTAAGAGAGAAGAGAGAACACACATTAATTGTCTACATTTTCTTTATTGGATCTCAAAAATGCTTTCTTACAACACACACACATCATACTTATACTACCTCTACTAGTTGCACCTCCCACATGCTCTCATACTTAAGACCATCATGACTCTTACACATTAGACCACACTCCTAGTTACTAAACCTTACACATCATAGGCTTGCTTTCTTACACACAAGCCACACTACTACAACAACTCTCAACAACCACTCTTACACACTTAGACTTAAACAACTTAGTTATACTTAAACTTATTTGGGCATTTCTTCATCTCTGCAGCCCATTACAACAAAACACAAAGTCCATGTTGACTTTGCTCTTCTCCTTCTCCTTTGTCGACTTCTTCTTCCTTAACTTTTCTTCTCCTACGCTTGGAGCTTCGTCTTTTTTCTTCATCATCTTCTCACAAATTCTTCCTTTCTTTGTTGCAGGATTTAATCAAGAACTCAAATCTCAACAAATACCAACCATTTCTTCTTCTTTGATCAAAGGCAACGCACACGCTTAAGGAGAGTGATGGTGATCTTGTAACTGTTACAGTGCATCCTGGTGGAGATTATTTTTTCTGCTCAACCTCCAAAGGTGGTTGCAAATTCGTCTCTCTCTCTCACTTTTATCTCCCTCTGATACTATGTTTATAATTTTGTTGAGTTGGTATTTTTAAACCTATAACACGTTCTCAATCTTGTCATGAGAACTAGGCATTAATTAAACTAGAACTTAACATTGCTTCTCTCATGACCTCAAGCGATCTTCCACCCCTGATGTTTGCTGATGTAGAATTAATTGTATTGGTGCTTGAATTTGTTGTGTTTTAGGTTTGGAGATTGTCAACTAGATAATTATAATCGACTTCCACCATTTTGGAGACTATCTTGCGCCATTACAAATTTTGTTTACGGTCTAGCTAATAAGGTGAATTTTTAAGCTAAAAACTATTTTGTGCCACCGGTTTGTGTTCTTTTCTAGTTGATGAAGCTGACATATCCTCTTTTTGCTCAGTTTGGTGGCTTGTTCACTGCTGGAATTGTAGCCTTTTCCGGGACGTAAGTCATGTTTCGTATTCTGAATCATCTAAAAAGCATGGCATCATCACTTGCTAGTTGCGTTTTGTATGTATGGCTTGTGAGGTAAGTCAATATTTAAAGATTTAAAATAGTTTTGGTTTGTTTGCTTGTTACTTGTAAAACAAGTTATCTGATTTTTAAAAATATCATGTTTAGAACTTTACCATTAGAGGGATAAATTTTACTTAATCTCCAAAAAGTTTTTAGCTTACGATTTTGTAGTTTTTATAATTAAAATATTGCTAACAAACTTATGAAATTTACCATTGGAGAAGGTCTGACGTACAACATAATATAAGAACTTTTTTTTTTTTGACAATTATAAAAGAACTTTATTTATATGCACAGTAGTTTGTGATATGTATATATAACTCTTTGATTTGTGGGAATTGGCTGCATCGTGGGAATTGGCATCAGAGCAGCCATACCACACATACTACAACTAGTAATTGACTTGACTAGTTGGGAGTTGATTGTGAACTATACTATAATTTAACTCTAATTTGTATAAGTTGTATAATGTGTAGATTGCAATACCATGATCGGTCGGGAAGAGGTATAACGTGACATTGATCCGATTCAGAATAGAAATCATGAGCAATATGAATCTGAAAATCTGTTTAGGTTGAAAGAAAAATGGTCTCATTCAAGCTCATAGGAGAAGAGTAAGGGATGTGTCAAGGATATTGAAGTCGCTTGGAAGTCCAAACCCTGTCTCAGACGAGTGTATCGATAAAACCAGTTGAAGATCCAATCCATCCTCCCCTCACGATTTTAAGGCTCAAAAGAACACCGTCCGCTTCACCAAACCAAACCTACAAGAATCATATGGGGGTAAGGGATAATTTTAGCCCACCGTTGTAACACTTGATTACCCCACAAAGAAAAAAGAACCATATTCGTCCATCAACACTTGATAGCCAGATACAAATCCTATAAGATCAAAGACTTGAAAAATATAAGAACACCTTTCTTATTAGATTTAGAAAACTCTCTCAAAAACTAAATCTCTCTTTCTCTCAAGTCCCATGGAACACCTCTCCATACACACATATATTTATATGTTCTATCTTTTCCTAAACCTATTAGGATTAACATATTACATCTTAAGATTTTAGGAACTTTTCCTTTTTCTATTCTATCTCTTTAGGCAACTTCCTAGGAGATAGCTTCTTCCACAAGTTGGAATTATCCAACATTCTCCCCCTTAATTCCAACATGAACCTTGGGAAGCTTGATCGCTTCAACTCCAAGTAAACTCCTCATTTCCTTGAATTTAATCCGTCCTAGAGGCTTTGTAAGAATGTCGGCCTTCTGTTCTTCTCCTGGCACATGATCAACTTCGATTTGACCATTTTCTACACACTCCCGAATGAAATGATACTTGGCAAGCATGTGTTTTGTTTTCCCGTGAAAGACTAGGTTCTTGGTTAGAGCTATGGCTGATTCATTATCAATTCTAAGAAGGATATTCTCTCCTTCCACGCTTAGTATCTCGCTCAACAACTCTTTGAGCCATATTGCTTGTTTTGCAGCCTCCGTAGCAGCCATGAACTCTGCCTCACATGATGATAACGCAACAGTAGGCTGTTTCTGTGTTGTCCAAGTGATAGGTGATGAACCGTAGTAAAAGACATGACCCGTGGTGCTCCTCCCATCGTCAATGTCAATGTTGTGACTACTGTCACTGTACCCTGTGACCTTTCTTGATCCATCCCTCTTAAAGAACAAAACATAATTCACAGTTCCTTTCACATACCTTAGAACATGCTTGATTGCTTGCCCGTGTGACACTCTCGGACTCTGCATATAGCGACTAAGCACTCCAACTGCGAAAGACAAATCTGGTCTTGTATGAAGAAGGTATCACAAACATCCAATGGTCCTTCTGTACCTAGTCGCATCAATCTCTGTTTCTTCCTCTGCTTTTGACAAACTCAGTCCCGGCTCCATCGGTTCATGAGTTGAATTGCAGGAACCCATCCCTACATCAATAAGAATCCCTTGAGCGTATGCTTCTTGCTTGATTCTTATTCCATCCTCTCCTTGGAAAACTTCTATGCCAAGATAATAAGTTAGTTTTCCCAAATCTGACATTTCAAACCTCCTTGACATATCTTCTTTGAACTGCTTAATGATCTTGAGTGAAGTCCCTGTCACAAACAGATCATCAACATAGATAGCCACAATCAAAAACTCCTTATTCTCTTTCTTGCGATAGACTGTTGGTTCCTTCACACACTTCTTGAAGTTCATCTTCTTAAGAACTTGATCAAGCTTTAAATTCCAAGCTCTTGGTGCTTGACGCAGTCCGTATAAAGCTTTATGAAGCTTATATACTCGATCCTCTTCTCCCTTCTTCTCAAACCCCTCAGGTTGAGTAACATAGACCAATTCTTTTAACTCACCATTAAGAAAAGCTGTTTTCACATCTAAGTGATGAATCTCCCAACCTCTTGTTGCCGCGAGTGCTATCAAAAGCCGTATTGTCTCGATTCTTGCCACTGGAGCCAAGACCTCATCAAAATCAATACCTTGTTGCTGCACATACCCCTTTGCAACTAACCTCGCTTTACACTTATTCACCGAACCATCAGCTTTTCTCTTGAGTTTGTAGACCCACCTAACTCCTATAGGTTTGACACCAACTGGTTTATCCACAAGCTCCCAAGTGTTGTTCTTTATAATTGAATCTAGTTCAATTCTCATAGCATCGATCCACTCTTTTATCTTTCCAGCTTCAAGATAATTCTCAGGTTCTCCATCGATTGTTGAGAACAACTTGCAACTCTCTGCTTCTGCGAACAAGACATAATCATTGAGATGTCGTGGTTTTGTTACCACACGACCAGACCTTGTCACCAAAGGTTGTACTAATGCAGCCTGTTGTTGTACTACTGCAGCTTGTTGTTGTACTTGGTTCTCGACAATCTCATCATCCTCATTGTCTTCTCCATTTTCTTCCTCTTCCTCGTTATCATGATTTATAGCTTCTTGGTCTGCATTTTGCTGGTCGTTTTCTTGACCATTGTCATGTCCACCACCATCTTGTATAAAACCTTCTTTAAAGAGTTTAAATTGCTCCTAGTTCACCTTCTGACTCCACTGTCGCAGATGACCAGTCCCAAGCCTTATTTTCATCAAAAATCACATCTCTACAGACCACTACTTTCTTAGCAATCGGTTCATAGAGTCTATACGCCTTAGAACCAGGCTCTGTGCTGAGATTAATCACTTTACTTGATCTATCATCCAGCTTTTTCAACTGTGGTCCATTGACCTTTGCATACGCAACACACCCGAACACTCTCAAGTGTTCAATGTTTGGTTTCTTGGACATGAAACATTCATATGGAGTCTGACCATTCAATGCTTTTGTGGGCACTCTATTGATGAGATAAGTCGAGTGGCGAACAGCTTCTCCCCACATATTATTCGGAATCATCATTCCCTTCATCAAGCTTCTTGTCATCTCCATCAATGTACGGTTTCTTCTCTCTACTACACCGTTTTGTTGTGGTGTATACGGTGCAGTCAAGTGTCTAGTAATACCATTCTCCTCGCAGAACCGATTGAACTCACCTGAAGTGAACTCTCCTCCTCTATCGGTTCGAAGAGTCTTAATAGCCAACCCACTCTGTTTTTCAACAAAGTCTTTAAACCTTTTAAAACGTTCAAAGGCTTCGCTCTTTTCTCTAAGCAACATTGTCCACATATACCTAGAGAAATCATCAATTAGCACAAAAACGTAGCGGTTGTTGGCCGGTGTTTGTGGTGAAATAGGACCACACAAGTCTCCGTGAACCAACTCCAAAGGTTGCGATGCACGAAAACAAGTTTTAACTGGGAAAGAACCTCTTGTTTGTTTCCCTACCAGACACACATCACACACATCCTTCTCATGAATCATGTGTGGCATTCCTACAACCATGTCCTGTTGAACCATATTCTTCATGACTGCGAAACTTACATGCCCCAGCCGAGCATGCCAACGCCATGTAGCTTCACCACTGTCAATCTGTAGACACATTGGCAAACTAATCTCCATCGGAGTTTTGTACAAACGATTTGGTGATCTAGTAACTCTTACAAGCAGCCTTACGCATGGGTCTAGAAGTGTTAGAAAGTCTTTTTTCATGTTCACCTCAATTCTTCCTTCTGTTGCTTGTCCTAAACTCAATATGTTGTGCTTGAGTTGGGGTATGTAGTAAATTTCTTTGAGTGCTCTTATCTCGCCTGTTTTGCAAACAAAGTTAATGGTTGCTTTCCCAACAATATCAACATATGAGCCATCACCAAATCTTACTTTCCCCTTAATTCTTTCGTCCAAACTGCAAAAGAATTCTCTGTTTCCTGACATGTGATTACTTGCTCCATTATCTAGATACCAAACACTTGCATTGCCTTTGTTGATATCATAGTTCTCCGGAATCACCTTGTCTTCATTGAGGAATACAACTTCGTGCATATAGAGTCCATCTGCCTCTTGTGTCTCATTCAGGTTCGACTCCTGATTATGATTCTGTATCGGCTTTTTGGTGCAAGTCGTCGCATAATGTCCAGGTTTGTCGCATCTCCAACAAATTATTTTGGATAGATCCTTCTTCTGTTGGTTTTGGTTCTCTTCTGTGGTTTCTCCTCCTTGGTTTTGGCCATTAATCTCCCTCGACCCCTGCCTCTACCGAAACCACCTCTTCCAAAGTTGCCTCTACCATAGCTTCCTCTACCGTAGCTGCCTCTATCGTAGCTGCCTCTACCTCTTGATCCTCCTCTAAAACCTCCATATCCTCCACGATTGTTAAAGGTATTAGTGAACATCAACTTCCCTTGATCTTCGATCGGACTCACTTCACCAATTCGCTCCTCATAAGCTTTTAGTCTTCCCACAATATCCACAAACGTTGTGGTGTTTAAGTCAAGGACTTGCTCTAGAGAAGCTACCATATGGATAAACTTTGCTCTAGGCAATCATGTGAGAAACTTCTTTACAAGTTTCGATTCATAAATGGTCTCTCCCAATGATGCTGACTGCGATGCAAGGCCTGAGATCTTGCCTGCAAAATCATCTACTGTATATGAATCATTCATCTTCAAACGTTCTAGTTCAGCTAACAGAGTTTGAAGTCTAGCCTCCTTTACACGCTCCACTCCTTGGTGACGCGATCAGATGGCTAACCAAAGTGATTTGGCTGAATCTTGCTCTCCTATTTGCAAGATAAGTGATTCTGGAACAGACTGAAACAGAAGTGCAGTTGCAATATCACTCTTATTTTCATATGTGGATCCAGGTTCAATAACATCCCATACCTCGCTGACTCGAAGTATGATCTTCATCCTCATCGACCAAACTATGTAATTAGTTGGTGTGAGTAACGGACATTGGATTGATGGTGCTCCAAGATCCTTTTTTCGTAGTGGTGGAATTGATTCGGCCGCCATGCTTTATCGTAGCTCTTCTCCACCGGTTTTAGATCAGAAGCACAACCTTGCTCTGATACCAAATATAAGATCAAAGACTTGAAAAATATAAGAACACCTTTCTTATTAGATTTAGAAAACTTTATCAAAAACTAAATCTCTCTTTCTCTCAAGTCTCATGGAACACCTCTCCATACACACATATATTTATATGTTCTATCTTTTCCTAAACCTATTAGGATTAACATATTACATCTTAAGACTTTAGGAACTTTTCCTTTTCCTATTCTATCTCTTTAAGCAACTTTCTAGGAGATAGCTTCTTCCACAAGTTGGAATTATCCAACAAATCCTGCCATTTTCTATATTTCCGTTTGGATATGTTGGCTCAAAATAACTAAGGATTTTGTTGATCCAACGACACCACTGCTAGTAAAAGAATTAGAGAGTTGATGTACATAAATTAATTTTTAGTGATTAAGGTAAAAGCATATACCTTGTATTTTCAGCGTCCAGAAGATCCAAGAGGATAGAGCATTGCATCACATATGATGGCTCCAACAAGCATACGTCACAAAACTTGGACAATATCAATATATGTTATAGATATATTTCGTCATTTCATAATCTAACATTGTTTATTTTTTTAGAACCTGGAGAATGTAGAGTGGACCAGTCACATATAATATGTAAAACTAATCCTTCAACCTTTAGAAACTTGCAATGCAATAACGTGCAACAAATTTCAAGAAATTGCAAGAAAATACTTTTGTGTGGACATTTTGATCTTCTATCTCAAAAGGTTCGTATTAATATTGTGACACCCCGGTATCAGAGACTTGCAGAGAGGTTTAAAATAATTGATTTGACCACCTATGTCACCAAAGTCACTTATCTTTTCGGTCAAAGATTCTGAGAGAACTTTATAGTTAAGGGTGGTTATGCTGGAATAGTCCCATGATGGGTGACCTTCCTGGAAGTGACTGTCGGAACTGTGCAAGTGAGAACAAAACACAACGAAAGATCATGTGGTCATTTGTAAGGATGGTAACAAGTATTTAAATCCTCCCGGACGTAGCAAACCGGCCGTCGGATATGGATGGGCTCACATGCCTAGTAAGAGGACGTGAGACCCATTAAGAAATATGGGCCCATGAACTGTGATTGGTCATGGGTCCCACTAAAGATGGCGGTCGGAACGTTACAAGTGGTATCCGAGCCAAACCCAGCCGAGTGTAGAGTCGAGTGGGTTCACACCGTCAGGGGGTGACGGTCTTGGTGGCAACGAGGACGTTGTGACCTATTAGTAGGGTGAATTGTGACACTCCGGTATCAAAGACTTGTATAAAGGTTTAAAAGAATTGATTTGACCACCTATGTCACCAATGTGCACTTATCTTTTCGGTCAAAGGTTCTGTAAGCGTGCTTATGCTTAATCTGTAAGATATGAGAGTTTAAAAAAAAAAAAATCTCATTTACCAGACGACAAATTAAATGTAATGAATTATATGATAAAATAAATGATGATTTTTGAACAATGTGTTAAATTTAGAATTTCAAAATTATATGATGAAATGATTTTAACTTAATATAACATATCTAAATTAATATAAAAAATTATTCAAAGGTTTTGTATAAATAAAATTCAACCCGTGAAAGTTCTGTTATAATGGTCAGACCAACCACCTAATTATGATTCAGAGTTGAGTTTAAATATTTTCATCAAAGGTAACAGTAAAACTCTTAGAAGGGGTATTGAACTAGGATTTTAAAAGATTTTGGATGTTTTAAAACATCAGGTGTTATTCAAATTGTTATTTTAAAATCTCTTCACAAATACCATGTTATTGAATTTGGCATCTACATAAATCATTAAAAATAATTTACAATCTTGTTATTCAATCAATGATTTATATAGGGCATATCAAATCTACTGTTATTCAAACTTAACAAATACTTTTTAAAATACTACTAAAAACAGATTTGAGAGATTTTAGATGCATTTTTACTTGAAAATTAGGAATGAACAAATATCACCTCTAAAGGTGTTATTTTGAAGGATTTAACAAATACTCTCATCGTTTTTTTTTGAACAAACTCTCATCGTTCTTTTCGTCAGAAAAAGTGAAAAATCCAATTTTTTTTGTCGTTCTTCGTAGGCCTGGGCATTCGGGTATCCGTTCGGGTTTGGGTTCGGATCTTCGGATCTTCGGATGTACACATATAAAACCCGATCGGGTATTTTATTGAATCGGGTCGGGTTCGGGTCGGATGTCTTCGAATTCGGGTATTTTTGGATTTACCTGAAATTCGAACTTGGCGTCGGATATCCGACATAGTTCGGGTATTTTTATCCTAAATTGATAAAAATACCCGAAATTAACTGAAATTAATCGAAATTAAGTAAAAAAACCCAAAATCAAAAGTCTTATAAGAATTGAAATACTGAACTGAGAGTTAAAGTTTTAAAGAGATAAAAAAGTAAAACCTAAAGTAAGTTTAAAGTCTTAAAGAGATGAGTAAGTAGAGAAGTAAAAAAACAATCATATCATCTCATCTTCTTCATCCAAACATCCCAAGTGCTGACTTATTTCTTCTTCATCCAAACATTCGAACCCCTCATCTTCTTTAACCACTTAAAGAGTTAGAGTTTCAAACTCTGAAAAGAAAATGACAAAC
The DNA here is from genome assembly GCA_023657505.1 of Camelina hispida. Lineage (NCBI taxonomy): Eukaryota > Viridiplantae > Streptophyta > Magnoliopsida > Brassicales > Brassicaceae > Camelina > Camelina hispida. The sequence goes on along the minus strand of CP094635.1, from coordinate 12,723,571 downwards.
AAAAAAAGTATTAGAGATTGTATCTTAGTAATCAAGATCAAACAGATAGACAAAAAAAAAAAACAATACCTCTTTCAAGCTCATCTTCAAACTCAACTTCTGCAAGAATCTGTGCATTTGTAAGAACCTTTTCTTCAAAATGAATATCTTGTTTTAACCACTGTTCAGTACACATCAAAACCTCCACCATGTAGTGTGTAGGACAGCTTATATATGGTTCTAATATCCTTCCACTAGTGCTAAAACCACTTTCAGAAGCAACAGAAGACACCTGCATAGCAAATAAATCTCTAGCCATCTTAGATAAAATGGGATACCTTGCACTGTTGACTTTCCACCAAGAGAGAATATCATACTCAATGCCCATAATCAAATCAGGATTCTCAACTTCTTCTCTCAAATAAGTTTCCAATTCATTAGTATCTCTAACTCCTATCTTTCTAAGCAATGTATCATACTTCTGCTACATTGGGTCATAACCATCGAATTCATCTTCCATTGAGTCGAATAACCCATCTGTTTCCCTCACTTCAGTAGCATAAGATGATGCTTGAGACTGAACGGATGCTTGAGATGTTGAATCAGCATATCTTTCACTATACTCCGCATACATCGCACGCATGACAATCAAAGTCGAATCAGTCAACCCCTTAGCAGTTGTACTATTTTCTCCATACAGCTCTGCAAAACACAAGTTTGCAAACTCCATCTTCTTTCTTGGATCAAAAACACTTGCAATTACCAACATACTGTTTATGTTCTTGATGCCATCCCAATATTTGTCAAATTTCTTATACATCTTCTCGGCATTAACCTTCACGTCAGCATCGCTATTAAGACAGAGTAACTGAAGCTTCATTTCAATGTTTACTATCTCACCATAGCACTTATGTGAATTCAAAGTAGTGGAGGCAGAAACTACCAATGTAGCCTGATAGAAAACATTAAGAAACTTCACAAACCTTTCTATTTTACGCCAATCATTCGTCAAAGGAGGTCTTACCCTTTTTTCTCCATTATCATACTCTAAGAAATAATCATTGTAGAGCTTATCTTCGAACTCCATCCTATCAAACGCTCCTCTGAACTTAACTGCTCTTGTCAACATCAAATATGTTGAATTCCATCTAGTGGTTACATCTAGAGGCAAACTACCCTTCGTGAATCTACCAGTTTCCACTCGCAGCTCAATTTCCTTTCTCCTATTTGGTCCTGATCTGACATAAGATATGGCATTGCGGACTGAACTAACACTAGCATCCATTTCAGTCAGTCCATCCTTAACTATCAAGTTTATAATATGCCCAACACATCTCATATGCATGTAATCTCCATTCAACACTAGAGAATCTGTCCTAATTTGAGAGAAGGCAGACTGAAACTCATCCAGAGCATTGCTATTAGCAGTTGCATTATCCACAGTCACAGTAAACACCTTCTCTATCCCCCAGTCAGCAAGACATTGTAGAAGAGTGCTAGCAATGGTCTTACCTTTGTGATCCAACACATATTTGAATTCGATTATAAACTTCTTCAATCGCCAATGTTTATCAACATAGTGTGCTGTTATAACCATATAACTTGAACCTGTTGATAGAAAAAAAAAGAAAAAAGAATGAACTCATATTAGAGAAGAGAACATGATCGAGAATAAGAATGATCATAATATTCTTGAAAAAAACATACCTGTTACCGAGGATACCCAAATATCAGTGGTGAGTGACACTCTTTGCTTACTCTCAATAAACCATTGTCTTAATGTGGCCTTCCTCTCATGATACATTTTCACTATGTCTCTTGTTGCTGTCCTTCTTGAGTGAGGCTCTGTAACATCCGCGAACCGGAATTCCGGTTTAGGATGTGCATCGATCGATGCAATAGGAGCATCGGTCGATGCAGGTTCAATTCTGTGCGTTTTGACTTAAGTCAAACGCTGCGTTTTGGACAAAAGGGAAAAGAAAACCCTTAAGTCGTGTTTTGGTTTCATTCGAGGGTTTTGGGCCGTTTTTGAGAGAAAGCAAAAGAGAAAAAAGTGTTCTAGGTGTTCTTGGAGTTTTCTTGAAGATTTGGAACGTTCCTGTAGAGATCTGTAGCTGGGATTAGCCCTGAGACCAATTATCCGCTATCCAAGATCCGATCCGGGATCCGGTCATATCCGCTCCGAAAAATAGGATATCCGCTCCAGCGGATCCGGATCCGGATACTAAAATTAGAGATCCGGCGGATACGGATCCGGATCCGGATAGTACAATATTTATGAACCGGATATCCGAGATCCGGTTGCCATTGTTAATGGATCTAATAATTAGTGGGCTGAATGTTAATGGACCATGCAAATGAGATATACGTATGGGCTAAAGACAATAATTAGTCCATTTAGTTTTTTTTGTCTTCTTTTAGGTCAACTTTAGTCTCTTTCTCTCCCTTCTTCGCCGACAAAGTTTTCTTTTCTCCATTTCTTTTCTTCTTTTTCACCATTAAACCACCATCATATCTTCCATTTTTTCTCGGTTACGAATCTTCAGAGTAACTTTGTGTTTTATTTGTCTGGTATTCCCCTTTTTCGATTTTATTTCACTGTTTTTGATATAAAATTGAAATGAAACTCCGATTAGATCTCATATCTGCGACGGGAGGTTCGCCGAATTAGTTATGTAGAACGAAATCCTTGCTTTCTTGCCATAAATTCCGACGAAAGCAAAAGAAGGAGAGAAGGGTGAAAAAAAAAAAGACAGAAAGCGAGAGAAGAAGAGATGACAGAACTTCGGAGCGGATCCGGATATCCGCGGATATGCAGTTTTTTTACGGATATTCGAGATCCGGATATCCGGATTTTCGGAGCCGGATACGGATAGTAATAACGTGAATCCGGCGGATACGGATCCGGATCCGGATACATCCAAAAACCCCGGATATCCGGATCCGTCTCAGGGCTAGCTGGGATCGTTGTAGGAGCTTCATAGAAGCGTTTTCTTGCTTGTTGGTGGTTTAGATTCGTCTTGGCACAGGTAAGTGCATGACCATGGCTTATCTAAGCTAGAGGAACCTTTAACTTGCTTGTTTGGTGTTGTTAGATGTGTTAGATCGTAGTTAAGGACGTTAGGAAGCTTCTTGTGGCTTGGGAATGAGTTTCTGTGGTTGTAGGAACGAGATCCGGCGAGAAGCTTCGGGGAAATCACGGTGCTCGACGTTGCATCGATCGATGCATTGCTTGCATCGGTCGATGCAAGTGCGAGGACGCGCGATAAACTTTAGGGTTTTCGTGTTGCGTCGAGCATGCGTCGGTCGATGCAGACTGGGTATTGGTCGATGCAAGTTGCACTTGCATCGGTCGATGCAGCTTCTGCGTCGATCGATGCTTCCTCAGTTGGCATCGGTCGATGCATGTTGGCATCGGTCGATGCCGAGTCCTGGTTTGTTGATCGTTGTGTGTTGATTGTTGTGTGTGGTTATTGGATACTCTATTGCTTGTGTGTATAGCCCAGTAGATGGGAGGATTGCCTTACTGAGTGTTTGTAAAATACTCATGCACTTCAATATGTGTTTGTGGTGCAGGTAAAGGCAAAGTGTGATCGTGGAATCAAGGCGATGAGGAAGGGATGTTCTAGAGGCTTGATTGATTGTGGTCTAGCTATTGTTAGGTTGCTAGATTAAGTTAATGGAACATTGTAGGATGTTAGTTGTTGGTTATTCCTTTATTTGGATTATGGTATTGGTTATTGGTTTGATTGATGGAATTCTTTTGGTTTAATGGAAACTGTTTTTTTTTTGGTTATCCGCGGTTATTGATTGTTGGTAGGATGTTAGTGGGTATGGGACCACTAGTAATTAGGGTATAAAAAGAAAAAAAAAACGGGAAGGGTTGTTTCATTTTGGTATCAGAGCCCCTACGGTTCTAGGTCTAGGATTCATTGTGCTTTTGCTGTTGATGTTTAGGATTCCATGCTAAGATTGATTGTGTGAGTTGGTCAATTGTGTGTGGCATGAAGTCCTAGAACATCCCCTTCGAGCCTTTTTGTGATTCCACGGTAAGTTGTGTTTTTGTGTATTAGAATTATTGTTTTGCTTAGCCTTCTGTTCTTGGATGGCACAGATGGTTAGAGGTGAGGATGCTGTTGGTCGCGGTCGTGGTCGTGGTCGTGGGTGTGGTCGTGGTCGTGGTCGAGGACGAGGTCAGGTTCCTGAGGCCAGTGTGAGTGTAGCCCAGAGCATGGCCAGTGAGGAGGTGGCGGAGTCACAGGTTCATCCTAGTGTGTCTGGAGACCAGGCTGGTTTGGGTGACGGCAGGGCGGATGGGCCCGGTGTCGGTCACGGTGTTGCCCCGGGTGTGGGGGTTGCAGCAGGAGGTGCTCCAGGCAGGGTGGATGTCTTGATGGACATGCTAGCTCAGGTTTTGCAGCGACTTCCAGCAGTTGTGCCGCCAGTGGTTGGTGGGCAGGGTCCAGTTGTGCCGCCAGTGGTTGGTGGGCAGGGTCCAGTAGTGCCGCTAGTGGTCGGTGGGCAGGATCCAGTAGTGCCGCCGGTGGTTGGTGGGCAGGATCCAGTAGTGCCGCCAGTGGATGGTGGACAGGTTCCAGTGGTGCAGCCTGCAGCGGGTTTGCAGGCAGGTGTGCAGCCGGGGGCCGAGGTAGTGGATGCACAGTATGTGCGGATGATGGAGCAGCTGCGGCATGTGGGAGCAGGGTATTTCTCAGGAAGTACCGATCCGAGTGTAGCGGATGAGTGGAGAGAGTGGATGGAGGATATTTTCCTTTTGCTTAGGTGTCCCGACCGGTACAGGGTGGATCTGGCAGTGTTCTACTTGTCAGGAGATGCACGTGTGTGGTGGAGGTCGGTGACAGCACGGAGGGTGCAGCAGGGTATGTCTTGGGGAGATTTTGTGAGGGAGTTTAACTCCAAGTATTTTCCTCAGGAGGCTCTTGATCGCATGGAGGCACGGTTCTTGGGGTTGACTTAGGGAGACCGTACAGTGCGGGAGCTGGATGCAGAGTTCAGTCGGCTTGTGGGGTATGTAGGCAGGGCATGGGAGCCGGAGGCGGCTCAGGTGCGGAGGTTTTTGTTGGCTTTGCGGGATGATTTGAGGACTCGGTGCAGAGTGAGGAGTTATGCTACGAGAGCGGAGTTGGTTGAGGGTGCAGCTGGGATAGAGGATGACTTGAGGTCACAGGTGGTTGTGGTCAGTTCTTCGGTGCAGCCACAGCAGTCTCAGCCGCTTTCTGTTCCTAGCAAGGGCGGCAAGCCTGCGCAAGGGCAGAAGCGGAAGTTTGATGTCATGCAGAGATCGAGGCACGGGGGTGCGAGATGCTTTGGGTGTGGTAGCAGGGACCACAAGGTGACTAGCTGTCCACAGAGAGGTGAGCAGCGGGCAGTGACAGAGCAGCCGGCAGTGACGGAACCGCGGACAGATACTCGAGTGTGTTACTACTGCAGAGAGACGGGACATATCAAGCCTCGTTGTCCCAAGTTGCAGCAGAGGGCAGTAGCAGTGTTGCAGGCTGGGGCTCAGCCAGGGATGCAGCAGGTTGTGCAGCACGGTGTGCAGCCGGTGGGTTGGATCGAGCCGACGTCGCAGGTGTACTCGACTCAGGAGCCCGGTGACACTAGTGCAGGAGCGATCACAGGTATAACTTCTGAGATTCGAACTTAGTCAATTCAATAGTTCAGATTATATTTGTTTTTGCTTGTGGTCAAGTGTTAGTTGGTTCTCCAAGGTCGACTTGGCATCAGGATATCATCAGATTCCTATTCATGAGGCAGATGTGAGGAAGACAGCCTTCAGGACGAGGTACAGGCACTACGAGTTTGTGGTGATGCCGTTTGGGTTGACAAATGCGCAAGCTGCGTTTATGAGATTGATGAACAGCGTGTTCCAGGAGTTTCTGGACGTGTCAGTCATCATTTTCATCGACGACATCCTGGTATATTCTAAGAGTCCTGAGGAGCATGCAGTACATTTGAGAGCAGTGTTGGAGAAGCTGCGGGAGCAGAAGTTGTTTGCTAAGCTGATTAAGTGCAGTTTTTGGCAGCGTGATATGGGGTTCTTAGGACACATTGTTTCTGCAGAGGGAGTTTCAGTGGATCCAGAGAAGATTCAGTCCATCAGGGAGTGGCCGAGGCCGCAGAGTGCCACTGAGATTCGGAGTTTCCTGGGGTTAGCAGGTTACTACAGGAGGTTTGTTCGGGGTTTTGCGAGTATGGCACAGCCGATGACTAAGCTTACAGGGAAGGATGTTCCATTTGTATGGTCACCGGAGTATGAGGCGAGTTTTGCAAGTCTCAAGCAGATGTTGACTACCACGCCGGTGTTAGCACTGCCTGAGCAGGACGAGCCTTATGTTATGGGGTTGGGTTGTGTACTTATGCAGCAGGGGAAGGTTATAGCCTATGCTTCGCGGTAGTTGCGGAAGCATGAAGCTAATTACCCTACTCATGATTTAGAGATGGCAGCAGTGATCTTTGCTCTTAAGATTTGGAGATCCTATCTGTATGGTGGGAAGGTACAGGTATTTACAGATCAAAAGAGTCTGAAGTACATTTTTACTCAGCCTGAGTTGAATTTGAGGCAGAGGCGTTGGATGGAGTTAGTAGCAGATTATGATTTGGACATAGCTTACCATCCTGGTAAAGCTAACCTGGTTGCAGATGCCTTGAGTCGGAAGCGGGTGGCTTCGGCTCAGGAGCAGGATATGGAGGCATTGGTAGGTGAGATTAGTGCATTGAGTTTGTGTGCTATCTCACAGGAACCTTTGGGTTTGGAGGCAGCTGATAGAGCGGATTTGTTGAGCAGAGTGAGGTTAGCTCAGGAGAGCGATGAGGGGCTGGTGAATGCCTCTAAGGCTGCGGGTGCAGAGTATCAGGTTTCTGCTAATGGTACTATCCTTGTGCATGGTCGGATCTGTGTGCCCAAGGGTGAGGATTTGAGGCAGGAGATACTGAGAGAGGCTCATTCGAGCAAGTTCTCTATTCATCCAGGGACGACCAAGATGTACCTTAACCTCAAGCGGTATTATCACTGGGTCGGGATGAAGAAGGACGTAGCCGACTGGGTGGCGAAGTGTGATACTTGCCAGCTGGTGAAAGCGGAGCATCAGGTTCCTGGTGGGTTACTTCAGAGTTTGCCCATTCCTGAGTGTAAGTGGGATTTGATCACGATGGACTTCGTGGTGGGTTTGCCTGTGTCGAGGACGTTTGATGCTATTTGGGTCATTGTGGACCGTTTGACTAAGTCTGCACATTTTCTGGCCATCAAGAAAACTGATGGAGCAGCGGTTTTGGCCAAGAAGTACGTGAGAGAGATAGTCAGATTGCACGGTGTGCCTGCTAGTATTGTGTATGATAGAGATTCCAAGTTCACTTCGGTGTTCTGGAGGGCATTTCAGGCGGAGATGGGCACGAAGGTGCATATGAGTACAGCCTATCATCCTCAGACGGACGGTCAGTCAGAGAGGACGATCCAGATTTTGGAGGATTTATTGAGGATGTGTGTGCTGGATTGGGGTGGTCATTGGGCAGATCATTTGAGTTTGGTGGAGTTTGCTTATAACAACAACTACCAGGCTAGTATTGGGATGGCTCCTTATGAGGCCTTATATGGGAGGCCGTGTCGTACACCATTATGTTGGACTCAGGTGGGGGAGAGGAGCATATTTGGTGCAGATTTTGTTCAGGAAACCTCGGAGAAGATTCGGGTTTTGAGGCTGAACATGAAGGAGGCTCAGGATCGGCAGAAGAGCTATGCTGATAAGAGGAGAAAGGATCTTGAGTTTCAGGTTGGTGATAGAGTGTACCTCAAGATGGCCATGTTGCGGGGTCCGAACAGGTCATTGACAGAGACTAAATTGAGTCCGAGGTACATGGGTCCGTTCAGAGTGGTTGAGCAGGTGGGACCAGTGGCATATAGGCTGGAGTTGCCTGAGGTTATGCGTGCGTTCCACAAAGTATTTCATGTGTCGATGCTGAGGAAGTGTCTTCATGAGGGTGATCAGTTGTTGGCTAAGATTCCTGAGGATCTTCAGCCTAACATAACTTTAGAGGCGAGGCCATTGAGGGTGCTCGAGAGGAGAGTCAAGGAACTTCGGAAGAAGAAGATTCCTTTGATGAGAGTCCTGTGGGACTGTGATGGAGTAGAGGAGCAGACTTGGGAGCCCGAAGCGAGGATGAAGGCAAGGTTTAAGAAGTGGTTTGAGAAGCAGACCGCGACTTGAGCTTGTCTAGCCGGGTCCGAGTGGTAGTCCGTGGCTGGAGCGGGTACGGAGTATTCCAGCCCATCTCTCTTGATATTTGGTCGCTTAGGGGTGGTTGGTTGTGCGACTAAGTATCAGGATGAGGTGGTGCTCGGGATGCGGGTTGATGGCTCCGGTTGTTGTATTTTTGTTTCCCTGATGTATTATCGTTGAGTTTGTAACGATTATGACATTTTTGAGATTAATAAGATGAGTATTTTTCTTTATGTTTGACTGTTAATGTCATGGGAAAAGAGAAATAGTCAGGGTTTCTATTTTTGGAAGTTTCCATAAATAGAAAGTTTCCACAAAAGGAAGGTTTCCAGAATTAGAAAGTTTCTAAAAAGGGAAGTTTTGTGGAAATGTCGAGGTAGATCTAGCCGGGAGATACTCGTTGGCATCAGTATTTGTTTTTGCTCAAGGCCGTGTGGGCCCAACTCACGTGATACCGATAGCTCGATGGACTTTGTGGCCAGAGAGTGGGAGTGGTATGTTGCTTCGGATGACGATCCGAGTGCGCGCTTGAGGGTGACGACCCAAGAGCGGGATATGTGAGGCTCCCTGGATACCGTAGCTCTGAGCCAAGGCTCGGCAGTGAGCCGGTATGTGTCGAGGGTTGCGACCCGAGAGCGGGGGGAGTGTGTGTGTGAGTGACTTCCTGGATGTCGTAGCTTAAGGCGGTTGGCCTGATAGCGAGCCGACATGATTCGTTGGTTGCGACCACGGATGGGGGAAGCACTGAGTTGAGAGCAAATAGTGTTTATGATGCGAGTATATTGGCTAGAGGGAGACCTTGAGGGTTAGTCGGAGGTGTGCGGGCTGTTGCGACAGTGGCACGGGAAACCTTGGCTGATGGTGTTTGGTCCGGTCTAGGGACGTGCGGGCCGTGTTGACGGTGGCACGGAGGTCCTTGGAGGATGGACGGTACTGCGGGATTTGGGGACGAATCCTTATTGGTGGGGGAGAATTGTAACATCCGCGAACTGGAATTCCGGTTTAGGATGTGCATCGATCGATGCAATAGGAGCATCGGTCGATGCAGGTTCAATTCTGTGCGTTTTGATTTAAGTCAAACGCTGCGTTTTGGACAAAGGGGAAAAGAAAACCCTTAAGTCGTGTTTTGGTTTCATTCGAGGGTTTTGGGCCGTTTTTGAGAGAAAGCAAAAGAGAGAAAAGTGTTCTTGGTGTTCTTGAAGATTTGGGACGTTCCTGTAGAGATCTGTAGCTGGGATCGTTGTAGGAGCTTCCTAGAAGCGTTTTTTTGCTTGTTGGTGGTTTAGATTCGTCTTGGCACAGGTAAGTGCATGACCATGGCTTATCTAAGCTAGAGGAACCTTTAACTTGCTTGTTTGGTGTTGTTAGATGTGTTAGATCGTAGTTAAGGACGTTAGGAAGCTTCTTGTGGCTTGGGAATGAGTTTCTGTGGTTGTAGGAACGAGATCCGGCGAGAAGCTTCGGGAAAATCACGGTGCTCGACGTTGCGTCAATCGATGCATTGCTTGCGTCGGTCGATGCAAGTGCGAGGACGGCGCGATAAACTTTAGGGTTTTCGTGTTGCGTCGAGCATGCGTTGGTCGATGCAGACTGGGTATTGGTCGATGCAAGTTGCACTTGCATCGGTCGATGCAGCTTCTACGTCGATCGATGCTTCCTCAGTTGGCATCGGTCGATGCATGTTGGCATCGGTCGATGCCGAGTCCTGGTTCGTTGATCGTTGTGTGTTGATTGTTGTGTGTGGTTATTGGATACTCTATTGCTTGTGTGTATAGCCCAGTAGATGGGAGGATTGCCTTACTGAGTGTTTGTAAAATACTCATGCATTGCAATATGTGTTTGTGGTGCAGGTAAAGGCAAAGTGTGATCGTGGAATCAAGGCGATGATGAAGGGATGTTCTAGAGGCTTGATAGATTGTGGTCTAGCTATTGACTATTGTTAGGTTGCTAGATTAAGTCAATGGAACATTGTAGGATGTTAGTTGTTGGTTATTCCTTTATTTGGATTATGGTATTGGTTATTGGTTTGATTGATGGAATTCTTTTGGTTTAAGGGAAACTGTTTTTTTTTGGTTATCCGCGGTTATTGATTGTTGGTAGGATGTTAGTGGGTATGGGACCACTAGTAATTAGGGTATAAAAAAAAAAAAAAAAAAAAAAAAAAAAAAAAAAAAAGGGAAGGGTTGTTTCAGGCTCATACAAGTTTACCTAAAAAGATTATACAAGATAATTTTTGATTAGTGAAAACATATATAATAAAGAAGTTGCTAAGAGAATGTTAATCATGTTATGAGAAGACTAACCTTGTTGCAAAAGAATCTTAATGCTATGGATTCTACAAACGACAATGGTAGCTCTGCTATCACCACCATTTGGTTAAGTGCTTCTCTGAAAACAGCTCAGGCACTCTTGCACTCTGTAGGTTTCCTTCTTGATTAATAACTTGCTGTCCTTGTGTAGCATCTTGACCTTCTTCCCACGCCTTGAATGCCTTACATATATTGTTATGATTCCACAAGTTTTTTGTCCCTGACTTTGTAGCACATCCTAACTCCTTACCACAATAGTTGCAGGTACATCTGTCTCGGCTTCCAAGTACTCTTGTGAAGTGGCACCATACACCGGATCTTGGCGTAAGTATCCTTGGAGTCTTATTTTGCTCAGCAGCAGTTCCTCCACCACCTGATTGACCATGAGTTTGTTTTCTTTTACCCCTTAAATTAGATTCTGGTGTCTGATATTCTTCTTCCTCTTCATGTTCATATCTCTCTCTGTCTCTGTTATCATGAGTTGGAGATGACGAATCCATCTGTAAATAGAGAAATACTATAAGTTGGAGATGATGAATCCTATAAACTGAATCAATGATAAGTCGAAAAGTTAATAAGGAACAGAGATATCAAAACCAACGAACATCATCAACAATCAACGATCATCATCAACAATCATCAACGGTCATCATCAACAATCATCAACGAACAGAGATATCAGACAAGCAAGAACATCATCAACGAACATCATCAACAATCATCATCAAAACTCAGTAAAAACAGCGATATTGAAATCAATGAACAGAGATATCAGACAAGAACATCATCAAAACTCAGCAAAAACAGAGATATCGAAAATAAAACCAACATGCAAACATACAAACACTCAAACATCTGCAATTGATTCCGTCTCAATCCTGCTCTGTCTAATACTCTTACGTGTGTATCCGTTCAGGTCAAAGTTTCAAGAGGACAACTAAAAATAGGAAAAGATGTACCTGTGATGGCCTCCGTGAAGTCGCAGAGGGAGGGTTTCGGATCAAAGTTTCTAGATTTTCCAGCTTGAATAATTGGGGATTTTACACCTTTATCTAGATTTTATCTCGCTTTTGTCTCGATTTTGAAAATAAGAAGCCGAACAGGCTATCAAAGGTTAGTAATAAAATTAGGGATTGTATATTGTATAGATAGATGTATATTGTATAGATAGGTTAGATTGGTTACCCGAACCCGATCGGATATCCGAACCTTGTGAGAACTAAACCCGATCGGATATTAGCCACCATCCCTACCCGAACCAAACTACCTACTTTGGGTCGGGTTCGGGTTTCGGATCCGGTTAATTTGCCCAGGCCTAGTTCTTTGGTTTACCAAAACAGAGCTTCAAAATATCTTTCTCTTTTCAACTTCAGATTGAACCCAGATTTAGATTCTTTAGTCAATTGTATATCTTTCACACTTCTTCAAATATCATAATCTGCGAATAAAGTTACTTAATTTCGATTATTTTAATGTTTTGGATTGTTATATTTTAATGTTAGTCATTGAATTGGAGTTTCAAACATTCAGCTTAAGATTTAGTCTTCACTTATGTTTAACTAAACAAACTTATTATATTGTGTATTGTGTAATGCTTATTATATTGGTCTCACAAAATGCTATCGACATTGCTATTTTACCATGCATTGGATCATGCTTTAAAAGAGATAATTTGAATATGCCGTGTTTGTGTAAACTTGGGATAACTTGCAAAAGGATAAGGGGCATGTACTTTTGTTGACCTTTACAAGGTCTGTCCTAAATCAATGCACACTTCCATTATCTCTATTTGAAATAGACCTGCAAATATGTTTGGCCAACTCTGCTAATTTCATATATAGAGAAGCCTTTGATTACTCAGACTTTGCTTGCTACCATTTTACAATATATTCATAAGATGTGTATTAATCTCTCCCATCATGAATCACAAATTAGAAATACAAAGATGATGCCAAAAAGAACTCCACTTGTATGTTTAGTACTTTAGTTGTCTACCAAAGTGTCTTCCAAAAGGCACCACCAGCCAAGTGAGGAAAGCAAACCTTGGTGTTGCTTGAGAAAACCAAATTACTCGAGACTCCTCCATTACTGAATGTGTTTCATGGATTTGCAACCAGGTGTCCTTCGTTTGAAAATTCTTATGATAAGTGTTACCTTTCCGTTTCCACAGAGAAACATCTTGTCGATCATGATCACAGACAAGTTGTTTCTTGTGGAGTTCATCTTCAACTAAGGTAAGGAACTCAGTCCGACTTCGTCGTCGACGAGTCTGGTCCATTGCTACAATACTCGACACTGGTTTTCCCAGAGACAAGCAACCACGGTCCCCTACTTTTTCGTATAGACGACCCAGAGGGCTCCAGTCATCAAACCAGAATGAAGTAGACTCACCGTTGTAAACCTCTATGCGGTGAAACTGTTTTGCTACGTCCCTGTACTTCAGAAGCTTCTTCCATATCCAGGAACCAGCAGCGGCAGTATCCTTTTCTGACCAGAAAGAACCACTACGGATGAGGTAACGGTAGATCCAGTTAACCCACAGTGAACTCTTGGCAGAGAGAATTCTCCAAATCAGCTTCAGGACACTCACATTATTAGCCTCACGTAAAGAACGAAGCCCCAATCTACCCTCAGACTTAGGGAGACAGACCTCTGTCCATGCTACCTTAGTCTTCTTAGCATTTAAAGATGGGCCAGACCACAGGAACGCGGAGCACAATTGATCAATTTCGCGGATGCAAGCTTTTGGGAGTCTAAAAAGCAGATATCCAGAAGTTTGTAATGTTGAAGATAACCGATCGGAGAAGCTGAAGACGGCCAGCAAACGAGAGTGTTCTAGCAGTCCATGAGCTTATCTTCGACCGTATTTGTTCTAGCAGAGGGTGATAGTCTGCAGAGGACATGCGTTTGGGGAGGAGTGGGAGACCAAGGTAACGAACCGGTAGAGAGCCCGAAGCAAAAGGGAATTGCTGAAGGATCTCACTCTTCTGTTCAGTGGAGACACCAGCCATATATAATGTTGATTTCTCCAGACTAATATTCAGTCTTGAATGGATTGCGAAGTCATCAAAAACACGTAATGCACCTTGAATAGATTTCTTGTCTCCATCGACAAAGACCATCAGGTCGTCAGCGAAGCATAAATGAGTTAATTGCAAATGTTTACAATATAGTCAGACTTTGCTTGCTACCATTTTACAATATAGTCTTAAGATGTGTATTAATCTCTCCCATCATGAATCAAAAATTAGAAATACAAAGATGATGCCAAATAGAACTCCACTTGTACACCACAGTCCATATATATATGCATTTGAAACTAGGATTTACCCGTGGTACACCACGGTCCATTTCTTTTATTTTTTTTGTTTGTTTTATAAATCAATAACCCGGTGCATTCTGAAGAAATTAATTCGAAGAATTTATATCCGAATATACTTGTTTGGTTACAAAAATCCTAAAACAATTTTTAAAATATATATCTGTTTATAAAAATTCAAATCACATCATATGCTGAAGAAAAACTAAAATTTTATTAACTTTATGTATTAAATAGTAATTCAAATAATTAAATATAAGATTAAATAAAAGTGAAAGGAAAATTATATTTTAATCTAACATATTGCTTTAAATTAGGTAGATAGATTTTTGGAAATTCGAAATTAATATTATCAAATAAGAAAATGATTGTGTTTGATTGCAAATATTGTAAAGAATTTAGTTGGAACTTGTTTGGATACAAATATAAAAAAAGATAGCATAAAAATGTAATAAAAAAATGTTAAGATAGATTGAAACTTTGGCTCTAATTGGGAGAGACTTTTAAGACTTTAAAATTAATTTAAAGTCTTAAAAGCCAAAATTTTACCAATCATGCTTTTACTGCTTAATTATTTTTAAAAGTCTTAAAAGTCTAACTGTCCACTATTTTAGTTTGTACGTACAAATTTTTAAAGTCACAAATGTGAGGCTTTTTTGGCTGTAAAAAAATAAATAATAATAAAACTGTATTTATTTTCTGGTTCTTATTATCCATGATGATTAAAACATTCATTTTCAATCTATGTATAATTTATCACAAATATATTATAATTCATTAAAAATCGATTTTTTATTTCTGTTATTTTGAGATCCATTTTTCAAAATTATTTTTGCATCAAAAACCATTATAATACATAATCAATTATGTCATATCTTTATATTTTTTTAATTTGTTGAAAATATTTATCTATTCATTTCTTATGAGTTTTTGTATTTTAATTTTCAATTTTTTTTTAAATAAAATTCATTATGTTGCCACATAAATTTATTCTTAGCATCTTTATATTTATAAAAGACATACAATAAAAACAATAACCGTTAAAGTTTTAACAGTTAAAGTTTCTACGGCAAAGTTCAAAGCATCTAAAGCCACAAGTAACGGCCGTTACCAATCAGGACCTTTGTCATTTGGTCAGATTCAGATCATTGCTGTCACACCCCAATATTAGAATGTGGGCCATTTTGAAATTGCAGCCCATTAGGTCCAATTGCCTTCAAAAGAACAAAAGAGAGTTTTGCGTTTTGCCTTATATGCTCGTGTACATGTAAAATACACGTATGGCGCCGTCTTTGTTTCTGGCGAGAGAAGAGAGTTGGGAAACCCCGTCAGAGCTCACCATCATTATCGTTGGCTTGTTGTTGTTGGTATCGTTGTTGTTGTCGTTGTTGTCTTGCTCTCATCCCAAGCTACGCCACCGCCGTTGTAGCTTTTCTTCTCGATCGACTTCCTTAGGAGAAAAGAGATAAGCGGCCATGAGAGAACTTCTGATCAAGAAGGAGAGAAAGGGAGGAGAGGGAAAGGAGAAGCAGGAGAGGATAATGTACTCGGGAACAAGGACAGTCGTTCGACGATCACCGTCTGTCACCACTGCTGGTTAGTCCGCCACCGTATGTCACCGGAGATGTCAGGTGTTGTCACCGGAACAGTCGTGGTCCATTGGAGATATCTTTAAGGGTAAGGAAACCCTATTTTCTTATGTAGCTTGCACAAGAAGTTACTGACCTTGTCTTATGATTTGTTGTTGTTGTTTCATTGTTGAGCTATGAGAACCTAACCGCTGAAGCTTGAATGGCCGTGTCGATGTCAAGCCGCCGGTCAGATCTGTCGAGAGTAATTGCCGAGAAAGGTAATCGGCTGCACCTTATCTCGTGTCGTTCGTTAGTTAATGTTGTGTGATGTTGATTATTAAACCAAAGCTTAAACCAATCTAAACCAGAATTGTGTAGTAGAGTCCAGAACCGAAATTAATTATTGGGACTGTTTGTTGACTTGTCTTGCGTTGTTGTTCACGTGTGTAGTCGATGGTGGAGGAGTATGAATATTCTGGTCTGGTTTAGGGATTTCTGTTAAACCGAGAGCTGGGATGGTGGATTGATTTGTGTACTGGTGGTTAATATTAAATAGTTAGAATTGGTTTAGTTTAATTATTAAATCATTCTAATTAATTTAATTGGGGGAATACCAAATCAGTTTACCAAGACTTAGAAGGTGGTTTGGATATTAGATTATATCATGGATTATTATTTGAGAATAATCTTTCATCTGTTGCAGGCCAAAATTGTTGTTGAAGTGGGTCTTCTTTTGATGCTAGTTCAAAATATTCAATCAAATTGTTAAGGTGAGGGTGGTATTTGCGGATATGCAATAACCTCTTTCCTTATATACTTTTCGATAGTTGCTAAGTATAAACTCAAGAATTGTTTGTTAATTGAATGTGTTTGCGTGGATTTGTGTGCAAGGTAAAGTAGGTTCTTAGTAACATGATATATATGAAGCACATTAGCTACATGATATGATGTTATGAATTAACGTATATATTTTATTATAATTATAATTATGAACATACATGAGATGAGAAGGAGAAAAGAAAATATACTTAAGGATGTTGGACTGTAATGAACCGACAGGTTCATTGCATGTCATAAACCGCTGACGAGCAGTACGGAAAGAATCGAGCTATGGGCCGTGGTCTTCCAGGAATGGGGTTTGTAAGCCAGAAAAATTGATAATGGCCAAACCTATAAGGAAAGTAAAACTTATTAAGTAATGTAAATAAACAGAAATGTTTGCATGTGGTAGTTGCCACAGAAGTGCATAAAATAAGATGAAAGTTACTGAGGAGAATTAAGTTGTTTGCTAGATAAACATTCCGAATCTATGCTAAGTAATAGTTGTTGACTATATTTGGAATATGATTATTGTATGTCCAGTGGGCAGAGTTTGATCTCCTCACTGAGTAAACTTGTTTACTCACCCCCTTCTTTCCCTTTTCCCCAGGTTAGTAAGTTCAAGAGTTGTAGTTTGGAGTTTGTTCGTTGGTGAATTTTAAAGAAAGAAACATTTTTGGCCATACCGGATAGATTACATGTTGTTCCATCTTTTGCGACGGTACGGGTGTTACAATTGCATTAACCTGTGATTTGTTCCATTCCACCAATTTTTACATTGCAATGATAGTGTTTTGTTTTCTGTTTTAATAAAGGGATGATGATGTGTATAAACCCACTTTTCCTTCTTTTTGTGTTACAAATCTCTAAGAATCACAACCATAAATCTCAACAAATCACAAGCTAATTTTGTTTTCCTTAAAAATAACAAATAGAAAATTCCACCAAATAATTTTAAAACTCACTTATATCTCTCAAAATCTAAAATTTCCTAAATATCACAAAATCCTCTCAAATCTTGTTTCAATACCTCCTCTTAAATGTATTGACGGAAATTACTCAGCCTAAGAAGATATTTTGGTTGACAAATAATTATGCCTCCTTTGACTTGTGAAAGTTTGCGTTAAAGATGACATTAAATCTCGTTAATGTATTGATGGAAATTACTTAATATAGAGAGACTTTGTTTGACATGTATGTACGTTTCAAAATTAATTACAAGAAAGAAACCATACATTTTAGTCAAATGTACAAGATTGTTAAGGATACGCAGTTACATGTATAGAAAGATATTATATTTATAGGGAGAATGTGATTATATGCCAAATGAACTCTTCAAACTTTTTCTCCAATTACTATAACAAACCTTTCATAATAATTAGCTCCTTTCTCTATATATAAGAAAAAACTAACTATCTCATTTCTCTATTTAGCAGGTTGATGAAAATGAAACTGGGGTGTCCACTTCCAGTAATGTGGATAACTTTCTCTATTCTATGTTGTAGTATTTTGATGAGTCAAGGTCATCGCCATGACATTGTAGAAGCAGCGGAGAAAATAAAAAGTTTTGAAGATTTTGAAATAGAGCAAAAACTAAAGCATATCAACAAACCTGCTGTCAAAATTATAAAGGTTTATCTTCTCACCATATTTTAAAACAATAATTGTAGGTCTTTATTATATATGAACATTAAAATCACTATCCTAAGTATTCTTGGATCTATATAATATAAACATAATCACTATCTTATTTATGAATCCACAGTCTATTTCTGGTCAACGGTATGGATGCGTGGACTTTTACAAACAACCAGGATTTGACCAATCATCCATGAAGAACCACACATTTCACTACAAGGTATGTTTCTCTAATAATATGAATTTCAACCAGGATCTCAATGGTAATTAAGAAATTGGCATGGCAATGATATGACCTATTTTTCTGAATAATCTTTACTGTGACGAAATTAAGAAACTTTTTGTGTAATTAATATACGAAAAACAGTTGGGTTTTGTCCTAATCTAATATTGGTTCAACTAATTTATTAACTGATATTGGATATTGGATTTTGATGTGCAGATGCGTATGATATCACACCCTAAAGGATCAAAACTAAAACGAGAGACAATACTTCGTAACAATACATATGGTCACTTATGGGAAAATGGCGTAGGTTGCCCTATTGGTACGGTTCCCATACATCAAGTCACCAAAGACGATCTTTTAAGAATGAAATCATTTGATGACGAGAATTATAATCCGCAAAGTTCGTGGAAAAGTACCAATCAACCTACGCTTTCCAACGAAGGTCATCACGTAAGTGCTTTCTTTAAGTTTTTATTTTATGAGTAAGAAATGTCAAACATAATAGAACCTCGTAATAATAAGACCGATGGTATAGTTGAAACGACAAATGAATATGTTTGCACATAATGATTAATTAAAATATGACTATAAAATATTCCTTTTAAGTAGATATATAGATTACAATTATGTAAGTGGTTAGGTTTAAAACACGTATTTACCTTATTGCCAACAGTGGATGTTTTGATTTATATTTCGTGAATAGTAATCCCCTATATAATAAAAGCAAAGTACACAACTTTTTTTGTAGACTATATAATTTTTATAAGTTGGTTACAAAATAGGTTATACATTAAATATAAGTTGGTTACAAAAGAAGATTAGATATTAATTTACTTAATATGTGGGCTATAAAAATACACTTAAGAATATCCCAAAGAATCTTTTAAAAAGAATATTCCAATGATTTATACAAATTCCAAAATAAATATTTAGTATTCCATAAATTTTATAAAATATATACTATTAGGCATCCTATATAATAGAAGTACACAAACTGTAGACTATATAATGTACAATTATAAATTAAATATGTTGGTTACAAAGAAGATTATAGATTAATTTAGTCAATATGTGGGCTATAAGAATACACTTAAGAATATCCCAAAGAATCTTTTTAAAAAGAATATTTCAATAATTTATACAATTTCCAAAATAAATCTTTAGAATTCCATAAATTTTACAAAATATATACTGTTAGGTATAAAAATATATTGTTAAGCGTGAAAAGGAATAAATTCTTGGCAATTTAACACATTTAATCGTGATTTCCGAGATCTTATTATGCAGTTGAAAATCAAATCTTACCTAATCATGAGTCATATTAAATCACTTTCACCAAACATGTTCAAAAAGTTAAAATAAAAATACACAACAAACATAACCATTTCTCATAAATAAAATTACAAAATTAGCAATATAAAACTTACAAAATAAGTATTTTTTTCAAACCATCAAATTTAGCATATGATTTTATTGCATAATGTTTTATCCAGAAAAACTTTTTAAAACAATCATATAAATTACATTTTATTCTATATAATATATATGTGAGTCTTAATCTAGTACATACATATGGCCGATGACATCAAAAACAAAAGTAATTTTTATATCCTAAGAAAAAACATGAGTAATTGTACATTGTAATTGAATTTCTAATATTATCTATAGTGTGATACATTTATACTTGAATATAGCAAAATAGTGGTTTCTATTAACTTTAATTATGAGATTGATACTATCCGATCACATTACAATTATGCCATATCACAATGTCAGTTTTCTCAATCATTATTTTCAGTACTATTCTGTGGTGCGGACTAAAGGAAAACCAAGGATTTACAATGGTGCATCTATGAATATGCATAGAGGCACTTGTCTGGCTGGACCTATGCAATTCACCTCTGGTCGGATGACCTTTCAAATCGGAAATGAGTTCATTCAAGTTGGTCGGATCGTAAGTAGATTTATTTAGATCTGCTTTTTATATCCTTTTCTATTATCAAAATACATGATTCTTATTGTCTATTCATTTTTAGTCACACCCACAATTATACAAAGACGCTTGGATTCGGCTGTTTGTATTTACAAATGTGAGCAGCTATCTTATTTTGTTTTTTCCATACCATATATAAATAAATGATTAATAGTCACATGTTATATGGTTTAATACAGGCGGGAGGACGTCCATGTTTTAATAACTTCTGTCCGGACGGATCCGGGATGATACTAGTCAGCCAAGATTTTGCTCCTGGTCTAGTTCTCCATGAGAGAGATTATGACATCGCCATACAGAAGGTCACTTTTTTCGTGCTCATTTTTTTCCCCAACTATTAAAGTCATAAATTCGATCATACTAGCTAGGGGGTACGGATAGTAACATGTAAATTAACGGATTTTATCTATAAATTAAGAATTTGTTATAAGTTTGGTTTTGTTGAGTACAGGACAAAGCCAACGGGAATTGGTGGCTGCTGATGGGGCCCTCATGGCAAGAAATTGGGTTCTGGCCAGCAAGCAGATTCAAAGAAAGTCATGGTACAGGTATAGAATGGGGTGGTGAAGTCTATAGCCCGTCACTTCCAAGTCCTCCAATGGGAAATGGTGATCTACAGTTGACTCCCGAGAAGGACGCGTATATGCGCCTAATCACGATTGTGGATGAAAATTATAATACCGACAAAAGGGTGGGGAACACAGAAGCGTTTTCAAACAACAATCATTGTTATCCAGTGCTCGACGTAAAGGACTCGTCTTGGATACATGTAGGTCATTTTGTTCTTTACGGAGGCCGTGCGTGTAATAAAGTTTGATAAAGTTCCAAAACTGTAACTTCTTAACATGTTGAAAGATACCAATTGAGAATAAATATTCTTAATATGACTAGATGAGTTTACTTTTTATTTTACTTCTGGTTAGAAAGGGGAATAAGAAGACCTATTTATATGTTCCAAAACTTTCAATGTTGACTCAAATACTGTTGTTATTCACGAGACTAGATGTAGAAATTCTAATAAACACTGGATCAACCATTTGATTAAGGAACTTCCAAATAAAATAACATAAATTAGGTAAACTCACACTATGTGCGGGATAAATTGATTTAAAGAAAATTATTATAAATATAATTATTATTTTAGAACCAATATTTGTTTGTGTCAAACATAATATGTAACTAAAGTTTTTTATTTATTTATTCAAAGCTGCGTTTTTTCGTGTAAAAAATATGTTTCACCCGTGTAATATTTGAATGTGGAAGATAAAATGTTACTATTTATTGTAACATGTCTTTGTGTGGTTTAAAAATCAAATTCCTATCTTTTATGTTTTATTATGTAATCATAATAATTTTGCATGTTTCTTATGTAACCATAACAACATATACTAAATTACTCGGTAGTTTAATTAGTTAATTTTATTATATGTTAGTAACAATCATATTCTAAACTAAATTTTCTGAAGATAATCTAATTTATTGAATTAATATTTGTGATTAGGCTATTTAAATATTTTGAGTTAGTCGGTTTGTTAATATTTTCTATAAATAACGGATTATTACCAAAAACCATTATGAAAAAATTAATGAAATTTCAAAATCAATTTATTCGTGTAATAATACATTTCACCCGTGAATTATGTGAACGTGGCAAAGAAAATATTTATAAAATGTTACAATTTATGGAAATATATATTTTTTGTGTGCTTGAAAAATCAAAATTTTTTGGGTACTAAATTTATTTATAATGATAAGAGTTATTGTTTCATTCCTTTTTAATAGCACATTGATTAATGTACAATTAAAACGTATATTTCTATTTGGTTATCAATATTTCCATTTTTAACGAATAATCACACTAAATTTGAGATTAATTAGTTTACATACTTAGATATTTATAAATAATCACACATCATAATATCCCCTAATTTTTTGTCATTTTTATATTTATTTATGAATATATATAAATCTATATTTATTGGGAATTAAGTTTCCTTTAATGAGTTGGAGATAATTCATGGGCAATATATTTCTTTTTATAATCAATTATAATAACTATTGAAAGCTTGTTATTTAAATTATTATGGTAATAATACTAACATAAAAATTAATATTTTTATATGATTTTATTAATAAGTTATATGTTTAATAAGTTATATGTTCTTTATTTTTATTAACTTTATATGTTTTATAGCCTTTTTAGAATATTTTACTTATATTAATTTTAAGAAATCAATATTTTATATATTTCTTAAAATAATATAACTTTGAATTTTTTTATCAACAATATAACTTTGACTTGTATATTTATAAGTAAATTTAGTGAAATATTAACTTAAAATAGTATGTAATTATTTTATTAGTTTTAATATGTGACTAGGGGATACCCCGTGCTACAGCACAAGTGTATATTTTTGTTAGTAATTTGTTTTTGTAATTTTACCTTTTCTTGATTTATGTACTTAAACTTATTTTCTAAGTTTATATAGTTTTAATTTGGATATAAAAAACATAGTATGTCGGTACTTTGCATAATATAGCTTCTTACGAAAACAGAGATACCGCAATATTGAATAGTAGCTATGTAAGAGGATATGACTTTGGAGTTTAGCTTCAATTCGTTTTCCCTAAAATAAAAAAAAAAAAATAAAAAAAATTGAGGTTTAAATTATAAGAAGATGATGGATATAATGTATTTTTAAAACATATACATAGAGGTTTTAATAAATATAAATGGGTTTTTACCTTCTCATCAACCAAGATCAAACATATGTAGGTGAGCAAATAGAGAAGATGATTTACTCTTGGCAATGAATAGAGATATACAATATCATATATCCCTATATATAGTATAAGAAAAACTTTGTGAGCAAGCAAAGCTTCATAGTTTGTTCTAGCAGTTAATGACGATTTAATTTAATTTTTATTGTTCTAGCAGATCAATCTCGATAATTAAGGAAATATCCGAATTTTTGGTAATTGAAATTTATGGTTTTCATTTAAATACCTTAAAGGAAAATGAAATCAGAGTATTTGCCTATAACGAATAATTCTGTTTGGGATCTTAAATAACTAATCTTGAATGAAACTATAGGTTAATTAGATTAAATTTTGTGATTCTCTAATCATTTTTAATAAAAAACCTACCAAAACCAAGTCAAGGTCCATTTTGAGTATAGGGAGTACTTCTGCTTTAATTGTATAGATATTTAAATTTGTGTGAGAATTGATGACATATCTAATTATCATTCAGTTAATTGTTTTTTTTTTTAAATATAGTAGCATATTAATATAATTAAGTAGAAAATTTTTGTTAAATGTGTCTCAAGTTCTCTTGCGGCGACACATCAGTTTTTTCAAGAAAGTATTTTTCTATTAACATATAGGGGATTACAACAATGTTTTTTTTAACAACAACCACAACAATAATATTCTTATTCCATGAATTACAACAATATTTTTATTCCATACAAAATATTTATTTTTCTCCTCGCACAGCAACGACAAGTTTTATTTTTCAAATGCCATGAGACTTTATTTATATAATTATATAATTAATTATCGATTCCAATTGAGCTTTCGAACATTCTTGTGGTCACAGTTCATTTCTAGTACCGCAATTCCCGGAACACATGATCTACGTTTTGTCCCCAGTCTCCATTGTACAACTCCAGGAGCTTCTCTGCAGGCGTAACCCCTGTTTTAACAAGATAATTAGCTTATTTTCAGTTAAGTGAGAAAAAGTATTAACTGTTCTGTCAAGAAAATTAGCAAATTTTAACCACCTCGAGAAACAAAAAATTACCTGTTCTGACCACCTCGGCGACAGCATTCAAGAAACCGGTTTCATTGTACCCTCTACGCTCCAAACCATCCTGAACAATAAAAAAAATAACTTCAGTAAGTATATATTACACATTATAAGGAGAAACCAGACACACATATACCTTTGCTAGCTTTAGGACATCTTCTGCGACATGTTTCAGAGGCTTATCTCTAAACATTGTCTTTAGGCCAGTGATTGGAACCTATGGAAACCAGATGAGAATTGGTATAAAACGATAATATTTCGTTAAATTGGACAAAAAAATAAAGTATTTGCTCACTCTTCAAAGTTTACTTGTGTCCTAAGCATCTCTAATTCTTCAGGAGTCCAATCATCTATCATATTGAGAGTAGTTTGGAGAGAGTCTTCATCATATAGCAAACCCACCTGAGATTTAAATACAATCCAACATAAACCCACGAAACAAGAAATTTTATATATTTGTAAAAAGATAATGTAAATTACCCAAAAAGCTGGTAGGGCACATAACATCCCCAATGGACCTACATCAGCACCTCTCATCTCCAAGTATTTCTTTAACCGGACCTATTAGTGTTATTACAAAACATAATCATAAGAAAAATGATTCTGAACGTAATAAGAAACAAGGAAGTTGAATGGTGTGGTTATGAAACAAAGTAAATAACCTCTGGCCATATTGATCCTATATGAGTTTCCCAGTCTTCAATGGTAGTTTTTCATTAGAGAGATGAGAAATTTTCCCAGTTAAGAAATCCTGGAAAAAGTCAAGAAGTATGTTCAGATCATAACCAGACTAAGAAGATATCAAAGGTTTAAAACTTTATGATTTTTTTCTTATAAAGAAGAAGTAGACCCGAAATGTCATTCCTCTACAGTTGAGATAGTTTTTGTTTCGAATTAAGAACAACATTGGACAATCAAGTGCGTATTCGACATATCGCTCAAACCTATATATTAAAACAATGAAGATTAACCATACGTTTTAGGAAAAAGTTGAATCACAGTTTTAGAAAGAAAAAAAAGCAATTCTATACTAACCCAAATGAGTCATCGAAAACAAAAGGTAGCATCCCTGTGCGGCTCTTATCGCATCCTAAATATATGTGACTGTCAAAGCATGTCAATAGATGAGAAACGTATATTAGGAAAATGAACACGAGAGAGAGAGAGAGAGACAGACAGACAGAGAGAGGGGAATTTGCTTTTACTAAGATACTAACGAGTAACGTAGAAACCAACCTCCTCACGCTTACAAACCCATTTGGTTTTCCATTACTAAAAGGGGAATTTGCGAACATGGCAGTCACGACCTGTTTGATTAGAAATATAACCAAAAAAAGTAAGAAAAATATTTGTATGAGTCCAAATACCACTAGCATTAAAAAATCTAGCATCAAGCATCTCACAGGTTGCAAAGCTAGACTAGCCCGAAACTTTCTGATCATATCGGTTTCTGAGCTATAGTCCAGATTAACCTGAACAGAACACGTTCTCAAAAACACGTCAGGTCCTGATGAGGTAGTTCTGGTTAAGTGGTCTGCTACAATTTTATTCCTTCTCTGCTCATAAAAATAAGACTTTGCGCATGAAAAAAAAAAGCACAATTGCTAGAGTAGGCTACATTAAATAATGAGAACTACTTATATATGTTAGTCAAGGAAGGAACCTTGCGCACAACAGTGACATCCTCGAGACTAGATTTGGGTTCATAGCCCATACCTAAGAAACCAATTTCCATTTCTTCAGCAACATTTTTCACCTGGTTAAGATGTGAATTGAGCTCATCACAGATTTGGTGCAAAGTCTCTAGAGGTAATCCACTTAGCTCTAGTTGGCCTCCATATTCTAGTGTTATGGTTTTCATTCCCTGAAATGTAATAATTAATGCCAAACAAAAAAGCATATGAAATTTGTTATCAGTATTTAGTATTTTAAAAAGAAGAGATCAAGCTAAGAGAGCTAGTTACCTGTTTCAGACCAATGATTCTTTCATCCTCCTTCATCTTATCCCAATCATATCTCTCGGCAATACCATTAAGCAGTGCAGTTATTTGTTCAAATTTTATAGGGCGCAAGGTCTTGACCTCGAAACCAATTTTCTCGTGTTCTGTACCTATTCTGAATACCCAATATTCCAAGAGGTGCAAATAATTTAGTTTGACAAAGCAAAGAGAGGAGATGATGATCATACTTGTACCTCCACATTTCCTTTGGTTTGCAACCAGAAGCAAAATATGCAATCAGATCTTCTTTGGTCAGTGGCTTGGTCGCGGCCACTACAGAAGTTGCGGTTGCGGTGACCATATTTCCCTTGATACGAAGCTAACATAAGTTAAAGCACTCGAGTTTAGCAGAGAAGACGAGAAGAGAGTGAAAGCGCGGTGGTTTAGTTTAGTTCAAATGAATTAAAGTCAAACCAAAGGGAAATAGAGAAACTATTATATAATCATACATTAGTCTTGTATAACTTCAAATAAAGTAACTACAAGTCTACAACGATATATATATCAAGATTTTGAGATAATATCATGAGAATTAATATGGGGGATAAAATAGCAACGAGTCGATTTCTAAATTTTATATTGCATATATATATATATCCAACATATATTTTAAAATGTAAAAAGAAAAACATCCGTTAGAAAATCTGTATAATTGTGGCAGCAACAAGAATGGTTAGTTAGGAAAACTATTCCTCCAATATCTAGTGGAGATGATGTAAAAGAAAAAAGAAGAAAAATGGAGATGATGTATAACGAAATGTCGAAACAACAAGAAAACATAAATGAAGAGCTAAGAAGACGGAAAAAAATCACCTGAAGTTGTCTACTTTAGGGCTGAATAAGAGGACGTAGGCTTAGTGGTGTGGTTGTGTAAGTGTACCTGCGTGCACTTATATATGCTCTGTGTTCATCTAATGTTGATAACCTTTATGATGATTGCCCACAAATCATTAATTAAGACAACACGTGGTTAATAAAAAAGGAAAATAAAATAAATAAAGACACCATTATTATTGATTGGCCTCCGTTAGCATTATTATTATACATAGGCCCGCGTTGATAATGGGGAAACAGTAACAAGTAAACAACACATTACAAAAATTATCAAAATAATTAGTATAATAATAATAAATATGGCTCTGTTTCGATGTCGCATTTAACCGACATGCATCGCTGCTTTAGATCCTTCAAGAGATGGTGTGAATGCTGAGTCATTACAAAATTAAAAATTGAATGTTATGTTCTGAATGTATCCGGACTAAACGAACATAACCAGGAAAGGAGACTATCTACATAATTTAGCTATTTACTAATACTGGTGATATGGGCACCTAATGCCGTATGCCCACCAGTACTGAGCTATATGTATCAAGTATGATATTTAATTCCACTCTACGTTACAGAGAATATGTTTTTATTAGAGACAAACTAAATGTAATAGCTTTGGCAGGACTATCTGAGGTTTAATCAAAATTCAAACACATAATAAAAATATATATAGTATATATATTTTTGATATCGTCTACTATTACATTATATTACATAAATTTGATATAATCCTATATTCCTATTCATGATGATTTTCAGCTAGCTGCAACATACACATTTATAATAAATAGCTTCTATGAACAATATTTACATGATACTCTCCGTAACATTCAAATCCACGATGAACAGATTTTCATAGACAACATGCTCCACGATGGAAAAACTCGATATCCTTGTAATAATACATAGAAACAATAAACTGACGACTATGCCTGAAAAACTTAACTTCGTATAAGTTTTACATCATAACTTGTAAGAAACTGCATTATTTGGTATCCGAATCCCAAATCGGACATAAAAGTTTTAATACACTTGGTCAACCATTTGATCTAAGAAACTTCAAGAATAAATTAAATTAAATCATAACAATGTTTTTTTTTAGAACAGAATACAAGATTAGCTCAATCATAACAAAGTTTATTTAACAACAAGTCAACAATCACAACAATATTTTTATTCCGTGAATTACAACGATATTTTATTCCACCGAAATTACCATTGTCCCCTCACACACACACACCAACGAAAAGTTTTATTTTTCAAATGACAGGAGAATTTATTTATATAATTAGTTATCGACTCCAATTGAGCTTTTGAACGTTCTTTCATCGCAATTGTGGTTATATATAGTTCATTTTCTAGTACTGCAGTTCCCGGAACACATGATCTATGTTTTGTCCCCAGTCTCCATTGTACAATTCCAAGAGCTTCTCTGCAGGCGTAAACCCTGTAGGTTTTCACAAAATAATTAGCTTATTTTCAGTAAATTGAGACAGAGTATTAACTGTTCTTTCAAGAACATTAGCAAATTTGGAGTTGACCGAGAAACAAAAAAAATTACCTGTTCTAACCACCTCGGCCACAGCGTCCAAGTAACCCGTTTCATTGTACCCTCTACGCTCCAAACCATCCTAATAACAACAAAATAACTTCATAACAAAATAAGTATATATTATACTAACATTAAAACCCAAATAAAAAAGGTATATATTACACGTTATAAAGAGAAACCAGACACACATATACCTTTGCGAGCTTCAGGACATCTTCTGCGACATGTTTCAAAGGCTTATCTCTAAACATTGTCTTTAGGCCAGTGATTGGAACCTATAGAAACCGGATGAGAATTGGTATCAAACGTTAATCTTTCGTTAAATTGGACAAAAAAGTAAAGTATTTGCTCTCTTGAAAGTTTACTTGTGTCCTAAGCATCTCTAATTCTTCAAGAGTCCAATCATCTATCATACTGAGAGTAGTTTGGAGAGAATCTTCATCGTATAGCAAACCCACCTGAGATTTAAATACAATCCAAAATAAACCCACGAAACAAGAATGTTTATATTTTTGCAAAAAGATAGTGTAATTACCCAAAAAGCTGGTAGGGCATTTAACATCCCCAATGGACCTCCATCAGCACCTCTCATCTCCAAGTATCTCTTTAACCGGACCTATTAGTGTTATTACAAAACATAATCATAAAAAATGACTCTGGACGTAATAAGAAACAAGGAATTTGAATGGTGCTGTTGAAACAAAGAATCAACCTCTGGCCATATTGTTCCTATATGAGTTTCCCAGTCGTCAATGGTAGGTTGTTCACTAGAGAGATTAGTATTTTTCCCGGACAAGAATTCCTAGAAAAAGTCAAGAAGTATGTTCAGATAATAACCTCACTCAAGAAGATATCAAAGGGTTAACTTTATGATTTTTTCGTAGGAAAAAGAAGTATAGTAGTATACCCGAAATGTCATTCCTCCACAGTTGAGATAGATTTTGTTTCGAATTAAGAACAACATTGGAAGATCAAGTGCGTATTCGACATACCGCTCAAACCTATATATTAACACAATGAAGATTAACCATACGTTTTAGGGAAAAGTTCAATCACAGTTTTAGAAAGAACAAAAACAATTCTATACTCACCCGAATGAGTCATCGAAAACAAAAGGTAGCATCCCTGTGCGGCTCTTATCGGAATCTATATATATGTGACTGTCAATGCATATCAATAGATGAGAAATTTATATCTAAGAAAATGAACACGAGCGAGAGAGACACAGAAAGTGGAATTTGCTTTTAGTAATATACTAACGAGTAATGTAGAAACCAACCTCCTCACGCTTAAAAACCCATTTGGTTTTCCATTACTAAAAGGGGAATTTGCGAACATGGCAGTCACGACCTTTTTGATTAGAAATATAACCCAAAAAAGTAAGAAAAATATTTGTATGAGTCCAAAAACCACTAGCATTAAAAAATATAGCATCAAGCATCTCACAGGTTGCAAAGCTAGACTAGCCCGGAACTTCCCGATCATATCGGTTTCTGAGCTATAGTCCAGATTGACCTGAACAGTACACGTTCTGAAAAACACGTCAGGTCCTGATGAGCTAGATCTGGCTAAGTGGTCTGCTACAAAGTAAAACCTTTGCTGCTCATAAAAAAAAAAAAAAAATACTTTGCGCATTAAAAAAAAAATGCAATTGCTAGTGTGCGCTACATGCATTAAATAATAGTATGAGAACTACTTATATGTTTGTAAAGGAAGGAACCTTGGGCACAACGGGTATATCCTCGAGACTAGTTTTGGGTTCATAGCCAAGTCCTAAGAAACCAATTTCCATTTCTTCAGCAACATTCTTCACCTGGTGAAGATGTGAATTGAGCTCATCACTGATTTGGTGCAAAGTCTCTAGAGGTGCTCCACTTAGCTCTAGTTGGCCTCCATATTCTAGTGATATGCTTTTTATTCCCTGACATGTAATAATCAATGCCAAACAAAATTGCATATGAAATTTGTTATCTGTATTTAGTGTTTTAAAAAGAAGAGATCAAGAGAGTAGTTACCTGTTTCAGACCAATGATTCTTTCATTCTCCATCACCTTATCCCAATCATATCTCTCAGCTATACCGTTAAGGAGTGCAGTTATTTGTTCAAATTCTATAGGGCGCAAGGTCTTAATCTCGAAACCGAATTTCTCGTGTTCTGTACCTATTCTGAATACCCAATATTTCAAAAGATGCAAATAATTAAATTCGATAAAGCAAGAGAAGAGATGATGATCATACTCGTACCTCCACATTTCCTTTGGTTTGCAACCAGAAGCAAAATAGGCAATCAGATCTTCTTTGGTCAGTCGCTTGGTTGCCACTACACAAGATGCAGTTGCAGTGTCCATATTTCCCCTGTTGAGAAGCTACCATAAGTTAAAGTACCGGAGTTTATCACAGAAGAAGAGATTAAGAGCGCCATTAATTGTTTCATATAGTTCAAATGAATGAGTCAAACCAAAGGAAATACAGAATCTATTAGTAAACATGATATCCAGCCCAAAACCAATTAACAATGAGTGTTGGACCCATATACTACTTATATTAGTCCTAAGCCCGGCTCAATTATTTTTTAGACCCTGAGCTAAAAAAATTTTTTTGACCATATTTCTTCATGTAAAAAAATATATCTATATATACATTTGGACCCTAAAATCAAAGGAAAAAAACCCAAAAAATAAATAGACCATGTGCATTTGCACTCCTTACACATGTCTAGAGCCGGGCTTAATTAGTTCCAAATTTTGCCAAGTCTCCATGTGGGACAATTGTAATACACTCCCCTCACATAGATATCCAATCCAAAACTAATTAACAATGAGGAGAAGGGATCCATGTATTATTTATATTAGTCCTAAATTTTGCCAAATCTAGATGTGGGACAACTCTAATAAAATTAATTATATAATTCATACAGTAGCTATATTATATAACTTCAAATATAATAACTACAAGTCTACAACAAGACAAGTTACCAATTAAGAGACGCAATATATATACGGAAATTTTGAGATGATTTCATGATAATTTTGGAGATAAAATAGCAACGGATTGATTTCTAAATTAAATATTAAATATACATCCAACATATATTTTGAAATGTAAAAGAAAAACATCCTAGATCTTTTAACCAAAAAAAAACATCCTTTAGAAAATCTGTATTATTGTGACAACATAAATGGTTACGGAAAGTATTCCTCCAAAATTAAGTTTAAACGACGTAAAAGAAAAAAAAATGGAAATGATGTAGCGACAATAACAAGAAAAAAATAAAGATGTAAGAAGACGAAAAAGAATCACCTGAAATTGTCTAATTTAGGGCTGAATAAGAGGAGGAAGCTTAGTGGTGGTTCTGTAAGTACCTCTATGCACATATATATATGCTTGTATTCAAAATAATGTCGATAATCTTTCAATGATTTTGCCCACAAATTGTTAATTAAGACACCACGTGGTTAATAAAAAAGGAAAAAAGAATTAAAGAATAAAGACATCATTATTATTAATTGGCCCCCGTTGGCATTAATTTTATCTCCACGTTGTAATAGGCGGCAGCAACAAGCAAAAATACAAAGAGGGTTATGGCTCTGTTCCGACGATGTCGCATTTTATTTTACGGACACTTGCATCGCTGCTTTAGATTTTTTGAGAGATGATGTGTTGATGAGTCATTAAATTTTTAAAATTTAGGGTTACTTTAAAGGTATCTGGACCAAACCAATTCAACATTGTAGCTAGGAATGGAAACTTTCTAGTTTCTACAAATTTACTAATATTGGTGGAATTGGCTCCAAATGTCATATGTGAGCTATGTAACATACTTTTTTTTTATCAAAGAGTTTCTGACCCTAGACGGCTAGACCAGTATATCCTTTTACACCAGGGATCAAAATATTATATATATATATATATATATATGTATCATATTCAACTCTACGTTACAAATTATATGTTCTTTTAGAATCAAATAAAATTTAATAGTTTTGGCAGATCTGGATGAGGAAAGTTCAAACAGAGAAAAATATTTCTAATTTTTTTTCCACATCGTCTCTATTATATTATATTACATATATTTGATATAAACGTATAAATAATGATTTATAACTAAATGCAATATTTACATTATACTCTTTCCATTTCAAATACAAGAAGTTTTAACCAAAAACAGGCATAAACATAAATTCTTTTTTTTTAAATGTTAACAACCATAAACAACACTGCATAAAATAAATAATAAAAATATGAAATTAATCTAAAAATTATCTAGAAAGCTGAACCTATCTTATATTATGAAATAAAAAAAATTCTAAAACATTCTATATTATAATATGGAAGGAGTAATAAATAGCCTCCATGAACAATTTTTTATGATGCAGATCTTTTTGAAACATTAAGATCCACGACAAACAGTTTTTCATGTACGACATGTTCCACGATGAAGACGCTCTCCTTGCAATATATATTGACGGAGATCATAAGAAAAAAAAAATATACACGGAGATCATGAGGGACAGCTATGTAATCAATACTCAACTTCGTATAAGTTTTGCACCATAATTTGTAAGTGACTTGATCAACTCTATGATTAAGGGAGCTTTTAAATAAATTGATTAAAGTACATCAATGTTTTTTTACCAACAATCAGAAGATTCACAACAATACTTTTTCGTGAATTACAACAATATTTTAGGGGAAATTGGAAATAAAGGATCACTAAAAAAATTTTTGTCCATATAGACCCTTTTTTTTAAAATGGTTATTTTTACCTAAAATACCCATACAAATTAATAAACCTAAATTTAACAAGTTGTAAAATATGAAATATAGTAGAATAAGTAGATATACAATAAAAGAGGTTATATAATTTTTTACAAAAAATAAAAAAAATGTATATGTTACTTTTTTTATGGATAAAATTTGATATAAAAAACTTAGAAATCATATTCTACTGTTCTGAAAAAAACGGATTTTGCATTCTAACATTTTGTACATGTTATACTATTTTCAGAAAAGGTTTTTGTTCTAAATAGTTTAGTAGTCCGAAATCCGAAATTCTACAATATTCAGAATATGTATTCTACGGTTTAATCTATTTTCTAAACTTTTTAGTATAAACCTTCTAAGGTTTACTCTATGCTCTGAAAACGTTAGAATATATTTTATCCTTTTTACTCTATCTCTGAGAAATTTAGTAGATATCTACTACAAAAAGGTAGAATGTATACTATTAAATTTTTAGAGATCACTAAATATAGGAAGTGAATCTTTTAAAAAAGAAACTAAATGTTTATCTACTATTTATCTAAGATCATAATTATTTGTTAGGATTACGTTCTACGTAATTTAGAAAACGCTTGTCTAACGTTTTTAAAAATTTTAAAAGTGTTAAAAAA
Organism: Camelina hispida; assembly: GCA_023657505.1. Classification (NCBI taxonomy): domain Eukaryota; kingdom Viridiplantae; phylum Streptophyta; class Magnoliopsida; order Brassicales; family Brassicaceae; genus Camelina; species Camelina hispida. The sequence goes on along the minus strand of CP094635.1, from coordinate 12,689,893 downwards.
AACCCTAATCGATTAGTGCACTGATAATAAAAACAATATGGGTTGCTATTATATATAGATCAATTCATCTGTCCAATAAAAAAGAACAATTTGGAATCTAAGCAAATTGACTGAATTTTATTGACATGTTATGAAGGCTGAACAAATGCGTAAGGAGGTGAATTATTGGGCTTCAGATCATACCAATGGTCTCATTAAAGACCTTCTTCCTCCATGATCCGTTACACATGAAACCAATGAGATCTATGGCAATGCATTGTACTTCAAAGGAGCTTGGGCTAAGACATTTCAGAAGTCGTGGACAATGGAAAACGAGTTTCACTTTGTCAATGGCTCGTCAGTGTCTGTGCCATTTATGAGAAACAAAGAGAAGCAATACGTTTCGGCTTACAATGGTTTCAAGGTCCTCAGGCTCCCATACCGACAAGGCCATGATGATAGCAATCGTGAATTCTCAATGTATTTCTATCTGCCCGACAAGAAAGATGGATTGGATGAACTCGTGAAGAAAATGTCATCTACTCCTGGACTCGTGGATAAAATTATTATATATCACAAAGTCAAAGTTAGTGATTTCAGAATTCAAAAGTTTAACATCTCTTTCATGTTTGAGGCACCCGGAGATGTTTCAATGTACCATAAAGCTTGTGTTGAGATCGATGAAGAAGGTGCAACTGCTTCTGCTGCTACTTGTTATGCTGTGAAAGTAAGTTATTGTACTTATACTATGATAGATTTTGTGGCTGACCATCCATTAGGTTCTAGAAGGCAACAATACATAAATATTCTTCTTGAATTAGGTTCTAGAAGGCTAAATATTTAAAAACGAAACATCACATGTAGAAGTTGTCTAGGACACAATACATGGACCTACAATTATTTTGCTACTGAACCAAATTCCTAAGTTGGTAACGGCGTTGGCGAGAAAGAAGCAAAGGCTCCAACCGCAGACTGTTATGCAGCTGTCTGAATCTTCTCTTCATCAAGTTGCCTATAGTATGACGCAAGGTAAGCTGCAGATCATGAAGCTCAAGCATTAGTAGCGATGCAATCCCAACTAAATCTGCAAAATAATGGTTTCCACTTCAATGATCTATGCAACAATTAATGGAAGCCAAACTGAGAGGTGTAGATGGTTAACTTACCACATGAAGAACAGTGGAAAGGTATGGAAGGCCTAATTATGGTCAAAGGATCAAGCTGCAGACGCTTTGCTGCCTCAGAAAATGGAATAGAATGTTGAACCAAAAGCGGGATCGACAGCCTGCTTGAAGCCTCAATTGAAAACACCTTCGACGGACCTCAGTCTCCTTACTCGAAAATCACAAGAACCTTATTAGAAATAGAGCCTTGAGCAAGATATGGTTTAGTGTTGCAAAGATGTTGGTAGCCATATGCAACTTGAGCATCCATACCTAAACAAACACTATAATCAGGTCACATAAATAATTGCGAAATTGTGTTAGGATATCAAATTGAAAAGTCCATCAAACCTATGATTAAGTAATTTTTTTAGTAAGTAAGATACTATGTGTGTATGGAATAGAAATTGGATCTGGCTATCTTCGATATAGTATAAAACCCATAATCCTCAACCTTGCCCTACATTCTTTAGCACATTCATCTCCTTTCGATGCCACAACAACATCAAGTTGATGTCATCAACTCAAGAATTTCCAAAAGACTCATCCTTCCAAATTCAAAACCAAGCACTAAATCTAACACATCAACTAAGCATGGACACATAAATCAGACACTTAAAAGGCAGAGAATTTAATAAGTTGATATAAGAATAACACAAGCTCTAGAGTAGTGAGAGCAGAACCTGTTCTTCGCACATCAACAGTTGAAGCCTCTCTTTAAGCACATGATCATGACGACCACCAGATTTGAGGTTAATGAAAACAGCCATTGGGGCATGAACACATAAATCAGGTTGAATCTTTCCGTTTGATACAGTCACGCATAGCTAGACGGAGATACTCAGGCATCATAAGACTCTAACGAATCTCAACTTTATCAACACCGACCCATGTCATATTAGCGATTCCACAACCTCTCATCGCCTTTGAATCAGCCGTCGTTGTTGATGGCCGTGGTGAACCCACGAATTTCTCTTTCGACGCATCGGTTTTTGATACCGGAGATTCCATTGCTCTCTCTCGCCGGAGAAGATGACAAAAAAAAAAAGAGATGATTACTTTACGTTCTGTGTTTGGAGAGAAAAAAGAGCAATAGTCGAAGCCTCAATCGAATTCCCTATATGCCGAATCGATTCCCAGTCTCTCATAGCCAGTCACAGTCCACTTCAGATCTCTATCCGTCAATCGCCGGCGAGTGTTTCTATAACCAGAAAGACTCTCTCTCTCCTTCGTTCGTACCAAACACTATTTTCTTTGGTTTGTAAGAGAGGCAGCCAAATTTCCGAGAAAGAATAAAGAAAAGATGGTTTAATGAAAGGTTTCGCAAGTTTCTTTATCGATTGGGGTTAGGAAGTATTTTCATTTTTTTTTTCTAATTAGGAGTTTATATTTTTGTTATTTTAGTTTATATAAAATCAAGGGTAAATTTGGTTTTTGATTATTATAAAACCTATTTGACTAAACTCGTGAATTTGGACATTTTTCAAAAAAAACATCCTTTTTCCAATTTTCCCATATTTTATTCCACCGAAATTACCATTGTCACCTACCAACGACAATTTATTTTTCAAATGACATGAGAATTTGTTTATATTATTAGATAATTAACTATTGACTCCAAATTTAGCTTTTGAACGTTCTTTCATCGTTATTGTGGTCATAGTTCATTTTCTAGTACTGCAGTCCCCGGAACACATGATCTATGTTCTGTCCCCAATCTCCATTGTACAATTCCAAGAGCTTCTCTGCAGGCGTAATCCCTGTTTTAACAAGATAATTAGCTTATTTTCAGTTAATTGAGACAAAGTATTAATTGTTCTTTCAAGAAAATTAGCAAATTTGCAGTTGACCCAGAAACAAAAAAAAATACCTGTTCTAACCACCTCGGCGACAGCGTTCAAGAAACCCGTTTCATTGTACCCTCTACGCTCCAAACCATCCTAACAATAACAAGATAACTTCATAAGACAATAAGTATATATTACAGACATTATAAGGAGAAACCAGGCACACTTATACCTTTGCTAGCTTTAGGACATCTTCTGCGACATGTTTCAAAGGCATATCTCTAAACATTGTCTTTAGGCCAGTGATTGGAACCTATAGACACGGGTAAGAATTGGTATCAAACGATAATATTTCGTTAAATTGGACAAAAAAATAAAGTATTTGCTCTCTCTTCAAAGTTTACTTGTGTCCTAAGCATCTCTATTTCTTCAGAAGTCCAATCATCTATCATATTGAGAGTAGTTTGGAGAGAGTCTTCATCGTATAGCAAACCGACCTGAGATTCAAATACAATCCAAAGTAAACCCACGAAACAAGAATGTTTATATATCTGTAAAAAGATAATGTAGATATGTAGTTACCCAAAAAGCTGGTAGGGCACATAACATCCCTAGGGGACCTCCATCAGCACCTCTCATCTCCAAGTATTTCTTTAAGCGGACCTATTAGTGTTATTAAAAAACATAATCATAAGACTCTGAACTCAATAAGAAACAAGGAATTTGAAATGTGTTACGTTGTTGAGAGAAAGTAATCAACATCTGGCCATATTGTTCCTATATGAGTTTCCCAGTCGTCAATGGTAGGTTGTTCATTAGAGAGATGAGAAATTTTCCCGGACAAGAAATCCTAGAAAAAGTCAAGAAGTATATTTAGATCATAACCAGACTTAAGAATATGTCAAAGGGTTAAACTTAATGATTTTTCTTATACCCGAAATGTCATTCCTTCACAGTTGAGATAGATTTTGTTTCGAATTAAGAACAACATTGGAAGATCAAGTGCGTATTCGACATACCTCTCAAACCTATATATTAACGCAATGAAGATTAACCACACGTTTTAGGAAAAAGTTCAATCACAGTTTTAGAAAAAAATTAGCAATTCTATACTCACCCGAATGAGTCATCGAAAACAAAAGGTAGCATCCCTGTGCGGTTCTTAACGGAATCTAGATATGCGTGACTGTCAAATAAAAGCATGTGAATAGATGAGAAACGTGTACAAAAAATTTGAACACGAGAGACAGAGAGAGAGTGGAATTTGCTTTTACTAAGATACTAACGAGTAACGTAGAAACCAACCTCCTCACGCTTAGAAACCCATTTGGTTTTCCATTACTGAAAGGGGAATTTGCGAACATAGCAGTCACGACCTGTTTGATTAGAAATATAACCCACAAAAGTAAGAAAAATGTTTGTTTGAGTCCAAAAACTACTAGCATGAAAAGAACTCGAATCAAGCATCTCACCGGTTGCAAAGCTAGACTAGCCCGGAACTTCCTGACCATATCGGTTTCTGAGCTATAGTCTAGATTGACCTGAACAGTACACGTTCTCAAAAACACGTCAGGTCCTGATAAGCTAGCTTTGGCTAAGTGGTCGTTTACAAAGTCAAACCTTCTCTGCTCATAAAAAAATATTTTGCGCGTTAAAAAAAAATTGCTTGTAAGCTACGTTAAATAATATGAGAACTAATATGCTTGTGAAAGAAGGAAACCTTGGGCACAAGAGTTACATCCTCGAGACTAGATTTGGGTTCATAGCCAAGTCCTAAGAAACCAATGTCCAATTCTTCAGCAACATTTTTCACCTGGTGTAGATGTGAATGGAGCTCATCACAAGTTTGGTGCAAAGTCTCTAGAGGTGCTCCACTTAGCTCTAGTTGGCCTCCTGGTTCTAGTGATATGCTTTTCGTTCCCTAATATGTAATAATAATAAAACATATTTTTTTTATCAGTATTTAGTATTTTAAAAAGAAGAGATCAAGAGGGTAGTTACCTGTGTCAGACCAATGATTCTTTGATTCTCCATCACCTTATCCCAATCATATCTCTCAGCTATACCATTAAGCAGTGCAGTTATTTGTTCAAATTTCATAGGGCGCAAGGTCTTGACCTCGAAACCGAATTTCTCGTGTTCTGTACCTATTCTGAATACACAGTCCAAGAGGTGCAAATAATTAAATTTGATAAAGCAAGAGAGGAGATGATGATCATACTCGTACCTCCACATTTCCTTTGGTTTGCAACCAGAAGCAAAATAGGCAATCAGATCTTCTTTGGTCAGTGGCTTGGTCGTGACTACACAAGATGCGGTTGCGGTGACCATATTCACTTGATAGCCTGCAATAATCTTGCTTATTTTAGGAGCAAGAGATTACTTGGATGGTCATGGTGAAAACTGAGAAGCTAACATTAAGTTAAAGCACCCGAGTTTATCACAGCGATACCCCAAGAAGAAGAGGTAAGAGCGTCGTGGTTTAGTTCAAATGATTTAAGTCAAACCAAAAGGAATTACGCGAAAAGTATGAATTATATTATATACCTGTATCATACATTATATTTGTCATATAACTACAAGTCTACAACAAGACAAGCTACCAATTAAGAGACGAAATTTTGCTAACTATACATATATTGGGAGATTTTGAGATAGTAAGAATTTTGGAGATACATAAAATCTTTCAAACTGCATGCAAAATAGTTGGTAAAAAACCTGTCTCATACTAGATAAGTGTGTGTTTTTTTTTTCTTTAATATAAGATATAGCAACGGATTTCTAAATTACATATTGCATATATTGTGAAATGAAAAAAAAAGAAAAACATCAATTAGAAAATCGGTATTATTGTGACAACAACAAAAAAAATGATTAGGAAAACTACTCCTCTAAAATAGAGTGGAGATGATATGTAGCGACAAGAACAAGAAAACATATATAAAGGAAGAGAAGAAGATGAAGAAGAGTCACCTGAACAGCTGAACTGAAGTTGTCTAATTTAGGGGTGAAGAAGACGAGGAGCTAGAGAGCACAAATGCATGCAGGGTTAGTAGTAACTATTGGTGGTTTTGTTGTACCTCTGTGCACATAATCCAGGCCTGCACATGCCACATATGTATACAGATATGTCGAGATAATGTTGAGAACCTTTCTGATGATTTTGCCAACATATCGTTTAGTTAAGACTTCCCACACCACGTGCTTGATACAGAGAAAAAACAAAGAGACACTATTATTGTTATTGACTGGCCCACGTTGGCATTAATTTTAGAGTAATGGAATGCAGTAACATTTCAGAAATAAATTAAATATTATACAAAACATATTTAAATAAATATGATTAATAAAACTGTACTTATAGATTCACTCGTTATGCGGAAACTCCATTCCAATTTCACACGGACATATAAACATTGACGTGACGTAAGTGAACTGAAGTAAGTGAATGAGGCGAGTAATGTGGGTATATTCATTAGGCTCTCTCCATTGGGATGACAAGACAAAAGGACGACAAAAAATTGATTGGCAAATTGTTTTTTTAGTGTTTATGAACGTTATCACATTACCACCACTACATTTGATATGACATATGAGACTGTTCATAAACACTAAAACAAAAATTATTTTGTTTGAGTTTTTATTTAGTAATATAAGTAAATTATTGTCTTTTAACCATAGAAGTTGAGATGGTAGGTGATCATAAGGCCTCATTTCAAAAATTACAAGGGAATCAAAGATCAAAAAGCTTGTATTAAACACTTAAATCGAAGATTTATTGGAAAAATAATTTAATTAATATGATGTAATTTTTCTCAGCTATTGTTAGTTTATCTAGTACTAGTATGCCAACCCGTACTACGTACGGGTACAATATACAAACATAAAAAAAAAAAAACTAAATAAATAAATGTTAATGAGTATATGAAATGCAAAATTTAAAATCTACAATAGAAAATATCAGAAGATTATTGTTCGGAAATTACGTACCTCACTTATTATTTGTATTACTTAAGTTCGTATATGTCATATTACATACGAAAATATATATAATGTTTTGTAGTTCTTTTGTTTTCTGATCATCTATAATACAATGTAATTTTTCATCTCTTCTGGCAATATATAGAATAAAAAGAAAGAGAGGACATGAAATTAAGATGTAATACGAATTTTAAAGAATGAGGAAGGGAAAATCACAAAAGTCTGAAACAATAGATGAACGTTGACGGTTGACCACTACATAGAGTTTGTGTGTCATAACATAAACTTTTGTTGTGTTGAGAAGACTTGAGCTTTATGTATGTGTTAAGATTCTCTTGAAAGGCTTTTCCTTCAATAAATTAGAGTAATATGCATGTCCTTCCTTCAGCTTCCATAATGTTTCTTCAATAAGCTTTCTTGTTTTCGTAACATGCATGCTTCTTAATGCTTCACTTTTGTATTTTACTGTACTGACCTGCTGTATGAAAGCCCATATTTTCTTATACGTTCTGAAGAATAGATAACAAAAGGCGCTAATTAAACCCAAAAAAAAAATCATCATATATGATTGACTAATTATGACTACTCGACAACCAAAATAATGAATTTTGTATTCTTCGTTTAAATGGAAAGAGTGGTAGGAAGGGTAATGTGGAAAAAATTAATCGAGGTTTAATTATAAAAATGAAGAAATTGTGTTAAGACTAAATGACTAAACAATAGTAAAATATAAAGAAGTTCAAGGCATTCTGAAACCTAAGATAACTCAAGCTATTGTTTTCGTAAGGAAAAAACTGCAGTAGCAAGAAATGATGAATACCAAAAACCCGGAAACATAATGGCTTCATGTAGTTAATAAAGAGATCCAGTTTCTCATAGCTTTGTGTTGTTGTGTTTGATGGTTTCCAAAAATCTGAAAAAAATAAACTGTTAAAATTCATCATGAAACACTCAAAATTAACAGTGTGATATGCTTACCCATCGATTTGGGTACCAATTTAACAGTGTCTGAGCCAAACCTACAAAACAATTACAAAATATTAGCAAATTGTCACAGAAAACAGAGGTTAGGTAAGGAAAATCTAGAAACGTAACAAATGGTGACCTAATTACCATGCAATTCATAAACGGTGAATGAATAGAGTTAAATAGGAATGACATAAGAAAGAAGAAGTGTTAGAAAATATGGAGTTATCGTGAGTTAAATAGTAGATGAAAAACAGTTTGAACTTTGATATTGTTAGTTATTGCTAGTGAACGTGTCAACGTGGTGATAGAAAATCGGGATATTGAACAAATAAAAACTATTATATTTTTAGGAACAAAAAAGAAACTGTTTTATCTTTCGATAGCTTTTTTTTGTAATTAATTTTTTGAGGAAAACATATCTGATGTGGCAGAAAATTATTGGCCAAATGACTTATGATTTATAATATAAAAGATTTTTTTCGGGTTGGCAAGATAACAATTTTATATTAAAAAATTTCTAACTGTTCAGTTATATAAATACTTAAATTTAATGTGATTGTAACACAAATTTGGTGCTGTCGTTGGAGCAACTCTTTGCTACTAGGAATTATTGCTTCTCATTCTCGTAGGGTCTACCTATTATCTGTCGGTACCTTCGTGTCAGTCACTATCTTCGAGATTATCCTTATTGCAATCAATCACGTTTGATGTACGCCGAGTCTGGTAGATTCAACATCTCTAAATTTCAAAGCAACATTCCTAACACGTAACGTAAGTATTGCGAGGAAGAACTCGCACATGTGAACAAATTTGTGATAAGATAAAACGGGTCATTTTTATTCAAAGATGCCAACACACTTCCAAAACGATTTCCAAAACCGAAATCGTTGAGTCATAAGTTTCTTTCAAGGCTTCGAAATTTCTAAAACAAACAAAATCAGTTATAAAATCCGATTTTACAACCAAAGAAGAACCTTATTCCTGAGACTTGAGTTCTTCAGATACCATAATAAACACACACCCAAAGGCTTTTATGACACCTTTTTGTTCACGTCCCATTCTTAGTACAGCAGTTCTTCGAACACGGGATCTACGCTTTGCCCCCACTCTCCATTGTACATCTCCAAGAGCTTCTCCGCTGGCGTCACTCCTGTCATTTTCGAAACCAAATTTTCACCAACAAGTTAACGAACAAAATATCGATGCGCGATTCAGTTATACATTGGGAAACTTCATTTACCTGTTCTGACCACTTCAGTGACTGCGTTCAAGAAACCGGCTTCCTTGTAGCCTCTGCGCTCCAAACCATCCTAAGGGAGAAGAAAAAAACAGGGAAGACGCCCAATATATTTATAGTTAGGAACTGGACCAGACAGGGTAGAAAGCTGGCTAGAAGTTTCTAAGACAGTGCACAAGAACACACCTTTGCATGTTTCAGGACATCTTCAGCAACATGCTTTAACAAACCATCTCTAAATGGCGTCTTTAAGCCAGTTACTGGAACCTGTTGGAAATCAAGTATTGGTATACACAAGTTGTTTTCTAACTACGGAATAAGAAAATGTATGTGTGGTGTGTCTCGTAGTTACTTTGTTCCTCAGCATCTCTCTTTCTGCTGGAGTCCAGTCAGCTGTCAGATCTAGAATAGCTTGGAGACTTTCCTCATCATATAATAAACCCACCTGAAATTTGTGGATAAAATATAAAAAAAAGTTGATATTTCTTTAAATGAAACGACTTAATGTAGTAAGCAATATATAGGAATAACTGTAATTACCCAGAAAGCTGGTAAGGCACACAGCCTCCTCCAGGGACCTCCATCAGCACCTCTCATCTCCAAATATCTCTTCAACCGAACCTATTAATGATGGATTGTTGTCAGACTTCAACATTAAAAAGGGAACGTAGTCAGGCTAATTAATGGACTCTTGAGGCAGATGATAAACCTCTGGGAATATTGTTGTCAGGTGATTTTCCCAATCATTGTATGAAGGCAGTTCACCAGGGAGACAGGGAAGTTTTCCTGCCAAGAATTGCTGCAGCATGAAGAAAATGATGAAATTATTAATGGCTCAAGAAGATCCCATGGATTTCATTTTGTCATTTCCTTGCCTTGAAAGAGTTTATAGAATTTAATAGAGAAGATAGAGGTAGATTTCTACCCGAAATGTCATTCCAGTACAGTCGACGTATTTCTTGTTTCGGTAGGCAAAGTACATAGGGACATCGAGTGCGTAATCAACATACTGCTCAAACCTATAACAGTGAGAGTAGTACAATTAAGTTTAGCCACACTGTTGCATGAGAAAGAAAAAGATCCAAAGCATCTTCATGTCTTGAACACATACATACGTAAGAATATAACATATCAATTTTTGAATAGCTCATCAAGAATGCCGAAGACAAGCTTCTCATACCAACTAAACGATGTAATGTAATTGTCGTTCATGGAAAAAACAATTTCATACTCACCCGAAAGAGTCATCAAAAACAAACGGTAGCATTCCTGTGCGGTCCTTGTCAGTGTCCGTCCATATTTGGCTGTCAAAAGGACCATAGTTATAACGTGGGAGGAAACAGTAATAAATATCTTGTGGATAATAACCACTGGATCTTGATACCTTCTCATGCTAAGAAATCCGTTTGGCTTTCCTTCTGTAAAAGGGGAATTCGCAAATAGAGCCGTTGCTATCTGTTGAATTTGGATAATATTCAGGCAATGGTCAGTCATACTGGTTAATAAAAAGTTTCTGGTTATGCCAGAAAGAGCTCGAGCTTCTCACAGGTTGCATTGCAAGACCAGCACGAAACTTCCTGATCATATCAGCTTCTGAGCTAAAATCCAGATTAACCTGTCAAGATTGCATGTAATTCAGTTTCTAAAAGTTTTAACATAAAATTAATGAGAGCTGAAAGTTTAATTTAAGGAAATTATGAAGAGGCACTAAGTCAAAAATATTCATCTAACCTGAACAGTACAGGTTCGGAGCATCATATCAAGTCCAAGGGTGCCAACTTTCGGCATGTAGTTTCTCATAATGTCGTATCTTCCCTGCACAGAACACAGTATGTCAAATCTTACTTCCAGACTCGCCACAGCAAAACCTTACACAAACAATAAATACAACAAAGATTGGCCATGTAATCTCTGAATTTAGAAACAAAAATTAATGATACTTCTATCTTAAGAATAGAGAAAGGCTCATACCTTTGGCATGATAGGTATATCCTCCCGACGCCATTTAGGCTGGAAGCCGATTCCTAAGAAACCAATTCCCATTTCCTCAGCAACAGCTTTTACCTATTGACATCAATAGAGCGTTGGTCATTTGCTATGTTTCAGGCTAATAGTATTGGCAATATCTATTTTCTTTTAGAGTACCTGATAAAGATGTGAATTGACTTCAGCACATGTTTGGTGCAAAGTCTCAAGAGGTGCACCACTGAGCTCGAACTGACCACCAGGTTCCAGTGAGATGCTTTGCTTTCCCTGATCAACAAAATGACAGAACAAATTATCTACAGGAAACCAAAAAAGGGAAAAAGTGGCCTTATAATATATCTAGCATCATTGGGTCGAATGTCAAACCAACATGTTCCACAGGCAGAAAATGTATTTAAATAATAAAACGGCTTAAAAGATGAAACACAGGGGATATTGACCTGCTTCAGACCAATGATCTTGTCCTCTTCCATTACTTTTTCCCATTCAAATCTTTCAGCGATACCATTGAGCAACTCGGCTATTTGATCATACTTCATAGGGCGCAAAGTATTGACCTCAAAACCAAACTTCTCATGTTCTGTACCTATTCTGCAAACACAGAATGTTAAGTTAGTTAGCACAAAAGGGACATTTCTCCAATAGAAAAAACAAATCTGGATGTGTTTAAAACAATACCAATGCCACAGAAGAGCACAAACTAAGAGCTATGTCACAATTACTAACACTAGGTAACACTCTAACAGAGCATACAAGGATCAAACTATACCTATATTTGTCCTTAGTTTTGCATCCAGAGGCAAGATAAGCAATGAGATCCTCTCTAGTCAGCGGCTCAGTTGCAACTACAGCCTCTTCAGTAGGAGGGCTAGCCGCAACAATCAATTGATGCCCTCTCTTGCTCCTCTTAACAGAACGATCCGAACGGAGCAGCATTGATTTGGTAGTAGTTAGACTCCTAGTCCCAGTATAGGATCCAAAAAACCCTTCCTTCATCCTCAACACATCCAAATTTCTCACACCACCAGAAACTGCTTTAACTCCATTCTTTGAGCATACAGGTCCAGATGGTACAGTGTATGCTCCTCCTCCTTGAGATAAGAGCGCCATGGTTCCCCTGCAACAATCAGGAACTCATCATAAAGCCATGAGATCCAAGTTCCCATCACATCTTTTAATCATTCATCTCTTCATGTCCACAAGATATCACAAACCTCCGCAATTTTCCCAGTTCCAATAAAAATATGAATGGAATCAGCAGCACAAATTCGACTCAAAACCAAAATCATGCAAATAAAGTAAAATCTGAAAATCATGGGGGCAAATCAATCACGAACCAAGAAAATTCTGAAAAAAAAAAAAAAAAAAAAATCCAGAAATCTAGAAAGCGAAGAACAAGATAATAAGCATATGAAGAAGAATCATACCTGAAATCGTCGGCGAGTGAGAGAGCGTAGCAATAGAGAAGAGAAGAGAGCTAAGGAAATAAGAAAGCTTTTTTTGCTTTCAGCGAATACGCATCGCCGTTTCCATTTTAAAGAAATGAGGAGAGGAAGGAGTTGATGATGATGATATGACGATGATGATGCAAAATTGCAAACAAAATAATTAAAAATAGAATAAAATGAAACACTCACTGAAAAAAAAGAAAGAAAAAAACAGCACGAGCCGATCAGTGGAGCTGAGCTGAGCTGTCTTTTTAATAATCATTGAACAAAATGATTCTTTCCTAGTTTTGCCTCTTACTTTTCTATTATTCACAAATTTTACTCGTTAGTTTTATAAAATTCTATTTTAATACTAAACGAGGTTTTCACTTTATAGTATAATGATATTTCTATTCTTTATATACTATACTTTAGAAACCTCGCATCTCTTTTACGAGAATTAGTTAGTAATAGTAGATAAATTAATGAAAAGTGTGTCACTAAGTCACTAACCACAATGACCTCGAAATTAATTTAATCCGACACCTATAACCATAATAGATAGGAAATAATATTTAACAGTATCATGTCGACATAATATCTTTGGTGTGATGAACAAAATTTTGGCCTGATATGTATATTTGCTACTACTTGTAGTAGGTGGAATCAAATAGTACTACTTGTTATATTCAGCAAATGAATGAAATAAAAATAAAAATTAAAAACACGTGAATGGTAGATAATGAATCACTTTCAAAAGTTCTAGTTATATATAGATACGGGATGTATTTGAAGATATCATACTTATAATAATAGAAGGCTTGTCTTTTTTTGTTTTTTTATCATATAATATGGTATATTAGCTCATTTCTATATGAGTTTGACGACTTATCTCAGGTGTTGAGAGATATCAAGTTTTTATGGTCTCACAAAATAAGTATGGTCCAGATCGGTTATATCTTAAAAATCCAAAAGAATAGGAAAACTAATAAATAACAACAATTTGATCATACGTCATAGTGCTAATTTCTTAATTTTTTAATTCTTTGATTACACAAATAAAACTATTGATACTGTTACTACAAATTCCATAAGTGTTTTGCATATCGATACTCTTTACAAGTTATGTAAATGTGCTAACCAAAAGAACGTTTGGCTTTAGTAATTTATTTATTCGCTATCAATTATGGCTGCCATTAGGGAATAACCATATAGATGCAGAATTGCTTACGTGTGCATCATATACGTACGTCAAAACTCTTGTAGCGTAGCGTTCGACAAAACATAAAATACAAAAACAAAACAAAAACTCGTGTAATTGTGCACTTCTATGTTATCGTATTATTTAATAAATATGATATTTAAACACAAAAAAAAAATGATATGGAATGGAACATGGATGAATATGTTTGTTAATAAGAAGGTAAGGTAGGTGGACACGTGACTCAAATACGGCGGCCATAAACTTACTTGCACAGTTACACTACTACTACTCTCCACACACCCAAAGCCGTAAACGGAACCCACCTCCACAGTTTCTTCCTATTCCTATTGACATTTAATTTCATAACGAAACTTCTTATCTCCAAAAAGTTTCAATAATAACATTTTGTTTTGTTTTTGGACATAAAGTTAAAAATGATAATTAACATTTGACATAATCGAAATCTCATCATATTCATTGATTTCAGCCACGGCTTCTCCAATACTACCGCCACGTAGTTTTTGCACTGGCTGCGTCCTCAAATATTAGCGGCCACTAGAAGCCGGTAATTTACACCAGAGACTATACCTGTGACTCACCGCGAACAACTTTCATGAACTTCAGTCCCGATTAACAAGTTGATCCCCTTAATAATCGATCCTACTCTATTTTTTCTCTCTGGCACATTAACCGAGGGTAAAATCCTAATCAAATCTCGATCCTCTTTCGGCGGGATCCGCCGTCCGCTCTCGTCGACAAACATCTTCTGGCGAGCCTCTCTTCTTCTCCTCCTCCTCTTCTGTCTGTTGTCTTCCTCTTCGATGGTGACTGAACTTGACATCACGGCAGCGATATCACCGGACCAACGTAATGCGTCGAGTCCGAGTTCGCCTCTTCACTCTACAACCTCCTTGCCGATTGAATCTGTCATTGGGGATATTCCAATCTTACCGGAAATGTCTTCGGTTCGACCCATAGGTGTTGTTGATGCCTCCAATGCTTTCACAGAGTCTGCAACTCAAATGATAGATTCTGCTCTAGCTAATGTCTCTGAGGTAAAATCTCATGTTCCATTTGTTCCTTCACTTGGAGCTTGGGGAAACCCTCTAAAAATTCCTTTGGATTTAAAAGATCCAATCCCTAAATTTTTGCTTTCATCTGAGACTGCAAAGATCAAGAGTAATGTAAGTCTACCTTCTGACATACTTCCACCAGAGTTCAAGGAAGATGGTCAATTACGGTTCCCATGGGCAACAAAGATGGATCCAACAATTTGTTATCTTTATCGTACAACATCACCAACTTATTTGGAGGATGGTACTCCCATGGTTGAGATTCCTAATCATGTTTTAGCGCAGGGATTAGAAAATCAGAAGGAATTTTTGGTTGCTCAGTTTATTAGATGTTATACGCCATCTGGAGGTGTCATACATGCTGTTGCTAACAGGATTTGGGGTAAGAAGTGTAAGATCTTCACTCGTAAATTAGGTGACTCCTCGTTTCTTTTTCACATCCCACATGAGTCTACTAGAACTTGGGTGTTGGAGCGTGGTCTATGGCATATTGATGATTGCATTATGTTTGTGGCACCTTGGACTCCTACTGCTTCTTTAGCTTTACCTGAGATCATTTCAGTTCCGGTATGGGTGACTTTAAAGAACATCCCAAGCTGTCTTTATTCAGACTGGGGAATTAGTTGGATAGCTTCAGGTTTAGGAGAACCCATGCTAACCAGCAAAACAAGGTTGGATCCTACTCTTATGGGTGAGGCCAAGTTAATGGTGGAAGTAGAATTAGACAGACCTTTTCCACAGAGGATTGCAGCTGCTGACAAGTTAGGTAATGTATCAATGATAGATGTTGAGTACTCTTGGCTCCCAAAAAAGTGTGAGAGATGTGGTCACCTAGGACATAAAGAAACTAGATGCCTCCTTCTTTGCCAGTCCACTTCTGACTCCACTCCTTCAAAGGGTTCTCCCTCAGAGGTTGTTGCACCAATTGAAGAGCAAACTGTTGTCTCTCCCCCAGCCAACTCCACTCGCTCTTCTCAAAACATTCAGACAAAATTTGTCTTTTCTCTAACTCACTCTTCTTCTATATCAGAGGAGGGACCATTGACACCAATTGACATTGTACATGGCTTATCTCCCTCTACTGCGTCTTTAAACGCCATTTCTGTTCCCGCTACTTTGGCCTCTTCAAAGGCTGCATCAACTAAGACTTCTTCAATGATTGGCTCTCCTCCAGCTATGGATACTCTAGTTACTCTTCCCCAACAAGGTTCATTGGTAACTGAAGTTGCGCAAGAGAATATTTTTGGGAGTAATACGTTTACTTCCTTAGATACATATTCTGAGATGGGTGACTTCTCTCTAAGGACTCGAGGAGGGAGGTCAATAAAACCTATGCAAAAAGTTCAAGAGAATGAATGGACTACGGTTGGAAGACATGGCAAACGTGGTCGTCGCGGCCGCGGTGGACATGGTTAAGCACCCTAGTTCGTTGATTTCTCTTTCTCTAATCTAGAATACACTTGTGTGTTCTTATCCTTTTAACTACTTTCAAAAACTATATGACCTTAAAGTCATATCCTTGTATTTTCCTTTTCTGCATTTAATTTGAAAGCCTTTTAACAAAAAGAAATCTCATCACAAATATATAGCAAGAAAAAAAAAAAGATTAAAGATAGCCGTCAAAATAAAAGGATAGATTAAAATAATGATAGCCGTCAAGAGTGAAGTAAGAAAATATACAATGATACGAAATTAAGCTTGGAGTGTGCTTTACAAACTCTTTCAATTGATCATTCCTTTTTTATACTTACAAGTTACAACCTTAACATTTTTCAATAATTACCAGCTACCCTAAACTTTCGATTTCACATCAAAACCCCCTATCAGCATAAAATATGTAATATGATCACACATACATTAATTAGTTGCATTATTATGATTTAAAGTTACAATTAACATGAGAATAACAAAGCACCTGAAAAATGAGAATAGATAAATCGACTTTGCTAATTAAATAGCGAGTCTCAATTAACATGTGCAGGCCCAGTTAATCTCTATCAAATGATATATACAAGCCCAACTTATATGTTTCAACGAAAGCCAACTACTGACTATTAAAATCCATGCCTCCTAACCTTTGGACAGGCGCATGAAAGAGTAAAAAGAACCATCTACGCCTTGTAGCAGAAGGAGCTCTGCGAGGGCAAACCAAAATACAGTCTATTATCTCGACTGTCGAGAAATGGCTATGATATATGGTAAAGATGGTTTTGATATGCTTGCTTGATCGTAGGCTATTCTGTCTCTCCATTTCTTACTCTCTCTTCGCCTTGCTTTCTAACTCATACTACAGAAGTTGAAACTTGTCCGAGATTCAGTCGTCAGTCCATCTACACAAATTATTAATATGGCCAAAGAGGCAGATGATCTGATACACAATCTTGAAGGTTGTTCCAAAGTGTTTTTTGGTGTAATTGGATCCCTTACAAACGATTACGGCCCATAACGAAAAGCCTACATCGAGCTGCAACTTCTTCCTAACTAGACAATACCATCTCAAGACAGTTCAATGTTCTAACTTATTTTTTCCTTTTATAATTTACATTTAAAAATGTCTCCTACAAAGTCAAGTTTCTAGTTTTCCTATTTATGCGTCTATGAGTTTTACTTATACGTTACAAACTTTTTAAAAAATATTATATATATATATATATATATTTAAAGTAAATTTTTTTTTAAAAAAAAACAATTCAAATTCATTCAGTGATTTAATTATGAAAATATTGAAACTTGTCGTTTATGTTAAATGGTTTAAGTGTTATTTTTCTAGTCATAGAAGCATATCAAGGAAACAATAGAAAACTAATGACTATATAGAGAGCTTTTTCTTAATATAAATTACAAGATGAAAATGATTTTTAGAAAAATAATGTCTAATAACAGTGAACTGTCTTGAAATTTATTTGACAAAAGAGACAAAATATACATAGTGTCCTTATTTAAAATAAAATAAAGGAAAAATCATATTTAATAATTTTTACCAAATACAAAACAATTATATATGGAGAAAAGCTTATTTCCATGTTTTAAAAATTTAATACCATATACATTCATAGTAAAAAAAAAAATATTTTCAAAAATAATATATACATATATCTTAATACCTCAATTTTGTAGAGGACATTTTACCAATTAAATTTAAATCTAGTAAAATAATTTAAAGAACTATATATGTTACTTTTCTAACTAATTATATGATTAAATTAATTAATAAATCGTAATTTGAACTATAATTTATATAAAACTTATTGACATTGCATCGCATCACATTTTAAAATAGATGTAAATTATTTAAGAGTTCCAATTCGGCTCAACAAACGGTCGGATTTAAAAATGCAACGCCTTTTCGCGCGAAAGAATCAAAATTGAAAGCCGTTACCAACCATTTTAAAGGGGTAAATACCCCAAATTCTTGTAGTGAAGGATAAAATGTTATATGTATATATAAAGTCATCCCAAGACACTTATAAGTTCTCATACACAATCTTTTATCTTTCATTGTTTCTCACGCTCTCACTTGTTGTTGATTCCTTTGTTCTTTTAGGTTTCCAAGTTCAATGAGGGAAAAGTGTCAGCCGTCAAGAATAACGTCATATGGGGCTCCTCCCCATCTCAAAGAGCGTTACAAAGCTCTTCTTATAAGAGCCCAGTCACCTATACCAGCAGCTAAAGTGAATTCAAAGGATCGTGAAGCTACCGGTTCAACGATGGAATCGAGGAGAAACACTGGTACGAGTAGAGCCCCCTACAAAGCTCTTCTCATAAGAGCCCAGCCACCTGAACCAGCTAGGGTGAATTCAACAGATCGTGAAGCTGCCGGTTCAAATATGACACCGAGGAGAAACACTGGTACGAGTAGAGCCCCCTACAAAGCTCTTCTCATAAGAGCTCAGTCACCAGAACCAGCTAGAGTGAATTCAATGGATCGTGAAGCTACCGGTTCACAGATGACATCGAGGAGAAACACTGGTTCTAGGAGAGCCCCCTACAAAGCTCTTCTCATAAGAGCCCAGTCACCTGAACCGGCTAGGGTGAACTCAACGGATCGTGAAGCTACCGGTTCACAGATGACATCGAGGAGAAACACTAGTACTAGGAGAGCCCCCTACAAAGCTCTTCTCATAAGAGCCCAGTCACCTGAACCAGCTAGGGTCAATTCAACGGATCGTGAAGCTGCCGGTTCAACGATGGAATCGAGGAGAAACACTGGTACGAGTAGAGTCCCCTACAAAGCTCTTCTCATTAGGGCTCGATCACCAGAACCAACAATTTCAGCTGATAGCGAAGATGCTCGTGAAGAAACCATGTCCGCGGAACCATAAGAAGACCCATAAGCAAGACTAAGAGTGTCTAAGACCAAAGAGAAACAATGACTGGTCTAAGATTTAGTTCTTATCTTTTATTTTCTGGAGTATTTTTCTGAATCTGATTATTAATTCTGTGTTCTATCATAAATATTATCAGCTTTGTTGATAATTTTCATCCAATATTTTCCTTTGAACCTTAATCGACTTTGATTCCAGCTAGCTGTTGTTATTTGTATACTAATGAGATCGGGGATTCTCTATCTTTCTTTTATACAAACGATGCATGTTGAGAAAGAAAATATAAATTACATTTTGGAACAAAGTTTTTTTTATATTTATTAAAAGTGATTAGTGGCTAAGTTATTACATGGTTGGAGTCTGTTCAGTGGATAAGATTACGTTTAAGCTAAACCACTTAATATATTCACAGAAAACACTTATTTTACTCTTTTTTTTTAAGTTTTTACCCTTTTATCTTGCTCGAGCTTGTTTCTCAATATTTACTTTTATTTATGTTTGATTATTGAAAATCCATCATAAGATGTCCAACGGAACCTATAGTTAAATAAATTGAAGCTTTAAATTGAAGAAAATCTAACTTGTACAATGAATAAATTCTTGAACATTTAACACACGATTTTGAATGGCAACGTTGAAGATTTCAATGAAAAATCAAACCCAAATATGTATTTCACATATCCAAAACTTCTAAGTTAGAAGTTCTAACTAACACCAAACTTTGAGATTCAGAAACTTTGAAGACAGTTTTTAACCTTTTAAAGTCACCAACTCTCACAAACCCTAGAAACGTGCGAATTTTTTTCTGAACCCTCAATCTTAAAATTCAGCTTAAACACGTGATTTAACCATTGGTGTCGCTTTCATTGTAAAACGGGATGCAAGGTGCGACGTTTTTATCTCGTAACTTAAAAAAAGAAAAAAAAAAATCATTTTAATAGGCGTTATTTACATTGGACAATTGTCAAATGACAGTTCATAGAATTTAAATTTCCATTAACAAAAAAACAAAATGCGTGGTTTGCTTTAATTGCTATAAAAAGGAAATCTCTTTATATTATATATTATTTATTGGTTTCAAAACTTTTCCTTCTTTTTCCTTTTTACCTCATTTTCTTATAAATTTATATTTAAATGTGAAAATAAAACAAATTTGTAAGAACTAATTCTTTATATTGTTTTTTTTATTTAAGTATATAATTATTAAAACCAACTTGTAGGAAAAAGGCTCAAAAAAAATTATAGAAGTTATATCACAGAAATTTGGTTATCTATTTGTAAATACGAAGCCAAGACATATCTAAACTTTTTGTCCCAAAAAAAAAGAATTATCTAAACCTATGTGATAGGTCTTGTGCGACAATTAAGAAGCAGGTACAAATTTGAGTAACTAATTAATATGAATAGTCCAGATGTTTTTAATTACATATAGTTTAACTTGTTTCATCCCGTAACCCGTTAAAATAGTTAACTCGCTAATTATTTACCACTTCTTAGTTCTTACACCATAGTTTTCTTTGGTAGGCACTTCTTACAACATAGATGAAGTAACGTTAATAGAAGAAGCTTAGGAAGTTATCTTTTAATGGCTTTGACGCACAGCAAAAGCATGAGATAGATATGGCAAAAACGATTTTTCATCATTTTCCTAACATTTTGAAGAAGCAAAAAACTTTGATCTCGAGGCGTAAAAGATCTTTTCCGCAAAGCTATATCATAAAAGCTGAGGATACGAGTCGTGAACACAATAATGTGGTTTTTTTTTTTTTTGTAAAAGTGTGAATTTTCATTTATGAAAATAAATTGTATTGTTTACAATAGCTTGGAATACAAAAAATCAGTCCTTGCCAAAAAAAATAAAAACAAAGAGTGATTAAGCAAGTGATCTTATCCTCATCAAGACACTAGATGAACCTGAACCAACTTTGCATTAGGTGCTTAAACTTTCTTTGGTTCCTCTTTGTTAAGATGGCATCACTGACCTGTCTGTCTAGCTTCTTGAAAAGAACATGTACAGGCGTGACAACATTGTTATGATACCGGTTATTCCTCTCTGTCCATATTGTATAGATGACTGCTTGTGATACTAGTCTCCTCAGGGTTTGAGTGCAGGTTGAATCTTTAATATCTAACCAAGCTGAGAAAGCTTTCCATGTGTGGAAAACGAATGTTCTGTACCCTATTATAATGTGGATAATCCATCTGATTATAACTCGATTTTAGAATATTTTGATTTGCTGACCGGTGATTCTGATCGTGACAAGAGTTTGGAAAAGCTTCTTGAATTGGCTTAGCACAACTATCGTACAAGTAATTAGAAGCAAGCTGGTGATTATGATTCTTTCTGACCAAATATTGATGCATTTCGGTGGTGAGTGCTCTTGAGCAGGCTCTATCCCTAAGTATAATAAAGCTGGAGACTCTGGTCGAGGTTGGCTTAATTTTATTTTCCTCCATTTTTTTCTGGGTCATTTGCATGAGCTGCTAAATCTGGAAGCCTAGGCGTTACGGCATATATACTTTATTTATTTATAATAGAGAATATTCTCTATTATAAATTGTCAGTTCGTTGTAAATATCATTTAAAATTGACTGTTAAAATTTCATTTATTTTCACATTTGAGTGTTTCTTCGTTATATTTTATTGTTTGGTTGCAGAAACTCATAAGACTTTTTAATGGCGAATTAAAACCTGAAAATAAAGGCCGACGTCTTAAGAATCAATCAAAAGTGTTGGGCGCAAATTAGGTTCTGTCGAAGATTAAAGAAGATAATAAGCCTTAATTAAATGTATTACATATAATGCTATCTTCCTCTTCTTCCTTTTTTTTTTAATCTTAATCGTTAGATGGAATGTTTTCTTTCAAGGTCGGTTGCATATCATGATTCTTCTTTTCATGCTTTGTTTTGTAAAAGTTCAATAATTAATGTTTAGATATTTTTTAGATTGGTAACATGTGTTGGCATGTATGCAATTGAATTATAAATCAAGAAAATTTTGTACGTCTTTGTTTTTGTTTCCGGATAATTTGCTTTATATCATAGAACATAGGCGACTTTAATTGTAGCAACACTATTGTTCTTATGTGTTTAAAGTTTTTTTTTTTTTTTTTTTTTTTTTTTTTTTTGCGTAATAAAGCAATTATTGTGAATAAGCTTGCGTTTTAAAAATGAATTCTTACGCCACGACATATTTTTTTCTCTCTATACACTGCATCTAATCTATATACTTACATACACTAATTTTAGTTTTTTTTTCGATAGAAAATCATCATTAAACTTAAACAAAACAAAACACGTCGCCGTTTTTCACATTGATTTGCGTAAACACAATTACTGCGTGACTACTATTTTAGAACGTTACTTTGGACTCACATAAACCAAATACAGTAAAACCTCTATAAATTAATACTCTTTAAATTAATACTCGCTATAAATTAATAAATTTTTCCGGTCCCGAGTTGGGCCGGTGTAAAAAATAACACATTTCGATAAATTAATAAGATAATATTTTTTTTGGAAATCCTATGTAAAAATATGGTCCCATCAATATCATAAATTAATAATCAAATTATATATATATATATATATATATATATATATAAGAAAATCTAGTGAAATATGACTCTATTGTTGTTTGTATATTCTTGAATTTGCATTTTTATCGGAACTCATCTCTAATCTTTTTCATTGTCGTCTTTTCAAATCGCATCCAAAAATTATGGAGAGTCTTAAATGCGATAATTAATTCTTTACATGTAATTGGTTCTAAAATTACTGTAATATCTTCTTTGAATTAATCTTTACCATGAATGATACTAGCAGCAATTTCATTTCAACTCTAAACTTCTAACATTTATCATTTTTACCGGAATTCTAAACTTACCAATTATCATAGCCAAGATTATAAATTAAGAAATTTTTTAAAAATATGAATGATAACAAAAGTATCTTATTGTAATATAAAATTTTCAAAATTATAAAAATCAAAAATCTCTTTATAAATTAATAAAATATTAATTTATCGATAAATTAATAATTATTAATTTATCGATAAATTAAAACCTCTATAAATTAATAAAATTTCATGGTCCCGTCCTTATTAATTTATAGAGGTTTTACTGTACAGTGCATTTTTGTACAAATGGCAAATGACAGTTCATAGAATTTTGAATCGATGTACTTTTTGATTGACAGAAGAAGACCATGAATGGTTTACTTAAGTATTTTTACTTGTATTGCTATTAAAAGGAAACAAATTAAATTATACTATATAAATTATTATTTGTTATTCAAAACTCTTTCCTCATTTTTCCTCCCTTTTATTATATCTCCTTTTCTTTGTTTTTCAGTATCTATTTAAAGTGGAAAAAAAAACATTTATTGTACGAACTAAATTAGCATTGGTCTTGTTCATGGGGATAATTAAAGAAGCATAGACATTAATTCGATATGAGTCTTATCCTGTCCTTTTTTTTTCTTTCCCTTTTGATCTTTGTTGGTTAACTGGTTTATGAGAGTCCTAAGGAATGAATGTGAAACCAATATTATTCAAGCTTGCAAGGAAGAAGGCAAGAAAGAAGAAAAAGGTTAAAAAAGCATAAGTCAGTCAAATTTCATCGTTAAAGAGAGTACAATATTGTGTTTCTTTCTGTAAATAAAAGAAAAATTTATTATTTATGACATGTACATTGATAATTTTATTGAGAAATACCACTTTTGTTTATATCTTTTCCCGCCTGCCGCAAAAGTAAAATAAAAGGATTAATTATAGAAATATGCCTTTTTTTCAATGTTTTTAAAACCGGACCGGAGAGTGAACCGGAAGTTTTTCGGGTCACTGGGTCAACTGGTCGGACCGATCGGACCACGGGTCAATTAAATCATATATATTTTAATTTCTATGAACATAATTTTAACTTTTTATCTTTTTCTTACAAAATATATGAACAATACATTACTAATTTAACTTTCAATTAATAAACCATAAACTTTTTGTCCCACATCGACCAAGAGGTAAAGAAATTATATTATTACGTTGATATATATAGCAACATAAGCCACGCAGATAATTTTGGGCTGCAAAGGCCCGTGTCATAGTGTAAAGAAGTGATTTTTTTATTGACCCGACCCACCGGTTTAACCGTGAATTTCCGGGTTTTAGCGGGTTTTCCCGGTTCTATCCGATTATTTAACAATCCGGTTTTTAGGGGTAACCCAGACCGGACTGTTTGCTGGTTCGCGGTTTAACCGGTCCGACCGGCCTGTCCGGTCCGGGTTTAAAAACATTGCTTTTTTTTCAATTTCTTATAGATTAAGGACTTATAGTCCAGACTTACAGAAATAGAGCTTTTTAGTTGATCAAAAATACTAAATCACCCCTCTCAGTTATCATTCTCTCTTTTGCTTTTACGATGTTGTAGCTTGAAGAAGAGAAGACCTGGTGACACCCGACCGCCGACCACCGTGACTGCTTCTCGCTTAGCCGGTGCACCGAGATCTAGTCAAGGAAGGTTTCACATCTTCCTCTTGGCGAATCTATTTTCTTCTTTATCTCATTGTAATCTCTGATTTTAAGGTTTTAGAAGAAAAATCAGATTTCAGTTGATCAACAAAGAATAAAAGAAGAATTACAAGCTCTTGTCTTGGGTATGTGTTGATTGGTTAAGAAAACATCATCTTCTCCGATTGAATGGACAAATTTCTTTCACCTTTTCCAATTAATATACAAAATTGGATTATTGATTAGAGCCCTTGGGTTCACTAGATAGTATCCCTTAGGGTTTAGATTTCTTCATCCAAAGTGAAAATAGATTGAAATCCACTGAATTCACATGATTAAAGATGTTCACATCATCAAAGATGGTAGATTCGACCAAAAAAAAATTAGCCATGTTTGTCATCGGGTGAGAAGAGCGAGAAGAAAGTGGAGAGGACAAGGTTATAATCGTAATTGCGTCTGCCACAAAAAGGCTTAATACCGAGAGTCTGGATGATCATACCTTATCTCAAAGTTTTGGGCCAACAAAGGCTCTTTTCTATAATAATCCTTAAAATAAAAAGACGAGTTTATCTTTCTAAATTTATTATTCTTTTAATTACTATTTTTTCTTTTTATTTTCTTTTCAAAATCACTTTTCACGAATCTTCATCTTCTTCTCTCCATAACCTCTCATCACAAAACCTTCATCTTCTCTGCAACCTATTGTCCTTTACATTCCAAGCAAATATTCTCATATGTTTCTTTCTATGACACCGTCTTTTGTAACACCAACCACGGAGTTAGACTAGACACGGTAAGAAACATGTCGATTTTCTCTATCAGAGGACATTAAATTTTCAGATCTGCTTACCTTTTTGTTGTTTATTACTCAGATCTGTGGATCAGTTATTGGACAAAAGTGTTGGAATCCAAGAAGCCACAATTGAAAGTCAAACTAGGTATTATTTGATGGACCAGAGTTGGATCTCGTCTACCGCATTTGTCTATCAATGGACTTCGCTGGTTAGTCGTACTATTTGTATAACTTGTTTCATCTGTTCGTCGGTGGGACGATTTTGTATGTGCGTGCAGGGGTGGACATGTTTTAAGCTATTGACGGACAAGTGTTGTCAACCAAGCAGATATTGTCCACTAAAGAGACCGATGGACATAATATGGTGGACAAAAACTTAGTCAGATGTTGAATCTGGTCCACCGAAAGTACAATAAGATCGGTACATGCGCCAGCAAACCTACAGGGTGGAGAAAATAATTTTATATTATTGATGGACAAAAATCATCAACCAAGCGGATATGGTCCACTAAAAGAGCGAAGGGCAAAATTAAGGTGGACATAAAAGCAACTGTCCGGAGGTTGAATCTAGTCCATCGGAGACACAACAACTTCAATACATGCATTAGAGACATGGATGATGGAGAAGTTATTTTGGTAACAATGGACAAGTATAGTCCAACCAAGTAAATTTAGTCCACTTCAGAAGCCGAAGGACAAATTTTAGATGGACTAAACCTGACTAGGTGTGAATCTGGTCCTCCGAAAGTTTAGCATGCACATGTGTGTTTTGCGTTGTAAAATTTGCCCCAGTTTCAAAACGTTCGCCACTAATCATTTTTTTTTTTAATTCTCCAACCTTTTAGTAAAAAGGTAAAAGCATATTTTCTACTTGTGACATAGAATTATAAAATGGCATTTTCAATAAAGAAAAAATGAAAATGACATTTGTGGTAAGTTTTGTTTTAAAAGTGACATTTATGATGAAACTCCCTAAATAGAACTATATAAGCATAACATTAATGTGTTTCTTTCTGTTAAATAAGACAAGTTCTTTCAAGTCAATAATGTCTAACTTATACGAGTGACATCAACTTGCATTGTTCTATAAAATATAAATCAACTGTCTAAAGAAAGAATAAACATGTGCAAGAGAAACCATATAAAATGTAATTTGCAATAAAGTGGTGGTCCTTGACTCCTTGTGGAAATAACCTTCATGGCGATTTTGATGATTTGAAATTTTACTATTGACCATAGTTCTGCTAAGCTCGGAGACTTTGGGGGAATAAGATTGAACCCTTTTTTACTTCCTTACGGGACAAGAAATAAAAGAAGAGTACTATAAGATAAAACACGTAGTTTCACGATCCTAATTAATCCAGTCCTAAAGTTGCTTTGCTCTCCGTAGGCTTGGGTTTTAAGAGATAATGATATTTGTGAAACAGCTAAGAGTCTTCGCATTTGTCTTTACTTAATTTGTCTTCGACAGTGGTTGCTAAAGTTTTCTCGATGTTGACTTCGTCCATTTGTCTTTGTTTTTTTTTCCTCGTGGATCACTTCTTTTATGTTTGTAACAATCTACGGTTGACTCAACAAAATATATACACAAGAGTCGTCCCAAGAGACAATATGGGACCGGTTGTAATTATTTAGAAATTGATGTTCAGACCATTCAAACGAGGGGTACATATGGATTAGACGTATATATATACACAATATCATTGGAGTTAATGGTCTAGGAAGTCTTTATTGTATGACCTCAAATCTAGTAACATTATCCTAGATTCTAATATTAACACAAAAAAAATGAAATTAATTTTGGTTTTAGTTTGTCTTTTAACGAGGAACCAAAGTAGTAATCGATGCAGCATCAATGGAACAAAGAGAAGACTTATCCATCGATGGACCTGCTTGCTCATGATTACTCCGGAAGAAAAATCCTGGTGGTTGAGGTACAGCGAGGGCGATCGAGCTAGTAGTAAGCATTTGGACTATCGCTGACATGGTTGGACGATTTTCAGTATCTTCTTGGACACATAATAATGCAATATGGATGCATCTAATTATTTCGTTTCTTTGGTAATTCTCTTGAAAGGACGAATCCACTAGCTCTAGTGGCGAACCGTTACTCCATAGCTTCCAAGTCTATACGTTGAGCGATTTAAGACAAATTATTTGTGACTGTTTAATAGAGGAAAAGAGTAGAGATTTGAAGTGTTATACTTACATATGTAACCAAGTTTCCAAAACTAGCATCCATCTGGTAAAGGCTGCTGTTCTTCTTCCCGCTAATAATCTCAAGAACTAATACTCCAAAACTATAGACATCAGATTTCATTGAGAATTGGCCGTACATTGCATACTCGGGAGACATGTAACCACTGCCACAATACATAAAGGGTTGAGTTAACCAAGGAATTTTACTCTTCATAGATAGAAAGAACAAAACTTACTAGGTTCCAACTATTCGTCTCGTATTGTCTTCAGTTTGGTCTAATTCGAAAATCCTCGCCATTCCAAAATCTGCCACTTTTGGGTTCATATCAGCATCTAAGAGGATGTTACCGGCTTTGAGGTCACGATGTATGATTGTGAGCCTTGAATCTTGATGGAGATACAAAATTCCTCTAGCAATTCCTCCTATGATCCTATACCGTGTAGTCCAATCCAACTGGCTCTGCTTATTAGAGTCTGAACATTCCATATATAGTTAGAATATCTAAAACATGAGTTCATAAATGAAATATATTCCCTAATTAAGTATTGGTTTAACTTACCAAACAAGAAGTAATCAAGGCTTTTATTAGGCACAAACTCGTAGACAAGTATTTTCTCTTCTCTCTCCAAACAAAACCCGAGAAGCTTGACTAGATTTCTGTGTTGAAGCTTTGCCACAACCACAACTTCGTTCTTGAACTCTTTTTCACCTTGTCCTGATGTTTTTGATAGTCTCTTCACCGCAACTTGTACTCCATTAGGAAGTATGCCCTGAAAAGATTGTGAAGTAAACAGAATCATCACCATAGTTGAAACTGTTAGTGATATGACAGAGATACCCACGATATGATTGTGATATGCAATCAATACATAATATTTGATTGAATAAGCTTTAGGAATGTTCTGTAATTAGATTAACCTAGAGCATCCCCCTCTAGCAGTCTTGTATATATATGTCTGTACAATCTCTATGAATAATACACAACACATATTCTCTACAGAAACTCTTATAAAACTAATTAGGAACCTCAATGAACTAGTAGTAGTACCTTGTAAACTTCTCCAAATCCGCCTTGACCGAGTTTGTTACATATCGCAAACTTATCTGTCGCAGCTTCAACAACCTTAAAATCAAACTGCAATGAGCCTGCAGTTGTAATGTCATCCCGTTCTGCAAAAATATAAAACGTTCTGACAATTCAAGCCCAAAAATATTTAACCAGCACACACATAGACTTCAAAATCCTTACCATCCTTTTCAGCTGCTGTATCATGAGGCTTCTTCACTCTCTTTGTTACATAGAAGCTAAAAACTGCTACAAAAAGAAGAACAGAGATAGCGACCGCCACAACAGTTGCTATGATTACCTTTGTTGAATTTTTCCTCTTTCCTGCATGTCTTAAATTGTGAATGTCGTCTCAACCAAAATAACTATCATGGAACTGAATTAAGATAGAGCTCTTACCAGGAGGAGCTGAAACCGGTGGCAGTGGAGGAGCCGGATCCGGGGGAGGAAGAACAGTTCCCTCAATGGTTTCATTGTAGAAAGGGTAAATCTCGTACCTTGAGTTACAACTCGGGACAAGAAACCTTCCACCGACTTTGTTGAAATATAATTTTTTGATGGACTGTTGAAGACAGGTTAAGCAGTCTTCACTAGTCAGATCAGGAATACACTGAACCGATGCATAAAGCGTTTGGGACAAAGTGAAATCAGACTTATTAACCGCAAATTTCTTTCTTGTTTTGCTCTTAGCCGCTTCCTCTGCAGACTTTTTCAACAGAGAGACGACCGCAGCGTTGAACCGGCCAGATTGCTCGGCCGTAACATTCTGATTGCTCCAAGTGATTATTGCAGTTGTGGCATCAGGATCCATGAAAATGTTCCGGTCCGAGTATCCAAGCATACACTCGTCATACTGAATCAAGAACTCTTTCCCTCCTGGACATCGTTTCAGAGCGGCCTTAGAAGCAAATGCAACGCACTCATGGCAAACTTCCGCCGAGATATCTCCTTTGCAGAGAAATACTCCGAATACTTTGTCATGGTTTTGACCCTCTGTGATAATATTTGATCCATTGGAGAAGAAAGAATTGTTTGAGGAAAGAGAAATCAAAACGGATCCGACATTTGAGTTGTCACTAGTGTTTGTTGATATCCTGTTACTACAAACATGGCCGACGTAAATAGGGTCTTGTAATTGTGCATAAGCCTTTAAGGTTGTAATGAAGAAGGTGAGAAAGAAGAGAGAGTTTAATGAGGCATAAGCAGACATTATCTCCTTTCCGCTCTGTTTTTTTTTTTTTTTTTTTTTTTTGATTGGTGTATGAGTACTAATGAATACATGTGAAACCAACCAACAGCCAGTCAAATTTTGGTTTTGTAAAATAATGCAATTTTCTTGTAAGTCAGAGTCAACTAGACGAGTAACATCAACTTGTATTGTTATTTAAATGAACAATGAATCAATTATTAATATAAAGTTATTATTCTCTATCAATCTATTTCCAAAAAAGATAAAACATATTGGAGTTGAATATTGGATAGGTTCAAGATTATTTTGCTAGGCGCGGAGACTTTTGGTGATTAAGACAACAATTGTTTTACTTCCTTACCAGACAAGTAACAAATGGACAGTTATAAGTTAAAACAGTAAGTAATTTCACAACCCTAGCTGATTCAGTTAGAGCTTTCACTGCTTCAAAACCAATCAACACTCTTAATTGGAAGGTTGACTTCTAAAGATAGTCGTTGACTTCCTATTTTAGTACTTTTTAAGTTTTTTTACCTTGTTAACTTTATAACTGTGTGTATTAGACTTTTAGAGTCATTTTGGGAAACATGGAACTCACACATGCTTACTTACATCATTCTCATCTCTCTGTTTTGAGTATTTTCCTCACAAAATTCTACACAATATCGTACTGACCTAACAAATCTCTGTTCCAACAAAACAAACCTAGTGCCAAGAATCAACAATTAGGCCACTGTCTCCTCACTCTTTTGCCCCCATATTGTAGTAAATAAGTATCTTACACTTGCTTGAAGGGCACTAATGTAAAATTAAAAATAATGGAAGAAGGCTAATTAAGAAAAATCTTGTTTCACTGTTGTTGCTTAATAATTTCTGTGAAACGTTTCGTCGTCTTCAGCGAGGAGTTACATGAGTAATCGAAGCATCATCGACGGAACACAGAGCAGACGAACCCATCGATGGACCAGATTTTTCATGCTTAGTCTGAAAGAAACATCCAGGTGGTCGAGGAGCAGCCAGAGCGATTGAGCTAGTAGTGAGCATCTGGACGACCGTTGACATGGATGGACGATCTTCAGCTTCTTCTTGAACACATAGTAAAGCGATATGGATGCATCTGGTAATTTCGTTTATTTGATAGCTGTCTTGAAAGGATGGATCCACGACCTCCATTGGTGACTCGTTGTTCCATACTCTCCAAGCCTGTCAAACATTTTAAGAGTTCATCAAAACCTTGGTCATTTTCATATAAAACAGAGGATTTTGCAAGTTTAAATAACTTTGTAATACACTTACAACAATGACCAAAAGTCCAAAAAGTTAAAGGGTGTATACATACATATGTAACCAAATTGCCCTCGCTACTATCCATTTGATAGGAACCGATGTTTTTCTTGCCGCTTATAATTTCAAGAACTAAGATACCAAAGCTGTATACATCTGATTTCATGGAGAATTTGCCATACATGGCATATTCCGGAGACATATAACCACTGCCATAATATTAAGTGTTAAGTTAATAGAAGCATATTACACTCTACAGAGGCAATGAATATGGGAAACGCAAAACTTACTAGGTTCCAACTACTCTTCTCGTATTAGCTTCCGTTTGGTCCATTTTAAAAATCCGTGCCATTCCAAAATCTGCAACTTTTGGGTTCATATCATCATCCAAGAGGATGTTACCTGCTTTGAGGTCACGATGTATGATTGTGAGCCGTGAATCTTGATGAAGATATAGAATCCCTCTAGCAATTCCTCCAATGATCTTGTACCTTCTTGTCCAATCAAGCTGGTTTTTCATTGTCGAGTCTGCATGCACCATCCGCATTCACAACGTTAAAGAACACTGGTCTCAAGAAAAGGGTTGTAATCATGAACAGTTTTGGGATAAAATAATGTATTTATTTACCAAAGAGAAAGTAATCAAGGCTTTTGTTAGGCACAAACTCGTAGACAAGTATTTTCTCTTCTCTCTCCAAACAAAATCCGAGAAGCCTGACAAGGTTTTTGTGTTGAAGCTTTGCCACAACAATAACCTCATTCTTAAACTCTTTTTCACCTTGTCCTGATGTTTTCGATAGTCTCTTCACTGCAACTTGTAACCCATTAGGAAATGTGCCCTACACAGATTATGAGTTACAATCCATTACATTGTTTGGATTTGTTATGGAACTAATCAGGACGGTTAGTGAATTGGTAAATAGATATACCTTGTAAACTTCTCCAAATCCACCTTGACCGAGTTTGTTACTTTCAGAAAACTTATCAGTTGCAGCTTCAATCACTTTAAAATCAAACTGCAATGAGCCTGCTGTTGCAATATCATCTCCATCTGCAATTTCAAATGTTTAAGAATTAAGCTCCAGCAAACTATTAAGTAGCAAAACTAGTATATTACCATCATGTGCAGCTGCTGTCTCATAAGTTTTCTTGGCTCTCTTTGCACGGAAACAATAACAAGCTATGAAAAGCATAGCAGAAAGGGCTAACAGCACAACTATCGCTATGATTATCACTATCGATTTTTTGCCTTTTCCTGCATTAAGTCTTGAATCAGACATGACACAATCTATAGAATCTTGAATTTCTCAACCCAAAAAACATTTACAGAGAGATATGGAGAGCTCTTACCAGGCTGCCGATGAGTAGGAGGAGGAGGAGAAGCTTGATTGACGGTTTCATTGTAAAAAAGGTTAGGCTCGTATCTTATATTACAACTTGGCCAAAGAAGTCTTGCTCCGATTGTATCACGTGGCAATATCTTGATTGTTTGTTGCAAACATCTTGAGCAGTTCTCCCTTGATATACCAGGCGTGCACTGTACCATTACATAAACGGTTTGGGACGATGTGTAATTTGCTTTCTTGAAGGAATACTTTCTTCGACTAACAGCAGCCTCCTTTGCAGCTTCGTTCATCAAAGAGAGGACTACTTCACTGAACCGATCTGATTGGTTTGCCGGAACAGTTTGTTGGTTTCTCATCAGCTGTCCATCTTTGGGTACAGGATCCAAGAGAATATTACGGTCAGCGTATCGAAGTGTGCATTCGTCGTAATAAATCGAAGCTTCCTTCCCATTTGAACACTGATTCCGAATGTCCTTGACGGCGATATTGACGCAGTCACGGCAAACTTCCAGCGACAAGTCTCCACGGCAGAGGTAAAGTCCGAAAACATAGTCCGGTTTCTCTCCCACTGTAAGGCTTTGGAATCCAATGGAGAAGAAGTAATCATTCTCTTCCGAAGAAAGAGAGGACAAAAGCTTGGTTAGATTGGGAGAGTATGTGCTGTTTTCGAGGTAACTAGATGTATCTGCAGAGCATTTATAACCGACGTACTCAGGTCTAGGTTGCTGTATAGAAGGTCTCAGGCTGGTAAGAAAGGTGAGAAGGAAGAGGAAACCATAAGCAGACATTTCCCAACACTTCTCCATTAATTAATGCCTTTGTGCTTCGTTTATTTATTTATTAATTGGTGGTCTTGATGAATTTGAAGCCAATCAAGAGTGCTCTGTTTTGTAAGACAATACAGTTTCTTTCAAGTCCACGTCAACGCTTAAAACCAAAGAGATAGACCTGTAGTTGCAGAGTAACATCAACTTGCTTAGTGTTTTCACACCAAAAAAATACAAGTTTCTATTTTGGAATGATTCTTTTTTTTTACGTCGGTAGAATGCTTTATTTTTATTGTAGAATTTTCAACTCCACTATTCCAAAAAGTGAAATCAATACTAAAGAAGAGAAAATCTATTTATAATATTCAAAACTGCAGCTAATTAATTAAACCTAAAAAACATAACCATAATAGTAATACTAGAAAGTAGTCCACGCGATGCGTGGTTTATGTATTAAGATGCGTGATAAGTTGTCCTATATATTAATTTTATTGTCATCATCTAAAATTAATAGTTAACATAAAACAATTTTATATATGATAAGTCAATTTTAAAATAGTTTATTAAAAAGATATCACAAAACAAATATCTTATACTATAAGTTTAACCAGTTTTTATAAAAATTCTTTAAAAGAAAAGTGTGTTAAATTTAAAATATTTTTATTTTCTATATGTTGTCTCTATTTCTAATCCTTTAAAAATAAATAGTATAATTTAAAATAAATTGAGTTAAGAAATTATTGTTTTCTGTTATATTGTAGGGTGATAAAACAATTATGTTATGATACCATTATGTTTTTTTAGTACATATGTTTTAAACACTATCAAACTGTAACTTATAAATTACTATTAAATACAAATTTGAGTTATGTCTCTAATACAATATATATAATTATTTAATATAATGTGAATTTTTAATATATGAATAATGTGAGTTTTTAAATTAGTCTATCATATAATAATAGGACAATTAGTTACAACAAAGTTAATTAAATTTGGTATATTCGTTAAATAATTAAGATAAATTAATTTATGTATAGTTTTTTTTTTTGAAAAAAACTGCTAAATATTGTAAGAAAAAAGTGTAAGACCTTACTTAATTACTTTGATAGATAAATTATGTTGTCCTATATATTAATTTTATTTTCATATCTAAGAGTAATAGTTAACAACAAATAATTTTATAATATGACAAGTCAATTTTAAAATAATTTATTAAAACGATATCACAAAACAAATATCTTGTTCTAAGTCTGACTAATTTTTTTTAATTAAAATTCATGAAAATAATAGTGTGTCAAATTTAATGTAAATATTTATTTCTTCTATACATTGTCTCGATTTCTAATCATTTAAAAATAAATATACAACTAAAATAAAAAAAATTTTGACACTATTGTTTTCTGTTATTTCATGGGGGAGATAAAACAATTATGTTATAATACCAATATTTTTTTTTTTTTTTGGGTACATATGTTTTAAAGACAGTCAAACTGTAACTTATAGGATACTATTAAATACAAAGTTAAGTTGTGTCTTTAATACATTATATATGATTATTGAATACAATGTGATTTATATACATATATTAGAAAATTTTATATATTTTTAAATTAGTCTATCATAAATTAATTTGGTTTCAGTTTTTACTTTAAAAGTAAAAAACTATTTTCTATTATTATTTAGTTTCAATTTGTTTATATTTTTTAGTTGGGTTGATCAGTATTTTTCTAAGGTTATATGGTGTATATTTTTGTTACAATGTTGGAAAAAATCAAAAAGCAAACTATACAAAATTTTATTTTTAACAATCTATACACCAGATACAAATAAAATAAAGTCAAAAAAAATGTTAAATTTAAAATTAATGAAAATGACATGTGTCACAAAAATAAAATGCCAAATGTCACATTATTAGGCAAAGTTAGAAACAAACCTTCTCTTATTATATAAGATATAAATATTCACATATTATCTTTGATAATATTAAGAAGTATATAGATATTAGAATGGTTCTAGAATTTATATCAAATTTTGGATTTTCCTCAGCAAATGACCGGAAGCAAATATTTACATACTAGATGTTGTCTCATCGAATGACAAAGTGGTTTTGTTTTTAACTACCTCATAGATAACATGTCCAACGGATGTCTAAATTTTTTTTGGAGTATTTGTGTCATTTATGACTTCAATTTCTCTTACACTAATATGCGTCTCAAACTAGACAAATTTGATTTGAAGGTAACCCAAACTTGTTAAGATCTACATCAACTGGTATCATATAAACCGAAAACTTAAGCAATTAATTGATGGTTCCTTCTCTCGATGTGAATGTTGTTTTGAGAATCCTCAGTTTTTGAACTTAGGGTGTAGCACATGTGGTTATAATTAATGTCGCTCTAAGACTTACAATTAGATCGTTGGATTCGTTTTGCTTGTATTTTCAAGTTCACGTGTTAGGCGTCTTTAGTCACTGAAATTAGGTTTTTATTTATCCGTGTAGCTCCAATTGGATCTGCTTTCACCGCTCTCTTACCGACAGAGCCGGCCGACAGGCCAAGCTAATGAAGCATCAGCTTGCGGCTGTATATATTATATACAAAATTCGGCTCTATTTTCTTAAAAGTTTCTTTTGGTCTAGTGGTTTTAGGAGTGTTAGTGAACTCTCATGCATCACGAGTTCAAAGCGCCAGTAGCACATTTTTTTTTATTTTTCATTTTTGTTTTATTAAACACTAGGTATGGAGCCCCCGCGATATCGCGAAGGAACTCATTTTAGTAAAATATTTATTACAAAAATTATTTAATTAAATTTATTTATTAAAATTAATTTTATGTGTTTTGTTTTAAATGATAAAATTATGAATACATTGTATAAGACATAAGGATTTGTTTAAATTCATTTTTATTAATTATTTTAATCTTTTGTAGCATAACTCAAACATATTTCTATTTCTAAAATCAATTTTTACTTCATAAAAAATGAATATAAATATTACTATTCAGTCAATCAGTAAGAAAATTACCAATCCTCTCAAATTTAAATATAACTAAACAGAAAATTATCACATATTTTATTAATTTGAATCAAAATTCAGTTATATATTCATATAAAAAAGAATACATCTATTTTCATAAAGGCAATATTGTAAATGTATATATAATACAAACAACTATCGTTTTATAGATGAAACATATTTTTATATAAAACAACCCATTAAACATTTTGGCAATTATAATAGATTATATATACATGGTTAATCCAATATTGAATGTACTTATTACTTATTTTTTTCCTCGTAAGTTGCTGGCTAATTATCCCGAGTCACACATAAATAAATAATATATAAACATTAGTGGGGAACAATAATATTTAGGTGTATGATGTAGCATCACAATGTCCGCGTCTAAGGAAGATGGTCGGCCAAGGACGGCCGGGTTCATTGCTCTCAACTGCTCCTCTCTTTTTTTGGCAGTCAGAATCCAAAACCTTTTCAAACTTTTATAATATTTCATATTCAATATCTTTTGTTGTTAAGATTTTAATTTGAGTGTATTATGACTAGAACTAAATATACAAATTCCATTAACCTATATGAAGTTGTAGATAAGTCTTTGTCGTCAAGATAGTTTATTGGACAATCATCTCAACCGTCAATCTTTCTGTTGATCACCAGTTTTCCATCTCCCAATAAACTGAATATTCCCAACTGTAGAAAATATAATAGAACGAACTGTGATATTTTATTTTTATTTTTACCTTGATATTTCATAATCAGATATTTTATTAAAAAAATAGAAAAATAGAAATCCATATTGTTTTCTATAATACAATTAGTTTTCTAATCAAAAAGCATGGAGTAGCCAAATATATATATATATATATATATATATATATATATATATACTTGTGAAAAAAAATAAACAAACATATACGAGCCAATATGCTCTTATTTTCTGAAAAATCAACTTGAACCACATTTTTGAACAGCTAAAAACAAAAATTTCGGTTTGGATTCATACCAATAGAATGATAACCCTCAATGAATAGATGGTTGTATACCTAGAGACTGAATATAATTAAATATTAAAAAGTTTAACAAAATATATAAAACTGCAATAAATTTCTCACAATGATGAGACGTCATTTCTAACAAATTCTCTTTTAACTAATATAAATATAAAGAAAATTTGAAACCAATGATAAGAAGTTATTTATATATAGAGTTCTAAAGATGTGAACATTTGAATAGACACAACTGTTTGTAAAAGATACAACTCTATATTCAACAGACGCAACTTTTTAGAGAGACGCAACTGTAAAAAAATTCTGTCAAAAATATAAAACAAAAAAAATTGAATACAATGATGATATAAATTTATAAAGATGTGAACATTTGGTTAGACACAACTGTTTGTAAGAGACACAACTGTTTGTAAGAGACACAATTGTTTGTAAGAGAGACAACTCTACATCTAACAGACACAACTTTTTAGAGAGATGTAACCGTTGAAATTTTCTGTCAAAAAAAATATATAGAGAAATTAGCCAATTATGCCATGAACAGTGTTGATCTTTCTCACAAATGCCATTTTTGTGTTTGTCTTTTCTCACCTGCCACAAAGGGAATGTAAGAATACCCTTATGCCCTTCTCCCTTGGATTTCATTTGTTTCTCTCTTCTTCTCTTACTTCTCTCATTTCTCTTGATCTCTCTCTATCTCTTTCTAATTCACCATTTTTGTTTTCCTCAAAACCTCTAAAACTTCATTATTTTTCTAAAAACCTCTAAAATTTCATTGTCTTTCTCTAAACCCACATCTCTACATATATCCAATTCTCTCTTTCTCCAAATTTTCATCTCTCTTTCAAACCTCTATATGATTCACCTACCTAGAATTTGCGATTCATAAAACACATTTGATGCATCTCCGGTGGACCAGATCTACAGTCCGGTGGACAAGACTTCTTTTGTATCTCAATGGACTAAATAGGCATGATTCATGTCCATCACAACCATGTCTCCATTTACATATTCATATATGTTTGGTCATCCATTGTTGATTGTGAAAAT
Source organism: Camelina hispida (assembly GCA_023657505.1). Lineage (NCBI taxonomy): Eukaryota > Viridiplantae > Streptophyta > Magnoliopsida > Brassicales > Brassicaceae > Camelina > Camelina hispida. The sequence continues at coordinate 12,651,540 of CP094635.1, read as the reverse complement.
TGTTATTAAAAACCTGTTTGTCTATCGATTAACTTACATATTCATTTCTTGTTATTGTAGTAATGTTGTTGGAGTACTCACTGACAATGATGTAGCCATAGTGGACCAGATCAGGCAGACAAGGTAGATATCCACTCGCTGATGGACCATTCACAAGTCACACAATAATTATTAGTCCATTTTTGTACAAACAACACATAATGTTTGTCCTATGTGGTGGAAATTGTATATTTGCTGTTTTTGTCTACCGTTTCTTCTACCACTATCCTAGTCGATGGACATGTATTCATGTTGTTTGTGTCTACCTTTAATATGGCTGTACAACTAATGCAGTGTTTTTTGGTCTACCTTATTGTCATCTCTCTATTACAATATGACCATAGCCAATTTAATGAAATTTGTCAATACACAATCGGCGATAGACATTCTAATGCTGATGGACATATCTTTCTGTTGTTTTTGTCTACCTCTCCTATATTACGTCGAGGGAAAATTCGTCTTTAGTCATCTCTCCCAAACCCAAAAAATGGCATTTCTCACGAACTAAACAAAAACTGGCATTTTTGACAAATTTTTAAGCAAAAATGGCATTATTGGCCAAAATCCCAAATATATATATATTACGAAAATGTACTACAAAAAATCGCAACTGTTGTTGGCATTTTTTCAGATTGTTATTATTATATTTAAATACAATGATGAGAAGTTATTTATATATAGATTTCTAAAGATGCGAACATTTGAATAGACACAACAGTTTGTAAAAGACATAACTCTATATTCAATAGACACAACTCTAAAAAATTTCTGTCAAAAATATAAAAGAAAGAAAATTTGAATACAATGATGAGAAGTCACTTATATAAAAATTTATAAAGATGTGAACATTTGAATAAACACAACTATTTATAAGAGACACAACTCTATATTTAATAGACGCAACTTTTTAAAGAGATGCAACTGTTGAAATTTTCTGTCAAAAAAAATACGAAAAGATACTACAAAAAATCGCAACTGTTTTTGGCATTTCTTCAGATTGTTATTATTACATTTGAATACAATGATGAGAAGTTATTTATATATCTATTTCAAAAGATGCGAATATTTGAATAGAAACAACAGTTTGTAAAAGACACAACTCTGTATTCAATAGACGCAACTTTTTAGAGATACGCAACTGTAAAATTTTTTTTGTCAAAATATAAAATAAAGAAAATTTGAATACAATGATGAGAAATCACTTAAATATAAATTTATAAAGATGTGAACATTTGAATAGACACAACTGTTTGTTAGAGACACAACTCTACATTTAACAGACGCAACTTTTTAGAGAGATGCAACCGTTGAAATTTTCTGCCAATATATATATATATATATATTACGAAAAGGTACAACGAAAAATCATAACTGTTGTTGGCATTTTATTAAATTGTTATTATTATATTTGAATACAATGATGAGAAGTTATTTATATATAGATTTTTAAATATGTGAACATTTGAATAGACACAACTGTTTGTAAAAGACACAACTCTATATTCAACAGACACAACTTTTTAGAGAGACACAACTGTAAAAATTTTCTGTCAAAAATATAAAATAAAAAAAAATTTATACAGTGATGAAAAGTCATTTATATATAAATTTATAAAGAGGTGAATATTTGAATAGACACAACTGTTTGTAAGAGACACAACTGTATATTTAACAGACGCAACTTTTTAGATAGATGCAACCATTGAAATTTTCTGTCAAAAATATATATATATATATATATATATATATTTTACGAAAAGGTACGACGAAAAATCACAACTGTTGTTGGCATTTTTTCAAATTGTTATTATTATATAGATTAAAAAAGTATATATATTATTGCATATAGTCACAAAAATTCAGTCTATTTTTTTAAATTTGATAGTGGCCCTCCAAAAGTTAGCGACGGCTCTGGTTACTGATCTGCGTTAAAATATTAGTTTCAACGATATAAGTTAACATACTCCATTTTTTGACCATCATTTTCATCCTTTCTGTATATGTCATAAAAGGTTTGGTATTTTCTTTCCGTATGGACAAGGCGAGAAAATTAGTTGCATCTTTAGGTGATTCGACGAAATGGATTAATTGGGTAAGACTTAACGACGACACACATTGGTTTAAGGCAAAATCAATACATCCATTGAAAATTTTGTGTTTTTTCTACCATATCTTTGAAGCTGAACATTCTTTTTAAAGTGGAAATTGTTTAGAAAAAATGTACACCTTCAAATTATTTTCCCGTTCAGTTTTTCTCCGGGACGGTTGTAAATTGGGCTTGTTTTAGACATGGTTTTTGTCTTTTGTGATGACTGATAAGTCAATCAAATTCAAAGTAAAGATTATCCTCTTCAACTTTCTTTGCTAATCTATACAAACTTTAATGTTACGGAACATCTTATAATGTTACTAGGTCAATTGTTTTGCTTAAAGAATTGGTTTCATTGTTAAACTTACTTCATTTGTTACAATCATGATCCTCCTTTCTCCTCTTGTTTTTTTTCAACAAAAGAACTTATATTAGATATGGATATCCATGCATGATTTCCTTTCTCTATTCGTCATATATTTCCTCCATTTTATTTCAAGTGATGTTTTAGGAAATTTCTTTTATTTCATTTTATCTGGTCTTTGTAAGTTTGTTTCTCTGCAAAATATTAAAGAAATGTATGTGACTTTTCTAACCATTTATATTCTGCATGGTTTTATTAGTTTTTTTAGACTTTTAGTTAATGATGTTTCTGCAAAAGGTAAATTAAATAAAATTTATTTGATAGAAAAAACTTAAACCTCACTTCAAATAAAGGACTTGGAGGTAGCTAATGAGAGTCTTTGTGTTTTGTCTTAACTTCGTCTTCGTCTTTGATAGAAGAATATTCCAATTTGCTACCATTTTCTTTTCGTCTCAATGTATTTGGTCTTTATCAGAGCGATACATCTATTTATAGGAGCTTCAGACCTTCATGATTTGAAACAAAAAGTGAGAACACCTAAACATGTCTTCCTCGGTGTCTTTCATCTTCCTTTTCCTTTTCTTTTTCCTCAGTAGCTTCAAAGCTTCTGCTCAAAATCCTATTTACACACTCCATGTCTGTCCGAACACGACAACGTTCACAAGAAATAGCACTTACTTCACCAATCTCAAAACCCTTTTGTCTTCTCTCTCTTCTCCTAACGCTTCTTACTCCACAGGATTCCAGAACGCCACTGCTGGACAAGTCCCTGACAGGGTCTTCGGACTTTCCTTTGCCGGGGAGACGTCTCGCCGGAAGTTTGCCGTAACTGCGTCGCCTTCTCCGTTAACGAAACCCTAACTCGGTCTCCCAAAGAGAGAGAAGCCGTGCTTTATTACGATGAGTGTATGCTCAGATACTCTCACCAGAATATTCTATCGAAACTTACACTTGATGAAACGTTTCAAGCACTCAAAATGAACGGCAATGAAGTTGTTAAGATATGGCAAGATAGGATATCTTGACATATCAATCATATCTCCTATATCAATCGTATATTCTTGTATTTACTCTTGATAGCATATCAGTATATTCTCTTAGGTCTAATGTATTGTACATATAAACTCTACACAGCCGTTTTGGCATAATAACACAAGAGAACACTTTCAATACTTCCTAAGGTTCTTGACATGGTATCAGAGCAATAATCATATACAAAAGGTTTTGTTCGATCTCTATATACTTCTTGTTTCTCTTTCTTGTCCTAGTTTTGTCTTTCTCTTGATCTTGACAAGATCTTCTTACACAAAATGACTTCTAAGGACGAATCCTCTGACACAAAATCATCACAACAAAAGGTTGAGATTACACGACGTACGATCTCTCCCTATGATCTGTTGTAAGTGACAATCCTGGTTGTGTGATTTCGAAACCTCTGCTAGTAGGACCTAACTACGATGAATGGTCTACTAATCTTCGTGGGGCTCTTAAAGCTAGAAAGAAATTTGGCTTTATTGATGGATCTCTTCCTCAACCCAACAAAGGACATGCAGATCTTGAAGACTGGTGGACCAACAATGCTTTGCTTGTGTCATGGATCAAGCTAACAATTGATCCTGATCTATGCTCTAATATCACACACTGTGATGTTGCAAAGGACTTGTGGGATCATATTCAACGCCGTTTTGCGCTGAAGAATGGCCAGCGTGTACAAAGGCTGAAGACAGAGCTTGCAAACTGTCGTCAGCATGGACTCGCTATTGAAGCTTACTTTGGCAAGCTTACAAAGCTCTGGAAATCTCTTGGTGATTATCAAAAGGGAAGATCATTGAAGAAATTGAAAAGGAGAGAGAAGAAGATAAACTGCATCAGTTTCGATGGGAATTGATGAAGCTGCGTTTGGGTCGTGAAATCGAGTCTCTTGTCTCGCATTCCGCTACCTACAATTGATGAAGCTTACAATGTGTTAACTCAAGATGAACAATCGAAAGCTAACGCACGACTGCAAGAAGAGCGTGCCACAGAAGTGGGTTTTGCTGTTCGCAGTGCTCCTAAACCTCGAGGTGGAGGAGAGCTTCGAGGTGGGACTGATCATCGTTCAGCGACATGTACAAGTTGTGGTCGTACTGTTCACCTTGCAGAGAGTTGTTTTCGCACTCTTGGCTATCCAGCTTGGTGGGGAAGCAGACCACGATCCAATTCTGCCACTGGAGTGCAATGCACGTTACCCTCTGTTTCGTCTCTTGGTCGTACTAGCACCGGTTCCTCTGTTCCGCACCTCGCTGCTCATACAACAACAGCTTCTACAAACTCTATGATCACTAACAATGATCGAGTTGGGATCATTGGAATTGACAATGCCGACTGGGAGACACTCAAAGCAATGATCAGTGAGCGTAATGCTAAAGGTACGTTTCATTATAATTCTTGGATCATTGATACATGTGCATCCAACCATATGACCGGTTCTGCAGAAATTCTTGTTGAAACTTCTGCTATGCCTCCTGTTTTGATTAAATTACCTGATGGACGGTTTACTACATCTACAAGTAAAGGAACAGTTAGATTGAGTCCTCTTCTCAGTCTCAGTAATGTGTTCTTCGTTGCTGGTATAGATTGTCATCTCATCTCAGGTTTTCAGTGTAGTCGTGACAGAGCTTACGTGTTTCAAATCACTGACAAACTGTGTCTTCTTCAGGATCGCATCACGAGAACCCTGATTGGAGCGGGTGAACAACAGAATGGACTGTACTTCTTTAGGAGAATGGAGACTGCAGCGGCTATCCAAGCTTCGGCTCACACCTCTGCTGATGTATGGCATCGTTGCTTAGGACACCCTTCTTCTAAAGTTGTTGAGCTTTTATCTATTCCTGGTTTTTCTAGCAATGGTGTTTTAGACAATAAAGCTTGCGATATTTGTATACGCGCAAAGCAGACAAGAGATTCTTTTCCAATAAGTTTGAATAATACAACATATGTTTTTCAACTTGTTCATGTTGATTTATGGGGACCATATCTGTAACGCCCCCGAACCGTCCTAGGACCACGAAGGCCATCGGACAGCCACGGGACGCCACTTGCAGAATTGCGCCGAGGTGGTCCGGCCGAGGGACGGAAGCTGCAGACTTCCCGACCGATCCTCCCTAGCACAATCCCACCCGCAACCGAGGTTACTTAGGCTTTTCAACCCTCGCGGCCTGGTGCGTGTGTTAGCCCGGACAAGGCCGAGTATCATTTGCAACTTGCCATGTTTTCCTGAAAACCGTATATATATTACTTTAGTAAAATAATTCATCACAAACAAATTATTAAAGCAATATATATATAGATAGTCGGAAAAATTTATACATAACCATTTTTAAAAAATACATAGGGTTTTACAAGAACACGAGGAAAACCCTATCCGGCACCCTAAAGTTTGCTCCAGCTCTAGACTCACTTAGGCTTCCCTGCAAGACCAAAATATTATCATGAGTAATCTAAGATTACTCGTGAGCCTGGGTACCCCTTTAATATCCTAAACAGGATTCTATTTCCCAACCCGACTACCCCGGTAATCAACGAAAACAAGCAAGCTAAACAACTAGCAAGTTATCAAAGTACGCAACAAAAGCTATAGCGGAAGCAATCAAACAATCAATCATACAACACACTCGCAGAACTAGATCACTACGACATACTTCAAACGAACACCATAGAAATTGCTACTATAGGAGAGAAGCGACCTAAGGGACAAGGCACTACTTGGACACCTTAGACTCTCACCGTACTAAGACGTCTAGAACATGACAAGGATACTTGAAATATCGTAGACTCTTAAACAACACACAACATGCAAAGACAACTAGCCATAAACAAGTGACGCTTGATTACTCTAGACTCTTTACACCTAGGGCCCTTCGATAATCTGTTCTGTTCCATCCCCTTCTCCATGCTGAGACCACAAAGGTCACCAACACGAGCCCACATTTAAGCCACATCGTCATGTAGCGGTCACCCGGGTAGCTAGCCAGCCGTGACAATGTCCCCGCGCAGTGATCGTGGGAACTCACGCGTGACATATACTTTTGGAACCAGAATTATCGACTCACTACTCTAACTTACGACTCCAGAAACGAGTTCAAGAGACTAAGCTAAAACAACCTCACAAGAATAATTCAAGCAACGATTAGTCAAGCATACAAGCAAGAAATCAAGCGAGAATTAAACAAACAATAATCAGACAAGAAGCAAGAATAAAATCAAGCAACTTATGATTAATCTACACGCATGCACACAACATAAGCAACTTAAGCAAAAATTATGCAACAAGTCCTAATACGCATGCAACCAATTAAGATTTACCCATTTAAATCCTAAGTCCAAATTAACATGCAACCTAACCGATTTACTCATTTAAATCCCTAAGGTTTATTTAAGCATGTTCTAACCTCGATTAAAATTATGCAAAACAATGCAAAATACTTAATCTTCTCTTATGCATGCAACCGATTTTAACAAGAAATTATCAAGCAAAACTAGGTTCTAACACCCATGCAATTCTAACCAAATTTTAAGTCCCAATTTACTTAAAATATAACCAATTCAACATGCAAGGTGATTCAAGTTAGATGTGTATCAACACATTCACTAAGATGAATTCTAATCGGCATGCATTCAATTTAAACCAACTCTACATGCATCTATTCTACATGCATTACCGCAGACTCACCTCTCGCGTATCGACGATGATTACACAGACTCACGGCACCACACGATCAGACGGTCTTCGCTTAACACACCTCCGCTCTTCAACCGTTCTCGTTCTTGGTTTACTTAGTCCAACTGCGTCTCTCTCCCAAGCGTTTCTTTGATAGAGGCTCCTTTCTCTTCAACAGTTTGATCTCGGCACTAACTCCGTGCTTTCTCGGTGATCACTTGATAACAACTCCGCTTCTTCGCCTAAGGTTACTTTGGCAGCAACTCCTTCTTTTATGCGACTATCTCTCTCTCGGCGATCTCTCCTTTGTTTCTCTCTTAACTTTGAGAGAAAACAAACTCTAAGTGTTTGAGTGTTTAGTGAGATGAGAGAAAATGAGAAACTTTGATAATGAGCTTCTCTCCCTCTATTTATAGACTCGAATTCTCCTCCTCTCCTTAGTGCAAATCGACATGTGTTTTCTCCTTTTCTTGTTTATGCGACAAGTGCCTCTCCATCCAATCAAAACTCGCCAATTAGCTTCCTAATCCTTCTCTATTAGTGCATAAAACTCCTCCTCATTAGTGCATGTCTTCTCTTTTATTAGTGCATGTCGCTAATCTCCACATAATTTTATAAGGCAAATGTGTGACTTGGCTCAATATGGTTCTCTTCTTCTCCTTAAGTCTTCTTGGTGAAAATTAGTGAGACTTGGCCACCTTAACACCACTTCTTCCTTAATCACCTTGATTAAGCTTAATCTTCCACTATCTTCTTTAATCTTCTTGATTAAATTAATTCCCCCACTTATCTTGCTTCTTATTGGTCGTAATTTTGAGAAAATAATAAATTTTCCCAAAACACTCAATCCTTTGTCTATCACCTTTGATATTTCCCTCCAGCTCTTCTTATCTCCTTTGGACAGTTTTCGGGGTCGTCCGACAGTTCCGTTCGGTACGCTCGGTAATCTCTCAGGCAATACGGACAGTACGCCTTGGTCGGTTCGGTCATTACATCTCGGGTGTTTTGACTGTGTCTCGACGATTCCTCTCGGGCCTTCGACTAATTTTCTCGGTACATGTTTCTTGGCAACACTTCTTGGCATTTTCCGGCCAACTCTTCCAATTCCTGCTCGGTCTTTGAGTCCTAGTCGTGCACTTGATTCCTCCGGTCTTGGCTCGGTCTTTATTTGACTAGCGAATATTTTCTCGGACTTCTTCTGGTTGTTCTTCTTGGTTTTACACCTCCTTTCTTTTCAAGTACTTTCCGGTCCATTTCTTTGATCTTTTATTTTGAGATTTTTACCCTTGGTGAGGGTCATTACAATATCGTTCTACTGCTATTTGTGGCTCTCGCTATTTTCTCACTATATTGGATGATTACTCGCGTGCTGTTTGGATTTATCTCTTACCAAACAAACAAATTGCTCCGTCTACTCTCAAGAACTTCGTTGCATTAGTTGAACGACAGTTTGAGAAGAAGGTCAAGTCTATCAGAAGTGACAACGGGTCCGAGTTCTTATGTCTCACAGAATACTTTCGAGAAAATGGGATATTTCATCAAACGTCTTGTGTTGGCACCCATCAACAGAATGGAAGGGTTGAAAGGAAGCATCGTCACATTTTACATGTGGCTCGGGCTCTGCGTTTTCAAGCTTCGTTACCCGAAGAATTTTGGGGTGAGTGTGCTCTCGCTGCTTGCTATCTCATCAATCGCACTCCTTCCTCTGTTCTAAGTGGCAAAACACCATTTGAACTTCTCTACAATCGACCACCTCCTCTGACGCACCTGCGTGTATTTGGTTGCCTTTGCTACGTGCATAACCAAAAACATGGTGGAGACAAATTTGCTAGTCGAAGCACCAAGTCAGTCTTTCTGGGATATCCTGTTGGCAAGAAGGGTTGGAGAGTTTACAATCTCGAAACCAAAACTCTCTCTGTTTCCCGCGATGTGATCTTTTGTGAGGATCAATTTCCGTTCTCTACAACACCATTTACCTCACCAAGCTCATTATCACCGGATGCTGACCATTCGCCATTATACTCTGCTGCTTCTGATCTGCTTCCTCTGTCTCACTCTGCAACTGATACGGTTCCTCTTCCTAAGGTTGTTCCTTCGCTTACCATTGATTCTGATTCCCATACTGTTACGGATACAGATTCAGAGGATGAACATGCTTCCACTCCAACAACTGTTCCACCCTCGCCTTCCGCTATGTCTCCATCCCCACATGCATCACCTGCAGACCAAAACGTTCTTGATGATGCTCCTACGTCAGTGGTTGCAGACCAATCTGCTATCGAACCTGAACCTCTTGGTGTTGGTTATCGCATTCGTCGTCCTCCGGCTAGGCTTGCTGATTACTACACCAACAGTATTATTGGTCTTCCTACGGACAACTCTGATTCTCCATATGCTCTTGGATATTTTGTTGATCCGTCACAATTTTCTGCTGGTCATAGAGCATATCTCTTGGCTATTTCCAGTACGATAGAACCAAAACACTACTCTGAGGCCATTCTTGATCCATTTTGGTGTGATGCTGTTGGCAGTGAGATTGATGCTCTCGAGCTCAACCGTACATGGAGTCCTACTACTCTCCCTCCAAGGAAGAAAGCTATAGGCTGTAAATGGGTCTTCCGTCTTAAGTACAAAGCTGATGGTACCCTTGAACGTCACAAAGCACGGCTTGTTGCTCTTGGTAACAAACAAGTCGAAGGTGAAGATTTCTCTGAAACTTTCGCACCAGTTGCTAAAATGACCACTGTTCGCACCTTTCTGGAGGTTTGTGCATCTAATGATTGGGAAGTCCATCAAATGGACGTTCACAACGCATTTCTTCATGGTGACTTGGACGAGGAAGTTTACATGCAATTCCCACCTGGTTTTCGCCCACATGACAAGACACAAGTTCTTCGATTACACAAGTCCCTCTATGGTCTCCGTCAGGCGCCTAGATGTTGGTTTGCCAAACTTCACACATCTCTTCTGGACTACGGTTTCATTCAAACCACTCCTGACTACTCCCTTTTTGTCTATGAGAATGGGAAATCTCGTTTACATGTTCTTGTGTATATCGACGATTTGATTATCACCGGGAGCTCTCCTTGTCTCATTGCTTCTTTCAAACGGTATCTTAGTGAATGCTTTCACATGAAAGATCTTGGTATCTTGAAATATTTTCTTGGTATTGAAGTTGCTCGGAATGCTTCTGGGATTTACTTGTGTCAGCGTAAATATGCTATGGGTATTATTGATGACATGGGTCTTCATGATGCACGCCCAGTGACTTTTCCTATCGAGCAGAATCATACTCGCTCTTGCATCTGATCCTCTTCTTCATGATCCGGCACCATATAGACGTCTTGTTGGTCGTTTAGTCTATCTTGGTACTACACGTCCAGAGCTCTCCTACTCGATTCACATCCTCTCGCAGTTTATGAAATCACCACGCCATACTCATTGGGAAGCTACTCTGCGTGTTGTGCGTTTTCTCAAGAATAGTCCTGGACAGGGTATTCTTCTCCGAGCTGATAGGCCTCTTACATTAACCGCATGGTGTGATGCTGATTACTCCGGTTGTCCAGTTACCCGTCGCTCCTTGACAGGCTGGTTTGTTCAACTTGGTGACTCTCCCGTTTCCTGGAAGACAAAGAAACAGGACGTTGTCTCTCTTTCCTCGGCTGAATCCGAATATCGAGCTATGCAACTTACTGTCAAAGAGGTCATGTGGCTTCGTTATCTCCTTCACTCACTTGGTGTTCCTACTCCTGCTCCTGTCCCGCTATACTGTGATAATATGGCGGCTATTCACATCAGCAATAACCCTGTCTTTCACGAACGTACCAAACATATAGAAAACGATTGTCATTTCGTTCGTCAGGCTATTGTCAACGGTCTGATTACAACTACACACGTTGGTACTAAAGAACAACTTGCTGATATCATGACTAAAGCATTGGGACGTCAAGAGTTTGAGAGCTTCATTTACAAGTTGGGCCTTTGTGACCTCCATGCTCCAACTTGAGGGGGGGGGGGTGTTAAGATATGGCAAGATGGGATATCTTGACATATCAATTATATCTCCTATATCAATCGTATATTCTTGTATTTACTCTTGATAGCATATCAGTATATTCTCTTAGGTCTAATGTATTGTACATATAAACTCTACACAGCCGCTTTGGCATAATAACACAAGAGAACACTTTCAATACTTCCTAAGGTTCTTGACAGAAGTTTCACCTAGCGTAATAGACCGATTCAATTATTTGGTGTCGTCCACGCTGAACCAAGTTGTCGTAGATGCAGCCTACAGTCCTAGAAAGTTCTATACGAGATGGGTCGACTGGAATTCACTTGAGACACTGTACACCCTGTTTCAGTGCACTCATGATCTGACGAGACAAGACTGTTTGCGTTGCTTGCAAGAATCCATCAAAGGAATGTCTCTTTCCAAATTTGGGGGACGACTTCTTTTCCCGAGCTATAATTCAAGGTACGAGCTTTATGCGTTCTACAACAAAACTTTCATTGAAATACTACAACCACCACCGCTGCCACCTGCTTCTACTCCTCCCGTGTCATCTCCTCTGCGAACTGGTGAACTATGTCTTCTTATTCTGTTTTTTTCTTTCTTTCTTGTAAAAACCAAAAGGGGAAGGTTCTATTTTCATGTGATTGATTTTTCAGACACAGGGAAAGGTGGGAACGCAACTGTTTTAACGGTAGCCACCGTTGTGCCTATTGTTGTGGTTGTTCTGCTTTTTATAGCTGGTTACTGTTTCCTTGCAAAAAGGACAAAGAAGAGTTATGAAACAGCATCTGTATTTGATGGTAAAGATTCAAGTGATTTTACAATCTTTATAAGGATTGAATGATGTTATCGATCAGACTCTTTTTTCTGATAAGTTATACTTTTATTGTGCAACAGGAGACGATATAACAACCGCGGACTCACTGCAGCTCGATTATAGAACGATCCAAATTGCAACAAATGGATTTTCAGAGAGAAATAAGATTGGCTGAGGTGGATTTGGTGAGGTTTATAAGGTATACTTTTTTTTCCTAAACTGCGCCTGAGGTTGTGCACTTTTATTGAAATTTCTTGTAGCACATTTGGATATAACAAGATGATGCTGGTAAAAACTTGCAGGGTACATTTTCAAATGGGACTGAAGTTGCGGTGAAGAGACTATCGAAAACTTCAGGACAAGGTGAAGCAGAGTTCAAGAACGAGGTCGTTGTCGTGGCAAAACTTCAGCACCGAAACCTGGTAAGGCTTCAAGGATTTTGTCTACAAAATGAAGAAAGAATATTGGTCTACGAGTATGTGCCCAACCAAAGCCTTGATTACATCATCTTTGGTCAATACATTTCATAATTTTTTTAAATGATTTGTTGGTCTTTCTTGAAAATTAATACAAATAGTTAGAGCTAATTGTAAGTTATGGATTTGCACAGACCCAACGAAAAAACGTCAGCTGGACTGGACTCAACGATACAATATCATAGGAGGGATTGCTCGGGGGATTCTATATCTTCATCAAGATTCACGGCTCACGGTCATACACCGTGATCTTAAAGCGAGTAACATTCTCTTGGATGCAGATATGAATCCGAAAATTGCTGATTTTGGAATGGCTAAGATCTTTGGATTGGACCAAAGCCAGGAGAACACAAGCAAAATAGTTGGGACCTAGTGAGTCTTATGCTTAACTCTGCATCAATAGACGTTTCTCGAACACTATTTTGCCAACATACTAAAGTTTTGTAGTGGATTTCAGTGGTTACATGTCTCCTGAATATGCGATGTGTGGCCAGCTGTCAATGAAATCTGATGTCTATAGCTTCGGAGTGTTAGTTCTTGCGGTAGGAAGAATAGCAGCTTTGTCAAGACAAACGGCGCACAAGACTTGGTCACACATGTAAGTTTTAGTTTTAAAGGGAATCACTATTTACTTCTCCTGCAATAGTTAAGGAATATTACCTAGAACTCACTGATTGATATTCTAGACTTGGAGGCTTTGGAGTAATGGAACAGCGTTAGACCTTGTGGATCCAATTATTCTAGATAAATGCCAGACGAGTGCAGTGGTTCGATGCATCCATATAGGTCTTTTATGTGTTCAAGAAGATCCTATTGAGCGTCCTACCTTGTCAACCATTTTTGTGATGCTCACGAGTAATACTATGACTTTATCAGTGCCTCGACAACTAGGATTTTTCATTCAAAGTAGACCTAGAAAGGACCCACTTGATTCAGATCAAACTACATCGACCAGGTCTGTTCCAGGGTCCGATGACGATACATCAATCAGTGATTTATATCCACAATGAATATGGTGTCATTGTATTACTTGTAAGCATATATATATTACATACTTCCAGAGGTTCTCAACCCTGTTTATTGTTTGGTTTTGATTTGGTTTGTTAAAACCATTTGTAATTTGGTTTAATTTTTGTTTGTTTTTAGCTATAATTATTATAATCACTTGGTAGTCAAGTGGCAAATTGCCCTTGACAAAATCTTGTGCATTCAGGGTTCGACCCATCTTTGTAAAATTGGATAAATATCACTACCACTTACATTTTAAGAATCCATCATATACTATTTATAGGGAAGTACCAAATAGGAATTGCCCTAAAAATTGTTAAAAATTGTATCACAATTCCATTAGCTTTTTTTTTTTTTTTTTTTTTTTTTTAAAAAAAATCAATAATATTACAAAATCAATAGAATGAAATTAAAACAAATATGCAATCATTGTGTCCTAAATATTACAACACACAGGCATATACACATCAAACAAATGGGACTACGTCTCATACATCATCGCCATACGCATACCAGATAGCATGTGCCGTCACACACAAGCCCTCATGCATACATGATATCTTGTGCCTAAGCACTTCTTCAATCACTATTGATTTATTGGATACCTCGTGCCTTTAGCATTTAACCATACATTTACGAGATCTATCATGTCAATCACTCAATTTATATTAACTCAACCGGGTTCGTCAGTTATCTTGATCTATCAAGCATTCCGCTTCCAATTCCCTAGGTCATCACACAACTATAATCAGTACGTACAATACCATGCTCAGCCAGACATATCTTGATGACTGACATCATGGAAGGCTTCCTTCGTGAAGAACTCTCTACGGCTCATCCGAATCTACGTACTCTTTGGCACACTATTTTCTCATAGTCAAACTTTTAATTATCATATGATATCTTGCATTTCACGCAACCAAATCATCATCAAACAACACACATTTATTTTCTATTTTTTTATTTTATATACTCATTCTTAATTATATATATATATATATATATATATATATATATATATATATATCTACATATAAATACATATAAGTAAAAAAATACAATCAGTTTACCAAAGAAAAAAAAGAAAAAGAAAAAGTAAATGTTAATTAAACACTCAAATCGTGAATTATGTAATATATATATACATGCTTAACCTTAAACTATGTTAATCTGAGTTATCAAAAAAAAAAAAAAAACTATGTTAATCTGAGAAATACATGCTTCACCATAGGAGTTCGGGTTGATTTATCGGTTAGCACTAGCAAAAGTGGGAATCCGTTTCAGCAACATAATCTCGGGCCAATGGCGGATCTAGAAAAATTGTTTGATGGGGTCAAAATGGATTCAAACTCATAAATTGTTGGGTTCAGATTAATATATATTTAAAAATTTGGTGTAAATTAGAACAATTTTTAAATTTTATTGGTGTCAATTGCACCCATAAGAGTCAATGTGCCTCCGCCACTGCTCGGGTTGCCTCAGTTATGGTTAAATTGACATCGGTTTAATGTGTTTAGATTGACTTTGGTGTGCTTAACCATTTTAGAATTATGGATTTATTGTATTTAAATTGGACTCGGTTCTATGCGTTTCTCTTGACTGGTATTTATTTTCCCAATTAAATTAGTAAGACTCGGTTTAATAACCAACAACAATCCCATTAGCCGGTCAAAGGTCCATTGTAACCATTAAGCCGGTGCCGGTCAAAGGTCCATTGTAACCATTAAGCCGGTCAAAGGTCCATGGTGCCCGGTAGACACTGTTTTCATTGAAGAAACTTTCTCCCAGTAGAAAAAAAAAACCTAATAGACAAGAACTGTAAGCAGTTAATGACTCTTTGTGTTTTGTCTTTTCTATGCTTTTTCTAATCAGGCGACGAATTTTCGGTGTGTTTACTTCGTCTTCCATCAAGTCCCATTACAAAAAGAAATTCTTTTACTTTTTAAATATTTTTTGTTTGCCTATGATCTCTCTACAACGTCTTCTTCAGAGTGCCGCACGATTCATTCATATGATAATATCGTAAAATTAAAAGATGTAATAACTTTTTGTTTGATACAGTTTTTTTTTTTAATGTAGCATATGTTAGACAGACATAATAATGGGTGTTTACTTTGACCGTAATTGACTTACTTCTCACGGCGATCCTCTATTTAAGGTTGATGAAAGTAAAATTCATTTCACAAAATAGGAGCTTCATCATCTTACATAAAAATATGTCTTCTTGGATGTCTTTCATCTTCCTTTTCCTTGTCTTCCACCTCAGTAGCTTCAGAGCTTTTGCTAAAATTCCTTATTACACAGCCCGTGTCTGTTCAAACACGACAACGTTCACAAGAAACAGCACTTACTTCACCAATCTCAGAACCCTTTTGTCTTCTCTGTCTTCTCCCAACGCTTCATACTCAACCGGATTCCAAAATTCCACGGTGGGACAAGACCCCGACAGGGTAACAGGACTTTTCCTCTGCCGGGGAGATGTGTCGCCGGAAGTTTGCCGTAGCTGTGTCGCCTTCACCGCTAACCAAACCTTATTTCGGTGTCCGAATGAGAAAGAAGTCGTGTTCAATTACGAGGAGTGTATTCTGAGATACTCTCCCCGGAATATTCTATCGACCCTTACACTCAATCAAGGAGTGCTCTATATGAACTTCAATAATATTTCATCTAATATAGTAGAACGGTTCAAACGTTTGGTTTCCTATACCCTACACGAAGCTGCCGCAGAAGCAGCCAACAGTTCTAAAAGTTTCTATACGAGAAAAGCCAATTGGACTTCACTTCAGACGTTGCACAGCCTGGTTCAGTGCACTCCTGATCTGACGAGAAGAGAATGTTTGCGTTGCTTGCAAGAATCCATTAATAGAATGCCTCTTTCAAGAATTGGGGGAAGATATCATTTTCCGAGCTGTAGTTCAAGGTATGAGCTTAACATGTTCTACAACGAAACCGCCATTAGAATATCACCACCACTTCTGCCACCGGCGTCGAATCCTCCCCTGCCATCTCCTATGCGAACTGGTGAACTATTTCTTCTTACTCTGTTTTTTCTTGTCCTCATTTATGCAAATTAGTGATTACCATTGAAGGAAGTTTTCAGTGATTGATTTTTATTCATTGTTTGACCTAATGCAAATGCATCTTTGAAATGCAGGGGAAGGTGGAAATTCAACTGTGTTAGTGGTAGCTATTGTTGTGCCTATTACAGTGGTTGTTCTGCTTTTTATAGCTTTTTTTTGTTTCCTTAGAAAGAGGGTAAAGAATATTAATGGCACGTCAACTGCATTTGATGGTAAAGATTCAAGTGACTTAACAATCCTGCTTGAGTTTAATTTATATCATTCAATAGCCTTTCTTTTTTTCTGATTCTTAAGACTTTTTTTGTGCACAAGGAATTGATATAACAACAGCAGACTCACTGCAGCTCGATTATAGAACAATCCAAACTGCAACAAATGGATTTTCAGAGAGAAATAAGATTGGCCAAGGTGGATTTGGTGAGGTTTACAAGGTATGCTTCTACTCCCCAAACGCGCCTGAGCTTGTTACAATTTTTTTTTTTTTTTTTTTTGCCAGCACATTTCGATAACGAGATGATGCTGATAAAAATGGGCAGGGTACACTTTCGAATGGGACTGAAGTTGCGGTAAAGAGACTGTCGAAAACTTCAAGACAAGGTGAAACAGAGTTCAAGAACGAGGTTGTTGTTGTGGCAAAGCTTCAGCACCGAAACTTGGTAAAGTTTCAAGGATTTTGTCTACAAGGTGGAGAAAGAATCTTGGTCTACGAGTATGTGCCCAACAAAAGCCTTGATTACATCATCTTTGGTCAGTACAGTTCATACTTTGTTTTAATGATTCATTCTGTCATTCTTGAAAATTGAGGCTGCAAATAGTTAGAGCTAACTGTAATTTATGGATTTTCACAGACCCTACAAAGAAAGGTCAACTAGACTGGACTCTACATACAAGATCATTAGTGGGATTGCAAGAGGAATTCTTTATCTTCATCAAGATTCACGGCTCACGGTAATACACCGTGACCTCAAAGCGAGTAATATTCTCCTAGATGGTGATATGAATCCAAAAATTGCTGATTTTGGAATGGCACGGATCTTTGGAATGGACCAAACCCACGAGAAAACAAGGAGACTAGCTGGTACCCTGTAAGTCTTCCGATTAACTTCTCGTAAGTAAAAGTTTGTTGAACATTTGCCAATATTTCAAACTCTTTTTTTTTGGATTTTAGCGGTTATATGTCTCCCGAATATGTGAAGCATGGCCAGTTCTCCATGAAATCTGATGTCTATAGCTTCGGTGTGTTAATTCTTGAGATTATAAGTGGTAGGAAGAATAATAGTTTTAACGAGACAGACAACGCACGTGACTTGGTCACATATGTAAGTTTAAAGGCAATCAAGTTTTATATTTTATGCTGTTGCAATATGAAATGAATGCAAGAACTGATTGATTGATTTTCTAGGCTTGGAATCTTTGGAATAATGGAACAACGTTAGATCTCGTCGATCCAATCATCTGCAATAATAACCAAACGAGTGAAGTTTTTCGATGCATCCATATCGGTCTTTTATGTGTTCAAGAAGATCCTGTAGAGCGTCCAACCTTATCAACCATTTTCTTGATGCTCACGGATACCACTGTTTTACCAGTGCCTCGAAAACCAGGGTTCTTTATTCGAAGTAGAAACCAGCTTGATTCAGATCAATCTACAACGAGCAAGTCTGTACTAGCTTCTATTGACGACTCATCGATAACTGATTTGTATCCACGTTAAAAATGATATTTATACTTTAACACGTTTAAACGATTGTTGAAATCTCTTAATTCTAAAGGTAATGAATAAAGTGTTTTAAGTATAGAAATTTTATAAATCTAATTTATTACTTTGATTTTAACTTAGAGACAACTTCACAACAAACGAAAGAGGAATATGATATCTATACCCTCCAAACTACAAAATATATAAATCGTAAATGTAGTTTTTTCTATCATAATATCCAGATTATAGTATTGTAATTATCTAGATAATTCTACAAAAAAAAAATCTCGTTTCTAAAACTTAAAAGGAAGTGAAAGATGACAGAATTTCTAGAACTTGAATTACACAATGTACGACCAGTGCCCTGCCAGCCTTTCTAGAGGCTTAAGGCAAGATTTGTTCTCTATAAAGCAATTTTACATGCACCAAAACGCAATTAAAGAAACCTCATGACAAACATCTCCCCTAGATATTTTGATGTCATTATAACGAAGAAGAACATGCAACTTATAAAAATGAGTATTTAAAGATATTCCTTCAATTTGTAAATATAGGATGTTTTAACTAAAAATACGCATATTAAGAAGTGTACAATTTTAAAAAGTTCAACAAATCATAAACAAGACTACATAATATAATAATATAAAATATTATATTAAATTAAAAGTTGCATAAAAACTTGAAAACATCCTATATTATGAAACAAATTTTTGTTTTTAACACATCCTATATTATTAAACAAAGGGAGTAAAGACGAAATAGATATGATATGTCTTGAGAATCAACTCATAATCGAATATATTACATGTGATCCAACAGAACATGAAAAGAAAGTAGAAGATAACAAGAGAAATAGTGAAAAATGTTTAATTTTTTTTCTACTAAACTTTTAGAAAATAATGTACATATTGAAAGTAAAATCTTTTAAATATTTAAATGATCATATTTATATTTAAAATTCATTTTGAAAATAGTTTTAAATCAAAATCTCGCGCAACGCGCGGGTACCTAATCTAGTTATCAATATAATAAAACTTCTTTGTTTTTCTCTAGTTACTAACACGTCAATGTCAGTTTCTTCATTCAAGCTAGTGTCAGATACATCAATTAAAATCAATAATCAATCAAAATATTTGGATTAATATAACTCACATAGACCAATAATAATAATTCTTGTGCCACATAGACATCACATTGTCTCTACTTAGAACTTAAACGACTAAATCATATATATAAAAGTAAGGTTTTACTCTTTCCTTATTGGCTGATTTTCATTTAATATATTTTTTAATTGTCATATTTTTATTTTATTTTTCTTTATATATCATAATTGCAAATCCATAATTACAATATTACTTGCTACTATTAAATGCCCATATAATTCATTTTGAAGTTAATCACCCACTTACCACTATTATGATCTACATTATTATTTTCACAGCATTTTTTAGAAGAAGACTTAAAATTCAGACTTATTTACAGACAATGCCACTGTAATTAAAACATTTAATACAAAAAAATAAAATAAAAATCAAACTAGGAAAATCAAGTATGAAAAATTATATTTCCCTAAATATCTGAACAACATCAATTTCTATTTTCCTTTTTAATTACAAGTTTTAAAATGTTTTAATGAAAACAAAAACTAAAGTATCTTACCTTATTTAATTTCGATTTTCCATAATTAGTTTGGCATTATACATGTTTTCCATTATAAATAAATTGTTTAATGTTTTCTATGTTAAAATGGATAGATCAATTAATGTCAAAATGGGTAGAAGAAAATATAAAAATAAACTAATAATATATGATTTTACTGTACTATATATATATATATATTTTTTTTAACCTCCACAAAATGATATATGTTTTTGACTAAAAAAGATGTGTCATTTATAGAGTTATGATGTCAAATACAAATATATATATATATATATCCTGTTGCACAATTTAAATAGTAAATACATCAAATTTAGTCATATGAGTAATATCAATAATTCATATGAGTAATATCCATAAATTATTGTTGCTTTTTTAGTATTGTGATAATAAAACTAAATCTGTGTAAATACAGATTTTAGCAATTTAACATATGCACAATACTAAAAAAGCAACAATAATTTATGGAAAATTTTATTTATTCACGGGTCCAAACCTAAACTAAAAATAACCATAAGAATGTGATGGGAATTAGGTTAATATTAGTACACTTATATATTTTTTTGGGTTGGTTTAAAACCACAAACAAAATATTTTAAAACTTAATTTTATATGAAAGGAGTTAAAAACCAACACTAATCCGTTACATCATACTCAGATACAAAACTAACTATTTTTTAATAACTTTTTTTTATCCACGGGTCCAAACCTAGACTAAAAATAACCATAAGAATGTGATGGGAATTAGTTTAATATTAGTACACTTATATATTTTTGCGGGTTGGTCTAAAAACACAAACAAAATATTTTAAAACTTAATCTTATATGAAAGGAGTTAAAAACCAACACTATCCGCTCCATCATACTATAGACAAAACTAACTAATTTCAAATTGGTGAATAAATTTAAATCATTTTATACTAACTACAAAGTATTATACATATTAACAGATGTTTACTTTTACAACAACTAATTTTGATTGATTAAATTCCAAAATAAACAATTTTGATTAATTAAATTTTAAATGAATATAATAATTTTTAAATAGATAAAGAAAATAAAATTACAAATATCTCAATATTATTGTAAAAAAATTTAAAACATATATTTGATCCAACATAATGTTTTTTTAATAAGTTATATAAAATATACAAAAGTACATAATCCCGCGGTGTACCGCGGGTTAAAATCTAGTTATTCTAATTTATTGTGTCAACTTTCATTTGACAGTTACATATTATGCATATATATCATAATTACAATATTACTTGCTACTATTAAATGCCCATATAATTCATTTTGAAGTTAATCATCTACTTACTACCATTATGATTTTTCTAATTGATTGTGTCAACTTTCAATTGACAGTTACATATTGTCCAATTACTACAATAACATATGATTTTTTTTTAAAAAAACTCATAACCCACAGAAATCTTATTTATTATAAATAGTTGCTTCTACCTATCCTAACCCACATAAAATATATGCAGTATACTCAGCCTTTTTCTGGTGAAGATGATTTGTTTTTTTTTTTTTTTTTTTTTTGGTGAATAACTATTTTGTTACTTTTGCTTTCATATTTCTCTATTATTTACAGATTCCCTATCTCCAAACTCTATACTGAGATTTGTTTTAAGATATGAATGTCCATATATTGAATATATATTCTTCTTCTGCTAAATTTATGATTTTAGATATAGAATAATGCAAGAGGTTCTTATATTCCCTCCACATCATAGTAAGTAATGTTTTCGCCAAAAAAATTGTTTAAATTAATTATTTCTGTTCTATATTTACTTATATATGTATTTAATTTTTTTTCTTGTATTTTTTATTTTGTATGTAATATATGTTATTGTTGGCAATATATATATATATACATATATGTTATTGTTGGATATTAAATATATTAACATAATTAACCTTATTATTTATAAGTTTAAGTATGAAATAATAATAAATATAGAATAATATGCCATGTGAGATGAATTTTAGTTGAATTTTATTCAAACAAAATAAATTATAAATGTAACTCCCATAATTCTAAGGGTCCGAATGGTAACCGCGGATTTAGTAGTGCGGGACAAAAATTTTGCTAGTGCGGTACGGTTCAACTGCGGTACATGTGGGACAAATGTATTTGCAGGACAAGTGCGGTTATTCCAAAATAAGTGGTACAAAATATGTTTGATTGGTGAAATATAATTTGCGGTACGGATTTTATATTAAGTATTATTAACTAATATAATTCTATATTTTGATTTTTTATATTAATAAATAAATATCTTTATACATATACAAACCAAATGTTATATAATAGTGTTTAAAAAATGTTACATGTTAGGGAGAGAGTGAGAAGTATAGAAACTAGAGAGGAGATTAAAAAAAAATATATGTGTTTTTCTTTTATTTTTGCTTTTCTATATTTGTATAAATTATATATTATTTAAATATTAAAAATAAAGTAAAAAACTAGATTATTTTTTGTGGTTTCAAAAACCGCTGGGTAAACACTATGGATTTTTATAAAAGCGGTCCACCATATATTTTGCTGAACAAAACCGCAAAACTTTTTTTTTTTTTTTTTGGAAAAACGCTTATATGTCTTAAAAAACTTGAATGATGACCATAGTGAGTTTTTACAAAAATAAGTTGAAAACCGCCTTTTGATGTTCACCATTCACTACCTAAATGTGATGTAATTGCCATCAATTCTTATCATATAAATAATCATTCTCTCATATTGGTATTTTATCACTCTTCCGTTCTCACATTCTCTCATATCTTCACTATTCCTCAAATCTTTTTTTTGTATTTTTTATTTTATTTTGTTGTTGTTGTTGTTGTTGCTGCTGTATGAGTTACAAAACCAGATGAAATATCATTAAAATAATTTAACATTGTTATTTTTAAAAAAAGGATTCATCTCCTTTATCTAATTTGGGTTATCATCATATAAGTATTCTTTTCTCCTCTCCCACCATATCTCAAATCTCAATTTTTTAAAATTTTTTTTCTAAATGTTGTTATATGGGTTACATATCAAATAAAAAATATTGTAAGAGTTTGATCTATATTTTATTTTAGAAAGTATTATATATATTTAACATTTTTTTCAATTTTTATTTTATTTCTAACATCTTACTAATTTATTCATATTTCGTTTATAATTTTCATAAGTTTAATTAAAATTCACATATTTTAACAAAATAATTCAAGTTTACTGATAAAGAATTCTAAAAATATTAATTTTATTTAAAAGTTTTATATGAGCACTAGATGTTTATATTCCTTTTATACGATCAATATGTAATATATTATACTTTTGAATCAAATTATGGATCCACCATTCACTTTTAATTAAATGAATTTTAATTTTATGATTTGGAAAATTACATAGGAATACGTTACACATTGAAATAATACATTGTTACCCATCAGATTTTCCTATAAACTACATTGTATCTCACATTTAAAGCACACTACTTTAAAAAAATTAGTTTGTCATGATAAAATCATAGTAGTATTCTCAACAAACTTAATTTAATATAATAAAACCTTTTTTTAAGATATAATAACCTAATAAAATATTTTCTGTTTTTTTTATTATTATATTTTTATGGAAAATGTATTAGTCTAATAATATATTGTTAGACTCAATTAGTTATATATGCATGAGACATTTCAGACCTAATATTTATTATTTTGATTTTTTAATTAAAATGTTTTAAATATATTTACCTATCACTATAAATGAATAAAAATAATGCATCACTAAGACCACAAAATAAATTTTATTAAAATAGTTATCACAATGATTTTGAAATATGACTACAATTTGCAAAAATATATGGCATGAAAATACATGGGATAATTGCACCAAATATATTATCATCAAAAGAAAAATTGATTTTTTTAGTTGAACTCATACAACATAAGTTTTCAATTTTTTATGTACACCGAAAATAAAATAATAATAATATGTTAATTTATCTTATTTTTTCAAGCGATATGAAACAAACTTAGAACTTCCCTTTCTTTTTTTCCATTTTTTTTTCTTTTCCTACAGTCACACCATTGTTGTTCTTCTTCTTCCTCCTCAACCTATCATCTCTAAACACAATCTAAAGACTAGAACTGATGCAGAGGCGAAAGCGATTCAAAGGATAGATTTGGGAATACTTTCTCCGTGCCCGAAAACTCGTTAACTAGGTTGGGAATACTCTTCCCCGTGTTCGAAAGCTCGTTTATAAAGGAAAAAACTCTCAACTTTATTAATCAATAATTCAATGTCAAAGCTATCGATACATATGATGTTCGATCCCTTTTATAAGGCCAAGATCAAATCTAAAACTAAGGGAAGAGATAAATATTATATATTCTAATCCTAATCCTAAAAATTAAAGAGTATATCCTCTTCCAAAATAAAATATAATATTAACATAAATCCTAATTGAG
The DNA here is from genome assembly GCA_023657505.1 of Camelina hispida. Taxonomy (NCBI): domain Eukaryota; kingdom Viridiplantae; phylum Streptophyta; class Magnoliopsida; order Brassicales; family Brassicaceae; genus Camelina; species Camelina hispida. The sequence goes on along the minus strand of CP094635.1, from coordinate 12,627,134 downwards.
AGCTATCTAAACATCAACGTCAAGACCGTAGCTTGTTGGGCAAGAAGCACAACACCAAAGCCCAACAATAATGAATCATACGCTAAAGAACTAAGTTGCACAGACAAAAAAAAACTAATCCATTCCAAGGATCTTGTTGTATATATTTGTTTCATATAGGCTTATTTAGTCTGAACCTTAAACTAGGCCTATATTTGTGTGTGCCCCAAACATAATTCGAGTTGTGTAGTCTGCAAGGTAAGCTGACATAAGCTCTAGGGTTTCACTACATAAGAAAAGCTAGAGTTAAAGAAGCAAATATGCACAAGTTGTATTGGACGCACAAAAGAAGCTAGTTATATGATATGTCTATATTTTGCCTCTCCTTAGCATATATTTTTCATGCATTTAGCTATGATAACTCATTTGTTGCATCATTTTCTAGTCATTTCTATACACTTTGCATGTTTAGGTAGTTCTTTCATCATCCTTGCATACATTGTGTATTTCGGAGTATTTCAGGTATTTAGGAGACGTTGGAAGCGCATCGCTCTATCCATTCGCTGCACAAACACTCCTGGAACCGTCTCTCGAGCCAATCTCACAACACTTCCAGGAAGCGTCAACCGAGCCATCTCCGGGAAGCGTCAACCGAGCCATCCGTTCGAGCCGTTCCACTCGAGTGGGATTTAGCTTTCGACGTCTTCACAAAAGTTGTAGAGAATTGAGTTATCTTTCCAACACCGTTTATTTCAAGCCAATCGGAGGTGTGGTTTAAGAGTTATCATTGTTTTAGTGGATGCGTATAAACCACGCTCGAGCCATGCTCCCCCACCACGCACTCCTGCTTGTCTGATCGAGCCATGCTCCCCCGCCACGCACTCCCGCTTGTCTGATCGAGCCATGCTCCCCCGCCACGCACTCCAGCTTGTCTGATCGAGCCATGCTCCCCCGCCATGCACTCCATCTTGTTTGATCGAGCCATGCTTCCCCGTCACGCACTCCAGCTTGTCTGATCGAGCCATGCTCCCCCGCCACGCACTCCAGCTTGTTTGATCGGGCCATGCTCCCCCACCACGCACTCCATCTTGTTTGATCGAGCCATGCTCCCCCGCCACGCACTCCAGCTTGTCTGATCGAGCCATGCTCCTCAGCCGTCCATCCGAGCCATGATAACATTGCATTCCATTCGACGCGCACGGATTCGATCGCACATTTTGGGAAGAAAAACGTTTGGTTTCACACGCTTCAGGAGATTACCGAACCGACGCTTTACCTTGTCGTTTTAAGTTTTAGGGCTTTTCATATTTTCACTATAAATACATTTTGTTAAGTCTTGGTTGAGACATCTTATCTTTTATCCCGTATTGTTTTCTTTCCTAGAAGGTTTTAAGCTAGCCACAAAAATACGTTCTTAGACTTGTATTCCGATATCTTTGAAATTTATTCAGATTTTGCATTTGATTCCTTCTACAAAGTTGTTCATCTTATTTTTATCTACCTAATAATGCTTGTTTCAATGTTTTCTGTGTTTGCATCCTTGACGATGATTTTTGGATCTGCGTAGTGTGGTAGTTCTTAAGGATGTGATAGATTAGGTGGATGATCTTAGGATGTAGAGTGTTTAAGCGTTGATTGTATGATTCCCTTCTGGACTAGAGTTAGAAATACTAGTTTCTCTCTGATCAATTGGAACTAGGTTTTAGATATTTCCGCACCCAAAAGGTGTTCGATGTAATGTCTGGCCAACTAGTGTCAGAGACTTACATTCCTAGCCTAAGAGATTAGTTGTCTAGGATGTTTGTTGACGTGAATGAACTTGTTTTTTCATGCCATGCTTGATCATGTTTCTCTAGCGAGAGCTAGGTTTGGAAGTGGTTGAGTTTGAGTAGCTTCTGTCAAGAGATTGGATTAGCTAAGAAGTGATGTTCATTGTTTAGGAATGATTTGCTTGTGGCATGTTAAACACTCTATAGACTAGGATACTCCACCGACATCAATTACTCCCATCCTTAGGACTTCTTTATTTCTGATTTTTATTACATTCCTGAGACTGTTTCATTTCTTGCTTTTTAGTTCATGCTTTGACTCGTTTCCGTTTTCATTCATTTTAGCTTCTCGTCATGCATTCTCGTTTCTAGTTCTGTGACTCATTCTGTTTTGCATTTTGACCGTTCTAGGATTGTTCGATAAAAACACTCTCTTTGAATTGGCTTGACTTGTGATTTTTTTATTGCATCTCAGTTGTTAGTAAAGTTTCCCAACTGGATTGACACCTTAAATATTACAACTGCATAAGGTTAATTGAACCTGCTAGGAGATAAAAAAATCTTAGTATCATTGTACGCTAGTGGCAGCTGTAGGACACAACGCAGGGCACTGTGCAGGGCAGATGCAAGAGCACATGACTCAATGAAGAGAGCATGCGCAGGGCATCATACATAGAGCTTGAAGTAGTGCGCAACCATTATAAAGGAGTAGAAGTTTGGCTGGGGTCTAAGGTCATAGAGCCGGAAATAACCTAGTCTAAGTTTAAGGTGTCTTCAGGACACTCTGATGAGAGATGAAGGTGGAGCTGCTTTTTTGGGTTCTGGAGGTATTTCAGGGTTATACATGGAGAGGAGAGCTGAACGAAAGACAGAGAGAGAGGAAGAATAAGAGCATCTATTATGTGTTTTCTTATTCAGGTTTCTTTGTAGTTACATTATCACAGAGTGTGCATTATTTGTAACCTAAACCTAATGAGTAATGACTAAACAATATAACTGTTCTGTTAAATAATACAATTTGTTTTTTTTTGTTAACTCAGAGTAAATCCCCAGACCTATGGAGAGGTCTGAGACTAATCTCTAGAGGAGGGATATCCCACGTGTAGGATCCCTCCAGGTTTGCAAATGGGTCATAAGAATTGGATTCATACCCATGTGGCCACAGGAATAAAGTTGAGCAATTTTGCGCTTGGGAAAAATCGATCCCTGGCCTAGTCCAATAGAACGATTTTTCCACCAAGGCTATAACCAATAGCCCACCACCTCGTGGTTATAATAATACAATTTCTTGCAAGTCCACGACAACGGTATCATATAACCGGCCGTGCTTTTAGGAGTTAGGATACAAGTAACGTCAACTTGAGTTCTTACCCAAATGAAAGAAGAGACCAATGAAAGAAACATTAGTATATATCAGTTTTTAAGGAATAAAAAAGGAATCAGAATATTATTGTTATGAAGAACCATTTTGCTTCCGTACTAGACGGCAGCCGAGTAATAAACAAGTAAACGATTAAAAGTCAAAACAGTAAAAGTCTTGCAGGGAAACAACTTGTCATTTTGCAATCGACCAAATGCTCTAGCAAATCAACAGTAACTACAACATTTTATATTCTACATCTTTACTTGGTGAGTTTGATCCCATTGCCCACAGCGTGGGTCTGACTTAATAATAGTAGCCAGTTGATTTGAGGAAACAACGCGCTACTTTCACGCGTTTTGTAAGGCTTACGTACGGTCCTGGCTTGCATTTAAACTCCAAGTCTCCAATATGTTGTAAAATATATCTTATTTAGAAAAGTATTAGAAATTGCTAGACGGTGATCCACCACCTAGCACCTAAAATGCATAGTCAATGTAAAGTGATTTAAACGTTTACTATAAAAAAACATTATAAATATGACATTGTAGATAAAATTATTCAAAATATCTATTAAAATAAAAAATAAATTGTAAACAAAACTTAGACAACATTAATATTGTTTATTTAATTCATATCAAATAGCATATGAACTTTTATATATTAAAGACAAATACTATCAACACAAGTTGGAATTTTAGTAACATACTAGAAAGAAATAAAATTCAAGAGGAAACCGAAACTGCAAAGAAATTTTAGTATAATGTATAAACGCAAGTTGGGTGTTTACTTTGACCGAACTGACTTCTCAGTCGCCACGACCGATCCTCAATCCTCATCCTGTGATTCATTTAGAAAACTGCGAGCTTCATGATCTGAAACAAAAATCGAGGAAATCGAAACATGTCTTCTTGGGCTTCTTTCATATTGCTTTTCCTTTTCTCCTTCCTCAGAAGCTTCAGAGTTTCTGCTAAAAATCCTACTTACACATACCATGTCTGTCCGAACACGACAACTTTCCTAAGAAACAGCACTTACTCAACCAATCTAAGAATCCTTTTTTCATCTCTCTCTTCTCCCAACGCCTCTTACTCCACTGGATTCCAGAACGCTACCACAGGACAAGACCCTGACAGGGTCACTAGACTTTTCCTTTGTCGGGGAGACGTTTCGCCTGAATTTTGCCGTAGCTGCGTCCTCTTTTCTATCAACGAAACTTTCATTCGGTGTTTGATGCGAAAGAAACGGTGCTCTATTACGAGGAGTGTATGCTCAGATACTCTCATCGGAATATTTTATCGACCCTTAACCTCGATAATGGATTTCGGAAAATGGACAGCAATGATTTTTCATCTAACGTTAAACTAGCAGGGCAATTCCAAGAGTTGGTTTCGTCCACGCTGAACCAAGCTGCCGCAGAAGCAGCCAACAGGTCTAGAAAGTTCTATACGAAAAAGGCCAACTGGAGTTCACTTGAGACATTGTATACCCTGGTTCAGTGCATGAAGATATATTGGTGTTGTTACTGGTTATACAACACAAGAAAGATGATCAAGAAGCAATGAGTAAACTTAATACAACCAGGAGTACAAACACAGATTCAGTGAACGTTGCAGTGAAAAAGTCTGATACTAACTCATGTTCAGACACAGAAGCACTGAACAAGCTAGAGCATGTGTAACCAGCTACAGACACAGGCGCAATGATTCCTCAGATAGAGAATCAGAGAATCTAGCTCAGCCAAGACAGCTCAATGTGAAGTCACATGGAATGAAGTGACATGCTGAACCTTGGAGTCTTATTGTGAAGATCCAAGAAATGAGAACTCAGCCAAGATGTTCTTAATCAGCTGAGGAACCTGAAAGAGCTTCAGAGCAGAAAGAAATGAGCAACTATAATAGAGAAAAGTTATATAGCAGTTGAGTGAACCTGAAGTACAACAGAGCTGGAAACAGAGCAGACATGTTTAGGTGATGTGTAGTGCAACAGAGCTGGAAACAAGGTAAACCGCGTGAAGAGGTTGTGTAGTGCAACAGAGCGAAAAAGCGTCAAGTTGCAGCAAACAGTGGAGCGGCTGTGTCAGAGAAGCATGTTTGTGTTAGGTGCGACAGGAACAAAAGCATGGGTCAAGTTGACAAAAAGAGAACAAGCTTTTACCCAAAAGTCAAGAGGAAGAAGCTTGTGGAACCTAGGGTTTGTGGAGAACTCTAAGAGGTATAAAAGGAAGAGGTGGTAGCAAGGAGAAGCTGACGCACCCTAGACCTAAAATTGAGAGAAGCACACATGTTGTGTGTGGTGTTGTCCCACCAACAAGATAGAGAATCTGTTGGTGGTTTTTGTAGAGGTTCACACTCGTCGGAAAAGACAAAGAGTGGTGGTTCCTTTAGTTCATGTAGCTAAGAGTGGTAGGCACAAGTGTGTGCTAGATACCATTGGCAAATGTGACTTTTGCGTTCTTATTCTAGTGAATGATTCTGGACTTGGTCCCGGGGATGTAGGTTATCTGAACCCCGTTAACAAATCTCTTGTGTCGTCTCTTCACTATCCTTTCATCTCTCTGTTAAGCATCGCTCATACATATCTGTCATACAAGTCTGTAGATCTAGCACGCATCTCATTCTTTCAATTGGTATCAGAGCAGGAAACCGACCTGAGTCTGTAGTCTCTAACAGGTTAGATCCTGGATGCGCTGCTAGAAGAGAATGGAAGGAAGATGATGCTGACGAAAGTGATGTCAAACTCGCCGGAGTTTTCAGTTATGTTCATCAGAATTCTCAGAAATGTCTACAAGAAATTTCGTGCTGTTGAGAAATGAAGAGGATGAAGAAAAGAGAGTTTTGACTTGGGATAGAGTGATCTATAAGAGATGAGGAAGAAGCAGTTTTTTTTTAATCTATGGTCTGAAAGGGATTTTGTTTAGCAGATCTGGGTTTCTGAAGATCTGGGTTTTCTGAAGATCTGGGGTTCCTGATGAACTGGGTTTTCTGAAGATTTGATTTTTTTTAAAAGCTTGAAGAGAGAGGGAGTTAATCTCTAGATCCAAAAAGTTGAAGCTAAGAGGAAACATGTATGGTTGTCCCGTGTCAGAGGAAAAGCAAAAGTTTCATGAGCCAATATTATTATTAAAATAATACCAAGTGGACAAGTATGCGTGACCAGCTGGCTTCTCAAGGAAGAAGAAATGATGGAACAATGGTGTACCGGTGCTGGCCGGAGTAGCTCAGACAGGATGTTCTGTAACATTCTTTTCTGTTTTGTTCAACGAATCTGGTCTTCTAATTTGAGTGGGTTTGAATTTTCTTTGTGAAGAAAACACAATCCTCTCTGAATTAAGCTCCAAGGTCGAGAAAGAAAGAGAATTCAGAGCTGATACATTATGGCTATAAGATCAGAAGTTTGGAGTGGCTATTGAGCTTGGTTTTTGGGTTTGAAAGATGCTCTGAAGAAGATGAAGTCGACCTAGTGTGGTATTATATCTAAGCCCATTACAGAAAATGGTGAAGATAGGTCAAAGCTGCAGGTGTCTGTGAAGTTCGACGTCAACTACATGTTTGGGTTCAGTTTAAGCCTTTATGTATTCTTGAGGAAGCATCTGGAGTGTTACCATCTGATGGAGATAGAAACAGAATGGTGATGAAGTGATCTGGGAGGGGCTGAAGTGCATGAGTTGTGTTGTAGAGGTTTGTCTCAGCCTATCAAAGATGCTCCTAGCTAAAGAAGAAGACTTGAGGTCATATTGATTGGTTGATATCACAAGAAAGGGAAGTATCATCAAAGGATAATCATTTGGATTATGGGTCTTATGAATGTTGCTGGCTTTTGAGAAGAGATCAAATGAAATATTTTTCAGATACTGAAATCTGCAGTCGTGTTATAATTTCATACATCAAGGAAATTGTGGTGTCTCTGGTATGTGTTCTTCTTCTACATTTTCCTTTGACTTCAGATCTTGGTTTCTACTGCTGGCAGATCTTTTGAAAAATTGGAAATGAGATCTTCTCAAGGACATAAAGATCTCATTCTGGTTCTCTGTGATATTATTGGAATCTGCTTTTGAAGTTAGTTGTTTGCAGAGTTATCTTCTGGATATGTTTTGGGGATTTGGTCATAACTTCCAAACCGTAACCCCAAACCATGATCTGCTTTCACATGTGGCTCTGTATCTCTAATGTTGATCTTGCCTCCAAGTTGCAGAATTTTCTGGGTTTATTTGCTGCTTCGTTTGTGTCGTGGATCAAGAACAGTGAAGAACTTTTCATGAAAGATTTATCAAGGTCCTTGAAATTTACTAACAGACAAGGTCTGTGTTGATTGTGTGTTCCCTATGGAACAGTTCTTGGTGAAACACATAATCAACATGGGGGAGAAAAACAAGCTCATGAATCTAAAAGAAGAAGATAGGAGGTTGATGGAGTTGCAGTCTCATGAAGCTAGCTGGGTTTTGTCGACGTTGCCTCTGCGTTTGATTTCACTGTAGACCTCGGATGTGTGCTTTGAGAGATGTTTTGGAATCTTGAAAGCAATATCTTTCCAGCGAAGTAAAGGTCTCCTTCTGATTCTATGTCATTTGATGGGAAACTGTTCCCAAAGTTAGCTGTTCGCAGGTTTATAGCATTTTGGATCTGCTTTGGAAATTTGGTCTTAACTTTCAATCTGTAAACCCAAATTGTGATCCGCTTTCTCCTGTGGCCTCACATTGCTGTCCTTGATCATTCCACAACATTTTGGAATTCCCTGGGCTGTTTTGTTATTTCTTCTATGCTCTGCTTCAAGGCAGGCTCTGCATCACGGCAGGAGAAGAAGCTCAAATCAAGACCTCATGGTTGGAAAAAGAAACAGAAGTTCTTAATGTTCCTAGGTCTGGGAATTACAATCAAAGTATTACGATCCATCAGTGAGTAATACGGAGTTGATTGTGAAGAAGTGTGGAAAATCATCTGATCTGAAGGTAAATATCTTGCACCAAAATCTGAAGTGGCCAAGGCAGACATTCACCTCTATGTCACTACCTCAAAGGTATGTCAATATATGTAAAATCTTCTGCGTGATGGAATATGTTTACAAGGAATAATTCTCTGCTGGGAGTTAGTGTCACGAGAGAAGTGTTACTATGGAGATGTGAAGCCCATATGTTTCTGTTGAAAATTCTTACGGGTCTTGGAGGTTTAAGGTTTTAGTGAGGAATGTCAATAAAAATATTCAAGAAGACCTTTGGGTGTTAGAATAGAAGAGTAAGAGCGCTGAATTATTAAATTTCAAGAGAAGGATTCACTTTCACTAGTAGTATAAGATGGTCGGGATCAATCTGAGGTAGAATACTCAGAGTTGTGTAACTCCGGTTCAGTTCTGCAAGGTTAGCTTAAGTGACATCTGCAAGGAGATGTTGGTCGGGATCAATTTGAGGTAGAATACTCAGCTTTGAGTAACACCGGTTAAGTTGTAACCCAGGAAGCTGAAGTGTCTTGTCAGTGAAAGTTGGGACATCGCTTTTGAAATTCAAGAAGTTGTTGCTGCTCTAGGTCTTAAAAATCCGAGGATTTTATATGAGGTCCTTCTTATGTGTGTTTGAAGAAAGACGTTCCAAATACTGAAACAACAACTGCTACGAAGCTGCAATCATCTGTCTTATTCACGGGTTCTCAGTTGGGGTCACAAGATGTTGTTCAAAGGTTGCATCAAGGTATGTCCATCTGGTTTTATCTCAACGTTGCTCTTAAGCTGAAGTATAGTTTTCTGGTTAAAGTCGGTGTGCACATGTGGTCATGATGTCTTGTTCGGTGTTGCAAGAAACTGTTGTGTGCGTGGGGTTTTGTACCCAATCTCTGGTTTGGTATATTGCTTGAGGTTCAGGAGGATTTTCAAGAAAAGGATAGGTGTGATCTGTATTGTAACTGGTTGATATGGAAGATACCTATACTTCATGAAGTACAATATCTGGATATCTGATCTGACTTAGTAAAGAAGAGCGTTTTGAAGCCTATATTTGCAAAACGGAAACAGCTCTATATCAAGGCTACTTGAGCAAGCAAGTCTGCAGAAGCTGAGGCTATTCATTCAGTGCTACAGTTCACAAGATCATCATGGTTTGAGAGAATTGTCTATGTTTCCGCTGCGACTACAAAGGTATTATTTTGATGATCATGTTATTGCTTCTAATCAGTTTTGCTTCCCATTGTTCAAAGGCTGCGATTTGAAATGAAGCACCATGCTTGCTAGTGCTATTGAGGTTATGATCAAGTTAAGAGTCATCAGGTTCAAAGAGGATTTTAAGATGTTCTCACAGGTGTGTTCTCAAGGAAGTTTTCTCACAATTGTGTTCTCAAGGAAGTGTTCTCGGATCAGAACTAGTTTGTGTTTTGTCTTCAGAAATTAGCTGTCCTGTGCGTACGGCAGGCTTTGATCCTGATCCTATTGGCGACAGCGGTACATTTCTGAAGATGGGTTAACTAGTTCTGAGCTACTCTCATCTGTGTCATTGTAACCAAGAATCATTGTAAATGGTTTGATGGTTGATATCGTGTTCTGGTTTTATGATTTTGGTATGTGTGAAGTTTCTGCAGTGTTCAGGCATGTCTGAGCAGACTCTTAACATCAAAGCAAGAGGAGGATCAATATTTGCTTAATGAGTTCCTTATTGGACTATGCTCTTGATATGTTCCTTTTTACCTTAGTTATGCACTCAAGCAGGGGGAGTTGTTATGGTTGCCTTGCAGGATGAGTTAGTGCCATTGATTGCTTGAGTATCAAACTGCGCTAAAAAGGGAGAGTTCTTGTACTGACTCCCATTTGCTAGTTGGTGGGGCTGCTATGCTTGTGTCATTGCTGCTGTCACAACTTGAAGGTGTTTGATAAATGCAGAAGATGGCGTTACATTCAAAATCCAAGGTTTGATGATGATGAGTTGGTTTCATTGTTTGAAGTGGAACATCAAACTGAGCTATAAAGGGAGATTCTCTGATTTACTCCCATATGCTAGTTGTTGTTGTTGCTATGCTATGTCGTGGTTGCATGCAACACTTGAAGGCGTTTGATATTCACTGAAGATGTGATCAGGTCAAAATCAGGAACTTGATGGGCTATGATTAAGGGAGAGCTAGAGTCCTTCAACTCAGTCAACAAGGGAGAGATTGATTTGTGTGTTGACCGAGATTGAAATTGTTTGAAACAGATGTGCCAAAAGAAACAAGAACATGATATGTGGAGGTTGCAAATCATCAACGGTTGTCAGTCCTACAACTCAGTCAACAAGGGAGAGATTGAAGATACATTGTGTTGACAGAATTGTGAGACTGACAACAAGGCGTAAAGGAGCAAATTGTAAAACAGATAAGAGAAGATCACGATGAGAGAATCCTCTCAAGGTAATGAAGAACATGATATGTGGAGGTTGCAAATCATCAACGTTTGTCAGTCCTACAACTCAGTCAACAAGGGAGAGATTGAAGATACATTGTGTTGACAGAATTGTGAGACTGACAACAAGGCGTAAAGGAGCAAATTGTAAAACAGATAAGAGAAGATCACGATGAGAGAATCCTCTCAAGGTAATGAAGATGCCAAAGTCTCAGTTACAACATGAAAGCTTGAAGATCATCAAGTGCAAGAATAGAGAAAGCTTGAGTTCTATAACTCAGTAACAAAGGGAGAGATTGAAGATATATTGGTGTTGTTACTGGTTATACAACACAAGAAAGATGATCAAGAAGCAATGAGTAAACTTAATACAACCAGGAGTACAAACACAGATTCAGTGAACGTTGCAGTGAAAAAGTCTGATACTAACTCATGTTCAGACACGAAGCACTGAACAAGCTAGAGCATGTGTAACCAGCTACGACACAGGCGCAATGATTCCTCGGATAGAGAATCAGAGAATCTAGCTCAGCCAAGACAGCTCAATGTGAAGTCACATGGAATGAAGTGACATGCTGAACCTTGGAGTCTTATTGTGAAGATCCAAGAAATGAGAACTCAGCCAAGATGTTCTTAATCAGCTGAGGAACCTGAAAGAGCTTCAGAGCAGAAAGAAATGAGCAACTATAATAGAGAAAAGTTATATAGCAGTTGAGTGAACCTGAAGTACAACAGAGCTGGAAACAGAGCAGACATGTTTAGGTGATGTGTAGTGCAACAGAGCTGGAAACAAGGTAAACCGCGTGAAGAGGTTGTGTAGTGCAACAGAGCGAAAAGCGTCAAGTTGCAGCAAACAGTGGAGCGGCTGTGTCAGAGAAGCATGTTTGTGTTAGGTGCGACAGGAACAAAAGCATGGGTCAAGTTGACAAAAAGAGAACAAGCTTTTACCCAAAAGTCAAGAGGAAGAAGCTTGTGGAACCTAGGGTTTGTGGAGAACTCTAAGAGGTATAAAAGGAAGAGGTGGTAGCAAGGAGAAGCTGACGCACCCTAGACCTAAAATTGAGAGAAGCACACATGTTGTGTGTGGTGTTGTCCCACCAACAAGATAGAGAATCTGTTGGTGGTTTTTGTAGAGGTTCACACTCGTCGGAAAAGACAAAGAGTGGTGGTTCCTTTAGTTCATGTAGATAAGAGTGGTAGGCACAAGTGTGTGCTAGATACCATTGGCAAATGTGACTTTTGCGTTCTTATTCTAGTGAATGATTCTGGACTTGGTCCCGGGGATGTAGGTTATCTGAACCCCGTTAACAAATCTCTTGTGTCGTCTCTTCACTATCCTTTCATCTCTCTGTTAAGCATCGCTCATACATATCTGTCATACAAGTCTGTAGATCTAGCACGCATCTCATTCTTTCAGTGCACTCCTGATCTGACCAAAGTACAATGTTTGCGTTGCTTGCAAGAATGCATTAACGAAATGTATATTTCCAGAATTGGGGGAAGACTTCTTTGGCTGAGTTGTAACTCAAGGTACGAGCTCTATCCGTTCTACAACGAAACCACCATTGGAATACCACCACCACCGCTGCCACATGTGTCTACTCCTCCTTTGTCCTCTCCTGCCCGAACTGGTGAATTATTTCTTCTTACTCTTTTTTTTCTCTTTCCCTGAGATCTCCAAATTAGGGGAACTTTCTATTTTTTTGTTTCTATCATTATTACTATTATTTAAGTATTTCAAAACAAGTTAAATTAAATTCCAAATTTAGTATTATATATTATAAAATCATTTAAAAATATATGCTAAATGATAGCATTAAAAATTATCTCAAAAGAAGAAAATAATAGTAGGGCTAAAACTTCATAAATGTTAAATATATATAACTGTGAGTTTAAAAACCACAACCATCAAAAACCTATAATAAAAAATAATATGGTAAAAAGTTTCAACTCTTGTTAAAAATATTGAATTAAAAGTCATAATGAATCAAGGCAACTCTACTTATAATTTATATGTGTTATAAGTATAAGATATTGTATGCAAAGTTATTGTAAAGAGTAACAAACATCATAACATTTATTATTATTTATTTTACTCACAAACAGATATTATGACGAAGTGATCCTAAGTAAAAATATCAAACAACCGACTATAATAAGTAAACGCAATTTCTGATAAAATAATTTTAAAAATAAAATAAATTTTATCTTGAATGAAAATTTATCAACTAATAATTATAATAAAAATACATAACTTCTTAAAATAATTGTTTTAAAAACACATATTTTAAACTTACATAATTAAAGTTGATTAAACTTCTATATTACTATAAATATTTTTCAAATCTTTAGTTAGATTATAGAATAATGTTAGCGAATAATGATTCACTGATTTAGATTCAGCATGAAACGGGAAATTTGTGTTAGCGAATAATGATTCATTGATTTGTTAGTTATCTAAGAAGAGACAAATATATATGTATGTATATATATATATATATATAGTTCAAAAGACATAAATATTTATATAAACATAACTATTGGAACAAAAAGTAATAAGATATGATGAAAAGACATAACTCTACAACAAATAAAAGTAACCATATGATTTTCTTTTATAATAAAAGACACAACTCTACAATGAACTGGCATAACCAATAAGTTTTTTCAAAAAAAAAAACTATTTAATGAAAATGTACGACGAAAATTGTAACTGTTACTGGCATTTATTCAGATTGTTATTCTGATATAGATTTTTATTGTAAAAGACATAACTTTACAATAAACAGACACAACCGTATGATTTTTTTTCAAAATAAATATATTTTATAGATATTTTATGGTAAAAGACACAACTATACAATGACAGACTCAACTGTATGATTTTTAAAAAATAAATAAATAAAATTATTAAACGAAAATGTCTTCCCTTTATATTGAAGTGACTAATCAGAATTATTATTTTACTTCTAACATTTGAAATTTTATCTGGAAAATAATACCATTTAAAATGATTCATTTCAAGTTTACTACAATTAAAGCGTCCAACACAAATGAAAAATATACAAGATAGCCATTTAGCTTGAGGATATCTTTTCAGATCTCGACTTTGTAATGTTAATGCAGAATCCAAATTCCGATGTATATAACCCATATAAACTGCTTTTAAATAGAAGACATCTTTATTATCATATTAAAAATTTGAATCCAAAAACTCACTATATAATCCATTTAACTCTTGGAAGAAAACTCTAGGTATTTTCATTAAATTTTTTTATTTAAAATTAAATAAAATTTGTAAATTAAATTCATCATTCCAAAAATCTTTTGTTAAATTAAGAATTGAAGGAATTTCTTTACTTTTAAAAGAATGAATGCTAGAGAATAATTTAGAAAAGATGTAAAAATTGTTGAGATTGAAGTTTTATATTATTTTGTGTCATGGTAAAAAAAATGAAAACAGTTTAACCAAACAAATATATATATATAGTTTCAAAAGATACGAAAATTTGAATAAACACAACTCTACAATGAGCAGTTGCAATTTTACAAAAAAAAAAAAAAAAAAAAAAAAAAAAAACCCGTTAGAATGAACAATCGCAACATTTCGTAAAACACACAATTAGAATTTGCTACAAAAATTTTGAAAATATTATCCAAAAAATACGATTGAAGAAACACAGCTTTTGGTAGCATTTATTGAGATTGCTATTATTCAGATTGCTATTATATATTTGGATTTTGGAACGCAGAGGAAAGTGGCAATTCAAGTGTCTTACTGGTAGTCATTGTTGTGCCTATTATAGTGGTTATTCTGCTTTTCATAGCTGGTTATAGTTTCCATGCAAAGAGGGCAAAGAAGACGTATAACACAACACCTGCTTTTGATGGTAGAGGTTCAAGTGATTTAACAACCTTGTTTGGGTCTAATTAAAACATTCATCAACCTCTTTTTCTGATTCGTAAGACTTTTATTGTGCAACAGGAGATGATATAACAACCGTAGACACACTGCAGCTCGATTATAAAAAAATTCAATCTGCCACAAATGGATTTTCAGAGAGAAATAAGATTGGCCAAGGTGGATTTGGTGAGGTTTACAAGGTAACTATGTCTGAGGCTGTGCATTTTTATTGAATTTTGTTGCCAGCACATTTGGATAACGAGATGATGCTGATAAAAATGGGCAAGGTACATTTTCAAATGGGACTGAAGTTGCGGTGAAGAGACTATCGAAAACTTCAGGACAAGGTGAAACAGAGTTCAAGAACGAGGTTGTTGTTGTGGCAAAGCTTCAGCATCGAAACTTGGTTAAGCTTCAAGGATTTTGTCTAAAAGGTGAAGAAAGAATATTGGTCTACGAGTATGTGCCTAACAAAAGCCTTGATTACATCATCTTCGGTCAGTACACTTCATGCTTTGTTTTAATGATTCACTGGTCAAATTCTGAAAATTGAGGCTGCAAACAGTTAGAGGTAACTGTAATTTATGGATTTGCACAGACCCTACAAAGAAAGGTCAACTAGACTGGACTCTACGATTCAAGATCATTTCTGGCATTGATAGAGGAATTCTCTATCTTCTGTAAGAATATTTTATATTCTATGTGGCCTATGTGTCTTTCGGTTTAATTATAAAGTTCAAATTCATATTAACGTTTATGAATTCTAATATATAAGACGATGCCGTGATGGATCGGTTTCGGTTAATGATTAGAATTGGGTGTATTGATAACCCTCCTTCCTTACCAATATATATAGTTAATATCTTTCTATGTTATTTGTATATATATGATAACGTGTATTAATTACATGAAAGGTTGTTATACATATATGATCAAGTGGCTGTTCACGTAAGTGACGGTTACGTGGATGGTTACGTTGGTTTACTAGTGATGTTTGGTCACATATAAATAAGTGAACGAACATCATATCATAGTGTCGTAACATTAACAAAAGAATAAGAAAAACATAGAAAGATAGAAGAGTGAGGATTCCTTTATCCATCAAAGGAATCAGAAGAGAGAAAGGTCAAAGGAAGGAGAAAATCAATTTGAAGACTTGGATCCATAATCAAGCATAATCAAGCAATGGATCAAGGTTAGTGTTTTCTTCTTCTCTAAGAAAGTGTTCATGGTTGAATTAGATAAAATCTAGATGAGATTTGGAATAGATTTCATGAATCTAGAAATGTGAATTTATATTTGGTATCAGAGCCAACTAGATTTGTTTAATTCACCGTTAATCAAACGTACACCATTTGTTTGATCGAGTGTTTAAGTTTTCATGTATTCTGGTTCTCTGTTTTGCATTCATAAACGTTCGAGTGCTTAACGTACGGAATAAATGAATTTCTTATTGTCGGTTAATGCATATGTGTGAAAAGTCACGATTAGAGTTTATTAAATATATATGCACTATTCGATACAAGGCTTATAGAATTTGGAATATGAGTCATTTGGGATTGTTTGAATTAAAAAAAAAAAAAAAAAAAAAAAATTGTTAGATTCTTCTGTTGGTGCGGGATTTAGCACCCATCCTGTAAAATTGGATCGCTCGGCAAGCAGCAATCTTAAAGGATGGGTGCTAAATCCCGCACCAACAATTGTTGAATCTAGAATTCACACAATGAATTTGTTTGAGTGGGGAACAAATTCACTTAAGATATCTCTCTAAAACAATAGATTAAAGGTAGAAAATAAAGAGGGGTTATGATTTCTTGAAGAAGAAGATAAGGTTTTCTCAATAACAAAGAAGAACTAGGGTTTTTGTATTAATTAAGGGATCCTTTACAAGGAAGAGGTCTTCCTCTATTTATACTTTGTCTTAGATTACAAAATATATCTACAATTGTTGAATCCCGTCGGGGACATCCTGTAAAATTGGATCGCTCGGCAAGCAGCAATCTTAAAGGATGACAGGCTACTAAGCCTTAAAAGGATATCGCCCTCTCACTGCCACATATTCTATATGTCAAAATTAATATAGATCTGACTGGTCCCGACCAGTCGACCTCGGAGACGATTTACCATCCGACTCCGTTGAACTGGATTATGAATAACCTACTCATAGATCGCCCCAAGAATCATCTATCCATAGAAACCGGTTTCATATTGATCGGACATGTCTGCCGAAAATAATCACCGTTTGTCTGCAGCATACACAATCTGTTAAAACACAGATCCGTCTTCATCGCACCAGGCAGCCTTCGGGATCGATTTCCCGTCAAATTACTATGATCCAGATTACTCACAACCCATCCACGGATAGGCCTTAGAGTCAACTTTCCGGAGAAGGCGACCTCAACCCAATCCGAAGTGTCTATCAAAAGTTATCGCCCTATTTCCAAACTGACACATCCTGTTCGAAACTATAGCTGTCAGTTCGTCATCCTACTTGGAGAGCAGTTTCCCACCGATCTAGATCGAATCTAGAGCCGGTATACATATAATTCTGAAGATTAGAGGTTTATCTTCACAGAAAAGCCGATCTCAACTCAGTACGAAGTGTTTACCGAAAGTTATCACCCTACTTCCGAACTGACACATCCTGGTCGAAAATCCTAGCTATCAGCTCGCCGTCATGACTTTAAAAGCAGTTCGCCAACGATCTAGAAGGAACCAAGAATCGATATACATATCAACTTGAAGCTCCAAGACTTAGCTTTCTACCAAGATTAACCACGTCTGATTCGGTGCTCTGTATCTACACTTATATCAATTTGAAGCCCCGAGGCTTATCTTTCCAACACGACCGAGCTCGCCTGATGCCGAGCTGTTTCAAGAAATTTATCACCAATTTCTCTCAACATGTGTGATCTGTCAAGACTCTAAATGACGGATCCGACATGACAAAAGAACCGACTTTGAAAGCAGTTTCCTGCCATTCTAGAGAGCGCTAGACGCCGATCAACATATCAATTTAAAGCCCCGAAGCTTATCTTTCGAACAAGACCGACCTCGCGTTGATCGGCTATACCCATCAAAAGATGTTGTCGTGTTTCTGGAGCAGGCCATTCTGTTCAAAAAAAAAGAAGAGACCGAGCCATGCCTCGTGTATATATGTAAACTCAGTTCGGGACTCCGAACTCATTAGTGCTAAAAGCCGAGCTCCACGCTCGCAATTTAAGGACGAACATTCCTTTAAACGCACATGTTTAGTTCATTTTCCGACAACTTGAATTTTAGTTCGCTTTCAGACAACTTTTCAGTTTGTCCTTCGGACAACTTTTCAGTTTGTCCTTCGGACAACTTTTCAGTTCTGTCTTTCGGACAACTTCTCAGTTCGTCCTTCGGACAACTTCTCAGTTAGTCTTTTGGAGTTTGTCTTTGGAAAACTTATCAGTTCGTCCTTGGAAAACTTCTCAGTTAGTCTTTCGGAGTTTGTCTTTGGAAAACTTATCAGTTCGTCCTTGAATCTAGAATTCACACAATGATCAGATCGGGTTTTGGAGGCGGTCTCGGAGGTCGGTCGAGTGACTTCGTCGGGCTTCTGCTTATAGGCCCGTTTAGCTGGCCAAAAAGGGGGGTCCCTCGGTTTAGTTGATGTGCAGAGTTTATTCGGTTTACTTTTGGTTTAGATCGGTATGTCATGGGTGCTAAATCCCGCACCAACAATTAGTCCCCCCCAGTTCGGTAGATTCGATTATCCATTCGAGTTTTCGAACTATAGGAAAAAATATTCGATCTAAACTTTAGGAAAACTGAATTCCGAGCACGCGAGCTGATGTGAGCGGGAACCATGTCATTGGCTCCAAAACGCGGCATTGTGCGTCAGGACTCGTCGCCTCGTTAAAACCTTCTCCGGTAAACCTCATGGGAAAAACCCGAAGTAAGGAAAAAGAGTACGAGTCATGATCCTAACGTCTTTGGCGCCCTCGTCCTTGGGTAATGATGATGGCCATACGGACGGTCTCGCCGATGGTTGCCTTGGCTGAGTCGATTTATCGGTCTTCTTGGACGAAGTGGTTGATCTTGTGTCTTGAAGTTCTAGATGAGCTCTTGGTCCGAGTTGTCCCACGGGTGATATGAGTGTTCGAGAGGTGTCCGGGTCCGGCTTGAGCATTCCTAGACGCGTGTCCAATCCCGAGCTCACATCACACACCGTTGCAGTTGCTAATCCAAGTTGAGACGTGTCATAGATCATAATGATTTTTTGTAAGTTGGTTGCTCTCTTCATTGCTGACCAGCTAGCTCACAATTCCAGACTGACACTGAGACGTCAGAAGACGACCTGAAACTAAGTTTATCCGAAGACGAACTGAAAAGTTGTCCGAAGACGAACTGAGAAGTTGTCTGAAGACGAACTGAAAAGTTATCTGAAGATAAACTGAAAAGTTGTTTGAAGGACGAACTGAGAAGTTGTCTGAAGACATACTGAGAAGTTGTCTTGTTTGGACGAATTGCTTTTGCAAGAAATAAAGTTTTCACTCTATTCGGAATTTTACACGAGGCGGGACGTCTCCCGGCTTACATCGAGTAACCCTTATTGGGTAATTTAACCCAAGCGTACATGCGCTTTGGCGGAGGGCGAAGTACGGGACTTCGGCTTACCTCCTTTGTTCCAGTTTGGAAGTCGGACGGCGAAATTTAAAACTCTGGGTTCGGCTTACATACCCATCCAAACTGGAACTTGCGAAACAATTCAACAAAGAATTCTCTGGGTTCGGCTTATCTCTCGTCAGAGAGTTTGAGGTGCGAAATTTAAAACTCTGGGTTCGGCTTATTCCTCGATTAAAAATTTAAGGGGAGCGAGATACTGGGCTCGGCTTATTCCCCTTTTAAAAGTTTGAGGGGAGCGAGATACTGGGCTCGGCTTATTCCCCTTTTAAAAGTTTGAGAGGAGCGAGATACTGGGCTCGGCTTATTCCCCTTTTGCGGTTTGACGCGAGTCGAGCATCTGGCCAGGATGTCGAAAGATTCTGTATGACTCACAAAGATTCAAACAGAACTGAAGCTATTTGACGATGAACTGAAATTGAAGCTGTATTTTGACGATGAACTGAAATCGAAGCTGTATGCCGACGATCTGAAACTGAACTTATCTGAAGACAAACTGAAACTGAATTATCTGAATACGAGCTGAGTCTGATGACGAATTGAAACTGAAACTGTTTGAAGACGAACTAAAACTGAAGCTATCTGAAGACGAACTTAATCTAAGTTATCTGAAGACGATCTGAAGCTGAAGCTGAAGCTGTGATGATGAACTAAAGCTGAAGCCATTTGAAGACGGACTGAAACTGAAGTGTCTGAAACTGAGGGGTCAGAAGATGACCTAACACTGAGGCGTCTGAAGATGACCTGAAACCGAGGCGTCAGAGGATGACCTAACACTGAGAAGTTTTCCTAGGACGAACTGAAAAGTTGTCCGAAGGACAAACTGAGAAGTTGTCCAAAAATGAACTGGAAAGTTGTTTGAAGGACGAACTGAGAAGTTGTCCAAAGATGAACTGAAAAGTTATCTGAAGGACGAACTGAAAAGTTGTCCGTAGGACGAACTAAGACTCAAGTTGCCGAAGGACGAACTAAGAAGTTGTCCAAAGACGAACTGAACAGTTGTCTGAAGGAAGAAGTCAGTCTGAAGTCAGTCTGGAGGACGAACTGAGAAGTCAGTTGTCTGAAGGACGAACTGAGAAGCTGCCTGAAGACGAACTGAACAGTTGTCTGAAGGACGAACTAAGAAGCTGTCCGAAGACGAACTGAGAAGTCAGTTGTCTGGAGGACGAACTGAGAAGTCAGTTGTCTGAAGGACGAACTGAGAAGCTGTCCGAAGACGAATTGAACAGTTGTCCGAAGGACGAACTGAGAAGTTGACCGAGGACGAACTGAGAAGTTGTCCAAAGGACGAACTGAGAAGTTGTCTGAAGGACGAACTGAGAAGCTGTCCGAAGACGAACTGAACAGTTGTCCGAAGGACGAACTGAGAAGTTGAGCGAGGACGAACTGAGAAGTTGTCCAAAGACGAACTGAGAAGTTTTCCAAGGACGAACTGATAAGTTTTCCAAAGACAAACTCCTAAAGACTAACTGAGAAGTTTTCCAAGGACGAACTGATAAGTTTTCCAAAGACAAACTCCAAAAGACTAATGAGAAGTTGTCCGAAGGACGAACTGAGAAGTTGTCCGAAAGACAGAACTGAAAAGTTGTCCGAAGGACAAACTGAAAAGTTGTCCGAAGGACAAACTGAAAAGTTGTCTGAAGGCGAACTAAAATTCAAGTTGTCGGAAAATGAACTAAACATGTGCGTTTAAAGGAATGTTCGTCCTTAAATTGCGAGCGTGGAGCTCGGCTTTTAGCACTAATGAGTTCGGAGTCCCGAACTGAGTTTACATATATACACGAGGCATGGCTCGGTCTCTTCTTTTTTTTTGAACAGAATGGCTGTGAGAACTGAGAGAGAGATTCTCCTTCCGAAGTTATTTAAGTGTGGAGGAGCTTATCACCGTAAACAGTTCCGAACTAAATTGAAAGAGTTTTATGAATTTGAGTTGTGTATTGCTCTTTTTTGGAAAAAATTCTGGATCCTTACAAGTGACACCCCCCTTACATATTTATACCCACCAATTAATTACCCAATTAATGTACAATTAATAGGGCACGATTTGCGCGGACTAATTAACACCCTTAAATGCAGGAATCTTTGACCGGGTCCGAGCTGCGGGCTGACCAGCACGAAACGTCTCCGCGCTCTCTTTCCTTTTCTGGGCCTGATGGGCCAATCATTAATATGTTCTCGGCCCATCAGATAAATCCGGCCTGGGCCTTCTGGCCTGTTACCCGAGATGGCAGATCGTGGGTACAACAATGGCCTGCTCCAGAAACACGGCAACATCTTTTGATGGGTATAGCCGATCAACGCAAAGTGGTCTTGTTCGAAAGATAAGCTTCGGGGCTTTAAATTGATATGTTGATCGGCGTCTAGCGCTCTCTAGAATGGCAGGAAACTGCTTTCAAAGTCGGTTCTTTTGTCATGTCGGATCCGTCATTTAGAGTCTTGACAGATCACACATGTTGAGAGAAATTGGTGATAAATTTCTTGAAACAGCTCGGCATCAGGCGAGCTCAGTCGTGCTGGAAAGATAAGCCTCGGGGCTTCAAATTGATATGCAGATCGCCTATAGGTTCTGTCTGGATCGCTGGGAATATGGTCATCATGTAAGGCGATCTGACCATTGCAGACAAGCTGCATCTGCTCTGGGAAATTGGTCATAAGTGTAGATATAGAGCACCGAATCAGACGTGGTTAATCTTGGTAGAAAGCTAAGTCTTGGAGCTTCAAGTTGATATGTATATCGATTCTTGGTTCCTTCTAGATCGGTGGCGAACTGCTTTTAAAGTCATGACGGCGAGCTGATAGCTAGGATTTTCGACCAGGATGTGTCAGTTCGGAAGTAGGGTGATAACTTTCGGTAAACACTTCGTACTGAGTTGAGATCGGCTTTTCTGTGAAGATAAACCTCTAATCTTCAGAATTATATGTATACCGGCTCTAGATTCGATCTAGATCGGTGGGAAACTGCTCTCCAAGTAGGATGACGAACTGACAGCTATAGTTTCGAACAGGATGTGTCAGTTCGGAAATAGGGCGATAACTTTTGATAGACACTTCGGATTGGGTTGAGGTCGCCTTCTCCGGAAAGTTGACTCTAAGGCCTATCCGTGGATGGGTTGTGAGTAATCTGGATCATAGTAATTTGACGGGAAATCGATCCCGAAGGCTGCCTGGTGCGATGAAGACGGATCTGTGTTTTAACAGATTGTGTATGCTGCAGAAAAACGGTGATTATTTTCGGCAGACATGTCCGATCAATATGAAACCGGTTTCTATGGATAGATGATTCTCGGGGCGATCTATGAGTAGGTTATTCATAATCCAGTTCGACGGAGTCGGCTGGTAAATCGTCTCCGAGGTCGACTGGTCGGGACCAGTCAGATCTATATTAATTTTGACATATCGAATATGCGGCAGTGAGAGGGCGATATCCTTTTAAGGCTTAGTAGCCTGTCATCCTTTAAGATTGCTGCTTGCCGAGCGATCCAATTCATCTTCCAATAGTGAATCGTAGTTGATGTCGGGTGGGCATGAATTATGTTGTGCATGATTAGAATCTGGGTCACTATTGATAATTATGCTTACGGTTAATGCATCAATTATGTTCTTTGATCTGTGGTGGTGCTAAACGGTAACCGGTGATTATGGTATGTTGAAAATACCATTAGCGCCACCGTAAAGTCGTGATCAACAGTGGTGACTTGTAAAATTATGGCATATAGTTTTGCTTCCGCTGCAAAATTTTAGTTTATAATAAAACGTAAATGGGTAATTTGTGATATGTAATATTAACACAATATAAAATAATTTATACCTATTAAGTAATTAAATATTTTAATATTTATATTGTGTATAACTTGTTAGTCATTAAAGTGGCCTTGTTATAATACATATAGATATTAAAATTTAAAAGAAATATTAATTGATCATGATTAAAGAGATGCTAAAAATGACATAAAAGTGTAAATTGATCAATTATTTGTTATCTATATTCTTGGAGATTACCCAAAGGTGGATCATTGAATATAGTTAATAATATGAAAAGAATTAATCATTTTCAATATAGTCAATAATTTGTATACCCAAAGGTAACAAATTTATTTGATTAATATATGATTTGATTAATTATAAAATTACAATTTTAGCATCATTAAAAGTGTATGTGTTTAAATATTGTCCAAAGGTTATTTAAATTCATGCATTAAATTTAAGTTAGGCCTTAAGAGTCTGTATAAAAGTGTCAAAGCACTAATAGGTAAGCATGTTTACATGTTTGCAGTTTCTTCAAACTTGTATGCATCTGCTAGCTCTGTCGTAAAGTTCAATGGGCTGAATTACGGTGAATGGTCTGACCAGATCCGGTTTGCATTGGGTATTATGGCTTTGGACTCTGCAATACTAACGTATGAGGAACCTGCAGCCATTACAGGAGATAGCTCTGAAACTGAAAAATCTCGTTATGAGATTTGGGAGCGATGTAACAGGCTTAGTTTGAACCTCATGAGAATGACGATGGCAGAAAGCGTTAAGCCATCTATGCCTAAGACAGAGAAAGCAAGGGAATTCATGGAGAAAATTAAGGAGTGTTCACAATCTGATTTGGCTGACAAGTCGATTGTAGGAAGTCTCAAGAATGAGCTTACTACGAAAAAGTTTGACTGGTCTCAGCCAATTCATGATCATGTGACCCACATGTCTAACTTGGCAGCAAGGTTGTCAACATTGGGAATGGAAGTTCATGAGAATTTCTTGGTCCAATTCATTATGAACTCTCTACCTTTTGAGTTTAGCCAGTTCCAGGTGAACTACAACACCATTAAAGATAAATGGGACTTTAAGGAGTTAAAGGCTATGTTGGTTCAAGAAGAAGGGAGAATTAAGAAAATGAAGGATCATGTTGTCAATCTTGTGGGCTATGGAAATGCTAGCAGCAATAAAGTAAAACCAAGTAGGAAGGACAAGATGAAGGATAAAGCTTTCATGAAAGGTCCCGAAAGTCAAATCCAGAAGGAAAGGAAGTGTTTTTTTTGCAAGAAAAATGGGACACTTCAAGAAAGACTGTCCGAAAAGAAAGGCATGGTTCGAAAAGAAAGGTATGCAACACATTTATGTTTGCTCTGAATTGAACCTTGTAGAAGTGCCTAAAAATACTTGGTGGTTAGATACTGGTGCTACTACTCATGTGTCTCATATTAAACAGGGATTCAGTTCGATTCAACCCATAAGAGGACCTGAACAATTTTTGTTCATGGGAAACAGAATGAAGGCACAAATTGAAGGCATTGGGACTTATAAGTTGATCTTGGACACTGGATGTCATATAGATCTTGAAGGGTGTCTCTATGTACCTGAGTGTGCTAGAAATCTTGTTTCTGTTAGTAGGTTGGATAATTTAGGTTTTGGATTTAAGATTGGACATGGTGTTTTCTCATTGTACCGAAATGATTACCTTATTGGAAGTGGTACTTTGTTTGATTCACTTTATCGTTTCAATCTTGATATAAAGTTTTCTGAATCTTTGTTTAATATTGAAAGTCAAGGCATTAAGCGTAGTGCATCTGATGAAAGTTCAGCTTTCTTGTGGCATCAAAGACTAGGTCACATTTCCAAGGAAAGGATTATGAGGTTGGTAAAGAATGAAATTCTTCCTCACTTGGATTTTAGTGATCTAGATGTGTGTATAGACTGCATAAAAGGAAAGCAGACTAAACACATTACAAAGAAACCAGCCACAAGAAGTACTCAAGTTCTTGAGTTAATTCACACTGATATATGTGGTCCGTTTGATGCTCCATCTTGGAGTGGTGAAAAATACTTTATCACTTTTATTGATGATTACTCACGTTATGGTTATACTTATCTGCTGCATGAAAAATCTCAGTCTGTGAATATCCTAGAGATATTCATTAATGAGGTGGAAAGGCAATTAGATAAAAAAGTGAAAGTAGTGAGATCTGATAGAGGTGGTGAGTTTTATGGAAAATTCACAGAAAATGGACAATGTCCTGGTCCATTTGCAAAGCTACTTGAGAGTAGAGGCATTTGTGCACAGTATACAATGCCTGGTACTCCTCAGCAGAATGGTGTAGCTGAGAGGCGGAATCGTACTTTAATGGAAATGGTTAGGAGCATGATAAGTAATAGTTCTTTACCCCTTTCGTTGTGGACATATGCATTAAAAACTGCAACGTATGTCTTAAACCGGGTTCCTAGTAAGGCAGTTCCTAAGACTCCTTTTGAACTGTGGACAGGAAGGAAACCTAGCTTAAGACATTTACGTGTTTGGGGATGTCCAGCAGAATTAAAGCCATATAATCCACTTGAAAAGAAACTTGATTCGAGGACTGTCAGTGGTTTCTTCATTGGCTATCCGGAAAATCAAAGGGGTATGTATTTTACTGTCCTAAGCATAGTACGAGAATAGTTGAAACGGGAAATGCTAGGTTTATTGAAAATGGTCAAACTAGTGGGAGTGGTGAACCAAGAAAGGTTGATATTCAAGAAGTTCAGGTTGAAGTTTCTTCACCTGTTGTCACACCTAAGGTTGTTGTTCCTATTGTTTCAGTACAGTCAAATGAGACAATAGAACAACATGATGATGTACCAATTCCAATAGATGAAGACACAGTTAATGAACCTGTCGCTATTCATGAAGAAAATAGTGTACCACAAGAACAATTAAGGCGATCTGGAAGGAACCGGAGATCTGCCATTTCAAATGACTATGTGGTTTATGCTGTTGAAAGTGAATGTGACTTAAGCATTGACGAAGACCCAAACACATTCCGAAAAGCCATGGAAAGTGACAATTCTGAAAAATGGTCTATTGCCGCTAAAGAAGAAATAAAATCTATGGGTGATAATAATGTTTGGGACTTAGTAGAGTTGCCTAACGGTTTCAAAACCGTTGGTTCTAAATGGGTCTTTAAGACTAAACGTGACTCGAAAGGTAACATTGAAAGGTACGAGGCTCGCCTTGTTGCCAAAGGTTTCACCCAAAAAGATGGCATTGACTATAAAGAGACCTTCTCTCCAGTTTCAAAGAAGGACTCTCTTAGAATTGTTTTGGCTTTGGTGGCTCATTATGATCTGGAGCTTCACCAAATGGATGTGAAAACCGCCTTTCTGAATGGAGAGCTTGAGGAAGAAGTATACATGGATCAGCCTGAAGGGTTTGTGACCACAGGAAATGAACATCTGGTGTGTAAGCTGAAAAAGTCAATATATGGACTTAAACAAGCTTCCAGACAATGGTATTTGAAATTTAATGATACCATTACGTCATATGGTTTTGTAGAAGTTATCGTTGACCGATGCATCTACATAAAGGTCAGTGGGAGCAAGTTTGTGATTTTAGTCTTATATGTTGATGATATTTTGCTTGCTGCGAATGACATGGGTATGCTACATGATATAAAGAAATATCTATCTAAGAACTTTGAAATGAAAGATATGGGTGAGGCATCTTATGTGATCGGAATAGAAATAATTCGAGATAGATCACAAGGATTGCTAAGTTTGTCTCAGAAAGGATATATCAATAAGGTCTTAGAGAGATATAGAATGAGTGAATGCTCTGCTGGTAAAATTCCAATTCAGAAAGGGGACAAGTTCAGTAAAATGCAATGTCCAAGAAATGAATTGGAACGTAAAGAAATGGAAAGAATTCCTTATGCATCAGTGGTTGGGAGTTTGAACTATGTTCAGACATGTACTCGACCAGATATCAGTTTTGCTGTTGGTATGTTGGGTCGATATCAAAGTAATCCCGGAATGGACCACTGGAAGGCTGCAAAGAAGGTTCTCAGGTACTTGCAAGGCACCAAAGAGTTCATGCTTACATACAGGAGATCTGATGACCTCGAGGTCATTGGATATTCAGATTCAGATTATGCCGGATGCGTTGATAGTAGGAAATCGACGTTTGGATATTTGTTCTTGCTAGCTGGAGGAGCAATATCGTGGAAAAGTGGAAAGCAGTCTGTCATTGCTTCTTCCACTATGGAGGCCGAATTTGTGGCATGCTTTGAGGCCACAGTTCATTCATTGTGGCTGCGGAACTTTATCTCAGGGCTTCGGATTGTCGACAACATAGAGAAGCCGCTGAGAATTTACTGTGATAATTCCGCAGCTGTCTTCTTTTCAAAGAATGACAAGTACTCGAAAGGTGCTAAACACCTGGAGATAAAGTACTTGTCTGTCAAAGAAGAAGTACAGAAACGTAAAGTGTCTTTTGAGCATATAAGGACGGATATGATGGTTGCAGATCCGCTAACTAAGGGATTACCACCCAATGTGTTCATTGGCCATGTAGAGCGTATGGGTGTTATCGATAAGACCTTGCTGTTTTGATTATAGGATGCTTATTATGTATGAGACACTATGAATTCACTTAAAGTTATGTTTCTGTTTTTATTAGACATGTTATCATTAAAGTATGTGTACACATTTATGGTTTATAGATAACATAACTGTTTTGAGAATTAAGGTTCTTCTCAATATAAAAGAATAATATAAAATTGGAATTGATTTGTGATACATGGAAGGGAGCATGTCGTTCAATGATGTGTGACCGCCATGATTCGATCAGTTTGATTTTATTTAAGTCATTTAAGGTTAAGAGAGTTTGATATTAAAGTGCGCATTAAAGTTATTAAACCATTAAGTTGACACAAAGGCCAAGTGGGAGAATGTAAGAATATTTTATATTCTATGTGACTTATGTGTCTTTCGGTTTAATTATAAAGTTCAAGTTCATATTAACGTTTATGAATTCTAATATATAAGACGATGCCGTGATGGATCGGTTTCGGTTAATGATTAGAATTGGGTGTATTGATAACCCTCCTTCCTTACCAATATATATAGTTAATATCTTTCTATGTTATTTGTATATATATGATAACGTGTATTAATTACATGAAAGGTTGTTATACATATATGATCAAGTGGCTGTTCACGTAAGTGACGGTTACGTGGATGGTTACGTTGGTTTACTAGTGATGTTTGGTCACATATAAATAAGTGAACGAACATCATATCATAGTGTCGTAACATTAACAAAAGAATAAGAAAAACATAGAAAGATAGAAGAGTGAGGATTCCTTTATCCATCAAAGGAATCAGAAGAGAGAAAGGTCAAAGGAAGGAGAAAATCAATTTGAAGACTTGGATCCATCATCAAGCATAATCAAGCAATGGATCAAGGTTAGTGTTTTCTTCTTCTCTAAGAAAGTGTTCATGGTTGAATTAGATAAAATCTAGATGAGATTTGGAATAGATATCATGAATCTAGAAATGTGAATTTATATCTTCATCAAGATTCAAGGCTCACAATCATACACCGTGATCTCAAAGCGAGTAACATTCAAAACCCAAGATAAGACAAGCAAAGTAGTTGGTACGCTGTAAGTCTTCCCACTGACTTCTCATAAGTAGTAGATGTTTCTTGAACATTCTTTGGCCAATATATCAAAGTTTTGTCATGGATTCCAGCGGTTACATGTCTCCTGAATATGCAATGCGTGGCCATTTCTCAATGAAATCAGATGTCTATAGCTTTGGAGTGTTAGTTCTCGAGATTATAAGTGGTAGAAGGAATAACAGCTTCTACGAGACAGACAACGTACAAGACTTGGTGGCATATGTAAGTTCCAAGAAAACCATGCTTACAATAAGTAATAGTTGTAAAAACTGATCGGTTGGTTGATATTCTAGGCTTGGAGGCTTTGGAATAACGGAACAACGTTAAACCTCGTGGATCCAATTATTGCAGATAGTTGTGAGAAGAGTAAAGTTATTCGATGCATCCATATCGGTCTTTTATGTGTTGAAGAAGATCCTGTAGACCGCCCAACCTTGTCATCCATTTTCACGATGCTCACTAATACCGTGACATTACCAGTACCTCGGAGACCAGGGTTTTTCGTTCAGAGTAGACACCAAATGACGCCGCTTGATGATGCATAGATCAACTATTGGTTTTTCGATTGGTTTCATGATTTTTATATTTCATTAATAATTTCTTGTTATTCAATTTTTTTTTTTATGTTTTAGTGGCTCTATATTTTAAATAAAATCTGTTTTAATTGAGATATCAATTTTTTACAATTTTAAACATATACCCATAAATCTCCATTATAACAAAAATTTTAACAATTAAAAGCTTTTACTCCCTCTAGTTTTTTTAGTTGTCATTCTAGAGTAAAAATTTTGTTTTTCAATACGTGTCGTTTTAGGTTTCCAATGCATAAGTTTGGTAAAAATACTAATTTTATCCCAACTATTTTAATGGTTTGACCAATAAAAAATTAGAAAATGTATTAAAGAAGGGGTATAATGGAACATTGATCTATTTTTTAATTTGTGTACAAAGTTCTAGAACGACAAGTAAAAAACCATGGAAGGAGTATCAATTTAAAGTCATATATTTTCCATCTTTTAATTTTTTTTTAATTACTAAGAGGTTCCAGGCATAGACATGTACATTCCCTCAGACCAGAGACCAGAGCATTTTATATGGTTCCCTTCCAAACGCTATCATTCGAACCATCTAGACTTTGCCAGAGAGTCTATCTTGTAAAATAAAATAAAAATATAAAAATTGCAATATGACATGTTGTCATGACTTTTAAGTTTGTAAAATTTAGATAAATTATATATATCTAATCATAACTCTTGCGACGAAGAATTTAGGTCAACCTTCATAATTTAAAAAATTTAATATATGTGGCCGTGTAATCTTTAGAAAATAGTAACTACGTAGAAATTTAATACTGCATATTATTTTTGAATCATAAGATTGATTTGCATTTTTTAGAAATGAAGGGTTAAATTTCAAAATATGGCAACTTTAAATGTTTATTTGCGAAAACCTTAATTTCAACAAATTTCTAAATTTCTAAAAACTTTTAAAAAAAAATCTCTAGAGGTGGAATATATATATTCCGGATGGAGAAACAATGACCAAGTTGTGAGTTTGGATCAACAAGTACGTAGATCATTGATAAAACAATTAATGTACTTTAAAATTCCATGTTAACTTCAACATGGAATTTTCCCACAAACTTTTTATGTTGTTTAAGAAATTGGATCTGCCAATACTTAAAGAACATATTTTTCCACTAAAATACCTAAAATGACAATACATTAGACGAAAACATTGTTTGCTTGGACTTTATGACCGTGATTGTCGTCACTTTTTTTTGGTTGTGGTTGATTTGACTAGTAACATTAACTAAATATTTAGTGTTTTCACAGGAAATAAACCAAGTCACTATTTTGGAATGATTCTTTTCGACGTCGGTCGAAAGCTTTATTTAATTGTAGAACATTCAACTATGGTCCACTCATTGAGGGAAAAAAAATATACCCTAATACCTCTGAATTTTTGTATATTTTTCTTTATTTAAAAAAAAATTCGTAGACAATATTAAATCTCCTCTACAAAACAAAAAGGGCTATTTAGTGGTCCATGAACTTTGAACTTTGAACTTCGAACTTTACTCTCATAAATGTTGCACTTGATGTAAACAAGGTTTTCTTGCTGGATAAACTTTACATTCATTCAAAAAAATAAAAGGACAATTTATTCCATTCATATTTTCATTTTCATAATCTAACTATAATATCTATTTTTTGACAAACAAAAATCATAATGTATATATATATATATTTATTACATTTTCTGTTACAATGATCTAAGTATTTTCATAAAAACATGTATATATATAGAGGGTTATTACTTATTAATAGATGGATTAATGCAGACTTTTTTTTTCCAATAAAATGTAAAATTATTCGAACGTTTAGAGAGTGCAGCTTTTCCCAAATTAAATCAGTTTACAATTTTAAAGAGAGAAAAAATAAAATCAAAGAATAATAGTGAGGAAGCCCATGCTTTTAGTTACTTGCAAGCCAAGTTCACAGACAGTTATCAAACTTGGCATCTCTTTGTAGCTGAATGGAGTAGGCCTAGAATGGAGTAAATCCGGTTGCGAATCTGCTGGTCGAGTCACTTAGTAAGCTGCTGCGCTGGGAGAGGGGTTTCTCCTTGCCGCCTACCGTTTCTCTCCCCCATAAAGAATGTATAGAAAGCTGAAAAATGTATTTTACCAGAAAAAATCGATCATGTCCAAGGGAGTTATCCGTTAGCAGGCTGATAATATGATGCCATACCGTGGTATAGCGCGTCATGAAGAGCTTCGCAGTGAGGCCAGACCAAACTTCATTCACGAGAAGAATAGGTTGTTGTACCCACGATCTGCCATCTCGGGTAACAGGCCAGAAGGCCCAGGCCGGATTTATCTGATGGGCCGAGAACATATTAATGATTGGCCCATCAGGCCCAGAAAAGGAAAGAGAGCGCGGAGACGTTTCGTGCTGGTCAGCCCGCAGCTCGGACCCGGTCAAAGATTCCTGCATTTAAGGGTGTTAATTAGTCCGCGCAAATCGTGCCCTATTAATTGTACATTAATTGGGTAATTAATTGGTGGGTATAAATATGTAAGGGGGGTGTCACTTGTAAGGATCCAGAATTTTTTCCAAAAAGAGCAATACACAACTCAAATTCATAAAACTCTTTCAATTTAGTTCGGAACTGTTTACGGTGATAAGCTCCTCCACACTTAAATAACTTCGGAAGGAGAATCTCTCTCTCAGTTCTCACATTTGGCGCTAGAAGGAGGGGGATTATCGCCTGACTCTCACCAGTTCCGACTTCTTACACAAGTTCATTCCACAAAACCACCGCTATGGTAACCAGCTCTCCCAGTCAGGTATCTTTGGAGGTGATCCACAAGCTCCTGCAGGACTTGTCCGAAAAGTCCGACCGACAGCAAGCCGCCTCCGCCGCCCTAACTGAGCGATTCGACAGTCTGGAAGGCCAGGTCTCCGCTCGTTTGGACGAAGTCACGACGTCCGTAGTAGACCTCTCAGCCTCCCACCGCGCGTACGCCGATCGGGTCGATCTCCTATCCTCTGACCAAAACCCACGTCGACGTGCTTTGGATTTCTCAGGTGTGACTCCACCTTCCACTTCGCAAGGAGCAGCAACAAACGTCACTCCGGGAGATTCGTTCCCGCCTCAAACCAATACGCAAACGGCGCTACCACTGGCCGGCGACGGCCACACACCGGTTCAGCCCGGCGTCGTCCGACCTTCCGAGGTCCCAGTCCGTCTTCCTCTCCCGGTAGATGGAAACACTTCGGCTTCGGGGTATACTGTCAACCCCGAGATCTTCCGCATGCAGAGCGAAATTCGGGACATGCGGTCCGTTATGCATAGTGCAACCACCTCAGCTCCGGATATATTCCGGGTGATCGAGGAGTCGAGGCGAACTCCTTTTTCCGACCAAATAGCCCGAGTCCGCATCAAGGACACTGGCAAAATTAAATTCTCGAGCTACGAAGGAAAAGGAGATCCGACCAATCACCTCAAGACTTTCTTGCTGACAGCTAGCCGGGTGGACCTCGAGCCCCATGAAGCAGACGCTGGGTACTGCAAGCTGTTCGCAGAAACATTTAGTGGACCGGTACTGCTTTGGTTCACATCCTTAGCAGCTGGCTCCATTACCAACTTTACCGAGCTGTCAACCTCGTTCGTCAAGCAGTATTCTAGCCTAATCGAAACTGCGGTGACGGATGCTCAGCTTTGGAACCTAAGCCAAAAGGCTGGAGAATCCCTCCGGTCTTACATAACTAAATTCAAGGAGATCCAGGTCCAAATTCCCGGACTCTCGGACTCCACAGCCCTGGCCGCGCTTAAGAATGGCCTCTGGCACGAATCTCGCTTTCGCGAGGAGTTGTCCGTGAATCGTTTCCCAACTATTCAGGACGCGTTACACCGAGCTTCGAACTGGATAGTCGCAGAAGAAGACAAACTCGCCGCTGCGCGAAAACAAAACGCCCCGCCTGCAGGGAAACCACGCCTCGAAGCACCTGCCAAAAAGACTCCGCCTACGACTCCGAAGTCCGGGCCGAGCACTTTCGCAGTCACCCAATCTCCCAAAAAGAATTCCCCAAAGAATTCACCGTCCAAACCACCATTTTCACCGCGCTCCAAGAGCGGCGTACTCCCGAGTAACAAATGGGTCCGAGATGAGGACACGTACTGCGAGCTCCATAAAACCAACAGTCATTCTACTCGTGACTGTAAGAAGCTGATGCATCTCCTCGCAGAAAAGTACGTGGCGGGAGAGATGCCGAATGTCACGATTGAAGAGTTGGAGCAAAAAGCGACTCCCGAAGTGGACGAGGATGCTCCACCTGCAAAGAAACCAAAGCAGTCTGATGGAAGTGGAGCTCCCAAGAAAAGAATCGACGTGATAATGGGAGGATCGCGTCTGTTTCGGAATTCCATCACTGCGATCAAAGATCATCAACGGAAGCTCACTAGCCCCCAGCCGAAGCGAGCTAAATTGGTAGCTAGCGATCTACCTGAAATTTCTTTCTCCGAGAAGGAAACTGAGGGGTTGGACACTCCGCACGATGACGCGCTCGTCATCTCGCTTGATGTAGCGAACCACGAAGTCTGCCGAATCCTAGTTGATACTGGGAGTTCGGTAGACCTGATCTTCCTTGAGACGCTCACCAGAATGGGTATCGGGAAAGAGCACATTGCAGGACCACCCTCACCCCTGGTCTCGTTCACCAGCGAGACGTCGATGTCTTTGGGCACGATCACATTACCAGTGTCCACTCAAGGAGTGGTTAAAATGGTGGAGTTCACGGTCTTCGACCGACCTGCGGCCTATAATGTTATTTTGGGAACTCCCTGGCTCTATCAGATGAAGGCGGTGGCCTCGACGTACCATCAGTGCGTCAAATTTCCGACCCCACAAGGAGTCCGGGAGGTTCTGGGAAGCCAAAGGACAGCCAGGAGCTGTTACCTCGCAAGTCACAAGCTCCTGATCCAATAGCAACCACAGCTCGAGGTCCCGAAAAATCCAGTTCGGAAGCAGCTAAAAGGTGACCTCACTGAGTCCATTTTCATCAATGGCAAATTCCCGGATCAAGAAATCAAGATCGGAGTAGGGTTGGATAGCGAGCTTCGCGCCGCCCTGGTAGCCTTCCTGCGAGAAAGAATGGCCACCTTCGCGTGGTCCGTGGACGAGATGCCCGGCATTAGTCCAGAAGTCATTTCCCACGAGCTGAATGTGGATCCTACGTTCAA
Source organism: Camelina hispida (assembly GCA_023657505.1). Lineage (NCBI taxonomy): Eukaryota > Viridiplantae > Streptophyta > Magnoliopsida > Brassicales > Brassicaceae > Camelina > Camelina hispida. The sequence continues at coordinate 12,592,950 of CP094635.1, read as the reverse complement.
ACCTGTAAAGCAGAAGCGAAGGAAGCTGGGTCCGGAACGAGCTGAAATCGTAAACAAAGAGGTTGAACGTTTGCTGAAGGCGGGCCAGATACGCGAAGTAAAATATCCTGAGTGGCTCGCAAATACAGTCGTGGTCAAGAAGAAGAACGGAAAGTCGCGAGTCTGCGTCGATTTCACCGACCTGAATAAGGCATGCCCCAAAGACAGCTTTCCACTTCCGCATATCGACCGGTTAGTTGAGTCCACTTCGGGTCACGAGCTGATGTCCTTCATGGATGCATTCTCTGGCTACAACCAAATCCTAATGAACCCGGACGACCAGGAGAAGACTGCATTCATTACGGACCGCGGGATCTATTGCTACAAGGTGATGCCTTTTGGGCTAAAAAATGCGGGAGCAACTTACCAAAGGCTGGTGAACCGAATGTTCGAGCATCAACTCGGAAAAACAATGGAAGTTTACATCGATGACATGCTGGTGAAATCAATAGAAGCCAGTTCGCATCTCGCCGATCTGAAAGTTTGCTTCGACATCCTGGATCAGTTCGGGATGAAGCTCAACCCCACGAAGTGCACCTTTGCAGTTCCATCAGGAGAATTCTTGGGGTATATTGTCACAGAAAGAGGCATTGAAGCGAACCCGAGGCAAATAAATGCTTTCCTGTCTATGAGTTCTCCTAGGACCTTGCGCGAAGTGCAGCGCCTTAACGGGCGGATCGCAGCTCTCAACCGTTTCATCTCCCGATCTACGGATAAATGCCTTCCTTTCTACCAGCTGTTACGAAAAGGGGAAAAACTTTCCTGTGGGATGCGAAGTGTGAGGAAGCATTCGCCCAACTCAAAGCTTATCTGTCTGAACCACCGGTCTTGGCGAAGCCTGAGTTCGGAGAGCCACTCTTTCTTTACGTAGCCGTATCGGATAGTGCGGTCAGTGGAGTTTTGGTTCGAGAAGAAAGGGGAGCAGCGACCAATTTTCTATATCAGCAAATCATTCACCGACGCGGAGTCGAGGTATCCCATGATGGAAAAATTGGCCCTAGCAGTGGTCACTTCGGCAAGGAAACTGCGGCCTTACTTCCAGTCCCATACGATCATAATCCTGACGACACAGCCGCCGGACGGTGTTACATAGTCCGAGCCAATCCGGGCGGCTGGCTAAATGGTCGGTTGAGTTGAGCGAATATGACATCGAGTTCCGGACTCGAACTTGTGCGAAGTCTCAAGTGCTGGCCGATTTTCTGATCGAACTCCCACTAGCCTCCTCGGCTAGCGACACTGTCGAAACTCCATGGACGCTGTATGTTGATGGAGCTTCTTCCAAATCGGGGCAGGAATTGGAGTCCGCCTCACTTCTCCTACCGGCGAAGTGATCGAGCAATCATTTCGCTTGGCTTTCAGTGCGTCCAACAACGAAGCCGAGTACGAATCTTTCCTCGCCGGCTTGCGCCTCGCAGTGGGGATTGGTGTCCGAAAACTTCGAGCTTTTTGCGACTCGCAGCTGGTCACCAACCAGTTTTGGGGAGTACGAAACAAAGGATGGCCGCATGGAGGCTTACTTGTCCGCAGCTCGGGAGTTAGTCGCCAAGTTCGAAGAGTTCGAAATCACTAAGATCCCACGAAGTGAGAACTCTGCTGCGGATGCCTTAGCATCTTTGGCCTCCACTTCGGATCCTGCGACAACAAGGATCATCCCCGTCGAAGTCATCCAGTTTCCTAGCATCCGGCTGGAGGGCACCCACGTCGTGACCCGCGCAATGAAAAAACAGCTGGCCGCCGAGGAAGCAGCTCGTGAGACGGCTGCAGACTCTCGAACCTCGGAAGATCTGGACCATGTCTTGCTTACCCCGATGGAAGTTCACCCACCTCTCGCCGAGCTCGACGAAAGTTCAGCTCCGGAATCATCGAGCTTACCAGCTGACAATCAAGCCGTCATCCCACATGCCACCTCGAGCAGCACGAACTCTAACAGCTGGGGGCAGATGACTGGCGGAGCCCGATCTGGGCTTACCTTGAAAAAGGGAACTCCCAGCCGACAAGTGGGCAGCTAGGAAGCTCAAGGTCACAAGTGCGCGGTACTGTATTCATGACAGAATACTTCTACGCCGAAGTGTAGCAGGTCCTTATCTGACTTGCGTGGCTGGTAAAGAGCCCGCGATGCTAATGCGAGCTGTTCACGACGGACCCAATGGGAATCATTCCGGAGGTCGGACTCTGGCTTTCAAAATCAAACGTCAAGGTTACTTCTGGCCTACCATGGTCGCGGACTGCGAAAAGTATTCTCGAACTTGTGAGAAGTGTCAGAAGCACGCCCCGTCAATTCACCAACCTACCGAGCTCCTGTCATCAGTGTCCGCGCCATACCCATTCATGAGGTGGTCTATGGATATCATCGGTCCATTACATCGAGGACCAGGAGGAGTCCAGTATGTGCTCGCTCTTACCGACTATTTCTCCAAGTGGGTGGAAGCAGCAGCCTATGCGAAAGTGACAAGCGACGAGGTGGAGCAGTTCGTGCTTAAAAGCATAATCTACCGCTACGGCGTCCCATATGAAATCATCACGGACAATGGCCCGCAATTCATCTCTTCGAAGTTCGAAGAGTTCTGCGCGAAGTGGAAAATCCGACTCAACAAGTCAACCCCTCGTTACCCGCAAGGTAATGGGCAAGCAGAGGCAATGAATAAGGTCATACTTGCCAACTTGAAGAAGCGGCTCGATGCTCGCAAGGGGCGCTGGCCGGACGAACTTCAGGGTGTCCTCTGGGCAATCCGAACAACACCTCGGCGGGCCAATAATGAAACACCCTTCTCCCTGGTTTACGGAGTCGATGCCGTAGTCCCAGTTGACATAGAAATACCCGAGTCCGTACCTCGCTGAACCCACTCCGAGCAGAGGAAAATGAGGAGTTCCTACAGGATACTCTTGATACAATCAACGAGCGTCGGGACCAGGCGCTAGCCGGATCCGAACTACCAAAGCACGGTGGCTCGGTACTATAACTCCAAAATCCGAGGCAGACCCTTGGCAGTGGGCGACCTCGTCTGCGAAAAGTCCAGGAGAATACCGAGGAGCTCAATGCAGGAAAGTTGGGAATCAATTGGGAAGGACCATACAGAATTACTCGCGAAGTCCGAAATGGAGTTTATCAGCTCGAAGATTCGGAGGGAAAACCAGTCCCGAGGTCGTGGAATTCTTTACACCTTAAACTTTTTACAGTTAATGTCTTTGTATCGAACTACGATTTGGCTTGATCCCGATAAGGGTACGTAGGCAGCCCACTTCGGGTCCAGCTATCCATATTAATAAAATTTAAAGTTTTCTTAAACTTTTTATTAATAATGGCCAAAAAAAAAAAAAAAAAAAAAAAAAACCGAAGTCACACTTCGCGAAGCCTAAACCGAAGTTTTCACTTCGTACTCAGCTTTACTTTAAAGCTAAATTTTGCGAAAAGCTTAATCCAAAGTCCTCACTTCGTCAAAAAAAAAAAAAAAAAAAAAAAAAAAAGCCGAAGTCTGACTGCGCATCTACCATTTAAAGCCGAAGTCACACTTCGCGAAGCCTAAACCGAAGTTCTCACTTCGTATTCAGCTTTACTTTAAAGCTAAATTTTGCGAAAAGCTTAATCCAAAGTCCTCACTTCGTCCTCCGCTTTGCTCAAAGTCAGCTCGGTTTCGCAAAATTCTTATCTAAACCGGAGTAATCACTTCGTATCCAGCTTTACCTAAGTTAGGATGTCTTTTCCGAACTAATCAGCCGAAGTTCTCACTTCGAGTTTATTTCTGCTCGTACCATCTTCTTAAACGAAAGATTGTGGAAATATAGTTCACATTGAGCAACAAAAAGAAAACAAATAAAACGGAGCGGTCACCACGACCAAAACACTCCGAAACGAGTCTAAAAATAAAAACTACAAAACAGGGGGCAACTCGTGCCAAGACAACCCCAGAGTAGGAACTATTGATTGGGAGTAGGATCGACGCCGCCTCGGAAAGGGCCAAGCCCATCTCCGCTAGCTCCCCTTCCGACCTGGTGGTCGCCAGATAGTCGTCCATCCTGGTTCGAGAGTTGCCCGAGGTTAGTACCGGACTCGTCTATTGTGACGCTAAGCGGGTGCTCGGTGCATAAGAGATCGGGCGTATCCGCTAAAAGCTCGAGAACGCAGCAAGGTCGAGTTCACGGGAGCTACCTTTGAAACCTTCTCGTCAGCTTCCTCCTCGTCAGTTCTCAGGAGCCCGAGCTCGGCCTCCATATGCTCGATCTCACCCCGAGAGATCTCTTCGACCAGCATCCGGTTAGCTCGGATCTCGGCAGCTCGGATCTGAAGCGGGGCTAGCTTCTCCCTCTCTTCGAAGGTGACCTTCACCTCCTCGACCAGAGGACGGAGAGTCCGCCTCATTGCCTGCCTCTCCTCCCTTCGCACCTTCTCAATCTCGCAGCTGTTGCCAGCCTCGAGTAGCTGATTGCGGAGCTCGATATCGTGCAACCTGCTCCTTGCTGCCTTCGCATCCTCTGCGGCCTCGTAGTAAAGATCCCCCGCCTTCTTTAGTTTGTCTCGGAGGTCTTCATTGGCAATTCCGAGGTCAAGCACCTGTACCTCGGCTTTCTTCATCCGAGCCCGGATTTGTTCGGCTTTCTCCACGGTCGAAGCGTTCTCCGCCTCTAGTCTAGCGTACTCCTTCACCTGGGCTTCCAGGTCAGCAACCTTTTCCCGGAGAAGGCTCACCTCGGAGGACGAGGGAGAGGCGAACAGCTGATCTTCGTAAGACGCCACCGAGGAATTAAACTCGATCATCAGCTGAAAAGATAGCTTATTAAGCAACCGAATTGCGAAAACAAAAAGGGGGGGGAAAGAAAAACAAGGAATATTTACCTCGCCAAGTTTATCCGCGAAGCGAAGTTTGCGCGATTGACCTCGGTCATATCCGCGAATGCCGGGATCCGAACTCCGGGACGGACGTAGCTCCGCATTAGATCGGCTGGGGACGTAGGAGGAGCTGAAAGATTTTTGCGCAAGTCATTTCAGCGACAACTATCGGACTATCAGAGGTACAAAAGCAAAGTTAAGACAATTTACCTCGGGAGAAAGAGCGTTGTTCCTTCGGAAGATTTCGTCCGGAGTCTTTAGGCGGTAGGGCCTCCTTAGGCCTCCCCTCCGAGGAAGGACCCCTGTCTTTCGAGCTAGATCTACTTCGCTCATCTCCTGACGGGCCAGTCCGGGCTCGCCCCTTTTCACGCGAGGAGGAGGCGGTCTCAGGCTCCTTCCTCTTCTTTGATGAATCAGTATGCTGAGAGGAGGCCTCTTTGGAGGTATTCTTCGGTATTGGGGGAAGGAGCGACCCCCGTGGCTCATCACTAGAATCAGCGATGACAATCACGGGGGGGATCAACGGACCAGCAGGAGCTCCGGTTGAGTCAGTGCCGAGCTCGGGAGAGCCAGTTGGAGGCGCGGAAGTTCCGCCCACCTCGAGAGCGGAGGAGCTGGAGGAGTTCTTGTTAGAAATGCGAGCTTTGCCTTCAGCAAGGGCCATCGCCATCTGTTTTTTCGCCTCTTTTTCGGCAATTCGGCACGCCCTCTCTTCCCTGTAGTTCATCTCCGAGACGCTTAAGGGCGTTGAGCAGATGAGAGAACGCCTTCCGAGCCTTGCCGTGGACTCTCTGATCCTCTCGCAGGAGAAAGAGTCCCAAGCAATTTGTCCTTGGCTACAGAACCTCGAAAAGAACTCAGCGAACGTAGGGCAAAGCAATCCGCGTTCAAAGTGATCTGAAAAGGAAACAGTTAAAAGTGAGACAAGAAACAAAATCACACTCGAGCTGGGCCTAGTAGGAAACGCTAGTCTACCAATTTTCGAGGTCCACTTCGAAACAAACGAGCTCGTGCGATGGCCAAAAGTGAGCTCGTTGACCGGAAAGAAGAAGTAGGACTTTCTCCATTTCTCGTCTTTCTCAGGCAGGTCGTCGAAGACCTTCAGTCCGGAGAGCGGGCTCACGTAAAGTGTACCCTTAGTACGACCCGTCTTCACGGTGTATACCTGGAGGAAGTCCGCCAGTGAGAGCTGGTAATTGAATTCCTCCCCCAAGGTTTGCAAGCACATAACGGTCCGAACGAAGTTCGGGCACATTTGGGGAAGAGCGAAGCCCAGTTCGAACATCATCTTAACGATGAGTTCGGGAAGGGGAAACGACAAGCCACACGCAGAGAAGAAAATCTCGAACGCGCAGCAGTATCCCGGGGGAGGATTCTCCGGAGACTCGTGGGAATCCGGGAATCTGAGTTCAATCTCAGACGGAATCCCGGTGGAGCCTCTAATCTCCGCCAGGTTCGCCGCCGAGAGGATTGACGGCGGATGTGGGCCAAAAACGCCTGGAATCAGGGTTTTCGCAGGTTTACCCGATGAGGATTTCGGAGGAGACATTCTTTTCCAGGAAATTAGTAAAGAACGAAGGAGGGAGAAAAGGCTTTTCCGGCGAAAGCAGGAAGATTTACGGGAGAAAAGCGAGAGGATTTAAGAGCATCAAAACATAAACTGGAGATTAAGGGAGAGAGAAGTCGGGGATTACCTTTATACACGACACCAGAAAGCAATGATTACCTGGGGAAGTGAAAGGTCTCGCACCGTTTCTTCTCTCTCTTATAACCAACACGCCATCTAGTGGGCCCCGAGGCTTGTTCGGGAAGGCAAATCCCATCATTACCTCAATCAAATCGTGGAGATATGGGGAAATATTCAGTTTCCCGAAATTGATCGTTTAAGGGTTAAAAGTCCCCCGAACTGTTTAGCTCGGGAGACTTGGGGGGCAACTGTTGTACCCACGATCTGCCATCTCGGGTAACAGGCCAGAAGGCCCAGGCCGGATTTATCTGATGGGCCGAGAACATATTAATGATTGGCCCATCAGGCCCAGAAAAGGAAAGAGAGCGCGGAGACGTTTCGTGCTGGTCAGCCCGCAGCTCGGACCCGGTCAAAGATTCCTGCATTTAAGGGTGTTAATTAGTCCGCGCAAATCGTGCCCTATTAATTGTACATTAATTGGGTAATTAATTGGTGGGTATAAATATGTAAGGGGGGTGTCACTTGTAAGGATCCAGAATTTTTTCCAAAAAGAGCAATACACAACTCAAATTCATAAAACTCTTTCAATTTAGTTCGGAACTGTTTACGGTGATAAGCTCCTCCACACTTAAATAACTTCGGAAGGAGAATCTCTCTCTCAGTTCTCACATAGGTGATTATGAGTTTCAAGATTTTGTTGACACAACACACAAACTGTGTTTGCTATGACATTCCATCTTAACATTCGTTCCCCAGTAGTCTATGAATGCAGAATTTTTCAAATAAAAGAAATGGAGATTCTTTTGTTATTTTGTATCATGGATTTTTATATTCACAATCTCAAATGAAATTTAATGTGTTGGTTTCATGATATTAAATTCAACTTAATAATTTTCTTTTTGTCAACAAAGTACAAGATAACTCAAACGAGTCAGTTGGAAGAAAAATCGTTTACATAGGTAATTTGATGTGAATCTACTCGAGCACGACGTGCCAGCTTGTCCACTTTACCATTTTGCAATCAAGGGATGAGAACTAGAGTAAAGTAGAGAAAATCATCCTTATCAACTCAAAACTTCTTGTTATTCGAAATTTTTAGTTTTCGGTGATTTAGTTTTTGTTGAGATGTCATTGTTTTTACATTTTTATTCATAAACACACAAGTTTGAGAAATGCACGAGTATCCCTTAATTATAACTAAGCTTTCTAATAAAAACCTCTACAAATTTAATAACTCTCTAAACTTTGAAAACCAAGCTTCCATTAAACTCTTGTCTTTTAGAGGTGGAGAAACACTTATCAACTTTTGGGTTTGGCTGAAGAAGTGATTATGTGAATATAATCATTTAATCAAATAACTAATTTTTTCGTCCAAATTCAACATAATTTTAACATGATTTCCCCAAAAAAAATATGTTGTGTAATAAAAATGAAGTAAAAAAATCGTTTACTTTGACTTTTTGACTTCGTACTTATGGTCGTCACAGACCATCGTCTACTTCACGTTAGTCAGAGAGAAAAGAAAACTATTCAGTTTATAAATGAGAGCTCCATCATGTGAAACTGAAATCTCAAGGAAGTCGAACCATGTCTTCTTTGGTATCTTTCATCTGCCTTTTCCTGTTCTCATTTCTCACTAGCTTCAGAGCTTCTGCTCAAAATCCTATTTACCTAGGTCGTTTTTGTCCAAATACGACAACGTATTCAAGGAACAGCACTTACTTCACCAATCTCAAAACCCTTTTGTCCTCTCTCTCTTCCCGTAACGCCTCTTACTCCACCGGATTCCAAAATGCCACGTGGGGACAAACCCCCAACAGGGTCACCGGACTTTTCCTTTGCCGCGGAGATTGCTCGCCGGAAGTATGTCGTAGCTGCGTCACCTTTGCCGTTAACGAAACCTTAACTCGGTGTCCGTATGAGAGAGAGGTCGTGCTGTATTACGATCAGTGTATGCTCAGATACTCTCACAGGAATATTCTATCGACCCTTACGTACGACGGACATCTTTTCATGCAAAACATGAATAATATTTCTTCTAATCAAAATCAAATAGAACTGTTCATAGCTTCGGTGTCCTCCTCGATGAACCGAGCTGCCACCGAAGCAGTCAAAAGTTCTAGAAATTTTTATACGATAAAGACGGAATTGACCAAATTTCAGACTTTTTACGGGCTGCTTTAGTGCACTCCTGATCTAACAAGACAGGACTGCATGAGCTGTTTGCTACATTCGGTCGGCGGAATGTCTCTTTACCGAATTGGAGCAAGACTTCTTTATCCGAGTTGTAATGCAAGGTACGAGCTTTATGCGTTTTAAAACGAAACCGGCATTAAAACACCATCACCACCACCACTACCATCATCACCACCGCTACAGTCGCCTGTGTCTACTCCTCCGGTGATATCTCCTTCACTACCTGGTAAACACTATTTACTACCTCTGTTTTTTTTGCCCTGTTTTTTTGGAAATAGCACCAAAACAGAAAGTTTCGTTTTTTTAACATAATTTGGACTAAGCAAATGATGTTTGGAAAGCAGGGAAAGATGGGAATTCAAATATGTTAGTGGTAGCCATTGTTGTGCTTATTATAGTGGCTGTTCTGCTTTTCATAGCTGGTTATTGTTTCCTTGCAAAAAGGGCTAAGAAGGTTTATGACACAGCGCCTGCATCTGAGGGTAAAGGTAAAATAAACAATCTTAATTTGGTTTGATTAACTTCATTCATAAGTATATTTTTCCTGATTACTAACTCTTTTATTCTGCATCAGTAGATGATATAACAACCATAGAGTCGTTGCAACTTGATTATAGAACAGTTCAAGCTGCAACAAATGATTATTCAGAGAATAATAAGATTGGTCGAGGTGGATTTGGTGAGGTTTACAAGGTATACTATAAAATTACTATTAGTTCTCTACTTGCTCCTGAGGTATTTGTACTTTTTGTTGCAACACAGTGGATAACGTGATTATGGTGATAACTGATAAAAACATGGATAGGGTACACTTTCGAATGGGACTGATGTTGCGGTGAAGAGATTATCAAAATCATCAGGACAAGGTGAAACAGAGTTCAAGAACGAGGTTGTTGTTGTTGCAAAGCTTCAGCACAGAAATTTGGTTAGGCTTCTAGGGTTTTCGCTACAAGGAGAAGAAAGGATAGTGGTGTACGAGTATATGCCCAACAAAAGCCTTGATTACTTCCTCTTTGGTCAGTTGCATTTTATTTCTTTGTTTCAATGATTTTTTAAGCCATCTTAGGAAATTGGGGTTGTAAATCTTAAGATTTATATGTAATTCATGGATGTGCACAGACCCTTCAAAGCAGATTCAGCTGGACTGGACTCGCCGATACAATATCATTGGAGGAGTTGTTCGGGGAATTCTTTATCTCCATCAAGATTCACGGCTCACAATCATACACCGTGACCTAAAAGCAAGTAACATTCTCCTAGATGCGGATATGAATCCCAAAATTGCGGATTTTGGAATGGCTAGGATCTTCGGATTGGACCAAACCCAAGAGAACACAAGCAGAATAGTTGGTACCTTGTAAGTATTCCACCTAAATTCTCACAAGTTATATTTGGTTGAACATTATCTTGTCAACATACGTACTAAAGCTCTCTTATATATGGATTAATTCCAGCGGTTACATGTCTCCTGAATATGCGTTGCATGGCCAGTTCTCAATGAAATCTGATGTCTATAGCTTTGGAGTGTTAGTTCTCGAGATTATAAGCGGTAGGAAGAATAGCAACTTTGACGAGACAAGCAACTCACAAGACTTGGTCACACATGTAAGTTTTTAAAGGCAATCAATATTTACCTCTCCTACAATGAGGAATGTTAGCTAGAACTGATTGATAAATTGATATTCTAGGCTTGGAGGCTCTGGAGTAACGGAACATCATTAGACCTTGTGGATCAAGTTATATTAGATAACTGCCAGAAGAGTGAAGTGGTTCGATGCATACATATCAGTCTTTTATGTGTTCAAAACGATCCGGTACAGCGTCCGACAATGTCAACCATTTGTGTGATGCTCACTAGTAATACTATTACTTTACCATTGCCTCAACAACCAGGGTTTTTCATTCAAAGTAGACCCGGAAAAGACCCGCTTGATTCAGATCAATCTACGTCGACTAAGTCAAATTCAGTATATGTTGATGATGCATCGATCACATATATATATCCTCCTTGAATATGGTGTTATAGCCTTCGCACTTGAATTAACTGGCATTACTGAAATCAAGTTTAAGCATGTATTTATTACATATTTGATACTTCTATAGGCGGTCAACCTTGTTTATTGTTTAGTTCTGATTTGTTGTTTGTTACAACAATTTGTAATTTGGTCTGATTTTTAGTTAAAATAACTTCAAAATCCAAATTTATCATTGTTATATATTTACATTTTAAATACAACGAAACAATTTTTAAACTAATCTTCAGTACCACTTTCAACGAGGACATATGGTGAATTGGTGATCGATGTATCCACAATAGACCATGGAACATAAATATTTGCTTTTAATAGATTGTTCTGAATCAAGCGGTCTTTTGCGGGTATACTATTCTTGAAGATATAAAGTCATGGTTCCGTTGTTAAGTCACAGTGAGCATCACAACTTCACAAGTTGAACACAAAAGCCCAATATATGCATGCATGGAGCTAATACTCTCCTGGAAATTATGTACACTAACCAGATCCACGAGTCTAACGATGTCACGACTCACGACAGAGGTAAATATCACTATGCGTGTTGTTTGTGCTGTAGTTAAGGATATTATCTTTACTGGGTCATGACTACTAGACTACAAACGAGTAAAAATTTGAAAACCATCCAGCACGTCAAACTTTTTTTTCTTTCTTGTTGCGTACTTAATAATCAATACGATTTCTTGAAAGTCAAAGCCAACTACACCAGTAACATCAACTTTAATTGTTATTGAAATGTTAGGCTAAATATGTGAAAGCGATAAGTAGAAAAAAAGAAAGAAGAGAATTCTAAAATCTGGATGTCAATAAGACAGCACCGTTAAACTTACGTACCAGACAAGTTACAAACGAACAGTTATAAGTTTAAAACATTAGTAATTTCACAACCCTAGCTGAATCAGTTTCTATCCTTCATTCATTGCTTCAGAACCAATCAACACGCTCAACGGAAAAGTACACATCTAAAAATAACCTTTGAATTTCTATTATAGTGCTTTACAATTATTGTGTATTAGATTTTCAGTCATTTCGGAAAACAAAGAACTAAAATATGACTTAGATCATGTTTTAAAAGCAAACTCCACTAAACGCCACATATTCCACATATGATATTTAGATCACTGATCTAATAACTAAAATCATAGCCTTTTTCCAATAATTAATTTTTATTTTGTTTGTTGATTAAAAAGACAATCTAGAAAGAAAAAAATAAGAGAAAAAAAAATCGTTTACTTTGACTGTTTCACTTTGATTGACTTTATCGTCGTCTACTTTTCACGTTAATCAGCAGTAGTTAGAGAGAAAAGAAAAATTTTCAGTTTATAAATGAGAGAGCTCCATTATGTGAAACTCAAATCTTAAGGAAGTCGAAACATGCCTTCTTTGGTGTCTTTCATCTCCCTTTTCCTTTTCTCATTCTTCACTATCTTCAGAGCTTCTGCTCAAAATCCTTCTTACATATATCACAATTGTCCAAATACGACGACTTACACAAGTAACAGCACTTACTTCACCAATCTCCGAACCGTTTTGTCTTCTCTTTCTTCCCGTAACGCCCCTTACTCCACCGGGTTCCAAAACGTCACGGTGGGACAAGCCCCCAACAGGGTCACCGGAGTTTTCCTTTGCCGTGGAGATTACTCGCCGGAAGTATGTCGTAGCTGCGTCACCTTTGCCGTTAACGAAACCTTAAATCGGTGTCCGAACGAGAGAGAGGTCGTGGTCTATTACGATGAGTGTATGCTCAGATACTCTAACAAGAGTATACTCTCGACCGTTACGTACGAAGGAGGATTAGTCATGATGAACACTAATAATATTTCTTCTATTCAAAATCAAATAGACGGGTTTATAAGTTTTGTGTCGTCCGCGACGAGGAAAGGTTCCATTGAAGCAGGCAACAGTGCAAGAAGATTCTCTACGGTGAAGACCGCATTGACCGCATACCAGACTTTGTACGGGCTGCTTCAGTGCACTCCTGATCTTAAAAGACAAGACTGCATTGGCTGTTTGCAAAGTTGCATCGATGGAATGGATCTTAAAAGAATTGGAGGAAGACTTTTTTGGCCGAGTTGTAATGTAAGGTACGAACTTTACCCGTTCTACAACGAGAGTGCCATCCAAACACCCCCAACACCACCACCCCCACCACCACCATCACCCCCACCGCTTGACTCTTCGGTGTCTACTCCTCCGATGAAATCACCTTCATCATCTGGTTAACTCTTTCTCCTTCCTCTGTTTTTACTCTGTTTTTGTTTTGTCCTTACGATTGATTTTGTATTTTTTATACTTCTGTCTACCATTATCTGATCTTAAGCCAATGATCTTTAAAAAGCAGGGAAGGGTGTGAATTCAAAATCAAGGCTTTTGTTAGTGGTAGCCATCGTTGTACCTATTATAGCGGTTGTTCTACTTTCAATAGCTGGTTATTGTTTCCTTGCAAAAAGGAAAAAGAAGACTTATGACGCAGCACCTCCATCTGATTCCGAGGGTAAAGATCTATTAAACAAACTTAATTGGATTATGATTAATGTCATTCATCCGCCTCATTTTTTTTATTACTGAGACATTTTGTTGTGCAGTAGGAAATGATATAAAAGCCGCAGACTCACTACAGCTAGACTATAGAACAATCCAAACTGCAACAAATAATTTTGCAGAAAGAAATAAGATTGGTAAAGGTGGATTTGGCGTGGTTTACAAGGTAAACTATATCATTATTAGTTCTTGTCACCAATAACGAGATGATGCTGATTAAAATTTTGAAACGGATAGGGTACATTTTCAAATGGGAAAGAAGTTGCGGTGAAGAGATTGTCGAAAAACTCAAGACAAGGTGAAGCCGAGTTCAAGACCGAGGTTGTTGTAGTTGCAAAGCTTCAGCACAGAAATTTGGTTAGGCTTCTAGGGTTTTCGCTACAAGGAGAAGAAAGGATATTGGTGTACGAGTATATGCCAAACAAAAGCCTTGATTATTTACTCTTTGGTCAGTTGCATTTATTGCATTCTTTCAGTGATTCTTTAGCCATTCTTTTAAAGTTAGGGTTACTTATCTTTATTTAACTGTAACTCATGGATGTGCACAGACCCTACAAAGCAAGTTCAGCTGGACTGGACGCAACGATACAAGATCATTGGAGGAATTGCTCGAGGGATTCTATATCTCCATGAAGATTCACAGTTCAAAATTATACACCGTGACCTTAAAGCGAGTAACATTCTCTTAGATGTGGATATAAATCCAAAAATTGCAGATTTTGGAATGGCTAGGATCTTCGGATTGGACCAAACGCAGGATAACACAAGCAGAATAGTTGGTACCTAGTAAGTCTTCCACTTCACGTCTCATAAATTGAGCATTGTTTTGTCAACATATATACTAATTTTTTTGTTGTGGATTCCAGCGGTTACATGTCTCCTGAATATGCGATGCATGGCCAATTCTCAATGAAATCTGATGTCTATAGCTTCGGTGTGTTAGTTCTTGAGATTATAAGTGGTAGGAAGAATAGCAGCTTCGACGAAACAGACGGCGCACAAGACTTGCTCACACATGTAAGTTTTAAGGCAATCAATATTATTATTAATTTACCACTCCTGCCTTACATTGAGAATCGTTAGCTAGAACTGATTGATTGATATTTTAGGCTTGGAGGCTCTGGAATAACAAAGCAGCATTAGCCCTCGTGGATCCATTTATAGTAGATAATTGCCAGAATAGTGAAGTGGTTCGATGCATCCATATTGGTCTTTTATGTGTTCAAGAAGATCCTGTTAAGCGTCCAACAATATCAACCATTTTCATGATGCTCACTAGTAATACTGTGACTTTACCACTGCCTCGACAACCAGGGTTTTTCATTCAAGGTAGACCCGAAAAGAACCTGCATGGTTCAGATCAATCTACCAATGACAAGTCAGGGTCTATTGACGATTCATCGATCACTGATTTATATCCTCGCTAAATATGATGTTAACCTTGAGGCTTGAAGCAAATCTTTACATATTTCTAGACTTGATCAACCCTTTTTATTGTTTAGTTTCGATTTGGTTTGTTAAAACCATTTGTTATTTGGTTCTAACTAAAGAATAATTAATCTAGTCTCTCTGTTGACATCACCACCGATTGAAAATTCATTACCTATGTAAGTGAAAAAAATGAGATAGGGAGAGAGAACTTAGAGAGAGTATCTACGTTATAGTTTGGTCCATTCTAAAAATTTGGTGATTCCAAAATCTGTAACTTTGGAGTTCATATCAGCGTCTTAGAGGATATAACGTGCTTTGAAGTCACAATGTATGCATGTGAATAGTGAATACCTCCAATGATCTTGAACCATTTGATATGGAAACAGAGGAAAAAAACAGATTATTGTGGGAAAGTGATGCACATGATTTATAATGTGGTGAAAATAAAGAATGTTACGACTTTGATAAAACCTTGAGTGGTTTGTTTTTGTTTCAAAACTGGGAGGGCTTATAATCTTATATCATATACCATGACCACAAAGCAAGTGGCATTCTCCTAGATTCTAATATGAACACAAAACTTGCGCTTGTTTATGGTTTGTGAACTGAGTTTGTCTTTTAACGAGGAGCTACAGAAGTAATCAATGCATCATCGATGGAGCAGGGAGCATACTTATCGATGGATGGACCAGCTTGTTCATGCCTATTTCCAAAGAAAAATCCAGGTGGTTTAGGCATTGCTAGGGCGATCAAGCTAGTAGTAAGCATTTGGACGATTGCTGACATGTTTGGACGATCTTGGGTATCTTCTTGGACACATAATAAAGCGATATGGATGCATCTGATTATTTCGTTTCTTTGATAGTTATCACGAAAAGATGAATCCACAAGCTCTAGTGGAGACCCACTGCTCCATAGTCTCCATGTCTACCAAACATTTAAACACTTCAAAACATTGGTAACTTGTAAAGTATAACAGAACATATTGAGATTACTAAAACTGTTTACACTCACATATGTCACCAAGTTGCATACACTACCATCCATCTGACAGAGACTGCTGTTCTTCCTCCCACTTATTATCTCAAGAACTAAGACTCCAAAGCTATAGACATCTGATTTCATTGAGAAGTGACCGTACATTGCATACTCCGGGGACATGTAACCACTGAAATCATACATAAAAGTTTTGAGTTAATAGAAGCATGATACAAGCCTATTAAATTAAATTAGATGGAGTAAGCAAAAATTACTAGGTTCCAACTACTCTTCTTGTATTGGCTTCGGTTTGGTCCATTTCAAAAATTCTAGCCATTCCAAAATCTGCAACTTTCGGATTCATGTCAGCGTCCAGTAAGATGTTACCAGCTTTGAGGTCTCGATGTATAATCGTGAGCCGTGAATCTTGGTGAAGATAGAGAATTCCTCTAGCAATGCCTCCTATGATCTTATACCTTCTAGTCCAATTCAGTTGGCTCTGCATTCTAGAGTCTTCACACCCATATAGTAAGAATGTCAAAAAATCATTTTAAACAAAATTATATGTCTATGATAATTAGCAGTGGTTTAACATACCAAACAAGAAGTAATCAAGGCTTTTGTTATGCACAAACTCGTAGACAAGTATCTTCTCTTCTCTCTCCAAACAAAATCCGAGAAGCTTCACCAAATTTTTGTGCTGAAGCTTTGCAACAACAACTACTTCGTTCTTGAATTCTTTTTCACCTTGTCCTGATGTTTTTGAAAGTCTCTTCACAGCAACTTGTAAACCATTAGTAAGAGTTCCCTAAAACGATTGTGCACTAAACAGAGTCAGCACCTTATGGAAAACTCTCATGCAACTAATTAGGCTGCTGAACGAACAGGTAGTGTACCTTGTAAACTTGTCCGAATCCACCGTGACCGAGTTTGTTACTTTCGGAAAACTTATCTGTCGCAGCTTCAACAACCTTAAAATCAAACTGCAGTGAGCCTGCAGTTGTAATATCATCCCCATCTGCAAAATAAAATGCTTGCAAGATTTAGCTCCATATATAAATAAAAAAAATTTGAGAAGCAATAACTAGTATCTCTTGGAGTCTTTTACCATCATCCGCAGCTGCTGTTTCATAAGTCTTCTTGGCCCTCTTTGCACGGAAACAAGAACAAGCTATGAAAAGCAGAACAGAGATAGCAAGCAGGGCAACTACACTTGCTATGATTATTATTTTGGATTTTTTGCCTTTTCCTGCGTTAACGTTAAGTCTTAGATCAGAAATGCCATATGAAAATTTCATGATCATGAAGTAATATAGAGAGAGAGCTTTAGTTTTACCAAGCTGCAGAGGAGGGAGAGGAGCTTGACGTACTGGCAATGAAGGAGCTGGTTCCAGCGGAGTAAGTGGGGTGTCACCGAAAGAAGGATCAGGATAGTACCTTAAGGTACAAGTCGGCACAAAAATTATTCCTCCTATTTTGTTACGAGGCAATATACCGATGATACGTTGCAGACAACTTAAGCAGCTGTCTCTTGTCAGACCAGGCGTGCACTGAACCATTACATAAACCGTGTGGGACGATGTGATGTACGTCTTCTTAATCGCAAATTTTCTTGGACTTTCAGAAGCCTCCTCTGCAGCTTCGTTCATCAAAGAGAAGAGTACCTTATTGAACCGATCTGATATGTTTGCCGTAACATCCTGCTGGTTCACCATGGCGATTTCATTTCTTGTCATTCGAGGATCCAAGAGAAGATTCCTGTCAGCGAATCGAAGCATGCAGTCTTCGTAATAAATTAAGGCTTCTTTCCCATCTACACACTGATTCAGAAGTTCGCTAACAGCATAGACGACACAGTCACGGCAGACTTCAGACGAGGCATCTTTACGGCAGAGGTAAAGTGCGAAAACCAAGTCAGGATTCTGACCTAAAACGAGGCTATAGTATCCGGTGGAGAAGGTGTTGCTGGAAGAAAGAGTAGACAAAAGGGTTCGGAGATTGGAGGAGTATGTGCTGTTTTTGAGGTAAGTTTTCCCATTTGTACAACTATAGCCGACGTAGTCAGGGACGGGTTGCTGTAGTGTCTGTATAGAAGGTTTCAAGCTTGTAAGGAAGGCGAGGAGAAGGAAGAGAGAAGCATAAGCAGCCATTATTCTTATTCAGTTGTGATTTTAAATGTATATATTTGATTGGTCTTTTGATAAATCTGAAGCCAATGAAGAGTGCTGCTCTGTAAAACCAATACGACTTTTTGCATTTGCAGTTCCACGTCAACGCATAAAACCCCAAATTAGTTGTAGTTGACTAGTAACATCAACTTTATATTTTTGTCCTTTTTGAAAGAAAAAAAATCAAACCCATGTCTAAAAGTCTAATAACTTTTGCGTTTTATTTTTATTTATTATAAAATGTAAAAATTAAAATGTTAGAACTTACAGATAAAATTTATGTACTATATATATAGATTTGATTCCCATTAATTCAGAAATGAAAGAGATTAAAATCAACTTCATTTAAAATTAGTTTCTTGTATGTGTAATGCGCACAATAATTTTTTTTTTTAATTGAAACATCGTTAAAAGATTTGATTGCCAAAAATTATAGGTTCTGGAAGTCGATTCGATGTTTGAAAACAGAATGTTTAATGGATGGAGGAGACATGCATTCGTCAATCAATCATCGTAGTAACTGTATTAAGTGTGATTTATGCTATTAAGTCTTCCAGGTCCATCATCATAGATTCATAGTTGTAACCTAACTCACTAACTCTTCTACAACATGTTCTAATTCATAATTGTAGCTCTTCTACATCATGTTCTACTAAGTAACAAGTCCGATTTCGAATACAAATCTACATGCCTACATCTGAGTAGTAATTGTATAGTCATGTGTTTAATTTTCTTACATGACTGAAAATTTAAAACGAATTTGATATGAATGTAACCCAGACCGTCAGACCGGTTAATTTACTAAACCGGAAATGTAAGCTGCCCTAAAAAAAATCTTATGCGATCCTCTGTTTTCGCTCAATTTAGCTTATTATGAATTAGGGTTTAGCATTTTGACTCTATTGGTGCTCTTGTGGATTTTTAGATTGTTGATTCGTTTTGTTCTTATTATTTTTTATAGATTAGATCCGTTCCATATTTTTTCGTTTTCTATATATAATGTGGAGGAAATGCGATGATAATAATAGTGAAGCAGCTAGTGGAGTCGTTGTATTTTGTCTTTACTTAGTCTTCTCTGATTGATAGTGTTGCTCTAAATTTTTCCAATCAATCGACGAATTGTCAAATTTTCTTTTAGCTTGTCTCTTATGTTATTTCATCCCAATATTTTTTTGGCTTTGTCATTGCAAATCCCTTTATATTGCATCATCTCTCTGCGTATGAGATTATACAACGTGTACTTCTTGGTGCCAGATGACTCATTCATATGATTGCAAGAGTACTATCTATACAAATCCCAGCTTGTTTACGACCCTTGACTCAACAGAAACCGCACATGAGTCAACTTGATTAAGACACAAGGACCAATGGGTCATGGACAACTTGCAATGCAACTTATTTTGACAAAGTCACACAGAGGTCTTGATGTACGTAAATATATAATATATGTGTATGTATTTTACGATACGCACTTGCTTGCTATCCTAACCAAAACCCATTATCTGAATGATCTTGAAAATGAAGCTGAAGAATCTTTTGCCAGTTTTCTGTTTTCTTCTTGTAGGCTTTCCTGTGGTTGTGTTTGCACCATGCGGGAAAACTGGTTTCTTTAAACCAAATCAGCAGTATGACAAAAACCGTCGCCTTCTCCTCTCTTCTCTAGCTTCTAATGTCTCAGCTCGAGGTGGCTTCTACAATGCTTCGGTTGGACAAGGACCTGATCGGGTGTATGCTGTGGGTGAACGAGTTTAGAAAACAAAGAGACTTTGAATAACTGACTTGTATTTTGCATAATGTTTACATTGGGGATTTACACCTTGTTATATACAAAGAAGAAGAACAATCTAGAAACATTTGACTTGGAGGACAGCTGTATGAGGATCAGTCACCAACTTCGTACTATCTCTGCAATACTCTGTATTGTCGCTGCACGCCTCCGTTGATGTTGCTGCTGTTCTCCGTTGATGTCGCTGCAGTTCTTTGTGATGTCGCTGCTGTTCTGTTTCGAGTTGTTGAGATGTGTCAGTAGTCAACGTTATTTTTTGGGTAATCAAACTTTGATGTTGGGCCTGGGCTTGGGGCTTGTTTCCTGAGGCCTTATCTTCTACACTCTCCCTCAAACTTGGCGTGGAGGTGACGGAACGAGCTGAAACACCAAGTTTGCCACGAAGATCAAAAAGAAGGTCGTGGTAATGGTTTGGTGAAGATGTCGGCAAGCTGGAGTTTCGCAGGAATGTGGTGTGTCTCAATGAGTCCCAGTCCTACTCTTTCTCTGATGTAGTGAAAGTCTTTGTCAAAGTGCTTAGTGCGGTTGTGTAGAGCAGGATTGGCAGACAAGTAGACTGCAGAGAGATTGTCACAAAACACACGAGTAGGGTGATATTGTGAGATACCAATGTCTCGTAGGAGAGAGGAGATCCATGTGAGTTCCTTAGCGACGATGGAGAGAGCTCTGTATTCGGATTCTGTTGATGAATTGGAGACCGTGGATTGTCGTTTGGCAGACCAGGATAGTAAGGTAGAGCCGAGGAGAATACAGAAACCAGTTGTGGACCTTCGTGTGTCCTTGCAGCCAGCGTAGTCACTATCGCAGAATGCTGAGAGAGAGGGATTATTGTGCTTCTGTATTGGCATTCCCATGTTGAGAGTTCCTTTAACATATCGGAGAATCCTCTTAAGCAGAGTGAAATCAGAGTTGGTCGGAGCATGCATCCGTTGACAAATGTAGTTGACAGCATACTGAAGGTCTGGCCTCGTGATTGTTAGATACTGTAATTTGCCTGCAAGACTCCTGAAGTATGTAGGTTCCGCAAATGGTGTGACATCAAGTTTGTCAAGCTGTTGAGGCAGGGGAGTAGGCATGGGGTTACAATTTGTCATTCCCGCCTGATGAAGAATGTCAGAGGCATAAGCTGTTTGGTGTAAGAACAGACCATTTTTGTAGGCTTCAATCTCGATTCCAAGGAAGTAACGAGGAGGACCCAGGTCTTTCATGGAGAATCTGCTGTTTAAAGCTGCGAGGAGTTGTTCCAGTAGGCCAGTGTCACTGCCTGTGAGGAGAATATCGTCGACATACAGTAGAAGAACCAGAGTTTTATCACCTTGATTGCAGACGAAGAGTGAGGGATCGGATGTGCTACATTCAAAGCCAAAGTCAAGCAGGAAATTGCTAAACGTATCAAACCAAGCTCGTGGTGCTTGTTTGAGACCATACAGAGCTTTGGTGAGACGACAGACATAATCAGGTTTCTCTGGATCAACAAACCCTGTTGGTTGATACATAAACACAGGTTCCTGCAACTCACCGTGTAAGAAGGCATTTGACACATCGAGTTGCTTGATAGGCCAGTCCATGTTTGTAGCAGTGTCAAGGACTAGTCGTATGGTGGTTGTGCGAACTACTGGACTAAATGTTTCAAGATAGTCAAGTCCCTCCTCCTGTTCGAATCCTTTTGCCACCAGCCTGGCCTTGAGTTTATCCACTGTTCCATCTGGTTTGTGTTTTGTCTTGAAGACCCATTTGGAGGATAAGATGTTCATATCTTCAGTGGGAGGCACCAGTGACCACGTGTGGAGCATGTGGATGCGGCCAATTTCGTCCATTACTGCACTATTCCAACCCGGATGTTTCATAGCTGCGACAATGTTTAAAGGTTCCTCGGTGATTTGTTTGGAAGCAAGAAGAGCATACCGAGGGTTTGGTTTGTGAATCCCTGCTTTTGACCTTGTTGTCATCGAATGATTGTTAGCAGGAATCATGAGCGTGGGTTCTGCAGTGTCTTGAACTGGTATATCGGCTTCTTCATCGGCTTCTTCATCACTTTCTTCTTGACCGTCAGATTCACTGTCAACATATACTGCATTGTCTGCTTGTTCTGGTTCTGCTTCTTCTTGTGTAGTTAGATCCTGAACTAGAGTGGCAGGTTCAGTGCCTCGAGACAGTAGTTGCAGAGATGTAACTGACACAGGCTGAGATGAGGCTTCCGAGTGTTGCCAGGCTTGTAATAAAGGCGTTTGATATTGTGGAGACAAGTGATGATACTTATCCTTGAAAGGATATTGACATTCATCGAATAGTACATGGCGAGAGATGTAGACTTTGCCTGTGGGTGGATAATAGCAGCGATAGCCCTTGTAGTTATTGTTGTAACCCAGAAAAACACATTGCAGGGATCTTGGATCAAACTTGTGTTGAGCTATCGGTCGTAGACACGGATAACAGGCAGAGCCAAATACTCGAAGAGGAGAGTAGTCTACTTTCTGCTGGAACAGCGTCTCATAAGGACTGACGTTGCTTAGAACTGATGATGGTAGAAGATTAACCAGGTAGTTAGCAGTGAAGAAGGCGTCGACCCAGAATTTCAGTGGAACATGACCATGAAACATCATAGAGAGGCCGAGTTCAACTAAGTGCCTATGCTTTCTCTCTGCAACACCATTTTGTTGAGGTGTGTAGGGACATGAGATGTGATGTTGAATGCCATGCTCCTCTAGATGTTTCTTAAATCCATTACTAGTAAACTCTCCCCCTCCATCACTTTGAAACACTTTGATTTTTGCATTCAGTTGATTTTCAACCAGCCTTTGGAAAGCAATAAAAACAGACATAAACTCTGACTTTAAGCGCAAAGGATAAAACCAAGAGAATCTTGAAAAATCATCAACAAATACTGCATAATACTTGAAACCTTGGTTCGATACAACTGGTGAAGGTCCCCAAAGATCACAGTGAATTCGATCTAAGGGTTTTAAAGATCTAGAATCAGAAGAAAAAAACTGCAACTTAGTACTCTTCCCCATCTGGCAAGGCTCACAAACGGGTAGTGTTCTGCTCTTATTAACTTGAATTTCCTTGCTGGTTTGTAGGTGTTGAAGAATCCGAGAGTTAGAATGTCCTAAGCGATGATGCCACGTTTCTAAGTCTGCTCCACACTGCCTATTTGAATAGAACGCCATACACTCTTGATTCTGCAACACATAGAGGCTCTCTTTACGAGGACCCTTTGACACCACTTTCTGAGTTGTCAAGTCGATGACATACACATCATTAGAATCGAAAAACACACCACAAGGATAATCATCACAGAGTTTTGATACTGACAAGAGCGATTTTTGATATCAGGACAGACTAACACCTCATTTAATGGAATGGTACCTTTAGCAGACGAGATTGTGGTGGATCCAACGTGAGTGATTGGGAGATAAGCTCCATCCCCAACCATCACCGTGTCACTTCCTTCATAAGCCTTTGCTTCGTGCAGGCCAGAGGTGGATGATGTAATGTGTGCAGTGGCACCAGAGTCTGGATGCCACTCTTTTCCCGTTTCATCAGCCACACGCAGAGAGGAGAAGGCTTGAGTGACGGCTTCACTTTGATAGTTGTTATCAAACCTATTATAGCATTTGATAGCTGTGTGTCCAACTCTCCCACAAATCTGACAAACAGGACGTTGTCCCTGGGACTGTGAAGCGCTCTGATGTTGTGGGAACCCTCTGCCTCGTGTCGAGTAGCCTCCTCTTCCTCTGTTTTGACCAAACCGACCTCGACCCCTCTGACTCGGATCGTAGTGAGGAGCAGAGTGATTGGCTTGCTCAGTCACAAAGGCCAGGTGAGGTGTGACAGAAGCAGCTTCATTGTACGACTGCAGCTTACTGTCGAAGCCTTCAACCTCGGAGACTACATCAGTGAAGCTTGGAGGTGAGAGTTTAGTGAGAGAGCTTTGAATGACTGTGGTGATGGGGTCATATTCTCTTGTCAGACCATTGAGAAAGCCGAAGATCTTCATGGACTCGTCAACTGGTTTCCCAATGGCACTGAGCGAGTCACGAGGCGCTTGAACTCACGAGTGTACACAGCCAGGCTTTTGTCATTCTTTGTGAGAAGTTGGAGGCTCCTACGAAGAGAGAATTCTCTGGACAGTGAGCTTTTGTTGTAAGACTCAGCAAGATGAAGCCAGACATCGTGAGATGTCGACAGGGTATGGACAGAGCCCAACACTTCCTCAGATAGTGTACCAAAGATCCATGAACGGACCAGTTGGTCGGTGCAGAACCAAGATTCATAGAGGGGATTGGGTTCTTTAGTTTGACCGTCATTACTGGTGACTGCTCTGGTGACAGGTGGAGGCGTGATACTTCCATTGACGAATCCCAGGAGACGTTGACTGGAAAGAAGGGATTCAAACTGTGTTTTCCACAGTAGATAATTGCTATCGGTGAGCTTTATGGTGACTGAACTTAAGACATGAACATTACTTGGAAAAGGGTAAGACAAACAGGGGTTTGCAGGATCGGCCATTGATTTACCTGTTAAGGTTCACAAAGGCTCTGATACCATGAACGAGTTTAGAAAACAAAGAGACTTTGAATAACTGACTTGTATTTTGCATAATGTTTACATTGGGGATTTACACCTTGTTATATACAAAGAAGAAGAACAATCTAGAAACATTTGACTTGGAGGACAGCTGTATGAGGATCAGTCACCAACTTCGTACTATCTCTGCAATACTCTGTATTGTCGCTGCACGCCTCCGTTGATGTTGCTGCTGTTCTCCGTTGATGTCGCTGCAGTTCTTTGTGATGTCGCTGCTGTTCTGTTTCGAGTTGTTGAGATGTGTCAGTAGTCAACGTTATTTTTTGGGTAATCAAACTTTGATGTTGGGCCTGGGCTTGGGGCTTGTTTCCTGAGGCCTTATCTTCTACAGTGGGGATGTGCATCCAAGGTGCTGAACCAAAGGTTTGCTCAAACTGTATCGATCTTGCTTCTAATGACGTAATTGAGTCATGTCCCAACCAGACAGAAGGTCTCGTCTGGCCCGAAAATGGGATTCTTTGTATGGTACGTTACTCCAACCGTTCCTTCTTTGGATCACTTGAGATACTACCAAGATATATCCTGTACAACGTTGAAGATATCAGATCCAATATTACAATGTTTAATGGATTGTGGGAGAGCCTAACAAGTCGTATGATAGCTGGAGCTACTTCATCGTCATCTGAACGCAAGTACTACGCGGCTGAAGCAGTTCCTTTGACGTCTATCCAGAATATATACGCATTAATGCAATGCACACCGATCATATCTTTAAGGGATTGCAACTTCTGTTTAAGTCAAAGTGTCAGAGACTATAAACATTGTTGCCATGGGAAGCAAGGTGGCATTGTTTTCCGTCCCAGCTGTGTCTTCAGGTGGGAAATTTATGCGTTTTCTCAGGCTTTTAACCTTACTTTGGCACCTCCACCTCAACCCCCAAAACCTCTCCCACCTTCGGTAAACCAGAGGACAAACACAACCAAAAGAGGTAAGTTGACTACTATTGTCCCATGATTTTAAAGAAGGCTTGAAACCATATAAAACAATTATATTATGTTTTAACGCTATTTCGGGTTTGTGCAGGTGGCGAGTCTATCTCAGCAGGAATCATCGTGGCAGTTGTTGTTCCCTCTGTCATCATCTTCTTTCTACTACTTGCTCTAGCAATTTTTATTTGTAGGAGGAGAAAGTCAGACCAAGCTTTTCTTCGCCAAGGTGAGTTGTTTTGCACATTTTTTTTGGGTGCAAGGTAAAAAACACACAAAAGTGACACTACTGCACTGAGGATATGCTTATTGTGTTACTACTTCACCAATATAACTCTGCACGTCCTTTTTTTTTTTTTTTGTAGGATCAAGTCTTGACATCACAGATACAAACTCACTGCAATTCGACTTCGAGGCGATTCAAGCTGCAACTGACCAATTCTCAGAGAAAAACGTAACTGGTGAAGGTGGATTTGGAGAAGTGTTCAAGGTATGGTTGATTTGACAGCGTGATTTATGAATGCTTATGGGGATCCACATGTGAGATGATGTTTGTCATATTCATATATGTATATAGGCTGTTCTTAATGGGACAGAAGTTGCTATTAAGAGGATGTCAAAAGCCTCAGGACAAGGTGCAAGAGAGTTCAAGAATGAGGCTGTTTTGGTGGCAAAGCTTCAGCATAGAAATCTAGTTAGGCTTCTTGGATTCTGTGTGGAAGGAGAAGAAAAAATACTTGTTTATGAATTTGTGGCGAACAAAAGCCTTGATTACTTCTTGTTTGGTCAGTCAAATTTAATAGACATGCTTTGAAATTTATAGCTGGCAGAAGTTATAGCTAATATTGGTTTGTGCGCAGCCCCTTCAAAACATGGACAATTGGATTGGATAACACGATATAAGATCATCGAGGGGATTGCTCGAGGAATTCTTTATCTTCATCAAGACTCACGACTCACAATCATACACCGTGACCTTAAAGCGAGTAACATTCTCTTAGATGCTGATATGAACCCAAAGATTGCAGATTTCGGAATGGCAAGGATTATGGGAGTGGACCAAACTCAGTGTGATACTAGCAGGATTGTTGGAACCTAGTAAATACATTTTCCCTTGAAAGCCCCTTATACACTAATCATTTTTGTTGTGTGTAATCTTAAGTTCTCTTTCTATTTTTTGTTGTCCCAGTGGTTACATGGCTCCTGAGTATGCAATGCAAAGCCATTTCTCGATGAAATCAGATGTCTATAGCTTTGGAGTAATAGTTCTTGAAATTATAAGCGGAAAGAGGAATAGCAGCTTTTTTCAGCCGGATGGTAATAGTAGCAGCTTGATCGCACAGGTGAGTATATATTAAGCTAACCAAATTCCAGAATTTTGAACTTACTCAAAATCTGATTAGACTTCTGAGTACTCATTCATTGACTGATTATATACTTTAGGCCTGGGAACTATGGAGAAATGGGTCACCATTAGAAATCGTTGATCCAGCTATTGAGGAGAGCTATCAGCGTAACGAAGTTATTAGATGCATCCATCTCGCTCTGTTATGTGTTCAGAAAGATCATGCAGATCGTCCGGAGATGAGTACAGTTATATTAATGCTCACGAGTAACACAATCACTTTACCAGTCTCTCAAGAACCTGGATTTTTCTTCAAAAGTGGAAACAATCCAGACGCTTCTTTCGTTTGGTCAGTCGATGATGCTACGATTACTCATTTAGAACCTCGTTGAAAAACCAACATATCCATCTTATATGTATCTAAGTCCGAGGATAATGTTACTTTTGTAGTATCATGTTGATTCTGTTTCTGCCGTCTTGGTAATTACTGTCTTTATAATGGATATATTATATGTATTACGTGTTCAATTTACAACACTTGTTTTTGTACAATCTTTACCATATGTAGTTTATTTACTAGAACAAGTTTGTGCATCCAAGATTCTAAATCATATTCTAATTATGTCCCATCCAAGTTTTCAGATTTTTCAATTGATGTTATATATAACAAAACTGGTTTGTGTGTTAATCCAATGACATTAATGACAGGGAAAAATGCCAAAAAAACCTCAAGTTATTTTTATTCCAGTGCAAAACCATTGGGTATTAAACTTCCTAATAAAAACAACTTGGAGTTTTTTTAGCATTTTTCCCATTAATGAAATATGATAACATAATCATATCTAAAACATTAAAATACAAAAAGCATCAGTAGATATTTGAATTCTTACTCCAGACAAATCAAATTCTCTGATTTACTTAGAAGAGCCTTTAGAAGATTAGGTCACTGGTATCGGAGTGACTAATTGTAATGTGAATTTGTTATTATGTGTTCAATAGTTTACATATGTGATTTTGGTTACAATAGCATACAAACAATATTACAACAAAACAAGTTATAAACTTATTAGGTGTTGTTCGTTTGGTGAACCAAACGCAGTATCTAGACGTAAATACATGTTGTTAGTTTAGTAACAATTAAAATCATGAACTGGATTAGG
Organism: Camelina hispida; assembly: GCA_023657505.1. NCBI lineage: Eukaryota > Viridiplantae > Streptophyta > Magnoliopsida > Brassicales > Brassicaceae > Camelina > Camelina hispida. Next base: position 12,565,248 of record CP094635.1, on the reverse strand, counting down.
TATCTAGATGAGTTTTGAAAAGTCATCCAAAAACTGAATGATTTTTTCTTTTGAGAGTTTGAATGAAGTAAACTCATCCATAATTGGTAAAAGTCATAATACACATATTTTAATTAATTAAATACAAAATATTTTTTTTCTCAAAGGGGCATTCTCAAAAATGCCCCTTTTTCCATATCCCTTTTTAAAAATACCCATTCATGTTGACCATTTTTAAAACTACACTTCTTTATATACAAAATGACCAAATTACCCTTTTTGAGTTACAGCAAGAATGTACAGTCATCAAAATCGAAAATATTTTCCCGCCAAAAAAATTTCCCGCCAAAATCGAAAATTTTTCCCAAAAAAATTATTTTTTCCCGCCAAAAAAAAAATTTTCCCGCCAAAATCGAAATTTTTTCCCGCCAAAAATATTGAAATTTATACATTTTAAAAACATTGTAAACGCTTTTAAAAACCTTTTAAAACCCTTTTAAAAATCTTATAAAAACTTTTACAAGGTTTTTAAAAACATTGTAAAAGCGTTTACAAGGTGTTTAAAAACCTTTTAAAAATCTTTTTAAAAACCATTTGAAAACCTTTTAAAAACCTTTTAAAAACCTTTTAAAAACCTTTTAAAACCTTTTAAAAACCTTGTAAAAATCTTGTAAAAGCGTTTACAAGTTGTTTAAAAACCTTTTAAAACTCTTTAAAAAATCTTGTAAAAGCCTTTACAAGGTGTTTATATGGCTTTTATAAGGTAGAAACCTTATAAAACCTTTTAAAAACCTTGTAAATTTTTTTGGCGGGAAAATTTTTTGTCGAAAATTTTTATCAAAATTTTTTTGACAAAAAAATTTTTGGCGGGAAAATTTTTTCGAAAAAATTTTGGCGGGAAAATATGTCGGAAATTTTTTGGCGGGAAAATTTTGTTTTTCTTTTTATTGAATAAAATAATTTTCATCTAAGGGTAAAATGGTCATTAAAAATTAAAAGAGGGCAAAAATAAAAATGGCTAGAAAAGAGGGTATTTTTGAAAAGGGGTATGTCAAAAGGGGCATTTTTAACAAATTCTCTTCTCAATTCTAATATACACACATTCCTAAAATCCCAATTCTTCACCCAAAACTGCAAAATCTGTTTTCTCGCCAAAACTGCAAAATCATGTTTTCCCGCTAAAATCACAAAATCACGTTTTCTCGCCAAAAACACCAAAAGCGCAAAATTACGTTTTCCCGCCAAAACCGCAAAGACTCGTTTTTTTTGCCAAAAACACAAAATTTAATTTTCCCGCCAGAAATGCAAAAAACACGAAACTCGGTTTTGGCAAAATTACGTTTTCCCGTCAAAACACAAAATTACGTTTTCCTGCCAAAACCGCAAATCACGTTTTCCCGCTAAAATCACAAAATTATGTTTTTCCGCTAAAGACACAAAATATTATTTTCCCGCCAAAACCTTAAAACTACATTTTCCGCTAAATTCACAAAATTATGTTTTCCCATCAAAACCGCAAAATCTCGTTTTCCTGCCAAAACCGAAAAATCTTGTTTTCCGCCAAACTCGCAAAATTACGTTTTTGCGCCAAAAAACGCAACAACACAAAATTATGTTTTCTCGCCATCGCTGTAAAATCACGTTTTCCTGCCAAAAACGCAAAATCTCATTTTCTACCAAAAACGTAAAATCTCATTTTTAAATGTTTATTCAAATTTAATGTGAAAATAAGCTAAAAACATGAATAAATTAAAAACACTAAAACATTTTCAACATAAAATAAAGGGTTTTTTGGTTTTTTACATATATTGTATCGAAATACATATAACAAATTACAAAACAAACATAATATGCATCCAGATACAATTTTTAGAGCATGAACCAATAACACAAACTGACATCCTTTAGACGATACGTCCAGAAATTGCGTCTTGATATTGTATTCAGATATTGCGTTTAGTTCACCAAACGAACAGGGGTTTAATCTCCAATACCACCCGTTGATTTACGCAAGAAGGTAAACATTTCATTTTCAACGAGGATATAAATCAGTGATTGATGCATCGTTAACAGACCAAGGAACAGACTTGCTTATAGTAGATTTTTCTGAATCAAGCGGGTCTTTTGTGGGTTTACTCTGAAAGAAAAGCCCTGGTTCCTTAGGCACCGGTAAAGTCACAGTGTTACTAGTAAGCATCAGAACAATGGCTGGTAAGGTTGGACGGTCTACAGGTTCTTCTTGGACACATAAAAGACCTATATGGATGCATCGAACTACTTCATCCATTTTGCAATTATGTACAATAACCGGATCCACAAGGTCTAATGGTGTCCCATTCCTCCAAAGCCTCCAAGTCTAAAATATTAGTCAATTATTTAATACGTTCACTTTTTTTTTTGTAACTTGTAAGAGAGGTAATATGAAACCTGCCTCTAAACTTACATATGAGAGCAAATCATGTGCGCCATCTGTCTGGTAGAAGCTGCTGTTCTTCTTGCCGCTTACTATCTCGAGTACCGACACTCCAAAGCTATATACATCAGATTTTATTGAGTACTGACCTTGCATCGCATACTCAGGAGCCATGTACCCACTGAAACACAATAAAAAACTTAAAGTATATATTTTTGGAAAAAACTGTCCATCAAACTTCAAACAACTATGTGGAGTTAAGGGGAAGACTTACTAGGTTCCAACTATCCTGTTTGTGTTCTCTGCAGACTGGTCCATTCCAAATATTCTTGCCATTCCAAAATCAGCAATTTTCGGATTCATATCTGCATCTAGAAGAATATTACTCGCTTTGAGATCACGGTGTATGATCGTGAGCTGTGAATCTTGATGGAGATATAGAATTCCTCTAGCAATTCCTCCAATAATGTTGTAACGTCGAGTCCAGTCCAGCTCACCTTGCTTTGAAGGATCTGTTTACATTCATATATTATCATTAACTCTACATATCTGCAACCATATCAGTTTCAAGGATGGCTAAAAAAACCATTGCAACAAAGCGTTGGTTTCAACTGACCAAACAGGAAGTTATCGAGGCTTTTGTTGGGCACGAACTCGTAAACCAGTATCCTTTCTTCTCCTTCTAAACAAAACCCGAGAAGCCTAACCAGATTTCTGTGTTGGAGCTTTGCAACAACTACAACTTCATTCTTGAACTCTGCTTCACCTTGTCCTGATGTTTTTGACAGTCTCTTCACCGCAACTACAATCCCATTTGAAAACGTACCCTATCATTTCCATCAGCATCATGCTCGTTATTAAAATACGCTGGCACAAAATTCATGAAAAAAAAATACACAACCTCAGGTGCTATCTTAAGGAACTAGTAGTAGTACCTTGTAAACCTCGCCAAATCCACCTCGACCAATCTTGTTACTCTCTGAAAAACCATTAGTTGCAGCTTGAATTGTTCTGTAATTGAGTTGCAACGAGTCTGCTGTTGCTCCATCATCTCCTTTAGCACAACGAAAAGTCTTTTAAGAGAAAAAAAAAAAAAAAAGCAGAGCATTGACATCAATCAGATCCAATATAGATCATTACCATAGAATCCAGGTGCCGTAGCATAAGCCTTCTTTGCGTAGAAACGATAACCATATATTAAAAGCAGAACAACCACTATGGTAGACAGAACAATCAGTAAGATCAATACGTTTGATTTCCCACCTTTTCCTGCTTTCAAAAATCATTGGCTTAGGGACAAAAGTTATCAAATTTTGACGTAAAAAGAAAAAACAGAGGAAGAAGAAGAGAGCTCTGACCAGGTCGTGGAGGAGCTGTGACCGGTGGTGGTGTGGCTTTAAGGGCCGTTTCGTTGTAGAATGGGCTAATCTCGAATCTTGAACTACAACTTGGGAAAAGACTTCTTCCACCAAGTCTGTTAGTAGCTAACTGATTGATGGCCTTTTGCAGACAAGTAAAGCAGTCTTGTGTTGTCAAATCGGGAGTGCACTGAACCAGCCCATACACAGTCTGTGATGCTGTGAAATTAGCTTTTCTCGCATCAAATTTTCTTGAACTTGCCGCGGCATAGCTGGCGGCTTGGTTCAGGGTGAGCAGCAACACCTCATTGAATCGTTGGAATTGCTTTGATGGAACACTCTGGTTGCTACTAGAGGACAGTGCACCGAGACCAATACCGTCTAGTGCAACGGTCGAGAGAATATCCCGGTCAGAGTATCTGAGCATACACTCATCGTAATAGAGCACGCCTTCTCTCTGATTTGGACACCGAGTTAAGGTTTCGTTGACGGAAAATGTGACGCAGCTACGACAAACTTCAGGGGATAAGTCTCCACGGCAGAGGAAAAGACCGGTGACTTTGTCGGGATCTTGTCCAGCCGTTGCGGTTTGGAATCCGGTGGTGTAAGAGGCGTTGCGGGAAGAGAGAGAGGACAAAAGAGTTCTTAGATTGGTGAAGTAAGTGCTGTTTCTTGTGAAAGTTCTCTCTTTCCGACAGTCATGACCAAAATAAGTATGATTTTGAGCACAAACTGTGGAGCTCGTGAGGAATAGGAATACGAAACAGGCGTAATAAGACATTTCTATGTTTCTGTTTCTCGTCAAACTTTTGGGAAGCTATGCTATATGAAACAATTGAGTTTTTTTAGCTGTTGTTTAAGGCTGGTTTCAGGTGATGGTTTTTGTGTTTTTGTGACGTACGGCTGATAAGTCAATCAAAAGGTATAACAACTAAAATAGTGTAATATTAAAATTTTAACGTTTAAGTGTCATGTTTTGGTTTTTTTCCGTTTTCTGATCACTCGACTTTTTCTGCTATTATACTAGCACCATTTTTGAAGATGCATGATTCTAACTTCTACGTTATTTTCTTCGTTAACTAGATGCACAAGCCCTTTTTACTCAACCTTTTGGGGATAAAATGCTATGCATTAAAATTTGGTTTCATCTGAGTAAGTTACTATATTTTTTAGGACTATGCATTGTTGTATAAGTATTTGTCAAATACATATAAAAATTAAAATACCAAAGTGATAAGAATTGTGAAGCAGCTAATGAGTCTTTGTGCTCTGTCTTCGTCATTGATAATGTTGCTCTGCTTTATCTAAATTGACTAATTTTCCATTTTGTATGAATTGTTATGACTTTTCTCATTACAAATTCCTTTCAATCTCTGAAAGTCTATAACGTGTACTTCTGAGTGCCACATGACTCATTCAAACGATTGCAACAATCGTTGTACAGTTCCAGCTCCACTCAACAGAGTTTGAACGTGAGTCAACCCAATTGACATTGATTAAGACACAAGGACCAACGGGTCATGGACAACTTGCAATGGTAAATTAATTGATACAGAGGAATTGATGGACAAAACATATATACACACACACTTGCTTCCGGTCATAACGTAACCCAAACAATATCTTGAAAATGAAACTGAAGAATCTTTTGCCAGTTTTGTGTTTTCTTCTTGTAGGCTTTCCTGTTGTGTTTGCACCATGCGGGAAAACTGGTTTCTTTAAACCAAATCAGCAGTACGACAAAAACCGTCGCATTCTTCTCTCTTCTCTTGCTTCTAATGTCTCAGCTCGAGGCGGCTTCTATAATGCTTCTGTTGGACAAGGACCTGATCGGGTGTATGCTGTGGGGATGTGCATCCAAGGTGCTGAACCAAAGGTTTGCGCAAACTGTATTGACCTTGCTTCTAAAGAGGCGATTGAGACATGTCCCAACCAGACAGAAGGCCTTGTCTGGCCTGAAAATGGGATTCTTTGTATGGTACGTTACTCCAACCGTTCGTTTTTTGGATCGCTCGAGATGCAACCAAAGTATATCCTGTATAATGTTGGAGATATCAAATATAGATCTAATTTAACAATGTTCGATACATTGTGGGAGGACTTAACAAGTCGTATGATAGCTAGAGCTACTTCATCGTCATCTGAACGCAAGTACTATGCAGCTGAAGCAGTACCTTTGTCATCAATCCAGAATATATACGCATTAATGCAGTGCATTCCAATCATATCTTTAGGGGATTGCAACATATGTTTAAGTCAAAGTGTCAGAGACTATCAATCATGTTGCCATGGGAAGCAAGGTGGCATTGTTTTCCGTCCCAGTTGTGTTTTCAGGTGGGAAATTTATCCCTTTTCTCAGGCTTTTAACCTTACTTTGGCACCTCCAGCTCAAACCCCAACATCTCTCCCGCCTTCCCTAGGCCACAAGACCAACACAACCAAAAGAGGTAAGTTGTCTACCTGTTGCCCCCATGAATTAAAGAAGGCTTGATGTATATTTAAAGATGATTTATGTTGCTTTGTGTTAACTGTTGCCTCTATCCGGGCATGTGCAGGTATAGTCGTGGCAATCGTTGTTCCCATCATAATTATTATCTTCTTGGTATTACTTGTTCTAGCTATTTTTACTCACAAGATGAGAAAGTCGAATCAGAAAGGAGTTTTCTTGAAGAGCTGATGATGCCTCGATCGATCGCTCAGTTGATGATGCCTCGATCGATCGCTCAGTTGATGATGCCTCGATCGCTCAATTAGAACCTCAGTTGAAGATCCAACGATCATATCCATCTTACATATATAAGTCCATGGAAAGTGCTATTTCTGTAATATCATGTTGATTCTGGTCCTGTTGTTATCTTAGTTACTTTCTAAATTTACAATTTACAAGAGAAAAAGATATTCCTCCAACTCTATATAATGCAATTCACTGATGGACCCTTGAAAAAAAGCTTAAGAAATCTTGACTGATATAATCAAGAATGCACTAAACAAATGACATGATGATGACAAAGTCAAATTATTTATCATTATTTTAAAAAATTAGAAAGAAATTATCTGTTATTCTATTAGCTGATCAGAAAAAAGAAAAAAGAAAAAGAGACAAATAGGGAAACAGAAAGAGAAACTAAGATGAATTAGGAGGAGAAATTAAATATTTGTATAATTTACTATCAGTGGCACTTAAAAGAAAATTATGAACAATTAACTAAGGGGGAGGTATTGGTTTGGGATTTTAAGAGAATTTTAATGATTTTAAATAAAATCATGGAAAGTATAAAATTGAGGATTCTAAATGATTGTTTAGAAAGTTGTTTAAAATCTTGCTGATTTGTTTTTCCTAATCTTGTAAAATCACTCATAAAATCTTGTAAAATCTTTCTCAAAAATTCATCTTCTATAAATCTCTTGCTTATCTCATCTTCTATAAAATCATCTTTATTCAATGCCTATTGACATTGAATAACTCAAGTTTTTGTTTTGATTCGTATTTTTAGTGCTCCCTGTTCACATACGTTTGCTCTCTGCAAGATAACTAGTTAAATATATCTTCTTTAACAATTCACAATCATAAGTACATGTTTGCTCTTTGTCTATCACAATTCACGTGCTGGCTGCGAAGGTACTGACTCTATCACCGGAGTAATCAACGAAGAAGAAGGAGGAGGAGGCTTGTAGGGTCGGAGCAAAAGCCCGAGCAAAAGCCGGAACCTAGCCACTATTAATTTTTCTGGGTATATGAGTTTAGTTTGCGACGTCTTCGGTTCTTTATTTTTTGCCTCCCAAAAAGTCATGGACTATGATTCACAAATCTATCTATTTGATGAGAGAGTTTTCATGACTCTTTTTATGAAGAAAATGATATAAAATCTTAAACCAATAACATAATATTTAAATTCATTAACAATCCAAGATTCTTTTGTTTTATTTGAATAACATAAAACTTTTAATGACTTTATAAAACTCTTAATCCAATAACAATAGATTTATCAAGATTTTAGATTACTTTTTATAAATCTACAACTAATAACACCATATTTTAAAAGAATTTTAGAAAGTCTTGATTGAATAACAACATATTTTACATAACTTTTAAAGTCATTCAAATTCTCTTAAAATCTCAAACCAATACCTCCCCCTAAGAAAAATCTTTCTTCACTGTCGTTGCTTATTAGTCTTTGTAAAATGTTTTGTCTTCAACGAGGAGTTACTTGAGTAATGGAAACATCGTCGATGGAACAGAGAACAGACGAACCTGTCGATGGACCTGCTCCTGATGATCCTACTTGTTCATGTTTTCTCCGGAGGAAAAAACCAAGTGGTTGAGGAATGGCGAGAGGAATTGAACTAGTGGTGAGCATTTGGTTGATTTCTGACATGGTTGGACGGTCTTCAGCTTCTTCTTGAACACATAGTAGAGCGATATGGATGCATCTGGTAATATCGTCTACTTGATAATTTTCTTGAAAAGATGGATCCACAAGCTCTATTGGTGATCCATTGTTCCATAGTCTCCAAGTCTAGTGAACATTATAACAATTGTAATGTTGGTCATTGTTAAACGAACCGAGAGATTGGAAGTGTGTTAAGGGTGTATACTCACATATGTAACCAAATTTCCAGCACTGTCCTTCATTTGATAGAGACTATTGTTTTTTCTGCCGCTTACTATTTCAAGAACTAAGACCCCGAAACTATAGACATCTGATTTCATGGAGAATTGGCCATACATGGCGTATTCTGGAGACATATAGCCACTAAGAAAAAACTCAAAACTTGAGTTAATGCATGATACGGTCTACAAAGGCAATGAATATATAGTAAGGAAAAAAACTTACTAGGTTCCAACTACTCTTTTTGTATTGGCTTCTGTTTGGTCTATTCCGAAAATTCTTGCCATTCCAAAATCAGCAACTTTTGGATTCATATCATCATCTAAGAGGATGTTACTCGCTTTGAGGTCACGATGTATGATTGTTAGTCGTGAATCTTGATGAAGATAAAGAACTCCTCTAGCGATTCCTTTAATGATCTCGTACCGTCTTGTCCACTCAAGTTGGATTTTCAGTGTAGAGTCTGTACCATGGTAATTGCAATGTTAACAAACAATAGTGAATGAAGGGTTCGAATAATGAATCGTACTATTGTAGTTAATTAACTGACCAAAGAGGAAGTAATCAAGGCCTTTGTTAGGCACAAACTCGTAGACAAGTATTTTCTCTTCTCTTTCGAGACAAAATCCGAGAAGCTTGACCAGATTTTTGTGTTGAAGTTTAGCAACAACAAGAACCTCATTTTTGAACTCTTGTTCACCTTGTCCTGATGTTTTCGATAGTCTTTTCACCGCAACTTGTAATCCATTAGGAAATGTGCCCTACAAAGAATATAATATGTATAATTTGTTAACAAAAAGAAAGAAAAAAAAACGCAAAGAATATGTGTGGTGTGGTCCTTGTGGAACATAATAATTAAACAAGTATATATACCTTGTAAACTTGTCCAAATCCGCCTTGACCGAGTTTGTTGCTCTCGGAAAACTTATCTGTTGCAGCTTCAACAGCATTAAACTCAAATTGCAATGAGCCAGCAGTTGTAATATCATCCCCATCTGCCAAATCATGAACTCCATAAAGCTTTTTCCAAGTAAACAAATACTAGTTTATTTAGGATTTTTTTACCATCATCTGCAGCTGCTGTCTCATAAGCCTTCTTCACTCTTTTACTTATGACATGGAAGCTAGAAATAACAGCAAAAAGAAGAATATAGACAGCTAGTGGCACAACAATTGCTATGATTATCACGATTGAGTTTCCGTTTTTTCCTGTGTAAACCATTGATAAGACAAGACATATAGTTTGCCAAATTCAGGAAAAAATAACGAGAGAGAGAGAGGCTTTTACCAGACTGTGGAGGAGGAGGAGCTTGACTTGAAAGTGCCGACTGCGGAGAAGGAGGAGCTTGACTTGAACGTTCTGATTGTGGTTGAGTAGGAGGAGGAGGAGGTTGACTTGAACGTGCTGACTGGGAAGGAGTAGGAGCTTGACTTAAACGTGCGGACTGCTCGTACTTTGGCAAGGTTTTATTGTAAAATGGGTAAAGCTCGTACCTTAACGTACAACTTGGCCAGAGAAGTCTTCCTCCATTTTTGTCACGAGGCAATTTCTTGATGGTTTCTTGCAAACAGCTTGAGCAATTCTCTCTTGTCAGGTCAGGCATGCACTGAACCATTACATAAATATTTTTTGACGATGTGAATTTCCCCTTGTTAACCGCAAATTTTCTTGAGCTATCAGCAGCCTCCTTAGAAGTTTCGTTAATTAACGAAAGGAGTTCATCATTGAACTGTTCTGATTCGTTTGCCGTAATATTTTGTTGATTCATAATCAAGATTCCAGGTGTGGCTATAGGATCCAAGAGAGTATTCCGGTCAGTGTATCGGACCATGCATTCATCGTAATGAATCAAAGCCTCTCTCTCATTTGGACACTGTCTCAGAATGTCCTTGACGGCGAAGTTGACGCAATCACGGCAGACTTCCGGTAACAAATCTCCCCGGCAGAGGTAAAGTCCGTAAACCATGTCCGGGTTTCGTCCCTTTGTAAGGCGTAGAAATCCATTGGAGGATGAATGATTGTCTTTAGAAGAAAGAGAGAACAAAAGGGTTTTGAGATTGGAAAAATATGTGCTGTTTTTGAGGTAAGTATGTCTCCCCGGAGGACAATCAAAACCAACAGGTTTCGGTTGTTGTGTAGAAGGTCTCATGCTCGTAAGGAAGGTGAGAATTAAGAGGAAACCACAAGCAGACATTTTCCAACACTTAGCCATGAATGCCTTTGGGCTCTTTTTTCAAATCAAGAGTGCTATGCTTTGTAAATCTTATACAGTTTCTTACAAGTCACGTCAACGCTTAACTACAAAAAGGACTTCTACTTGACGTGTAACTTCATTCGTGCAGTCTAAATTTGAGTTGCATTAATTGAAATATATTTTTAGAAGGTTATTTCAAAAGAAAATAATATTTTCACCTTCTTTTTTTCTTTAATGAATTTCATTAGCTATGTTCTAATACCTAAACACTTCTTCAGTTTTTGTCAGTCAACTAATTAACTCAAAAACAAAATAACCTAGAGTTTCTTTCTTGCAGGAAAAATAACAAAAGAAAGCTACTTCACAGCCCTAGTTGTCCAGTTGTATTCCGTTATACGATGTTCCTCTTGTTTTCTTTATATGTTGCAGTAAAAATATGTTTCATCAATGTAATTGACTGCATGTTTTACATTCATGTTCTTGTTTTCTCTATTTGTCATATACACAGTTTGGAGTAGACGATACATCGTTTACAAAGATAAGATAATAATTGTGAAGCAGCCAACGAGTCTTGGTATTTTTGTTTAATCTTCGTCTTCGTCGTTGATAGTGTTGCTCTGCTAGCTTTTTTCCAATCAATGGACCGGACTTTTCAATCCGTTACTATTTTTCCTTTTCGCTTTCATTATATTACTTGGTCTTAATATTCTTGTTTTTATGTTAATCCTTTCTTTATTGGTTGTTCCAAATGTGCATCTATCAGATTTTCTATATATGACATTTTCTTCTAGGTGCCATATAATTGCAATTATCTTACGCCACGGTTGACTCAATAAAAAATTGTATATGCATGAGTCAACCCAAAAACAGATCAATTACCCTATGGAATTGGATGAAATCGATGGGTTGTGATTTAATAATCAAAGATCCTGCAAGACAAACCTGCGACAAATACTGCAAGAATCAGTGTTTACGATACACATATATTTTTGTGAATAATCTCTAAAATTCCGTGGTTCATTTTTTTCAGCCACATACGAATAACCTAACATAATTATCTGGCTAAATTACAGTTGCCAACTGAATTATATGGCTAGCAGTGGCTACTACAATATATATGGCTATTTTAGCTACAAACGTGGTTCTTTTTTTTTTTTTTTTTTTGCAATTGGACATCAATGAAAAATGACTGTTTTAATTGATGGATTCACCTCAGTTTAATGTGGATATATAACAGTAGCAACGGTGTATATTAGCACCGAAAAATATGTGGCTCAGTGGCCACAAAACTAGAAACTTAGTGTTTCCATTTATATTACGCTGATCGATAATCAAAAACAAAACAACAAAGATTACGCTAAAGTTCAAGACGAGCATTGACGCAGTCCTCTTTACGGGCTTATAGGCAGGCCCATAAATAATCTTAAAAAATTGTGCATATAAAAAGCCGATTAGTGTTTTTTCCTTGTCAGCTATGTAAAAGAATTGTCAATTGAGTACGTACTTTCTTGGCTAAATATAGGGTTTTCAATTAGCCCGAAAAAATAAAAGGGCTTTGGTGTGTATCCCACCGCCTCATACGAGTCTCTAGGTTTTTATATATATAATTACATCCTCCTCTAGTTTGTAGTTATCACATCCTCCTCATCGTCTCGTTTGTTTACCTCACGTTCTTAATTTCCAGATTTCTAGCTTCTTCCATTATATTTGTATTATTACATTCGTGCCAAAATTGTTTGTTTTTCTTGAGTTTAGAGTAGTCTTTTAAACAGTAATTAATTTCTTCTTCCTCAGATTCTTTGATTACGTTTTTTATTTCTTGATAAAAGTGACGAATACTTGAGAAAGGGGCAATCGATCGAAGTTGTATAACCCTAAAGTATAGGTCACAGATTAACTATGTCAAGTCTTCTTCACGAAGAAGTCATGGCGGAGGTCTCATATGCCCGTATCATGCATTACCTTACGGAACAGCGTCGCTGTCTTTACCGTTTTGTACTTGGACATGAGAACCTATATACTAAAAATAAAAGATTTACTAAATTTTTACTTTTGTCAAAAAAAATCTGGTTTTTCATTATTTTTCCTTTTGTCATTTTTTCTTTCTTCCATTCTTCCTTATGTGTAGCTAATGCTCTTTTTTAAAAACGAAATTTGTATCTCAACAAAGTGAGAAAGGGGCAATCGATCAATATTAATTTCCATATCTATATATATATATATATATATATATATATTTAGAAAAATACTTAAGTTCACCCCTAGGGGTGAACCTCTCCATTCACCCCCTCTTCTTTCAGCCAATCAGAATCTTTCATCTAATATTTTATTTCAAAAATAAATTAAAATTAAATGAAAAAGCAAACCAAATTAAGGAAACAAATTATGTATACTTTTAATTAAGGAAAGTTAAATATTAGCTTGGTTTAGATTTTTAAACTTAGAATAAAATTATTCGGTTTGGGTTTACAAATGAAGTGGTTAGAGTTTAGATTTTACAATTAAAACGAAATTATATGTCAGTTTGGGTATTACAAATGAGGTGGTTAGGGTTTAGATTTTACAATTAGAACGAAATTATATGTCGGTTTGGGTTCACAAATGAGATAGTTAGGGTTTAGATTTTACAAGTAGAACAAAATAATATGTCGGTTTGGGTTCACAAATGAGATGTTAGGGTTTAGTTTTCACAATTAGAACAAAATTATATGTCGGTTTGGGTTCACAAATAAGATGGTTAGAGTTTAGATTTTATAAGTAGAATGAAATTATATACGGTTTGGCTTCACAAATGAGATAGTTAGGGTTTAGATTTTATATATGTCGGTTTGGGTTTATTAAAGTGCGGTTTAAGTTTTTTAATTTTATAATAATGTATACAGATTTTATTGCCTTATTTTATTAGGGGGTGAATGGAGAGGTTCACGCCTAGGAGTGAACCCAAGTATTGTTCTTTTGGACTATACCTTTTTTATTTATACTTATTTAAAAATTTATTTACAAAATTAATCCCTAAAACATTTCCAAAATACCGTTATTTCAGATTTTGTTTCCTAAATATTTTACATTCTATTCCAACTAAAAAAAATTATAGCAAAATCAATATGGAAAGAAAAAGTATCTATATATACATTTTTCAAGTACATTTAGCAAATAAATCCTGAAGTTGCCACCTATTTACAAGACTACCATTGACATTAATTATTAATTTGTTTTTCATTTAATTAATTAATATTAAGTTTCTATTTTTGAAAACAAGATTTCCCACATCCTAAATAAATTTCCAAACAATTGGAACCACTCCCTTTAACATTAAGTATTAATTTTATAATTGATTTAGTTAATATTAAATTTCCAATTTTACAAAACAATATTTTCTCCATACATAAATTTTCTAAACAATCAGTCTAACCAAGAAACGAATTGATTTTCGATCTTGGATGAGGATCCGTGGCCGAGATTTTTGATCTCAACGCATTGATTTCCCCCTAAAATAAATGTTCAAAATCAAATATATAATATATCATTCAAAAAAACTAACGGTATGATTTTAAAAGGTAACAAACATATTTACCATTCAATTTGATATCTTATTCAAAGAATAATAAAAAAATATAAAAGATATTGCTTGCTCACAGATTTATTTTTATTTTGTATTACGTATTTAAAAATAATTTTTACTTTCACGGGTTTCATATGATGAGTTTTTGCGGATTAAAAATCTTCAAATATGTTGCCTGATCTGCCTAGCATGGCGGGTTTAGAATATAGAACCAACACTAAAACTATTAGTTTATCTCATATATACTATATAGATTTGTAATCATAGTTTTGAAAATTAACTTATAAATTATTTAGTATATGAACTACAAAATATTACACATACTATAACATATTCTTAATATTCCAAAAAAAAACATATAAAAATATACACTAACATACTATATAGGCATATACTTCTGTTTAATTTTAGAGAACAAAACAAATCTAGAATTTTATATTTTATCTAATAACAAATTTAATGTAATTTGGTTATAAACTTTCTAGAACGTAAGAAGAAGAGAAAAAATTCTAAACAAAATTCTAAATTAATTAGAAAAAGTTAATTAATTGAAAATTTGAAAACTGAATAAATTAAAAATTATTATTTAAAATACAATAATTTATAACTTAGTCCCGCGGTATACCGCGGGTGAAATCCTAGTGATATATTTAACCACAGTTTTTATTGTGTTTTGTGATATATTTAACAAATTTCGATTCACATTTATTTAGATATTATAATTAATATATATAAAATTAATAAATTTTTTAAAATATTATGAATATGTAAAATTAAAAAGTTTGAAATATTATATAATATGGTTATATAGTAGATGAGTTATAAAGAAACATGTTGCAATTAATAAAATATTATTAAATTTTGTTAACACGGGTTAAATCCTTATTTTATTATTTTTCAACACTATTAATATTAGAATATTTGACATATAAAATCAAGTGCCAAATATACATATTTTTTTTTTGAAGAATTTGTTTAAAACATACTAAATCACGAATGAGATTTCAAATGAGATTTCTTATTTGGGTGAAAGCATACTAATTCCTACTTGGGTGAAAACATGAATCACGAATGAGAACGACATCATGTGGAATATTACTGAACACTCCCGAGTAAAAATATTATGAAAAAAAAAAAGAACAAATTTGTTTGGTAATTAATTAGTCTCGCTAAATTTATAAATAACTAGCGTATTTGGTATACAGTATACTTCTCAACATAGCGATACAATTTTCCGGCCCCAGAATATTTCTTTAAAGAAGAGTCAACAAAGATTTCAGAAGTCAAGTCTATTCATATTCAACAAAAAAACATACTACGACATTTTATGAAAAAAAATCTAAGTCTAATAAAAAAAATTATATATTATATATCTTTATTGTACTACTAGTAATTAAGATGTTCTAACTTTGAAATCATGTCATGCTACATTTTATTTCTCCTCAAATATCTCCACCCTAATAGTCTATTTCTCTGCAATGACAAATCGAGTGTAGTTCACGTAAGAATTCATATTTTAGAGTTTAGACCGTAAATTTGAAGTTAAATGTTTTGATAATCATGTTTTGATTTGTACTATTAAATTAGTAGCTCAACACAAGTAGTTGGATTGGACCCGACAATTCAATACAAACGCGTTTACTTTGACCTTGACTTTTCGTCGTCACTTTTCACATAACCATCCTCTGTTTCACGCTATCTACACTAGCCACAGAGAAGAGAGCCACAATAAAAAAATCAAATTATTGATTCATATATCGCCACTTCTCAAAAGCTTCTTGATTAGGAAGACACAAACATCAAGAAGAAGCCAAATTATGTCTTCTCGCGCCTCTTTCATCTTCCTTTGCTTTTTCTCCTTCCTCACTTGCTTCAAAGTTTCTGCTCAAAATCAAGATCACACTTACCTTTACCATATTTGTCCCAACACGACGACGTATTCACGGAACAGCACTTACTTGACCAATCTCAAAACCGTTTTGGCTTCTCTCTCGTCCCGTAACGCACCTTACTCCACCGGATTCCAAAACGCCACAGCGGGGAAAGCTCCCGACAGGGTCACCGGGCTTTTCCTCTGCCGTGGAGACTTATCGCCGGAAGTTTGCCGTCGCTGCGTCACCTTTGCCGTCGACGACACTCTTAATCGGTGTCCGAAGGAGAAAGAGGTCGTGGTTTATTACGATGAGTGTATGCTCAGATACTCTAACGAGAGTATACTCTCAACCCTAAGCACCGGTGGAGGAGTGTTAATGTGGAACAACCAAAACGTTACATCTAACCAACTTGACCAATTCAAAGACTTGGTCGCGTCCACTATGAACCAAGCCGCCACTGAAGCTGCCAGCAGTTCCAGAAAATTCAATGCAAGAACAGCCAATTTTACTCGGTTGCGGAGTTTGTACGGACTGGTTCAGTGCACTCCTGATCTGACGAGACAAGACTGTTTGAGTTGTCTTCAACAGAGCATCAATGGATTACCCACTGACAAAGTTGGGGGAAGATTTATTATGCAGAGCTGTAATTCAAGATACGAGCTTTACGCGTTTTACAACGAATCCGCCATTACAATACCTTCACCACCACCGCCACCACCACGGCCGGTTTCTGCTCCTCCTGTGTCAGCTCCTCCTCGACCTGGTCAGTGCTCTGTCTTATTCCTCTGTTTTTTCCTTATTTTAATAGAAAGTTTCATCCTTTCGACATAATTTCGTTTTGGTATGTGTCTTTCATGATGTCAGTACTGCATGATGTAATCTGTCTTCTTCCTCTGTTTCTTTCCCCTGATTTCTTGAAATTAGCAATGTTAATAGGGAAAGTTTCGTTCTTTTTCGTCTGATTTTAAGCAACTGATCTTTGGAAAGCAGGGAAAGGTGGGAATTCAAATGTGTTAGTGGTAGCCATTGTTGTACCTATTGTAGTGGCTGTTCTGCTTTTCATAGCTGGTTATTGTATCCTTGCAAAAAGGGCAAAGAAGAGTTATGACACAACATCTGCATATGATGGTAAAGATTTCAAATGATTCTCAGTCTTTCTAGATTTTGAATATTGATTAATGTCAATGGTCATCTTCTTTTTTCCTGTCTTCTAAGACTTTCATTTGAAACAGGAGACGATATCTCAACTGCAGATTCACTCCAGCTTGATTATAAAAAAATTCAAACTGCAACTGATGATTTTGCAGCGGGTAATAAGATTGGTCAAGGTGGATTTGGTGAGGTTTACAAGGTACCTATAGTTCCCTTGAGCTGTTTTATTTTCTTGAAATTTTAAGCCAACACGTTTGGATAAGAGGATGATGTTGATATAAATAACAGGGTACGTTAACGGATGGGACTGAAGTTGCGGTGAAGAGACTATCAAAGTCATCAGGACAAGGTGAAGTAGAGTTCAAAAACGAGGTTGTTGTAGTTGCAAAGCTTCAGCATAGAAATTTGGTCAAGCTTCTCGGGTTTTGTCTAGACGGAGAAGAAAGGGTACTCGTGTACGACTATGTTCCCAACAAAAGCCTTGATTTTTTCCTCTTTGGTCAGTTGAATTTTATTGCTTAATTTGTTTCAGCGATTCTTGACACTTGAGGTTGCAAATTTTTAGTGCTAACTGTATGAATGTGCACAGACCCTGCAAAGCAAGGTCAGCTGGATTGGACTCGACGATACAAGATAATTGGTGGAGTTGCTCGAGGGATTCTGTATCTTCATCAAGATTCACGACTCACAATCATACACCGTGACCTCAAAGCAAGTAACATTCTCTTGGATGCGGACATGAATCCTAAGATTGCAGATTTTGGAATGGCTAGGATTTTTGGATTGGACCAAACCCAAGAGAACACTAGCCGAATAGTTGGAACCTAGTAAGTCTTCCTCGTAACTTCTCATACGTTCAAGTGTTCTGAACATTCTTTTGTTAACATAGTTTTTGCTGTTGGTTACAGTGGTTACATGTCTCCCGAGTATGCAATGCATGGTCAGTACTCAATGAAATCTGATATCTACAGCTTCGGAGTGTTAGTTCTTGAGATTATAAGCGGGAAGAAGAATAGCAGCTTCTACCAAACAGACGGAGCACATGATTTGGTCTCATATGTAAGTTTTGAGCCAACCAAGTTCCATATTTACCTTTAGTTGTAAGTGTTGATTAATCTATTGATATTCTAGGCTTGGAGGCTTTGGAGTAACGGGACACCATCAGAACTCGTGGATCCAGCTATTGCAGATAGTTTTCAAAGAAATGAAGTTGTTCGATGTGTCCATATCGGTCTTTTATGTGTTCAAGAAGATCCTGCAGAGCGTCCGACATTGTCATCCATTGTTATGATGCTCACTAGTAACACTATGACTTTGCCCGTCCCACGGCAACCAGGTCTTTTTTTCCAGAGTAGAATTGGAAAAGATCCTCTTGATACGGACCAATTTTCAACGACCAGGTCTCTTATAGGGTCTGTTGACGATGCATCGATCACAGATTTATATCCTCGTTGAGTATGAATGATTACCTTCTTGCCTGATTCCTGAATCTATTGGTGTTGAAAATAAGTTACATTGTTTTGTTGTAGAATGTTTTTAGTACTGTAATTGTAACCCACAAGCATGCATGAGATGAGATATATACCATTTACACGTTTCTTCTTGAAGACGTAACAATGATTTTTTTTTTCTTCCAAATTAAGCTTACACAAATGATAAAAGCAGATAATTTGATTCAGATTGAAGAAAGTAAAATTAAACCTGTAAATATTGTCTTAAATTGCAGTTTTTTTTTTCTGTAAGAACTTAACAAAGAGCGATCCTTACAGAACTGACCATAGCATTTTACAGTTAACAACATATAGTTACAGAGAAACATGCAATATTTCTTATGTCTATGGAGAAATAATATCAAATTTCAGATATGATGAGGAAACATATCACTTCTTACGAACTAAATGAGGAAAATACTTGCTAGTAGTAGACTGACCAGACTCTGATCCCTCAGATACCAGGTCCAGTTGCTTACTACGTGGGAAAAATCCTGGTAGGTGGGGCACTGGTAGAGTGACTGTGTTGCTAGTGAGCATTAAGATGATTGTTGATAACATTGGACGGTCTTCTGGATTTTCTTGAACACACAAGAGCGCGATATGGATGCATCTAGTGACTTCATTACTCTGATAATTCCTTCCAATGGTCGGATCCACCAGCTCTAATGGTGACTTGTTCCTCCATAGCCTCGAAGCCTAGCACAATGAACAATAAAGAACCTTGGTCATCTGTGTAAACATGATAAAATGTTGAAAGTTGAGGACTATATGCTCACATAAGTGACCAAGTTTCCAGCAGTACTAGTTTCATCCATCTGGTAGACGCTGCTGTTTTTCTTGCCACTTATAATCTCAAGTACTAATACTCCAAAGCTATAAATGTCAGATTTCATGGAGTATTGACCATGCATTGCATACTCCGGAGACATGTATGCGCTGAAAAACATCGAACTCCGTTAATACGCAATAGAAAAAGATTCAGTGAACTTTGTTTTTTTTTCCAGCTAATATGAGCAGAACTTACTAGGTTCCAGCAATTCTGTTTGTGTTTCCTTGAGTTTGCTCCATTCCAAAAATAGTTGCCAATCCAAAATCTGAAATTTTTGGGTTCATATTTGCATCTAAGAGAATGTTGCTGGCTTTGAGGTCACGATGTATGATTGTGAGCTGTGAATCTTGATGAAGATACAGAACCCCTCGAGCAATCCCACCAATGATATTGTATCGTCGGGTCCAGTCTAGCTGACTTTGCTTTACAGGGTCTGCACATCTCCATGTACAATCAATCACTTTAAAGGCTGAAGAAGGACCCTTAGGATAAGCAAAAAATATTTAAGGGAATTATACCAAATAGGAAATAGTCGAGGCTTTTGTTGGGGACAAACTCATAGATGAGAATCTTTTCCTCTCCTTCCAAACAGAAACCAAGAAGCCTAACCAGATTCCTATGTTGAAGTTTTGACACAAGAACAGCCTCGTTCCTAAACTCTCTTGTGCCTTGTCCTGACACTTTCGACAGTCGCTTCACAGCTACTTCAGTTCCGTTAGAAAGCTTACCCTACACATACCATTGAATGAAACAAACATTATCTTAGAAAGCCCATAACCTATATTAACTTAGAAAAAATGGAAAACAGATACCTTCTTACCTTGTAAACCGCACCGAATCCACCTTCACCGAGCTTATTACTCATTGAAAACTTGTAAGTTGCAGCCTCAATGGTCTTAAAATCGTATACCAATGAATCTGTAGTTGAAATATCACTATCACCTGCAAAAAAACGTGTGTTTTAGTTATGCTTCAAACATGGTGGTAATGAAAATAAAGAGGTAAAACACAAAGAAACTAACATTCAATCTCAGTTCTTTGGTATGATTTTCTCCTACGGAAAAGAATAATTCCTAGAACCAGCAGTATCAAGACGGCAATAACTGTGGGAACAGTAATAGCCACAACAACTCCAGCTGAGATTCCTTTGTTACCTTCTCACAACACACACACACACAAAAAAATGTCATATATTTCAATTCTGCTTACAATCATAATAGATATTCCACAGCTGGAAGACTAACCATTGTCGGTCGAGTTGTTCTGATCACTTGTAGGTTGTGGCAGAGTCACAAGAGGTTGTGGAGGAGGAGAAGCCACTGTAATATCATCAAAAGCGTTGGAATATGTATACAAATCCCACCGCAAAAAGCAGCTTGGCCGCATAACAACACCTCCTTGCCTCTGACCACAGCATGACTGGTAGTCATTTGCGCTTTGTCGCAGACAATTTTCACAATCACGAGAAGAAAGATCCGGCATGCATTGCATCAAGGCATATATGTTCCGGATAGGAGTCAAGGCTGCTGAATCAGCTGTGTAATGGTTATCACTGGAAGAAGGTGTGCTTTTTGCTTTGGAGGCTGTAGCAATCATACGAGCCATTAATCCTTCCCATATTGTTGTGAACTCTGTTAGATTTGAGTTGATATCTCCAGTGTTGAAGAGCAGGAACTGCGGGTCAAGATCGGCAGATCCAGAGAAAGAAGTGTTGGAGTAGCGCACATAGCAAAGCGTGGGATCACCTGGCCATGAATACGCTTCTGTTTGTTTAGGACAATTCTTTAAAAATTCATCAGACGCTTTCTTGATACAATCAGAACAGTCTTCTGAAGTTGATCCAGGGATGCACATCCCAACTGCGTAGACACGGTTCGGTTCTTGTCCGATCGAACCGTTGTAGTATAAACCGTCTTGAGCCGTGACATTAGAAGGAAGAGAAGAGAGGACGAGACGGCGATTTACGTCGTAAGTACTGTTAGGTATGAAAGTCCCCCTGTTCTCCTTGCATGTTTGAGCTGAAACTGAAGCAACACCGAAGCTTATGAGGACAAAACAGAGGATTGAAAACAGAGTCCTTCTCTGTTTCATTGTTAATTCAAGATTTTCGTAAAAACCAAATCTTTGTGTTTAGTGTTTATGCATCTGTCCGTTTCTTACCAGTTTAAACAACAACATAGAAGTTTCTATTCCAAATTCCTTATATTGAATTCGTCAACTATCAACTTGATAGACAGTGGTCCTTTTTAAAATTTTTTTTTTGTCACATAAACATTGGTCCTTTGAATTTGCTACATACACGGTCATAAAAACGAGTATCATAGTCAAAGTCAAAGATAAAAGTCAATGATATTTTCTTTGTTCACATAACATAATAGGAATATCAAACCCGGTGACGCATGGAGTGATGGAGAGGAACAAGATAAAGTATTAAACTTATTGAAAGTTACGCAATTAAACCAGTTTTGGTTTATATTATAGACTTGGAGAAAACCTCTGGTTTGGTTCAGGCTGCTCAGACTTTGAGTCGTATAGGACCTATTAAGTCATAAACCGGTTTGACTTAATAGCCTGGAAAGAAATGAGTGGTTTGAATGTTGATTTGGGTTCAGATTTAGGAACCAGAGATAATAAGAAGAGAAAGACAGGTTTACTTGGTCAAAAAAAAAAAAAAAAACAATTTCTAAGGTCAAGTTTGATTAAACCTCCAAATCTCAAAGAAAAGAGATATTAAGGAGGGTGTATTCAACTTGACATTTTAAGTGATTTGTGTAAAATTTACAAATCCTATGTTATTCAATCATGGATTTTAAAAAGTTTCCTGAAATCCACTGTTATTGAAATGATGATTTAAAAATTTACTTTAAAACCCACTGTTATTCAAAACAGTTTGTGGATTTGGATTTTAATAAGTTTTAGGGATTCTGGAAGATTTGAGAAGATTTGTTTAGTTAAAAATACAGAAATCCAAATCTCATGGTTTTAGGTGGGATTTGAAAGAATTTCACCATAAATCATATCAACTTCCCTAAAATCTATCAAAATTCCAAATTTTCTAAATCCCATCAAATTCTCTAAAATCATGGTTTCAATACACCCCTCTAAGTCTTGTTATAGTTTCCTAGAATGAAAAAGAAAAGAGTAACGAAAAATCAAATAAGATTGGGAGTATAGCAAATTAAAAAAAATAAGAAAGAAGGGAGCTAGTGTTTAAAATAAAGAGTAGCCTTAGAGATTTTTTTTTTAAAAATAAGACCAAAATTTATAAAGGGAGTTTAAGAGCTTAAAGTCTAGCTTTTGGGTTGAAAAGAAAGAAAATAAAGATGAGAAAAGTGTAGAAAAGCTTCTATGGGTAGAACATCAAGAGCTAAGCTTTCTATGCCCAAAGTGTTTTCAATTTTAGATTGCTTTCACAACTGTCTAGTGTTCCTTCTTGTTTGCAAGTAAACCATCTAAAAACACTTTTGCCAACCCACTTTAAAAAGCCTTTCCTCTTAAACAAATCGAGCTTAATTTGTTTTCCATTTGAAAGATTGCACCAAAACTTTAATAAATGTGAAAGAGATGTTCAGTAAAATTGCAAGTCTTTGCCAATAGATAGAAGATAAACTAGAGTGGTGCATTGTGATAAGCTTAGAAAAATATTTGTAAACACTTTGATTGATCTTAGCACCATTGAATTGCATTTAAGGACTGTGGTTTGAATCCTTTGTCTCATGCTCTTAGGTTCTGAGTCCCATTTTTAAACCTCTTTCCTTTGTTTCCACTTGGTTTTTGCTAGAGGACTAGCAAGAGATAAGCTTGGGGGAGTTGATATACTCTATATTTACTGTTTTTTCATGGTTGTTATGTTCCATTATATTGTGTTTCACTAGTATTTTCATTGTGTTTTGTTGCATTTAGTGTCCAAGTGAGTCTTCTTACATTTTAGAGGTTCTATAGTGTCTTTATCTATGGTTTGGTGTGTTTTGTGTGTCTTTTGAACCATTTCAGATTAATATAATGCAAGACACACAATTGGATGCAAACAAGGTGATTGATGATTTGGAACCAGTCTGCAGTCCCTCAAAGATCGACTTGTATGAAGACCTTTCCTTTGGATTTAGCTCCCAAGTTCTTTATCAAAGTTATTTTAAATTGAGTAAGCTTTGAAATGGAGGTGATCTCAGGCCAATCGGATGTGCGTGTAAACTGTTATACCTGTTTTAGTGAACGTATATACAGCCAGAACGAAGACTGGAGCCACCGGACAAAACGATCGACCATTTGGTCGATCAGATGGTCGATCAACCCGAGCTCGACTTGACCAGACTTTGGAGATTTGACCGATCGATCAAGCGATCGACCAATGGAAGATCAAACATTATTTTTAGAACCAAAACCCAGTTTATTCTGGTTTTCTTATAATTTTTTTATTCTAATCCGGTTTGTCTCAGTTTAGTTTTTTTTTCTTAAATAGGAGACTAAACAGGTTAAATCCTCATTAGGAAAGACCATATTTTGTTTTAGCAATTAGGGTTTTTAAGTTTGTTTATTCTAAGTTTTTGGATTTTTTGTTGATTTTCAAGTTATCAATAGTAATTCGTCTTTTATCTTCTCTAATCTACAATCTCGAATTAATAGACAAAAAAAAAAAAAAAAAAATCTACAATCTCTAGTTATGATTTCACAAAGATCAAACCTCTACCTTTGTGTGATCATGATCATGAGTGAATAGATATTTTAAAACTTTGGGCTTAGATGATTAGTGAGATAGATTATTGATCTTTGATGTTTAAGGCTTTATTTACATGAATCATTTCTTGTTTAGTGATTATAATGTTAGATTAACCTTGATCATGTTAATTCTAGATATTAGGACTTCTATGCCCATAAGGCCATAAGATGTTTGATGAAATTCCTGAACCAAACTATTCAAGAGCTTTGCATTCCTAGCCAATGAAAATTGATGATTAGGGTGCTTAATGGTACTTAGACTTGATTATAATGCATGTTTATCTTGTGACTGTCTTTGAAAATTGTTGATGATTACTTGATTAACATAGGATCTCTAATCATTGCAAACTGAGGTTACATAATTTAATTGATAAAAGTAGTACATCATGGCACAGTCACAAGAGGTTCTAGAGGAGGAGAAGCCACTGTAATATTATCAAAAGCTTTGGAATATGTATACAAATCCCACCGCAAAAAGCAGCTTGGCCGCATAACAACACCTCCTTGCCTCTGACCACAGCATGACTGGTAGTCAGTTGCGCTTTGTCGCAGACAATTTTCACAATCACGAGAAGAAAGATCGGGCGTGCATTGCTGAATCAGCTGTGTAATGGTTATCACTGGAAGAAGGTGTGCTTTTTGCTTTGGAGGCTGTAGCAATCATACGAGCCATTAATCCTTCCCATATTGTCGTGAACTCTGTTAGATTTGAGTTGATAACTCCAGTGTTGAAGAGCAGTAACTTCGGGTCAAGATCTGCAGATCCAGAGAAAGAAGTGTTGGAGTAGCGCACATAGCAAAGCGTGGGATCACCTGGCCATGAATACGCTTCTGTTTGGTTAGGACAATTCTTTAAAAATTCATCAGACGCTTTCTTAATACAATCAGAACAGTCTTCTGAAGTCGATCCAGGGATGCACATCCCAACTGCGTAGACACGGTTCGGTTCTTGTCCGATCGAACCGTTGTAGTATAAACCGTCTTGAGCCGTGACATTAGAAGGAAGAGAAGAGAGGACGAGACGGCGATTTACGTCGTAAGTACTGTTAGGTATGAAAGTCCCCCTGTTCTCCTTGCATGTTTGAGCTGAAACTGAAGCAACACCGAAGCTTATGAGGACAAAACAGAGGATTGAAAACAGAGTCCTTCTCTGTTTCATTGTTTCTTCAAGATTTTCGTAAAAACCAAATCTTTGTGTTTAGTGTTTATGCATCTGTCCGTTTCTTACCAATTTAAACAACAACATAGAAGTTTCTCCCCAAAATTTTCTTATATTGAATTCGTCAACTGTCAACTTGATAAAACAGTGGTCCTTTTCTATTTTATTTTGTCGACATAACATGTGAATTTGCTACATACATGGTCACAAAATCAAGGTAAAAGTCAAGAATATTTTCTTCGTTCAAATAATATAATAACGGATATCAAACCCAGTGACGCATGGGGTGATGGAGAGGAACAAGTCAACAAGATAAGTATAAACTAAAGTGTTCATTGGTGGTTACGCAAAGACTAATCTCATGAGAATATCTCTCCTTCCTTTTGTATCACTAACGGCTAGTATTTCATTGTCTCCCTATATATGGTCATGTAACAAACATAAGATGTATTCTAATTAAGTCTTTTGAATTCTAAGTCTCTTTCATCTCTTATTCTCTCGATTATTCTCTCATTAATTCTGCAATTCTAACACCTCCACCATACAAGCCTCCTCTACCATTTCCAGTGAGGTTTAAGAAGCAACTTACTGAGAAATACAAAGCTATGTTCGAACAACAAGTCAAGGAGATTGAGTTGAGGATGCCATTGCTGGATGCATTCGCACTTGTTCCTCACTACCAGAAATTCCTCAAGGACCTAGTAATGGAGAGATCAAAAGAAGTTCAAGGCATGGTGGTACTGAGTCTCGAATGCAGTGCAATCATTCAGAAAAGATTGTACCCAAGAAGCTCAAAGATCCCAGATCATTCACTCTACCTTGCTCCCTTGGACCTATGTCTTTTGATAGGTGCCTATGTGATCTTGGCGCTACAGTTAATCTGATGCCACTCTCTGTTGCTACGAGGTTGGGTTTTACAAGGTTCAAGGGTTGCGACATCTCTCTTATCCTTGCAAATAGATCAGTGAGACTTCCAAATGGTATTTTAGAAGACTTACCCGTCAGGATCAGAGACGTGGAAGTGCCAACCGACTTTGTGGTTCTGGAGATGGATGAAGAACCAAAAGATCCTCTGATCTTCGGAAGATCGTTCCTGGCGACTGCTGGAGCCATCATTGATGTCAGAAATGGCAAGATTGACCTCAATCTGGGGGACGACTTCACTATGAAGTTTGACATCAAGGATACCTTGAAGAAGCCAACGATTGGAGGACAAGTCTTCTACATTGAAGAGATGGATAAATTGGCTGATGAGTTGTTAGAGGAGTTAGCTGAGGAGGATCATCTCAAGAATGCTTTGACCAAGGATGGAGAAGAAGGGTTCTTGCATGCGGAGACCACTTGTTACAAGAATCTGCTAGATTTCCATAGTGAAACGGATGGATCAGAGGAATTCGAGCAGCTATCTGACGTAGAGGAGGTACATGCAGTTGAGACAGAGAGTTCAGAACGTGATATCTCCCACTCGACCGACATCAAGACCCGACTTGAGACACCGATGTCCCGCTCGATCGAGTCGCCCCTTCCCACTCGACCGTGATCATTCCAGACTCCCATGCTGACGACTGGTCGGAACTGAAAGCTCCAAAAGTAGAACTCAAAACTCTCCCTCCCGGGCTCAGGTACATTTTTCTGGGAACCAATTCTACTTATCCTGTCATAGTGAATGCTAGGTTGAGTGATGATGAATTGGGGTTGCTAGTGACTGAGCTTAAGAAGTATAGAAAGGCTATAGGGTATTCATTAGATGATATCAAGGGTATTTCGCCTAGCCTTTGAATGCATAGAATCAATCTTGAGAATGAATCTTATGCTAGTATTGAACCCCAAAGAAGATTGAACCCTAATCTGAAAGAGGTAGTGAAGAAGGAAATCCTAAAACTGCTTGATGCTGGAGTTATCTATCATATCTCTGATAGTACTTGGGTATCTCCAGTGCACTGTGTACCTAAGAAAGGAGGCATAACTGTGATCAAAACTGAAAAAAATGAGTTATTCCCAACCAGAACTATCACAGGACATAGGATGTGCATTAATTATAGGAAGTTGAATGCTGTATCTAGGAAAGATCATTTTCCTCTTCCTTTCATTGATCAAATGTTGGAAAGACTAGCTAGTCATCCTTATTACTGTTTCCTTGATGGGTATAGTGGATTCTTCCAAATCCTTATTCACCCAAATGATCAGGAAAAGATAACATTTACTTGTCCTTATGGCACTTTTGCCTACATATGTATGCCATTTGGTTTATGCAATGCTCCTGCCACCTTTCAAAGGTGCATGACATCAATTTTCTCGGATTTGATTGAAGAGTCAGTGGAAGTGTTTATGGACGACTTCTCTGTATACGGTTCCACTTTCTCCTCCTGTTTGTTAAATCTGTGCAGGGTATTGACGCGATGTGAGGAGACGAACCTGGTGCTGAACTGGGAGAAGTGCCACTTCATGGTTGAAGAAGGGATCGTTCTAGGACACAAGATTTCTGAGAAAGGAATTGAGGTTAACAAAGCTAAGATTGAGGTCATGGTTCAGCTTCAACCGCCTAAGACAGTGAAGGACATCATAAGTTTTCTGGGACATGCTAGGTTTTACAGGAGATTCATCAAAGACTTCTCAAAAATTGCAAGACCATTGACAAGGTTGCTGTGCAAGGAGGTTGAGTTTGAATTTGATGCAGCACGTTTGGAAGCTTTCAGCAAGATCAAGGAGGCCTTGGTATCGGCACCCATAGTTCAAGCTCCGAATTGGGATCATCCGTTTGAGATTATGTGTGACGCGTCAGACTTCGCAGTTGGAGTAGTTCTGGGACAGCGTATTGACAAGAAGCTTCATGTCATCTACTACGCGAGTCACACCTTGGACGAGACTCAAGGAAGGTATGCTACCACAGAGAAGGAACTCCTACCAGTTGTGTTTGCATTCAAAAATTCAGGAGTTACCTTGTGGGTTCGAAGGTCATAGTGTATACCGACCATGCTGCTCTGAGACATATCTATTCGAAGAAGGATACCAAGCCGAGACTGTTGAGATGGATTCTGCTACTTCAGGAGTTTGACATGGAGATTGTTGACAAGAAAGGCATAGAAAATGGAGTTGCGGACCACCTGTCAAGAATGAGGATTGAAGATGTTGTTCCCATAGATGATTCAATGTCTGAGGAGCAACTTCTGGTCGCCCAAGTTTGTGAGCAAATGCATGACACAGAGCTTGACAACCTTAGAATCAGATGCATGGCGATCACTTTTGAGACTGCACCATGGTATGCAGATGTCATGAATTACAAGGTATGTGGAGAAGTTCCTGATGACATGGATCCCTACAGGAAGAAGAAGCTTTTCAGAGAGGTTAACCACTACTTCTGGGATGAACCCTATATGTACAAGAGAGGTTCTGACGGTCTATTCAGGAGATACATAGCAGAAAGGGAAGTACAAGGAGTACTTTAGCATTGTCACGGCTCTACCTATGGAGGTCACTTCGCCACATTCAAGACAGCTCAGAAGGTTCTTCAAGCAGGTCTCTGGTGGCCAACCTTGTTCAAAGACGCTCACAGCTTCATCACCAAGTGTTATGCTTGTCAGAGGATGGGCATCATCACAAGAAGGAACGAGATGCCTTAGAATCCGATCCTAGAAGTAGAGATATTTGATGTTTGGGGTATAGACTTCATGGGACCTTTCAACCCTCCATCGAATGGTAATGTCTATATTCTGGTGGCAGTCGATTACGTTTATAAGTGGGTTGAAGCCATTGTCTGTCCTACCAACGATCACAAGGTTGTTCTGAAGTTGTTTAAAAGTATAATCTTTCCAAGGTACGGGATACCCAGAGAAGTGATCAGTGATGGTGGAACTCATTTCGTCAACAAGGTGTTCGAGAGTATGCTGAGAAAGTATGGTGTCAAGCACAAGGTGTCGACTGCGTATCACCCTCAGACTAGCGGACAAGTTGAGGTTTCAAACAAACAAATCAAGGGTATACTGTCAAGGATTGTTAGAGTTTCAAAGAAAGACTGGTCCGTCAAGTTAGACGAGACTCTTTGGACATACAGAACAGCGTTCAAAACCCCGATAGGCAGAACACCATTTCAGTTGATATATGGAAAAGCATGTCATCTCCCTGTGGAGGTTGAGTACAAGGCATTTTGGGCTATCAAGTTGCTGAACTTTGATATTGACATGGCTCAGGCTAAGAGGTCTCTGGACATCCACGAGTTGGAAGAAATCAGACTTGATGCCTATGAGAGCTCAAAGATTTACAAAGAAAGAACCAAGAATTTTCATGATAAGAAAATTGTTGTCAAGGAGCTCAAGGCTGGAGATCAGGTTTTGCTTTTCAACTCCAAATTTAAGTTATTTCGTGGAAAGCTTAAGTCTAGGTGGTCTGGACCTTTTGATGTCAAGGAAGTTCTGCCATTCAGAGCCATTACTCTTCTAAACAAAGATGGTAGTGAATTCACTGTAAATGGTCAGAGAGTCAAGAAATATTTAGCTGATCAAGTCTGACCAGAGGGGTTTTCTGTGCTCCTCTATGAACCCCCAAAAGCCTAAAAAGCTGAAAAGTCAAGCTAGTGACTTTAAACAATCTCACTTGGGAGGAAGTCCCAAAGGTATCACTCTAAATATATTTTTTTAGGATTCTTGTGTTTTAAATTTTTGTTTTTGGTTTTCTTTTGTTCAGAAATCTACAGAAAGGAGTTTAAGCAATATAAAAAATGCAGTCAAAAGAGTGAGTTTGGAGTAAAGCCGGGTATATTGAAGTTTAAAGAAGAGATTGAGGATAATAAATATAGGAGAGAAGCAGAGTAAAAAAAAAAGGGTGTCGGATTCATGGGGAACAGAAGAAAGTTAAAAGAGGGAATCTTTATTATAGCCCATTCCTTACTTTTTCTCACTCACCCACGTGAGTTTCCAACTCTCATATCAACTCACCCCATCTCTCTTGCTCCCTTTCACCAAACATTTCATCTTTATGTCTCCTCTCCCATCACCCCACTTGCCACGCTCTCTCTCTACTTAATAAACCTCTCCCTCACCCTTCACTTCCACAAAGAAAACAAACCCTCACCTCACCCTCTTTCCTCACCTAACTCGCTTCACCAGTGCTCACTCGATCCGACACGCCTCCACTCGAGCCAGTTCTGTCGTCACCGCGCCCTCTCTTTACGCAACCTGACCTGTCGAGCCAACGAAGTCCAACTCCTCACACTCGAGCCGTGTTGTTGACCCATTCGTGCCGACTTGAATCGCCGTTCGAAGCTGCTGACCGCCGTTACATCCTGCTCGAGTCGCCAACCCATCGCCACTCGACCCTCCCGCTCAAGTCGCCACCGTCTTCAACCTTCGCTCGCGTCTCGACCAGAACCCAGATCCGAACTCCGCCAGATCAAGTCCAGTCTTCACTGCCGCAATCTCACTCGAACCACTCATCGAGCCGCCGTGTCGCTGCCTCCCTCGAATTGGACACGCCGTTCTCACCACCATCTCTCTGACTCGATCCGTGCACCGTTCTCGCCGTTCTCGAATTGCACACGCAAACTCGTCACGACCCCCACTCGAATGACGAAACCACACCTCGCTAGAGTCACCCCACATCGACTCGACCGCCGCTCGAGTCACGCCTACGTCACTCGACCCATCTTTGAAGTCTAGCTCGAACCAATCTCACCGTCACGAACTGCTACTACTCTCAAGTCGACATCTTCGCACCGCTTGAGCCACGCTGAACGACTAGACCAAAGAATCCATCGCCGACATTTGCTCAATGCAATCGAGCCACATCCGTGTCCACTCGATCCGCCGCTGTTCCTCGCCAACACTCAACCCGTCAGACCCATAGGTGACACGATCCGACGAACTCGCCATGCTCGAGCCGACCAATTTCGCCACCGACCCCGACCTGTCACGTGATCGGTTTATTCTCTCTTTGCACTTTCAAGTTTTGACTTTCATAACTGCTCTTATTATTTCCTCACAAACATATTAACGTTTAGCTTTGAGTTTACATGTTTCAGAGAAACAAAAAAAGTACTGAGCTTATACATGAGATGAGAGAGGCATATGGTTGTGTTGCTGGAGAACGTTCATCCCCCGAATCCATGGCGAAGCGTTTCATGAAAATGAAGAACATGGTTGATGAGGTTGTTGGGGGTTCAGAAAAAGCACCGGGTTCGAGCAGACCTGACAAACCGCTCTCCAAGAGCAAGAGTCACGGGAAGAGACCAGCACGATCTTCCCACTTCAGAGACAAAGGCAGTGATTACGAACATGAGGAACCTGCGTTGCATCCAGAACAAGAAACAAGGAAATCTGTACGACGAAGAGAATCTGAGACGAAGTTGACTCCCAAGGAGTACTACGAGCTGTTCCAACAGTGCGAGTTCAGTGGAACAAGATATCCACATCATGAGACGTTTGAGCTACTAGGGATTGGGGAGGATTTTCAGTACCTGTTTCAGCGGTCCCATATGGAGAGAATTATGAACACCCCCAAGAATGGATACAGAGAGGAGACAATTCAGTTCCTTTCCACTTTGGAGATGCACTTGTATGCGGATGATCCAGACATGATGTATGATG
Organism: Camelina hispida; assembly: GCA_023657505.1. Lineage (NCBI taxonomy): Eukaryota > Viridiplantae > Streptophyta > Magnoliopsida > Brassicales > Brassicaceae > Camelina > Camelina hispida. The sequence continues at coordinate 12,533,330 of CP094635.1, read as the reverse complement.
GAGGTCTGTGCTACATTACCTTCCGCGTTCATGGCCAATTCTACAATCTTACATTCCGACCCATCGAGGAGATATTCGGTTTTCCCAGCGGAACAGGAACTACGCCGCAGTTTGATAGGAATTAGATATCCGCACTCTGGGCAACGATCGGAAGCGCACCGACATTTACTTCATCGAAAACCAAGGCAATGAACCTGAGAAGCCCAGTGTTGCGTTACTTCCAGAAGGCGGTTGCCAATGCAATTTACGCCAAGGATATTAAGGGATACATTACATACGGCAAACTTGAGATGATCGATCTGGCGCTAAAGAGACTCTCGTTCACTGCCATGGATTGCACCGCGCTGCAAGGTGACATGTCCAACACTTCCGTCTCGCTCTACCTTCTCAACTACATAATGTCATACAAGACTTGGGTCTCGAGACTCAACAGCAACCGCACCCCTGGCGTAATGTGTATGGGAGGCGTAGGGACTTGGTTTCTTGAGGCTTCTGGTGTTCCCCTACAATCTGAGCCGTACCCACCACGCTGGATAGACATAAACAACTTGCGGTAGCTACGCACTTTGGACTGGGGCTTGAGGAATGGACGATTGCTCTACAAGTTCGTGCATCCTGCGGTCGGTCCCTCGAGATTACTTCTCCCTTGCGTCGACTTGACTACAATCTTGAGGGGCAAGTATATCGAGTTCATCCCTCCCGCGGATACCCTATACAATTCTGAAGCTGAGGAGGAACATGTTGACGTCGCAGAAGCAGGAGCAGACCCGATGGAGGAGGACACAGAGGAGTACCGCCCGGAGCAGTTCTACTTTGAGGAGTACTCAGAACCAAGAATGACCAAGGGGGTCAGAGCAGCTCATCATCGCCTCAACAAGCTTCAGCGCTGGGGGAAGGCTAGAGACAAGGCGTTCAACAGCTTCACCAAGACTATAACAAACTTCATGCATAAGTTTAGCTGCTCGAGTTCCACCACCGCCATCCCTAGGTCTATCCCCAAAGACACCAGACCCATGTTGGGTCGCGCCTCCGCAACACTCAAGCAAACACTCTCTCTGGTTCCCTCTCCAGCACGTCAATCTTCATATGTGCCTCGGGAGCGTCAGCCTTCACCCGTTCCTTCACGCCACTCGTCACATGAATCTAGGGAGAGAAGGGGACAAGGTTCGTGTGGTTCAAGAGCCTCCTCAAGTCGTCGATTAGCGCGTCGTTCTGCAGCTCAAGCTGAGAAAGGGGTTAAGCAGCAAGTTGAGCAGCAAGGTGATTATCAGCCTACAGATGTGGTAGTGTTAGTCTCAGACCATGGTGAGTCTAGAGTCGACGACATGCACTGCGACGAGCAGCCGAACACTTATCAGAACACACAAGCGGTTGAGCAACAAGTCGACCAACCAGCTGAGATCACTCCCGCGGATCCCGAACACGGTGAAGGATAGAGCCAATATCACGCACCAACTCCTTGGGCGAGCTCCAACTCCTTGTTCTACTACTGAGGTACTCCTACCTTCCTTTGTATATACCATTTCATTTATGCATTGTTTCTGTTGTGATTCTTAAATTCTCCTGCAAATTTTTCTTACACAAGAGACTGTGTAATTTAAGTTTCGGGGAGGGTTTGAGATGATGTATCTGATGTTGTGTCTTGTGATTCTTATTTGAAATTTCTGCATCATATCATGTTTAAGTTTGCATCCATATATTTGCATAGAAAAACCAAAAAAATAAATTTGAAATTTTTTTTTTCGAAAATTTCCACAAAAAAAAAACAAAGTGTTCATCTAGTTTACACTTGCATATTAGGATTGAGTCTAGTGTTATTCATATAGGGTTGTTGCATTTAGCATAGGGGTTGATGATGATTGTAACCTTGGTAGCATGATGGATTCAATAGGATAGGATCAAGGCCCTTGTTATTAGTTCTTTGATGCATGTTGATTGAATTTGAAAATGTAAGATTGAAGCATGTTTTGAATTGACGTCATTCCCTATCTATCTGAACCTAATCCTGACTTGCAATTATCTTGTTATGCATTGAAGTTGAACTCATGGATACCATATAGATACTTGGATTGTCTTTCACATTTTTACCACCCTTGTCAATCCAAGTAGCTGATTCCCATCTTTGGAACAGTTTCCCGCACCCTTAACCAACCGTCCTTTCAAGCCAATTGTATTCTTGAGCGTCAGGTCTTTTCCGAGTTGAGCTTGTTAGAAAGTGTTAGGTTATAACCGACAAGAGTAGGATCTTGTGTAGTTCTAGTTCCCGTTATCCGGACTAGTAGGACTAGGTGAGAACTCGATTTTGGGTATATTGGGTATGTATCTGTACAGAAAAGTAAAGGGTAGAAAGTCTTAAGGAGGGGGATGTGTTTTCAAAGTTTACAAGTCTAGTAAAGGATTTTGGCTGAGCAAGTAAAAAGAGTTATTGGTTCTAGGCATAAAATAAAATAAAATTTAGACAAAGAAAAGATGTCTAGAGTCCTTAGAAGAAAATAAAAGGAACCATAGTGATATTAAGGTTTTCCCAATCCGCTAGAATGAAAAGAAATGAACTCCTCCTAAGACTAAGTGTAAAGAGTTTGAGATCTTGTTGCTGACAAAGGGTAGAGATAGGACCAACTTCTGGGTTAGAATGTTAGGGCTGAGTTTTCTTGTGGACCTTTGGGTAGACAGGGCACTGCTCTTTTATGTATCATTTGGTTTCAATCTTTAGCCTTCTCTTAAGCTCAACTCTTTTCATGAGAGAACCTTGTTATGTATTGATGGAACCACTTGATAAAGAGACCACATTTGTCTTTAACCTTTCACCTTAGCCAAATGAGTTCAATGATAATGCATAGCTTGATTCATGGTTATTTATTAATAAATGTTAAAGGGGGTTGATAAACAGGTTTTCACCCAGGGTATCAATTCCCTATGCAGTTGTAGTACAAAGGGATATCAATCCAAATGGTTGTATATTACTAGCAGGAAGGATATGATCAGAACAATACAAGTCAAGCCAAGCAGATAGGGTTTTGATTCTAACAGTCCTAAAATAAATGAAAGAAAAGAATATAAACAAAGAAACCACTCGACCTAAGCACTCGATGCAAGCAATCGAGTACATGATCGAGTGGGGTGATCGAGTAAGCAAATGGGATATGAACAGCTCGAGGTATTACTCGATACAGGTTATCATGTACCTGATCAGGTAAGTGGTCGAGTAAGTAAAGAAAATGTAAACAATTAAAATACGAAAGCTCGTAAGGATGGGGTAATCGAATCCTAAGTATTCTTGACCAGTACAGATGCCTTACATGCCTCAAGCAATTATTTCCTAGACAATGAACCTCTAAAACTTTGTCACCACACTCTCGCACTAGCAACAATCAACCTTGATCACATCACCACATTCTCGCACTAGCAATATGACCAAGCAGGCATTAAGATTAATTCATTATTTTCAGTAAAATCAAACTCATCTAATCTCTTACTCAGAGTCAAGTAAACCTCTAGCATTGGCTTAATTCAAGCATCTTATCTACACCTCTCGGTCGCTAAAACGCCCTAGATCTAATCTCAACCTCTCGGTCTGTTGACAGCATTAAGAACACCAACCTAGAAGGAAATCTATCAATCATTTACAATCAAACTAAGGCATTCTAACCGATCAAGAACACAAAATCATCTATCCCATCCTTAGAAACTTTACTACACTACTCGGACATGATGACAAGGAACAAAACAACGAAAAAGAATGAAAATTGCATTGTATGAAAAGATAGAGTAGAGTAGAAAGAGTAAAAGATAGAAATCTAAGAAAACTACAAAAACTATGAAATAAAAATGCAAAACAAAAAGGAAAATGTTTGAGTCGCTCAGTTCTCTCACAAAAGCTCTCGCTCTCTGGTTTGAGGGTATGCGGCTTGCTCGTTTGCAAGCTAGGAGAGGAGGGAGTTTATATATGGAAACCCGTTTGACCTAGCTTCCCAGACCTGCCTGATGGTCTACTCGATGGGGTACACGAGGGTGAAGTCGGGTTACTCCTCCGGTGGATCTTCGGGTTGCTCTTCATGCTCTTGGATCCTCCTCGATCGTGTTGGGGTTCAGACTTGTTCTTGCAGCTCGATGGCTCCTTCGGGTACATGCTCGAGTTTTCCTTGTTTTTCCCCATTTTTGGCTCTTTAGCACCTGTTTTCATCCAAAATATGCAAATGCAGAAATGCAACACCCTAAATGGTCTAAAAGTGAAATCCTACAGTTAATAACCTAAAAATGCTAAGTTAGAGGTATGAACAATGCAAAATATGGACAAAAAAAGATGCTAAAAATATATAAATTAGAGAGTTATCAGACCCCCAAACTTAATTCTTGCTAGTCCTCTAGCAAGGAAGTAAGAGGGTGCGGTTTGAAAGTGGGGACTCATAACCTTAAGATGCTAAGCGAAGGATTCAAGCTATAGTCCTTAAAGATAGTTTAATGGTGCTAAGATCAATCAACATACTTACAAATATTTTTCTATGCTTATTACCATGCATCGATCTAGTTCAACCTCCAACTAAAGATAAAGAACATCTCTTTCACATTCAATTAAGTGTTTGGCGAATTCTTGCAAATGGAAGGTGAATCAAGCTCAATCGGTTTCAAAGGTAAGGCTTTTTAGTAAGGTGGTTTCAAACAAATTCTTTGGGTGGTTTTCTCTCATAAGAAGGAATGCTAGACAGTTGTGAAAACTATCTAAGACTGAGAACAATTTGGGCATACAAAGTTTAACTCTTGATGATCTACCCTTTTCTCATTCACTCTCTTTTTTATTTTTTATTTAAACCCCCTAGAATTAAACTACCCACATTCTTGATTTTAACTCCTTTTTTTTACTCCTTAAGGTTTAGACTTTTAGACTTTAAACTTCTAGCTCTTTCTCTCTCTCCTTTTTTTTTTTTCTTTCTTTGCTAAACTCCTAATATAAATATATTCTTTTCTTTCTTTCTAGGAGACTATAGCAAGATCTTTTCTCTTTTTTTTTACTTAGAGACTTAGAGCTAATTGATTCTAACCTTAGGAACTTTCTTCTCTTTTTTTTTATTCCACAACCCAACCTCAAATAAACATTCTAACCACCTATCTTTCAAAACCGAATCTATTAGTTAGTTCAAATACTAACTTAGCTAAATCAAGAGGCAGTTCTTTGTCGTTCTCAATACTCTCAAGGTTTCACAACCTATAGCATTCATGTGTATTCCTAGTGTATTAATCATTGCAAACTGAGGTTACATAATTTAATTGATAAAAGTAGTACATCATGGCACAGTCACAAGAGGTTCTAGAGGAGGAGAAGCCACTGTAATATTATCAAAAGCTTTGGAATATGTATACAAATCCCACCGCAAAAAGCAGCTTGGCCGCATAACAACACCTCCTTGCCTCTGACCACAGCATGACTGGTAGTCAGTTGCGCTTTGTCGCAGACAATTTTCACAATCACGAGAAGAAAGATCGGGCGTGCATTGCTGAATCAGCTGTGTAATGGTTATCACTGGAAGAAGGTGTGCTTTTTGCTTTGGAGGCTGTAGCAATCATACGAGCCATTAATCCTTCCCATATTGTCGTGAACTCTGTTAGATTTGAGTTGATAACTCCAGTGTTGAAGAGCAGTAACTTCGGGTCAAGATCTGCAGATCCAGAGAAAGAAGTGTTGGAGTAGCGCACATAGCAAAGCGTGGGATCACCTGGCCATGAATACGCTTCTGTTTGGTTAGGACAATTCTTTAAAAATTCATCAGACGCTTTCTTAATACAATCAGAACAGTCTTCTGAAGTCGATCCAGGGATGCACATCCCAACTGCGTAGACACGGTTCGGTTCTTGTCCGATCGAACCGTTGTAGTATAAACCGTCTTGAGCCGTGACATTAGAAGGAAGAGAAGAGAGGACGAGACGGCGATTTACGTCGTAAGTACTGTTAGGTATGAAAGTCCCCCTGTTCTCCTTGCATGTTTGAGCTGAAACTGAAGCAACACCGAAGCTTATGAGGACAAAACAGAGGATTGAAAACAGAGTCCTTCTCTGTTTCATTGTTTCTTCAAGATTTTCGTAAAAACCAAATCTTTGTGTTTAGTGTTTATGCATCTGTCCGTTTCTTACCAATTTAAACAACAACATAGAAGTTTCTCCCCAAAATTTTCTTATATTGAATTCGTCAACTGTCAACTTGATAAAACAGTGGTCCTTTTCTATTTTATTTTGTCGACATAACATGTGAATTTGCTACATACATGGTCACAAAATCAAGGTAAAAGTCAAGAATATTTTCTTCGTTCAAATAATATAATAACGGATATCAAACCCAGTGACGCATGGGGTGATGGAGAGGAACAAGTCAACAAGATAAGTATAAACTAAAGTGTTCATTGGTGGTTACGCAAAGACTAATCTCATGAGAATATCTCTCCTTCCTTTTGTATCACTAACGGCTAGTATTTCATTGTCTCCCTATATATGGTCATGTAACAAACATAAGATGTATTCTAATTAAGTCTTTTGAATTCTAAGTCTCTTTCATCTCTTATTCTCTCGATTATTCTCTCATTAATTCTGCAATTCTAACACCTCCACCATACAAGCCTCCTCTACCATTTCCAGTGAGGTTTAAGAAGCAACTTACTGAGAAATACAAAGCTATGTTCGAACAACAAGTCAAGGAGATTGAGTTGAGGATGCCATTGCTGGATGCATTCGCACTTGTTCCTCACTACCAGAAATTCCTCAAGGACCTAGTAATGGAGAGATCAAAAGAAGTTCAAGGCATGGTGGTACTGAGTCTCGAATGCAGTGCAATCATTCAGAAAAAGATTGTACCCAAGAAGCTCAAAGATCCCAGATCATTCACTCTACCTTGCTCCCTTGGACCTATGTCTTTTGATAGGTGCCTATGTGATCTTGGCGCTACAGTTAATCTGATGCCACTCTCTGTTGCTACGAGGTTGGGTTTTACAAGGTTCAAGGGTTGCGACATCTCTCTTATCCTTGCAAATAGATCAGTGAGACTTCCAAATGGTATTTTAGAAGACTTACCCGTCAGGATCAGAGACGTGGAAGTGCCAACCGACTTTGTGGTTCTGGAGATGGATGAAGAACCAAAAGATCCTCTGATCTTCGGAAGATCGTTCCTGGCGACTGCTGGAGCCATCATTGATGTCAGAAATGGCAAGATTGACCTCAATCTGGGGGACGACTTCACTATGAAGTTTGACATCAAGGATACCTTGAAGAAGCCAACGATTGGAGGACAAGTCTTCTACATTGAAGAGATGGATAAATTGGCTGATGAGTTGTTAGAGGAGTTAGCTGAGGAGGATCATCTCAAGAATGCTTTGACCAAGGATGGAGAAGAAGGGTTCTTGCATGCGGAGACCACTTGTTACAAGAATCTGCTAGATTTCCATAGTGAAACGGATGGATCAGAGGAATTCGAGCAGCTATCTGACGTAGAGGAGGTACATGCAGTTGAGACAGAGTTCGAACGTGATATCTCCCACTCGACCGACATCAAGACCCGACTTGAGACACCGATGTCCCGCTCGATCGAGTCGCCCCCTCCCACTCGACCGTGATCATTCCAGACTCCCATGCTGACGACTGGTCGGAACTGAAAGCTCCAAAAGTAGAACTCAAAACTCTCCCTCCCGGGCTCAGGTACATTTTTCTGGGAACCAATTCTACTTATCCTGTCATAGTGAATGCTAGGTTGAGTGATGATGAATTGGGGTTGCTAGTGACTGAGCTTAAGAAGTATAGAAAGGCTATAGGGTATTCATTAGATGATATCAAGGGTATTTCGCCTAGCCTTTGAATGCATAGAATCAATCTTGAGAATGAATCTTATGCTAGTATTGAACCCCAAAGAAGATTGAACCCTAATCTGAAAGAGGTAGTGAAGAAGGAAATCCTAAAACTGCTTGATGCTGGAGTTATCTATCCTATCTCTGATAGTACTTGGATATCTCCAGTGCACTGTGTACCTAAGAAAGGAGGCATAACTGTGATCAAAACTGAAAAAAATGAGTTATTCCCAACCAGAACTATCACAGGACATAGGATGTGCATTAATTATAGGAAGTTGAATGCTGTATCTAGGAAAGATCATTTTCCTCTTCCTTTCATTGATCAAATGTTGGAAAGACTAGCTAGTCATCCTTATTACTGTTTCCTTGATGGGTATAGTGGATTCTTCCAAATCCTTATTCACCCAAATGATCAGGAAAAGATAACATTTACTTGTCCTTATGGCACTTTTGCCTACATATGTATGCCATTTGGTTTATGCAATGCTCCTGCCACCTTTCAAAGGTGCATGACATCAATTTTCTCGGATTTGATTGAAGAGTCAGTGGAAGTGTTTATGGACGACTTCTCTGTATACGGTTCCACTTTCTCCTCCTGTTTGTTAAATCTGTGCAGGGTATTGACGCGATGTGAGGAGACGAACCTGGTGCTGAACTGGGAGAAGTGCCACTTCATGGTTGAAGAAGGGATCGTTCTAGGACACAAGATTTCTGAGAAAGGAATTGAGGTTAACAAAGCTAAGATTGAGGTCATGGTTCAGCTTCAACCGCCTAAGACAGTGAAGGACATCATAAGTTTTCTGGGACATGCTAGGTTTTACAGGAGATTCATCAAAGACTTCTCAAAAATTGCAAGACCATTGACAAGGTTGCTGTGCAAGGAGGTTGAGTTTGAATTTGATGCAGCACGTTTGGAAGCTTTCAGCAAGATCAAGGAGGCCTTGGTATCGGCACCTATAGTTCAAGCTCCGAATTGGGATCATCCGTTTGAGATTATGTGTGACGCGTCAGACTTCGCAGTTGGAGTAGTTCTGGGACAGCGTATTGACAAGAAGCTTCATGTCATCTACTACGCGAGTCACACCTTGGACGAGACTCAAGGAAGGTATGCTACCACAGAGAAGGAACTCCTACCAGTTGTGTTTGCATTCAAAAAATTCAGGAGTTACCTTGTGGGTTCGAAGGTCATAGTGTATACCGACCATGCTGCTCTGAGACATATCTATTCGAAGAAGGATACCAAGCCGAGACTGTTGAGATGGATTCTGCTACTTCAGGAGTTTGACATGGAGATTGTTGACAAGAAAGGCATAGAAAATGGAGTTGCGGACCACCTGTCAAGAATGAGGATTGAAGATGTTGTTCCCATAGATGATTCAATGTCTGAGGAGCAACTTCTGGTCGCCCAAGTTTGTGAGCAAATGCATGACACAGAGCTTGACAACCTTAGAATCAGATGCATGGCGATCACTTTTGAGACTGCACCATGGTATGCAGATGTCATGAATTACAAGGTATGTGGAGAAGTTCCTGATGACATGGATCCCTACAGGAAGAAGAAGCTTTTCAGAGAGGTTAACCACTACTTCTGGATGAACCCTATATGTACAAGAGAGGTTCTGACGGTCTATTCAGGAGATACATAGCAGAAAGGGAAGTACAAGGAGTACTTTAGCATTGTCACGGCTCTACCTATGGAGGTCACTTCGCCACATTCAAGACAGCTCAGAAGGTTCTTCAAGCAGGTCTCTGGTGGCCAACCTTGTTCAAAGACGCTCACAGCTTCATCACCAAGTGTGATGCTTGTCAGAGGATGGGCATCATCACAAGAAGGAACGAGATGCCTTAGAATCCGATCCTAGAAGTAGAGATATTTGATGTTTGGGGTATAGACTTCATGGGACCTTTCAACCCTCCATCGAATGGTAATGTCTATATTCTGGTGGCAGTCGATTACGTTTATAAGTGGGTTGAAGCCATTGTCTGTCCTACCAACGATCACAAGGTTGTTCTGAAGTTGTTTAAAAGTATAATCTTTCCAAGGTACGGGATACCCAGAGAAGTGATCAGTGATGGTGGAACTCATTTCGTCAACAAGGTGTTCGAGAGTATGCTGAGAAAGTATGGTGTCAAGCACAAGGTGTCGACTGCGTATCACCCTCAGACTAGCGGACAAGTTGAGGTTTCAAACAAACAAATCAAGGGTATACTGTCAAGGATTGTTAGAGTTTCAAAGAAAGACTGGTCCGTCAAGTTAGACGAGACTCTTTGGGCATACAGAACAGCGTTCAAAACCCCGATAGGCAGAACACCATTTCAGTTGATATATGGAAAAGCATGTCATCTCCCTGTGGAGGTTGAGTACAAGGCATTTTGGGCTATCAAGTTGCTGAACTTTGATATTGACATGGCTCAGGCTAAGAGGTCTCTGGACATCCACGAGTTGGAAGAAATCAGACTTGATGCCTATGAGAGCTCAAAGATTTACAAAGAAAGAACCAAGAATTTTCATGATAAGAAAATTGTTGTCAAGGAGCTCAAGGCTGGAGATCAGGTTTTGCTTTTCAACTCCAAATTTAAGTTATTTCGTGGAAAGCTTAAGTCTAGGTGGTCTGGACCTTTTGATGTCAAGGAAGTTCTGCCATTCAGAGCCATTACTCTTCTAAACAAAGATGGTAGTGAATTCACTGTAAATGGTCAGAGAGTCAAGAAATATTTAGCTGATCAAGTCTGACCAGAGGGGTTTTCTGTGCTCCTCTATGAACCCCCAAAAGCCTAAAAAGCTGAAAAGTCAAGCTAGTGACTTTAAACAATCTCACTTGGGAGGAAGTCCCAAAGGTATCACTCTAAATATATTTTTTTAGGATTCTTGTGTTTTAAATTTTTGTTTTTGGTTTTCTTTTGTTCAGAAATCTACAGAAAGGAGTTTAAGCAATATAAAAAATGCAGTCAAAAGAGTGAGTTTGGAGTAAAGCCGGGTATATTGAAGTTTAAAGAAGAGATTGAGGATAATAAATATAGGAGAGAAGCAGAGTAAAAAAAAGGGTGTCGGATTCATGGGGAACAGAAGAAAGTTAAAAGAGGGAATCTTTATTATAGCCCATTCCTTACTTTTTCTCACTCACCCACGTGAGTTTCCAACTCTCATATCAACTCACCCCATCTCTCTTGCTCCCTTTCACCAAACATTTCATCTTTATGTCTCCTCTCCCATCACCCCACTTGCCACGCTCTCTCTACTTAATAAACCTCTCCCTCACCCTTCACTTCCACAAAGAAAACAAACCCTCACCTCACCCTCTTTCCTCACCTAACTCGCTTCACCAGTGCTCACTCGATCCGACACGCCTCCACTCGAGCCAGTTCTGTCGTCACCGCGCCCTCTCTTTACGCAACCTGACCTGTCGAGCCAACGAAGTCCAACTCCTCACACTCGAGCCGTGTTGTTGACCCATTCGTGCCGACTTGAATCGCCGTTCGAAGCTGCTGACCGCCGTTACATCCTGCTCGAGTCGCCAACCCATCGCCACTCGACCCTCCCGCTCAAGTCGCCACCGTCTTCAACCTTCGCTCGCGTCTCGACCAGAACCCAGATCCGAACTCCGCCAGATCAAGTCCAGTCTTCACTGCCGCAATCTCACTCGAACCACTCATCGAGCCGCCGTGTCGCTGCCTCCCTCGAATTGGACACGCCGTTCTCACCACCATCTCTCTGACTCGATCCGTGCACCGTTCTCGCCGTTCTCGAATTGCACACGCAAACTCGTCACGACCCCCACTCGAATGACGAAACCACACCTCGCTAGAGTCACCCCACATCGACTCGACCGCCGCTCGAGTCACGCCTACGTCACTCGACCCATCTTTGAAGTCTAGCTCGAACCAATCTCACCGTCACGAACTGCTACTACTCTCAAGTCGACATCTTCGCACCGCTTGAGCCACGCTGAACGACTAGACCAAAGAATCCATCGCCGACATTTGCTCAATGCAATCGAGCCACATCCGTGTCCACTCGATCCGCCGCTGTTCCTCGCCAACACTCAACCCGTCAGACCCATAGGTGACACGATCCGACGAACTCGCCATGCTCGAGCCGACCAATTTCGCCACCGACCCCGACCTGTCACGTGATCGGTTTATTCTCTCTTTGCACTTTCAAGTTTTGACTTTCATAACTGCTCTTATTATTTCCTCACAAACATATTAACGTTTAGCTTTGAGTTTACATGTTTCAGAGAAACAAAAAAAGTACTGAGCTTATACATGAGATGAGAGAGGCATATGGTTGTGTTGCTGGAGAACGTTCATCCCCCGAATCCATGGCGAAGCGTTTCATGAAAATGAAGAACATGGTTGATGAGGTTGTTGGGGGTTCAGAAAAAGCACCGGGTTCGAGCAGACCTGACAAACCGCTCTCCAAGAGCAAGAGTCACGGGAAGAGACCAGCACGATCTTCCCACTTCAGAGACAAAGGCAGTGATTACGAACATGAGGAACCTGCGTTGCATCCAGAACAAGAAACAAGGAAATCTGTACGACGAAGAGAATCTGAGACGAAGTTGACTCCCAAGGAGTACTACGAGCTGTTCCAACAGTGCGAGTTCAGTGGAACAAGATATCCACATCATGAGACGTTTGAGCTACTAGGGATTGGGGAGGATTTTCAGTACCTGTTTCAGCGGTCCCATATGGAGAGAATTATGAACACCCCCAAGAATGGATACAGAGAGGAGACAATTCAGTTCCTTTCCACTTTGGAGATGCACTTGTATGCGGATGATCCAGACATGATGTATGATGGAGGTCTGTGCTACATTACCTTCCGCGTTCATGGCCAATTCTACAATCTTACATTCCGACCCATCGAGGAGATATTCGGTTTTCCCAGCGGAACAGGAACTACGCCGCAGTTTGATAGGAATTAGATATCCGCACTCTGGGCAACGATCGGAAGCGCACCGACATTTACTTCATCGAAAACCAAGGCAATGAACCTGAGAAGCCCAGTGTTGCGTTACTTCCAGAAGGCGGTTGCCAATGCAATTTACGCCAAGGATATTAAGGGATACATTACATACGGCAAACTTGAGATGATCGATCTGGCGCTAAAGAGACTCTCGTTCACTGCCATGGATTGCACCGCGCTGCAAGGTGACATGTCCAACACTTCCGTCTCGCTCTACCTTCTCAACTACATAATGTCATACAAGACTTGGGTCTCGAGACTCAACAGCAACCGCACCCCTGGCGTAATGTGTATGGGAGGCGTAGGGACTTGGTTTCTTGAGGCTTCTGGTGTTCCCCTACAATCTGAGCCGTACCCACCACGCTGGATAGACATAAACAACTTGCGGTAGCTACGCACTTTGGACTGGGGCTTGAGGAATGGACGATTGCTCTACAAGTTCGTGCATCCTGCGGTCGGTCCCTCGAGATTACTTCTCCCTTGCGTCGACTTGACTACAATCTTGAGGGGCAAGTATATCGAGTTCATCCCTCCCGCGGATACCCTATACAATTCTGAAGCTGAGGAGGAACATGTTGACGTCGCAGAAGCAGGAGCAGACCCGATGGAGGAGGACACAGAGGAGTACCGCCCGGAGCAGTTCTACTTTGAGGAGTACTCAGAACCAAGAATGACCAAGGGGGTCAGAGCAGCTCATCATCGCCTCAACAAGCTTCAGCGCTGGGGGAAGGCTAGAGACAAGGCGTTCAACAGCTTCACCAAGACTATAACAAACTTCATGCATAAGTTTAGCTGCTCGACTTCCACCACCGCCATCCCTAGGTCTATCCCCAAAGACACCAGACCCATGTTGGGTCGCGCCTCCGCAACACTCAAGCAAACACTCTCTCTGGTTCCCTCTCCAGCACGTCAATCTTCATATGTGCCTCGGGAGCGTCAGCCTTCACCCGTTCCTTCACGCCACTCGTCACATGAATCTAGGGAGAGAAGGGGACAAGGTTCGTGTGGTTCAAGAGCCTCCTCAAGTCGTCGATTAGCGCGTCGTTCTGCAGCTCAAGCTGAGAAAGGGGTTAAGCAGCAAGTTGAGCAGCAAGGTGATTATCAGCCTACAGATGTGGTAGTGTTAGTCTCAGACCATGGTGAGTCTAGAGTCGACGACATGCACTGCGACGAGCAGCCGAACACTTATCAGAACACACAAGCGGTTGAGCAACAAGTCGACCAACCAGCTGAGATCACTCCCGCGGATCCCGAACACGGTGAAGGATAGAGCCAATATCACGCACCAACTCCTTGGGCGAGCTCCAACTCCTTGTTCTACTACTGAGGTACTCCTACCTTCCTTTGTATATACCATTTCATTTATGCATTGTTTCTGTTGTGATTCTTAAATTCTCCTGCAAATTTTTCTTACACAAGAGACTGTGTAATTTAAGTTTCGGGGAGGGTTTGAGATGATGTATCTGATGTTGTGTCTTGTGATTCTTATTTGAAATTTCTGCATCATATCATGTTTAAGTTTGCATCCATATATTTGCATAGAAAAACCAAAAAAATAAATTTGAAATTTTTTTTTTCGAAAATTTCCACAAAAAAACAAAGTGTTCATCTAGTTTACACTTGCATATTAGGATTGAGTCTAGTGTTATTCATATAGGGTTGTTGCATTTAGCATAGGGGTTGATGATGATTGTAACCTTGGTAGCATGATGGATTCAATAGGATAGGATCAAGGCCCTTGTTATTAGTTCTTTGATGCATGTTGATTGAATTTGAAAATGTAAGATTGAAGCATGTTTTGAATTGACGTCATTCCCTATCTATCTGAACCTAATCCTGACTTGCAATTATCTTGTTATGCATTGAAGTTGAACTCATGGATACCATATAGATACTTGGATTGTCTTTCACATTTTTACCACCCTTGTCAATCCAAGTAGCTGATTCCCATCTTTGGAACAGTTTCCCGCACCCTTAACCAACCGTCCTTTCAAGCCAATTGTATTCTTGAGCGTCAGGTCTTTTCCGAGTTGAGCTTGTTAGAAAGTGTTAGGTTATAACCGACAAGAGTAGGATCTTGTGTAGTTCTAGTTCCCGTTATCCGGACTAGTAGGACTAGGTGAGAACTCGATTTTGGGTATATTGGGTATGTATCTGTACAGAAAAGTAAAGGGTAGAAAGTCTTAAGGAGGGGGATGTGTTTTCAAAGTTTACAAGTCTAGTAAAAGATTTTGGCTGAGCAAGTAAAAAGAGTTATTGGTTCTAGGCATAAAATAAAATAAAATTTAGACAAAGAAAAGATGTCTAGAGTCCTTAGAAGAAAATAAAAGGAACCATAGTGATATTAAGGTTTTCCCAATCCGCTAGAATGAAAAGAAATGAACTCCTCCTAAGACTAAGTGTAAAGAGTTTGAGATCTTGTTGCTGACAAAGGGTAGAGATAGGACCAACTTCTGGGTTAGAATGTTAGGGCTGAGTTTTCTTGTGGACCTTTGGGTAGACAGGGCACTGCTCTTTTATGTATCATTTGGTTTCAATCTTTAGCCTTCTCTTAAGCTCAACTCTTTTCATGAGAGAACCTTGTTATGTATTGATGGAACCACTTGATAAAGAGACCACATTTGTCTTTAACCTTTCACCTTAGCCAAATGAGTTCAATGATAATGCATAGCTTGATTCATGGTTATTTATTAATAAATGTTAAAGGGGGTTGATAAACAGGTTTTCACCCAGGGTATCAATTCCCTATGCAGTTGTAGTACAAAGGGATATCAATCCAAATGGTTGTATATTACTAGCAGGAAGGATATGATCAGAACAATACAAGTCAAGCCAAGCAGATAGGGTTTTGATTCTAACAGTCCTAAAATAAATGAAAGAAAAGAATATAAACAAAGAAACCACTCGACCTAAGCACTCGATGCAAGCAATCGAGTACATGATCGAGTGGGGTGATCGAGTAAGCAAATGGGATATGAACAGCTCGAGGTATTACTCGATACAGGTTATCATGTACCTGATCAGGTAAGTGGTCGAGTAAGTAAAGAAAATGTAAACAATTAAAATACGAAAGCTCGTAAGGATGGGGTAATCGAATCCTAAGTATTCTTGACCAGTACAGATGCCTTACATGCCTCAAGCAATTATTTCCTAGACAATGAACCTCTAAAACTTTGTCACCACACTCTCGCACTAGCAACAATCAACCTTGATCACATCACCACATTCTCGCACTAGCAATATGACCAAGCAGGCATTAAGATTAATTCATTATTTTCAGTAAAATCAAACTCATCTAATCTCTTACTCAGAGTCAAGTAAACCTCTAGCATTGGCTTAATTCAAGCATCTTATCTACACCTCTCGGTCGCTAAAACGCCCTAGATCTAATCTCAACCTCTCGGTCTGTTGACAGCATTAAGAACACCAACCTAGAAGGAAATCTATCAATCATTTACAATCAAACTAAGGCATTCTAACCGATCAAGAACACAAAATCATCTATCCCATCCTTAGAAACTTTACTACACTACTCGGACATGATGACAAGGAACAAAACAACGAAAAAGAATGAAAATTGCATTGTATGAAAAGATAGAGTAGAGTAGAAAGAGTAAAAGATAGAAATCTAAGAAAACTACAAAAACTATGAAATAAAAATGCAAAACAAAAGGAAAATGTTTGAGTCGCTCAGTTCTCTCACAAAAGCTCTCGCTCTCTGGTTTGAGGGTATGCGGCTTGCTCGTTTGCAAGCTAGGAGAGGAGGGAGTTTATATATGGAAACCCGTTTGACCTAGCTTCCCAGACCTGCCTGATGGTCTACTCGATGGGGTACACGAGGGTGAAGTCGGGTTACTCCTCCGGTGGATCTTCGGGTTGCTCTTCATGCTCTTGGATCCTCCTCGATCGTGTTGGGGTTCAGACTTGTTCTTGCAGCTCGATGGCTCCTTCGGGTACATGCTCGAGTTTTCCTTGTTTTCCCCATTTTTGGCTCTTTAGCACCTGTTTTCATCCAAAATATGCAAATGCAGAAATGCAACACCCTAAATGGTCTAAAAGTGAAATCCTACAGTTAATAACCTAAAAATGCTAAGTTAGAGGTATGAACAATGCAAAATATGGACAAAAAAAGATGCTAAAAATATATAAATTAGAGAGTTATCAGACCCCCAAACTTAATTCTTGCTAGTCCTCTAGCAAGGAAGTAAGAGGGTGCGGTTTGAAAGTGGGGACTCATAACCTTAAGATGCTAAGCGAAGGATTCAAGCTATAGTCCTTAAAGATAGTTTAATGGTGCTAAGATCAATCAACATACTTACAAATATTTTTCTATGCTTATTACCATGCATCGATCTAGTTCAACCTCCAACTAAAGATAAAGAACATCTCTTTCACATTCAATTAAGTGTTTGGCGAATTCTTGCAAATGGAAGGTGAATCAAGCTCAATCGGTTTCAAAGGTAAGGCTTTTTAGTAAGGTGGTTTCAAACAAATTCTTTGGGTGGTTTTCTCTCATAAGAAGGAATGCTAGACAGTTGTGAAAACTATCTAAGACTGAGAACAATTTGGGCATACAAAGTTTAACTCTTGATGATCTACCCTTTTCTCATTCACTCTCTTTTTTATTTTTTATTTAAACCCCCTAGAATTAAACTACCCACATTCTTGATTTTAACTCCTTTTTTTTTACTCCTTAAGGTTTAGACTTTTAGACTTTAAACTTCTAGCTCTTTCTCTCTCTCCTTTTTTTTTTCTTTTCTTTCTTTGCTAAACTCCTAATATAAATATATTCTTTTCTTTCTTTCTAGGAGACTATAGCAAGATCTTTTCTCTTTTTTTTTACTTAGAGACTTAGAGCTAATTGATTCTAACCTTAGGAACTTTCTTCTCTTTTTTTTTATTCCACAACCCAACCTCAAATAAACATTCTAACCACCTATCTTTCAAAACCGAATCTATTAGTTAGTTCAAATACTAACTTAGCTAAATCAAGAGGCAGTTCTTTGTCGTTCTCAATACTCTCAAGGTTTCACAACCTATAGCACAATGAAAGAGGCCTCACTCAACAATTCACAACAAGGTTTGAAAGAAAGGTTTGGGTTCATGGGTAGGACAAATGAATCGGGTTAAACTAAAAGATTGGTAAAAATTGGAGTGTTAACCCGAGTTTAGAGTTACTATGAGCAAGTATTCAAGTTCCATACGCAAGACAATTAAAGTTAAAATTAAGTCCAATAATAGAGATGTTCTAATGTTCAAGCAAGTGGAGGAAGCATTCAAACGACACAAACGATCTAAGCAAAGATTTTTCATTTTTTTCCAAAGAATGATCTAGCAACAATGAACTGTGATTAAGGGCTATAGCTTCAATCCTAAGGTTTGATTTTAAACAAGGTGGTTTTAATCATTGTCCCCTAAGATGCATATGCGACAATCCTATATGAAACAAACTAGACTCAATCCTAATATGTAAATGCAACTACATGAACATTTTTTTTTTTTAAACTTTTTCAAATTTTTTGGGTTTTTAATGCACATAGATGCATACTCAAATGAATAAAACTAGCATACAAAAATTTAAAATAATAAAAATAAGAAAATAAAACACAATGTTAAATACATTCTAGGACCCTCCCCCAAACTTAAATTACACAGTCCCTGTATAAATAAAAGTTGGAAAAAGAATCCAAGAATCACACAAAATGAATTAAACTAAATGCAATGATATATACAAGGGTGGATGAATTGGTACCTCATGGGTTGGAGAAGAAGGAGGTTGCAGCAGCCTCCATACTCGCCAACGTGTAGCCAGGTTTGTCTCCGGCTTCAGCAGGTGCCGGTGTTTGCTCGTCAGAGAGCTCAGAAATGCGCACGGACGACTTACTCGGACCAGCATCCGAGGGGTTGATCGAGGGTGGGATCGCGTAGCTCATCGGGTAGGGCATCGGGTAGTACGACGAAAATGGTGGAAGAGGTCCAGAATGATCACCCATGTATCCACTTGCAGGGTGCATCGTGTACGGCATCGTGAATGGCATCTGGTAAGGAGGAGGGAAAATACCTGCGTAATCACCCGATTGGGTGCTCGATGGGTGCATTGGATAGTTCATCGTGTATCCCATCGGGTTGGACATCGGGTAAGCGTCTGAATGGCTTCTCCACGATGCTTCAGGTCGGGTGATGGCCTCCTCAGCTTGGGGCTCGTATGATGATTCTCTGTGAGGTTCTGGAGGTGGCAGTCCTCGAGTTCCTCCTAGCGGTCCGCTTCTCCCCATCCAAGTTGGTGCTTATGCCGAGGTAGGAGCTGAGGCACAGCTTGCCTTGTCTTGCAACTCCTTGATTTTGACCTCCCATTGTCTTCACCGAACCAGTCAGGTCCTTTACCTTCTTTGCCAAGAATTTGTTCATCCTCTTCAGCCATCTGATCCTCTTGTGAGCTTCCCTCACTCCAACCGGTTGCTTTTAAGAGCACACATATTCCTCAAAATCGAAATCCTCTGAGCTATCTCCCTGTCTTTGCTCGGTCTCCTCTCTCTTCTCAGCTTCGTACTCCTCCTCCGGGTTGTACAGCTCCTCCAAAGGTGGTGTGAAGTCAATGCTGTTTCCCAGCCGAACCTTGGTGCATATGACATTAGGTAGGACCATTTGGACAGCTCCGGCGGTTGGATGGACGAACTTGAACAGCATCATGTCATTAGGCCTCTCATGGGCCAAAAATTTCGCCAGCACGAGGTAATCCGCATCCAGCCATCTTGGTTCGTGCACAATTCCCTTCAAGGGTACATCGCATGCCACCAAGATCGGTGTAATCAGTCCTCCAATTGAGATCTCTCCGCCTCCTTCTCTTCTTTTGACGGCCCATGATTTCAGATAGAGGAATTGGTCGAGTAGCACAAACACCATGCTAGTATCCGCGACATCTCCAACTAGTGGTGTACCATCCCTAGCATTGTCCAAAACTCCACACAGTGCTATGTCTAACAGTTGGAGCTCGTGATCATTCACATTCCAAGTCTCTTTTCTAGCAAAAAGAGTGCATGCAAGAGACTTGTGAAAATACCTCAAGACAGGGCTCCTAATTTTAGCGGATTTGGAGCTTGTGGACTTGTAGGGGAGCTTGTCTCATATTGTCAGCCATAGGGACCTCATTTCCTCCTTGCTAACCTCCATTCCTTCTCCACTACCAGCTTTGAAGCCATATAGCTTCTCCATCTCCTTGAAACTGAGTCGGTAGTCCTTGTTCCTCACGGAGAAGGTGATGAACCTGATCCCCCCATCGGGTAATAGGGTCGGGTGGTCCTCGAAATAATGCAGCTTCAAGGTCGAAAGGGAATGGACCGTCTCCTCCTCATATGCTTCGAGGTGGGCTCGCATCATATGGCCCAGGTGGCACATATCAAACAGAAACTCGACATCCCTAGCGATGCCCAACATCTTCATGGTCTCGCGGTGAGGGTATCGGGTACCAACAAAGCTCATCTTCCAGAAGACTTTGAATAGTCTTGCCGGAGTGTCCACCTCCTTCTGCTTCAGCCTCCGCGAGGCTTGCCGTGTGCTCTCTCTCTGCTCCTCTTCTCTCTCCCGGTCCTCCTCCTCTTCCTTTTGATCCTCTTCCTCAACTGCTCTCTCAACTACCCTCTCAGCCTTCTCTGAAGCCGGTCTCTTCCCTCTTGCAACCGCAGCTCTGCTCCTTGATCGAGAGGTTTGGATCTCCCCTTGCTTTTCTCCTCCAGCATCAGAATCGACCTCCATGGGGTCGGTAAGGGTTTTTTTGGACGTAGACAGGTCCCTACGTCGAGGAGAACGGCGAACAGCACTCGCCATTGGACTCGGTGAGTGAACTCGGTGGCCTACTCGATCGGTTACTTGAGTATCAGATCGGGTGGTGGATCGGGTTGAGCATCAGGTTCGGGAGGCAAAACGTCCAGCCATCAGTTAGGAATATGGAACGTTTCCTCTTCCTTGAGACTCTCGAACTTTGACGGCATCACCTCCGGTTGTAGCAGCGGTGGAGGTTGATCTTCTTTCCTTCCTTTGGTAGGTTTTAGCGGCTGGCTCCATTGTCGAATCCTTGAGAAGAAAAAGGCTAGGTCTCGAGGTTAATAGGGTTAGTCCCGAAGAAATCGAATAAAGCTTGAGATCGAGAGAGAATAGAAAGTATGGAAGCTAAAAGAACTTTAGGGTTTAGAGACAACTTATCGGTGATAATGAGGGAGATGTGGTTCGACACCCTTAAATAGAGTAGGGTTTGGTTCGTGGGCTTCGCCGAGAGTGGGCTTCCTTGTGGAATTCGGACTCCACTCGCCACCCAAGCAGGGACACGATCAGGCGCGTCAAGTACGGTGTCGGGTTGACCCTCGGGTTCCCCAAGTTTCCTCTTTTCAATTTTTGCATTTTTTTTTTTAATTTGCAAAAAGAGAAAAACAAATAAAACAAATAAACTAAAATTTAAAAGATACCTTTGGGACTTCCTCTCTAGTGAGCTTGTTTAAAGTCACTAAGTTTGACTTATCATGCTCCTTAAGCATGGGGTCCATGTGGAAGAGGTTCTGGAATCCTCTCCATTGTAGCATGCTAGTTCAACAGATTTTCCAGGTTTTGTCCAGGTTCTAAGGCAAATGTGGTGTTGACCTCTTCAAGATGTTGCACCTTCCTTTGTTTGGTCTTTGTAGAAAAAGCTTGACAATCAATGGTTGGCCTCTTAATCCCTTTCTTCACATCAAACTCCATCTTGAAATGCTCACCATGTTCTATCCTGATCTTACCTTGTTTCACCTCGATCACAGCACCAACTGTTGCCAAAAATGGTCTCCCTAGAATCAGTGGATCGTCTGGTTTCTTGTCCATATCAAGGATCATGAAGTCGGTAGGCACTTCCAATCTTCCAATCCTGAGAGGCTGATTTTCCAGGATCCCAATCGGATGCCTCACTTTTCTATCAGCCAGAATCAAATACAATTTACTTGGTTTAAAATCAGTGAATCCCATCTTGTTGGCAACTGAAAGCGGCATAATGCTAACTGAAGCTCCAAGGTCGCACAAACAGTTCTTGAAGATCCGAAGTCCTATCGAACACGGCAAAGTGAAAGAGCCAGGATCTTCTAGTTTTTCCTCAATCCGCAAATCAGGATCCAAGCATACTCCACTCCTCAGAATCTCAAAACCAATCTCCTTGACAGCTTCCTTAACCTCATTTTCCAATCGAGCTGCTTCCTTGGCAGCTTCCTTCTGAAGCTCCTGTGGGGGCAAAAGCTTAGGTGGTGGAGCTTTACGCTTAGCCATTCACTCTACAAGCGCCTCAAGCTGGATGTCAAGTGCAGCATTGAACCTTTCCTCTAACTCCCCTTCCTTTGTTGTAGGTGGTTGAGGCTGATCTCTCTTCTCAACATCTACTCGATGCATCATCTGATCAACACCATCTTGTAGGTCATCGGGTTCCACTTCGGGTTGGTCTTCAGTTTGTGATTTTTGAACCAGTGCTCGATCATCAACTCGATCAGTCTCCTCGGGTGAAGGCTCGGGTTCATACTCAGATATATGGTACATGGCCTCATTTTTCATTGGGTGTTCCCATCTTGATCATCACTATCCCCAGTGAGGTAATCCTCATAGTTATCATCAAGGAAAATGGCTTGAGCAGTTGCATAATCCTTGGGGTTTTGAACAGCTTTACCTGGGAGTGGTAGATCTTTAGGGCTGGTTGGTTGTTGTGGTGGCCTTCCAGGTATCGAACCTTTATGTTGAGTGATTTGTACTTGGCATTGAGATCATTGTATCCTGAGTCGATCTTGTTGCTCATCTCTGCGAACCATTTTGCGATGTCCATAGATGTTGTAGCCTGATTCTGAATCATTTGCTGAATGAGACCGCGTAACTTAGCTTCTTGTGATTGGTTTGGTGGACCTTGTGGTTGTTGGAATCCAGGTGGTTGGTTGTAGGTTCCAGAGTACTGTTGCTTAGGTGCATAGCCTTGGTTATACTGGACAAAAGGCTTCTGTTGGACCTGGTTCCCTTGAACTGCAGATAGGTAAGTTTGGTCCTGAGGATTCGCAACATTCGGGTTCTGATAAGACAGATTCAGATTCGGCTTGAAGTTTTTGTACCCTCTGTTGTAACTTCCTTGATTGTTGATGTAGTTAACATCCTCTAGCTGCATAGTCTCCCCATCTTGTTGTAGAAACTGCTCTTCCTCTGATATAGCATGAACATGCTTCTGCTGGTTGAGGAGCTTATCGAGCTTGTCATTGAGGGCTTTCATGTCCCTCTTGTACTTGGCATCTTCCTCTCTTGTAGATCGCACAGAGCGATCATATTCCTCATTGTAGTTGCCATCAGATTGAGCCAAGTTCTCCACTAGGTCCCAACCTTCATCGACATCCTTGTTGAGGACGTTACCATAACTTGCGGTGTCCAGCAACATATGTATCTTGGGGACCACTCCTCTGTAAAGTGTGCTTGCAATGAAGCATTACTGAAGCTGTGATGTGGACATCGAGTAGTGTATCCATTGAAACGTTCCCATGCTTCAATGAACGTTTCGTTGTTCTTCTGAACAAAGCCGAAAATGTCATTTCTCAGCCTTGCGGTTCTGGAGTTAAAGATGAATTTGGCTAGGAATGCCTTCTTGCACGCTTCCCAAGTGGTGATGGACTCCTTAGGGAGCGATTACTCCCAGATGTGTGCTTTGTCTCCCAAAGAGAATGGGAAAAGCCTGAGCTTGAACCCATCTTCACTGACTCCAGTGATCTTAGTGAGGCTACAGAGCCTATCAAATTCATCCAGATGATCCAATGAGTCCTCCATTGGTAATCCATGAAACTTATTGCTCTGTATCATCTGGATGAGACTACTCTTGATCTCAAAATTGTTGTTCTGCAGAGCTGGTGGCACAATACCATTCCTTTGAGTGTGAGTAGATGGAGCATATCCTGCTCCTATATTGGTCCTTGCTTGAGGAGCTGGTGGACCGTTCTGATTACTCATCGTCTCCTCAATGATTACTGGTTCTGGTTGAACTTGTTGTTGTCTGAGTAGCCGAGGTCTATCGATGTTGTCGATGAAAGGAATCAGGTTCTGGCTACCTCTGGATCGTGTTTGCATGCACAGGTAGGTATCCGAGTGTGTACACGAGGGTCAACTCGACCCAGGTGATCGAGTGACGGGTCGGGTGGGTGCTCGGGTTGTACCTAAAATTCAAAAAAAACAAAAGCGAAAGCAAACAAGTTAGATTTTGAACCAAATATAAACAAAAGAACTTGATCTAGCAAGTGCTGAAATCCTAAACGTAGCAAAATGAAATCAACCAAATGGCAACGGCGCCAAATTGATAAACAGGTTTTCACCCAGGGTATCAATTCCCTATGCAGTTGTAGTACAAAGGGTTATCAATCCAAATGGATGTCTGTTGCTAGCAGGAAGGATATGATCAGAACAATACAAGTCAAGCCAAGCAGATAGGGTTTTGATTCTAACAGTCCTAAAATAAATGAAAGAAAAGAATATAAACAAAGAAACCACTCGACCTAAGCACTCGATGCAAGCAATCGAGTACATGATCGAGTGGGGTGATCGAGTAAGCAAATGGGATATGAACAGCTCGAGGTATTACTTGATACAGGTTATCGTGTACCTGATCGGGTAAGTGGTCGAGTAAGTAAAAAAAATGTAAACAATTAAAATACGAAAGCTCCTAAGGATGGGGTAATCAAATCCTAAGTATTCTTGACCAGTACAGATGCCTTACATGCCTCAAGCAATTATTTCCTAGACAATGAACCTCTAAAACTTTGTCACCACACTCTCGCACTAGCAACAATCAACCTTGATCACATCACCACACTCTCGCACTAGCAATATGACCAAGCAGGCATTAAGATTAATTCATTATTTTCAGTAAACTCAAACTCATCTAATCTCTTACTTAGAGTCAAGTAAACCTCTAGCATTGGCTTAATTCAAGCATCTTATCTACACCTCTCGGTCGCTAAAACGCCCTAGATCTAATCTCAACCTCTCGGTCTGTTGACAGCATTAAGAACACCAACCTAGAAGGAAATCTATCAATCATTTACAATCAAACTAAGGCATCCTAACCGATCAAGAACACAAAATCATCTATCCCATCCCTAGAAACTTTACTACACTACTCGGACATGATGACAAGGAACAAAACAACGAAAATGAATGAAAATTGCATTGTATGAAAAGATAGAGTAGAGTAGAAAGAGTACAAGATAGAAATCTAAGAAAACTACAAAAACTATGAAATAAAAATGCAAAACAAAAAGGAAAATGTTTGAGTCGCTCCGTTCTCTCACAGAAGCTCTCGCTCTCTGGTTTGAGGGTCTGCGGCGTGCTCGTTTGCAAGCTAGGAGAAGAGGGGGTTTATATATGGAAACCCTTTTGACCTAGCTTCCAAGACCTGCCTGATGGTCTACTCAATGGAGTACACGAGGGTGAAGTCGGGTTACTCCTCGGGTGGATCTTCGGGTTGCTCTTCATGCTCTTGGATCCTCCTCGATCGTGTTGGGGTTCGGACTTGTTCTTGCAGCTCGATGGCTCCTTCGGGTACATGCTCGAGTTGTCCTTGTTTTCCCCATTTTTGGCTATTTAGCACCTGTTTTCATCCAAAATATGCAAATGCAGAAATGCAACACCCTAAATGGTCTAAAAGTGAAATCCTACAGTTAATGACCTAAAAATGCTAAGTTAGAGGTATGAACAATGCAAAATATGGACAAAAAAAGATGCTAAAAACATATAAATTAGAGAGTTATCAGGGGTAATTGATAGGATTGCATGTGTAGATCAAACGAATAAAATTTATTCACCATGCATCATAGAACTAAAAACAAGGACCTTGATTCTAACTACTCTATTCAGCATGTTTTAGGTTCTGAGACCCCATTTTCACACCTCTTCTCCATACGTTGTTCTTGATCGTTTGCTTGAGGGCAAGCAAATAATAAGTTTGGGGGAGTTGATATGTTTATATTTTGTCTCTCTTTAGCATATATTTATCATGCATTTAGTTAGGATAACTGAATGTTTTCTGAGTTTATATCGTTGAAGATGATTTTCGGATCTGAGTAGTGTTAAAGTTCTTGGGGATGGGATAGATTAGGTGGAGGATCTTAGGATGTAGGGTGTTTAAGCTTTGATCTGTATAATTCCCTTCTGGACTAGTGTTAGAATTACTAGTTTCTCTCTGATCAATTGGAACTAGGTTCGAGACATTTCCACACCCAAAAGGTGTTTGATGAAATGTCTGACCAACTAGTGCCAGAGACTTACGTTCCTAGCCTAAGAGATTAGTTGTCTAGGATGTTTGTTGACGTGAATGAACTTGTTTGTCATGCCTGCTCGACCATGTTTCTCTAGCGAGAGCTAGGTATGGAAGTGGTTGAGTCTGAGTAGCTTTTGCCAAGAGATTGGATTAGCTAGGTTGAGATGTTCATTGTTTAGGGATAGTTTGCTTGTGGTATGTTAAACACTGTAGACTAGGATACTCCACCGACATCAATTACTCCAATCTTAGGACTTTTATCTTTTTGATTGATATTACATCCTTGAGACTGTTTCGTTTGTTCATGCTTAGAATCATTTTTGGTTTCACTTATTCTTGTTCGCTTCTTGTCATACATTTTCGTTTACTCATTTCCGATTCCGTTTTGTATTTTGACCATTCTAGGATTGTTAGAAAAACACTCTTTTTGAATTGGCTTAACTTGTGACTTCTTGATTGCATCTTGAGTGATAGTGAAGATTCCCAACTGGATTGACACCTTAAGTATTACAACTGCATAAGGTTAATTGAACCTACTAGGATAGACATACAAAAAGCCTAGTTTATTTTTATTTTTTACATTAAAATGTTAAGCTTCAGATACTTGATTCAATGGTTTGCCCAAGTTAAGAAAAAAAAAAGAAATACTTGATTCAATGTTTTACCCAAGAAAAGAAAAGAAAAAAGATACTTGATTCAATGGTTTACCCAAGAGAAAGAAAAAAAAAAAGATACTTTGATTCAATGACTACTACTCCCTAGAATATGTTTTGACAATGTTTATTTTTAAGGTTTTAATTTCATAAGGGACGTTCTCTATTTATATGTCATTGCTAAATAGCACAAAATTAAAAATAAACAAGTATATAACGTTGCTAAAGTAAATATATAAATTAAGAATACTCAATACATAATTATAACTATAAATAAAACTTTTATTTTGTTCATAACTATTCTCATACATTCATTTGTTTATTATACTCAATACATAATTATAACTATAAAGTTTTAACTTTTTGCATTTTAATTGTTAATAGATGAATAGTAAAAAAAATATGTTTTAATATAGAATATATACCCTAAATTATATACCCTAAACGGCTAAACCATATAACCTAAATCCTTTAAGTTTAATATTAAACATATTTTATTAATTAATTTATTAATTAAATTAATGAAATACACCATGGAACACAAAATTTTAAAATATATAGACATATATATATATATATATATATCTTATTATATAAAGCTTGGTTCTTAAAATTAGTAACTCACCAGATCGTGACACGTGTTAGTTTTAACGATCAAAGATCAAAGTTAAAAACTCACCAGGTCGTGACACGTGTTAGTTTTTAACGATTAAATATCCAAGTTAGTAACTCATGAGACCAGATCGTGACATGTGTTAGTTTTAACGATCAGAGATTAAAGTTAAAAATTCACCAGATCATGACACGTGTAAGTTTTAACAATTAATATCCAAGTCATTAACTTATCACAACGTGACACGTGTCAATTTTAACAATCATAAAGCACATATCAAAGTTAGTAACTCATCAGATTGTGACACGTGTCAATTTTAACGATAAGAAATCACACAGCTTTCAAGCTTTGTGAAACAATGCATAAGATAATTGTAATTTTATTATATTAAAAAAAATTACTAATCATTCGACGATATAACATTAAGTGACTAACTTTGACACGATCTGGTGAGTTACTAATTTTAAGAACCAAGCTTTATTTAATAATACTAGATCAACTAAACAGAAAGTGTTCTTATCGTCGAACGATAGTACGTCTTACAAGAAAGTGAGAAGCAAGAACTTTTTAAAAAAAACAATGAGCCCATTGGAATAAATTTTCTCATAAAATAGAAAAAGGATTAAGGAAAATATACAGAAAATTATTAATTTTAAAAAATGTAAATACTCACTTCTATATAAACATAGATCGTCTCATATTATTCATTTAACATTAATTTATTCAAAAATATTGCTTTCAATTTTGTTCTATTGGTCAAACTTTTTTAATGGGAAGACAAATTTTTTTTACTTTTTTAAACCAAAATATACTCCTACTTTCTATCTTTTCAGTTTGGAATGGGCAAGATTAGTATGTTGACCCCAAAAAAATGGAAGATTAATGTATGCATCTTCTTTTTCTAATACTGTATTTTAAAATCTATTGTAGTAGTTTTAGATTGTTTTATTTAATTTATATTTTCATCTTTGAATTATTTAAGATTCATATATTATCATGCTTATAATTTTCTATTATTTCATTAATTATGTCAAATTAATTTTCTTCTAATTTCTCAACCTTGATTGGTTGGTCATAGAATTTTTTTTTGTGCAAACATAATTGTTACCATTCGTTCAATCTCAAAAGGAGATAAAGAGGATTAGGTCATCAACATAATGGTTAGATAAAATAGGCTAATCAAACACAAGCCTACAACAAACATAGATAGATTGGAAAAACATAAATCGTTGTTGATAGATCCATCGGAGCTTGGAGACAGAGGCTACATCATAGTGTGTTAAAGAAACTTTCATGAATATAATGGGAAATTTAACATTAGTTACTATCAAAAGATTTTGTGACGTTGGAAAAGGGTCTTTAGTTTCATCGGTTGTTGGAGTAAGCCACTTTGAGATAGCTAAAAGGATTGAACATGTTCTCTTCACACAGGAGGAGGACAGAGCGGAGGTTCTCTCTATGGTGGAGGAGGTTGGACACAAGGTTATCTTCCCAAGAGAAGAAGGTGGGAGAGGTTGGACGCAATGTTATCTCCCAAAGGGAGGAAGGTGGAGCGAATGTTCTCTCCATGGTGAAGCAGGTTGGACACAAAGTCCTCTCCATAAGGGAGGAGGGCAGAACCTAGGTTCCTTCAATAAGTGTACTGTGATGTAGTTTATTTTTTATTCAAAATGTTTTTCGAGCCAACAATTTTAGTGATTAAATAAACTATGCAAAATTGAATGTAAAGATATATATATAATCGTTGGCTTAATTTGTTCTTATAGACATTTTCTAGGTGGTGGTAAATAATATATTTGTAACATATAATATACCTAGGTGTAAAAAATACACTTTTAATGATAACATACATAAAAGATTTGTATATGGATAAATCAGTGTATTATAGTAAAAAATAATTATAAATAATATGTACAATAAATTTTAATATATTTTAATTAAATTTAATTTAATTTATAAAACTTTAAACCCGTACATCGGGCGGGTCCTTTATCTAGTATATATAATACATAACACAAAACTAAAATATATAAACAAGTAACAATGGAATATACAATTGACTAATGTATCATATAATCGAAACATATATATATATTAATGTCTCAAGGTTCATAATTTGTAAACATAATTTAAGTGACAAATTTTAATGTTTTATTTTGCATTAATTTTATTTTGTTAATTTAAAACAGTAAAATTTCAAGATTGAACCATACACCCTTAATGGTTTAGGGTAATGGTTTAGGGTTTAGGGTATAGGGTTTAGGGTATAGGGTTTAGGGTTTAGAGTTCAATCTTGAAACATAATTCATTATTTATAAATTAACAAAATAAAATGTACTAAAAAATTAATTTGTAATAATAGTAACATACAATATGAATAAATATAATATAACAAATATACAAATTAATTATAAAAATCAGTAAGGTATAACATATAAATATATATATATATATATATATATATATATTCAATCTTTACTTATATATTTAAGTCTCTAAATTATCAATTCAATTATCCTATATATTCAAAACTAAAATTCTCAATTCCTAAAACTTAAATTCCAAACCCTATATTATAAAGTCTAAACCTTTAATTTTATACTCATACATAAAAATTATAAAACTAAATAAAAACCAAAAAAACGAGGAAGCCTCTTATTGGCTAATTCATAGACACGCGGATTGGACTTTGGCTTATTCTTCACCGTTGATGAATTATATCTAACGGCTAAAATCTCTTCCTTTATTATTTTCTTTTGGTTAAAACTCCTTCCCCTCAGTCTCTCCCTTTATCGTCTCTTTCATCTTCCTCTTCTTCTTCGAAATTCTTCGAAACCCTACCCATAACCAAAAAACTCATATCACGATGGGCTTCCACCAAACCACACAGCAGCAAGAGACGGATTCGCCGTGACCAACGTTGGCGGGAGCAGATCTAGTTTCATTGAAACATCAACGAAAAACCCTTTGACCCACGCGCAAGACTTTTCACTGGAGCAGATCTTATTTCCACAGATCTGATGGTTTGTCTACACTTAATTCTACCTTCTTCCTTGAATTTTCATCTTCCATTCTGATTTCGTTTATGGTTTAATATACATATAGGTTGTCTTCGATCTCAAACCACTTGATTCGAGTCTGTTGAGAATTGAGTTCTTAATTAAATCTGCAACAAAGAGAAATCAGTCAGTCGAAGAACAAAGAAGAAGAAGCACAGCTCCCGTGAAGAAGAAAACGTTGTCGGAGAAGAGACAACGTGAAGAGAGGAGTCAAGGGAGGTGAAGAAAGTCAACAAACCATTTGGGTTTGTGTAGTTGTTAAGAGTTGTTGAATGTGTAAGAGTGAATCAAGGAATTAGTGTCAATGTGTAGGGTGGCTACTTGTCTTGTGTAAGAGAGTAGTTAGTAGGAGTATGGTCTAGAAGCATGGGTGCAATTGTGTGTGTGTCAAGTAGAATTAATATATGTATGTGTGTGTGGTCTTGTAAGAAATAATAAAAGTGAATGCAATGTAGACAAATAAAGTTTCTCTCTTCTCTCTTAGTAAAGAATCGTTGGTGAAGAGAAACAAACACAAGAGAGATAGAGAGAGTAACTCTATGTTTCTGTTAAAACAGAGAATAAAAACAGAGCATAAGAGAGTGTGTAAGGGAGATGGTGAACCTCTTAAGAAAGACTAAGAGGAAGATCCTGAAATGTCAACATGGTATCAGAGCTGATATGGTCTTGGAGCCTGCATCAAGAAGAAAAGAAGGTGAGGCTGTGCAAGGGAGAAGATCTTGAGTGGACCAGAACATGTCCGAAGAAAATGTCCGAAGAAAGAAGAAGGCGCCACAGAGGTGTCAAAGAAGGGAGCAAACCTGAGATGGTGAAGCTCCACCACGATTCTGGTTAAGCTAGTGTCACTGAGAAGGTTAAGCTAGTGTCACTGAGAAGACGCAGCTGTACCGGAACTGAGAAGAAAAGATGAATGGTGAGCCGTAAAAGAAACGGCAAAGAAGGAAAAGAAGAAGAAGAAAAGGGAGGAAAGAAGAACCTCCAAAGTGAAGACCTTGCAGCCAGTGGTTGCTGAAGGAGATGATGAGAAGAAGCCTGCACAAGATGAAGTGTAAGGCTGAGAAATAGAAAAATGAAGAGGAAAAGCTGAGAACTGCAAGTTGAAGAAGAAAAGAAGGAAAGCTTCACAAACTCACTCACAACCGTACCTTAAAGAAGGAGGGCTTCAGGTGCGTCCATGGAGACAATGAGATCTTATGGAAAAGAGCAATGAAGACAACGGTGTGAAGAAGGTGAAGGAGAGTTCTGTTCTTGTTCAATGCGTCTTGGTGAAGATGCTTGATGAAGTGGAGATCCGAGTGGTTCTTCAACTGAAACAAGAAGAAGAAGCCGTGACTAGACGGCAAGGAAGAATATTCTAAGGGAAGCCAGCCATGACGATTCTCTTGTAGCAACAGTCGCAGCTATACAGCGGTGGACATGTCAACCTTCTCCTGAGATGAGAAGGACGGCAACTCTGTGTCACCGGCTGAGCGACGTGAAAGAAGCTACGATGACTCATGAATGGTGAAACAAGGAGTTGAGAGCTTGAGTGGACCTGTGCTCAAGACAAAATAAGAGAAGCCAAAGTTAGAAAACTAAGGTGATAGTGAAGGAATCAAACAGACAAAGGCCAGAGATGCTGAGGTGATGATTCAAAAACCTAAACACACCAAAGTAAGAAGACTAAGGTGGAGGATCAAGGAGCAAAAATCTAAGGCAAGAAGCTAAGGTGAGACTTATGGAGAAACCTAAGAGACTACGGTAAGAGAAGCCGGGTAATGGTGCCAGAGTCAAAAGGTCCAAGGCTAATGCTAAGGTGATGGTTCCGAGAATGGCAAAAGAGAAGGCTCACCCACATGGGAGGTGATGAAAGGCTGGTGTTAAAAGAAAGCACCAAGCAAAGAGAGAAGAGAAGCTTACCTGAAAGAAAGGAAGCTGATAAAGGCTGCAGAGACAGTCAAGAAGACGTGACGGAAGAGCACTGTGGAAAAGTGAGAAGAGATGACTTTAGGAGACATGGAAGCTTGAAGTGTTTCCTGCAAGAAAGAGAAAACTTGGTCAAGGAATTGATCAAGCGAAACAATGGAGGAGATTGCGATGAAAAACAGCCAAGAGATGGCAAAGAGAATCGCACAAAAAAAGGAGGAAGAAACTGGATCCGTAGAGATTCAGATTAAGAGGGAGAAGAGCCAACTTACCAAAATGAGATGGTGGTGGTTCGATAAATGGGAAGAGACGAACGTGAAATGTCGGTCTCGTCGAAGAGGGAGACTTGAATGAAATCTGAGATGATGTGGTGGTTGAAGACGGCGGTAGAGACTTTCACCGTGACAGTGACAGGTGATCGGTGAGAGTTTGTGACCTCTAGCTGTCGTCGGAAAAGCTAAGAACCTGCAGAAAAGAAAGAAGGAGGTCGATTAAGAAGAATCGAAGCAAGAGGGAAAAGATGAAGAACTTCACACAATCGGAAAAAAAGATGCGTGAAGGTTCATAACAAGAGGGAGATAAAGAAGGCAAGCTTACCAGTGGCAGTGAGCTGTGTCTATGTCGTAAAAGAATTCACACACAGAGAAGGTGGTGAAGCCGATGTTGTTACTGACTGAAGAAGAAAGAAGCTATGGGATTGAAATCCCTAAAACTGAAATTGGGGATTTAATCAAAGAACTCAAGAGGGAGTGTTGAGAATTGAGTTCTTGATTAAATCTGCAACAAAGAGAAATCAGTCAGTCGAAGAACAAAGAAGAAGAAGCAAAGCTCCCGTGAAGAAGAAAACTTTGATGATGTAATAGGGGGAGATTCAGCGACTATTGCTGTCGAATTCAGAGGAGTCCCGTATCTGTTGTTTAACAGACAAAGTCTCAGTAGGCTAGCCACTGCAGTTGGTAAGCCGGTAGCCTTAGCTCCTGAAACAGAACACAAGGAAAATTTTGATGTGGCCAAGGTGTTTTGTCAGAGTTGACCTCACCAAGGATCTCCCATCAAAGGTAATATCAGGTTTCTCTGATGGTCGGGAGGTGGAAGTGGATGTCTCCTATCCATGGCTTCCTCCTCATTGTTCTGAGTGCCGAGCATACGGTCATGACTCTGCTCGATGTCCCAAGCTGACAGCTACAACTGTCTCGCTAATGCGGAGAATGAACAGGTCGCGGTCGCGGAGTAGACCTAGGCTGCATCGTCGCTCAAGGCAAGGACGATCACTTGGACGTTTGTCTAAGAGTTCCTCGAATGCAAAACCACCTCATCTTGTGTGGAAGGTCAAGGACAGTGGCACTTCATCTGCAATTGTGGTGGCACAGGGCAAGGAAGAGGTCCAAGGAGACACTGATGGTGAAGTTCCAGAACAGGAATCAGGTCCAGATCATGCGACAGTCCCTGCTTTGGGAGATAAGGTTCTGACGCTAGACAAGGTTATCGAGACTAGGGATGGTCTGGACATCTCTGCTGGTAAGGAGCATAGCTCGGACCCTGGAAATGAGGTGAATGGGAATATGGAGAAGGCCATCTCTGTCTCTGTTCGGCCTGATGAGTCGACGCCTGATCACCCGTCAGAAGCAGAACATGAAGCACCCTTTATCCTGGTTAGTCGCAGGAGGAGTGGCCGCAAGGTCACAACAACTTCACATTAATAAGTATCGATATTTTTTGTGTGGAATATAAGAGGTCTGAATAGTACCAGACGTCAGGACTTTACAAAGGATTGGATTTTAATCCATAGGCCACTTTTTGGAGCGTTTTTGGAGACGCATATATTACCGGCTAATGCGGGAAGGGTTGCTAGAGCAGTCCCTCAGGGGTGGAATTTTTTTGGTAACTTCGACCATCACAGTACAGCTAGGATCGTGGTGTGTTGGGACCCCTCGGTATCTATGGTTGTGTATCAAGCCTCTTCACAACTTATCACTTGCGGCTTCTATATTCAGTCGCTTAGCCTAAATATTACAGTATCTTTTGCGTATGGTTTTAATCTACTAGAAGCGCGTTTGCCTCTTTGGGAAGATCTATCTTGGCTTAATGCCAATACTCCAGTCAGTCGTGTTCCTTGGGCAGTGGTGGGGGACTTCAATCAAATCCTGCGAACCTCTCAGCACTCTCATCATCTTATGCAGGACGTGGATTCATCAGGCATAGAGGATTTTAATCTTGCCCTTCAGGAGGCAGAGCTCTTTGAGGCGCAGGCCAAAGGAGTTCCCTTCACGTGGTGGAACCATCAGGAAGACAACCCCACCTCAAAGAAGATCGACCACGCTTTTATCAACCAGGCATGGGCAGACTCTTATCCGGAATCCTATGCGGAGTTCCTGGAGCCACTTCAATCTGATCATGCTGCATGTTTATTCCATCTACCCGCTTTGAGAAGGTCTATTCGTAAGCCATTCAAGTTATTTCAGCATATCATCGACCACCCGCAGTTCAAAGACTCAGTCTCTCAAGCTTGGGATCCAATTCAAATCCAGGTGATATCAGTGTGAGAGTCAAGAATCAAGCGGATAAGGTTGCAACTCTTCAAAGACTGCTGCTTTCAAACCCGGGTGTTCAAGCTGCTAGGGAGGAGCATGAAGCAAGAACTCTCTGGCACACTCTGATATCTGCTGAGGAGAAGTTCTATCGCCAAAAATCCAGAATTCTGTGGCTATATCTGGGTGACAGGAATACTGCATTCTTTCATAGGTCAGTTACACAACGGGCAGCGAGAAACCACATTCACTTTTTGTGTGATCAGGATGGTACAAGGATCACCGATATCTCTGCTATCAAAGCTTATGCAGCAAATTATTTCAAGAGTATTCTGGGGAACACTGAGCTGCCGGTCTCGCCAGTCTCAGTGGATGAGCTTAGAGGGATCTTACCTTTCAGATGCTCGGATGCTCAGGCTCAGGACCTTCAGAAGGTAGTCTCTCCTGAAGAAATCAAGGCAGTGGTATTTGCAATGCCTTTAAACAAGAGCCCAGGCCCAGATGGTTTTCCGGTGGAGTTTTTTCGAGCTTCATGGGACATTGTAGGAGACACAGTAATAGCTGCAGTCCAAGAATTCTTTCGCAATGGCAGGTTGCTCAAAGATCTCAACTGCACCATCATCGCACTTATCCCAAAAATTCCTGAGGCTAGCAGGCTGAGTGATTTCAGACCTATCAGTTGCTGTAATTTGATCTACAAGGTTATCTCTAAGGTGATCGCCAACAGAATGAAGCCTGTTCTTCTTGATTGCATCAGTCCAAACCAAGCGGCGTTCTTGAAAGGTCGAAGCTTAGGAGAAAATGTTCTACTAGCCTCGGAGCTAGTAAGAGACTACCAAAAGCCAAGTTGTCCAAAAAGTTGTATGGTGAAGGTTGACATACGGAAAGCCTTTGACACAGTCTGTTGGGACTTCGTGTTAAAGGTTCTTGAAGCTCAGGCTTTTCCTCCTCTGTTCTGTTCTTGGATTCGCGAATGTATTTCTTCGCCAAGGTTCTCTATAGCAATTAATGGAGAATTGGCAGGTTTCTTCTCAGCGGCAAAGGGTTTACGTCAAGGCGACTCCATCTCCCCTTACCTCTTCATAATGGTCATGGAAGTCTTATCGAGGCTTCTTGAAGCTGCTGCTGCTTCTGGTACAATCAGGCTGCACCCTCGATGCTCCTCTCCCCTGGTAACCCACCTTCTGTTTGCCGATGACTTATTGGTTTTCACGGATGGTGCTCGGCAGTCTTTGACGGGGATTGCA
The DNA here is from genome assembly GCA_023657505.1 of Camelina hispida. Taxonomy (NCBI): domain Eukaryota; kingdom Viridiplantae; phylum Streptophyta; class Magnoliopsida; order Brassicales; family Brassicaceae; genus Camelina; species Camelina hispida. The sequence continues at coordinate 12,497,245 of CP094635.1, read as the reverse complement.
GGTGTTATGCGCCACTTCAGGGCGCTTAGTGGTCTAGATATGAATCCTGCTAAGTCAGAAATCTTCTTTGGGGGCTACTCGGACATTCATGTTGATTTGTTAAGTGCTTTGACAGGTATTAAAGTGGGTGAGTTCCCCACTCGGTATCTAGGCCTTCCTCTAAATCCCTCGAGGATCTCTTTTGCAACTCTACAACCGTTCTTGGAGAGGATAACATCGAAGCTGCATACGTGGACTGTTAAAAGCTTATCCTTCTCCGGTAAGATCAGACTCATTTCTTCGGTGATTTACGGTATGGTGAATTTCTGGAGCTCTGTCTTCACTTTACCTAAGAAGTTCTACGAGAAGGTGGACTCTCTTTGTGCTGGTTTCCTCTGGAAAAATAAGACTGAGTCTGCACGGGGTGCGAGAGTGGCGTGGGCTGATGTTTGTAAACCAAAGGTGGAAGGCGGGCTAGGCATCAGGAGATTGCAGGATTTCCAGGTGGTGTTCCAATTGAAACTTCTGTGGAACTTCTTTGTGAAGGCGGGTTCATTGTGGGTTGCTTGGCTGAAAGGCAACGTCTTCCACCGGAAAAGTTTCTGGCTCATGGAAGACTCTCAAAGACTCCCTAGAGCGGTAAGAGACATGCTAAAACACAAACACTTTCTCAAGGATTTCATGCGTTGTGAACTTGGTAATGGGCGAACAGCATCATTCTGGCATGATTCTTGGTGTAAGCACGGCCCGTTAGTTGAATTCATTGGGAGGAATGGACCCCAAAAGTTCAGACTTCAGCTGAGTGCGAGTGTTGTTGATGCGGTTCAGAATGGAGATTGGAGATTACCTGCTGCTAGATCACTATCCCAGCAAGACTTTATGACCACTCTTACGACCATCTCTCCTCCAAATGATGACAAAGGGGAGGATGTTTATCTGTGGAAACGGTCGACTGACACTTACACAACCACATTTTCTTCCAAGGCGACTTGGGAGCTACTTCGATCTACCTCTGCTCAAGTTCCTTGGTGTAAGACGGTTTGGTTTAAAGCTACGGTTCCGAGATATTCGTTTATCACTTGGCTGGCTTATCTTCGCAGGCTACCCACTAGAGACAGATTACTAGCTTGGGGGTTGAACATTCCTCCGGACTGTGTCCTCTGTTCGGCTGGGATAGAAAGTCATGAACATTTGTTTTTCTCTTGTGCGTATTCTAAGGAGGTGTGGGAGGCTTTTGCCTCACGGATTTCGCCGTCCCCACCTGCTGATCTAATTGCCGTCTCCTCCTGGATTTCTCAAACTCGGCAAACTCCTCAAACCCAGGTGTCTATCCTTCTCAAGCTTGTCCTGCAAGTCACTTGTTACCTTCTGTGGCGGGAACGCAATGCCAGAGTCTTCACCAATGTCGCCACCCCTTCCGCAACGCTTCAAGCACAGGTGGATCGAACTATTCGCAACTGCCTTATCTCGCTACCAGGAGCGACAGACTCCCCAAATTCGCTTCTAGCTCTTTATTTCCATTGTATTAGCTTCCCTTTCTAGCTTTATTTTTTTCTTTTGTACAGAAAAGACAGAAAATTTGGTATAAAACTTAACCTTTTACCAAAAAAAAAAAGAAGAAAACTTTGTCGGAGAAGAGACGACGTGAAGAGAGGAGTCAAGGGAGGAGAAGAAAGTCAACAAACCATTTGGGTTTGTGTTTTGTGAATTGGGCCATCGGTGATGATAAGGCCCATATGAATAAGTGTTTAGTTAAAGTCTAACAAGAAGAGTTGTAATAACTAAAGTGAGTTGTTAAAGAGTTGTTGAATGTGTAAGAGTGAATCAAGGAATTAGTGTCAATGTGTAGGGTGGCTACTTGTCTTGTGTAAGAGAGTAGTTAGTAGGAGTATGGTCTAGAAGCATGGGTGCAATTGTGTGTGTGTCAAGTAGAAGTAGTATATGTATGTGTGTGTGGTCTTGTAAGAAATAATAAAAGTGAATGCAATGTAGACAATTAAAGTTTCTCTCTTCTCTCTTAGTAAAGAATCGTTGGTGAAGAGAAACAAACACAAGAGAGATAGAGAGAGTAACTCTATGTTTCTGTTAAAACAGAGAATAAAAACAGAGCATAAGAGAGTGTGTAAGGGAGATGGTGAACCTCTTAAGAAAGACTAAGAGGAAGATCCCGAAATGTCAACAGAGTCTCTCTAGCTCTTGATCTCTCTCAAGGTATTGTAGGTTTCTTCTGAACTGTTTTATTGGATCGAATTTTAGGCTAGGGTTTCTAAAATGCTTCTTCTGATTCGTGCTTGCTTCTTCTGTCTAGTGTTAAACAATTGAAAGGTGTTTGAATAAAGGCCCAACTCTGCTGCATTTGCATAAGCGGGAACCTTCTCAATTGCAACTCAAGATTTCAGAATTTTGTGAGGCTTTTATCTCTCCGTCGAGTCAGTTGTTAGCACTACTCTCCTATCACTCCGAAGCTTTACTGCTTTCTCTTGTTACAGGTAATAATTTGCTTTCGTTGTTCAGTTTTTTTTTGTTATGCCAGTAATGTTTTTATGTTAACATTCATTCATTGGTTATTTTTTGGCTGGATGTTAATGTTCTTATAATTAATTGCACAGATGGCTAACAGATGAGTAGAGCGACCACAAGAAGAATCCTAAGCTGTTGAAAGAGAACCACAAAAGCTGAGAGACGAGCTTTAGAATTATAGAAGTTTTGACGGATGTTTAACGGATAGTTAAGGGATGTTTTGACGCAAAAGTATTTATTAAGTGTTCTTATAATTATTAAGTGTTTTAGTGACAGAATTACATAATATAGTAAAAAGCCTAATGGGCCTTATGAACCACAAAACAATTCAAAACAAAAAGCCCTTTATTGGCTCAGTGTAAATATAATTTATATATACAATTATGTATAATCTTTGTAAAATTAGTTTTAATATCAATAAATATCAGCATTTTATTTTCAAATTTAAATGAGCAAATTAATAATATATATAGCTTGTACAAATACAGTATAAATACAATCTCTTATACGTACAATATATAGCTTGTACAAATACAGTAAAAATACAATCCTATATAAATAAATAAAACTGTCTACATATTACAAAAATGCTATTATTAAATATATTAACAGCAATTAATATTTGCTATTGTTTATTTAAAGATTGCGTACAAAAAACTGCTATATTATTGAATATCCTAATAGCGTTTAATAAAAACGTTATGTAAAGTGTTATACCTACTATAACGGAAGCAGATATAGCGCTTTCTACACCGCTCTAATATCGTACAATAGCATTTTTCCGATGCTAAGAAAACCCTTATTTCCTGTAGTGGTACAGGATGGTAACTTTCAGATATTTCCGTTGGCATTTGGAATTGTGAACTCGGAGTGTGATGCTTCATGGGATTGATTTTTCACCAAATTAAGTGAGTGTATTTCGGATGAATATCCACTGGTAGTACTTTCGGATAGGTGCAGTTCAATAGCTAAAGCATGTCGTAATGTTATGCATGGGCAACACGAGGGATATGTTACTACCATCTCCAACAAAACATAATTTCTAATTTCCATGGGAAGCAACTGATGTACTTGGTGAAAGGGGCAGCATATGCGCATACGCATGATGATTACAACCGCTACATGGCTTCTCTTAGTAACGTAAATCCGGCCCTTGCAGCGCATTTGAATGAGGCAGATCCAGCTTTATGGTCTCGGGTTTACTGTCCAGGAGATAGATCTAACATCAAGACTAGCAACATTGCGGAATCTATCAACTCCATGCTAAAGAAAGCCAAAGGTTATCCCATCACATATCTCATTGAGTTTATTATGAAAAAGTTAGGTATGTGGTATTGGAAAACACGAGAGGATGCACTTAGTCTGACAACCACTTTTAGCCAGGGTGTTGAGTTCTTATTGGCCGTAAGGGAGCATTACGCAGATATGATGACGGTAGAACGCATTGATGGTTGGCTATTCTACGTTAGGGGTGGGCAACGTGACTGTTTGGTTGACTTGGAAGCAAAATCTTGTTCATGCGGGGTTTTTAATGTTGAGAAAATATCAAGTTCACATGCGATTAAGGCTGCCAAATCAAGCGGATGGCAAATGTCTACCGTAGTCGAAGCTTACTATACAAAAGATTATGTTTATGCGTCGTACGCGGCTAACATCATGCCCAATGTCGAGCACGATCCAATTGGGCCAGATATCCGATGTATACCTCCCATACCGAAGCGGAAGCCTGGTAGGCAAAAGAAGTCTCGTTGGCTAACATGGCTAGAACTGTCACGTAAAAAGGGGAGCAAGCCGAGGAAGTCTCATAAGCAATATGCTTGTTCAAAATGCAGGCAGCCTGGACATACTCGACCTCATATTGTAAGTAACAATCCCACCTGATACATTTTTAACGTTTTGTATATGATCGTCGGTTACACTAACAATTATTTGTTCAGGTTGCTGAAGACGGCGAGTAGAAGTTAACTTCATCATGAAGTCATCTGGAATTTCCGTACCTATAATTTGTCTATGTAATAAAATATTAGGGATTATCCCACGTGTTCAAGTCGACATTATTAAAGACTAGTACTTAACTATCATATACTCGTAAGACCATTTTATGGTACTCTTCTACTTAACCAAGCACCAACAGCTAGAGGATAATGAGTCAAATTTCGGGGTCAGTTTCCGAAACAAATTCGCAAATACAAATTACTGGTCCATCTGCAACTACTGCGGTAGATCGACGATAATTGTGAAATCATGGAAATATGCAAATCCGGGAAGAAATTTCTTCAGATGCACTGTTCATGGGTTTTCCCATTGGTCAGACGCAGAACCATCACGTGGTTGACAGAGGCGGAGCTTATTGGATGCGAGGGATGAGATCCGTCGGTTCAGAGAAGAAACCAAGGTACTTAAAGAATCTATAAGAGAAATGAAAGAACAAGTTGTTAACGGTTTGGTGAACTCTGGGATGATTAACATACATGACGAAGAGAAGAAGTTTGAATGTGAATTACTGGTAGCCAATGAAAGGGAAAAAATGCTTCGACAATTCTTGGTTTTGTCTTGGATAGGGTTCATTGTTGTCATGGCCATGTGTCTTGGGATGTGTATGAAGTAGGTTGCAGAAGAAGTCTTTCGGTTAACTTCAATCATATGTCTACTAAGCTTCCCCTGTACGCTATTTTTGTTTACTAAGCTTTTGCTGTATGCTACTTGTCTTTTTTTAAGTTATTTTCTTTTATTTTTTGGCCATCTACACTCTTTCACTCTGTTTTAAGCTTAACGTTTGAAGTTATATATATGAAACGGTAAACTGACCAAAAAATACCAATATCCCACATATAACTAGTAGACAACAAGAACAATCATCCTTACACATTAGAGTTTTAAAGGAGGATCATACAAAAAATATCAAGATCCCACCCATCATCGGAGTTTAATCAGTAGGATCCCACCCACAAAATATAAAGATCCCCCAACAGAAACAAAACAACATCCTACATCATCCTATTTAGTCATACATAATTTAAACAAGAGTTTAAGTCTTTCAAACAAGGGAGTTTATAGTTAGTCTCGGATTGGGGGAGGATCATAGAGCCCAAACTCGTCCATGTAGTTCTTCTCATTTGGTCCACGGCATTCAATCTCGTGAAATAAGTCACAAGCCATCTTCTCCCTTATCCATGTGATGTTTGCGTCGCACAAAGTAGTAGGAAAGGTTATCCCAAGAGCATGACATTCCATGTACTTCAAAGTATACACACCACAGTCACCTGCCTTCCTGTTCGGAGGCACTCCCTTTGTAACCCGCTCATGAGTGAACTTCTCTTACGACCACATTTGCTTGAACTCTGGGGTGGCTAACTCCCGCAGCACGTAGGGAACCAACACGGCAATGGGCTTGATGGCAGATGCCAGCTCTTCGTCACTGGTGACACTCGGGATGCTATCCCAGACGACGATGTGTCTCATGGGAATCGATATCCACAAAGCTACCCAGTGCTTCGACTTCACGTTTAAAGGCGCGTATAAGTCATCCACTTCCAGACCCGATTGCTTGTTAGTCTAAGCATACGGTGGATACTCCCTTGAGTGGTAGCTGAAGGCACCGGCCGGAAACAGTTTCCCAGATCCATTAGCATTTGCCTCAGAATTGACAAAGTCTTTGTACTTTGTCGTCCACAGATGAGTGAACATAGCGTCTAGGAAAGCCACTATACTCGTTTTAAACCTCTCAGGATGTTGTGCGTGTCGATGTCTCAACAGATTCAACCCCACATCCATGTGCTGGATAACCACATGGATTTAAAATGAAGTTATATAATATTGAAGACCGAAGTTTTCTAGTATACTTGAAGTAGAAGTTTTGTAGTAGACTTACCGAATCTCTTAGCCACACTGCTTTTGTCTGCAGTTCGTACCACCAAAGACAAATTCGGGATTTCTCTGAGACCTTGTTCTTGTACGTCCTGCGGGTGATGAATGGTTTGGATACATATAAGTTACTAGAGTTTCGAAAAATAGAATTTTTGAAATATACCATAAAAGTTAGTAGAGTTACGAATCTTTCTTTAAGAAATCAACCAAACCTTCTTCAACTCCTTGTCTGCTTTAACAAAAGGATTGTAAGCTGACGTGGCTGACTTATCACCCATGATAGTCTTGGCTGTGTTATCACCAACAAACGGAGAACGTTGACTTGACGCCAACCTCTTAACCCTTTCAGCCTTGCCATGTGCCGCAATCCTGGCCGCTTCTTTCCTTGGTTTTTGTTTCTTGGCTCTAGCAGTCAAGTCAGCAGCTGTTGGGATTTCCGTGCGAATAAACACAGGTGGGTCTGACTCAGTGTCAGATGAATCAGAGTTGACTATCCTTGGCACCTTCGTATTCGTACGAGTAACAGCTGGAGATGGTTTCGGGGTCTCAGATTGACCTGGCTTGTTCTGCAAATTCCGATTTAAAAGTTACATGATCATTTATGAAAACAAATAATATTAAAGTCGCAGCATATGTTTAAAAGTCTCGAATAAAACAAACAAAGACAACACGGATATAGAAGTCTACTTCAAATAAGGAAGTCTACTTCACATAAGGAAGTCTACTTCACACGGATAAAGAAGTCTACTTCACATAACGAAGTCTACTTCACATAAGGTAGACAACACTTGTTTTTATGTCTTCGAAGTTGAGAACTTCAGGAAGTCTATTTTTTCTTCGCCTTGTACATGGTATTGTAATTGTGAGGGATCGTAGTAGGAAATTGCAAGTGTTCAGAACTAACCATATCCGCCTGAGAGTCCTTCTGTTCCTTTGATACAGCCTCTTGTCTACCAGTAGCCGCCTGAGAGTCCTTTTGTTCCTTTGATACAACCTCTTTCGTACCAGTAGCTGCCTGAGAGTCCTTCTGTTCCTTTGATAAAGAATTTGTTAGAACTGAGGTCACTAGAAAGAAGAAGAGATAAGAAGATTGAATGATTTAGAATAGAAAGAAGAGTAAGAGTGATAAAGACCTTGACGGCCGATGATATTAATTTCTTAATGTAATTTCTTGGATAAGGAAACCCTCATAATGGATCTCCCTTTAAATACATAAAAGCTTAGGGCGACCAACCGCTATAATAAAACGACAACACTTCATTACCAGCTACTATTGCATTATTTAACCCTCCACTTGAAGCAGAGGTTCTTCCCAACTCTCTTCTTCGACACTTAGCCACTTTTAGCAGAACTTCTCTTCAACCACACTCTAGCCTTTCTCCCACTGGTTCGCTTCTTCTTCTTCATAAAGACCAACGGCACCTTCATCCTATCAATACCCCCGGATAGAGAAGCGACCTTGTCCTCAAGGTCAAAATCAGGGAACTGTTCCATAATGACCGTGACTGGTTCCCAAGTAAATTCAAACTCGGGCAGGCCCTTCCACTGAATTCTGACCTCTGTCTCATTACCCTCCTTTGGACGCCTTATGTCAACCACCTTTTCAGGCTCTGTAGCCCATTCCATATCAACAGTCATGAAAGGTGGAAGTTCTTGAGCTACCTGACCTGGTTGCAGAGCCGCTTTCAGTTGTGACACGTGAAACACAGGGTGAATTTGGCTGTTGGCTGGTAATAGCAACTTGTAAGCGACCTTTCCCACACACTCGAGAATCTGATAAGGACCAAAGAACCTTTGAGCCAACTTCTGGTTTCTTTTTCCCCCAACCGAAACCTGCCTGTATGGTCTCAACTTCAAGTAAACCCAATCCCCTACCGTGAAAGTCACTTCCCTTCGATGCTTGTTAGCTTCTTTCTGCATCTGCCTCTGAGCAACTTCCATGTTTTCTCGCAGTTCGATCAATAAACTGTCTCTGTCCCTCAACAGATCCTCGACCTCCGCGTTTGCTGGCGGAATGTCACCATAGCGTAACACTTTAGGGGGATCTCTTCCGTAGACTGCAAAGAAAGGCGTAGACTTGATTGTAGAATGGTAAGAAGAATTATACCAGAACTCTGCCCACGGTAAGCAATGCACCCAGGTTGATGGTTTCTTGCTGGCAAAGCACCGCAGGTAGGTTTCCAGGCACCGGTTAACTACCTCTGTCTGGCCATCCGTTTGAGGGTGATAAGCCGTGCTCTTGTGGAGGGTTGTGCCTTGACTTTTAAACAGCTCACTCCAAAAGCTACTTAGGAACACTTTGTCTCTGTCCGAAACAATGTTCTCTGGAAACCCATGTAGTTTCACTACTTCCCTTATGAACAACTCAGCCACCAACTTAGCAGTAAAGGGATGTTTAAGGGGAAAGAAGTGTCCATACTTGCTCAGTCGATCCACCACAACTAGAATAACTGAGAACCCCTTAGAGGGTGGTAGACCCTCGACAAAGTCCATACTGATGTGAGACCAGATTTGACTTGGAATTGGCAGAGGCGACAGCAACCCCGCGGGTGGAGTGTGGAGCTCTTATTCTCCTGACAAACCTGGCAATGCTTGATGAAATTCACTACATCCTTCCGCATCCCTCTCCAGAAAACTTCTCTGGTCAACCGTTTGAAGGTTTTCAAGGCTCCTTCGTGACCTCCTGTCGGGGATGAATGGAATTGTTCCAAAAAATTTGGAATGAAGGGAGACCCTCTTGGGATTACCAAGCATCCTTCTTTGTAGAGTAAACCCTTCACCATCGAGTAACCCTGTTTTTGCGACTCTCCTGACTCCAGCCCTTTTATGATTACCTGCAACTCAGCATCTACAGTAATCAGCCCCTCAAGGCACTGTAAGTCCAGGTTCAATGGAGCTTGTAAGGACAGATGATTGAGTTGCTCCTCGAATGGTCTACGGGACAGGGCGTCTGCAACGCGATTCTCGACACCGGGTTTATACTCGATCCTATACGAGAGCCCTATGAGTTTAGCTGCCCACCTTTGCTGCACTGAGTTAACTGCCTTCTGGTCAAGGAGGTGCTTCAAGCTGCTTTGATCAGTTTTGATGACAAACTCTCTCCCCACCAGATAGTGTTTCCATTTAGTCACTGCCTTGACTATCGCCAACAGTTCTCTTTCATACACTGACTTGATACGACCTGTAGAGGAAAAGGCTTGACTTAAGAAGGCAATTGGGCGCTTCTCCTGAGACAAGACTGCCCCTATTCCCACTCCCGAGGCATCAGTCTCTACCGTAAACTCCTTGGTGAAATCCGGTAGTATCAACACTGGTAGATTGGTGACCGCTTGCTTAAGCTCTTGGAAGGCTTCCTCTGCAACAACTGACCATTGGAACCCATTTTTCTTCAATAACTCAGTTAGTGGCCTTGCTATCTGCCCATAACTCCTCACAAACTTCCGGTAATACCTTGTTAACCCCAAAAACCCACGGAGTTCGGTGACATTCTTAGGAGTGGGCCACCTTACCATGGCCGCTATCTTCTCAGGATCTGCAGCTACGCCCTTCCCTGATATGATATGCCCTAGATAAGATATCTCCTTACTTCCAAAAGCGCATTTCTTCTTATTTGCATAGAACTGATTCTTCCTCATTATGTCTAGGACCTGTTGTAGGTGCTGAAGGTGCGTAGCCAGATCTTGACTGTAGATCAAGATATCATCGAAAAATACCAATACAAACCTCCTAAGGTATGGCCTGAATAGATCATTCATGATAGACTGGAAGGTGGAGGGTGCATTGGTGAGGCCAAAAGGCATCACCATGAATTCATAGTGTCCTTGATGAGTTCTGAAAGCCGTCTTCTCTACATCGCAACTTCTCACTCTGATCTAGTGATATCCGGACTTGAGATCGATTTTCGAAAAGATAGTGGCTCCGTGGAGCTCATCTAGTAGCTCTTCAATGATTGGTATCGGGTAGCGATCCGGTATGGTAGCCTTGTTCAAAGCCCGATAGTCGACACAGAACCTCCATCCTCCATCTTTCTTCTTGACAAGCAGCACGGGGCTGGAATAAGGGCTAACACTTGGTCGTATAACCCCCGTCTCCAACGTCTCCTGAACAAGCTTCTCAATCTCATTCTTTTGGACAAACGAGTATCTGTAGGGCCTGATGTTGATCGGAGAAGTTCCCTTCTGCAAGGTGATAGCATGCTCTCTATTCCTGGCTGGCGGTAATCCTTTTGGTACCTCAAAGACCCTCTCAAAACGAGACACCACTTCCTGAATAGCCAGAGGCACACTCTCGGTTTGCTGATCTTGGTCGCTAATGAACAGCGTTGTTAGCTCCAGTAGGTAAACCTCTCCTTGCCGCCTGATAACCCGCTTCATCGCATTGAGGGAGATTTGTCCTCTACACAGACTGGGGTCCCCCACAATAGTGACCCAAGAGTTACAAATTTTCCAACTCATGGTAAATAACTCCCAGTTGGTCTTGGTATCGCCTAATGAAGCTAGCCACGGATATCCCAACACTACATCAGCTGATTCCCCCAAATCAAAAAGGAGAAACTCTTCGCACATTTCGATCCCTTGCACATCCAGCAACACCCTTGAACATTTGCCCTTACTCTTGCAAATCAAACCATTTGCCATTTTGACTCCTATCCTTCTTGTTGGAGTGACGATCAGACCTAGCATAGGTACCAACTTTTCTGATATGAAGTTAGTAGTGGCTCCCGAGTCGATCAGAATGATGACTTCCTTCTTACCTATCATTCCCCTCAACATAAGAGATTGTTCACCTGATGCTCCTCCCATGGAATGTAAGGTTTCCACTTCCTGTTCTGCATCCTCGTGTTCAACAATATCCTGAAACCTCGGATCACCGGCTACACTCCCTTCTAACTCCTCACCTTCTTCCACCTCCATACACTTGAGTTTCTGTCTGCATCTGTGCCCGGGAAACCACTTGTCTCCACAGTGGCGGCATGGATTTGAGTTACGTGCTTCTCCACTTCCTGCAGCCTTGCGGTAGTCATTACCCTTGGAAAAAGACTGAGCAGGGGGTCGGGTAGTTTGGGAAACCACTGGTGAGGTTGGTGCCCGTGTTTGAGGACGCACTTGATAGCTGCTTGATTCATTCTCCTGCGACTCAACAAGCTTAGCATACTCGACTATCTCCGCCATGTTCGAGGGTCTGCACAGAACCACCTTATTTCGAATGTGCCTTCGCAATCCCCTGAGGAAAGCCGACTCCAACACATCATCAGTAACATGAGGTAGCTCTACTGACAACTGCTCAAATCGTGTTCTGTACTCCTCTACACTCCCAGTTTGCGTTATCTGAAGGAGATGGTCCACTGTGGAACTGCCCCTACTAGATTTAAAACGTTCCCGAAACTTCTCCTTAAAGGTCCTCCAGTTGAGTATTTGGTCTCTCTCATGAGAAATACGCCACCAGGTTATCGCGATATCAGTCAAACACGACACCGCCTGATCTAACTTGTCTGATTCCGTTGTACGGTTCTTAGCAAAGCACTTTTCTACCCGAAACAACCAATCGTCAGGGTTCGTACCTTCAAACATCGGCAGATCTACAAGCTTAGGTGGTGTTTCCAGTCGCGGTGGGCACGGATCGACTCGCTGAGGAGGCTGCGGTGTGGGAAGTAACCCCTCCTGAGGCCGTGGGGCCACGAAAGGCAAGATCCTGTCGTTTCTACATGGTTCCTCACTCGCGGAAGCTTGACCTTGGAGCGAAGGATTCATGCCAGAGATGGGTGTTGAAAAACCCACCGGAGTAGACGAGCGGCTAACGATCGGCAAGTGAGCCTGAAGAGCGCACACGAGCTGGTTGATCGATTCCCTCATACTCTGGAGCTCACGGTCGTGACGAGCTGTAATCTGTTCCTGTGTTTCTTGCGGCTGCGGAGTTTCTGCAACCACACGAGACTCGAGTTCAGACTGGGTCGTTCTTGGGTCTGAAGGTGACGCCATAGCTCTACAATGAAAAAGCACCAATTTGTTAGAACTGAGGTCACTAGAAAGAAGAAGAGATAAGAAGATTGAATGATTTAGAATAGAAAGAAGAGTAAGAGTGATAAAGACCTTGACGGCCGATGATATTAATTTCTTAATGTAATTTCTTGGATAAGGAAACCCTCATAATGGATCTCCCTTTAAATACATAAAAGCTTAGGGCGACCAACCGCTATAATAAAACGACAACACTTCATTACCAGCTACTATTGCATTATTTAACCCTCCACTTGAAGCAGAGGTTCTTCCCAACTCTCTTCTTCGACACTTAGCCACTTTTAGCAGAACTTCTCTTCAACCACACTCTAGCCTTTCTCCCACTGGTTCGCTTCTTCTTCTTCATAAAGACCAACGGCACCTTCATCCTATCAGAATCAGCCTCTTTCGTACCAGTTACATCTCCCTTCATTTTGGTAAGATCCGAGGACAGGCTTTCAATCTTATCGGTCAACATGTCAAACCGCAAATCGCAACTGTTGAAACCTTCTCTTATCTGATCGAGTAGAGCTGCTCCCCACATGCCGAGCTCATTTTTAAAGGAATCCAAAATGTTGAATTCCATGTCAGTAGAAGGACCTAGACAGTGCCTCTTCCCACTTGGTTCACCAAATTCACCGGCTCTCTTATTCGATCCCTTTTCTTCAATCTTAACCTTCGGATTGTTGGATTCATAAATACAACCGTCTCCCACAAACCTCTCCCCCACTTTCATGGACCAAAATCCCCATTGAATGCTCTCAAAATGTTATCAATCTTCTCATCTGCTTCATCGTCTTGCCAAACAGGACTAATCATGCCACCACTAGTTTTGAAGTTTCTGAAGTATGTCTACAATTTATATTAAACAGGAAGCAAAAGCAAGTTCAAATCTAACACAATAGGGTTACCGACTCATCTAATATCGTAGATAAACTATAGACATATCACAGGGATGCGTACCTGTTTTAGAATATGCTCTTTGACATGTTTTCTTCTGCGAGAACCGCCGTAAGCAATCAACGGTGGACTTGGATTACCTGGCAACGGTTCCCCAATTAATTTGGCAAAATCAGGCATAGATTCGTACACCCATATCTGCAGAGGTTCGACAAATCCGTCTAAGGTGTAACTCTGCTTGTTTAAGTCCTTCTCCTTAACAGACTGAATCAGGTTCTTGAAAACAACTCTTCCCCAGGGATAATCAAGAAATGCATCTAAATCCATGACTAGCCTAGCCATATTTAGACGGGTGGGCATTGATGGTTTCCTAGCTTCTATAAACCCAGCGTAGATGGCTAAATAACCCAACCTAACACGCTCTATTCTATCCCAATCGTGTGAGTTCTTACATGCTGCGACCAGTTGCTAAATACACGGACCGCTGTCTAAATTGACTCCAAGCTTCTCCCAAAACTCTTCCATCTCGTCTAAAACCTCAACCTCTGGCTGCTCCAACGACCCGACATCTTCACAGTTAAGTCCAGTGATGGCCTCAAACTCATTCAAAGAAAATCGTAAAGGGTTAGATCCAACAAGACTATAAATCTCGTACTTTTTGTTGCAGACTATTTGTAGGTTGAGCATATGGTGAACCAGTCTGGAAGCCCATTCAAATTGGAGACAGTTGAACTGTAACAAGACACCCAGTCGAGATTGAATCTCGTCCCATTCATCCGGCTCGAGAGCTTTGTAGAGTTCATCAAACAACTTCGTATCATTGCTGTAATTGCTGATGCTTTTTTGAGGAAGCAGCTCATCACCTTTCGTGTAAAACCTCCGAGGAAATTCTAGTTTTCTCTCATCCATTATGCAAGATAAGATTAGGTTTGGCGGGGAAATTAAAAAAAAAAAGATTGAGAAAGAGGAAGACTAATCCAATAAGTCTATGCGTCAAATTGGAAAAGAAGGCTACTATCGAATTGCAAAAGAAGTCAACCTTCAGTTTGATCGAAGAGGACAATGGCAGCAAAGACGATGCGGCGAAGATGAAGCTGAAGCGGCTGAGTTAACACATGAGAAAAGAGAGATTTCCCAAGGAGAGAAAGTCCAAGCTGTCACCAAGAGGAGATGGACCATTTCGGGTCTTAGAGAAAATCAATGACAATGCCTACAAGATTGAGCTACCAGGTGAGTTGAACATTTCTCCTACCTTTAATGTTGCTGATTTATCTCCTTTCTATGCAGATGAAATAGTTCTGCAGACAGAACTTTCTCAAGAGGGAGGGAATGATGAGGACATCAATAGTAAACTTCCGGAAGAACCCGTTCTGCCATTTCCCGAAGAACCCGTTCTATCATTTCCTGAAGAACCCGTTCTACCAATTCCTGAAGAACCCGTTCTGCCAACAATGATACACAAACCAATGACAAGGCTGGGAGCAAGGACCTTAAGGGAACAATTCAACAAGTCCATTGCAAGTCTGATTACTCTCATTGAACTAGAAGATTCCAAAGAGAAGACTCCACAAGCATCATTTTTGCCAGTTCTACAAGGAATCAAAGAACCCGTTCTTTTCATCATTTCCGAAGTAATCAATGAAGGGCTGGAGCGTGCATGAGAGCTATTATCAAGGTAAGTGTTTGAATTCAAATAATAAATGTTGGTTCTTTCTTGGTTTGCAGGAATCGACCGTTGGGTCTTTATGAGTCTTTTTATTTAATTAAGTCCTAAAATCGAGTCTGTTGTTTTTGCAAGTTTAGTCCTTTTATTTGTAATAAATTTCGATCCTAGAAGGTCCCCCGCTGCTGGACCATTATATAAGGTCCCTTTTCAGCATTGTAACCTTTCAAGTTTTTAATGAAATAAAATGAGAGTTTTCTTAGGTTTTCTTCTGAGATAGAAGCAACCACCCTTTCTCCTTCTTCTTGTGTGTGAATCCTTGAAGACTGAGATTTGACTTATCATAGATCCTTTCACAGATCTGTGTGGCGTCCCTCAATCCACCCATCTACCCCTTCATCTTCCACAGCTACCGAATAGACAGAACAGTGTTTTCAACCATTTGTCTATTCACCATCTCTTCACTGCACTCCATCTATCATCCACTGAATAGGTAGAACAGTGTTATCAATCATTTGCCTATTTCCATCTATCCACGTGGGTTCCCTCATCTGGGTTCCTATATCAATCTTGAACACACAGGAGAACGATGTGAATGCATCTTGTCACTTCTTCGGTTTGACAATTCTCTGAAATGGTTAGATCTAGGAGCTCTAATGGTGTCACATTTTCCCACAACCTCCAAGCCTGTAACACAATTTAATCATCGTTCACGAGCTTACAATTATAACACCAATTAGATAAGATCATACTCTAAGTTCTTCTTTGGCACTTACATATGTGACAATATTCTCAACCGTAGTGCGTGAACTGTGGAAGCTACTATTCTTCCTGCCGCATATAATCTCAAGAACTAAGACTCCAAAGCTATAGACATCAGATTTCATTGAGAATTGGCCATGCATCACATATTCTGGTGACATGTAACCGCTGCAAGAGTAAAGCATAATAAATAATGCGTACCTCCGAGAGGAAATGATTCTTTAAAATTTAGGTCATGTATATAAGCCATCAAAGCTAAAAGTATATTACTAAGTTCCAGCTATTCTGCTTGTGCTAGCTCTAGTTTGGTCCATCCCAAAGATCCTTGCCATGCCAAAATCAGAAATCTTAGGGTTCATATTTTCATCTAAAAGAATGGTACTAGCTTTGAGATCATGGTGTATGATTGTGAGCCGTGAATCTTGATGAAGATATAGAATTCCTTGAGTGATTGCCCCAATGATGTTTAACCTTTTTGTCCAGTCTAACTGCCCCTTCTTTGTAGGGTCTGTACATACAGAAGTAGTCATTAGCTACTTATACATTTTAATCAGAGAATATCAGATAGACTCCTATGATAATTCCACATACCAAAGAGGAAGTAATCGAGGCTTTTGTTGGGAACAAACTGGTAAACAAGTATCTTTTCTTCTCCTTCTAAACAAAAACCAAGAAGCCTAACAAGATTCCTGTGTTGAAGTTTTGCGACAAGAACAACCTCATTCTTGAACTCTTGCGCGCCTTGTTCTGATGTTCTTGATAACCTCTTCACTGCAACTTCCACTCCATCAGGCAACGTCCCCTAAAATAAACATCAGTGATAAATATGATCAGTTTATTTTGACTCTTAGTGAGACTTAATGAACCAATTTAGCTAAATAAATAATACCTTAAAAACTTCTCCAAATCCACCTCGACCGATTTTGTTGCCCTCAGAAAATTTATTTGTTGCAGCTTCAGTTGTCTTGAAATCATATTGGAGGGAGTGTACAGCTGCATATTGTGCAGTAAATTTCTTAGTTCCAGAGAATAATAAATTAATATGCTAAAAGCTAAGCAAATATAAGAAACACTCACATTGACCAAGATCAACATCTTGATATGATTTTCTCTTCCAGCAAAGTAAAGCATGTCGTTGAGCAAGAAGTCCCAAGATGATGTTGACGATGATAACTACGATTGAAACCACCAACGCCACAATAGTTCCCGTTGAGATTTTTCTGCCATCTACGGAAGTTCAGAACCAATTTAAGTATATAACTTTCAATCTTTGACAGGTTATTGTGATATGCATAGTTTTGGGAGGACTTATCGGTCTTGGTAACATTGGCCTGTTTAGTTAGCGATGTTGTTGGAGAAGGTGGTGGTTGAGAGGACGGAGACCTTGATATAATATCATGGAAAGCTCTAGAAAAGGGATATAAATCGGTCCGTAAAAAACAGCTTAGCCTTATTATAATCCCTCATACCTGTGCAAGGCAACAGTTCTGATAGTTACGAACACTTTCTTCTAGACAGCGGCTACACTCGGCTGGCGACAGGTCAGGAGTGCACTGCATTAGTCCATAGAGAGTTAGGGAATTTGGCATGGCTTCTGCATCGACTGCATAGTACTTGTGACTAGACCATGTTTCCTCTTTTTTTGAGGAAGTTGCAAGTATCATACGGCCAGTTAATCCCTTCCATGCTCTAGAAAACTCAGCTACATCTTTCATGAGGTCCACAGAATTGATCATATCGATTCGGGGCTCTAACTTAAATGAAGCAATGAATGGACTAAAAGATTACGCATAAAACAAAGAGTTCTGTTTTCTTGCCAGAGAGAAGCTTCTTTCTGGTTGAGGCAGTTCTCTATTAACGCAATGGATCCACTCATGATACAACCTGAGAAAATATCTGGCTCAACACCTGGAATGCACATACCGGCGGCATACACTCTGTTAGGAGGTTCGCCAAATGAGGCGTTGTAGAAGCCATGGTGAGCCGTGACGTTAGAAGCGAGAGAAGTGAGGAGAAGTCGACGGTTTTTGTCGTAAGTAGAAAATGGCGTAAATAAGCTGGTGTTCATGCATGGAAGCGCAGAGACAATAAAACCAGTGCCTGTGAGGACAAAGCAAAAGAACAGTAAAGGCATCTTCATGCTGATGCTTGTCTAAAAACAAGTAGCTACTGTTTTTTCCCTCTTTTGTTTTTCTTACCAGTTTAAGTAATAGCCTTGTGATACGATTCTGCGGACAGTAAGTTGAAGATGACGTATCACTCACCCGACAAGGGTCGTGGCCATTTCATGGAAAATAAGAAGAAAATGACAAAAAAAAGTGAGAACTCAGTAAATGCATCACAATTATCATCTCTTGGAGGTTTCGTAAACATGTCTCCAGTATTTTTGGAACCTCCCAGCCTCCTCATTTGAAAATCTAATAGTAAACCAAAATTTACGTATGACAATTACAGAGAGGAGGAACATGATGGTAAAAAAACTGGAGTACGTTTAATAAGAATCCATTACGATGAATCCAATTTTATTTGGAAATCTCTAGTAAGTAAAACCCTAAACTATAAGGAAAAAAAAAAGTATTTTTATTTATTCAATATCAGTGAGAAACAGAGCATTTGATCGTTTTCCCAGTGTAACGCACACTAAGCCATTTCAAGCCATGACATTGGTTTGGGTTACATTCATACCAAATCAATCTATTTTTCAGTCCGAATTGTAGTGAAACGGAATTTAGATGCACATTGATTTAAGTCAGACAAGATAGGAGTATACTGTCGAAAGGTCACGTAGTCATTAACAAAATAAGGAACAGATCTTCCCATACTTGCTAGGAAACTGGTAGAGTAATGGTGAGCATCAAGGTGGTTGACGGGAAACATTTGGGTTACAAAGTAGAAATGATAAAGAGTTTGTATGAAAAATTAACTTAGAAGAGTGACTCCCAATTCACTAGTCATGAGTTTGTTCAAAAAAAAAAAAAAATAGTCAGAAGTCATGAATATTGGTCTTCCAGAAAAATTTAATAATCATGCGACACATTGACATTGTTAGAGGAGTTAAAAATTGAGGACGAAAAATTAGAATTTTTATCGATGAACCAATTGTGAAGCATACCATAGGTTGATATCAAAAAACTCTCGATTGACTAGAACAAGAGGAGAAGCACATGATTATGAAAAGGGTAGGAAACCCTAGTTCCTACAATAATATAACTAAGACACGAAACCCTAGTTCCTACAAATATACAGAGAATCGAGTAGCCATGAACTTCAGATCTGAAAGCGAAATCCCTAAATGAGAATATCCAAAGATGCGGTGAGTGAAGGGAAGGAGACGAGCCCCGGCTTGAAGGAGACGGCCAGGACCGGTTAAGTAAGTAAACCGGTTTGGATTTATTATTACTAGACATCGATTAGTAATGGTATGTTTTATTGATTAACAAAAAAAACAGATAAAAGGATTTTATAATTAAGAGCAATATTAAAAGAAATAAGAGAGAATGATAAAAGTATACACCAACAAAGAGAGAAAAATGATAAAAGTGTAACTAACTAATGTCTCTCTTTTACAAAGGTGTTGTCATTTTTACATAACTAGATAATGAAACTTTTGTGTGAGTTATTACATTTGTAAATATATTTATTTAGTATAAAAACTTATATTGGTTTGAATTCATCAAGTTTATGAAAGATTAAAATAGTAATCGCTTCACCATAAATTTTAGATTGACATAATGGCGAGTCTGGATAGAATGTGAACCGAATTAATGATCATTAGATTTTTATCAAAATTTTGAACTATCAAATCAGATAAAAATCGCAAAAAACTAAAACTACATGAACCAGATAATTTAAATAAAATTGTTAACCCGGTCAAACTCTTCCGCTAAGCTATCCCACAACATGTTTAAATATTTTGAGCCACAAAATATCAATATCTTTGCATTTGTCCCGCTTGAATTTGTGAGATCCGCGTGGGTTACAAATGCATTTGAATAAATCATTTTTTCTAATATATAAAATATATTTAAAGCTTAAACTTAATTAATATTAATAAAGTTATGTAATAAAGTTTTTAAGAATAACACCATTTAATTTTTCAAAAATACAATGGCATATAGTTATAAATAATAAATCTAAATGAAGCTAAATAGCTAAATGTGTCTCGAGTTATCTGGTGGCGACACATTAACATTTTTAATAGTGTGTTTCTCTATTAATATATAGGAGATAATAATCTAATGTATAAGATTTTTGATTAATTAAATCAGGGAAATTATGGTTAAGAGTTAAGACTAATACTGAAATTAAAATAGGAAAGAAAATAAAATAGATAGAGAGACAAGTACATACGCCGATACGTTTGGCTAAGCGGCGAGCTGCTTTTTTATTCTCTTCCTCATCATCTTCAGCTTCGCTGTGTTTCAAAGAATGATGATACTAATTAAATCTTTCACATTTATTTATATAAAAAGCAAAACATATATAGAAATCAACATGCATAAACCAAATAAGTGATTCGAGTTAGTTACATGTTGACGATGGCTGGGACGATCGGCCGGAGAGAAGGCGTCGGCGGTTTTGGTTGGAACCTCCGCTGTCGAGATAATATACGAGATTCAGTGCCGGCTTAACTAGGTGGGCGGGCAGTGCGACCGCCCCGGGTACATAAATTAAAGGGGCATATACGTATAAGAAAAGGGGCACAAAAAAAAATTATATGAACCAAAGAGAACTAAAAAAATAATTAGTAAGATTTTCTATAGATTAAGGGTATTTTTTTTTTAGTTTGCCCAAGGGCATGTAATATGTTTAAGCCGGCACTGACGAGATTTGAGATGAAATTACGATGGGGGAAACAAGAAGACGGAATCAGTTAAAGGTCACCTGAATCCATGGCAGTCTACCGCCGGCAAGAAATTCGGAAACGGGGAAAAACCTAAAAAAAATTGGGGATTTTGGGAAGATGTGTCCTCTGCTATTCTGAAAATATTGATTTCCAATTGACCTAGATAAGCTTTTAAATAATATCACCGTCATACATAATTATATCCATAAATATTTTGTCATTACAATAATTAATTAATTTGTTTTTATGTATATATTTAGTTTATTAAAAAAATGGTTGGAGATGTGTTGGTAACGATGCATAGTGAGAAACTCTAAACTTCTTGAGCATGTTTGTGGCTGGATTATATAATTTCGATTTCAATATCTTAATTTGTAAATATATTTTAATATGTGAATGAACGATGAACTATTGTACCATGTGGATTTAGTTATCTCACTTGAACTAACTTTTTCACATTCCTCTCAATACTTTATAGTTTTGAGTTCTCATTTTGCATTCTCATACTTTGTATTCGTTTAGTTGCTATCAATTATAATTGGGTCAGGATGAAGAAGAATGTAGTTACTTGGGTCGCGAGATTTGACGTGTGTCAGCTAGTGAAGGCAGAGCACCAGATTCTAGGCGGGCTACTGAAGAGTTTATCCATTCTAGAGTGGAAGTGGGATATGATCACGATGGACTTCGTGGTAAGATTGCCAGTGTTTCGGACCTTTAATGTTATTTGGGTCATTGTGGATCGGTTGACTAAGTCGACACATTTTCTGGCCATTAATAAAACTGATAGAGCAGCGGTCTTGGCTAAGAAGTATGTGAAAGAGATAGTCAGGTTGCATGGGGTGCCAGCGAGTATTGTATCTGATAGGGATTCTAAGTTCACTTCGTTGTTCTGGAGAGCATTTCAGGCAGAGATGGGCACTAATGTGCATATGAGTACAGTTTATCATCCCTAGACAGATGGACAGTCAGAAAGAATGATCCAGACGCTGGAGAATTTGCTGAAGATGTGTGTGTTGGATTGTGGTGGCCATTGGGCAGATCACTTGAACATGGTAGAGTTTGCTTACAACAACAGTTATCAGGCAAGCATTAAGATGACTCCTTATGAGGCTTTGTATGGGAGTGATATGCTCAAATATAACCCTGAGCTACTCTCTCAAATTAAGAGATCAATTGTAGTACTTAGGGATCGAATCCACAAGAACTCTAGATTCACACAATAGATTTAATAATCTTTTAATTATGCTAAACAAAAATATTTTAATTAAATTGCAAAAGAAAACAGAAAATAAAAAAAGTTGTATAATTCAGAAGGATTAAACGTTAGGCTTAGGGAATTTTTCAGAAAATTATGGAAAATCAGATCAATTAATTAAGTAAAGCAGGATTCAGCAATTAAACACCGTTCTTGAACTCTAAACACAATTGTAAAATAAATCAGTTCTCACTGCAAATATTATCTAAGTTTTAAAATCCCAAAATCCAAATCTCTTTGTAAAATTCAAGTTAAAAACCAGCAATAAAATCAAGTTTAGATAAGTTCACGAAATTACTAAATCAAATCTCTTTGCAAGAAATAATTTTGCTCACCAAAGGTTTTTGTCAGGAAAATCAATTATATTCTCATATCAATCAATAATCCTAAGATCTAAATTCAGATGACTAATCAAAGATCTAGCATTAAGAACAACCTATGGTGAAGAACAAGAAAGATAATGAATCCAAACAATTAATCAATCTAACAATCCATGAAATTCCTAATGAGAAACCCTAAACCTAACAAGATGATCTATTTAGACATAATCATTGAAAAGCAAAACATCTTCTGAACAAATTGCATTAAGAAAGAGAATAAAGAAGAAGTAAAGGAGTTTTGAATCTCTATGAAGGAGTCTTGATTCCTCTCTCCAAAAGCTCTCTAAGTCTCTCAGAGTTTTCTCTTAAAAGTTGCGAGGAAAAATAAAGCTTAGGTCTAAACATGACCATAAAAATTCTATTTATATTCCTAAAAACGTCCAGAGACTAATGATGCAAATATGGAAAACTTTGGGACAGCTTTGTAAATCTTCAAAACTTGTGGGGAAACTTCCAATTTGCCTTGTGGACTCTGCATCGACCGATGCTGACGTTGTGTCGATCGATGCATCCTTCTGAATTCGTCTCTCAACTTCGTAGCTCAGCCTCAATGCTTGATTAAGCTCCAAATCTTCCTATTTAGCTCAATTATGCTTCCATCCATGCTAAATCCTATAAAGACTCAAAAGACTCTAAAAATACCAAAAATACTCTATAAATAAGACTTATATCATGGCTAAAAACACCTAAAAACCATGATATATCAACTCCTCCAGACTTAGCCTTTGCTTGTCCTCAAGCAAAACATAAACTTAAACCTGTGAAACAGGTTTGAAAATGCAGGAACTCATTTTCTTTTTAAAGTAATGCCATGATCATCCAAACCTTAATCCACATGCTTAGCAGATAAATCCAAATCAAACCACCATGTACTTCTCCGTTGACATTCATAGCATCCCAAATTCAAACCAAATTTCACTACTTCCTCTATTAAGCCTTCATCGGAGGGTCTCATCAATTTGTTCAATATCAAGAACCTTCTAGACTCATTCCCGTACAATACCATAACAAGCAAGATATATCTTTTACCACATGTGGTACTCTTTCTCTCCCCCAGACTTATTCTATTTTAGCTTCCTTAGAGCTCTGCTTTGTTTTATTTTATTTTTTCTCAAAGTTGTAGGCAAATAATGGGGTCATCGGTAATTTACCTACCCCTCGCTTCCAAGCTTTGTATGATCATTTGACTCAAGAGTAGAATAATGAGGTTATAGGTAATTTATCTACCTCTCTAAACTGATCAAAATCATCTCATATTTTATTCCTTTTTTTTTTTTTTTTTTTTTTTTTTTTTTATAACAAAGCTCTCTGGATTTTTTTTTTTTTTTTTTTTTTTTTTTTTTTTTTTAACTTGAATAAGGGAGAGGAGTACCATTTTCTTTTGTAACCTTATTTGTCAGGTATGAACAAGGAGTCAAGCTCTATGAACATCAATCTCCATGATGAGGTAAAAAGAAAAGTACAGAAATTACCTCAAGCTTTTATGGATTATGTTGGAAATTCGGATGTCTCTTGTTCACTGGTCAGCCATTGGATTTTTCATTTGTCGGATTTGTGGATTCAATCTGCAGCATTAAACAACCAAGGCAGTACACTAAAAAGAAAAATCATAGTTCCCAACAAAATTTTGACTCAATAAAACCTTTTATTTTTATTTTTTTTCGACTGACTCTCAAAAACAAAAACGTAGTTAGTAACTACCTCCCCCAGACTTAAACAACACTGTCCCCAGTGATATCAAGTAAGAGATTGGCGAATAAATTAAAATAAAAATAATTCGAAAGAAAAAGGAAAAAGAAATACCTACCAGTGGGTTACCTCCCACTAAGCGCTTGTTTTCAGTCATTAGCTTGACTGTGTCGGATCTCAGGCATCTGGTGGATCAGAACATGGCAGTGAATGCTTTTGAGAGAATGACCTCTTCATCCAAGGTGGTGTGTAGGCAGTAGGTGCATGAGGTTTGCCAAGGATGTGAGGAACATGACCAGGGCGGGATTTAGGGACGGGTTTGCTTCTTTTATTTCCTGCAAAATCATCAACAGAAGAAACAAGCGCTCTACGATAATCTCGTGGCTCTGTTAACTGCAAAACAGTTTTTTTACCTTTGAAATTCTTATTGATTATAGGAGAAGGTTTGGGAGAAGGAGATGCATACCTTGGTCTTACCTGTGGGTTCTGGACTGTGGAATGGTGAGATTTCAGCTTTACAACTTGTCTAGGACTTGCAGCTAAGGAATCAACTCGAGAATCTTCAGTTTTGGACAAGTCCGAGCCGACTCTGGAAGGTGTGTTGATCGATGCAACAGCTGCATCGATCGATGCTAGGTCTGCAACTCGTGTTTCTTCAACGATTCTGAAGCTTTCCTCTGAAATCCGCATTTCCATTACAAAAAAGTCATCTACCAGCGACTTGTCATGCATCAGAACCTCATCATGATCTCTAGTACTGATTAGATGATCTCCAGTCCAATCTTCAAGATCAACAGCTTGCTTACTCACTTTCTCAACAATCTCCAACTCCTTGACATACCTAGCAGTAATGTCTCCAGGAAGCACTATTAGCGGATCATTATCAGAAGCAATTTCCACAGAAATGTCTGACCATCAATAGTGGGAGCTCTTCTCAGCTTGTCCATCTCAAAGTTCATGACCAAATCATCCACATTCAGAGTAATGTGTCCATTCTTCACATCAATGATGGCACAAGCTGTAGCTAGGAACTAGCGTCCTAAGATGAGAGGATCAATAGGCACTTTGTCATATTCCAGCACCACAAAGTCAGTGGGAATCATGCAATCTCCAATCTTAATCGGAATATCCTCTAAAACACCTTCAGGAATCCTTCTGGATCGATCAGCTAAGATAAGAGATATCTTAGTCGGCTTAAAATCTGTCATCCCAAGTCTCACAGCAACAGAATGTGGCATCAAGTTGATACTAGATACAAGATCGCAAAGAGAGTGAGCAAACCGTTCTACAGATATAGAGAAATCAAGTACAAAGCTTCCAGAATCTGGTAGCTTCTCTGCAATCCTACTCTGAATCACTGCACTCATTTCTCAGAGACAACCACTTCTTGCTTCCTCTCCTTCCTCCTCTGTGGAAGCTGATTCAACAAAATTGAGCTGACATCCTTGGTTAGCAAAGCTCCTTCCTCAGGGCTCAAACCATTAGTAACCATTCTCTTCACATATCACTTAATACCAGGAGAAAACTTGACTGCATCAATCAAAGGCATCTCTATCATCACCTTATCCATCATAGCTTTGCATCTAGCTTCTTCAATCTCTTGCTTGGACCTACTAGGCTTAGGAAAAGGGACCTTAGGCTTATAGGCTTGTTGTGAATCAGATGGTTGAACAGGAAGAGAAACCGAAGCTGTTTGTGGTGGGTGTCGATCGATGCTTGTGATGGTGGTTGCATCGATCGATGCAATTGGATCGCGTCGATCAATGCTGGCTCAATTACCGTATCATCGATTTCTTCCTTCACCAAAATCGCATTACAAGCATGCTTGGGGTTCGACTATGTTCTTCTAGAAAGAAACTCCTCTTGTCTTTTAACAGACCCAGCAGTCTGAATTACTTGATTCTCTAGCTTCTTAACATGAGTGTTTAATGCATCAAACTTCCCAGTCAGCTCCGTGTATACAGAATAAATCTTCCCATTGAAGTCTACTGTTAACTTCTGCTGACCTTCCAAAATCTGTCCAAGCATTGATTCCAACTTGCTCTCTGAATTGGGTGGAGGGAGGGGTTGGTAAGAAGAAGAACCATAGTTCCTAGTGAAGTTGCTGTTTGGATTTCCTGTGAAGGAATTCTTCTGACCAAATCTCTGATTTTGATACCCAGCTCCATACACATAGTTGACACCTTCTTCGGTAGTCTCTGGCTTTGGCTCAAAAGTCTCAACATCTTCAGCAAAATGGACAGACTTCTTTCCCACAAGAAGATTGTGCACTGTATCCAACTTAGCATTCACTGCAGCAAACTGATTTGAATCATGGCCTTCATGTGCTCTTTTCCGCTCTAGGTCTGCATTCTTAGTGCCATTGCTTGATGCTAGTCTTTCTATCAACTGTTTAGCTTCATCCGGGTACCTTGTCTTGAAGTTCCCATCACTAGCAGCATCCAAAGCCATCTGATATCTCCAATCAATCCCACTAAAGAAGATACTAATCAGCTGCACCTCTGAGAACCCATGATGCAGACAGTCTCTTTGGTATGCTTTGAACCTTACCCAAGCAGCTTTGTAAGATTCAGCAGGTCCTTGTCTAAAGGTGGAGAGCTTATTCCTCAGCTCATCAGACATCGCATCATTATAGAAGTAGTTCAGGAATGCCACCTTGATGTCATTCCAGGTCTTCAGAGATCCTGGTTTGAGTTGCCTTAGCCAATGAGAAGCTTCTCCAGCAAGAGAGCAGGGGAAGAGCTTGCAGTAGAGATAGTCCTCTGTGACTCCATTAGCTTTGATGTTTGTAACTATGTCCTCGAAGTGCTCAATGTGAGCTAGAGGCTTCTCATGTGGCAAGTTCTGGAATGGTCTCTGGCCAACAAGAGAAAAGTAGGCAGGCTTCAGCTCAAAATCATTCCTTCGGAATGGAGGAGGGACAATTGCGAAACGGTTCTCATATAATTAGTCTATCCTGTTGAAGTCTGCAAGAGTCTTGACAAGCTCTCCATTGTTGTCCCGTCTAGGCTGAAGGTTTTCTGCATCGGCTCTGGCATGGCATCGATCAATGCCAACGTTGCGTCGGTCGATGCCATCTTGGTTGCGTCGATCGATGCTAGCATTGCGTCGATCGACGCCATCTGCATTCTCATCAACGACGACGAGTTCTTCCTGAATAACTCGTCCACCAGCATCAAATTTTTGGCCTTGTTCGTTGCGCACATGACCCTCTTGATCCCTCAAAACTTCAGCCGCATCAGGTCTCAATATGATTGTATTGGCCATCTTCACTGACTTGGTTGCTTTTGTGTTATCAAGCTCTAGTTGTCCTAACTCTTGGTTTGTAAGCTTAACAACTGGACCAGTAGGATTTTTCCTGGTGCTAGGCTTAGGCATGTACCTGAAACACACAAGAGAAAAGAAACAAAAGCGTGTGAGTAAAACAGAAAAAGAAAAATTTAGACAAAATCAAAGATTTTAATCTAATGGTGAATCAAAAGAGTCCCCGGCAACGGTGCCAAAATTTGATATGCTCAAATATAACTCTGAGCTACTCTCTCAAATTAAGAGATCAATTGTAGTACTTAGGGATCAAATCCACAAGAACTCTAGATTCACACAATAGATTTAATAATCTTTTAATTATGCTAAACAGAAATATTTTAATTAAATTGCAAAAGAAAACAGAAAATAAAAGAGTTGTAAAATTCAGAAGGATTAAACGTTAGGTTTAGAGAAATCTTTAGGAAATCATGGAAAATCAGATCAATTAATTAAGTAAGCAAGATTCAACAATTAAACACTGTTTTTGAACTCTAAACACAATTGTAAAATAAATCAGTTCTCACTGCAAATATTATCTAAGTTTTAAAACCCCAAAATCCTAATCATTTTGTAAAATTCAAGTTAAAAACCAGCAATAAAATCAAGTTTAGATAAGTTCACAAAATTACTAAATCAAATCTCTTTGCAAGAAGTAATTTTGCTCACCAAAGGTTTTTGTCAGGAAAATCAATATATTCTCATATCAATCAATAATCCTAAGATCTAAATTCAGATGACTAATCAAAGATCTAGCATTAAGAACAACCTATGGTGAAGAACAAGAAAGATAATGAATCCAAACAATTAATCAATCTAACAATCCATGAAATCCCTAATGAGAATCCCTAAACCTAACAAGCAGATCTACTCAGACATAATCAATGAAAAGCAAAACATCTTCTGAATAAATTGCATTAAGAAAGAGAAAAAAAGAAGAAGTAAAAGAGTTCTGAATCTCTCTGAAAGAGTCTTGATTCTTCTCTCCAAAAGCTCTCTAAATATCTCAGGGTTTTCTCTCAAAAGTTGCAGGGAAAAATAAAGCTTAGGTCTAAACAATGACCATAAAAATCATATTTATATTCCTAAAAACGTCCAGGGACTAACGATGCAAATATGGAAAACTTTGGGGCAGCTTTGTAAATCTTCAAAACTTGTGGGAAAACTTCCAATTTGCCTTGTGGACTCTGCATCGACCGATGCTGATGTTGTGTCGATCGATGCATCCTTCTGAATTCGTCTCTCAACTTCGTAGCTCAGCCTCAATGCTTGATTAAGCTCCAAATCTTCCTATTTAGCTCAATTATGCTTCCATCCATGCTAAATCCTATAAAGACTCTAAAGACTCTAAAAATACCTAAAATACTCTATAAATAAGACTTATATCATGGCTAAAATCACCTAAAAACCATGATATATCAGGGAGGCCATGTCGTACACCGTTATGCTGGACTCAGGTGGGGGAGAGGAGCATGTATGGTGCTAGTTTTGTTCAGGAAACCTTAGAGAAGATTCGGGTTCTCAAGCTGAACATGAAGGAAGCTCATGATAGGCAGAGGAGTTATGATGATAAGAGGAGGAGAGATCTTGAGTTTCAGGTGGGAGACATAGTGTACCTCAAGATGGCCATGTTACGGGGTCGGAGCAGGTCATTGACAGAGACTAAGTTGAGTCCGAGGTATATAGGTCCGTTCAGAGTGATTAAGCGGGTGAGACCGGTAGCATATAGGATGGAGTTGCCTGAGGTTATGCATGCGTTCCACAAAGTTTTTCATGTGTCGATGTTGTGGAAGTGTCTCCGTGAGGATGATCGGTTGTTGGTTAAGATTCCTGAAGATCTTCAACCTAACATGACTTTGGAGGCAAGACTGCTGAGGGTTCTCGAGAGGAGGATCAAAGAACTTTGGAAGAAGAAGATTCCTTTGAGGAGAGTCATATGGGACTGTGATGGTGTTGAGGAGCAGACTTGGGAGCCAGAGGTGAGGATGAAGGCAAGCTTTAGGAAGTGGTTTGAGAAGCAGACCACGACTTAAGGTTGTCTAGCCAGGTCTCAGCTGTAGTCATATGAGATGGTGTTTGGGATACGGAATTCCGTGAGGCTGTTGCTAAAGAGGGAAGTTTCCTGAAATGGAAGTTTCTAAAAGTGGAAAGTTTTCCAAAAGTGGAAAGTTCTAAAATGGAAAGTTTTATGGGATTTAGAATTTGTCCATTTTTAGTGGTTGGGAGCCTTGGAGGGGCTTGTGTGGCCTTCATGGCGGACTGTTGAGTCATTGTGTGCCCGGGTGGGGCGGTCTTTCGAGATATTGTGTGGCCTTTGTGGTAGACTTTTGTGTCATTTTGCCCGTGTGTGACGGTCTTTTGAGACATTGTGTGGCCTTTGTGGTGGGTTGTTTAGCCAATCGTATGGCCTTTGTGGCGGGCTGTTTAGCCAATTGTGTGGCCTTTTTGGCGGGCTGTTAAGCCAATGTGCCTGTTTAGGCGGTCCTTCGGGATGTGGTCTTCGTGATGGTCCTTTGGGACATGTGGCCTGTTTGAACAATCCTTCGGGATGTATGGTCTTCGTGACGGTCCTTCGGGACAAGTGGTCTTCGTGACGGTCCTTTGGGACGAGTGATCTTCGTGACGGTCCTTCGGGACAAGTGGTCTTTGTGACGGTCCTGTTGAGGACATTTGTTTGGCCATTGTGGCGGTCTTGTTTAGGACATTTGTTTGACCTTGGTGGCGGTCCTTTTTAGGACATTTTTTGGCCTTTGTGGCGGCCCTTGGGGCATGTATATGATCCTTGTGTGGTCATGAGGTAGCCCAGTGAGGGGATATGTGGTTGGTAGGACGTTGTGATGTTTTACGCGAGCCACGGGTGGTTAGGGATAGGATAGACGTGTTTAGAATTGTTTGCTCGTGACTCTTGGGGGACTTTAGTTCTCCTAGTACTGCCATATTCCGAGACTTTGTGGCTTGAGAGTATGGTTGGTATATCGACTTCGGATGACGATCCGGGGGCGCACTGTAGGGTGGCAACCCAAGAGACGAATATTGGACTTCTTTACTTATATATTATGGCATGAGGGCTTAGGCCCGATGCGGAGCCAACATTATGGCATGCAGGCTAAGGCCTGATGAGGAGCTAATAAATAACTCAAGAATAAGACCTATGAGTAAAGGAAAGTCCAAAAGCCGAGAGCAAATAATGCCTGGAACATGAGTCTATCGCCTAGAGATGACCTTCCGTAGATCGGTCGGAGGGGTGCGAGCCGTGGAGACGGTTACACGGGAGTCCTTGGCTAATGGTTGTTCGAGATTCGAGGACAAATCTGTATTGGTGGGGGAGAATTGTAACATTCGCGAACCAACTATTAGGTTTTTGGGATGGGTGTCGATCGACACCAAGGTGGTGTCAGTTGACACAAAATATTTTCTGGTTCGACCAGTCCGATTTAATTATCGATTTGGGTCGGTATGTGATGTGCGTGGTTTTATCACTTCAATTATATTACCTTGAAAAGACCACACAACGGCTGCAAGTGCACAGCTAATTGGTAGTAGTATTTAAGGATCGATCCCACAGAGAGAGAGTTGTTGTTTAGAGAATCTGTTGGAAGAGATGTAAGGCTAGGACTCAATAAAATGGGGGGTTTTGGTTGTCACGGTCGTAAGTAAGCAATATCTATCGAGGGAAATCGTAGGGGTTTGATGATATATCTATCGAGGAAAGTTTAGGATTAGTGTGTTTATCTAAAACTCGGACTACGAAACACGAATGAACCGTAAACTTATAGATCACAAGCTAACTGTCTAAGATCTCTATACTCCGTTACTCAACTGTCTCAGGCAACGACATATAGATCAAAGCATTTAAAACATGTTCGATTCTAATCCATGAGATTTTATAGGTAAGGGGTATGTGCTTCCTATGACTCCTCACACATCTAAGCTAGGTCAAACACACATGCAAGTTTTTGGCGAAGCATACACACTTTAGATCATAGTTAGTTCATGAGGCTAACTTAAAGTATTAAGCAAAGACTTAGAATTAAAGCATAGAATAAACAAGAAATTAAATCTAGCAAACCCTAAAAATTGCCACCTAAACTAAGATCATCTCCCCCTTTGATTATTGCTTTAAACCTAACTAGAAAACTACTCTAGCATGTTTAAGGGAATCATCAAAGCAAGGTTTAAATAATATTTATAAACATAAAAGAATAAATAGTAAGAATAAAGTTTAGAGGTTACTTCTTAAAATCAATTACAAGATGTAAAGGCTTCTCCTTATGAAAACAAACAAGAGAAAGAGAAAGAGTTGGTGAACTTCAAGGCTTCGAGAGAGGGATGAGAGAGAGCTGTATGACATCGGCTGCTCCTCTGGTCGTGATCTCTTTGGAGGCAGGTGAAGGCACACTCTAAACCCTAGGTTTAGAAGAGTATTTATAGGGTTTTGTCTAGATTTAGGGTTTTGTAAGGGTAAAAACGTCTTTTCTTGTTAAGTGCATGGCAAGGGACGGCGTAGGAAGCTTGTAGAACGTGGTGACTCCTCTGGACCGGGCCGACGTGATGGTTGCTAATCGGGCCGTCATTAAAGTCCACTTGGCTTGTTGGTTCTTCTTATGTCGGTTTATAACACGTCTCGGTAAATTAGACATAACTTTCTGATGAATTAACGGATTGACTTGATTCCACTTCAGGGAGAACGATGACTCTTCTAGCTTTCCATAGACATTAAGTACGTCAAAACTTGATTTCTGGAAGTTATTCAAAAGTGGTCCGTACTTTAAAGCTCTAAATCTTTCCTAAAACGTATTTTTCTTGTCATTTGGTCCTTTTTGGTATAAAACCTGTAAAACCTTCTTGAAACCTAAAATACTTGATAATAGACATTAAAGCCTTAAAATCATATTAAAATATTCCTAAATGCATACTAAAACTATAGATAAATGGGTAAAATAATGATGTTATCAACTCCCCCGTACTTAGATTTTGCTTGTCCTCAAGCAAATAATCAGAATAAATCGTCGAAAAGAGGTTTTGAAAATAATGGGAATTCACTTACTTTGGGGATATTGTCTTTTCAATCTTCTTCGCCTTGACATTAGGAACTTACATTTGTAATTATCCATGAGAATCATCAACGCTCCTTGATCCCACAATTCTTTAGAGTCTCCAGAATCTCCATTGTCATCTCTTTACATAAATTAAAGCAATAATAAAAAGTGAAATCTTACCAAGGGAAAATGGATCAAAGGCTTGTCGACTCTCTTCAAGCCAAGACTTTCTTCGTATGATACCTTTCCTCTCCATTTTCTCACTTCCAAGGAATCTATCTTTCCCTAATTTTCTAGTGTATCATTTTTTTTTTATAGAACCTTTGCTCTTTTTTCTTCTCTTTGTTTTTTTATATATACATTGGACAGGCTTCCATGAAATCCAAAGTATGCACGGGTTTACGCGACATCCCTTGGCTCACTTCTTTGCTACCTATATCCTTATTCTTTTTTTATCTTTTTTTTGTCTCTCTTTTTTTTTTTAGAGTTACGAAGGGAAGAGAGAGGGGAACATACTTTTGAAGAAGTGCAATGTCTTGTGTAACTTGAATGTAGATATCTAGTCCAATGTATACAAATTCCCAGGGCTTGATGATTAAGTCCGGTTTAGGTCCTATAAAAGTTAGAGACAATGTTAGATCATCTGAATATCCATCGAATAGGGACTTGGGGGATTGTTGAGTCGCATAGTCTTTCCAAACTTCGGTTCTGTTGTCAAGCATAATCAAAAGTCATAAGAGTGTTAATCTAAATCATATAAACCGTTAGAATAAGATCATAATCCCCTACTAGTTTTGACTCAATAACAAAAAAAATGTGACTCGATAAAAACGTCAAAATTATTGATGTAAAAAGTGGAAAAATGTCTCAAGTCAACAAAATAGAAAGTAGCATTAGTATAGGATGGAACATCCTTCCCCCATACTTAAATCACACCGTCCTCGGTGGGAAAAAAGTAAGAGTTGAGGATTAAAAATCATAATGAAAAGTGTAGTGTTTAAGAACAATGTCACCTTGATGCAATGTTGTGTCGACTCTAGACGTTTAATGGTTGCCCAAAAATTGTCTAGAGTTCGGCTGTGGAATGAAAGTTTGGTGACTAACCGTTTGTACTTCCATTGGTTGCTTGACATCGAATATGAACAAGGCTAAGCTCATTCGAATTGTGTTTGATATATCTCTAAATGCATCTTCCTTAAAACAAAAACCTAAAACCATCAATAATAATGATAAAATAAAAAGAATAAAAACAGACCTAAGTAAAAGAATGGTGATGATTGGTGGTGAGGATGGTGGTGGTTCGGAGTTGTCTCGCGGTACACGGGTGAACGGTCACAGACATAAGCAGCTGGTACGGTGTGGTGGTACGCGGTACGCAGGAAATGGTACACGGTACGTTGGTCATGGCATTGGCTACGGCTGGTACAGTTAGTGAGGACTCTCGGCATCGATCACATGAGGATTGTGATTGATCCGTTGCCTTCGGTTTGCATTGGAAATGTTGAACATGGCCGGTCAGTAGGTGGTACTTGCCACTAGTCATGGTGTGTTGCCAATCCATGGACCTTCTTCTTCCTTCTTTTTTGGCTTTTCTATTTTCTACTTTTTTGTGTTTTTTTTTTATAAAACCTGAAACTAAAATGCAAAAATATTAAAATTAAAAGAAAATAAATCCTAAAAATAAAAACTTACTAGACATGGGTTGCCTCCCAAGAAGCGCTTGTTTAACGTCGTTGGCTCGACGTTAGCTTGCTTTCTCAAGCAGGGTGAGGAGAGTGGGTTGTCCTTAGACAAGCTCTCTTGGTTCTTTCTCCACTGATGTCATCAGGTGGCTCCTTAAGGTCATCTTTTTCTCTTGTTTTGGCAATACAGTTTGCGGTTGGCAGCTCCGCTTCTCCCTTTCCTAGACCTTCTAGGCCTCGTGGTGGTGGAGCATATAATGTGGTAATAGCAAAAAAAACCTTTGTATGGTTTTCTCCTTCTTCTTCTTGAGAGTGCTTGAGTGAGTTGGGGTTGAAACTTTTGATTTTCATGGAACCTTGTAACTTGTCTCCCACGGCTTCTACTTCAAGTTCTTTGGCTCCTAAGGTTGCTCCTCCTTTGTCGAGATTTTATAGAGGATGAATAGGGTTACCTTGTGGTTTAGTAAAAGAAAATTTTCATTTTTCTAAAAGGAAATTAGAATGTTTTCCTTTTTCGAATAGGGTTTTCTTTTCTTCTCCTTCCTCCTCGTCGGGTCGAGCTCCTTCTTCTAGTTTTTGTTCACCAACACATGAGGTCAGATCCTCAATCTTAGCAGCAAGGTCTTGGTTCTTCTCTTTTATTTCCGACTCAATCTCCTTAAGAAACTTGTGGCTCTCCTTTGTGATTGTAGACTTTTCGGATAAGACTTCTCCAAATTGTTTTTGTTCAAAGTCGAGACCAAACATCTTCCTCTCAGCTTCATAGGCTCGGTTCTCAAGCTTCTGCACACGCATACTTGTGTTTAAATCCTTGTTGAATAAAACTCCATGCTTGGACTCATGGTCCTTTGTTAAGTTTGAAACTTCATTGACCAAGTCTCTAATGTTGATAACATTATCTTGGGCACTCTTGAGATGTTTCTCTTGTTCCTCTTCAAGACAATGGACTCTTCTCTCCATGGTTGCAGCATCTTTAGACCTTTGCTTTCTATGCTTCTAACTCTAACAGCAATGTCATCCATTTTTCTTGAAAGATCAGAATCGATTTTGTCAAGCTTCTCATGCAGCATCTTCATAGTCTCATCTTGTTGATCAGCTAACTGACTTATTAGGTTCAACATCTTTTCTTACTCAACTCTTTCTTTTGTAGACACATGAAAATTTTCTTGATAGACTTGGTGGGGAAATCGGATAGGGTCTCGGTAGGAGTGGTTTAAATTGGCTCTAGCTCTCCTTGGATAAGGTCTTTGAAAACGTGATGGACGGTGACTTGGAACAGGTTCCCAATCTTCATAAACATCATATGGTGTTGGAGATGGTCGAGTTCTAGGGTTACCTTAGTAGATAGCTTCTTCTTGGTGTTGATATTGTCGCTAATTGTGGTTTTTGGGAATTTCTTCATTAGGGAACTGGTATGTCATGCAACAGTAGAAGTCTTTGAGCTCTTCTTCTCCATCTTCTTTAGCAGATGATAGATCACAAGAATCATCATTCTCTCTTAGCAATCTTCATAATGGCTCTCCTTGGAATTTTCTTCAAAATAAGCATCTCCTTCATCGGTTTGATAGTATTCTTCTCTAGTCCACTCTTTGGATTTGTTAGGATCGGTTGGATACTCAAGTGAGACTCCATATCCTTCTTCAGCATCAGTAGTTTGATAGAATTGATCATCACTCCAATTATTGTATTCACCGGATTTGTTGAATATGGCTTCTATTTTCCACTCTAGGCGGCTCTCGATGGTGTCAATGGGTGTAACCTATGTTGGATAATCTTAATTCCTTGATCTTATATATCCTCCATATGGTTTAAAACTTGATTGTTTATGGCATCGATTTGCTCCTCAAAGCGTGTAACGTCCTGGGTTATAATCTCGAGTTTAGCTCCAAACTCAATACTCATCTTATCCAGTTTAGCATTTAGAACTTTATCAGCCTCCTCTTGACTTGATATAAGTTCATCCATCATCTTCATGAGCTTGTTTTCAGTGTGAGAGCTCCTTGAAGTGATTGGTTTGCGAGTGTCATAGAAAAAGTTTTCATTGAAATCGACTTTCATGACTTCTTGCGGATCAAGGTATTGGTCCGTCGCAAAGCATGGCACGTCTGTGTGGTACGGCGTGTAAGAATGGTCAGATGGGCAGTAAGCTGGTCTCATAGGTGCTCGGCCTCCAGATGGTCGAGTAAGTGAGCGACAACAGGGGCGCCTAGATGGTACATCGGCTGGTCGAGAGTGACCAATGCACGAACCTTGCAGCGAGTGGCCTTGCGGACCGGATGGGTCTCCGTCCGTGGCTCGGTAATGCAACATGAGCTGTACGATTGTGAGATTCTCAAAATCTTCTGGGAGAGCGTCGAGGTTCATCCTCAAGGTCTCTTGAAACAAGTGAAAATCAAAAATAAAAATTAATAAGCAAGGTGTCCTAGACGTTACTCTAGTTCCTAGACTCTTGTAAACAACAATCTTTCCCTGACAACGGCGCCAAAAAGCTTGATGTGCGTGGTTTTTATCACTTCAATTCTTTTACCTTAAAAAGACCACACAACGGCTGCAAGTGCACAGCTAATCGGTAGTAGTATTTAAGGAACGATCCCACAGAGAGATAGTTGTTGTTTAGAGAATCTGTCAGAAGAGATGTAAGGCTAGGACTCAATAAAATGGGGGGTTTTGGTTGTCACGGTCGTAAGTAAGCAATAAACGTAAATAAAAGCAAGTAAAATAAATAAAGCAAGCGTTGGGCATCAAGGGAAATCGCAGGGGTTTGATTATCTATCTATCTAGGAAAGTTTAGGATTAGTTTGTTTATCTAAAACTCGGACTACGAAACACGAATGAACCGTTAACTTATAAATCACAAGATAACCGTCTAAGATCTCTATACTCTGTTACTCAACTGTCGCAGGCAACAACGCATAGATCAAAGCATTTAAAACAGGTTCGATTCTAATCCATGAGATTGAATAGGTAAGGGGTATGTGCTTCCTATGACTCCTCACACATCTAAGCTAGGTCAGCACACATGCAAGTTTTTGGCGAAACATATACACTTTAGATCATAGTTAGTTCATGAGGCTAACTTAAAGCATTAAGCATAGACTTAGAATTAAAGCATAGAATAAACAAGAAATTAAATCTAACAAACCCTAAAAATTGCCACCTAAACTAAGATCATCTCCCCCCTTTGATTATCCCATTAACCCAACTAGAAAACTACTCTAGTATGTTTAAGGAAATCATCAAAGCAAGGTTTAAATAATATTTATAAACATAAAATAATAAATAGTAAGAATAAGGTTTAGAGATTACTTCTTAAAATCAAGTACAAGATGTAAAGGCTTCTCCTTACGAAAACTAGTGTATCAAACGAACAAGAGAAAGAGAAAGAGTTGGTGAACTTCAAGGCTTCGAGAGAGAGACGAGAGAGAGCTTCAGGACGTCGGCTGCTCCTCTGGTCGTGATCTCTTTGGAGGCAGGTGAAGGCACACTCTAAACCCTAGGTTTAGAAGAGTATTTATAGGGTTTTTGTCTAGGTTTAGGGTTTTGTAAGGGTAGAAACGTATTTTCTTGTTAAGTGCATGGCAAGGGGCGGCGTAGGAAGCTTTTAGAACGTGGTGGCTCCTCAGGGCCGGGCCGCCGTGATGGTTGCTAATCGGGCCGTCATTAAAGTCCACTTGGCCTGTTGGTTCTCCTTACGTTGGTTTATAACACGTCTCGGTAAATCGGGCATAGTTTCCTGATGATTGAACAGATTGACTTGATTCCACTTCGAGGAGAACGGTGACTCTTCTAGCTTTCCACAGACACCAAGTACGTCAAAATGTGAGTTCTGAAAGTTCTTCAAAAGTGGCACGTACTGTAAGGCTCTGAATCTTTCCTAAAACATATTTTCCTTGTCTTTTGGTCCCTTTTTGCTATAAAACCTGTAAAACCTTCTTGAAACCTAAAATACTTGATAGTAGACACTAAAGCCTTGAAATCATACTAAGCTCTTCCTAAATGCATACTAAAATTATAGCTAAAATGGGTAAAATAATGATGTTATCAGTATGGTTTAAGGAAAACCATTAAACGAGATATTTAAGTGGATTGTCGAGAAAAGGGTTTTGGCAAGTTGTGTTTGTCGCCGTTCTCTTGTTTTTTGAGAGAAAAGAGAGCAAACCCTTGTTCTTGAGATTTTGGGTGGATTGGTGAGATTTCCTGGTGGTTCTTGGAAGATATGAAGCTAGGAAGGTGCTAGAAGCTTGCTGGGAGTGAGGGATTCGTCATTGTTGGTCAGAAACTTCTTGCAAAGAGGTGAGTGCATG
The DNA here is from genome assembly GCA_023657505.1 of Camelina hispida. Lineage (NCBI taxonomy): Eukaryota > Viridiplantae > Streptophyta > Magnoliopsida > Brassicales > Brassicaceae > Camelina > Camelina hispida. Next base: position 12,459,060 of record CP094635.1, on the reverse strand, counting down.
ACCATGGCTTATCTAAGTCTGAGATCTCCTTGTCTTGCTTGTTTGGTGTTGTTTGTTGTGTTTTCTTGCTTGTTTGGGTTGCTATAGGGTTTCTACGGATTCATATGGCTTTGGGATTGAGTATTGAACGGATTGGAGGTGTTAGGAAGCGAGATTCGACTCTCAGCTTCAAGCGGAACGCGTTTGTAGAGGTAGTGTCGATCGACACCAGCAGGGTGTAGGTCGACGCCAATGAGCAAGCATCGGTCGATACTGTGGGGTAGTGTCAGTCGACACTTGGCTTGTGTCGGTCGAAACCTTCCTTCCAGCGAGACTATGTGTTGTTTCCTGGTTTGTATGCTTTGTTTGTTGATTGTTTTTGGACATTGATATCTCAGTTACTTGTGCGTATAGCCCAATAGATGGGAGGATTGCCTCACTGAGTGTTTATAAAATACTCATGCATCTCAATTTGTATTTGTGGTGCAGGTAAAGACAAAGTATGATCGTGGAATCAAGGCAATGAAGAGGAGGATGTTCTAGAGACTCGATTGGATGTTGTCTGACATTGCTAGGTTGCTAGAGTCGGGTCATTAAAACATTGCTAGGTTGCTGGTTCTATGTTTCCTGTTATTTGGTTATTTGCTATGCTTTAATATTGGTTATTTACTATTGGGTATTTATTGAATATGTTATTGTTTCTATTATCCGCTGTTGTGTGATTGTGGTTAGGTGGCTAGTGAGTATGAGACCACTAGTTGTAGAGTATTTATTATTATTATTATTATTATTATTATTATTATTATTATTATTATTATTATTATTCTTATTATTATTATTATTATTTTAAAAAAAACGGGTTGGGTCGTTTCACAATTACATGGCTATTTGAAAAAAAAAAATCAGAGACTCATATATTTTAGATATTGGTACGACGACCAATAAACCCAATTTGAAAAAAAAAAAGATATAATAAAATAAAGTTCCTCCAAAGTATGCTCTTAATTTATCTTTTATTTTTTCTACATTCTAAAATAAATAATTCACATAAATCTATTGTTATGGTTTATTTAGTTTTGAAAGAATTTTAATATGTAATGATATAATTTAATAAAGTGAAGATAGATAATAATGTATTTGAGTACATTCTAAAATAAATAGTCCACATAATGTTATTGTTATGGTTTATTTAGCTTTGAAAGAATTTTAATAGATAATGATATTAATAAAGAAAGAGATAGACAATAATGTATTTGAGTACATTCTAAAATAAATAATTCACATAATGGTATTGTTATGGTTTATTTAGTTTTGAAAGAATTTGAATAGATAATGATATAATTTAATAAAGAAAGAGATAGATAATAATGTATATGAGTACATTCTAAAATAAATAGTCCACCTAATGTTATTTTTATGGTTTATTTAGTTTTGAAAGAATTTTAATAGATAATGATATAATTTATTAAAGAAAGAGATATATAATAATATATTTGAGTACATTCTAAAATAAATAGTCCACATAATGTTATTGTTATGGTTTATTTAGTTTTGATAGAATTTTAATAGATAATGACATAATTTAGTAAAGAAAGAGATAGATAATATGTATTTGAGTACATTCTAAAATAAATAGTTCACATAATGGTATTGTTATGGTTTATTTAGTTTTGAAATAATTTTAATAGTCAATGATATAATTTAATAAAGAAAGAGATAGATAATAATGTATTTGAGTACATTCTAAAATAAATAGTTCGCATAATGGTATTGTTATGGTTTATTTAGTTTTGGAAGAATTTTAATAGATAATGATATAATTTAATAAAGAAAGAGATAGATAATAATGTATTTGAGTTTTTAAAATAACACATGTCAAAAGTGATTTTAACAATAACATTATGTGAATTATTTATTTTAAAATATAGGAAAATAGGATTAATATAATATATAATGATATTATTTAATAAAGTAAACATAGATAACAATGTATATGAGATTTTTTTTAAATGACTCATGTCACAAAGAGTCAAAGACAAATGGCACATGTGAGTATGGATGAAGCTTATTTTATTATACTCCCTCCCTTTTTTAGATGACTTTTAGACTAATGCACACTAATAAAGAAATTATTGAATTTTTTTTATTGTTACACAAAAACATAATTTAATATACCAATTCAACCAGTAAAAAAACAATCTGCATAATATTAATAGTTAAAACAAATCCAATTAATTTTGCATAGATTTGTGAGAAATACATATATTTTAGAAGAAAAAATATAAATTAAAATAAAATCATATTAGATAAAATGAAGGGAATATAAGATAAGATCTTTGAAAATCTTAGTCATTCATTCGTGAGATGTACGTATAAAAAGATGGGATGCTAAAACCTAAAGTTCATATTTTGTAAACATTCATAATTGTTATTTAAATTATTCATAATGTGTGGCTCATACGCATTTAACATACTGTTTAGTATCACATTCATGGTTATTCTCTTTGGTTGTCTATGTGAGGCGAGAGTAAATGTTACTATCATCAATGATATTGGTCCAAATGTTCAATTGGGACTACACTGCAAATCGAAGAACAAAGATCTCGATTCACAATCATTACCCCCGTATAAACCCTGGGGATTTATAACAGCTATTAACATTTGGGGCACAACGAGTTTTTTTTGTCACTTTGAATGGGGAAGTGAATCGAAATGGTTTGAAATTTTTGTAACTAGCAGAGATTATTATTTATGTAAACATCATCCATGTTTTTGGAGTATAAGACCTGATGGTCCATGTAGATTAACAGGTAAAGAAAAATGTTATCCTTGGAATGCTAATATTTGAACACCATTGTAACAAGATTTCACAATTATAAGCTAAAGAATAAAAATATATTATTTTCGTTTTTCCGTTTGTTTTAGCCCTACATGATATAAAAATTTAAACCTTAAGAGACATAACATAACATGACATAGACTTACACATTATACGAGAGATGAAAACCGGTTAGTTTAAGAACAAGAATTTCATTTAGACCAAGTTGGTTTAAGAACGGGGTTTTGATGTAGACCTATGTCTCGATTGTGAAAGGTAATTTAGTATGGATCTGATACAATCATGTACTTTTTTAGAATAGTATAATAAAGACTTAGGAAAATTAAGAGCCAAAATATGTTCCAAAAATGGTTTATTTGTATAGCGTTAATTGGAGAAGAAAGTAGAAACAGGGGGATTGAGGAGACGTTATTAGATACTGAAATACAAAAGTTAATTATATTTATACCAATTACCATCCACTTCTGTATTTTTTACTATTATTGAGATGTGAAAGAATGATAGATAAAAGAATATATCAAACCCTTTCCCCCTCTATCAGCTTAACACCTATAGTAGCTATAAAATGTCAAAACCTTGGACCCTAGAACAACCCTGCTGGGTCAATTTGACCGAGCCCCTAAGACTACTAAAGAGAAAGAACCTCGGAAGCAAACTCACAGTTTGAAGATAATTACTTTATTAATAATATATATATATAACAAACCAATGAATGAGATGTTGAATATTCACATAGGAGATGAGATAAATAACAATCCAATGAAACCAAGAAATTGAGATATGCAGTGTTTCCACCATAAACTCTTTCCTCCTACAAGGATAACTTCTGTTCCCATGAACATTTTGGTTTAAATTCCTACTACATTACCTCCAATTAAACAAAAGATGTGAATCTATGACCTTAAATATCACTAGTATGTATTATAGTTAATATTTAGTTACATATCTCAACTCTTAGTTATTAGAGAAAAAAAAAATTATGAACTTTGCAAAGATTTCCTCTGTTCTTCATTCTTCTGGAGAAAATGGACCTTCAAGCTGCTTTCCAGGGCCTGTTAATTAAAACAAACATTTCACCACTTTAGTCTTTAATGCTTAATTCCAAACAAACAATCAAACCATTCAAAGTTATAGAGTAAACCGGACCGGTCAAATATAATGAGAGGAGTATTAGAGATATTGATTTACCGCAAAGATAGGAATGGAGAAAAGGGTCTTCTCTACTTCTTCAAAATATAACAATTCTTGATTGAACATGCCAATCAATCGTGTCAGCTCAAATAGGATTATTTCAACCTGCTGATATTTAATCACCAAGACAAGTTTCTTATTATCATGTGTATAAGATTTTTTTTTTTTTTTTAAAAGGTCAATAACATAAATAAAGTGGACTTACTCGTGGGAGAAACTTGATGATGACGTCTTCGATCTCGTCCATGACTTCTATAGCTATGACCATTTCTTCATGTATGGACACCACATCTATCTATAACCTCCACATGATTAATCTTTTTCATTAGCAAAAACATTATAAACAAATTTGTTTTCCAAAAGAAATAATATTATCTAACCGTGGTACCATGTACGAGGGGAGGGGTAAACGGACAGACAAAGCATGGAGTTTTCAGTTAGCTTGCTCAACGCTTCCGAGTTTTTTGCGTCTAATTATGACCACTCATTAAGTAAAGGAATTTGAAGCCTAAGCACTTCACGTAATTTGATTTCTTGACGGTGCCTTTGAACTTCAATCAAATTTTCCACTACGTAGTTCCTCGTTTTGTATACTAGAGATTATACCGCGCGCAGTTTTGTTTCACGCTTATTTGCATAAAAACTATATAATTGGAATGTTGTTTTGTTTTTATTTGTTGTTGGTTGCTTTACATCTGAAGATTTGTTTCCATATATATTAGGGTTTATTACATCTGAAGATTTCTTTTTTTTTTTTTTTTGTATAGTTATACTTTTTCATTATATTTTGTTGTTATTATATTTCGTGGTTAGTTAATGTATATCTACAGATATATATATATATATATATATATATATATATTTTTTTAAATGATTTGTTTAAAATTTTCTGTAATGTGTTTGATTACATTTTGTTTGTAAATTTTGTTTTGAGGCATGGCCTTTTGGTTTTGTATTTTGTTTCTTTTTTTTGTTTTTTGTTTATTTTTTTATATTTTAGTTTGTTAATTTTTTTTTTCTATTGTTTGGATTATTGTAATTAAAGGTTGCCTTGTTTTGGAAGGTGTAAATGAATGCATCCATGTTTTTTTTAGCTGCTTAAAGGTCACAGAGGTTTGTCTTCTCTTTCGAGATGATGATGATGACTGTGAAAATCCAAGCTACGCCGGGAAAGACATTTGACAATTGAGCTAGTTTATTTATAAAATCTAAATTGATTTTTTGTGTTATATGTAAAAATTACATTATTTTGTATCTGACATTATAACCAAGCGTATTATTTGAGGTAAAGAAAAAATTACCGTATGAAATATGAAGTAATATATAATATTTGAATTTTGTATATCTTTGGAATTGAGTTATTGTTGATGGTCACTCGACTATTATCTAAGGTGTCGTTGTATGTAATATCAAAACACGCTAAATATAAAGAGGTATTCTCATAACACAATTGATTGAGATATGTTCATATGGAGATAATAAGTAGGCTACAGCACAATCTGGTGAACAGTTTGAGCTTTCTTATTTATTCTCTTGAGTGGTGGCATGTGTGATTATAACCAAATATAAGAATCATTTAGATTTTGTGTTAATTCTCTAGGTGTGTTGAACTGTTGATATTCCCACTTTTAGCCTTTGTTTCTCTCTCAGAGGTTTTTTTCCTCGTTCTCTCTTTGTTACGTACACTTCGTTTAGTTTCTTTATTCTAGAGAGGCAGAAAACATTGTACGTACTCATAAAGACTATACTGTATTAGCTTGGATGTCTCTTACAATCCATGCACATACATCTTCTACTTGCACCCATACACTAGACCTTACTTCTAGATCCTAGGCTCTTACACAAGCCACACCTACTCATGCTTAGACTGCACTGCATCAAAAACTGCACTTAGATTTTAGACATTGACTAACACAACATATTCACTCATTTGAGTCTAACTAAACAATTAGCCCGATTACTTCTTATTGTCTTAACTTAAGTCACGACAGTTTCACTTGTCTTATTGTTTGACATTGTTTTTTTCTTGTAGTTGACCCCTCTCTGCATCTTCTTCTTCTACGGTCGCTTTAATTCCAATCTTTTGTGATTCTTCTTCTTCTCATTCTTTGCCTCACAATGATTGTTCTTATTCTTTCCAGGTTTAATCGAAGACTCAATCTTCAACATGAACATGTCCGTCCTTTTCTTTGACAGATTCAGAAAGGAATGAAAGCACAATCCACAAGTTATATGAAACACAATTTAAATATTTGGATAAACTATTCATATAACTCAACCACATATTCTTTCTTATTGGTATCTAGACTTTGAAGTGCAGAAAAAGAAATGAACAACGATGTATCTTTTCTTTATTTAGGTCTTTCATAAACAAAAATAACAGCACGCCAAATCACTTTCAAAACAGAACAACCGCAATAAACTCAGAAAAACATATATATCATGTAAGATTACTTATCAATACATAACCTCAAACTCCAAAAGGTAGATAGAAACCCTAAAATTTAAACAAACTACTATTAACCTATTAATAAAGATAAAGAAGCATAATGATGTTTTTGTGGGCAATTGCAGACTTTGTTTTACCTTGAGTTTATGTGGAACTTTTCGAGGGTTTTCATCGCCATCTCTCTGGTACGACTAATGACCATAAGGGCTGTCGTTTCATTTCGTTATATCCAATCACTCATCGTCTATGCTCGTCAAATTACGTACCCTTGATTTGGTTTGTTGTTTGAAATAGGTGAGGCTTTTCGGTTTGTAATCCGAAAAATTTATGATCAATATTAAGAGGGGAAGACGAAGAATCTAAAGGAAAAATTTAATCGAATTTTTTTACTTGTTTTCTTGGGTTTTTTCTTATATTTCCTGCTTATGTGACATGCTCTAAGATAAGTGTGAACTTGGTTGAGGTGGACATTCTCACAGGGCTCAAATTGTCCTTTTATTAATAATAATCCTTAGCCAAACCCAAAACAACTGATCCTGAAACCATTCATAAAAACAAATATGAATATTGTTATTAGTTACACTAGTAAATATATATTTTTTTTTAAATGAAAAAAAGGAAGCACGTAAATATAAAACTTATTGTTTCATACTGTAAATTGAAAGATTCATATATTATGAATAATAAAATACAAAATTTATATTTTGGTCTAATACCATAGATATTATAAATGAAAAATCTGAAGTAAGAAAACATAAAAGATGAGATCTTTGCCTTTTATACGTATATAAGTGAAGAACGTTTTAAAAAAACAAATATACGCAAAATAATAATAATAATAATATCAATAATAATAATAATAGTAATAATAATAATAATAATAATAATAATAATAATAATAATAATAATAATAATAATAATAATAATAATAAAAATAATAATAATAATAATAATAATAATAATAATAATAATAACACATATAATTATTATTCATTATGTAAACTAAAAAGCAAAAAATAAGTTAAAACATCTAAGTGGCACAGTAGTTACAAGTAAACTCAAGTGTGGAGAGGATAAGGGTTCGAATCTTACTTTTTCCCAATAAGTGAATATTCTTAATCACCAAAGTCATCTTCTTCCCCAATTTTTTTTAGAAACCCTACGGCGCAGATCTTCGCTCTTCAACCATTTTTTTTAATTCTCTTTCATTTTCCCACCATAATTTTGTTAAAATAAGTATATTGGTTCAATATTTACCCAAATTCGATCTAAAACTCAAAGATATTATCAGATTATAAGGTCGATCGAATTTGAGAACATTGATTGATGTGTCTTTAATAAATGAAAATCTGCGAGAGAAAGGCAAAAAAAAAGAGTTTCAGAGATACTTTTTTTCTTTTTTTTCTGTTTTTATGAAACCTTTATTAATCTTCTCACAACTTCTTTTACAAAAATATAGCAAAATTGATCTGTTTTTACGAGAAAACGAAATGTATTTGGGAGGTAAGCGGGACCTCTCTCTCTTATAACAACTGAGGTAAAGGGGGACCTCTATGGCTCTATCTCTCTCAAACTCTGCTGCCATCAAACTAGTGTTATAGCGTAGGTTGTCATTTTAAGGATGTTTATTTATTATTTTTAAACCTAATAATCTCCTATTTATAACATCATGTGAGAATTAAAGAAGGAAGGGGGAACCATTTATAACATAAATTTATAGACTAAACAAAATTAAACAAAAAGAAAAATGCATACCCAGACCCACGTGAGGAGGAAGGGGGTGAGATAACTGGTTAAAAAGTATTAAGATTATTATTACTGGTTGTTACTTCCAGAAATTCTTTTATTAAAAAGTAATAAAAAAATACAAAAAAGAGAGAGAAAGGAAGAGAAACGTTTCTAAAATTACTAGGGGAAGAAATGTTTCTCACTCTACTTCTCCATATGTCAATTATTAGTTACATGTTAAAATATTAATTTTTTTTTTTTCAACTCAATATTGCAACAGCTTCAGATCAAACAAAGAAGTAAAATACATAGACCAAACTCAATATTGCATTGAGTCATTTGATTGGATCAGTTTTCAAATACATTATCTCTATCATAAATAATACGACTAGATTAAGAATTACAATTAACAGTTTTCTGACTAGAGAGGTATGGAAAGAAAATCATAAGTCAAACATAAATATGACTTTGTAAACTTGGTTGGACAACTTTTGTAAATAATCTCATGACTTCCTTCTTTGTTTTCTATATAGATCTATGGTTGATTTCTATATCTTATAATATTATCTTTTCTTTTATTTTTCTATATTTATTTCCAATTTATCAATTTATTTGATCTCTTTCTTTTTATGTTCATTATTATTTTTTTATGATCTAAACATAGAAATATTTGATCTCTTTCTTTTTATATTATACATTTATACGTAAACATAAAGAGATGCCATTACCAGAAAAGGTGAGACAAAGAAGCTACGTTTAGACCATAGACAAATATTTCTATGTTTGCATGTATATTATTATTATTATACATGTCACATAAGTTTGTACGTACCATGATGCTCAAAGGAGCTGCGAAAACACAAACGGAAAAGCCGACGCAAATCCCTCCAAGGACTTTCTCTCACGGTTCGATCCTTTAATTTGGTTAAGAGCTCGCAAACAAGAATAATAGCAGCAAAACCCAAGAAATTCAAGAGCCCAAGAACCATCAAAGTCGTTGATATATCATCATCAGTGAAATACCTAAACTTTTTTTTTTTTTTTTTTTTTTTTTTTGTAATACAAGTGCATGTTTTTAATAAACGAAAAGAAATGGGAAGGTTTAAAACATACTCTAGCTTTCTTGTTAGCATAAGTGATGAAGAATGATGTATATGGTTTCGATGAAGCACCCCACAGCTGTTTATGGTGATGAGAAGGAAGCCTGCTCCATCTTTTTGCATAGCGTAGTAAATCCATAGCATCGCGCTAACGAGCGCTGACACGTAGGGAAGTGATTCAAAACCTTCAATCGCTTTTTTCTTGCAGATTCTTACAAAAGTCGTTGGCCTGAAAATAGTAATATCCAAAACATTTTTTTTTATTATGAGAAAAGAAAAAGAAAGAAAGAAACAAAGAGTGTTTGAGATAGATGACGCTTGCACTAGTGCCAGGAAAACAATGAATGATATGATGTTGCCTGCAAAAATACATATTTCAAAGATAGTACAGTTAAATTTTATATGCACTTACCAATAATAGTTACAGCCTTACAGGATATATAATAGTAGTATATATATATAAAGTTACATTTTCGTCTGTTCTGGTGCAGCCACGTCAGCATCACATTTAATAAGGCCTTAACGAATTTACTAAGCCCATTTTCGTATCCTACAGTTTCTGAGATAGTCCAGTTTCATAACTACATCCCTCTTCTGTTTTTTCAAGCCCAATTTAATTAAAATCTCAGGGCCCCTAATCTAATTATCCTTTGACTCTGTTCTCCAAATCGAATCCTTTCTGCAGGGTTTTCTCTCATCTGAGTATCTATGTCAACAGCAAAAATTTACAAATTCGTTGAGCTTTATATAAGCCCAAATCATAAAATTTTAAGTCCAATTGATATAAACTCCTCCCGTCCGTTCAATTATATTCTCGATCTTTTCCTCTAAGCAGAAATCGCTGTCGCTTTCGCTTCTGTTGCACTTTTCTTTGCGGTCGTTTTCTGATACTCCCTCTCGAAGTTTCTCCAATGTCCTACCGATCTCCAATTCTCCGGTTTACTTCTCGAGGGCGATCACTTTGGTTTCACCGATGACTACGTCCGTCGCTTTGGTTCAGCCGTAGAAGCATCAGACTGAGAATCTAACGGTGGTTGATGATGAGAATCGTGGAGGCTTATAGGAGAAACTTTCTATTCACGTACGAGCTTATTTCTTCTCCACTAGGTATTACGTTCCTCCCTAGAAGATGCTGTTTTTTTTTTTCAATTAGTAGATGTTGTTTATGTCATGTTGGGAATCAGGATCGGATTAGGAATATGATAATCAAATACTTGTGGATGTAATTTTTTGCAGTGTTGATTTGAGAAGCTTAATTGAGCAGAACTTCATCCCACCCACCTCGCATATGACTAACTATGTTGTTCTTGAGATTGGTAATCATTCTGATCACAATGTAAGTTGAATCTTAACTCTTATTCCATTTTTTTTCTCTCTTGTAGGTTCCCACTTTGTCTCCCCTCTTTCATTCTCCTTTCGTTTTCTTTTCTTCATTCCATTTTTTTTCTTTTACTTCTTTAAAATTCAAAGTGTAGGTGAAAAGACGAGCTTGTCAGTTGTATATATATATACACCTAAATATCAGATTAGTTATCAAACACAAAAGGAGTTTAGCACATTCGTTACTATTAAGAGTTTGTTTATTACGGTTTCTAATATCATGTTATTTTTCTACTTTAAAATTTTGTGGATAATTAAGTATCCAGCTACTGCTGGATGTATAAGTGGGAGTGAGTGTATCTACATGGTAGTATAATAACTCAGATTGTGTTGCAGATGGAGGATATGGTGAACAGCAACGGAATACTAACAGATCAATTGGTTGATGAAGAACCATCTGTTCACAAGTAATTTCTAAAAATTCCAAACTTTTTTGTCTTTTTTTGGTGCATTGTGTTCTTCTGGACTGTAAAGAACCTAAATTTCATATTTTTAAGATATCTCGAAAGCAAAGAGTTTGCTGACAAGTATCGAAGGTACGAAGATGGGTTTAAGTAGTTTCTTGTGGAGAAGTACGTCTCTGGAGGTTAGTTTTTTCCTTCATATTGTCTCCCATTGGTTATTTGGAGTCGAAAAGTTCATAAAGATTTGATCTTTTTTGGGTGTTATTGTTGTTTTTTTAGATGATATGTATGAGGAGATAACAACAGTCGATGGTGCAACCATTTATTGATCATTTTATTTAATGTACGGGAACCCGAGGTTGATGAGTATCTTAAAGTGGTGGAGAGGCATGCTTCTGGTTTGCTTCCTGAAATTAAAAAAGATGGTCAGTTGCACTTTTTTCTTCTGTGTGTTGTTCAAAACTCCTGCAGTGGTGCTTAGTTTCATATGTTTGGTTATGTAAAACTGCAGAGTATGAAGTAAGACAGGATCCAAATCTAAACAAATGGATGGAGGGAGGACTGGATGTTATCATGTTGCAGTTCTTGAATATTGATGGGATTAGAACCATAGGCAGTGTTATGGGGCTGAGCATTGCTCTCGATTACTATGGCGGGCAGGTAACTATGTTAATCCATAAATATATATTGGAATGTGAAGAATGAATTTGTTAAAAAGAAAAAAAAACCGTGGTGAGCAATCTGTTTATGTTAGGTTGATTGTATAGTAGCAGAATTTACTGACATAAACCGTCGGTTAGAGAAAACAGGAACATTTACAATGACTAGGAAAAAGCTGTTCCAGTTCGTTGGAAGGTCTACTTCTTATCTGGCTGATGTGATTCTGAAGTTTGGTCTGTTTGAGAGGTAAAGAAGTCGAGAGAGGGAAGAAGAATGGATGCCCTGTCTTAGACAAAGCATCCGCAACAAGGATCTTTTTTAAGGTAACCTTTGTCATTGCATTTGTGTTGTTTAGTTTACACGTTTGAGTATAATCTATCAAATAAAAAACGTGGCGTGATTCATCAGATGTGCCGGAAAATGGGTATTCAATCGAAAAGTTCAGGGTGAGTCTCGCTGCTTTAAATTCTTTGTACTTTATAATAGTGTTCTACGGTTTGAGAAATATTCATTTTTTTTTCCTATGAAGAAAGTTAGATTCCTAGGACTTGAGAGTTCAGGGGTGAGTTACTGTCTTTACTGTATTTTTATAGTGTTGTGGGGTTTGCGAAAGTATTCATTTTTCTATGACGAAATGGTCAATGGCTAGGACATTAGAGTTTGGGGTGAGTTACTGCCTTTATTGTACTATATAAGTGTATTGTGTTTGAGAAAGTATTCATTTTTCTATGCTTTAAGAGTTCAGGGGGTGAGTTACTGCCTTTATTGTACTCTTTAGTGTTTTGTGTTTGAGAAAGTATTCATTTTTCTATGGTGTAAGTTCGATTGCTATGACTTGAGAGTCTCCTGTTTCTAATTTTTTGGGATGCTTTTATAGGCACGGAGAACAAAGGTGTCTTTCAATATTCACAAGCAGGCACAAAAATGGGAAGAACAAAGATGCCAATGAGAAATCGAACAAAGAAAAGCTCAAATGTGTGTCATTTTCGCCAGGGGCAGATGCTATTCTACATGACTTATTTACTCACTATCCACCTTGTGACAGAGACACTGCTGCCACATCATTTAACAAGTACTCCGAGCACTCGGGTAAACAAGGACAATGGAAAGATGATTTTTTCGGGAAACCAAAGATTAGCAGTGAAGAGATTCTAGAAAAGGTGGCGTCTTTGAGTTCTAGACTTAAGAAGGACAAAGCTCTTAAAGAGGTTAGGAACACCCAGTTGTTGAGATGCATTTCTTTGGCTTGAAAGGACTGTAATATTGATTCCTTATCCAGAATACAGACTGAGAAGTTATAAATCATGCCAAGTAGCAGCAAGTGAAAGGAAATTGTTTTTGTTGATTTATGTTACAGATCGCGAAGCTGCGGTCAAAGCTTCCCATCACTTCCTTTAGAGACGCAATTTGAAGGTTCTTTTTTTTTACACCAGATGTTGGACATGTAAATTTATGTTACGAAGCTAATTATTTTCCTTATAAATTAGTTTTATTTTAATCAAACGCATCTTTGAGAAGTTTTATGATCATCCAATAAAAAGGGTTTCAATTTTTTCAAATGAACGATTTGAAGATCACAGAAATCCCTCGGATAGTGCCACAATCTGTTCTATGTGCAACAATATGTTGAACTACTTTTCTTTTCAGTCTGCTACTACAATAGAACGACCCACATTCAACGTTAAGTTTGTAAATTCTGTCGTGATTCCTTATCAACAAAATAAAATAATAAGACAATTTCGCCACCCAAGAAATCAGAAACTCAATTAGTTTACGTCCACACTACAAACTGAATTGGACTCCGTCAACTGTCTCAAAACCATAAAGAATAATTTACAATAAAAACCATAAACTGCAATCGGAGGATGAAAATATTGCAAGCCAAGTCCGTACAATCGAACTTATAGGACAAAGAGAAAGCTGGAATCGGAGGATGAAGAAATAAAGAAGAAAATAATTACAGAACACTTTGAATTGAGAACATAACCAAAAAAATTTAAAAACCAGAATAAGTTAGACCCAATACTAAAAGACAAATAGGCCATCAAGTGAAATAAAAAGCTTTCGATAATTGCCTATTAAAACATGAACCATTTTAAACAAATGGTAAATCAGACAAAATACTACGAGAATTCGGCCAAAAAAACTCAAACTTTCCAAAATTTGCCAAGAAAAAACACAAATTTTTTGTCTAACCAAAAAAATCATTCAACTTTTGTTGACTTTTAAGTATAATAAATAAAAATATTATATATTAATTATCAATTGGGTTTTTGCTAAACGGATATTGTATGAAAATATTATTTCTTTAATTCTCATAAGAGAATGAAAGGATTGTTTAGCATCAATCCCGGAGGATGCCTTATATATATATTAATATTATATCAAAAAAAAGGGGGACGTGCTATATCCGAAACGTACGAAATATAGTGCGAATGTGTGTAAGCCCAGTCAAAGATGACTCTCAACCTCACAAGCAGACAAGCTGGTGGATCATCTGATCTTGAAATAGGTCATCAGCCACTAGACTTCCCCCTTACCTTACTCACTAGATTTTCACTGAATGACTTCTTCATTTGCTTTTGCTTGGTCAAGGTAGTTTGCCTATCTTCTTCTAGTGTAATGGGTACGTAACAAACTTTTTATTGACTTGCCAAATCAACACTCCGTTTATAAAAGTTAACATAAAATTTAACGTCATTAACAACACGTTCACTGTTGGGGTTAAATCATACGACGTCCTTTTGAAATTCTTAGTTTTTAGAAAAAAAACTACGTTACCAAGGCTCTAACTCGAGTTCTGGGAGTGCATAAGAGAGGATGTTTTCATGATATATATAGGTTTTTTCATTAATAATATACCAATGGATCTATATAAAATTTTAGTCAGGCCTAATTAGCATACAACCCCGCACAACGCGCGGGAGTTAGATGAAAGTGTATTTCGGGTTTTTTGTATATACTATTATTTTTTAGTTATGTAAATTCATCTTTATGTCTGTTTTTGTATTTGATTCGGGTGCTTATGTTGTTTGTAACCTATTGTTTTTGGCAGTAAGTATAATTTAGTGTGTTTTTTACTTTTCAAAATTTGAGATGATCTTCTATGTTTTCTAAATGTTTTTTTAAATAATAATCATGAGAAGTTAACATTGTTACTTAAAATCTCCCACAAAAAAACAAAGAAACAAAAATCAAAACAAAACACAAAATACAAATTCAGCTAACAACCGCGCGTAACGCGGGTCAATTGCTAGTATAATTATAATTTTATATAACTTTGGTGTTTGTTTATGAATGCTTGATGATACTAATAATTACCCATGATTCCAAATGTAACTGCCAATACGTTGTGAGTTAGAGCCATTGTTATTTTGCGAATGAGCGAGCTCTTCAAGTATCTTTCTGAGTATATATCGAAGAAAACTAATAAGGAAACAAGAGAAGGGGATTTAGAGAAAGATCTTCAACTCTTGATGCCTCTATTTGAGTTTTCTTCGATATGAATTAACTAGCGAGGCCATTGGCACACTATATATAGCGAGAGGGTAACCTGTGTAAGGGTTCCAAGTTTATATGGTAGGGACGTCGTCGTTTCGCGGTATAAGAGAGAGAAGAACATCGCATAATGGTCTCAGATATATCTATGGTTTTTTAATATGGAAAATATTTGATAATTTTATGTGGTATGCACTATGCACTCTTGGCGTGTATTGTATTTGGGGAAAAATGCCATAAAAATCCCCAACTTTCAAATTTGGGACGAAAAAAGCATGAACTTTCGAGATGTCGTTTTAATCCCAAAGTTTAGTTTGACTTTTTGATAAAATAGTAAAGTTTCGTTGACCTGGCCATTTCAAGCACGTCGTTAAGTTTCCGTTAACGGAGTCAATTTTCCGTTAACAATCTCCGTTTAGTCAAAGACAAGATATATAGAGTTTGTTTTTTAAAATGTGTTGAAAGTGTCACGTGGTCCAGTGGTTAACGTACGAGTATAGTTTTCACCTGCCGCGGCTTCGAGGTATTTTTGTTTTTTAAAATAAAAGATATTATGTGGATTCGAACTCGAGACATCAAAGCCACAAACAACAAAGGATAACCAACTACGCTAGGTAGATTTATTTACCATTAATGAAACACAAATTCTTATATCGT
Source organism: Camelina hispida (assembly GCA_023657505.1). NCBI lineage: Eukaryota > Viridiplantae > Streptophyta > Magnoliopsida > Brassicales > Brassicaceae > Camelina > Camelina hispida. Next base: position 12,443,175 of record CP094635.1, on the reverse strand, counting down.
GTATTATATGTGTTTTTATTTTAAACCCTTGACCGTTAGATCTCGACATCCACCGCATCAGAACCCTTCTTCGCCACAAAGATCCATCAATAACGACCCACAACTTTCTCCTCGAGAGAACGGAAGGTGTTGCCTCCTCCGTTGGATAAAGCTCCCGTGAAAATTAAATTTTGACAATAACTAGATTCCGTTCTCCGTTGGATATAACAATTTGTGTTTCATTAATGGTAAATAAATCTACCTACCAAATTGTGTTTGTACTGCCGATTTTTTAGGAAAGAGTAATCACAATAATAAATTGTTACGATTGTATTAGATGCAAAATGTAATAAGTAGGTATATTATTTTAGGAATATCCGATATACCTAATCGGTTGAAAAGGTGAAAAAACCCGACCCACGAGAAAAAAATGGGACAGAAAGTTGTACTCCAAATAAGGAAGATCCGATTTCCCAAATCGTTTAAAAAATTGAAAAAAAAAACTAATCACGAGATAAAAAATGTGACACAAATTTGTACTCCAAAAATGTTAAGATAGATAGATGGTTGGTCGGTGAAAAGTTAAAAAAACACATAAAATCACTATATAATAATTTGTGTTTCATTAGTGTTTAATAAATTTACCTAGCGTAGTTGGTTATGCTTTGTTGTTTGCGGCTTTGATGTCTCAGGTTCGAATCCACATAATATCTTTTATTTTAAAAAACAAAAAAACGTTCGTCCAGGCCGAGTCGAACCCGCGGCAGGTGTAAACAATACTCGTACGTTAACCACTGGACCACGAGACGCTTTCAACAAACATTCGAAAACAAACTATATATATCTTGTCTTTGACTAAACGGAGATTGTTAACGGGAAATTAACTCCGTTAACGGAAACTTAACGACGTGCTTGAAATGGCCAGGTCAACGAAACTTTACTATTTTATCAAAAAGTCAAACTAAACTTTGGGATTAAAATGACATCTTGAAAGTTCATGCTTTTTTTGTCCCAAATTTGAAAGTTAGGGATTTTTATGGCATTTTCCCCATTGTATTTGTGTCAAACTTTTATGCCAAACCTTGGTTTTTATTATCGTTAAGTCATTTAAGTGACCTTTCTTTTTCCTTTAAACCAAATTAATAGTATAAATAAATGAGCTTTTAATATAGGTTTTAAACTTGTTGGTAATTTATGTTCCTTTAGCATGACCAATAAAATAAACCATTGATCGGCTGATAGCTTTCTAGCTAACCATTGAAAGATATCAATACAATAAAAACACAATACGTTTCACTCCAGTACTTACACATCAACATTTTGGTGGAATATGAAGCTGACACATCAGCTTATTTGTTTACCAATAAAAACATTTTATTAATACAACTCATATTTTTCAGCCAATAATAATTATTTTTTCCAAATCAGCTTTTCCAGATTTTTAGAAACTAACACATCATTTAAATAGTGTAACCAATTAAATTATATAAAATAATAAACATTATCAATAATTTTCAATAACAAATATTTAAATTTATAGTCTAAATTTAAACTAAATTAATAAATTATTTACAACTTTCAAAAATATAATAATATTAAACAAGTATATTAATTATTGTATGTCTATCAATATTTTTCAAAAATAAAGGTTTAAAATTATAGCTTAAATTTAAAATAAATTAATAAATTATTTACAACTTTTAAAAATATACTAATGTTAACCAAGTATAATAATAAAAGCAATCAATTCATATTAGTAAAATATAAATATAATACAAAGAAAATAATAATATAATACAAATAGAATATAAATTAAGAATAACCACGAATAACACAAAACCAAACTAAAGTAAAACTAAGTATGTGTATATTGACTTACATGGAATTATTATCAAACAAAACATAACAAAACAATTAGATTCTTAAAAAAGAACAAAAAGAAGGAAATGAATAACTTCTCTAAGAACCAAAAAAAATATATAAAAATTATGTGATTAAATTTATATAAACTACAAAAACAATACACCATAAAATCAGGCTACACTAATATATCTCCTACAACAAGTAAATAAAATAAAGTTTGAGATTAGTGTTGATAGTGATTTTATATATAAGAACACCAACTAATGATAAATTGAACAATATATAAGTTCCAAAATTGAAGGTTTTATACTATAGTTTACAATCAGTGACTTAAAAATTACTTTAACAATTAACCTAATCGCTCTGCTAATAATACGAGAGATTGTTAGTAATACAGATACCATTTTTTTAAAATACTATTTTTTGGTCAATTTCATTTTTGTCCTTTTATGCATAATTACAATGTGTTAAATTGATTTGTATAATTTTTTTTTAGGTTTGGATTCTCTGTTTTACCTTAAGATATAGTTTTAAAGGGTAGGATTTAATATTTGGAGTTTAGAGTTTAGAATTTAGTCATTTTGTGTATCGAAAAAATGTATTATTAAAAATGGACAACAAGAGTTATTTTTGCAAAAGGGAAATGAAAAAATGGTATTTTTGTAAATGTCCCTAATAATATTAAATAATACACAAAACGAGACTAAAGTAAAAATATGTCTATGTACTTTTACAAATAATAACTTTTATAACAATAAAAATACTATATAACAATTATGTTGTTAAATTTATATAAAATACAAAAACAAACACCACAAATTCAAACTACACTAATATATCTCTAACCAAAGGTAAGGAAAAGAAAAAAAGAACATATATTAGGATTAGTTAGGCTATTTATATAATTAAGTCTACTCGATTTAAAAGTAAACATTTATGAATCATACTAAATTTGAGATTTTTTTTTTATTTTACAATTAATCCAATTTCAAAAAAAAATAGTTTTTTAATAATTCGATACATCTGAAAATAGTAACAAAAAGTATCCCGCAGCGTAGCGCGGGTTTAACCTAGTAATATTAAATCTGATGGTTATCTTTCGTCACTGTATGCAACTATGCATGTTCCAGTATATATTTTTACCAGGACTCAAACTATAGCTAATACCTACGTTATGTGAACTATTCCAAACTTTGCATGATAAAAGAATACCACAAACACTCCATCATGGTTTCTTTAATTAGTTACAAGAGGACAATTTTTAACGTTTCTACTCTAAATGCTAACCAATTAAGACAAGAAATTATAGAAGTAATATTAAAATTACAAATAAAAATGTATTTGATCATGTTCAAAATATGGACTGCAAAAGTTCGTAATTCCATTCCATCTCCATCCCGAATCGTTACATTACATATTTCCATGGAGGTGGAACCGATAAAATTACTAAACCATGCATGTTTGCTCTTCTTTTTGTTCATCGTACCAGTAAAAAAATGAAACGTTTAGGTGTCCGCCACGTGTGACATACTTTATGTTGTCTCTGAGCACTCTTGAACTTCATGATTAGGCAGCCAAAATTAGGTCCGTAACTAATTTTATTTTATTAGATTTCATAGCAACAGATAATATCTTGTCCGTGTGATAATGTATATAAACGGTTCGAGAAGAAAGCAAAACAATATAAATGTTATAAAACAAAGAATAGTGCCTTTTTTTTTAGACACGACTGTCGCCGTGTAAAAACCGTATAGGCTAAGATTCACCATCATGCTTCTTGATTGTTTCCACTTGACTACTTTCTCATGCTAATCTAATTATCTACACAACTATTATCTTATCCAACAAACAATCTTCAACTAATTATTAAAACAATCCATGCTTTTATTTGTTTATAATAATTTTAATTATCAACAAAAATTAGTAACACATGTATTATTTGGATGCTCGATGACCTCTAGGGTCTGCCAAGCTACATCCTTACCACTACCGGCTCAAGGTTTTACAGGCTCAGACTCGGAGAATGTTGATTACGTGCTAAAGCTGAGGCATAGAGCTTCTTTACCCAAACATATAAGAGTAGCGATACCCTGGATCCTCTAGGTTATTTGGAAAACGCGAAATGCTACTGTTTTTGCAGATGAAACAAATGAGGTGCATATAATTGTGGCTGCTGCCATTGAGGAGGCAGAGGAATGGCTCAAGAAATATGAATTAGTGCATCAAGAATCTTTTGGGTATTGAAGATGATGAAAAACAGGGGAAGGCGCTGGATCAGATCGGATGTGGGACGTTTAAAATGTAATATCCATAACTCTTGGACAAATGAGTCCTTCTATTGTGGTGGTTCTTGGATTTTGCGAAACCATGTGGGGGATGTACTTTTCCATGCGCGTGACGCTTTCCTCCCAATGGTGAACCGGATATCTGCATAATTGTATGGCATCTTATGGTGTTTGCAGAGGCTAAGTGTTCTTCATATTGAGTCGTGTGAGATATGGTCTGATTGCAGTGCGGCGTTACTGGCATTGGAGAAACAATCTGAGTAACCGAAATACTAATCCACGATTATCAGGATTAAACAAGCAATACATGAGATGAGAGAGGTGAAGTCAGATACCGATTAACACAATCAACCAAGAACGTAATGTTAAAATAACAGTTAGATAAGATCATATTCTTGGTTAAGGATTTGATCATCTATCAAGAACTTTGTTCTTCTCTGGTACTAACGTGTGTGACCAAATTCTCTACTGTAGTGCCTGCCTGGTGGATGAGTCTGTTACCCCGACCGCTAATAATCTCAAGAACTAAAACTCTGAAACTGTAGACATCTGATTTTATTGAGAATAATCCATGCAACACATATTCTGGGTGCATGTAACCGCTGCAAGAATTAAAAAAAAAAACCACAAAATATGAAGAACATAAATGGCAAAAAAATTCTCTTCAAGCTTTGGTAAATAGGACATATCAAGAGTAATACACATATACCGTGTCCCAACTATTCTGTTTGTATTAGCTCCATTTTGGTCGATCCCAAAAATTCTCGCCATTCCAAAATCAGCAATTTTCGGGTTCATATCGGCATCTAGGAGAATGTTGCTGGCTTTGAGATCATGATGTACGATTGTGAGCCATAAATCTTGATGAAGATAAAGAATCCCTCTAATGATTCCCTTGATAATGTTGTATCGTTTTGTCCAGTCTAACTGCCCTTGCTTTGTAGGGTCTTCAAATACAAAAGTATAGTTGTTAGCTACTTTAGATCTCAATTAGAGAAGTTATCAAAATATCACGAATACATATTTATGCTAATTCCACATACCAAAGAGGAAGTAATCTAGGCTCTTGTTTGGGACAAACTCGTAAACAAGTATCTTTTCTTCTCCATCTAGGCAAAACCCAAGAAGGCTGACAAGGCTCCTATGCTGAAGTTTTGCAACAACAACAACCTCATTCTTGAACTCTAGTACTTCTTGTTTTGATGTTTCCAATAGCCTTTTCACTGCAACTTCTATTCCATTAGGCAATGTACCCTACACATAGTATCAATGAGATAATATGATCAGCTTACTTACATTACTTTTCAAAAGAAGTAATGAACAACCAAGTACCATAAGAAATGACACCTTGAAAAGTGCGCCAAATCCACCTTCACCAAGCTTGTTACTCCTTGCAAATTTATCTATTGCAGCTTCAATTGTCTTCAAATTAAATTGGATGGAGCGTGCAGTGGTAATACCGGCTGCATAATCATATCACCAACAACAAATTTTAATCATCAGAGACTGTTTTCATAAATGTTCTTAATGAGTTAGTTCCATAGACTATATATATAAAAGCTAAGAGTTCAGTGAAAAGCATATGAATAACACTCACACTGGTCAAAATCAATTTCTTGATATGGTTTTTTCCTCCAGCAAAGTATAGCATATCGCCGAGCAAGCAGTACCAAAATAATGATGATGATGAAGATGACTAATACAATGGGAAAAAAAAAATTTCCACAATAGCTCTTGTTGAGATTTTTCCACTACCTGCGGCAAATGCAGTATCATTATATTTTGAATCTTTTAACAGTTTCTTGTCATAATACTCACACCTTTTCAAGAACTTACCAATTTTTTTCATGTTGGCTTGGTCGACTAAAGAAGGATATTCCATCGTAGGAAGAGGAGCAGGAGAAGTCAATGTAATGTTACCAAAAGCCTTACAGAATGGATAAAAATGCCACCGGAAAAAGCAAATTGGCCGTATAGTATAGCCTCTTATCTTCTGTCCACAACATAACTGGCAGTCAAACACGCTTTGTCGTATACAGTTGTCACAATCAACATTAGAAGAACCTGGCGTGCATTGCATCACAGCGTATATTTTCTTGAATTTGGTGAAGGTTGCAACATCAGCTTTGTAATGGTTATCACCAGATAGTGGTACGTTCTTTGCGGCCGAAGTTGCTGAAATCATACTAAGTGTTAATCTTTCCCATATTGTCTTGAACTCGGTTACAATTGAGGTGATATCTGCAGTGAAATAGACCACATACTTGGGGTCAAGATCTGCAGATCCTGAGAAAGAGACGTTGGAGTAGCGCACAAAACAAAGCCTTGGATCAGATGACCAAATATACCAAATATAAGCAGTTATTTGATTAGGTGATACATATGAGGCCCATCATGCTCCGATCCTTTACCAATACAAGAGAAGGAACAAGGCCCAAAAGGCTGACAAGTGTTGATGAGGTGGAAAATGTAGAAGCTTCAGGAATACTCGAAGTTGCTGAGGCAGTAATCAAGGTAGTTAGTCATCACGGTTAAGTTGTTACCAGGTGATATGTATATATTTTACACTTTTTTATCATGCATTTGTTATTCATTTTGCTCTCTTAACTCATTGTTTTGCATTTTTTTAGTCTCTTTTGCAGAATTGCATATCTAGGTAGTGCATATCTAGGTAGTCTTTGCATTGGTCCTGCATACATCTTGCATATTTGAGTTATTTCAGGTGTTTAGGAGATATCCAGACTGTTGGAACCGAATAGAGGTTGAGACATGCGGCCCAACCAAGCATGCTTGGAATGGACGTCATGTGACTCCACCGACATGCGACTTGGATGCGCTCCCAGGAAGAAGCACCAGTATCCCACTTGATCCATCATGCCTGGAATGGATGTCCTCAATGCTCGAGCCACGCTCCAACATCAATGCTCGAGCCGCGCTCCAACATACACGCTCGAGCCACGCTCTAACATCTACGGTTGAGCCGCATTCCGAACTCCCTCACTCAAGTCGCTCGACAGCCGACGTTCCAAACTCCCTCTCTCCAGCCAATCTCACAACCCCGATTGAGCCCCTCTCTCGAGCCAATCTCACAACACTCCCGGAACCGTCTCTCGAGCCAATCTCACAACACTCCCGGAACCCTCTCTCGAGCCAATCTCACAACCCCGATCGAGCCCCTCTCTCGAGCCAGTCTCATCCACTCGATCAAGCCACCCGTTCGATCCGTTCCACTAGAGTGGGATTTAGCTTTCGACGTCTTAATAAAAGTTGTAGGGAATTTAGTCATCTTTCCAGTGCCGTTTATTTCAAGCCAAACGGAGGTGTGGTTCAAGAGTTATCATCGTTTTAGTGGATGCGTAGCTAGAGCCAACACCACTTTGGATCGAGCCAACACCACTCTGGGTCGAGCCAACACCCCTCCACTCCACCCAGTCGACCTCGCTTGATACAGCCTCACCATGCATCACTCGACCTCACTCGCGCCATCTGGATCGAGCCACTGGACGTATACCGACTCGTTCGCACATGTCAGGAAGACGTTCCGTCTTACACGCTTCAGGAGATTCCCGAACCGACGGTCTATCTTGTCGTTTTAAGTTTTAGAGATTTACTTGTTTTTACTATAAATATATTTTGTTAATTCTTGGTTGAGACATCTTTTATTCTCATTTTGTTCTATTCCTTAAGGTTTTACCTAGCCACCAAAAACGTTCTCAGACTTTGTATTCAGACATCTTTGAGTTTATTAAGTATTTTCATTTGATTTCTTCTATAAAGTTGTTCTTCACTTTTTTATCTATCTAATTATGTTTGATTCAATGTTTTCTGAGTTTGTATTGTTGATGATGATTTTCGGATCTGAATAGTGTGATTGTTCTTGAGGATGGGATAAATTAGGTGGAGGATCTTAGGATGTAGAGTGTTTAAACTTTGATTTGTATGATTTCCTTCTAGACTAGAGTTAGAAATACTAGTTTCTTTCTGATCAGTTGGAACTAGGTCTTAGACATTTCCACACCCAAAAGGTGTTCGATGAAATGTCTGACCAACTAGTGTCAGAGACTTACATTCCTAGCCTAAGAGATTAGTTGTCTAGGATGTTTGTTGACGGAACCTGTTTGTTATGCCTGCTTAATCATGTTTCTCTAGCGAGAGCTAGGTTTGGAAGTGGTTAAGTTTGAGTAGCTTCTGTCAAGAGATTGGATTAGCAAAGTCGTGATGTTCCTTGTTTAGGGATATTTTGCTTGTGGTATGTTAAACACTCTGTAGACTAGGATACTCCACCGACATCAATTACTCCCATCCTTAGGACTTCTACCTTTCTGATTTTATTACATTCCTGAGATCGTTTATGTTCCTGCTATTTAGTTCATGCTTAGACTCGTTTTCGGTTTTACTCAAGTTCGCTTCTTGTCATACATTTTTGATTATGGTTCTGTGACTCATTTCCGTTTTGCATTCTGATCATTATAGGATTGTTAGATATAAAACCCCTCTTTGAATTGGCTTGAATTGTGATATATTGATTGCATCTTGATTGCTAGCAGCATCTCATTTGAATTGACACCTAAAGTACTACAACACATAAGGTTAATTGAACCTGCTAGGACACACAAAAAGCCTAGTATCAATTTGGTGTCATTGCCATTTAGGATTCGTTTTGCTACATTTGAGATTTCAAGTTTTGCAAGGTTAAGTTCTGTTACACTTATCATTCTGAGTACTAACTTGTTTTGGTTGTCTGCTTGTTTGTTTTGCATCTCAGGAACCTGTTGATTGCAACCTTGCATGCACACCAGATCAAGAGGAAATCAGAATCTCCTTCCTATTTTTAACGATATCAATCGGTTACAAAAACCACGACAAGCTCGTCATCTCGCTGATCATCCCGCACCAGTCACTATGGAACAACAAAATGGACCCAATCCGAGACCGCGAAACATTGGTTTTGGGGATGCATCGAACACTCATACTCAGCGTGTTGGAATTGTCCCTCCCACCGTGCAGAACAACAACTTCGAAATCAAAAGTGGTATGATCTCCATGATCCAAAGAAACAAGTTTCACAGGTTTCCTATGGAGGATCCACTCGACCACTTGGACGAGTTCGACCGTCTATGCAGTCTCACCAAGATCAACGACGTGAGTGAAGATGGTTACAAGTTGCGCCTCTTCCCATTCTCCCTGGTAGATAAAGCTCAGCAGTGGGAGAAAAACATTCCCTAGGAAACCATCACCACTTGGGATGACTGCAAGAAAGCCTTCTTGGCCAAGTTCTTCTCCAACGCTAGAACAACACGTCTCAGGAATGACATATCTGCTTTTACCCAGAAGATCTCAGAATCATTATGTGAAGCCTGGGAGTGTTTCAAGGGTTACCAGAGCCAGTATTCACACCATGGTTTCAGCAACGAGTCACTGCTGAGCACTCTATACCATGGTGTACTTCCAAAAAACTGCATGCTGCTTGACACTGCTTCTAACAGTAACTTCCTGAACAAAGACGTTGATGAAGGATGGCAACTGGTTGAGAATCTCGCCCAGTCTGACGGTAACTACAATGAAGACTACGACCGCACGGTTAGAGGTGACGCTGGGTCTGAGGAGAAGTACAAGAGGGACCTTAAGAATGTCAATGACAAGCTTGACCGCCTCTTTCTAATTCAGCAGGAGACTGTCCATTTCGTATATGAGGATGAACTTTTTTCAAGTTCAGGATGGGAAAGGTGAGCAGTCTGAAGCAATCAACTACGTCCAGAATCAAGGTGGATACAACAACGGTTATAACCCCTACAAGACGAACCCCAATTTGTCCTACCGGAGCACTAATGTTGCAAATCCACAAGATCAGGTGTACCCTCCTCAGCAGCAACAACAAGGTCCGCAAAAACCTTTTGTTCCTTACAATCAAGGATTCGTGCCTAAGCAACAGTTCCAGCAAGGTTATCACGCTCCTTCCGGACCACCACCTGTATTTTCATCTCAACAAGTTCAACCTACTGATAAACAGGTTTTTCACCAGGGTATCAATTCCCTATGCAGTTGTAGTACAAAGGGTTATCAGTTCAAATGGTTGTTTATGCTAGCAGGAAGGATGCAATCAGAACTATGCAAGTCAAGCCAAGCAATTAAGGGTTTTGATCTAACAGTCCTAAAATAAATAAAAGAAAAGAATATAAACAAAGAAACCACACGACCTAAGCACTCGATGCAAGCATTCGAGTACAGGATCGGGTGGGGTGATCGAGTAAGCAAATGAAATATGAACAATTCAAGGTATTACTCGATGCAGGTTATCGTGTACCTGATCGGGTAAGTGATTGAGTAATGAATGGAAATGCAAGCAATAAAAACACGAAAGCTTCAAAGGATGTGGTAATCGAATCCTAAGTGTTCCTAACCAGTACAGATGTCTTACATGCCTCAAGTAAATATTTCCTAGACAATGAATCTCTAAAATCTTGTTAAAACACTCTCGTGATAGAAACAATCAACCTTGAATCACTTCCCTACCCAACTCTCGTTGGAGAAACATGACAAATCAGGCATTAAGATCCGATTCATTATTGTCAGTAAACCCCTTACTCATTGTAACACCCGCGAACCAGAATCCCGGTTTAGGGTGTGCATCGATCGATGCAGTGGTAGCATCGGTCGATGCTGGTTCAATTCTCTGCATTTTGACTTAAGTCAAACGCTGCGTTTTGGGCAAAAGAGAAAAGAAAAACCCTTAGGGTCGTGCTTTTTGTCTCATTAGACGTGTGTGGCCGTTTTTGAGATAAAAGAGAAGAGAGAAAGAGCTCTTGAAAGTTCTTGGTGATTTCTTGGAGATTTGGGGCGTTCCTGTAGAGATCTGTAGCTGGGATCGTTGTAGGAGCTTCCTGGGAGCGTGTTCTTGATTGTTTGAGGTTTAGTTTCTTCTGTGGCAAAGGTAAGTGCAGGACCATGGCTTATCTAAGCTAGATAATCGATTAATCTACTTGTTTTGTTTTGTTAGACGTATTAGATTGTTGCTATGGACGTTAGGAAGCTTTCTTGTGGCTTGGGATCGAGTTTTGTGGTTGTAGGAACAAAGATCCGGCGAGAAGCTTCGAGGAAAATCACGGTGCTCGACGTTGCGTCGATCGATGCATATCTTGCATCGGTCGATGCAATTGCGAGGACGGCAGGTAAAACTCTAGGGTTTTCGTGTTACGTCGAGCATGCGTCGGTCGATGCAGACTGGGTATCGGTCGATGCAAGTTACACTTGCATCGGTCGATGCAGCTTCTGTGTCGATCGATGCTTCCCCATTTGGCATCGGTCGATGCATGTGTGGCGTCGGTCGATGCTAAGTCCTGGTTGTTAATGTCGTTTGTTGATTGCTGTGTGATGGTTATTGATACTCTATTGCTTGTGTGTATAGCCCAGTAGATGGGAGGATTGCCTTACTGAGTGTTTATAAAATATTCATGCATTGCAATATGTGTTTGTGGTGCACGTAAAGGCAAAGCGTGATCGTGGAATCAAGGCAATGAAGAGGAGGATGTTCTAGGGACTCGGTTTTATGTTGTCTGGCATTGCTAGGTTGCTAGAGTTGGGTCATTAGAACTGCACCTCCAAACGATCCAATGCCTCTCTAGGAAAATACTTGCAGTTGAACTCCAAGACGAAGTCAGCCCAAGTCATCTCACGTAGAGCCCTCAGGGGACACAGTCAGTGCGGGAGCTGGACTTGGAGTTCAGTCGACTTCTTTGTTATGGGGGTCGGGCTATGGAGCCTGAGGAGGCTCAGATCAGGAGATTTTTGAGGGCTCTACGTGATGATTTGAGAGTTCACTATAGAGGGCGGAGTTATGCTACGTGTGTAGAGCTGGTTGAGACTGCGGCAGAGATTGAGGAGGATATCCGGGCACAGTTAGTGTCGGTTACTCCAGCGGTTCAGCCTGGTAGGACTCAGCAGCAGGGTGGTTCGAGCAGGGGCGGTAGGCCTGCACAGGGAACCAAGAGGAAGTGGGAGGCTACGCAGAAGCCGAGTGGTGCGAGTTGCTTCGGTTGTGGAAGCAAGGATCACAAGGTTGCTAGTTGTCCCAAGAGGAGTGCTCCGACGGTCGGGCCTCAGGTATGTTATCATTGTAGGGAGATAGGGCACATCAGGCCCATGTGTCCCAAGTTGCAGCCGGCAGCAGTGGCAGCGTTGCAGCAGGTAGTACGGATTGAGCAGGCGCCACGGGTTTACACGACAGCAGAGGCTGGTGGAACTAGTGCTGGAGCGATCACAGGTATAATTTCTGGCACTTAAACTTTGTGAATACTAGTAGGTTCTGATTTTATATTTTTCTGTGATAAAGTGTTAGGTTCTCAACACATGAGGTTTGTGTAGGGACCTTGTTGGTGGGCGGGTTTAAGTCCCATGTTATGTTTGATTCTGGAGCTTCTCACAGCTTCATTACTCCGGAGTGTGCAGAGAGTGCGGGGATTAGTGGGGATCCTGGAGAGCGTACAGGAGTTGTTAGAGTTGCGGGAGGCAAGTTCCTGAGAGTTATTGGACGGGTTAGAGGAATCGATATTCAGATCCCAGGAGAGTCGTGGCCAGCGGATTTGCTTATCAGTCCAGTGGAGTTGTATGATGTTATTCTCGGGATGGATTGGATGCATCGGCATAGGGTGCATTTGGATTGCTATCGGGGTAGAGTGGAGTTTGAGCGTCCAGAAGGAAAGTTTGTTTTTCAGGGTATTAGACCGACTTCAGGGAGTCTCGTGATCTCGGCCATTCAGGCTGGGAAGATGATCGAGAAGGGCCGTGAGGCTTATTTGGTTACTATATCGATGCCAGAGTCAGTGGGGAAGTCTACGGTTAGCAGCATTCCGGTAGTAGAAGAGTTTGAGGATGTGTTTCGGTCTTTGCAGGGATTACCACCATCTCGGTCGGATCCTTTTACCATTGAACTAGAACCGGGGACGACGCCGTTATCCAAGGCTCCTTACAGAATGGCTCCAGCAGAGATGGCAGAGCTGAAGAAGCAGCTAGAGGATTTGTTGAGTAAGGGATTCATCCGTCCTAGTGTGTCACCGTGGGGAGCGCCGGTGTTGTTTGTCAAGAAGAAGGATGGGAGTTTCCGGTTGTGTATTGATTACCGAGGTTTGAACCGGGTTACTGTGAAGAACAAGTACCCTCTCCCGAGGATTGATGTGTTGTTAGATCAGTTGAGGGGTGCTACTTGGTTCTCTAAGGTAGATCTGGCGTCGGGTTATCATCAGATACCGATAGATGAGGCAGATGTGAGGAAGACTGATTTCAGGACGAGGTATGGTAATTATGAGTTCGTGGTTATGCCCTTCGGGTTGACTAACGCACCAGCAGCGTTTATGAGATTGATGAACAGTGTGTTTCAGGAGTTTCTGGATGTATCTGTCATCATTTTCATCGACGATATTCTGGTTTATTCTAAGAGTCCTGAAGAGCATGCAGTGCATTTGAGGGCGGTTATGGAGAAGCTGCGGGAGCAGAAATTGTTTGCTAAGTTGAGCAAGTGCAGTTTTTGGCAACGTGAGATGGGTTTTCTGGGTCATGTAGTGTCTGCAGACGGGGTTTCTGTAGATCCAGAGAAGATTCAGGCTATCAGAGATTGGCCTAGACCGCAGAATGCCACAGAGATCAGGAGTTTTCTTGGATTGGCAGGTTACTACAGGAGGTTTGTGCAGGGGTTTGCAAGCAGAGCACGTCCTATGACTAAGTTGACAGGGAAGGATGTTCCTTTTGTTTGGTCAGAAGAGTGTGAGGAAGGCTTTGCAACCCTGAAGGAGATGTTGACTACTGCGCCAGTGTTGGCTTTGCCTGAGCAGGGAGAACCCTATGTGGTCTAGAGTTGGTTTGGGGTGTGTTCTGATGCAACATGGGAAGGTGACTGCCTACGCATCGCGGCAGTTGCGGGTGCATGAAGGCAACTATCCTACTTATGATTTGGAGATGGGTGCTGTAGTTTTTGCCCTGAAGATTTGGAGATCTTATCTTTATGGTGCAAAGGTGCAGGTGTTTACAGATCATAAGAGTCTGAAGTATATATTCACTCAGCCTGAGTTGAATTTGAGGCAGAGGCGGTGGATGGAACTTGTGGCAGATTATGATGTGGAGATAGCTTATCATCCTGGTAAGGCTAACACGGTTGCAGATGCTCTGAGTCGGAAGAGGGTAGCTTCAGCTCAGGAGTAGGAGATTGAGTCTCTGGTAGGGGAGATCAGTGCTTTGAGCTTGTGTGCTGTTTCACAGGAACCGTTGGGTTTGGAAGCAGTAGATAGAGCAGATCTTCTGAGTAGGGTGCGGTTGGCTCAGGAGAAGGATTTGGGGCTGGTGAATGCCTCTAAGGATGTGGATTCGGAGTATCAGGTCTCAGATAATGGTACTATCTTGGTGCACGGTCGGGTTTGTGTGCCCAAGGATGAGGAGTTGAGGCAAGAGATTCTGAGAGAGGCTCATGCAAGCAAGTTGTCTATTCATCCAGGAGCGACTAAGATGTACCGTGATCTCAAGAGGTACTATCATTGGGTCGGGATGAAGAAGGATGTGGCTGGTTGGGTTTCGAGGTGTGATGTGTGTCAGCTAGTGAAGGCTGAGCATCAGGTTCCTGGCGGGTTACTGAAGAGTTTACCCATCCTTGAGTGGAAGTGGGATATGATCACCATGGATTTCCTGGTAGGATTGCCAGTGTCACGGACTTTTGATGCTATTTGGGTCATTGTGGACCGGTTGACTAAGTCAGCGCATTTTCTGGCCATTAAGAAGACTGATGGAGCAGCGGTCTTGGCTAAGAAATATGTGAGAGAGATAGTCAGATTGCATGGGGTGCCAGCGAGCATTGTGTCTGATAGGGATTCTAAGTTCACTTCGGTGTTCTGGAAGGCTGATATGTATATATTTTACACCTTTTCATCATGCATTTGTCATTCACTTTGTTCTCTTAACTCATTGTTTTGTATTGATTTTAGTCCTTTTTGAATAACATGCATATCTAGGTAGTCTTTGCATTGGTCTTGCACGCATCTTGCATTTTGGAGTTGTTTCAGGTGTTTTAGGAGGTATCCAAACCATCAAATGCAAACAAGGATCAGGAAAGCAGTTAAGCGACTCGATCTACACTACCCAGCGACGCAAGCCTCCACGTCTTTGATCGAGTCGAGTGAAGATTTTACTTTGAGATTCAGCTTTCGACATCTTCATCAAAGTTGTAGGGAATTGAGTCATCTTTCCAATACAGTTTATTTCAAACCAATCGGAGTCGTGGTTCATGAGTTATCTCCGTTTTAGTGGACGCCTGTACGTTCAGAAATCCGACTCGACCCGCACGCAAAGGAGAGCTCCCACTCGATCGGATGTTAGCAGTGACTCGACCAAGACGTCCCAGGATGGCTCCTAAACACCCTCAAGATGAGCACCCTCACGTCGCGACTCGATTGACAATTTCTGAGCACCCTCTTGTCACGATTCGATCGACAGTTTCTGAGCACCCTCATGTCCCGACTCGATCGACAATTTCTGAGCACCCACTTGTCGCGACTCGATCGACAATTTCTGAGCACCCTCTTGTCGTGACTCGATCGACAGTTTCTGAGCACCCTCATGTCGCGACTCAATCGACAGTTTCTGAGCACTCTTACGTCGCGACTCGATCGACACTCTCATGATGCGACTCTATCGACGCTCTTAAACCGACGTTCTGGTTTTGTCCCGAAGACGCATCCGAGAAGGATTCCCGAACCGACGTTCTATATTGTCGTTTTATGTTTTAGAGATTTCCATGTTTTTTCCTATAAATACGTTTTGTTAAGTTTTGACTCGGAATATCTTAGCTTTTATCTCATTTTTGTTCTGAAGGTTTACCCTAGCCACCAAAAAACGCTTGACACTTTGTATCCTGATACCTTTGAATTTATTCAGTATTTTGATTCGATTTCTTCTACAAACTTGTTCATCTCATTTTTATCTATCTTAGGATGCTTGATTCAATGTTTTCTGAGTTTGTATCTTTGATGATAATTTTCAGATCTGAGTAGTGTGGTAGTTCTTGAGGATGGGATAGATTAGGTGGAGGATCTTAGGATGTAATGTGTTTAAGCTTTGATTGTATGATTCCCTTCTGGACTAGAGTTAGAAATACTAGTTTCTCTCTGATCAATTGGAACTGGGTTTTAGACATTTCCGCATCCAAAAGGTGTTCGATGAAATGTCTGACCAACTAGTGCCAGAGACTTACGTTCCTAGCCTAAGAGATTAGTTGTCTAAGATGTTTGTTGACATGAATGAACTTGTTTTTCATGCCATGGTCGATTATGTTTCTCTAGCGAGAGCTAGGTTTGGAAGTGATTGAGTTTGAGTAGCTTCTGTCAAGAGATTTGATTAGCTAAGAAATGATGTTCATTGTTTAGGGATGGTTTGCTTGTGGCATGTTAAATACTCTATAGACTAGGATACTCCACCGACATCAATTACTCCCATCCTTAGGACCTCTTTCTTCCTGATTTTATTACATTCCTGAGACTGTTTCGTTTGTTGCTTTTTAGTTCATCTTAGACTCGTTTATGTTTTTATTCATTTTCGCTTCTTGTCATGCATTCTCGTTTCTAGTTCTGTGACTCATTTCCGCTTAGTATTGTCATCATTCTAGGACTGTCAACAAACGCTCTCTTTGAATTGGCTTCACTTGTGATTTCTTGATTGCATCTTGATTGCTAGTAAAGTTTCCCATTTGGATTGACACCTTAAGTACTACAACTACATAAGGTTAATTGAGATCTGCTAGGACGCACAAAAATCCTAGTATCAATTCGGCGCCGTTGCCATTTGGGATTCGCTTTGCTACATTTAATATTTCAAGTTTTGCAAGATTAAGTTCTGTTACACTTATCATTCTGGGTACTGACTTGTTTTGGTTGTGTGCTTGTTTGTCTTGCACCTCAGGTACCTGTTGATTGCAACCTTGCATGCACACCAGATCAAGAGGGCATAAGAATCTCGTTCCTGTTATCGACGAAATCAATTGGTTGCAACGCCCACGGCAAGCTCGTCAACCCACTGATCATCCCGCACAAGTCACTATGGAACACCAGAATGAACCACATCCGGGACCGCGAAACATTGGCGCTGGGGATGCACCGAATACTCATACTCAGCGTGCTGGAATCGTCCCTCCCGCCGTGCAGAACAACTACTTCGAAATCAAAAGTGGTCTGATCTCCATGATCCAAGGCAACAAGTTCCACGGGTTGCCTATGAAGGATCCACTCGACCACTTGGACGAGTTCGACCGTCTGTGCAGTCTCACCAAGATCAACGGCGTGAGTGAGGACGGTTACAAGTTGCGCCTCTTCCCATTCTCCCTGGGAGACAAGGCTCATCAATGGGAGAAAAACCTTCCCAAGGGATCAATCACCACCTGGGATGGTTGCAAGAAAGCATTCTTGGCCAAGTTTTTCTCCAACTCCAGAACAGCACGTCTTAGGAATGAGATTTCCAGCTTCACTCAGAAAAGCTCAGAATCATTCTGTGAAGCATGGGAGCGTTTCAAGGGTTACCATAGCCAGTGTCCACACCATGGTTTCAGCAACGAGTCACTGCTGAGTACTCTATACCGTGGTGTACTTCCAAAAATCCGCATGCTGCTTGACACTGCTTCTAACGGTAATTTCCTGAACAAAGACGTCGATGAAGGATGGCAACTCGTTGAAAATCTCGCCCAGTCTGATGGCAACTACAATGAAGACTACGACCGCACAGTTAGAGGCAACGCTGGTTCTGAGGAGAAGTACAAGAGGGACCTCAAGAACGTCAATGAGAAGCTTGACCGCCTGTTGCTCAATCAACAGAAGAGCGTCCACTTCGTATCTGAGGGTGAACATTTTTACGTCCAAGATGGGGCGGGTGAGCAGTCTGAGGAGATCAGTTACATCCATAATCAAGGTGGAAACAACAAGGGTTACAACCCCTATCAGACGAACCCCAATTTGTCTTACCGGAGAACCAACGTTGCAAATCCACAGGATCAGGTGTACCCTCCTCAGCAGCAACAACAAGGTCAACAAAAACCTTTTGTGCCTTACAATCAGGGATTCGTCCCTAAACAACAGTTCCAGCAAGGTTACCAAGCTCCCTCAGGACCACCACCAGGATTCCGCCCTCAACCAGTACAGCCTACTCCAGCCCCAGATCAAGAACTGAAGCAAATGATGCAACAACTTCTTCAGGTTCAAGCTAGCGAATGGAGTGTTCATACAATGATCTTAATGTCAAGTTTGAAGCTCTTAACTCCAAGATGAAGTACATGGAAGGCAAGACTGTTTCTACTTCTACCCCAACACTTGGCCAACTACCTGGAAAAGCAGTTCAAAATCCCAAGGACTATGCTACTATCCATGCCATCACCACCCAAGCTGTAGATGTACGGCTCACTGAGGACAATGAGAGTTTAGATGGGGGGGATTTTCTTCAAGATGTAGTTTAGATAAAGGATCCCGTCGAGGTGCTCAAGGATCCAATTAAGTCAGCCAAGCAATCTGATCCTGAAGCTACTAAAGAACCCGCTGCTCCCAAGGATAAACCTGTAAGATTCATTCCTCCACCATACAAGCCACCTCTACCATTTCCAGTGAGGTTTAAGAAGCAGCTTACTGAGAAGTATAAAACTCTGTTTGAAAACCAAGTCAAGGAGATTGAACTTAGGATGCCTTTGCTTGATGCATTTGCACTTGTGCCTCAATATCAAAAGTTTTTAACTGATTTGGTAACAGAAAGGACCAAAGAGAAAGAGGAGATAGCTAAAGGAGCTCAAGCTAAGGCTCTGGAAGATGAGAGGGTAGTGCATGACATAGGTGGGGTTATTCATGAATGCAAAGCTGTTATTCAGAAGATGATTATCCCAAAGAAGCTAGAGGACCCTGGTTCTTTCACCTTGCCTTGTTCTCTAGGTCCATTGGCCTTCAAAAAGTGCCTATGTGACCTTGGTGCTTCAGTAAGCCTCATGCCACTCTCTGTAGCTCAGAGACTAGGATTCAACGAATACAAGTCATGCAACCTCCGCTTAATATTGGCTGATAGGACTACTAGATTGCCTCATGGTCTATTAGAGAACCTGCCCATCAAAATTGGACAAGCTGAGATTCCTACTGACTTTGTGGTGCTGGGAATGGATGAAGAGCCTAAAGATCCACTAATCCTGGGAAGGCCTTTCTTAGCTACAGCTGGAGCAGTCATTGATGTCAAGAAGGAGATGATTGATCTCAATCTGGCTAAGAATTTCAAGATGAAGTTTGATATCAAGGATGCTAAGAAGAAGCCAACTATTGATGGGCAGACCTTCATGGTTGAAGAGAAAGATCAGAAAGCTGGGTTTGACATCTTTGAGGGTGTGAATGAGGCAAAAACAGGAGTTTGGGTTACCAAAGAAAAAACTCGAAGGGGCACTCGACCGTGTTCCAAATCGAGTGCAGTTGTTGCTCTCCCTAAGCGTCATGACCTGCTTCCTAAACTTCACCAACCGCAAGAGACAAGTCCTCCCGCGCTTGACAGTTTGTCTGAACTCCAAACTACCAAGATTCTAGGGGATTCATTGAGAGAGTTAACAACTATGGTGAAGGAGATGAGTGGGCAAATCAAGAAGCTCCAAGGTACAATGAGAAGTTCTCCTTCAAGGAAATTAAGGTGGAGGTTTGGGATAATGAAGAAGAGCAGTTCATTTGTTGTTGAACCTGGGCAGAATGTTAAAGAGTATCTGGCTAGACAAGACATTCTAGAGGGGTCTCTGAAGCCTCTCTATGAACCTCCCAAAGCATAAGGAGTATGCAAAGTCAAGCTAGGGACTTTAAACAAGCTTACTTGGGAGGAAGTCCCAAAGGTATCTCTGTAAATACAATTTAGGATCTTGTGTTTTAAATTTTTGTTTTTTGTTTTCTGCTGTTCAGGAATCCGCAGAAAGGAGTATGGCCGACTAAAGTGGCGAACGAAAAAAAATACAAATAGCAGAGTGTTGGGTTTTGCAGACATGGAATGAAGCAATAGAAGAGGAGCTCTCGTGAAGCTCTTGCTGACGACTCGACCTAGCCACGAGTCGATGAGGTTCTGACTCGATCCAGTGTTGAAGACTCCCACTCGATCGACGGCGAACCAAAACTGCTCCCGGAACCAACCAAGACTCCCACTCGATCGACGACGAACCAGAGCTGCTCTCGGAACCAACCAAGACTCCCACTCGATCGACGACAAACCGTAGCTGCTCCCGGAACCAACCATCATCTCACTCGATCTGCCATCGCGAGCACCGACTCCTTCTTTTACAACTGAGGTACTCCTACATTTCCTTTGTATATACCATCTTATCCTTGCATTGTTTCTATTATGATTCTCAAATCCTACTTCAAATTTCTCTTACACACGGGACTGTGTAATTTAAGTTTGGGGGAGGGTTTGAGATGATGTATCTGATGATGTTTTCTGTGATTCTTATTTCAAATTTTTGCATTATATCATGTTTGAGTCTGCATTCATCTATTCGCATAGAAAACCCATAAAAATTTGAAAAATTTCAAAATTTTCCACAAAGACAGAGTGTTCATGTAGTTTGCATTTGCATATTAGGATTGAGTCTAGTGATGTTCATTTAGGAATGTTGCATTTAGCATAGGGGTTGATGATGATTGTAACCTTGTTAACATGCTGAATTCAAAAGGATAGGATCAAGGCCCTTGTTATTAGTTCTTTGATGCATGTTGATTGAACTTGAAATGTAAGACTGAACCAGGTTTTGAATTCACAAAATTGCATTCTAGTCTTGATTGAAGCTTGTTTTCAATTGATATTATTCCCTATCTACCTGAACCTAATCCTGACTTGCAATTATCATGTTATGTATTGAAGTTGAACTCATAGATACCACATACATACTTGGATTATCTTTCTCCGTTTTACCAACCTTAATAATCCAAGTAGCTGATTCCCATCTTTGGAACAGTTTCCCGCACCCTTAACCAACCGTTCTTTCAAGCCAATTGTATTCTTGAGTGTGAGGCCTTTTCCGAGTTGAGCTTGTTAGAAAGTGTTAGGTTCTAGCCGACAAGAGTAGGATCCTGTGTAGTTCTAGTTCGCACTATCCGGACTAGTAGGACTAGGTGAGAACTCGATTTTGGGTTTTGGGATTGGATTTGTTCTGAAAAGAGAAAGAAAAAAATGGGTAAAGTGTCTTTAGGAGGGGGAATGTGTTTTCAAGGTTTACAAGTCTAGTAAAGAATGTTGGTTGTGCAATGTAAAAGAGTTATTGGTTCTGAGCATAGAAAGAAAAGTTTAGACAAGGAAGAGAAAGCAAAACGCTTAAGAAGTCTAGAATTCTAAGAAGAAAAGAAAGAGAACCATAGTGATAAAAAAAGTTTCCCATCCGCTAGATTGAAATGAAGTAACCTCCTCCTAAGGCTAAGTTAAAAAAAATGAGAGAATGGGTTTTAGAAGAGATATCGACGAGGGGTAGAGATAGGACCAACTTCTGGGTTAGAAAGTTAGAGCTAAGTTTCCTTGGGACCTTTGGGTAGACGGGGTACTGCTCTTGTATGTATCAGTTGGTTTCAACCTTTAGCCTTCTCTTAAGCTCAACTCATTTTCGTGAGAGATCCCTGTTCTATATTGTTAAACCCACTTGCAAAGGAGACCATTTTTGTCTTTACCATTTCACCCCAGCCAAATGAGTTTGATGACATTGCATAGCTTGATTCATGGTTCTTTGTCAATGAATGTTAAAGGGAATGATAGAAATGATGGCATGGGTAGACTGAGGTTCGGAATCGTTTCAGGTTGTGATGAGCTTGTCTAAAGTTTTTAAACAGAGTTCATTCACCATGCATCAAAGAACTAATAACAAGGACTTTGATTCTAACTACTCTATTCAACATGTTTTAGGTTCTGAGACCCCATCTTCAAACCTCTCTTCCATACTTTTTTCATGGTTGTTTGCTTGAGGACAATCAAAGAATAAGTTTGGGGGAGTTGATATGTATATATTTTACACCTTTTCATCATGCATTTGTCATTCACTTTGTTCTCTTAACTCATTGTTTTGTATTGATTTTAGTCCTTTTTGCATAACATGCATATCTAGGTAGTCTTTGCATTGGTCTTGCACGCATCTTGCATTTTGGAGTTGTTTCAGGTGTTTTAGGAGGTATCCAAACCATCAAATGCAAACAAGGATCAGGAAAGCAGTTAAGCGACTCGATCTACACTACCCAGCGATGCAAGCCTCCACGTCTTTGATCGAGTCGAGTGAAGATTTTACTTTAAGATTCAGCTTTCGACATCTTCATCAAAGTTATAGGGAATTGAGTCATCTTTCTAATTCAGTTTATTTCAAACCAATCGGAGTCGTGGTTCATGAGTTATCTCCGTTTTAGTGGACGCCTGTACGTTCAGGAATCTGACTCGACCCGCACGCAAAGGAGAGCTCCCACTCGATCGGATGTTAGCAGTGACTCGACCAAGACGTCCCAGGATGGCTCCTAAACACCCTCAAGATGAGCACCCTCACGTCACGACTCGATCGACAATTTCTGAGCACCCTCTTGTCGCGACTCGATCGACAGTTTCTGAGCACCCTCATGTCGCGACTCGATCGACAATTTCTGAGCACCCTCTTGTCGCGACTCGATCGACAGTTTCTGAGCACCCTCATGTCGCGACTCAATCGACAGTTTCTGAGCACTCTTACGTCGCGACTAGATCGACACTCTCACGATGCGACTCTATCGACGCTCTTAAACCGACTTTCTGGTTTTGTCCCGAAGACGCATCCGAGAAGGATTCCGAACCGACGTTCTATATTGTCGTTTTATGTTTTAGAGATTTCCATGTTTTTTCCTATAAATACGTTTTGTTAAGTTTTGACTCGGAATATCTTAGCTTTTATCTCATTTTTGTTCTGAAGGTTTACCCTAGCCACCAAAAAATGCTTGACACTTTGTATCCTGATACCTTTGAATTTATTCAGTATTTTGATTCGATTTCTTCTACAAACTTGTTCATCTCATTTTTATCTATCTTAGGATGCTTGATTCAATGTTTTCTGAGTTTGTATCTTTGATGATAATTTTCAGATCTGAGTAGTGTGGTAGTTCTTGAGGATGGGATAGATTAGGTGGAGGATCTTAGGATGTAATGTGTTTAAGCTTTGATTGTATGATTCCCTTCTGGACTAGAGTTAGAAATACTAGTTTCTCTCTGATCAATTGGAACTGGGTTTTAGACATTTCCGCATCCAAAAGGTGTTCGATGAAATGTCTGACCAACTAGTGCCAGAGACTTACGTTCCTAGCCTAAGAGATTAGTTGTCTAGGATGTTTGTTGACGTGAATGAACTTGTTTTTCATGCCATGCTCGATTATGTTTCTCTAGCGAGAGCTAGGTTTGGAAGTGATTGAGTTTGAGTAGCTTCTGTCAAGAGATTGGATTAGCTAAGAAATGATGTTCATTGTTTAGGGATGGTTTGCTTGTGGCATGTTAAATACTCTATAGACTAGGATACTCCACCGACATCAATTACTCCCATCCTTAGGACCTCTTTCTTCCTGATTTTATTACATTCCTGAGACTGTTTCGTTTGTTGCTTTTTAGTTCATCTTAGACTCGTTTATGTTTTTATTCATTTTCGCTTCTTGTCATGCATTCTCGTTTCTAGTTCTGTGACTCATTTCCGCTTTGTATTGTCATCATTCTAGGACTGTCAGACAAATGCTCTCTTTGAATCGGCTTCACTTGTGATTTCTTGATTGCATCTTGATTGTTAGTAAAGTTTCCCATATGGATTGACACCTTAAGTACTACAACTACATAAGGTTAATTGAGACCTGCTAGGACGCACAAAAATCCTAGTATCAAAGGCATTTTAGGCAGAGATGGGCACTAAGGTGCATATGAGTACAGCTTATCATCCCCAGACTGATGGACAAACAGAGAGGACATTCAGACGCTGGAGGATTTGCTGAGGATGTGTGTGTTGGACTGGGGTGGCCATTGGGCAGATCACCTGAGAGTTAGCTTACAACAACAGTTATCAGGCGAGCATTCAGATGGCTCCTTATGAGGCTTTGTATGGGAGACCATGTCGTACACCATTATGCTGGACTCAGGTGGGGGAGAGGAGCATGTTTGGTGCTAGTTTTGTTCAGAAGACCTTAGAGAAGATTCGAGTTCTCAAGCTGAACATGAAGGAGGCTTAGGATAGGCAGAGGAGTTATGCTGATAAGAGGAGGAGAGATCTTGAGTTTCAGGTAGGAGACAGAGTGTACCTCAAGATGGGCATGTTGCGGGGTCCGAACAGGTCATTGTCAGAGACTAAGTTGAGTCCGAGGTATATGGGTCCATTCAGAGTGCTTGAGCGGGTTGGACCAGTGGCATATAGATTGGAGTTACCTGAGGTTATGCGTGCATTCCATAAGGTTTTCCATGTGTCTATGTTGCGGAAGTGTCTCTGTGAGGGTGAGCAGGTGTTGGCTAAGATTCCTGAGGATCTTCAGCCTAACATGACTGTGGAGGCGAGACCAGTGAGGGTTCTCGAGAGGAGGATCAAGGAACTTCGGAAGAAGAAGATTCCTTTGATGAGAGTCCTGTGGGACTGTGAAGGTGTTGAGGAGCAGACTTGGGAGCCTGAGGCTAAGATGAAGGCAAGGTTTAAGAAGTGGTATGAGAAGCAAGCCGCAACTTAAACTTGTCTAGCTAGGTCCCATCTGTAATCCGTGGCTGGAGCGGGAATGGAGTATTCCAGCCCATCTCTCTTGTTACTTGGGTCGCTTGGGGTGGTTGGTTGTGCGACTCAGTAACAAGATGAGGTGGTGCTCGGGGTACAAAGTTTCCGCGAGGCGGGATTTTTGGAGGAAACTTTCCTGAAATGGAAGTTTCTTAAAGAGGAAGATTTCCAAAAATGGAAAGTGCTAAATATGGAAAGTTTTACGGGAGTTAGAAATTTACCCATTTTAGCGGTGGGAAGCCTTGGAGGGGCTTGTGTGGCCTTTGTGGCGGACTTTCGAGTCAGTGTGCCCGTGTGTGGCGGTCTTTTTAGACATTGTGTGGTCTTTGTGGCGGGCTCTTTAGCCAATTGTTTGGCCTTTGTGGCAGGCTTTTTAGCCATTTGTTTGGCCTTTGTGGCGGGCTTTTTAGCCAGAGTGTCTTTTTGACGGTCCTTCGGGACAGATGGTTTTTGTGACGGTCCTTTGGGACAGATGGCCTTTGTGGCGGGCTTTTTAGCCAGAGTGTCTTTGTGACGGTCCTTCGGGACAGATGGTCTTTGTGACGGTCCTTCGGAACAGATGGCCTTTGTGGCGGGCTGTTTAGCCAGAGTGTCTTTGTGATGGTCCTCTTTAGGACATTTGTTTGGCCTTGGTGGCGGTCCTCTTTAGGACATTTGTTTGGCCTTGGTGGCGGTCCTCTTTAGGACATTTTGTTTGGCCTTGGTGGCGGTCCTCTTTAGGACATTTTGTTTGGCCTTTTTGGCGGCCCTTGTGGCGTGTATATGATCCTTGTGTGGTCATGAGGTATCCTAATGTGGGGATATGTGGTTGGTAGGACATTGAGATGTTTTTACGCGAGCCACGGGAAGGAAACCTGGATAGGGATAGGACTCAGACGTGTTCAGAATCGTTTGCTCGCGACTCTTGGGGGACTTAGGTTCTCCTAGTATTGCCATATTCAGAGACTTTGTGGCTCGGGGGTATGGTTGGTATATCGACTTTGGATGACGATCCGGGGGCGCGCTGTAGGGTGGCAACCCGAGAGACGAGTTTGGACTTTTCCTTATATATTATGGCATGCGGGCTTAGGCCCGATGAGGAGCCAACAGTTGGCATGCAGACTTAGGTCTAATGAGGAGCCAATAAAAACTCAAGGTCTAGGCCTATGAGTAAAAGAAAGTCCAAAAAGTCAAGAGCAAATGACGCCTGGAGCGTGACTTTATCGCCTAGAGGTGACCTTCTGTAAATCGGTCAGAGGAGTGCGGGCCGTGGAGACGGATGCACGGGAGTCCTTGGCTGATGGTTGTTCGAGATTCGAGGAAAAATCTAGATTGGTGGGTGAAACTAGGTTTTTGTGTGTCTTATCCTAGCAGGTTCAATTAACCTTAAGTGTTGTAGTATTTAAGGTGTCTATCCAAATGGGATGTTGCTAGCAATCAAGATGCAATCAAGGAATCACAAGTCAAGAATTCAAAAAGAGTGTTTTGTTCTAACAATCCTAGAATGACAAAAATGCAAACGGAAATGTGTTCTGGAACTAGAAAAGAGAATGCAAGACAAGAAATGAAAATTAATAAAAACAGAAACGAGTCTAAGCATGAACTAAAAAGCAAGAAGCGAAACAATCTCAGGAATGTAATATCAATCAAAAAGATAAAAGTCCTAAGGATGGGGGTAATTGATGTCGGTGGAGTATCCTAGTCTACAGAGTGTTTAACATGCCACAAGCAATCTATCCCTAAACAATGAACATCACAACTTAGCTAATCCAATCTCTTGGTAAAAGCTACTCAGACTCAACCACTTCCATACCTAGCTCTCGCTAGAGAAACGTGGTCGAGCAGGCATGACAAACAAGTTCATTCACGTCAACAAACATCCTAGACAACTAATCTCTTAGGCTAGGAACGTAAGTCTCTGGCACTAGTTGGTCAGACATTTCATCGAACACCTTTTGGGTGTGGAAATGTCTCGAACCTAGTTCCAATTGATCAGAGAGAAACTAGTAATTCTAACTCTAGTCCAGAAGGGAATCATACAAATCAAGCTTAAAGACCCTACATCCTAAGATCCTCCACCTAATCTCTCCCATCCTCAAGAACTAACGCACTACTCAGATCCGGAAATCATCATCAACAACACAAACTCAGAAAACATTGAAACAAGCATTCTTAGATAGGTAAAAATAAGAAAAACAAGTTTGTCGAAGAAATCAAATGCAAATACTCAATATATCAAAAGATATCTGGATACAAAGTCTGAGAACGGTTTTTTGGTGGCTAGGGAAACCTTACAAAGTAAAAACGAGATAAAAAACTTAGATGTTGTCGCGGAGACTTAACAAAACGTATTTATAGTAAAGACATAAAATCCCTAAAACTTAAAACGACAAGATGAAGAGTCGGTTTGGGAATCTCCTGAAGCGTGTAAGATGGAACGTCTTCCTGACATGTGCGAACGAGAAGTGGCTCGAGTGAGTGATGGCGTCGGCTCAAACGGTAGTCGACGACGGAGTCATGGCGCGACTCGAGCGGATGTATGATGACGGAGTGATGGCGCGACTCGAGCGGATGTGTGATGATGGAGTGATGGCGCGACCCGAGCGGATGTGTGATGACGGAGTGATGGCGCGACCCGAGCGGATGTGTGGTGACGGAGTGATGGCGCGACTCGAGCGGATGTGTGATGACGGAGTGATGGCGCGACTCGAGCGGATGTGTGATGACTGAGTGATGGCGCGACTCGAGACAGCCTGGCTCCAAAGTCTCCTAAATACCTGAAATACTCCAAAATGCACGATGTATGCGAAGATAATGCAAGAACTATCTAAATATGAAAAGTGTACAAAAGAGAGTAGAAATTCATGCAAAACAATTAGTTATCCTAACTAGATGCGTCACAAAAACATGCTTAGCAGAGACAAAATATAGACATATCAACTCCCCCAAACTTATTCTTTGCTTGCCCTCAAGCAAACGATCAAGAACAAGGTGTGGAGAAGAGGTGTGAAGATGGGGTCTCAGAACCTAAAACATACTGAATAGAGTAGTTAGAATCAAGGTCCTTGTTTTTAGTTTTATGATGCATGGTGAAGGAATTTCATTCGCTTGATCTACACATGCAATCCTATCAATCACCCCCTTTAACATTTATTAACAAAGAACCATGAATCAAGCTATGCAGTGTCATTGAACTCATTTGGCTAGGGTGAAAGGTTAGAGACAAATGTGGTCTCTTTCTCAATTGGTTCCATCGATACATAACAAGGTTCTCTCATGAAAAGAGTTGAGGTTAAGAGAAGGCTAAAGGTTGAAACCAACTGATGCATACAAGAGCAGCGCCCTGTCTACTTAAAGAACATTCCAAACCGAAGTTGGACCTATCTCTACCCTTCATCAGAAACTTCATCTCAAACCCATTCTTTCATTCTTTAGATTTGGTCTTAGGAAGAGTTCACTTCTTATCACTCTAGCGGATTGGGAAAACTCTAATATCACTATGGTTCATTCTCTTTCCTTCTGAAGACTCTAGACATCTTAAGCATTTTTACTTTCTTTTCTTTGTCTAATTTTTTTTTAATTTCATGCCCAGAACCAATTATTCTTTTTACTTTGCTCACCCCAAATCCTTTACTAGACGTGTAAACTTTGAAAACACATCCCCTTCCTTAAGACTTTCTACCCTTTACTTTTCTGCACAAATCCAAACCCAATACCCAATGTCAAGTTCTCACCTAGTCCTACTAGTCCGGATAACGCGAACTAGAGCTACACAGGATCCTACTCTTGTCGGTTAGAACCTAACACTTTCTAACAAGCTCAACTCGGAAAAGACCTGACACTCAAGAATACAATTGGCTTGAAAGAACGGTTGGTTAAGGGTGCGGGAAACTGTTCCAAAAATGGGAATCAGCTACTTGGATTGACACAGGTGGTAAAAATTTGAAAGACAATCCAAGTATGTATATGGTATCCATGAGTTCAACTTCAATGCATAACAAGATAATTGCAAGTCAGGATTAGGTTCAGATAGATAGGGAATGACGTCTTATTTGAGATGATGTGAGAGGATGAGACATAAACGTTGTTTGTCTAGTGGGGGGGAACAAAGGGTGAGAGGAGGTGAAATGATGGGCACGTGGGTGAGAGGAGAATATTGATAAAACTAATAATTAAGACTCCTTCTCCATATTGTCTTCTGTTCCCTCATTAAACCAACAGTCTCTCCTTGAACTGCTTCTCCCTTATATATTTTTTTATCCCCAATCTCTTATGTAGAACTCATTATACTCGACTTCACTCTAAATTCACTCTTTTAACCGCATTTTTTATTGTTGCTTAGACTCCCTTCTGTAGATTCCTGAACACAAGAAAACCAAAAACAAAAATTAAAAACACAAGGATGACATGCTTAGACTCCCTTCTGTCGATATCCAAGTTCAGCAACTTGATAGCCCAGAGTGCCTTGTACTCAACCTCTACAGGGAGATGACATGCTTTACCATAAACCAGCTGAAATGGTGTTCTGCCTATTGGCGTCTTGAATGCTGTTCTGTATGCCCAGAGAGTCTCGTCCAGCTTCACAGACAAATCTTTCTTCGAAACCCCAACAATTCTTGACAAGATACCTTTAATCTGCTTATTTGAGACTTCTACCTGTCCGCTGGTCTGAGGGTGGTACGCAGTAGACACCTTGTGCTTCACCCCGTATTTTCGCAGCATACTCTCAAACACCTTGTTGACAAAATGAGTACCACCATCGCTGATCACTGCTCTGGGTATCCCGTACCTTGGAAAGATTATGCTTTTGAACAGCTTCAGAACTACCTTGTGAACATTGGTAGGACTGGCAATGGCTTCAACCCACTTGGAAACATAATCAACTGCTACCAGAATGTAGACGTTACCATTATATGGAGTGTTGAAAGGTCCCATGAAGTCTATACCCCAAACATCAAATATTTCTACTTCCAGGATCGGATTCTGGGGCATCTCGTTCCTCCTTGTGATGTTGCCCATCCTCTGGCAAGCATCACACTTGGTGATGAAACTGTGAGCGTCCTTGAACAAGGTTGGCCACCAGAGACCTGCTTGGAGAACCTTTTGAGCTGTCTTGAATGTGGCTAAGTGACCTCCATAGGTGGAGCCGTGACAGTGCTCAAGTACTCCCTGTACTTCCCCTTCTGCTATGCATCTTCTGAACAGACCGTCAGAACCTCTCTTGTAGAGATAGGGTTCATCCCAGAAGTAGTGGTTGACTTCTCTGAAAAACTTCTTCTTCCTGTAGGGATCCATGTCATCAGGAACTTCTCCACAGACCTTGTAATTCACAAAATCAGCATACCATGGCGCAGTATCCAAGGTGATCGCCATACAGTTGATTTTTAGGTTCTCAACCCCGGCGTCATGCATCTGCTCACAAACCTGGGTGACCAGAAGTTGTTCCTCAGGCATTGAGTCATCTATTCGAACAGCGTCTTCAATCCTCATCCTTGACAAGTGGTCTGCAACTCCATTTTCTATTCCTTCCTTGTCGACTATCTGCATGTCAAACTCTTGGAGAAGCAGGATCCATCTCAACAGTCTCGGTTTGGTATCCTTCTTCGAGTAGATGTGTCTTAGAGCGGCATGATCGGTATACACAATGACCTTCGAACCCACAAGATAACTCCTGAATTTCTCGAATGCAAACACAACTGCTAGGAGTTCCTTCTCTGTGGTAGCATACCTTCCCTGGGTCTCGTCCAAGGTGCGACTCGCGTAGTAGATGACATGAAGCTTCTTGTCAATACGCTGTCCCAGAACTGCTCCAACTGCGAAGTCTGAAGCATCACACATGATCTCAAAAAGATGATCCCAATTCGGAGCTTGCACTATGGGTGCTGAAACCAAGGCTTCCTTGATCTTGCTGAAGGCTTCAAAACATGCTGCATCAAATTCGAACTCAACCTCCTTGCACAGCAACCTTGTCAAAGGTTTTGCAATTTTTGAGAAGTCATTGATGAATCTCCTGTAAAACCCAGCATGTCCCAGAAAACTCTTGATGTCCTTCACTGTCTTAGGCGGTTGAAGCTGAACCATGACCTCAATCTTAGCTTTGTCAACCTCAATCCCTTTCCCAGAACGATCCCTTCTTCAACCATGAAATGGCACTTCTCCCAGTTCAGCGCCAGGTTCGTCTCCTCACATCGCGTCAATACCCTGCACAGATTCAACAAACAGGAGGAGAAAGTGGAACCGTATACAGAGAAGTCGTCCATGAACACTTCCACTGACTCCTCAATTAAATCCGAGAAAATTGAAGTCATGCACCTCTGAAAGGTGGCAGGAGCATTGCACAAACCAAATGGCATGCGTCTGTAGGCGAAAGTGCCATAAGGACAAGTAGATGTTGTCTTTTCCTGGTCATTTGGGTGGATAGGGATTTGGAAGAATCCACTATACCCATCAAGGAAACAATAATAGGGATGACTAGCTAGTCTTTCCAACATTTGATCAATGAAAGGAAGAGGGAAATGATCTTTCCTAGATACAGCATTCAACTTCCTATAATCTATACACATCCTATGTCCTGTGATGGTTCTAGTTGGGATTAACTCATTTTTGTCATTTCTGATCACAGTTATGCCTCCCTTTTTAGGTACACAGTGTACTGGAGATACCCAAGTACTATCAGAGATAGGGTAGATAACTCCAGCATCAAGTAGTTTCAGGATTTCTTTCTTAACTACCTCTTTCAGATTAGGATTCAATCTTCTTTGGGGTTCAATACTAGCATATGATTCATTTTCAAGATTGATCCTATGGGTGCAAAGACTAGGTGAAATTCCCTTGATATCATCTAAAGAATAACCAATAGCCTTTCTATACTTTTTTAGCTCAATTACTAGCATTCCCAATTCATCATCACTCAACCTAGCATTCACTATAACAGGATAAGTTTAATTGGTTCTCAGAAAGACGTACATGAGCCCGGAAGGAAGAGTTTTGAGTTCTACCTTTGGAGCTTTTAGTTCCGACCAGTCGTCAGCACGGGAGTCTGGAATGATCGCGGTCGAGTGAGAGGGGTGTGACTCGATCAAACGGGACAATGGTGTCTCGAGTCGGGTCTTGACGTCGGTCGAACGGCAGATATCACGTTCTGAACTCTCTGTCTCAACTGCACATACCTCCTCTGGCGTCAGATATCTGCTCGAATTCCTCTGATCCATCTGTTTCTTTGTGGGAATCTAGCAGATTCTTGTAACAAGTAGTCTCCCCATGCAGAAACCCTTCTTCTCCATCCTTGGTTAGAGCGGTTTTGAGATGATCTTCTACAGCTAGTTCCTCCAACAACTCGTCAGCCAATTTATCCATCTCTTCAATGTAGAAGACTTGTCCTCCTATCGTTGGCTTCTTCAAGGTATCCTTGATGTCAAACTTCATAGTGAAGTCGTCGCCCAGATTGAGGTCAATCTTGCCATTTCTGACATCAATGATGGCTCCAGCAGTCGCTAGGAAGGGTCTTCCTAAAATCAGAGGATCTTTAGGTTCTTCATCCATCTCCAGAACCACGAAGTCGATTGGCACTTCCACGTCTCTGATCCTGACAGGTAAGTCCTCTAAGATACCATGTGGAAGTCTCACTGATCTATCTGCCAGGATGAGGGAGATGTCGCATCTCTTAAACCTTGTGAAACCCAACCTCTTAGCCACAGAGAATGGCATCAGATTCACTGAGGCGCCAAGATCACATAAGCACCTCTCAAAAGACATAGGTCCAATGGAGCAGGGTAGAGTGAATGATCCAGGATCTTTGAGCTTCTTGGGTACAACTTTCTTCTGGATGATTGCACTGCACTCAAGACTTAGTACAACCATGCCTTGAACTTCTTTTGATCTCTCCATCACCAAGTCCTTGAGGAATATCTGGTAGTGAGGAACAAGTGCGAATGCATCCAGTAATGGCATTCTCAACTCAATCTCCTTGACTTGCTTTTCGAATAAGGCTTTGTACTTCTCAGTAAGCTGCTTCTTGAACCTCACTGGAAAAGGTAGAGGAGGCTTGTACGGTGGAGGGATGAACCTCGCAGGTCTGTCTTCTGGAACAGCAGGCTCCTTAACAGCTTCAAGCTCGGATTGCTTCACTGGCTTGACCGGGTCTTTGACTGCTTCGTCTGGGTTCTCCGTCTGAGCGTCATCCTGACCAAAATCCTCCCCAGCTAATTCCTCACTGTCTTCAGTGACGTCTGGAACTCCTTGCGTGGGAGGCAATGTTTTCCCACTTTGCAGCGTGATGGCATTGGCGAACTCCTTGAGGTTCTGAACAGCTTTACCTGGGAATTTGCCAGGCTTTGGGGCAGAAGTAGAAGTCGATTGGCTCTCCATGTACCTTATCTTCGAATTCAGAGTTTCGAATTTGACGTTTAGATCATTGTAGGAACATTCCATCCTCTGACTAAGGTCAGCGAACTTCTTTGCAGTATCCATGGAACCGCTAGCTTGGCCCTGAAGAATTTGTTGCATCATCTGCTTCATTTCTTGATCTGGGGTTGGTGTAGGCTGAACTGGTTGAGGGCGGAATCATGGCGGTGGTCCTGAGGGAGCTTGGTAACCCTGCTGGAACTGTTTTTTTGGTACGAATCCTGGATTTTAAGGCACATAAGGTTTTTGTTGCCCTTGCTGTTGTTGTTGCGGCGGGTACACCTGAACTTCTTTGCAGTATCCATGGAACCGCTAGCTTGGCCCTGAAGAATTTGTTGCATCATCTGCTTCATTTCTTGATCTGGGGTTGGTGTAGGCTGAACTGGTTGAGGGCGGAATCCTGGTGGTGGTCCTGAGGGAGCTTGGTAACCCTGCTGGAACTGTTTTTTTGGTACGAATCCCGGATTTTAAGGCACATAAGGTTTTTGTTGCCCTTGCTGTTGTTGTTGCGGCGGGTACACCTGATCTTGTGGATTAGCAACATTGGTACTTCGGTAAGACAAATTGGGGTTGGTCTTGTAGGGGTTGTAACCTTTGTTGTATCCACCCTGATTCTGAACATAGCTGATCTCTTCACTCTGCTCACCCTCCCCATCTGGAACTTGGAAAGGGTCGTCCTCACAGACGAAGTGGACGCTTCTCTGCTGGCTCAGCAAGATACGGTCAAGCTTCTCATTGACATTGTTGAGGTCCTTCTTGTACTTCTCTTCAGACCCAACGTCGCCGCGAAATGTACAATCATAATCCTCGTTGTAGTTGCCGTCGGACTGAGCAAGATTCTCCACCAGTTGCCAACCCTCATCGACATCCTTGTTCAGGAAGTTACCATTTGAAGCGGTATCAAGCAGCATACGTATTTTGGGAAGGACACCACGGTAGAGCGTACTCAGTAATGACTCGTTGCTGAAACCATGATGTGGGCACTGGCTGTGGTAACCTTTGAAACGCTCCCATGCTTCACAGAATGATTCTGAGCTCTTCTGAGTGAAGCTGGAAATCTCATTCCTGAGACGTGCTGTTCTGGAGTTGGAGAAAAAACTTGGCCAAGAATGCTTTCTTGCAACCATCCCAGGTGGTGATGGATCCCTTGGGAAGGTTTTTCTCCCATTGATGAGCCTTGTCTCCCAGGGAGAAAGGGAAGAGGCGCAACTTGTAACCATCCTCACTCACGCCGTTGATCTTGGTGAGACCACAAAGACGGTCGAACTCGTCCAAGTGGTCGAGTGGATCCTCCATAGGCAACCCGTGAAAATTGTTTCCTTGGATCATGGTAATCAGACCACTTTTGATCTCGAAGTTGTTGTTCGGCACGGCGGGAGGAACGATTCCAGCACGTTGAGTGTGAGTGTTCGGTGCATCCCCAGCACCAATGTTTCGTGGTCCCTGATGTGGTTCATGCTGTTGTTCCATAGTGACGTGTGCGGGATGCTCAACGGGTTGACGAGCTTGTCGTGGGCGTTGCAACCGGTTGATTTCGTCGATCACAGGAAGGAGATTCTGATGCCCTCTTGATCTGGTGTGCATGCAAGGTTGCAATCAACAGGTTCCTGAGATGCAAAACAAACAAGCAGACAACCAAAACAAGTTAGTACTCAGATTGATTGTGTAACAGAACTAAATCTTGCAAAACTTGAAACCTTAAATGTAGCAAAAAGAATCCCAAATGGCAACGACGCCAAATTGATACTAGGTTTTTGTGTGTCTTATCCTAGCAGGTTCAATTAACCTTAAGTGTTGTAGTATTTAAGGTGTCAATCCAAATGGGATTTTGCTAGCAATCAAGATGCAATCAAGGAATCACAAGTCAAGCCAATTCAAAAAGAGTTTTTTGTTCTAACAATCCTAGAATGACAAAAATGCAAACGGAAATCTGTTCTGGAACTAGAAAAGAGAATGTAAGACAAGAAATGAAAATTAATAAAAACAGAAACGAGTCTAAGCATGAACTAAAAAGCAAGAAGCGAAACAATCTCAGGAATGTAATATCTGTAATATCAATCAAAAAGATAAAAGTTCTAAGGATGGGGGTAATTGATGTCGGTGGAGTATCCTAGTCTACAGAGTGTTTAACATGCCACAATCAATCTATCCCTAAACAATGAACATCACAACTTAGCTAATCCAATCTCTTGGTAAAAGCTACTCAGACTCAACCACTTACATACCTAGCTCTCGCTAGAGAAACGTGGTCGAGCAGGCATGACAAACAAGTTCATTCACGTCAACAAACATCCTAGACAACTAATCTCTTAGGCTAGGAACGTAAGTCTCTGGCACTAGTTGGTCAGACATTTCATCGAACACCTTTTGGGTGTGGAAATGTCTCGAACCTAGTTCCAATTGATCAGAGAGAAACTAGTAATTCTAACTCTAGTCCAGAAGGGAATCATACAAATCAAGCTTAAACACCCTACATCCTAAGATCCTCCACCTAATCTATCCCATCCTCAAGAACTAACGCACTACTCAGATCCGGAAATCATCATCAACAACACAAACTCATAAAACATTGAAACAAGCATTCTTAGATAGGTAAAAATAAGATAAACAAGTTTGTCGAAGAAATCAAATGCAAATACTCAATGTATCAAAAGATATCTGGATACAAAGTCTGAGAACGGTTTTTTGGTGGACAGGGAAACCTTACAAAATAAAAACGAGATAAAAAACTTAGATGTTGTCGCGGAGACTTAACAAAACGTATTTATAGTAAAGACATAAAATCCCTAAAACTTAAAATGACAAGATGAAGAGTCGGTTTGGGAATCTCCTGAAGCGTGTAAGATGGAACGTCTTCCTGACATGTGCGAACGAGAAGTGGCTCGAGTGAGTGATGGCGTCGGCTCAAACGGTAGTCGACGACGGAGTGATGGCGCGACTTGAGCGGATGTGTGATGACGGAGTAACGGCGCGACCCGAGCGGATGTGTGATGACGGAGTGATGGCGCGACCCGAGCGGATGTGTGATGACGGAGTGATGGCGCGATCCGAGCGGATGTGTGATGACGGAGTGATGGCGTGAATCGAGCGGATGTGTGATGATGGAGTGATGGCGCGACTCGAGCGGATGTGTGATGACGGAGTGATGGCGCGACTCGAGACAGCCTGGCTCTATAGTCTCCTAAATACCTGAAATACTCCAAAATGCACGATGTATGCGAAGATAATGCAAGAACTACCTAAATATGAAAAGTGTACAAAAGAGAGTAGAAATTCATGCAAAACAATTAGTTATCCTAACTAGATGCGTGACAAAAACATGCTTAGCAGAGACAAAATATAGACATATCAGTGGGGGAGAATTGTAACACCCGCGAACCGGAATCTCGGTTTAGGGTGTGCATCGATCGATGCAGTGGTAGCATCCGTCAATGCTGGTTCAATTCTCTGCGTTTTGACTTAAGTCAAACGCTGCGTTTTGGGCAAAAGAGAAAAGAAAAACCCTTAGGGTCGTGCTTTCTGTCTCATTAGATGTGTGTGGCCGTATTTGAGATAAAAGAGAAGGGAGAAAGAGTTCTTGAAAGTTCTTGGTGATTTCTTGGAGATTTGGGGCGTTCCTGTAGAGATCCGTTGCTGGGATCATTGTAGGAGCTTCCTGGGAGCGTGTTCTTGATTGTTTGAGGTTTAGTTTCTTCTATGGCAAAGGTAAGTGCAGGACCATGGCTTATCTAAGCTAGAGAACCGATTAATCTGCTTGTTGTGTGTTGTTAGACGTATTAGATTGTTGCTATGGACGTTAGGAAGCTTTCTTGTGGCTTGGGATCGAGTTTTGTGGTTGTAGGAACAAAGATCCGGGGAGAAGCTTCGGGGAAAATCACGGTGCTCGACGTTGCGTCGATCGATGCATATCTTGCATCGGTCGATGCAAGTGCGAGGACGGCGCGTAAAACCCTAGGGTTTTCGTGTTACGTCGAGCATGCGTCGGTCGATGCAGACTGGGTATCGGTCGATGCAAGTTACACTTGCATCGGTCGATGCAGCTTCTGTGTCGATCGATGCTTCCCTGTTTGGCATCGGTCGATGCATGTGTGGCGTGGGTCGATGCTAAGTCCTGGTTGTTAATGTCGTTTGTTGATTGCTGTGTGATGGTTATTGATACTCTATTGCTTGTGTTTATAGCCCAGTAGATGGGAGGATTGCCTTACTGAGTGTTTATAAAATACTCATGCATTGCAATATGTGTTTGTGGTGCAGGTAAAGGCAAAGTGTGATCGTGGAATCAAGGCAATGAAGAGGAGGATGTTCTAGGGACTCGGTTTTATGTTATCTGGCATTGCTAGGTTGCTAGAGTTGGGTCATTAGAACATTGCTAGGTTGCTGGTTCTATGATTTCTATTGTTTTGGATATTGATTACGTTGGAATATGGTTATAAATTATTATTGGATTATTATTGAATATTGGTTGGTAAATTCCGCTGTTGAATGTGTTTGTGATTAGGTGGCTAGTGGATATGGAACCACTAGTTGTAGTTTATATTATTATTATTATTTATTATTTATTAAAAAAACAAAAAAAGGTCGGTCGTTTCACTCATCTAATCTCTTAGGCTAAGTGAGTAAACCTCTAGCATTGGTTGATTCAAGCATCTCATCTACACCTCTCGGTGGTAAAACACCTTAGATCTAATCTCACCCTCTCGGTTTGTTGACAGCATTAAGAACACCAATCTAGAAGGAAATCTATCAAACATATACAATCAACTAAGACATCCTAATCGATCAAGAACACAAAATCATCTATCCCATCCCTAGAAACTTTACTACACTACTCGGAAATCGTAGCAAGTAACATAACAACAAATAAGAACGAAAATTGCAGTATATTAAACGATAAAGTAGAGGGATACGAGTACAAGATAAAAATCTAATGAAATGATAAAAAGTTATGAAATAAAATCTAAAACAAAAGGGAAAGGTGTTTGAGTCGCTCAGTTCTCTCACAGAAGCTCTCGCTCTCTGGTTTGAGGGTCTGCGGCGTGCTTGTTTGCGAGGAAGGAGAGGAGGGGCCTGCCCGATGGTCTACTCGATGGGGTACACGAGGATGAAGTCGGGTTACTTCTCGGGTAGATCTTCGGGTTATTCTTCCGGCTCTTGAATCCTCCTCGATGGTGTTGGGGTTCGGACTTGTTCTTCCAGCTTGATGGCTCCTTTGGGTACATGCTCGGGTTTGTCCTGTTTTCATCCAAAACATGCAAATGCAAAAATGCAATACCCTAAATGGCCTAAAAGTGAATTCCTACAATAAATTACCTAAAAATGCTAAGTTAAGGGTATGAACAATGCAAAATATGGACAAAAAAGGATGCTAAAAACATGTAAATTAGAGAGTTATGACCTACCAAGCTCCAGATCAAGAAATGAAGCACATGCTACAACAACTTCTTCAAGGCCAAGCTAGTAGTTCTCTAGATACTGCTAAGAAGTTTGCTGAACTCAGTCAGCGGATGGAAGGTTCTTACAATGATCTATATGTCAAGTTTGAAGCTCTTAACTCCAAGATGAAGTATATGGAAGGCAAGACTGTTTCTACTTCTACCCCAACAACTGGACAACTACCTGGAAAAGCAGTTCAAAACCCCAAGGACTATGCTACAATGCATGCCATCACCACCCAAGCTGTAGATGTACGGCTCACTGATGACACTGAGAGTTTAGATGGGGAGGATTTTCTTCAAGAAGAAATTCAGATAAAGGATCATGTCGAGAGGTGCTCAAGGATCCAATTAAGTCAGCCAAGCAATCTGATTCTGAAGCTACTAAAGAACCCGCTGCTCCTAAGGATAAACCTGTGAGATTCATTCCTCCACTATAAAAGCCACCTCTACCATTTCCAGTGAGGTTTAAGAAGCAGCTTACTGAGAAGTATAAAGCTCTGTTCGAAAAACAAGTCAAGGAAATTGAACTTAGGATGTCTTTGCTTGATGCATTTGCACTTGTACCTCAATATTAAAAGTTTTTAACTGATTTGGTAACAGAAAGGACCAAAGAGAAGGAGGATATAGATAAATGAGCTCAAGCTAAGGCTCTGGAAGATGAGAGGGTAGTGCATGACATAGGTGAGGTTATTCATGAATGCAAGGCTGTTATTCAGAAGATTATTATCCCAAAGAAACTAGAGGACCCTGGTTCTTTCACCTTGCCTTGTTCTCTAGGTCCATTGGCCTTCAAAAAGTGCCTTTGTGACCTTGGTGCTTCAGTAAGCCTCATGCCACTCTTTGTAGCTCAGAGGCTAGGATTCAACGAATACAAGTCATGCAACCTCCGCTTAACATTGGCTGATAGACCTACTAGATTGCCTCATGGTCTATTAGAGAACCTGCCCATCAAAATTGGAGAAGCTAAGATTCCTACTGACTTTGTGGTGCTAGAAATGGATGAAGAGCCTAAAGATCCACTAATCCTGGAAAGACCTTTCTTAGCTACAGCTGGAGTAGTCATTGATGTCAAAAAGGGGATGATTGATCTCAATCTGGGTAAAAACTTCAAGATGAAGTTTGATATCAAGGATTCTAAGAAGAAACCAACTATTGATGGACAGACCTTCGTGATTGAAGAGAGAGATCAGAAATCTGGGTTTGACATCTTTGAGGGTGTGAATGAGGCAGAAACAGAGGTTTTGGTAACCAAAGAGAAAACTCAAAGTGTCACTTGACCATTCTCCAACTCAAGTGCAATCGTTACCCTCCCTAAGCGTCAAGACCTGCTTCCTGATCACCAACCGCAAGAGACAAGTCCTCCCGCGCTTGGCAGTTTGTCTGAACCCCAAACATCCAAGATTTTAAGGATACAATGATGGAGATAACAGCCATATTGGAGGAGATGAAAGGGCAAATCATACAGCTCCAGGATAAAGTTAAAATATCTTCTCCAAGAAAAGCAAGACAGAGGTTGGGGATAATGAAGAAGAGAAAATCTTTTCTTATTGAACATGGGCAGGATGTTAAAGAGTACCTGGCTAGACCAAACATTCTAGAGGGGTCTCCAAAGCCTCTATATGACCCTCCCAAAGCATAAGGAGTATGCAAACTCAAGCTCAAGGACTTTAAACAAGCTCACTTAGGAGGAAGTTCCAAAGGTATCATTGTAAATATAATTTTTTAGGATCCTTGTGTTTTTAGTTTTCTTGTGTTCAGGGGGAGTATGGGCAACAGAGATAGGGGATACAGAGAAAAGAAAGTTTTGTCCATTCTCATCGCACACTCGCACCGACGTTCTCTTACTCGTTCCTCACCGCGTCAATCGAGCCACGGTCCGACTGCCTAAATCGAGCCACATACTGACTACCTCTCTTGAGCCACTCACGACACCCGCTCGAGCCCACATCATGGCATGCACGAAGTTGAGCAGCAGATTGAATATCAAGGGGATTATCAGGCCACAGAGGTGGTTGTGATAGTATCGGATCATGGTGAGTCCAGATTCGAAGACATTCAGTGCAACGAGTAACCAAACGTGTACACACAAGCGGTTGAGCAGCAGGTCGACCAACCCCTTGAGGTCACTCCCGCGGATCCCGAACAAAGTGAAGGACATAGTCAGTATCACGCACCAACTCCTTGGGCGAGCTCCGATTCCTTCTTCTACTACTGAGGTACTCCCACCTTTCCTTTGTATATACCATTTCATTCATGCATTGTTTTTGTTGTGATTTTTCTTACACAGGAGATTGTGTAATTTAAGTTTGGGGGAGGGTTTGAGATGATGTATCTGATGTTGTGTTTTGTGATTCTTATTTTAAATTTTTGCATCATATCATTTTGAGTCTAGTGCTATTCATATAGGGTTGTTGCATTTTGATTCTTACCATAAAAATTCGATTTTTTTTTTGAAAATTTCCCCAAAAACAGAGTGTTCATGTAGTTTGCACTTGCATATTAGGATTGAATCTAGTGCTATTTATATAGGGTTGTTGCATTTTGCATAGGGTTTGATGATGTTTATAACCTTGTTAGCATGTTGAATTCAATAGGATATGATCAAGGCCCTTGTTATTAGTTCTTTGATGCATGTTGATTGAACTTGGAAATGTAAGCATGTTTTGAATTGACATCATTCCCTATCTACCTGAACCTAATCCTGACTTGCAATTATCTTTTTATGCATTGAAGTTGAACACATAGATACCATATACATACTTGGATTATCTTACTCCTTTTTACCACCCTTGTTAATCCAAGTAGCTGATTCCCATCTTTGGAACAGTTCACCGCACCCTTAACCAACCCTTCTTTCAAGCCAATTGTATTCTTGAGTGTCAGGCATTTTCCGAGTTGAGCTTGTTCGAAAGTGTTAGGTTTTAACCGACAAGAGTAGGATCCTGTGTAGTTATAGTTCGCGTTATCCGGACTACTATGGCTAGGTGAGAACTCGATTTTGGGTATTAGGATGGGATTTGTGCAGAAAAGTGAAGAGTAAAAGAGAAAGCAAAAGGGTAAACAGTCTTTAGGAGGGGGGTGCGTTTTACAAGTCTAGTAAAGGATTTGAGTTGAGCAAAGTAAAAAGAGATATTGGTTCTGGGCATATAATAAAACGTTTAGACAAAGAAAAGAAAGTAAAAATGCTTAAGATGTCTAGAGTCCTTAGAAGAGAAGAAAGAGAACCATAGTGATAAAAATGATTTTCCAATCCGCTAGAATGATAATAAGTGACCTCCTCCTAAGACTAAGTCCAAAGAATAAGAGAATGGGTTTGAGAAGAGATATTGATGAAGGGTAGAGATAGGACCAACTCCGGGGTTAGAATGTTAGAGCTAAGTTTCCTTGGGACCTTTGGGTAGACAGGATACTACTCTTGTATATATCAGTTGGTTTCAACCTTTAGCCTTCTCTTCAGCTCAACTTCTTTTCACGAGAGAACCTTGTTATGTATTAATGGAACCACTTGAGAAGGATACCACATTTGTCTCTAACCTTTTACCTTAACCAAATGAGTTTGACAACATTGTATAGCTTGATTCACGGTTCTCTGTTAATGAATGTTAAAAGGAGTGATTGATAGGATTGCATGTGTAGATTAAAGAATAAAGTTCCTTCACCATGCCTCATAGAACTAAAAACAAGGACCTTGATTCTAACTATTTTATTCAACATGTTTTGAATAAAGGCGCACAAAACAAAGCCTTGGATCATATGACCAAATATACCAAATATAAGCAGCTATTTTATTAGGTGATACATATGAGGCCCATCATGCTCTGATCTTTTACCAATACAAGACAAGGAACAAGGCCCAAAAAGGCTGACAAGTGTTGATGAGGTGGAAAATCTAGAAGCTTCAGAAATACTCGAAGTTGCTGAGGCGGTAATCAAGGTAGTGAGTCATCAAGGTTAAGTTGTTACCAGGTGATATGTATATATTTTACACTCTTTCATCATGCATTTGTTATTCATTTTGTTCTCTTAACTCATTGTTTTGCATTGTTTTTAGTCTATTTTGCAGAATATGTATATCTAGGTAGTCTTTGCATTGGTCCTGCATACATCTTGCATAATGGAGTTATTTTAGGTGTTTAGGAGATATCCAGACTGTTGGAACCGAATGGAGATTGAGACATGCCACCCAAACAAGCATGCTCGGAATCGACGTCATGTGACTCGACCGACATGCGACTTGGACGCGCTCCCAGGAAGAAGCACCAGTATCCCACTCGATCCATCATGCCTGGAATGGATGTCCTCAACGCTCGAGCCATGCTCCAACA
Source organism: Camelina hispida (assembly GCA_023657505.1). Classification (NCBI taxonomy): domain Eukaryota; kingdom Viridiplantae; phylum Streptophyta; class Magnoliopsida; order Brassicales; family Brassicaceae; genus Camelina; species Camelina hispida. The sequence goes on along the minus strand of CP094635.1, from coordinate 12,400,157 downwards.
TCAACGCTTGAGCCACGCTCCAACATACACGCTCGAGCCACGCTCCAACATCCACGGTCGAGCCGCATTCCGAACTCCCTCACTCAAGCCGCTCGATAGCCGACGTTCGAAACTCCCTCTCTCAAGCCAATCTCACAACCTCGATCGAGCCCCTCTCTCGAGCCAATCTCACAACACTCCCGAAATCGTCTCTCGAGCCAATCTCACAACACTCCTGGAACCCTCTCTCGAGCCAATCTCACAACCCCGATCGAGCCCCTCTCTCGAGCCAGTCTCATCCGCTCGATCGAGCCACCCGTTCGAGCCGTTCCACTCGAGTGGGATTTAGCTTTCGACGTCTTCATCAAAGTTGTAGGGAACTGAGTCATCTTTCCAACACCGTTTATTTCAAGCTAATCGGTGGTGTGGGGCAAGAGTTACCATCGTTTTGGTGGATGCATATAGACCCAGCTCGAGCCAACACCACTCTGGATCGAGCCAACACCACTCTGGGTCGAGCCAACACCCCTCCACTCCACCCAGTCGACCTCGCTTGAGCCAGTCTCACCACACATTACTCAACCTCACTCGAGCCATCTGGATCGAGCCACTGGACGCACACCGACTCGTTCGCACATGTCAGGAAGACGTTCCGTCTTACACGCTTTAGGAGATTCCCGAATCGACGCTCTATCTTGTCGTTTTAAGTTTTAGGGTTTACATGTTTTTACTATAAATAAATTTTGTTAAAGTCTTGGTTGAGACATCTTTTATTCTCGTTTTTTTCTATTCCATAAGGTTTTACCTAGCCACCAAAAACGTTCTCATACTTTGTATTCCGACATCTTTGAGTTTATTCAGTATTTTCATTTGATTTCTTCTACAAAGTTGTTCTTCACTTTTTTATCTATCTAATTATACTTGATTCAATTTTTTCTGAGTTTGTATTGTTGATGATGATTTTCGGATCTAAGTAGTGTGATTGTTCTTGAGGATGGGATAGATTAGGTGGAGGATCTTAGGATGTAGAGTGTTTAAGCTTTGATTTGTATGATTCCCTCCTGGACTAGAGTTAGAAATACTAGTTTCTCTCTGATCAATTGGAACTAGGTCTTAGACATTTCCACACCCAAAAGGTGTTCGATGAAATGTCTGACCAACTAGTGCTAGAGACTTACATTCCTAGCCTAAGAGATTAGTTTTCTAGGATGTTTGTTGACGTGAATGAACTTCTTTGTCATGCCTGCTTAATCATGTTTCTCTAGCGAGAGCTAGGTTTGGAAGTGGTTAAGTTTGAGTAGCTTCTGTCAAAAGATTGGATTAGCTAAGTCATGATGTTCATTGTTTAGGGATAGTTTTTTTGTGGCATGTTAAACACTATGTAGACTAGGATACTCCACCGACATCAATTACTCCCATCCTTAGGACTTCTATCTTTATGATTTTTATTACATTCCTGAGATTGTTTCTGTTCCTGCTACTTAGTTCATGCTTAGACTTGTTATCGTTTTTACTCAAGTTCGTTTCTTGTCATACATTTTCGTTTATGGTTCTGTGACTTATTTTCGTTTTGCATTCTGATCATTATAGGATTGTTAGATATAAAATCCCTCTTTTAATTGACTTGAATTGTGATTTCTTGATTGCATCTTGATTGCTAGCAGCATCCCATTTAGATTCACAGCTTAAGTACTACAACACATAAGGTTAATTTAACCTGCTAGGACACACAAAAAATCCTATTATCACCAGGGTTAAGAATAAATATGTTGGGTTAATGAGCTGTCCTTTGGCTATTAGCTCATGGTCTAACGGTATTGTCGTGGATAAGAATAAAGGGTTAGTATAAATATAAAAGGGTATGCAAGGGGAGAGGTATCTTGAATCTGGTCAAAACTGTTAGGGGGAGGGGAGAGACTCCATTGTAAGAAAGCTCTCGTTTTGTTAACCTTTTATTCAATAATAATAAGAGAAATCGTTTGGTTACAGTTTGTTCTAAGTTTACTAACTTCTTATCATTAGGACAGCTCCCTATCAACCAATCTGACGCATACGTGAGACAACGAGAACAGTTATCTTGAACTGGTCCTGGCATGTACATCCCTATTGCATGGACACGGTTTGGTTCTTGTCCGATGGAACCGTTGTAGAAGAAGCCTTTTTTAGCCGTGACATTGGAAGGAAGAGAAGCGAGCATGAGACGGCGATTTGCGTCGTAAGTACTGTTGGGTCTGAAAGTCCCCTGGTCACTCGTGCATGTTTGTGCTATCTCTGAAGCAACACGGAAGCTTATGAGGCCAAAACAGAGGATTGAGAATATAACTCTCTGCTTCGTTGTTCCTTAAAAGATTATAGCTTTGCCTTTGATTATTTAAACATGCAATCATAGCTTCTAATACTTTTGTTAATAAAGCGATCAACCAATTTTTAAAATGCTACTTTCGTCAAACTGATAAACGTGTTTCTTTCCTTAAACCTATGTATTGAATCCTTAGCTTTTCCTTAAACCTAAATATTAAAACGTAGACCTCGATACTTTTTACTTAAATAACAAGCAAGAATTTTTTTTTCATTTTCTTTTCCTTTTCCTTTACAGTATTCAAAGCATCCTGAATATTAAATCCTTCATAAAGTCATGTATTTATTAAAGAACCTTAATTTTCTAATAGCTAAATGTACTATCAAATTTGAGTAAAGCATACATACACTATTTAAAAAAAAAATTATACTATAAAAGTTGGCTAATTCTCACCCTCAGTTTGACACGTCAGCACTCAAGAGAGTGACACATATATTCTGCTCGATTCTGAAAAAAAAAAACCCAATTCCTCGATCTCTTCTTCCTCGCCGTTTATACTATGGTCAAACAAAGCTGGTGATCCCAGCCATGGCTCTCTCGACAAATTTCAGCAATTCCGACGATGATGTTAAACCCATCGATGGTCGAATTCTTCTTAGTCGAGCCTAGAATATGTTCTTAGCATGCCTTCTTCAAGCTCTCTCGTGTTACTGACCTATCAAAGAAGAAGCTAATCCTTCACCAACCACCACCATCGTCTTCCTCTTTGTCTCCTTGCCGGTTGTTACCTTATGCTCCGAATCTTGTGGTGTTGTCTTCCTCCTCCGTTGTGATTAGCTGTCTCAGCGGTGGTAGAGTTCCCTCCAACGATTCGTATGTATCTACTCGCCAGTCTAAGTTGGATTGCGGTTTCACTGTGATTGCGAATTTGGTGAATCGGATCCAGCCGCTTGATATGTCTGTTAAGGCTTATCCTATTCAGCTAAGGATTCCATGAAACAGACGATTTTTCTTCTATGCTTGGACTCCTTCCTTCCGATCAATTCTTCGTTTCCATTACCATCTCCGAGCAGCCTCTCTCTCATCTCCTTATCTCTCCCATCATCACCGAGTATATATTTTGAATCTATCTCTCTCTGTCTGATGACAATTTTGTTAATTTCTAGAACACTGTGGATTTAGGGATTTTGGTTTCTTTGTGGTTTTATTAAGTATACGTTGTGGAATGCAGAGTATCGTGTATCACTTAGGAGGAACTTTGACATACCGATTGATCCTAGAAAGGAGGAGGATCAGTCTTTGGAAGACGATGTTAGATTTTGTTCTGAGAAGAGAGTGGGTGAGGATTTAGGGAATTGTGTTGAAGAATTAGAGAGACTGAGTCATCAAGTGTTTGGAGACTTGTCACCTGAAGCATTGAGTTATATTCAGCATTTGCAGTCTGAGTTATCTACCATGAAAGAGGTAATTGTCAATAGCTGATTATTGACAACCGAGCTTCCTGGTCTTTATACAAAAGATTAATTTGTATAGATATGCAGTAACTGCTCTCATGATAAGCTATTATAGATTAGTGAATAGACAAGAGAAAGACTATTTCTGTTAGATTACTGATAAAGTTTTATTCTTTTTGTGGATGGTTGATCTCTTCTTCGTCACTGCCCATCTGCAATTCCTTCCTCTACTCATCAATTTATCTAAGTATGATCTCTAATTCTCTAAAACCATATAATTCTATTTCGTTCGTTTGGGTTTGGATCTTTGAAAGTGTTTTTGTGTTATTTGTTTTGAAGTTATCATCATCTTCATCCATTGAACTTTGTCAGCTCCGTTGATTGAGAACTGTTCGAGTCGTTGTTTTGCAGCGGCTCCTTTTGTGGGTTTATGTTATCAGCTGGATGTGTGGTACTTACAGAGATAAGCTTAGAGATGGGTCATGCATTGTTTAGTTTTGATTCGATTCTTTAGTTTTTACCAGAAATGTTGAGTTTCGATCTGATACATGGTGTTGTGTTTTAAAAAACAATAATGCCATCTTCTTCTTCTTCTTTCGAAGCACACTAGTTTATTGTTCACATGTTTGTTTCTGGAATGCATTAATGGGTTTCTGTGTTTTGGTGAAAAAGTTGAGACCTTTCTTGATTTGTTTTGGAGCAAATTGATCACGCCCTTAAAACGTTGAATAATAACTTAAATTGATATTGATGCTTGCTGGAAAAAACATCAACACTGGACTCCATGGGATCGGGAACATGAGGAAAGAAGAATTCTTAGAGTCACTATGGGCCATGATGCCCCATACATGTGTAACTTAAATGACATTGACAACACATGCGAGAAGTGCTACCACTACAAGCTTATGGTCAAGGTCGTTTACATGATCTAAGAAAGAAAACAAATAATATATAACCATCTCATTGTTATCATATCTATTTTCTTTTACCATATTTTCAGTTATTTTATTTCCCAAAATCATGTATAACCTCTAGTTATATGAATTCCAATATCAATGTTTGTTCTATTAACAGTTTATTACGAACTTAATTTTAAAACAAAGTATAAAAATAACAAGGCTGTAAGCAGATACCAATTGAAACGCGAAAACATATTTATTCTCGTTCCCTTTCCTCGGGGATTCTCTATCTTGGCGATGGTGACGAGATAAGAAACCAATTCGGTGCCGGTTAGACTGGGCATTGGCAAATGAGGATTGGTATGAGTTGTTCGGTCAGTCATTTGTGGAATATCTACCAATGGTTGCATCAGATCATAAACTGTTAGTGGCCACTATCTTAGATAAAATTCCTAGGGGGAAACAGTGCTTTCGGTTTGATAAACGGTGGGTAGGTAAGGAAGGTCTCCTGGATGCCATTACCGACGGCTGGACGGATTCCCAGGTATTACATGAAAGGGGATTTTGTCGGGAAAATTACAAATTGTCGACGATCGATCTCTCGGTGGCGGAAGGATCTCCAACCCTTTGGTCGGGACTCCATTAAAACGCTAAAACGGGATTTGGATGTTTACCAACATGACGATGCAAGGACTCCGGAGGACATATTGGATGAAGAGGTGTACTAGCAGCAGAAGAGTCGGAGTCTTTGAATGCAGGTTGGAGATCATAATTCCAAATATTTTCATGCCCAAACGAAACAACGGCGTGCTAGAAACCGGATTGTTGGGCTTTATAATACAGATGGTGTTTGGGCAACAGAGGAAAAAGATTTACAACAAGTAGCAGTTTCTTATTTTGACGAACTGTTTACGTCCACAAATCCTGAGGTTTTTGAGGATGCCTTGGAGGAGATATCCACGGTTATCATGGATCATGATAATGGTAAATTGACAGCGCCTGCTACAGAAAAAGAAAAACGCTTTGTGCTCTTCATGATGCATCTGGAAAAGGCACCTGGTCCTGATGGTATGACAGCTCTTTTTTACCAGAAGGCCTGACATATTATCAAGGTGGACCTAGTCTTATTGGTTAATTCCTTCCTTCAATCTGGTACCTTTGATGAACGTCTCAATGATACTAATATTTGTCTTATCCCAAAAACGGAAAGACCGACACGGATGACGGAGATGTGGCCGATAAGTCTGTGCAATGTGGGCTATAAAATTATTTCTAAAGTTCTTTGTCAGCGGTTAAAACTGGTATTGCCAAATATTATTTCAGAAACTCAATCGGCCTTTGTAGCCGGTCGTTTGATTTATGATAATATTCTTATTGCCCAGGAGATGTTTCACGGCCTCCACACGAACCCTTCGTGCAAATCAAAATATATGGCAATCAAGACGAATATGAGTATAGCCTATGACCGGGTTGAGTGGCCTTTTATTGCTCACCTACTTCGTAAGATGGGTTTCTGCGAGAAATGGATCACCTGGATCATGTGGTGTATACAATCCGTGCGGTATAGGGTTCTTATAAATGGACAGCCACAAGGGCTGATAGTTCCAAATCGTGGGCTTCGCTAGGGCGACCCTTTGTCACCATATTTATTTATGTTGTGCATGGAAGTTTTGGTTGCGAATATCCAAAAGGCCGAACGGGATATAGGTGACTAGGCCCTCTCCCTCTATATCCCATCTCTTATTTGCGGATGATAGCTTGTTTTTCTGCCAAGCTAAGAGGGAGCAACATGAGGTCATTTTACGGATATTAAAACAATATGAAGGGGTTTCAGGTCAGCAAATAAACTTCACAAAATATTCTCTGCAATTTGGGCATAAGGTCTCCGATGAGACCAAAGAAGAGTTGAAAACAGTCTTAGGGATTTCAACTTTAGGCGGGATGGGTACTTATTTAGGTTTACCGGAGAGCATGTGTGGGTCCAAAACAAAACTAATTTCTTTTGTCAGAGAAAGGCTTCATACCAAGGTTAATGGGTGGTCTTTAAAACTTTTATCTAAGGGGGCCAAGAGGTAATGATAAAATATGTTGCTACCGCTTCACCTACCTATGTGATGTCTTGTTTTCGTCTCCCAAAATCAGTCACAGCAAAACTAAGTAGTGCGGTATCAAACTTTTGGTGGAATACTAACGGTCACTCGGGGGGCATGCATTGGATGACCTGGAATAAGCTTTGCTCTAGCAAAGCGAATGGTGGTTTAGGCTTTCGGAGTGTAGATGATTTTAATACTGCTGCTCTCCTTGCCAAACAATTATGGCGGCTGATATCGGTGCCGGATTCGCTTTTCTCGAGAGTATTCAAAGGTTGGTATTTCCGTAAATCGGATCCTTTGGAACCTATCAAATCATATTCCCCGTCTTATGAATGGAGGAGTATTATCTCCGCTCGACCTTTGGTAAATAAAGGGCTTATTAAAAGAGTTGGGTCTAGGGCTTCCATTTCAGTGTGGACAGATCCCTCGATACCAGCTCAATCCCCGATGCCAGCTTTACAACAAGACTCTAATGTTGACACGTCACTTACAGTGGACCATTTCATTGACACTGGGACAAATTCGTGGAAGATTGACTTGCTCACTACTACCTTTGTCCTGGAAGATGTCTCTTTGATACGCGCTATGCCGTTGAGGACCCCTCATTCTGTGGTTCTCTAGGTTGGCATTTTACCAAAACTGGCAAATATACGGTTAAATCGGGTTACCAGACAATTCATAAGGATCCGCTGGTGGGGGTTTGTGGCCCGATATTTGGTCGTTGCAAGCTTATGTTTGGAAAGTCAAGTTTCCACCTAAGGTAAAACATTTTATGTGGCAAGTCCTTTCTGGTTGTGTAGCTGTCACGAGGAATTTACACAATCGAGGTATAGGGTGTGACCCAGGGTGCAGTCGGTGTGGCGATCCGCAGGAATCTATAAATCATGCCATTTTCCTATGCCCGCCTGCTCTCCAAACTTGGGCGCTTTCTCAGGTTCCAACAGCTCCGTGCGTGTTCCCATTAGAGTCGTTATATGCAAATATGGATTATCTTTTCTGACGCACGCCAAAGGTTGCTAATACTTCCATGTTTCCTTGGTTGTTATGGTACATCTGGAAAGCAAGGAACGAGAAGGTTTTTGAAGCTTTGGATAAGGATCCCAGAGATGTTATACAACTTGCGGAGAGTGAGGAAAAGGCTTGGATCAGCTCAATTAGAACTTCTACATGAGCCGCAACCACTCCCTATCGGTCATGTACACACCACGGGTTATTCGGGTCTCAGGTGTTTCATTGATGATTCTTGGAAGGAAAGTGATATTTTTGCAGGTATAGGGTGGTTTTGTTCCCGCTATGAAGACCCCTCGCCAACTATGGGGGCTGCAAACCTCCGTCGTAGCTTGTCAGCTCTTCATACAGAGGTGGAAGCCTTGGTGTGGGAAATGAAGTGTATGATGGAAGCAAACAAGAGAGATGTGGTGTTTGTAACCGACTGCTCCGATTTGGTGAAGATGGTGTCTTTTCCAGCAGAGTGACCCGCCTTCTCAACGTACCTAGAAGAGATCCAGAATGATAAGAGGAGTTTTTCTGATTTTTCTTTAATTTTAGTTTCTCGCCAAGCTAATTCCAAAGCGGATAATTTGGCTCGTAAAGTACGGGCCAAACCGCTATTGAGTTTATTGTAAGCGATGTTCCTTCACATTGGTTGTTTTAAGCTAATCAATTAAAGCTGTTGACAAAAAAAAATTATTCCCGTTCTTAACATTTATTCAAAAGAAAAATACTTAGGTTCATCCATACGAGTGAACCTCTCCATTCACTCCCTCTTCTCTCAGCCAATCAGAATCTTCCATCTAATATTTCATTTAAAAAAAAACAAAATTAAATTAAAAAGCAAACCAAATTAAAGAAACAATTATGTATACTTTTAATTAAGTAAAGTTAAATATTGGTTTGGTTTAGATTTTTAAAATTAGAATAAAATTATATGTCGGTTTGGTATTATAAATGAAGTGATTAGGGTTTAGATTTTACAATTAAAATAAAATTATATGTCGTTTTGGACTTACAAACGAGGTGGTTAGGGTTTAGATTTTATAATTAGAACAAAATTATATGTCGGCTTGGGTTCACAAATGAGATGGTTAAGGTTTAGATTTTACAAGTAGAACGAAATTATATGTCGGTTTGGATTCACAAATGAGATGTTAGGGTTTAGATTTCATAATTATAACGAAATTATATGTTGGTTTGGTTATGAGATGGTTAGGGTTTAGATTTAATATATGTTGGTTTGGATTTATTAAAGAGCGGTTTACATTTTTAATTTTATAATAATGTATACAGATTTTATTTCTTATTTTATAAGGAGGTGAATGGAGAGGTTCACCCCTAGGGTGAATCCAAGTATTGTTCTATTCAAAATTAATTCACACTAAAATATAACACTCCAAAGCTACGAATATTTTATAAAGGCATTTTAAAAATTGGTACGTATAAGAACACCACACGTTATTCAACTAGAAAATGGACCAAACTCCTTCAAATGTGTTGTCCAAACAAATTTTTTAATCCAATAATTTTTTAAAATAAATTAATAAGGTAATTAACGGTGTATGACACGCACAACAGTACCTAATTCAAAATAAATACTTATATTCAATCTATAACAATAAAGTGAGTTTTAAATTTATCCCATAAATTAGGAGATTTTTAGTTATAACCCGTGAAATAATTAGATCCGTAAAACTCATAAAATGGTATACCACAGATTAAATTATATTATAGATAATTCATTTAATTAGATTTAACCCGCAATAAGAAAATAATTACATTTTTAAATTGAAATTAATAACCCAATAAAAAACTTAAATTCTTCCTACTAAACAGTATGGTTATTATCAAATTAAGAGTTTTAAAGGAAATTATAAATATATTGTATATATATTTTTTAAATATGTTATTAAGTGTGAGAAATTTTTTAATATATAAATTGTTTGAGGAAATTTTAACCAAAAATTGGTAGAAATATTTTAGGAAATTGTTTTTGTCTTTTGTGCAATTTTTAAGGAATTAACTTTGTAAATGAGTATAATTCAAAGGTCAGAAAACAAAATTTACTTCGTAAATGTAAATATAGATAATTCAACAAATTTTATAACATAGTGTTTTATTAACTTACATTTAAATACTTTTTCACTTGGGAAAAAATTATGGGTTTTTTAGCAGCCAAACTAGAATTCTTAAAATAAATGTGGTTAGATTAAGTTATATAATTACAGTTTCACTTTACCAAATTATAAAACTTATGGAAAGAGAAATAAATAAATGATTTTAGAAATGTAAAATAGTATTTTCACAATTGTCATATTAGTTACTTCTAAAGTTTTATACGGAATATTATGAACCAAATTCACAATAAAATTAACTGATTTGACTAATTACTATTCCATAACTTATGTCCCACTTAAATCAAATTCAGTTGTAGTACAAGTTGTTGATTTAGTAGTCGTAGTTGTTATTCCAACTGCTGCAGGTGGAACTGTTGTGGCTGGAAAGAAGGTGTTTGCTATTGTTGTTCTTGCAGTTGTCGAGAAGAAGGAATTGGTATCCTACTACTCGTCAAACATCAATTGCAATTTATGAAACATTCGTTGAGGCAATTCCTACTAAACAAACATAATTTAAAGATCTACACAAAAGATTCCATCAACAGACGTTAAAATACAAAAATACGAAACAAAAAATAGAAACAACACAAACGAAAACAGCAACCCGCGCGTAGGGCGGGCACCCACCTAGTCAAAACTGAATTTTCTTTGTTGGCATGTAATTATTGAAGAGAAGAAATGGGAGTTGAGCTGTATAAACAAGAGTACCTCATTGACAAGAACTGAGGAAAAAAATTAACAGACCTTTCCGTATAACTTGAATTAGCGATGACCGGTTAAAGAAGTAAATTGATAAAAATTCAGATCAAGGATTTTGTAACAAAGAGCGCTACTTAAAGAACGTACGTAGAAACTAAAAAATGCTAAAAGTGTACGTAATTTTTGATGAGTATCTCAAAAGTCACAACTAACACATACATAACTTTTGAATAGTTTCATTACAGTTTATACTGAAATAACAGAAAAATATGGTTATTTAACATCAAACAAGTCCAATGGAACATCATCTTCAACGAGGATCAAGTATCATCAATCATGGTTTGGGAATTGGACCTCCTCGTAGATTGGTTGGGCCTTTCTGGAATGAGGGATAGAGGTCGCTTAGGAACAGGTAAGATGAGGGAATTGCTAGTGAGCATTGACATGATTATGGAAAAGTCGGGACGATCTGTGGGATCATCTTGAACACATAGGAGGGCAATGTGGATGCATCTTGTTACTTCTTCACTCTTATAATTCTCGGAAATTGCTTGGTCCACAAGGTTTAGTGGTGACCCGCTTCTCCATAACCTCCAGACCTATAACACAGCTCAGAGAGCAATCAGAACTTTACAGTCACAACCATAGTTAGATATAGGATCATAAGATTTCTACTGTTCTTTTTAGATACTCACATATGTGACGAAATTATAAACCGGAGATGAGAAGCTTGTGTTCCTCTTGCCGCATATAATCTCAAGAACTAAGACTCCGTAGCTATACACATCAGATTTCATTGAGAATTGTCCTTGGTCCCTATATTCTGGGGGCATGTAACCGCTGCAAGATTAATTGTACATTTGGTCAAGAAAAGATTTTTGAAACTTAAGTTCATAAGCCATCAAGGGTAATAAGAGTATTTTACAGAGTTCCAGCTGGATTCTCTGTGTTAGCTACACTTTGGTCCATCCCAAAGATCCTTGCCGTCCCAAAATCTGCAACTTTTGGGTTCATATGAGCGTCCAAGAGGATGTTAGCCGCTTTGAGGTCACGATGTATGATTGTGGGTTGTGAATCTTGATGGAGATATAAAATCCCTCTAGCAATCCCTCCAATGATCTTGTACCGCTTTTCCCAGTCTAACTCCCCTTGCTTTTTAGGGTCTGCACATCTCATATAGACCCATTATACAATGAGATCAAGAATTAGGGGGTAGGAGAATATATATAACCCAATCATTTGTTTATATTCTTACCAAAGAGGATGTAGTCCAGACTTCTGTTAGGCAAAAACTCGTAGACTATGACCCTTTCTTCTCCTTTGACGGAAAAACCGAGAAGCTTAACAAGATTTCTATGCTGAAGTTTCGCTACGAGAACAACCTCATTCTTGAACTCTTTCTTACTTTGTACTGACGTTCTTGACAACCTCTTGACAGCAATTTCTTTTCCATCAGGCAACGTACCCTACAAATAACATCAATAAGATTATATAACCAGCTTGCTTTGATTCCAAGTAATAGGCAAGGGAAGCAAGGAAACAAGTAGCTAAAGAAATGATACCTTGAAAACATCTCCAAATCCACCTTGACCAAGTTTTTTGCTCTCTGAAAAATTATTTGTTGCAGCTTCAATCGTGCTAAATTTGTATTGCAGAGAGCGTACAGATGTAATACCAGCTACAGTTGTAATAAATGGTCTTAATTAGATTCCATAGACTATATATTTGCTAAAAGATAAGAGGCCAAATTAAAGAAATGAACAACACTCACTTTGATTAAGTTCAACTTCTTGATATGATTTTCCCTTCCGAGCAAAAGGGCGAGCAATAAGTCCCAAGATAATGCTAAGGATGACTACACCAACCACAACAATTGCTACAATAGTTTTCACTGACATATTTCCGCTGCCTGGAGAATTAAAAACATATAACATCATAATCTTTGAATCTTTGGACAGAGTCTTGTATCAGAACTCTCAGTCATAAATTTGCAAGGACTTACTATTGTCTGTAGTCTTGGGATTGGCCCGATCGTCTGCAGAAGGTGGTTGTGACGCAACCACAGGACGTTGCAGTGGAGGAGGAGAAAGAGGAGGATAAGGAGGAGGAGCCAAGGTAATGTTACCAAAAGCCTTAGAGAATGTAAAAAGCTGCCACCGGAAAAAGCAGATTGGCCGCATAACATAGCCTCCTGTGTTATTACCACAGCATGACTGGTACTCACGTACGCCTTGTCGCAGACAGTTGTCACAATCACTCGGGGATATATCTGGTGTGCATTGCATCAACGCGTATATATTCTGGAATTTTGTCAAGTTTGCAAAATCAACTTTGTAATAATTATTACTGGACGATGGTGTGCTTCTTGCTGCGGAGGTTGCAGCAATCATACGAAGTGTCAATCCTTCCCATATTGTCTTGAAATCTGTCAGATCAGAGGCGATGGTTGCAGTGTTCAAGACCAAATACTGAGATTCAGTTTCCCAATAAGCTGCTGATCCTGAGAAAGTAACGTTGGAGTAGCGGACAAGGCACAACGTTGGATCAAGTGCCCAATAATATGCGTCTGTCTGGTTGACGCAGTCCTGTATCAACCAGCCAGCTGCGCCCTTTAGACAATCAGAACAGTCACTTGGAGTTGATCTTGGGATGCACATCCCTAATGCGTAGACTCGATTCGGCTCTTCTCCAATGGAACCGTAGTAGAAACCATCTTGAGACGCGGCATCGGAAGGAAGAGAAGAGAGGATGAGACGGCGATTTGAATCGTATGTACCGTTGGGTATGAAATTCTTACGGTTCTGTATGCATGTTTGTGCTGAAACAGAGGTAACACCAAAGGTTAGAAGAACAAAACAGAGGATTGATAAGAAACTCCTCTGCTTCATTTTGCCTTAAGAGATTATAGCTTTGTTTTAGTGTTTAAACATCTGTTCGTTTCTTACCAATTTAAACAGCAAGTGCTGTTTCTCGGAAACTTTCTGATTGTCACAAAACTAGATATGGAAATCGAAAGCCATAAAGCCATTTTTTTCTTCTGTTCATACAGTATTAGTATTATGTTTAAATCCTTTCAAATAATAACGTAGACAAGTTGTAGTAGGCCAGTAGGCTGGGGTCGAGGCAGGCACTATTAACACTCATCTGTAGCCAAAATACATAGCTTTTTTGATAATCAGTTTCTTACCCTTTAAAAAAAAACGAAATCACGTAACAAAACCCTTAAGAAAGGCCTTAAAATATATGCAAGTAAATGACGGGTAAGGATTAGGCCATAAAAATATATATATATATATATATATATATATATATATATATATATATATATATATCTTATATAATATGAGAAGGTTTTTTCTAACATTGTCTGCCAATGCGACACTTGGCGCTCTATATTTGTGACACATGTCTCTCTCACTAATTAATCTGAAATTAAATATTTTTATATACTTTTTTATTTATTTATATCTTATGGCATCTGCATTAGGAGAACTATACTGGGTGTTCTTAGAGTAAAAATATTATTAAAATAATGTAAGATTATTAGTTTAGATCTTTTGTTTTAGAAGTTGGTTATTGGGAGAACATGTTTAAGATTATAAGATTTAATAATATAATAATCTAAAACATATTACAATTTTAATAACTCTAAAAAATAACATTTAAACTGCAAACTTAAAAAACTTATACTAAAATGCAAAATACAATACCAAATTTTGATGTTCGAAAATCCTAGCAGCGATTTCGAACAAATGGAGAAATGAACTGTTTTCTCCTTTGCAAAAAATCGTATCCATTCACGGGTTGCCACGTCAGGCTGGAACTGGCCTAAAATCAGTTCTACATGAAGACCCAACAACATGTTCTTCGGCCACTATTCCCTATATTTTCGATTTTAAAAAGGCTAAGCACACCCAAGGTGTTGGCCCAATGCAGATGGCCTTATATAGTGGATAGTTTGTTTTAAAAAATTCACATTGTTACAAAAATATATTTCTTCCAACTTTTTAGTTTTAACATATAATATATTTTCTAATGAAACCATATACCATATAACTTTAAAAAGAAAAGCTACTTCAAACCAATTAAAACAAACAAAATTTTCATACTTTTAAAGTAAAAATTGAAACCAAGTTCATTTATGATAGACAAATTTAAAAATATAGAATATGTACTAATATATTTTTAAAAATCACATTGTAGTCAATAATCATATATATTGTATTAAAGACAAAAATCAAATAAAATTAAATTGTATTTAATATTCTATAAATTACCGTTTGACTATATTTAAAACATATGTATTAAAAAAATATATATATCATAATGGTATCATAACATAACCTTTAGTTTTAACATATAATATATTTCCTAATAAAGCATATACCATATAACCTAAAAATAAAACTACTGATTAAACAAATTAAAGCAAAAAAAGTTTTAATACTTTTAAAATAAAAATTGAAGCCAAATTAGTTATGAAAGAATAATTAAAAAATATATATGTTCTAATATATCTAAAAAATCACATTGTATCCAGATAAAATTAAACTATATTTATTATTCTATAAGTTATATTTTGACTCTCTTTAAAACATATGTACTAAAAGAAAATAAAAATAACAGAATCGCTTAAGCACCCCATGAAATAATAGAAAAAAATAGTTTACAAAATAATTTAATGGTAATTATAGTATTGATTTTTAAATGATTAGAAAATAGAGATAATATATCGAATCTAAAAAACATTTAATTTGAAACACTTTTCTTTTCATGAATTTTATTCAAAATTTGATGCGAGATATAGTATAAGATATTTCATAAATTTTTATGACTTTAGCCATATTTTAACATGCATTATTCCAATTTTTTAATATTAAGGATGATTACAAGATTAGAGAGTAAACACTTGAGCATATGATAAATCGTGAGTACACTTATTAATTATTCAAAATAATCATTGGTGATTCTTATGTTACATTGTAAAACATATTGTCTAGATTCATAATCTCATTAGTATAGTACAAAATTTAGGTTTTAGAATTCATTTATTGATTGGATGAATTTTAGTCGGTCTGATTTTTTTTCTCACATATCTTATTATAAAATCATCAAAATCTGATGGAAAATTCAACATATAGATATTATAAGTTTAAATATAGTTAATTAAAATAAACATTTAGATGTAAGTTAAAATAAATTAGAAATGAAGTTATGTCAGAAAAATAAATGGAATGTATGTTGTTGATATCAATTTTTCTGATTTTGTCTTCGCTTCCATGATCTACACCAATTGACATGTTGGAGAGTTCTTTTTTTTACATTAAAAGAACATAATGAATAAAAATAGAGACAAAGACCGAGAAATAACTCATCATCATAGAAGTATAACACATTTTAAACATTCATATAGAGTTACTAATTCACAAGATGTTAGGAGGCTAACTGAAGAAAATCAAACTGTAGCAACATATTGTGGAGTCAAAAAAAAATCAAATATTAAGATTGAGTTAAAGAATATATAAAGTTGTAGAACCACTCGCAAAAAGATAAATATTTATCAATTATTTTTCTTTACGATTGAGCCTAAAACATAATTTTTATTTATTTATTTTCAGATTTACTGAGTTTTGATAATACTTTTCATTTTTGTAAACTATTTTCAAATACTCAGTTTTGTTTCGAATGCCTAATATATGGTCTCTACACAAACCTCATGTGTACTACGACTATCTCCAATATATATTCTATTTTTTATTCTAAAACAGAGCATTGTTTTTTTCAATATATCAATCTATTGTATACTCTAAAATAGAGTAAGTGTAAAAAATTAAAGTTGCATATAGAGTAATCCTACCATTTATTATATTTAGAGTAAGATATAGAGTAGGGTTAGAGCAAATGTTACTCTATAACAAAATATTGATTTTAAAATAGAGTGGGGCTAGAGATGCTCTAAGAACCTAACAATTTATCACAAAACAATAAAATTCAAAACAACAAAACTTTGAGGGATTTAATTATTTCAATCAAAAAAATTCGATATGTTTTGTTTATTTTATTTTGCGCCCAAACATTAAGAATTATATATAAAGCCTTTATAATAAAGGAACACATAATAAACATTTTTTAAAATAATTTCATAAAAATAAACACTCAAAATATATTTTTAAATTTAAGATATATCATAATTAACTAAAATAAAATAAAATATATCTCGCGTATATATATACGCAAGTAGTCTCATTTCTTAGTAAAGAAGACGTTGATAATGCAGCAAATCATTCGAATTAATACAATATCAAGCGTTCGTCACATAGTCTTATTTTTAAAAAATTATTGCTAATTCTTTGTCTCAGTGTTTTAGGCGTTTATTCGAGATCTTACTTATTTAAAAAGAAATTGAAGTTTCTCTGAAAATCTCTAAATGTTGAATTCGTAAAGCTGATAAGCAGTGGTCCTTTAACCTTCCATGTTAGACATATACGGCGTGAAACGGGCCCGCTACAAAATTCAACGGTTTTGGGGTAATTGAAAACGTTGAAATTTAATCATCATTCGTGACCATATCACGGCAAAACGTTAAAACCGTTGAACCAAGAAACTCTTAAGTCTTCTATCACCAAAACCGAACGAACCATAGAGGCAAATACAGAGGGATCAGATGATCATGATCATTGCAGGGGGCTAATTAATCTAGAGTTTCATTGGTTTTGGAAATAAACCTTTTAGAAATACAACGGCAAAACTCGGACTCTGGTAGCACGGTCCCAAAGTGATGAAACCTAGGTTCAAATATTATCAATTAATGAAATAAGTTTGTCCTATAAGCTAGAACTAATATAATCCGTTCATATAATCTGTTCATTGATGGATGAATCTAACTTTGCTATTCTGACTGCTCCCCAGATTATCGGATAGACGAGTCCCTGCGCCATCATCTTTATTGTTCTTTATTACATTTCTTTGAAAACAATAGCATTTTAGTTACTAATGTGGCTCTTACTTTTTTTTTTCTTCTTTTTAAATAAGGTCATCTTTTCTTCTAATTTTGAGTCATGATCATGGATTCACGATGTTAGTTTATAAAAAATAAATAAAAAATCACGAATATATGTGGTTATTATAAATTATGTTATTCTTTTTTGTAACTCACTCGGTGACAAGACACAACTTTCTGCGAAAGAACAAGTAAATACCATCGAAGAATTTGTACATAATTTCTAATTAAAAAAATTTCAAGATATGAATAAGCAAGAGAGATGTGGTTGCAGTGAAGGTCGTACCAAGAGTAGGTTTTAACTTCTGTAGAGAATTATCTGCAAATGTATCAAAGAACAAATCTGATTAACAAAATAGAAAAAAATATATATAATCCGCATACCATTTTTGTAGGATGAAAAAAAAAAAAAAAAAACTTACGGTTTGGTCCTGCTAATGGTAATGGAGCCATGGAGCTTCTGTTGTTGCTTCTCCAAGCAAATGAAATTATGACATACATTAGCTTTCCGCATACTCCGTGTGTGTGTAAAAAGAAATTTGTAATTATGCATTCATTGGTTCCAGATGTTGGAAATTGTAGATATGAAATTAGTATTGGCTGGGCTTAGATCTTGGTTACTCTATGTAACTTTTGTTCTAAGTAAATATGATTGATTATTAGAGACTGGATCCAATTCATATGGGTTAAGATGAGCTCTAAAATCGAAAATTGGAATTATGTGATGTTTGACGAAATCAACTCCAGCAAAATACTAGAAAATAAAAAGAAGGGAGAGGGATATTTACGGGAATTTACCTGGTGTTTCCTGGAATATTGGAGGATGGGCAAAACGTGATGGTGAAGTCAGTTGAGTTAGGGCATACGAAGGTGTTGTTACTATTTTCGTAGGCGTAGCTAGACGCGGATGGGCAAGCGCGCTCGAAGTTCTGCGTGTAAACTGTCGGCTTGCATTTTTGCTTTGACTCAAAGTCACCGGTGCAACAGTTCTCATCTGTCTTGGAATCGTGGCACGGGCTAGTGCACGCGATTGGTTTTCCCTCGACCAGTGTCTTTAGATCATTTGGACAAGTCTTGTTCAAGTCAACCACACAACCTGAGCTGATACATGTCCGGCGGCTACTCTGTGACGATGGGATGACCATTAACGGAAGGTTGTAACCGTGCGCGACACTGATGAAGTAGCTGTCGATTCCTCCTTTATCGATTATAAAGTAGGCATATGTCACTGCAGACATATCGTATGTACCAGGACACTCGATTTTTCCAGATTCACAGTCTCCTGTGAGGCAAGAGAATTTTCCTGTTGAGTTTGTGGAGCACAGCGTCCTAGCGGAGATAAGACCGTACCAGGAAGACGGTGCGAGTAGGGCACGAGCTTCCCCGCTTCTAAGAGCGAAGCCGGTGGTGGAGATATGTGAATCAAATGAGAAGATTACCGGCCAAATTGTGTTATTGCATTTGTTCTCGACGGTAAGTATACTCATTGACAACACTCCTGTCAACAAAACATTAAATTAGAAACACAACAATTAACAAAAACAAACCAAAAAAAATATATCTTACCAGATATAAACAAATGTGAAGTAAGGAAGACAATCAATGGCAGCCTCTCCGTCATTGTCTTTAAAATATCTTCTTTTTGAGAACGTTATTATTTTCTAAATGAAAAATAGGCCAATGAATCATGCGGCACCCATATACAAATACAGGTTGCCAGGACTTGACTGGCCATGAGAGAAAAGCCTAACCCATAAATACACGTTGTGAGGACCGTGTGCAACAAAGTGGAACCAATATTCAAGTCACAAATGACACAAGTACTGAAAAGCAATAGATAAGCAAGACACTTACTTCTTCATCGAGAAACATTAATAAAAAATGGCCTAAGATATAGGACTGGTTAAGTCAACAAACCGGTTTGATATTATACGTCAAGAATCCCTTGGTTATTGATCATAAATACAATTTGGAAAAATTAAAAGAGAGTGTTAGAATTAGCCCACATCGGAAGAATTTATATTCCTTGGGCAATATATATAGTATGTGGCAACCCTCCTCTCTTGAGCTAGTTTTTGGGAGTGAGGTAGGCCCATTACTAATATGGTATCAGAGCCTAGGTTTAAACTTCTCGATTGTGGTCTACTACCCGTGGATGTCCAGTCCCACAAACTTCACGCTTCAAATATCAGTGTGAGGGGGGTGTGTTAGAATTATCCCACATCGGAAGAATTTATATTCCTTGGGCAATATATATAGTATGTGGCAACCCTCCTCTCTTGAGCTAGCTTTTGGGAGTGAGTCAGAGGCCCATTACTAATATGGTATCAGAGCCTAGGTTCAAACTTCTCCATTGTGGTCTACCACCCGTGGATGTCCAGTCCCACAAACTTCACGCTTCAAATATCAGCGTGAGGGGGGTGTGTTAGAATTATCCCACATCGGAAGAATTTATATTCCTTGGGCAATATATATAGTATGTGGCAACCCTCCTCTCTTGAGCTAGCTTTTGGGAGTGAGTTAGGCCCATTACTAATAGAGAGAGCTGATATTACATTGTAGCAAAGGTAGAAGACTTTGTCTGTAAACTTTGATTGACTATATATAAGGTCACATATCTCACATAACCGTTTCAATGGAACTTATAGCTGTAAAAAAAATGGAATAATATACCTAAAGCATGGTTTATGTCAAACAGTTCCAACTTCAACGAGGATCAAGATCTGAAACAGTTACATCATTGATAGTGTGGGAAATAACCCTGTTCCTGGACTGGATAGACTCCAGACCATCTCGTTCTTGGTTGCGTCTATTTGGATAGAAGAATCCAGGTTGTTGAGGATCAGGTAACTGAAGGGAATTGTGAGTGAGCATCATGTGGATTGTCGACAAGCTAGGGCGATCTGTGGGATTGTGTTGAACACATAGCAGAGCAATGTGGATGCATCTTGTCACCTCTTCCGTTTGACAATTATCTGAAATGGTTGGATCCACTAGGTCTAATAGTGACTTGTTTCTCCACAACCTCCATGCCTGTAACATAATTTAATCATCAATCAAGAACATACCACACTTTTATCATATTGTTGGCTAATTAATCAATTGTTTCATCATCAATCAAAAACATAGTTTCTTCTTTGGTACTCACGTATGTGACCAAATTCTCAACTGTTGTGTCTGACTGGTGGACAAATCTGTTATTTCGACCACATATAATCTCAAGAACTAAGACGCCGAAACTATAGACATCAGATTTTGTTGAGAATCGGCCATGCATCAAATATTCTGGGGGCATGTAACCACTGCAAGAATAGAACACAAGCTAATTAAATTAAGTACATTTCTGCGGATGAAAAGATTATTGAAGCTTCAATCCATATGCCATATAAAGGGTAATATGCAAATACCGTGTCCCAACTATTCTCTTTGTATTAGCTCCACTTTGGTCCATCCCAAAAATTCTCGCCATTCCAAAATCAGCAACTTTTGGGTTCATATCGACATCTAGGAGAATATTGCCAGCTTTGAGGTCACGATGTATGATTGTGAGCCGTGAATCTTGATGCAGATATAGTACTCCTCGAGTGATTCCCCGAATAATGTTGTACCGTTTTGTCCAGTCTAACTGCCCTTTCTTTGTAGGGTCTTCACATACAGAACTAGTCATTAGCTACTTAATTATACATTTCAATCAAAGAACATCATATAGAAACCCATCAAATCAATAGAAAGATGATTATTATTATTCCACTGACCAAAGAGATAGTAATCGAGGCTCTTGTTGGGGACAAACTCGAAAACAAGTATCTTTTCTTTTCCTTCCAAACAAAACCCGAGAAGCCTAACAAGATTCCTATGATGAAGTTTCGCGACAACAACAACCTCGTTCTTGAACTCTGGTGCGCCTTG
Source organism: Camelina hispida (assembly GCA_023657505.1). Lineage (NCBI taxonomy): Eukaryota > Viridiplantae > Streptophyta > Magnoliopsida > Brassicales > Brassicaceae > Camelina > Camelina hispida. The sequence goes on along the minus strand of CP094635.1, from coordinate 12,378,715 downwards.
CTCTGATGCTTTGGATAGCCTCTTCACTGCAACTTCTGTTCCATTAGGCAACATACCCTACAAAAAAGCATCAAGGAGAATATAATTATCAGCTTACCTTCTATCTTATTCCATTTTTTCTCCAAAGAAGTAATGAACCAATTAGTAGGTACAGAATTGACACCTTAAAAACTTCGCCAAAGCCGCCTTGACCAAGCTTGTTACTCATTGCAAATTTATCTGTGGCAGCTTCTATTGTCTTAAAATCTAATTGGAGGGAGTCTACAGTTGTAATACCAGCTGCATAATCATATTAAACACAGTCTATGATAGTGTTGTATTAAATGTTGTTAACTAATTTCTTAGACTATATACATGCTAAAAAAATAAAAACTAAGAGGCCAAAGAAAATCATATGGAAAAACACTCACATTGATCAAAATCAAATTCTTGATATGGGTTTCTCCTCCAGCAAAGTACAGCAGATCGTCGAGCAGTCAGTACTAAGATGATGATGATGATAAAGGCGACTACTACAATGGGAACAAGAATTGCTTCAACAGATCCAATATCACCTTGGAATGTCTTGACAGGTTGCAGCGGAGGAGAAGAAGAAGTAACCATGATGTTTCCAAAAGCCTTGGAGAATGGTTTCAAATCCCAACGGAAAAAGCAGGTAGCCCGCATAATAACGCCTCCTTGCCTCTGTCTACAGCATGACCGGTATTCAGCTACGTTTTGTTTCAAACAATTTTCACAATCATGTGAAAGAGAAGTCGAATCCGGCACGCATTGCATCAATGCGTATATGTTCTGGGAAGGTGTCAAGGCCGCAGCATCAGCTTTGTAATACTTATTGCTAGACAATGCTGTCTCTCTTTCTGTGGAGGCTGCAACAATCATATGAGCAGTTAAATTTTCCCATACAGCCGTGAACTCTGTTAGATTTGAGTTAATATCTCCAGTGTTGTTGACCACATTAGCCGGGTATAGATCTGAGAAAGAATTGTTGGAGTAGCCCACATGGCAAACTGTGGGCTCAACTCGCCATGTAAATGCTTCTGTTTGGTTAGGACAACTCTGTATCAAACCATTAGACGCGGTCTTGATACAATCAGAGCAGTCATCTTTTGTTGATCCGGGGATGCACATTGCTCTTGCATATACACGGTTCGGAACTTGACCAGTCGAACCTTTGAAGAAGAAGCGATCTTGAGCTATGACACTGGAAGGAAGAGAAGAGAGGATGAGGTGGCGATTTGCGTCGTATAAACTGTTGAGTCTGAAAGTACCAGTGTTGATGCATTGTTGCGCTGAAACTGAACTTATGAGGATAATAAAACAGAGTATTGAGTATGAATTCCTCTGTTTCATTTTTTATCCTTATAGAATGAATATAGCTCTGTCTTGGAATCTAAACAGAAACCATAGCTTCTCTGTAAGTTTCATGATAAGAAGCGGTCCTTAAACCTGCGTATACGGTCATACCGTCAAAGTCTAAATTAAACATTTCCAGGTAAGTGCAAAGTCGAAAACTATTCAAACAACGAATAAAAATGATTTAGTCAATTATCGAAGACAGAGACGAAGTAAAGACAAAGACACATCATAAGCCCCGCTTCACAATTTCTATGGTAATTTTAGTAAATTCTCCATTTTTCTTGTTTAATCACAAACGCATTTGAAAAGTCTGCATTTTTTGGTTTTTGAGAATGTAGGAGGACCAATATATGGGTTTACCATAATTATTTATTTAGGAGAATGGTTTATCATCATATGCTTAATCCGACTTAAATTAAAAATAAATTATTTTATGTAGGATTGTGGTTTATCAATCATAAGCTTAATCATATATTACACTAGACCTTAAGCAAGAGTAACTTTATTTTATACTAATTTTTTGTATATTTTTTATAGGGAAGAATTACTAGTTTGACCCAAATTGAACAGTTAATTGCTAGATTAGCTCCTAAAATTTGAGGGTCAATTGGGTTAGTTTCTTACCAAAAATATCCTTTTTGCTTTGTTAGGAAAAAAAAGTCAATAATACTCTTGGTAAAAATTTCCTGCAATTTTTTTTAATTTTTTTTTATAAAAGTCTGCCATACATGTAATGGCAGATTAATTTGTAATTGGCAGATTTATTGTCTATGGCAGTTTTTTTTTGGCAGACTTATTTTAGATGGCAGATTAATTTGCAGAATTTGACGGCAGATTTGTTTTCTATAGCAGATTTATTTGAAGTGTGTAACGACATATTTTTTGTGGACAGCAAATTTTCTTAACGCGACAGACTTATTTATAAAATCATGACAGATTTTCATTGTTTTAGTCAAATTTCTAGAAATTTTGTGGCAGATTTTTTATGATTGTTGTAACAGTTTTATTTTTCACTTAAAAAATCTGTCACATTGCGACAGATTTATAAACGTACAAATAATTGCTAGTTTGACATCTAGTGGTGACAGATTTTTTTTAAGTTATGACTGATTTTTGGATTGAAGGAAAAATCTGTTGTTTGGTAACAGATTTTTGAAAGTCTTTTTAAAATTGCTATATTGACCCACATGCACGATATACGTTATGGCAGATTTTCTTATGTTATGACAGTTTTTTTTATCCTACTAAAAAATCTGCTGTTTAATAACAGATTTATTATACATGAATACAATGATAACAGATTTGTTTTTTGTTGATATAGTGACAGCAGATCTGTTATCTATAATGACAAATCTATTATTTCGCGTTTGATAACAGATTGTTTTATAACAGTTTTTTTTCAGGGTAATGACAGATTTATTAGTGTCTTTTGTGACAGATTTTTTTTAAGTTAAGCGACAGACTTTTGTAGCAGTTGCCATATATGGCGATAATCTAGGGTTTACCCTTTTTTCTCTTTTGTATCGTGCCTCCCTTCCCCTATATTGACCAAAAAATTTTTCTCTTTTGGGTTCATCTTATTTTTCCATAAATTCCTTCTTCCCCCTCTCCAATGTGGATTTAATCATGCTTTCTTCCTTTTGGGGTTCATAATCGAGTTCTCTATTATTTTCCTTTTAAGGTGGTTTCTTTTTTCATCCCTTCCTTCACGTTTTAGAGTGATTCATATACAACCAAGAGAATATGAAGCTGGTGATTCTCGTTTGTGGTAATTGGATCTTTGACAACAACAAATGGTTGTTTGTTGTTGATAATGAAAGGGGTTCACGAATTCTACAATGTAACGATCAAAGCAGTTTTGATGATTGCATTGGAATGGTATATGAGGATTACAGGCTCGATAACAAGGTTTTTGATGTTGTCTTGAGTTACAAGATCTCAAAGAGGTTATTGTAGGATTTACCCGGTGATACACCACCAGTTATTATTGATAATTCTCGTCAGTTGCACACTTTTCTTGGACAATTGGAAAGGGATACAGGTCGACTTTGTGTTGAAGTGAAGGAGAAAATACAGACTGATTTGAATCACATAGGTAAGAAACGAGGAAGAGATGAAAATGATCAGGTTGGAGAGGAGTATCTTGATATGGCCAGCGACACAAATGAAGAAGAGATGGATGAAGATGATAGTAGATTTGATTATTGTGATGATTCTGACGGAATAGATTCTGATGATGAGAATTTTACCCTGTATGGAATTCCACCAGAAGAAGAGGATCATAAATTGCCAATGAAGAAAAGGAGTTCATCTTTTTATATTGAAGAAAATAAGGAACCTTTTGATGTCTCAAAGGTAGACTTGTCTTCTGTGAATTTGGCTGTTGGGCAAATGTATGATACAAAGGAGCACCTAGAAACACGGTTGAAGATACTAACCTTGGTACAAAGGTTTGATTATTTTGTTTACAAATCGAGACCAACACTATTGATTGTCAAGTGTTGGGTTAAAGGATGCAAGTGGAGGGTAAGAGCTGCAACATTAAATCACTTTCCAAAGTTTGAGGTGCATGTGTTTATTTCAGCACATACATGTTCTGTAACAGAGCGCTCTACACGTGCCCGACAAGCAGATCATCATATATATCAAATGATAGGATAAGGTAGCCAACAATATGATAAATACTAAATTTTGAAACCATCGATGAAACAAATCTCTCATTCTGGTAACACAAAATTGTTAGATACTTCTAATCCAAAAAAAAACAAATCTCTCATTTATCGAAATCAAAGAGAAACTAATGAACACATCAGTTCAAACATAAGAAAACATCACTGAGATTTACAACTATCAGAACATACAAATATTAGATAACATCACTGAGATTTTGGCATTTCAAACATAAGAAAACAAACTTCTTTCACAAATCTTTTAAAAAGAGACACACAATACTTATATCAAAAAAAATCACAGCATCCCAAATAAAAAAGCCCAGAAATTAATTAAACCTGAAAATCAGAAGCTGGACGAATTCTCAACTGGGTTTCCTTTAAATTGAGCTTCGAACCAAATATCTGAATCATCATAAACACAATACAGAACTTAAACAGTGTATAAAAACAGATATGATGAATGAAACAGTGTGAGGGGGAGGAGGGAGAGAATTGAAAACATACTGCAACTTGAGTTTGGAAATGAAACAGAGACGTGGAAGAAGGAGAAGGATCACGAGAGAGAGACAAGTCTGTGGGAGAGAGACAAGTCAAGGGATCAAAATTGAACAAATCGACACACACAAAAACATATAAATTTAAGACCAATGCATGCACTAACTCAAGATCCAAAACAAAAACAATGATAATCTAAGTACCAAAGAGGTCACTGGTTTGAAATTTTTAAAAAGTATCAAACATATAAGAATAAAACAATTTCAAAAGAAACACTAATGTACTATTGAAAAACAGAGCGATTGGTGCTTATATAAAATCATATTGATAATTGGAGACAATATCTTATCATTAAGCCTACCCGATTTATGAAGCTATTGAGGATCAATACCCAACACAAGAAGCCTTAATCCTTCCCATTGATGCTTTTGAAGTTCCACCAAAGCTATTGAAGAGTAAGACCCAAAACAAAAACTGGGTTAATCAACAATTGTAAATAACAATTCAGTTTTATATTCGAGTAATCCATTACAACACTCACCGACGGACAAAATTGACAACCACCGAAGTAACTATGGTTTTTGTTTCGCCGGCGGAAGATGAGACCCAATCTCATGTGTCGGTATCTGGCTGTAACAAAAGGGGACCGGTGATTAGTCTTCTAATTTTCCGGCGGAAGATGACGACAGATCGAATTTTGTCGGGTGTACTGTAAAATCTCTCCTTCGCCGGCGGATGTTTCGATGGTTTCGGGAAAAAAAAAAAAAAAGAAACGAGGGGGGGGGAGGGGTTTTAAGTTTTATCTCCTTTAATTTTATTTCCTTTGTCAATTTGATTTTATCTCTTTTAATTTTTATTTCCTTTGTCATTTTTTTAATTAATACATTAAATTGGGCTTTTGGTAATTTAAACACTTAATTGTGTTATTCTAGTTTTTCCCAAAAGAAGGGTGTCAATCTAGCAATATTTTTTCAAAATTGTGTCAATCTGGTCCATTTTCACTTTTTTATATGTTAAAATATATTTTATCAGTTTTAAACAATCTCATCATGTAATCTTAACATTTTAACACTTGAACTAAAATTTTATAAGCTGAGTAAATTATGAAACAGTAGAAAGTTAGTCTTGTATATTGATGTTTTTTCAATTTTATAGCTATGTATTTTTATCTCACTTGATATGAAAATCATTTCTCAAAATAGATGATGAAAAATGATGGAGTCGCATTCTCAATATTTTTGAAAATTGCATCTAACAACTAGAAAATTGATTTCAGTTCCTAGGAGACCAAGAAACTTTGATAGAGTAAAGAGGAGATCATAAATGAAAAACACTCATCTTTATTAAGAACTAAAAAAAAACAAATAGAAAAGTCATGAGTAACAAATTTGGAAACTCTCATCATTCTTATTTATCTCACAATAATTTACTCTAATCAATCAACCACAAATCGGTTGACTTCCATAATTCTAGCTTGTGATTGATTGCTATCAAAATCCAAATGAAACCTAAATTCCATAATTCAGCGATAATTTTTTTAACACCATATTCAACGGGGATATAGATCAGTGATTGGTGCATCGTCAACAGACCCTGAAACACACTGGTCACTTTCAGGTCTTTTCTGAACGAAAAACCCTGGTTGCTGAGGCATTGGTAAAGTTACGGTATTACTAGTGAGCATCACAAAGATGGTTGACATGATCGGGCGCTCTACAAGATTTTCTTGAACACATAAAAGACCGATATGGATGCATCGGACCACTTCACTCTTTTGGCAATTATCTATAACAATTGGATCCACAAGGTCTAATGGTGTTCCTTTGCTCCAAAGCTTCCAAGCCTATAATTTGAATCAATCAAATTAGTTTGTGACATCATTGCTTACATTGCAATTCGCAAGAGATATTAATATAAACTTGTTTGCCTTTAAACTTACATATGTAACCAAGTCATGTGCGCCGTCTGTGTCGTAGAAGCTGTCGTTTTTCTTACCGCTTATAATCTCAAGAACTAACACTCCAAAGCTATAGACATCAGATTTCACTGAAAACTGGCCATGTATCGCATATTCAGGAGACATGTAACCGTTGAAATGCACAACAAAACTTTGGTATATTGGCAAAATTATGTTTAATAAGCTTCAGCTTATAAGAGGAAAACAACGACTTACAAGGTACCAACTATTACGCTTGTGCTTGCCTGGGTTTCGTCCATTCCAAAGATCCTTGCCATTCCAAAATCAGCAATTTTTGGATTCATATCTTCATCCAGGAGAATGTTACCTGCTTTGAGGTCACGGTGTATGATTGTGAGCCGTGAATCTTGATGAAGATATAAAATCCCACGAGCAATCCCTCCAATGATCATGTATCGGCGAGTCCAGTCCAGCTCACCTTGCTTTGCAGGGTCTGTGTGCGCACATAGATTTCAATCAAAAATTTTGAATCCCAAGTTTCAAAAATGGCTAAAAAATCATTGAAACAGAGTAATATAAATGCAACCGACCAAAGAGGAAGTAATCAAGGCTTTTGTTGGGCACATACTCGTACACCAATATCCTTTCTTCTCGTTCAATAGAAAATCCAAAAATCTTAACCAGATTTCTATGCTGAAGCTTTGCAACAAGAACAACCTCGTTCTTGAACTCCGTGTCACCTTGTCCTGATGCTTTTGATAATCTCTTCACCGCAACATCAGTCCCATTTGAAAGTGTACCCTATCCGTTTTCATCAATATCTTCTCGTTATCCAAATGTGTTGACACAAAAATTTCTCCCCAAGCGCAGTTAAAGAATTAACTGAATATATTAACTTATTAGTACCTTGAAAACCTCACCAAATCCACCTTGACCAATCTTATTATTTTCTGAAAAATTGTTTGTTGCAGCTTGAATTATTTTATAATCAAGTTGCAGCGACTCTATGGTTGTAATATCATCTCCTGCTGCACAATAAAAGTCGCAGAAGAAGGGAAAGATAAAGAAACTAGTTATCAAAAATTAATCATACAAATTAGATTGTTGCTCAATCGAATTTTTACCATCAAAGGCTGGTGCAGCAGGACCGGAAGTCTTCTTTGCCCTCTTTGCAAGGAAGCAATAACCAGAAATGAAAAGCACAACAGTCACTGTAATAGGCACCACAATGGCTACCACTAACACGTTTGAAATCCCTCCTTTCCCTGCGTTTCAAAGCATCATTCTAAAACTAAATCAAAAGGAGAAAATTAAAAATAAAGCAGGGGGAAAAATAGAGGAAGAAGGAAGAATTCACCAGGTCGTGGAGGAGATGACACCGGAGGAGGAGTAGATACAGGAGGCAGCAGTGGTGGTGGTTTTGTAATGGCGGTTTCGTTGTAGAAAACGTAAAGCTCATACCTTGAATTACAACTAGGGTAAAGAAATCTTGCTCCAGTTTTGTAAAGAGGCATTTCATTGATGGAGTTTTGCAGACAGCGCAAGCACTCTACTCTTGTGAGATCAGGAGTGCACTGAGTCAATACGTACAAAGTCTGGAGTGCGGTCGAATCTGCTTTCATCGCACAGAACTTTCTAGAACTGTTCGCAGCTTCCACGGCAGCTTTGTTCATTGCGGACGACACCAAATCTTCGTACCCATATATTTGATTTTGGTTAGATGAAATATTACCGTTCAACAGGGTCGATGGGGCATTGTATGAAAGGGTCGAGAGAATATTCCGGTCAGAGTATCGGAGCATGCACTCGTCGTAATAGATCACGGCTTCTCTCTCATTCGGACACAGACGTAGTGTGTTGTTGACAGCGAAGGCAACGCAGTTACGGCAAACTTCCGTCATAACGTCACCCCGGCAGAGGAAAAGACCGGTTATCATGTCAGGGGCTTCTCCCACCGTAGCGTTTTGGAATCCAGTGGAGTATGATGAGGCGTCGGAGGAAGAAAGAGAGGCTAAAAGAGTTCTGCGATTGGTCAAGAAAGTGATGTTTCTAGAAACATTTGTCGTACTTAGATTTGTACAGTGATAATGTATAAAGAAAAAATTCTGAGCAGATGCTTCGAAACTAGTAATGAGGAAGGAGAAAAGGAAAAGGAAGATGAAAGACTCGCGAGATAGCATTGTTCAACTTTCCAGATATGGGTTACACACATCATGAATCTCCGATTTATATAATCATCATACTAGTATTTTGTTTTCTTTGTCTTTTTTTTTTTGGTAAGATTTGTTTTCTTTGTCTTTGTGGCTACTATAGATTAACGTGAAAAAAAAGATGGTTTTATGCGACGACTATAATAAGTCAATCGAGTCATAGTCAACTGTTTTTTTAATACTCAATCTAGAAAGTGTTGAAAAAGGCAATTATGCCTGTTTTAGCAATTTAATCAGAAACATAAAATAGTCAACGAACTATTAGAGTTTTGGGTTACAACCGTACGTAGAGTTTCTTAAACCGGTAGATCGGAGTAAAAGGCGTACGTTGCAGGAAGAGAGGGAGGACAAAAAGATTTCTGCATGCGATTGGTGAAGAAAGTGTTGTATTGGGGTTATAGGTTGGGCTTTGTGTTATGGGCTTGTGTCGTAATGTTTAGTCAATGACGGTGTATGTTAACATAGAAACCCTAGCGATGATTGTGTATATATATCGTTTAAATATTTGTGAATAAAGCAAGTCAATTCAATATCTAATTCTACATGGTAGCAGAGCTTCTCTAAATTTTTTTTTTCTCTTCCGCTAAACGTTTTTCTTCTTGCTTTGTTTCTTCTCTTGTTAAGAACAAGTTTTTCTTGCGTGAAAAGAAATTATGTCAGAAATAGATGATAGTTCATCAGCCTTGAAGTCGGTTCCTGCAGTGTAGCGACCTACTTAGGAGACGGTGTCTCCCTACACTTTGTCCAGCTCGGATAATCCTGGAGCTATGATCACCTCTGTCATGTTGACTGGTGATAATTACAATGAATGGTCCACGGAGATGTTTAATGCTCTTCAGGCTAAGCGTAAAACAGGGTTTATCAATGGTACCATTCCAAAACCATTGAGCATTGATGTTAACTTTGAAAACTGGCAAACGGTTAACTCTATGATTGTGGGTTGGATTCGTACTTCGATTGAATCCAAAGTCAAATCCACTGTTACTTTTGTCTCCAATGCTCACCAGTTGTGGGTGGATTTGAAGAAGCGTTTCTCGGTGGGAAACAAGGTATGTGTTCATCAACTCAGAGCTCAACTTGCGGCGTGTCGGCAAGATGGGCAATCGGTGCTTGATTACTACGGCATGTTGTATAATCTGGGGGAAGAATTTCAGAACTATAAGCCGATCACTGTTTGTACTTGTGGCCTTTGTACCTGTGATGCGACCCGTCAACCTGCAAGGGAAAGAGAAGAGGAGAAGATTCATCAATTTGTTCTTGGTCTTGATGATTCTAGGTTTGGTGGGTTGTGCATAAATCTTGTTGCCATGGATCCTCTTTCTTCTCTTGGAGAAATTTATTCTCATGTCATAAGAGAAGAACAGAGACTTGCGTCAATGCGCACTCGTGAGCAACAACAAGAAGCAGTCGGCTTTGTGACTCGCCGTGAGCAAGCTCCCGAGGTTACCACATATTTGGGACAAACAGACACTTCCGGTGGTGTTCACAGTGTGAATTCTGGTCAGCGTCGTTCGATACTATGTTCTCATTGTGGGAGAAGTGGTTGGCGAATAGTTGGATTTCTGGATTGGTGGACCGAACGCTCCAAGAAATCACAACAAAAGACTGGTGGTCGTGGCCGTGGTGGACGCGGTTCTGGTTTCTCTTCTTCTAGACAAGGGAGAGGACAATCTGTGTTGCTCATGCAACTAGTGCTAATGTGTCAGTGTTTCCTGAGTTCACACCCAAACAATTGAGAGTTCTCCAACAGATGGTTTCGGAAAAATCGAGTTCTAGTAGTGATGATCGACTTTCTGGTAAGAAGGATCTAGGTGATGTTATTCTTGACAGTGGGGACTCTCATCATATGACAGGAAATCTTTCCCTTTTAATCAATCTTAAGAACATTTCCCCATGTTCTGTAGGCTTTGCAGATGGTAGTAAAACCTTTGCATTGAGTATGGGAGTGTTCCCCTTGACAGAAACAGTGTCTTTGGACAATGTTCTCTATGTGCCAGCTCTAAACTGCACTTTGATATCTGTCTCCAAGATTTTGAAGCAAACTAAGTGTGTTGCTGTGACAACCCATCCCACGGACCCCACTAACCGCTAGCTGCCCCATCGGACCGTTCGTGGATCCTGCTAGCCCACTGCTAGTCGTCCCAACGGACGCCAAGCTGGCTCTGTAGGGCATCGATCCTAGCCCATCAGTGTGGATATCCCAATCTACTAGTAGGTTATTGGTGCGCCAGGCGTTCCTCGAACCCTGATCCTCACCCTTTAACAATTGGTGACAGCTTGTCCTGTGGGAAGGTTGTTAAAGGATGAGGACCGGGTTTCGAGGAAAGCCTAGCGCATCAATAACCTACTGGTGGATTTGGATGAATAGTTCCATTCCACGGTGAGGGGTTAGGATCCATGAAAACCCGTCCCGTGGACCCCGCTAGCCTCACTGCTAGCCCAATAGCCTCACTGTTAGCCGTCCAAACGGACCCCAAGCTGGCCATGCAGGACATCGATCCTAACCCCTCACCGTGGAATGGAATTATTCATCCAAATCCACCAGTAGGTTATCGGTGCGCCAGGCGTTCCTCGAACCCTGGTCCTCACCCTTTAACAACCTTCCCACAGGACAAGCTGTCACCAATTGATCTGCAGGTCAATTGGTGACAGCTTGTCCTGTGGGAAGGTTGTTAAAGGGTGAGGACCAGGGTTGAGGAACGCCTGGCGCAAATCGATGCCCGTCAGGGCCAGCTTGGGATCCGTTTGGGCAGCTAGCAGTGAGGCTAGCGGGGTCCACGGGACGGGTTGTCATAGTTGCTATGTTTACTGATACTTTGTGTGTGTTATAGGACTATTTTTCGAGGACTCGGATTGGAAGAGGTGAAGAGCGTGATGGTGTTTACTATTTTACGGATGTTGAGTCTGCAAGAATACACAGTGTGGCAGTTGGTTCCGATCAAGTGTTGTGGCATCAAAGACTAGGGCATCCGTCTTTTTCTGTGCTTTCTTCTTTACCTTTGTTTTCTGGTTCCTCATAATCTTCTGGCTCTCACTCTTGTGACATTTTTTTACGAGCCAAGCAGACTAGAGAAGTGTTTCCTGACAGTTTTAATAAAGCTGACGGTTGTTTTTCTTTAATACATTGCGATGTTTGGGATCCCTATCGAGCTCCTTCTTCTTGTTGAGCTGTTTATTTTTTGACTATTGTTGATGACTATTCTCGTGGGGTCTGGACTTATCTTTTGCTTGCTAAGTCTGAAGTTCGTAATGTCTTAACCAACTTTATCACATATGATGAAAAACAGTTTGGCAAGTCCGTTAAGATAGTTCGTAGTGACAATGGAACAGAGTTTACTTGTCTCTCCTCTTATTTTCGTCAATGTGGAATCATTCATCAAACCTCTTGTGTGGGGACTCCACAGCAAAATGGTCGTGTTGAGAGAAAACATCGACATATCTTGAATGTCTCACGGGTTTTACTGTTTCAGGCTAGCTTGCCTATCCGCTTTTGGGGAGAAGCCGTTCTAACAGCTGCTTATGTTATTAATCGAACTCCATCATTTGTTCACAACGGTTTGTCTCCGTATGAGATTCTTCATGAAAAACCATCTTATGACTTATTGCACGTCTTTGGTTCTGCTTGTTACACACATTCTGTGCCAAGAGACAAGGATAAATTTACTCCTCGTAGTCGGATTTGTGTATTCGTCGGTTATCCCTTTGGTCAGAAAGGGTGGATGGTGTTTGATGTTGAGAAGAACAAAATTTTTGTGTCACGAGATGTTATTTTTCGTGAGGATGTGTTCCCTTTCGCAAATCGAGAAAATTTTGCTCCCTCCCCGCCGTCCTCTACACCTGTTGCAGTTGTCACGGATGATGACTGGGTGACGCCTTCTTCAGTCAGGGGGAGTTCGGACTTGGTCTTACCTGTTTGTCCCGTTGTCTCTCCTCTGCCAAGTCTGATGCTTGTTCCAGAGGTTGGTGATTCTCCGCCTTCACCTCCTTCCTCTGTTGCGACTGACACACCATCCTCTGTTCCGGATTCCTCTCCGGTTTCACCTTCACCTGCTCCTGTGGACAAACAGGTCCTGGATATTTCTTCCTCTGCAGTTGCGGACTCATTAGTACCTCTTTCTCCGGTCTGTCGTTCCTCTGATCATGTTCCCTCTACTGAGGCGGAGTCTTTGTCACCTGTTGTTGTGACTCCGGTTGTTCCTCCTCCTCTATGTCAACGACAACGTCAAGCTCATGGTTGGCTTCGTGACTATGTCACATATAATGCTGTCTCCGCTCCAAAAACCCATCACGCTCTCCCTGACTCCACATCCCATGCCTCATCATCGGTTCAAGGTAACTCACTCTACCCTTTGACGAATTACATCTCTGATGATGCTTTTTCTCCAGGGCACCGTGTTTTCTTAGCTGCGATTACTGCTCATGTTGAGCCACGACACTTTAAGGAGGCAATACAGCTCAAAGTTTGGAATGATGCTATGCGCAAAGAGGTTGATGCTCTTGACGTTACAAGAACAATTGAAATTTTTGATTTACCGCCTAATAAGATTTCTATTGGTAGTCAATGGGTGATATTTCTATATTTTGCCTCTCCTTAGCATATATTTATCATGCATTTAGCTAGGATAACTCATTGGTTTGCATCATTTTCTAGTCCTTTCTATACACTTTGCATGTTTAGGTAGTTCTTGCATCATCCTTGCATAAATTGTGCATTTCGGAGTATTTCAGGTATTTAGCAGATGTTGGAAGCGCATCGCTCAACCCATCCGCTGCACAACACTCCTGGAACCGTCTCTCGAGCCAATCTCACAACACTTCCAGGAAGCGTCAACCGAGCCATCTCCGGGAAGCGTCAACCGAGCCATCTGTTCGAGCCGTTCCACTCGAGTGGGATTTAGCTTTCGACGTCTTCATCAAAGTTTTAAAAAATTGAGTTATCTTTCCAACACCGTTTATTTCAAGCCAATCAGAGGTGTAGTTCCAGAGTTATCATCGTTTTAGTGGATGTTGATATGTCTATATTTTGTCTCTGCTAAGCATGTTTTTGTCACGCATCTAGTTAGGATAACTAATTGTTTTGCATGAATTTCTACTCTCTTTTGTACACTTTTCATATTTAGGTAGTTCTTGCATTATCTTCGCATACATCGTGCATTTTGGAGTATTTCAGGTATTTTGGAGACTTTGGAGCCAGGCTGTCTCGAGTCGCGCCATTATTCCATCATCACACATCCGCTTGGGTCGCGCCATCATTCCATCCTCACACATCCGCTTGGGTCGCGCCATCACTCCGTCATCACACATCCGCTTGTGTCATGCCATCATTCCATCGTCACACATCCGATCGAGTCGCGCTGTCATGCCGATCGAGTCGCGCTGTCGTGCCGATCGAGTCGCTGTTCGAGTCGTTATTCGAGCCACCGGTAGGGGGATTCAGCTTTTGACGTCTTCACCAAAGTTGTAGAGAATTGAGTCAACTTTCCAATACCGTTTATTTCAAGCCAATCGGAGGTTTGGTTCAAAAGTTATCATCGTTTTAGTGGAAGCGTATACATCCAGCTCGAGTCGCCACCCGTCGACTCGACCCTCCAGCTCGAGCCGCTGCCCGTCGACTCGATCCTCCTCCACTCGAGCCAACACCATCACCCACTCGAGCCACTACTCGTTCGCACATGTCAGGAAGTCGTTCCGTCTTACACGCTTCAGGAGATTCCCAAACCAACACTTCATCTTGTCGTTTTAAGTTTTAGGGATTTTATGTCTTTACTATAAATACGTTTTGTTAAGTTTTTGCGACATCATCTTAGTTTTTATCTCGTTTTTATTTTGTAAGGTTTTCCTAGCCACCAAGAACCGTTCTCAGACTTTGTATCCATATATCTTTTGATACATTGAGTTGCATTTGATTTCTTCTACAAACTTGTTTATCTTATTTTTACCTATCTAAGAATGCTTGTTTCAATGTTTTCTGAGTTTGTATTGTTGATGATGATTTCTGGATCTGAGTAGTGCGTTAGTTCTTGAGGATGGGATAGATTAGGTGGAGGATCTTAGGATGTAGGGTGTTTAAGCTTGATTTGTATGATTCCCTTCTGGACTAGAGTTAGAATTACTAGTTTCTCTCTGATCAATTGGAACTAGGTTCGAGACATTTCCACACCCAAAAGGTGTTCGATGAAATGTCTGACCAACTAGTGCTAGAGACTTACGTTTCTAGCCTAAGAGATTAGTTGTCTAGGATGTTTGTTGACGTGAATGAACTTGTTTGTCATGCCTGCTCGACCACGTTTCTCTAGCGAGAGCTAGGTATGGAAGTGGTTGAGTCTGAGTAGCTTTTACCGAGAGATTGGATTAGCTAAGTTGTGATGTTCATTGTTTAGGGATAGATTGCTTGTGGCATGTTAAACACTCTGTAGACTAGGATACTCCACCGACATCAAATACTCCCATCCTTAGGACTTTTATCCTTTTGATTGATATTACATTCCTGAGATTGTTTCACTTCTTGCTTTTTAGTTTCTGCTTAGACTCGTTTCTGTTTTTATTAATTTTCATTTCTTGTCTTGCATTCTCGTTTCTAGTTCCAGAACACATTTCCGTTTGCATTTTTTTTGTCATTCTAGGATTGTTAGAAAAAACACTCTTTTTGAATTGGCTTGACTTGTGATTGCTTGATCGCATCTTGATTGTTAGCAACATCCCATTTGGATTGACACCTTAAGTACTACAACACATAAGGTTAATTGAACCTGCTGGGAGACACAAAAACCCTAGTATCAATTTGGCGCCGTTGCCATTTGGGATTCGTTTTGTTACATTTGAGATTTCAAGTTTTGCAAGATTAAGTTCTGTTACACTTATCATTCTGCGTACTGACTTGTTTTGGTTGTTTGCTTGTTTGTTTTGCATCTTAGGAACCTGTTGATTGCAACCTTGCATGCACACCAGATCAAGAGGGCATCAGAATATCCTTCCTGTGATCGATGAAATCAACCGATTGCAACACCCACGACAAGCTCGTCCACCCGTTGAGCATCCCGCACACGTCACTATGGAACAACAGCATGAACCACATCAGGGACCGCGAAACATTGGTGTTGGGGATGCACCGAACACTCACACTCAACATGCTGGAATCGTCCCTCCCGCCGTGCCGAACAACAACTTCGAGATCAAAAGTGGTCTGATTACCATGATCCAAGGAAACAAGTTTCACGGGTTGCCTATGGAGGATCCACTCGACCACTTGGATGAGTTCGACCGTCTTTGTGGTCTCACCATGATCAACGGCGTGAGTGAGGATGGTTACAAGTTGCGCCTCTTCCCTTTCTCCCTGGGAGACAAGGCTCATCAATGGGAGAAAAACCTTCCCAAGGGATCAATCACCACCTGGGATGGCTGCAAGAAGGCATTCTTGGCCAAGTTTTTCTCTAACTCTAGAACTGCACATCTCAGGAATGAGATTTCCAGCTTCACTCAGAAGAGCTCAGAATCATTCTGAGAAGCATGGGAGCGTTTCAAGGGTTACCACAGCCAGTGCCCACATCATGGTTTCAGCAACGAGTCATTACTAAGTACTCTCTACCGTGGTGTCCTTCCCAAAATATGTATGCTGTTTGATACCGCTTCAAACGGTAACTTCCTGAACAAGGATGTTGAAGAAGGTTGGCAACTGGTGGAGAACCTCGCTCAATCTGACGGCAATTACAACGAGGATAATGACCGCACATTTCACGGCGATGCTGGGTCTGAAGAGAAGTACAAGAAGGACCTCAAGAATGTCAACGAGAAGCTTGACCGTATCTTGCTGAGCCAGCAGAGGAGCGTCCACTTCGTCTCTGAGGACGACCCTTTCCAAGTTCCAGACGGGGAGGGTGAGCAGAGTGAGGAGATCAGCTATGTTCAGAATCAGGGTGGATACAACAAAGGTTACAACCCCTACAAAACGAACCCCAATTTGTCTTACCGAAGTACCAATGTTGCTAATCCACAAGATCAGGTGTACCCGCCGCAACAACAACAGCAAGGGCAACAAAAACCTTTAGTGCCTTATAATCCGGGATTCGTTCCAAAACAACAGTTCCAGCAGGGTTACCAAACTCCCTCAGGACCACCGCCAGGATTCCGCCCTCAACTAGTTCAGCCTACACCAACCCCAGATCAAGAAATGAAGCAGATGATGCAACAAATTCTTCAGGGCCAAGCTAGCGGTTCCATGGATACTGCAAAGAAGTTTGTTGACCTTAGTCAGATGATGCAATGTTCCTATAATGATCTGAACGTCAAATTCGAAACTCTGAATTCGAAGATAAGGTACATGGAGGGCCAATCGACTTCTACTTCTGCCTCAAAGCCTGGCCAATTCCCAGGTAAAGCTGTTCAGAACCCCAAGGGGTTCGCCAATGCCATCACGCTGCGCAGTGGGAAAACATTGCCTCCCAGGCAGGGAGTTCAAGACGTCACTGAGGACAGAGAGGATTTAGCTGGGGAGGATTTTGGTCAGGATGACGCTCAGACGGAGAACCCAGACGAAGCAGTCAAAGACCCGGTCGAGCCAGTGAAGCAATCCAAGCCTGAAGCTGTTAAGGAGCCTGCTGTTCCTGAAGACAGACCTGCGAGGTTCATCCCTCCACCGTACAAGCCTCCTCTACCTTTTCCAGTGAGGTTCAAGAAGCAGCTTACTGAGAAGTACAAAGCCTTGTTCGAAAAGCAAGTCAAGGAGATTGAGTTGAGAATGCCATTGCTGGATGCATTCGCACTTGTTCCTCACT
This sequence comes from Camelina hispida, assembly GCA_023657505.1. Classification (NCBI taxonomy): domain Eukaryota; kingdom Viridiplantae; phylum Streptophyta; class Magnoliopsida; order Brassicales; family Brassicaceae; genus Camelina; species Camelina hispida. The sequence goes on along the minus strand of CP094635.1, from coordinate 12,361,290 downwards.
ACCAGAAATTCCTCAAGGACTTGGTGATGGAGAGATCAAAAGAAGTTCAAGGCATGGTTGTACTAAGTCTTGAGTGCAGTGCAATTATCCAGAAGAAGGTTGTACCCAAGAAGCTCAAAGATCCTGGATCATTCACTCTACCCTGCTCCATTGGACCTATGTCTTTTGAGAGGTGCTTATGTGATCTTGGCGCTTTAGTGAATCTGATACCATTCTCTGTGGCTAAGAGATTGGGTTTCATAAGGTTTAAGGGATGCGACATCTCCCTAATCCTGGCAGATAGATCAGTGAGACTTCCACATGGTATCTTAGAGGACTTACTTGTCAGGATCAGAGACGTGGAAGTGCCAACCGACTTCGTGGTTCTGGAGATGGATGAAGAACCTAAAGATCCTCTGATTTTAGGAAGACCCTTCCTTGCGACTGCTGGAGCCATCATTGATGTCAGAAATGGCAAGATTGACCTCAATCTGGGCGACGACTTCACTATGAAGTTCGACATCAAGGATACCTTGAAGAAGCCAACGATAGGAGGACAAGTCTTCTACATTGAAGAGATGGATAAATTGGATGACGAGTTGTTGGAGGAACTAGCTGAAGCAGATCATCTCAAAACCGCTCTAACCAAGGATGGAGAAGAAGGGTTTCTGCATGGGGAGACCACTTGTTACAATAATCTGCTAGATTCCCACAAAGAAACGGATGGATCAGAGGAATTCGAGCAGATATCTGACGTAGAGGAGCTATGTGCAGTTGAGACAGAGAGTTCAGAACGTGATATCTGCCGTTCGACCGACGTCAAGACCCGACTCAAGCCACCATTGTCCCGTTCGATCGAGTCGCACCCCTCTCACTCGACCGCGATCATTCCAGACTCCCGTGCTGACGACTGGTCGGAACTGAAAGCTCCAAAGGTAGAACTCAAAACTCTTCCTTCCGGGCTCAGGTACGTCTTTCTGGGAACCAATTCTACTTATCCTGTTATAGTGAATGCTAGGTTGAGTGATGATGAATTGGGGATGCTAGTAACTGAGCTAAAAAAGTATAGAAAGGCTATTGGTTATTCTTTAGATGACATCAAGGGAATTTCACCTAGTCATTGCACCCATAGGATCAAGCTTGAAAATGAATCATATGCTAGTATTGAACCCCAAAGAAGATTGAATCCTAATCTGAAAGAGGTAGTTAAGAAAGAAATCCTGAAACTACTTGATGTTGGAGTTATCTACCCTATCTCTGATAGTACTTGGGTATCTCCAGTACACTGTGTACCTAAAATGGGAGGCATAACTGTGATCAAAAACGACAAAAATGAGTTAGTCCCAACTAGAACCATCGCAGGACATAGGATGTGTATAGATTATAGGAAGTTGAATGCTTTATCTAGAAAAGATCATTTTCCTCTTCCTTTCATTGATCAAATGTTGGAAAGACTAGCTAGTCATCCCTATTATTGTTTCCTTGATGGGTATAGTGGATTCTTCCAAATCCCTATCCACCCAAATGACCAGGAAAAGACAACATTTACTTGTCCTTATGGCACTTTCGCCTACAGACGCATGCCATTTGGTCTGTGCAATGCTCCTGCCACCTTTCAGAGGTGCATGACTTCAATTTTCTCGGATTTAATTGAGGAGTCAGTGGAAGTGTTTATGGACGACTTCTCTGTATATGGTTCCACTTTCTCCTCCTGTTTGTTGAATCTGTGCAGGGTATTGACGCGATGTGAGGAGACGAACCTGGTGCTGAACTGGGAGAAGTGTCATTTCATGGTTGAAGAAGGGATCGTTCTGGGACACAAGATTTCTGAAAGGGGAATTGAGGTCGACAAGGCAAAGATTGAGGTCATGGTTCAGCTTCAACCGCCTAAGACAGTGAAGGACATCAGGAGTTTTCTGGGACATGCTGGGTTTTACAGGAGATTCATCAAGGACTTCTCAAAAATTGCAAGACCTTTGACAAGGTTGCTGTGCAAGGAGGTTGAGTTCGAATTTGATGCAGCATGTTTGGAAGCCTTCAGCAAGATCAAGGAAGCCTTGGTATCAGCACCCATAGTGCAAGCTCCGAATTGGGATCATCCTTTTGAAATCATGTGTGATGCTTCAGACTTCGCAGTTGGAGCAGTTCTGGGACAGCGTATTGACAAGAAGCTTCATGTCATCTACTACGCGAGTCGCACCTTGGACGAGACCCAGGGAAGGTATGCTACCACAGAGAAGGAACTCCTAGCAGTTGTGTTTGCATTCGAGAAATTCAGGAGTTATCTTGTGGGTTCGAAAGTCATTGTGTATGCCGATCATGCCGCTCTGAGACACATCTACTCGAAGAAGGATACCAAACCGAGACTGTTGAGATGGATCCTGCTTCTCCAGGAGTTTGAAATGGAGATAGTTGACAAGAAAGGAATAGAAAATGGAGTTGCAGACCACTTGTCAAGGATGAGGATTGAAGATGCTGTTCCAATAGATGACTCAATGCCTAACGAACAACTTCTGGTCGTCTAGGTTTGTGAGCAGATGCATGACGCCAGGATTGAGAACCTAAAAATCAACTGTATGGCGATCACTTCGGATACTGCGCCATGGTATGCTGATTTCGTGAATTACAAGGTCTGTGGAGAAGTTCCTGATGACATGGATCCCTACAGGAAGAAGAAGTTTTTCAGAGAAGTCAACCACTACTTCTGGGATGAACCCTATTTGTACAAGAGAGGTTCTGATGGGCTGTTCAGAAGATGCATAGCAGAAGGGAAAGTACAGGGAGTGCTTGAGCACTGTCACGGCTCCACCTATGGAGGTCACTTCGCCACATTCAAGACAGCTCAGAAGGTTCTCCAAGCAGGTCTCTGGTGGCCAACCTTGTTCAAGGACGCTCACAGTTTCATCACCAAGTGTGATGCTTGCCAGAGGATGGGCAACATCACAAGGAGGAACGAGATGCCCCAGAACCCGATCTTAGAAGTTGAGATATTTGATGTTTGGGGTATCGACTTCATGGGTCCTTTCAACCCGCCATCAAACGGAAATGTCTATATTCTGGTGGCAGTTGATTATGTCTCTAAGTGGGTTGAAGCCATTGCCAATCCTACCAATGATCACAAGGTAGTTCTGAAGCTGTTCAAAAGTATAATCTTTCCAAGGTATGGGATACCCAGAGCAGTGATTAGTGATGGTGGAACTCACTTCGTCAACAAGGTGTTTGAGAGTATGCTGAGAAAATATGGGGTCAAGCACAAGGTGTCTACTACGTACCACCCTCAGACCAGCGGACAGGTAGAAGTCTCAAATAAGCAGATTAAAGGTATCTTGTCAAGAATTGTTGGGGTTTCGAAGAAAGATTGGTCTGTAAAGCTGGACGAGACTCTCTGGGCATACAGAACAGCATTCAAGACGCCAATAGGCAGAACACCATTTCAGCTGGTTTATGGTAAAGCATGTCATCTTCCTGTAGAGGTTGAGTACAAGGCGCTCTGGGCTATCAAGTTGCTGAACTTGGATATTGACACAGCTCAGGCTAAGAGAACTCTTGACATCCATGAGTTGGAAGAAATAAGACTTGATGCTTATGAGAGTTCCAAGATTTACAAGGAAAGGACAAAGAATTTTCATGACAAGAAAATTGTTGTCAAGGAGCTTAAGACTGGGGATCAGGTTTTGCTATTCAACTCCAAACTTAAGTTATTTTCTGGAAAGCTTAAGTCTAGGTGGTATGGACCTTTTGACGTTAAGGAAGTTCTGCCATTCAGAGCCATCACTCTCCTGAACAAAGATGGCAGTGAATTCACTGTAAATGGTCAGAGAGTCAAGAAATATTTAGCTGACCAAGTCCGACCAGAGGGGTTTTCTGTGCTCCTCTATGAACCCCCAAAAGCCTAAAAAGCTGAAAAGTCAAGCTAGTGACTTTAAACAAGCTCACTTGGGAGGAAGTCCCAAAGGTATCACTATAAATATATATATATATTTTTTTTTAGGATTCTTGTGTTTTTAATTTTTGTTTTTGGTTTTCTTGAGTTCAGGAATCTACAAAGGGAGTCTAAGCAACAATAAAAAATGCGGTTAAAAGAGTGAATTTAGAGTGAAGTCGAGTATAATGAGTTCTACAGAAGAGATTGGGGATAAAAAAATATATATATGGAGAAGCAGTTCAAGGAGAGACTGTTGGTTTAATGAGGGAACAGAAGACAATATGGAGAAGGAGTCTTAATTATTGGTTTTATCAATCTTCTCCTCTCACCCACGTGCCCATCATTTCACCTCCTCTCACCCTTTGTTTCCCCCCACTAGACAAACAACCTTTATGTCTCATCCTCTCACATCATCCCACCACCACTCTCTTTTCCTCTCCACTTGCACTCTCTCTTTCTTCTCCCACTTGCACGACATCTTCACAATCCCCATTATTTAATCAAACTCTCCTCACTCTTTACTCCCACCAACCAAACACAATTCTCTCACACCTCACTCTCTCTCTTTGTTTAATTTTCAAGACATCCTCACGAAAAGCAAAGGCACTGCGTTTCAACCACCACCGACCCCACCGCCCCAACCGACGACTCAAGCGGTGAAGCTGCATCACTTGAGTCAACATTTCGAGCTCCCTCTATTTCCCGCTCGAGCCACCAACGAAGTACACTCGAGCCGTCGTCCTTGTCGCGTCCGAGCCACTGCTCCACTCGATCCCTCCACCTCGAGTCACTGATCGAGTCACGCCATCGAAGCACTGTCACGCTCTCCACTCGACCCTCTCCGGACTCACCTCGTTCGAGTCGCACGCTCTTCACTCGACCCTCGCCGTCAAATTCTCCCTCGAGTCGCGCCATCACTATTTCACTCGATCGGTTTTCTCGCTCCGTCGTCACCGCTCGCTCCACCGAAGTCACCACCGTTCGAGTTGACCAAATCCGACTCCGCTCGAGTCGCCGTCAGAATCACCATCCACTCGACCATCGTTCGAGTCGCCTTGCTCGAGTCGCACACTGTTCACTCGAACCTTGTCGTTACATCCCGCTCTAGTCGCCGACCAGTCTCAACTCACTACCGTCTTCAACCTTCACTCTCGTCGGACCGTTGCCACTCGATCTCCGTGCTGTTGACTCTATCGAGCCACTTACCGTCGACTCGACCCATCACACTCCAGTGGTGATCGAGTCATTATCTCACAGTACACCATCGTCCTTTGCTTAAGCCGACCAAATTCGCTGCCGACCCCGACCTGTCCGTTGGAGCCTTAGTCAAGACCGGAACCAAGACTCACCTCCACTCGATCCGTTCGCCGTCACAATTTCGATCGAGTCGCGCCATCACGGCTCAACCCACGCCGACTCGACCCTCTCGCCCGAGCCGTAGACTTTGTACGTTCCACTCGATCCAGGTTGTTTGATTCACCGACGTGATCTGTACTTATCTTTGCGGTTTGATACACTCCTCTCTTAGCATTCTAAATATCAAAGTTGTTAACTGCTCTTAGTATTTGCTCACTAACGTATTAACGTTTAGCTTTGAGTTTACATGTTTCAGAGGAACAGAAAAAGTACTGAGCTTATACACGAGATGAGAGAAGCATATGGTTGTGTTGCTGGAGAACGCTCATCCCCAGAATCCATGGCGAAGCGTTTCATGAAAATGAGAAACATGGTTGACGAGGTTGTTAGGGGTTCAGAGCAACCAGCGAGTTCAAGCAGACCAGACAAACCGCTCTCCAAGAGCGAGAGTCGCGGGAAGAGACCGGCCTGAGTTTCCCTCTCCAGAGACGAAGGCAGTGATTACAAACAGGAAGAACCTGCGTCGCGTCCAGCACAAGAACCACGGAAATCTGTACGACGACGACAATATGAGTCGAAGCTGACTCCCAAGGAGTACTACGAGCTGTTCCAACAGTGCGAGTTCAGTGGAACAAGATATCCACATCCTGAGACGATGGAGCTACTAGGGATTGGGGAGGATGTTCAGTACTTGTTTCAGCGATGTCATCTAGAGAGAATTATGAACACCCCCAAGAGTGGATACAGAGAGGAGACAATTCAATTCCTTTCTACCTTGGAGATGCACTGGTACGCGGATGAGCCAGGCATGATGTATGATGGAGGGTTGGGCTACATTACCTTCCGCGTTCATGGCCAGTTCTGCAATCTTACATTCCGAGCCATCGAAGAGATATTCGGTTTTCCCAGCGGAACAGGTACCATGCCGCAGTTTGACAGGACTGAGATATCTGCTCTCTGGGCAACGATCGGAAGCACGCCAACATTTACTACATCAAAAACAAAGGTGACGAAAATGAGAAGCCCGGTGTTGCGTTACTTCCAGAAAGCGGTCGCAAATGCCTTTTATGCCAAGGAGATTAAGGGATATGTTACTTATGGCGAGCTTGAGATGATCGATCTGGCACTTAAAGGACTCTCGTTCACTTCCATGGATTGTATTGCACTGCAAGGCGATATGTCCAACACCTCCGTCTCGCTCTACCTTCTCAACTACATCATGTCATACAAGACTTGGGTCTCGAGACTCACCAGCAACCGCACTCCAGGAGTAATGTGTATGGGAGGTATAGTGACTTGGTTTCTTGAGGCTGCAGGCGTTGCTCTACAATCCGAGCCGTACCCACCACGCTGGATAGACATAAACAACTTGCGGCAGCTACGCACTTTGGACTGGGGTTTGAGGAATGGACGATTGCTATACAAGTTTGAGCATCCCGCGGTCGGACCATCGCGATTACTCCTCCCTTGCGTCGACCTGACCACAATCTTGAGGGGTGAGCATGTCGAATTCATTCCCCCTGCGGATGCATTATACCACTCTGATGTGGAAGAGCAACATGTCGACGTTGCAGAACCAGGAGACGATCCGATTTAAGAAGACGCAGTTGAGTACCGCCCTGAGCAATTCTACTTTGAAGAGTACACCAAACCGAGAATGAGCAGAGGGGTCAAAGCAGCTCATGACCGCCTCAACAAGCTTCAACAATGGGAGAAAGCCAGAGACAAGGCGCTCACCAGCCTTTCCAAGACTGTCAAGAAACTGGTGCGTATGTTTAGCTGCTCGACTTCTACAACCGCCGTCCCTAGGTCTTTCCCCGAGGATAACAGACCAATGTCAGCACGCCCTTCCGCGAACCTAGCGCGAACACCTTCTCGGAATCCTTCTCCAGTGCGTCAATCTTCATATGTGCCACGGCAGCGTCAGCCTTCACCCGTCCCTTCACGCCATTCGTCACATGAATCTAGGGAGAGAAGGGGACAAGGTTCGCGTGGTTCAGGAGCCTCCTCAAGTCGTCGATCAGCGCGTCGTTCTGCAGCTCATGCTGAGCAAGAGGTTGAGCAACAAGTTGGGCAGCAAGGTGATTATTAGCCTACGGATGTGGTAGTATTAGTCTCGGACCATGGCGAATCCAGAGTCGACGACATGCAGTGTGACGAGCAGCCGAGCACTTATCAGAACACGCAAGCGGTTGAGCAACAAGTCGACCAACCCGGTGAGACCACTCCTGCGGATCCCAAACACGGTGAAGGACAGAGCCAGTACCACGCCCCAACTCCTTGGGCGAGCTCAGACTCCTTCTACTACTGAGGTATTCCTACCTTCCATTGTATATACCATTTCATTTCTGCATTGTTTCTGTTGAGATTCTTAAATCCTCCTGCAAATTTTTCTTACACAGGAGACTGTGTAATTTAAGTTTGGGGGAGGGTTTGGGATGATGTATCTGACGTTGTGTTCTATGATTCTTATTTCAAATTTTTGCATCATATCATGTTCGAGAGAGCATCCATTCATTTGCATAGAAAAACCAAAAAAAAAAAAAAAAAAAAAAAAAAAAAAAATTGCAAGAAATTCGAAAATTTCCACAAAAACAGAGTGTTCATGTAGTTTGCATTTGCATTTTAGGATTGAGTCTAGTGTTGTGCATGTAGGGTTGTTGCATTTAGCATAGGGGTTGATGATGATTGTAACCTTGGTAGCATGCTGAACTCAATAGGATAGGATCAAGGCCCTTGTTATTAGTTCTTTGATGCATGTTGATTGAATTTGAAAATGTAAGATTGAAGCATGTTCTGAATTGACGTCATTCCCTATCTATCTGAACCTAATCCTGACTTGCAATTATCTTGTTATGCATTGAAGTTGAACTCATGGATACCATATACATACTTGGATTGTCTTTCACATTTTTACCACCTTTGTCAATCCAAGTAGCTGATTCCCATCTATGGAACAGTTTCCCGCACCCTTAACCAACCGTTCTTTCAAGCCAATTGTATTCTTGAGTGTCAGGTCTTTTCCGAGTTGAGCTTGTTAGAAAGTGTTAGGTTCTAACCGACAAGAGTAGGATCCTGTGTAGCTCTAGTTCGCGTTATGTGGACTAGTAGGACTAGGTGAGAACTTGACATTGGGTATTGGGTTTGGATTTGTGCAGAAAAGTAAAGGGTAGAAAGTCTTAAGGAAGGGGATGTGTTTTCAAAGTTTACACGTCTAGTAAAGGATTTGGGGTGAGCAAAGTAAAAAGAATAATTGGTTCTGGGCATGAAATTAAAAAAAATAGACAAAGAAAAGAAAGTAAAAATGCTTAAGATGTCTAGAGTCTTCAGAAGAAAAGAGAATGAACCATAGTGATATTAGAGTTTTCCCAATCCGCTAGAGTGATAAGAAGTGAACTCTTCCTAAGACCAAATCTAAAGAATGAAAGAATGGGTTTGAGATGAAGTTTCTGATGAAGGGTAGAGATAGGTCCAACTTCGGTTTGGAATGTTCTTTGGGTAGACAAGGCGCTGCTCTTGTATGCATCAGTTGGTTTCAACCTTTAGCCTTCTCTTAAGCTCAACTCTTTTCATGAGAGAACCTTGTTATGTATCGATGGGACCACTTGAGAAAGAGACCACATTTGTCTCTAACCTTTCACCCTAGCCAAATGAGTTCAATGACACTGCATAGCTTGATTCATGGTTCTTTGTTAATAAATGTTAAAGGGGGTGATTGATAGGATTGCATGTGTAGATCAAGCGAATGAAATTCCTTCACCATGCATCATAGAACTAAAAACAAGGACCTTGATTCTAACTACTCTATTCAGTATGTTTTAGGTTCTGAGACCCCATCTTCACACCTCTTCTCCATACCTTGTTCTTGATCGTTTGCTTGAGGGCAAGCAAAGAATAAGTTTAGGGGAGTTGATATGTCTATATTTTGTCTCTGCTAAGCATGTTTTTGTCACGCATCTAGTTAGGATAACTAATTGTTTTGCATGAATTTCTACTCTCTTTTGTACACTTTTCATATTTAGGTAGTTCTTGCATTATCTTCGCATACATCGTGTATTTTGGAGTATTTCAGGTATTTTGGAGACTTTGGAGCCAGGCTGTCTCGAGTCGCGCCATCATTCCATCATCACACATCCGCTTGGGTCGCGCCATCATTCCATCCTCACACATCCGCTTGGGTCGCGCCGTCACTCCGTCATCACACATCCGCTTGGGTCACGCCATCATTCCATCGTCACACATCCGATCGAGTCGCGCTGTCATGCCGATCGAGTCGCGCTGTCGTGCCGATTGAGTCGCCGTTCGAGTCGTCATTCGAGCCACTGGTCGGGGGATTCAGCTTTTGACGTCTTCATCAAAGTTGTAGAGAATTGAGTCATCTTTCCAATGCCGTTTATTTCAAGCCAATCGGAGGGTTGGTTAAAAAGTTATCATCGTTTTAGTGGAAGCGTATACATCCAGCTCGAGTCGCCACCCATCGACTCGACCCTCCAGCTCGAGCCGCTGCCCGTCGACTCGATCCTCCTCTACTCGAGCCAACACCATCACCCACTCGAGCCATGCTCCCCCGCCATGCACTCCAGCTTGATTGATCAAGCCATGCTCCTCAGCCGTCCGTCCGAGCCATGATGACATTGCATTCCATTCGACGCGCACGAACTCGATCGCACATGTGGGGTAGAAAGACGTTTGGTTTCACACGCTTCAGGAGATTACCGAACGGACGCTTTACATTGTCGTTTTAAGTTTTAGGGCTTTCCATGTTGGACTACTATATATACATTTTCTTAAGTCTTTGCTGAGGCATCTTATCTTTTATCTCGTTTTTTTCTTAATGTTTTACCTAGCCACCTAAAACGCTCTCACACTTTGTATCCCGATATCTTTGAATTTATTCAATATTTTGATTCGATTTCTTCTACAAAGTTGTTCTTCACATTTTGATCTATCTAAGAATGCTTGTTTCAATATTTTTTGGGTTTGCATCCTTGACTATGTGATATGTCTATATTTTGTCTCTCCTTAGCCTATTATTATTATGCATTTAGCTAGGATAACTCATTGGTTTGCATCGTTTTCTAGTCCTTTCTATACTCTTTACACGTCTAGGTAGTTCTTGCATCATCTTTGCATACGTTGTGCATTTAGGAGTATTTCAGGTATTTAGGAGACGTTGGAAGCCATTTCGTCCGAGCCATTGTCGTCCTAGCCATCCGTTCGAGAAGCCATCGTCCATTCAAGTCAATCGGTGTGGTTCAGTTATCATCGTTTTAGTGGATGCGTCGAGCCATGAGCCATTCCAGCTTGTTTGATCGAGCCATTTCCAGCTTGTTTGATCGAGCCATGCTTCGCACTTCAGCTTGTTTGACCAAGCCATGCTTCCGTCGAGCCATGTTCTTCGAGCCATTGTTGAGCCATCTCCTCAGAAGCCATGATGAAATTGCATTCCATTTGTTCGCAAGTCTTTGGTTTCACAGAGACAACCGATGTTTTACTTATCTACTATATATACATTTTGTTAAGTCTCAGAGACATCTTATCTTTTAATCTCGTTTTCGTTCCCAGAAGGTTTCTGAACCTAGCCACCAATACGTTTTAAGACTTGTATTCCGATATCTTTGAGATTTATTCAGATTTTGCACTTGAATCCTTCTACAAAGTTGTTCATCTTATTTTTATCTACCTAATAATGCTTGTTTCAATGTTTTCTGTGTTTGCATCCTTGATGATGAATTTCGGATCTGAGTAGTGTGGTAGTTCTTGAGGATGGGATAGATTAGGTGGAGGATCTTAGGATGTAGAATGTTTAAGCTTTAATTGTATGATTTCCTTCTGGACTAGAGTTAGAAATACTAGATTCTCTCTGATCAATTGGAACTAGGTTTTAGACATTTCCACACCCAAAAGGTGTTCGATGAAATGTCTGACCAACTAGTGCCAGAGACTTATGTTCCTAGCCTAAGAGATTAGTTTTCTAGGATGTTTGTTGACGTGAATGAACTTGTTTGTCATGCCTGCTCAACTACGTTTCTCTAGTGAGAGCTATGTATGAAAGTGGTTGAGTCTGAGTAGCTTTTGCCAAGAGATTGGATTAGCTAAGTTGTGATGTTCATTGTTTAGGGATAGTTTGCTTGTGGTATGTTAAACACTCTATAGACTAGGATACTCCACCGACATCAATTACTCCCATCCTTAGAACTTCTTTCTTTCTGATTTTTATTACATTCCTGGAACTGTTTCGTTTCTTGCTTTTTAGTTCATGCTTAGACTCGTTTATGTTTTTATTCATTTTTGCTTCTTGTCATGCATTCTCGTTTCTAGTTCTGTGACTCATTTCCGTTTTGCATTTTGATCATTCTAGGATTGCTAGATAAAAACACTGTTTAAATTGGCTTGACTGGTGTTAGCTTGATTGCATCTCAATTGTTAGCAACATACCATTTGGATTGACACCTTAAGTACTACAACGCATAAGGTTAATTGAACCAACTAGGAGACACAAAAAACCTAGTATCAATTTGGTGCCGTTGTCGGGGATTCGTTTTGCTACATTTAAGATTTTAAGTTTTGCAAGATTAAGTTCCGTTACACTTATCATTCTAAGTACTGACTTGCTTTGGTTTTCTGCTTGTTTGTTTTGCATCTCAGGTACCTGTTGATTGCAACCTTGCATGCACACCAGATCAAGAGAGCATCAGAATCTCCTTCGTGTGATCGACGAAATCAATCGGTTGCAACGCCCATGATAAGCTCGTCAACCCACTGATCATCCCGCACAAGTCACTATGGAATAACAGAATGAACCACATTAGGGACCACAAAACGTTGGTGCTGGGGATGCACCGAACACTCATACTCAGCGTGCTGGAATTGTCCCTCCCGCCGTGCAGAACAACAACTTTGAGATCACCATGATCCAAGGAAACAAGTTTCACGGGTTGCCTATGGAGGATCCACTCGAACACTTGGATGAGTTTGACCGTCTTTGCAGTCTCACCAAGATCAACGGTGTGAGTGAGGATGGTTACAAGTTGCACCTCTTCCCTTTCTTCCTGGGAGACAAGGCTCATCAATGGGAGAAAAATCTTCCCAAAGGATCAATCACCACCTGGGATGGTTGCAAGAAAGCATTTTTGGCTAAGTTTTTCTCCAACTCTAGAACAGCACGTCTCAGGAATGAGATTTCCAGCTTCACTCAGAAGAGCTCAGAATCATTCTGTGAAGCATCGGAGCATTTCAAGGGTTACCATAGCTAGTGTCCACACCATGGTATTAGCAACGAGTCACTGCTGAGCACTCTATACCGCGGTGTACTTCCAAAAATCTGCATGCTGCTTGACACTGCTTCTAACGGTAATTTCCTGAACAAAGACGTTGGTGAAGGATGGCAATTGGTTGAGAATCTCGCCCAGTCAGACGGCAACTACATTGAGGACTATGACCGCACAGTTCGCGGCGACGCTGGGTCTGAGGAGAAGTATAAGAAAGACCTCAACAATGTCAATGAGAAGCTAGACCGTATCTTGCTAAGCCAGCAGAGGAGCGTCCACTTTGTATCTGAGGATGACCCTTTCCAAGTTCCAGATGGGGAGGGCGAGCAGACTGAGGAGATCAGCTATGTTCAGAATCAGGGTGGATACAACAAAGGTTACAACCCCTACAAGACGAACCCCAATTTGTCATACCGAAGTACCAATGTTGCTAATCCACAAGATCAGGTGTACCCGCCTCAACAACATCAAGGTCAACAAAAACCTTTTGTGCCTTACAATCCAGGATTCGCTCCAAAACAACAGTTCCAGCAGGGTTACCAAGCTCCCTCAGGACCACCGCTAGGATTCCACCCTCAACCAGTTCAGCCTACTCCAGCCCCAGATCAAGAAATGAAGCAGATGATGCAACAACTTCTTCAGGGCCAAGCTAGCGGTTCTATGGATACTGCTAAGAAGTTTGCTGGCCTTATTCAGAGGATGGAATGTTCCTACAATGATCTGAACGTCAAATTCGAAGCTCTGAATTTGAAGATAAGGTACATGGAAGGCCAATCCGCTTCTACTTCTGCCCCAATGCCTGGCCAATTCCCAGAAAAGGCTGTTCAGAACCCCAAGGAGTTCGCCAATGCCATTACGCTGAGAAGTGGGAAAACATTGCCTCCCAGGCAAGGAGTTCCAGACGTCACTGGGGACAGTGAGGAACTAGATGGGGAGGATTTTATTCAGGATGACGTTCAGATGGAGAACCCAGTCGAAGTAGTCAATGCTCCAATCGAGCTTGTGAAGCAGTCCGAACCCAAAGCTGTTAAGGAGCCTGTTGTTTCTGATGATAAACCAGCGAGATTCATCCCTCCACCGTACAAGCCTCCTCTACCATTTCCAGTGAGGTTCAAGAAGCAGCTTACTGAGAAATACAAAGCCTTGTTCGAAAACAAGTTAAGGAGATTGAGTTGAGGATGCCATTGCTGGATGTTAAGGAGATTGAGTTGAGGATGCCATTGCTGGATGCATTCGCACTTGTTCCTCACTACCAAAAATTCCTCAAGGATTTAGTGATGGAGAGATCAAAAGAAGTTCAAGGCATGGTGGTACTAAGTCTTGAGTGCAGTGCAATCATCCAGAAGAAGATTGTATCCAAGAAGCTCAAAGATCCGGGATCATTCACTCTACCTTGCTCCCTTGGACCTATGTCTTTTGATAGGTGTTTATTTGATCTTGGTGCTTCAGTTAATCTGATGCCATTCTCTGTAGTCAAGAGGTTGGGGTTCACAAGATTTAAAGGTTGCGACATCTCCCTCATCCTTGCAGATAGATCAGTGAGACTTCCACATGGTATCTTAGAGGACTTACCTGTCAGGATCAGAGACGTGGAAGTGCCAACCGACTTTGTGGTTCTGGAGATAGACGAAGAACCAAAAGATCCTCTGATCCTGGGACGACCGTTCCTGGCGACTGCTGGAGCCATCATTGATGTCAGAAATGGCAAGATTGATCTCAATCTGGGCGACGACTTCATTATGAAGTTCGACATCAAAGATACTTTGAAGAAGCCAACAATAGGAGGACAAGTCTTCTACATTGAAGAGATGGATAAGTTGGTCGATGAGCTGTTGGAGAACTAGCTGAGGAGGATCATCTCAAAACTACTCTAACCAAGGATGGAGAAGAAGGGTTCCTGCATGGGGGGACCACTTGTTACAAGAATATGCTAGACTCCCACAGAGAAACGGACGAACCAGAGGAGTTCGAGCAGTTGTCTAACGCAGAAGAGGCATGTATAGTTGAGACAGAGAATTTAGAACTTGAAACCTCCCACTCAACCGATGTGAAGACCCGACTCGAATCACCTCTCGAGACACCGTTCGGACCGTGCTCAACCGTGACCGCTCCTGACGCCCATGCTGGCGACTGGTCGGAACTGAAAGCTCCGAAGGTAGAACTCAAAACTCTCCTTTCTGAGCTCAGGTACATTTTTCTGGGAACCAATTTTACTTATCCTGTCATAGTGAATGCTAGGTTGAGTGATGATGAATTGGGGTTGCTAGTAACTGTGCTAAAAAAGTTTAGAAAGGCTATAGGTTATTCTTTATATGATATCAAAGGAATCTCACCTAGTCTTTGAACACATAGGATCAATCTTGAAAATGAGTCTTATGCTAGTATTGAACCCTAAAGAAGATTTAACCCTAATCTGAAAGAGGTAGTTAAAAAAGAAATCCTAAAACTACTTGATGCTGGAGTTATCTATCCTATCTCTGATAGTATTTGGGTATCTCCAGTGCACTGTGTACCTAAAAAGGGAGGAATCACTGTCATCAAAAATGAAAAAAATGAGCTAATCCCAACTAGAACCATCACAGGACATAGGATGTGCATAGATTATAGGAAGTTGAATGCTATTTCTAGGAAGGACCATTTTCCTCTACCTTTCATTGATCAAATGTTTGAAAGACTAGCTAGTCATCCTTATTACTGCTTCCTTGATGGGTATAGTGGATTCTTTCAAATCCCTATCCACCCAAATGATCAGGAAAAGACAACATTCACTTATCCTTATGGCACTTTTGCCTACAGACGCATGCCATTTGGTTTGTGCAATGCTCCTGCTACCTTTCAAAGGTGCATGACATCTCTCGGATTTGATTGAGGAGTCAGTGGAAGTGTTTATGGATGACTTCTCTGTATACGGTTCCACTTTCTCCTCCTGTTTGTTAAATCTGTGCAGGGTATTGACGCGATGTGAGGAGACGAACCTGGTGCTGAATTGGGAGAAATGTCATTTCATGGTTGAAGAAGGGATCGTTCTGGGACACAAGATTTCTGAAAGAGGAATTGAGGTTGACAAGGCAAAGATTGAGGTCATGGTTCAACTTCAACCACCTAAGACAGTGAAGGACATCAGAAGTTTTCTGGGACATGATGGGTTTTACAGGAGATTCATCAAGGACTTCTCAAAAATTGCAAGACCTTTGACAAGGTTGCTGTGCAAGGAGGTTGAGTTCGAATTTGATGCAGCCTGTTTGGAAGCTTTCAGCAAGATCAAGGAGGCCTTGGTTTCGACACCCATAGTTCAAGCTCCAAATTGGGATCATTCTTTGAGATTATGTGTGACGCGTCAAACTTCACAGTTAGAGCAGTTCTAGGATAGCGTATTGACAAGAAGCTTCATGTCATATACTACGCGAGTCGCACCTTGGACGAGACTCAGGGGAGGTACGCCACCACAGAGAAGGAACTCCTAACAGTTGTGTTTGCATTCGAAAAATTCAGGAGTTACCTTGTGGGTTCGAAGGTCATAGTGTATACCAACCATGCTGCTCTGAGACACATCTATTCGAAGAAAGATACCAAGCCAAGACTGTTTAGATGGATTCTGCTACTTCAGAAGTTCGACATGGAGATTGTTGACAAGAAAGGCATAGAAAATGGACTTGCAGACCACTTGTCAAGAATGAGGATTGAAGATGCTGTTCCAATAGATGATTCAATGCCTGAGGAACAACTTCTGGTCGCCCAGGTTTGTGAGCAGATGCATGACACCGGGGTTGAGAACCTAAAAATCAATTGTATGGCGATCACTTCAGACACTGCACCATGGTATGCTGATTTCGTGAATTACAAGGTCTGTGGAGAAGTTCCTGATGACATGGACCCCTACAGGAAGAAGAAGTTTTTCAGAGAGGTCAACCACTACTTCTGGGATGAACCCTATCTATATAAGAGAGGTTCTGACGGTCTGTTCAGAAGATGCATAGCAGAAGGGGAAATGCAGGGAGTGCTTGAACACTGTCACGGTTCCACCTATGGAGGTCACTTCGCCACATTCAAGACAGCTCAGAAAGTTCTTCAAGCAGGTCTCTGGTGGCCAACCTTGTTCAAAGATGCTCACAACTTCATCACCAAGTGTGACGCTTGACCGAGGATGGGCAACATCACAAGGAGAAACGAGATGCCCCAAAATCTGATCCTTGAAGTGGAGATATTTGACGTTTAGGGGATAGACTTCATGGGACCATTCAACCCCCCATCTAATGGGAATGTCTATATTTTGGTGGCAGTTGATTACGTTTCTAAGTGGGTCGAAGCCATAGCCAGCCCCACCAATAATCAAAGGTTGTTCTGAAGCTGTTCAAGAGTATAATCTTTCCAAGGTATGGGATACCCAGAGCGGTGATCAGTGATGGTGGAACTCACTTCGTCAACAAAGTTTTTGAGAGCATGCTGAGAAAGTATAGGGTCAAGCACAAGGTGTCTACTACGTATCACCCTCAGACCAGCGGACAGGTTAAAGTTTCAAACAAGCAGATCAAGGGTATCTTGTCAAGGATTGTTGGAGTTTCAAAGAAATATTGGTCTGTCAAGTTGGACGAGACTCTCTGGGCATACAGAACAGCGTTCAGGTCACCAATAGGGCGAACACCTTTTCCGTTGATCTATGGTAAAACATGTCATCTCCCTGTAGAAGTTGAGTATAAGGCACTTTGGGCTATCAAGTTGCTGAACTTGGATATTAACACAGCTCAGGCTAAGAGGACTCTTGATCTACATGAGTTGGAAGAAATCAGACTTGATGCCTATGAGAGTTCAAAGATTTATAAAGAAAGGACCAATAATTTTCATGACAAGAAAATTGTTGTCAAGGAGCTCAAGGCTGGGGATCAGGTTTTGCTTTTCAACTCCAAACTTAAGTTATTTCCTGGAAAGCTTAAGTCTAGGTGGTCTGGACCTTTTGACGTCAAGGAAGTTCTGCGATTCGGAGCCATTACTCTCCTGAACAAAGATGGTAGTGAATTCACTGTAAATGGTCAGAGAGTCAAGAAATATTTAGCTGACCAAGTCCGACCAGAGGGGTTTTATGTGCTCCTCTATGAACCCCCAAAAGCCTAAAAATCTGAAAAGTCAAGCTAGCGACTTTAAACAAGCTCACTTGGGAGGAAGTCCCAAAGGTATCACTGTAAATATTCCTTGTGTTTTTAATTTTTGTTTTTGGTTTTCTTGTGTTCTGGAATCTACAGAAGGGAGTACAGGCAACAAAAGAAATATAGCAGTTAAAAGAGGGAGTTCAAAATCACGTCAAGTATAAGGAGTTCTACAGAAAAGAAACAAGAGGATACAGAGAAAAGAAAAGCAGAGTGAAAAGAAGAGTGAGCTCTGCTCACTCAAACTCAAACCGACCAGCGTGAAGCTGCTGACCGCCGAACCTCTCCTCAATCGAGCCACTCTCCTCGCTCACCACCATTCTGCTCAGACCACCTCCATCGAGCACACTCGATCCGCTTCGTTGCTTCCCCTCACGTCATCAATCGAGTCGCCCTCTCTTCGCTGCAACACACGACTCGACCTGCTGCGACTTACCGCTGTTCGAGCCAACACAGTTCATAATCAGCTCGCGCTGTCGCCTCTCTCAACTGTTGACCGAGCCACTCTTGTTATCGCCGTGAAGACACCGTTAGAGCCAGTCTCCAACACCGTTGTTCTCACCGTCGGCATACGTGAACCCGTCACATCGTTCATCTGCTTGGGCCATCTCACGCCGCACTGCTGCCTCCATCGACCCACAAATCTGATCGAGCCATTGTCACAATCTCCGTTTCGCTCGAGCCATTGTCACCATCTCCGTTCCAATTGAGCCATTGTCACCATCTCCGTTTCACTAGAGCCATTGTCACCATCTCCGTTTCGCTCGAGCCATTGTCAGCATCTCCGTTTCGCTCGAGCCATTGTCACCATCTTCACCTGCTCCTTCACGCCACTCATCACACGAGTCTAGGGAGAGACAGAGACGCGGTTCGCGAGGTTCCAGAGCCTCTTATAATCATAGATCAGCGCGTTGTTCTGCAGCTAGAGATGAGCATAAGGTTGAGGTTAGGCAGCAAGTTGAACATCAGGGTGATTATCATCCTACCAAGGTTGTTGTGTTGGTCTCGGACCATGGCGAGTCCAGAGTCAATGACATGCAGTGTGACGAGCAGCCGAACACTTATCAGAACACGTAAGCGGTCGAGCAGCAAGTCGACCAACCAGCTGATGTCACACCCGCGGATCCCGAACAAGGCGAAGGACAAAGTCAAATTTACGCTCCCCCTTGGGCGAGCACAGACTCTTTCTTCTACTACTGAGGTACTCCGATATTCTCTTTGTACATACCATTTCATTCTTGCATTATTTCTGTTGTGGTTCTTAAATCCTTCTGCAAATTTTTCTTACACAGGAGACTGTGTAATTTAAGTTTAGGGGAGGATTTGAAATGATGTATCTAATGTCGTGTTTTGTGATTCTTATTTCAAATTTTTGCATCATATCATGTTTGAATCTGCATCCATCTATTTGCATAGAAAAACCATAAAAATTTGAAAAAATTTCGAAAATTTCCACAAAAACAAGAGTGCTCATGTAGTTTGCACTTGCATATTAGGATTGAGTCTAGGTTTATTCATATAGGGTTGTTGCATTTAGCATAGGGGTTGATGATGATTGTAACCTTGTTAGCATGTTGGATTCAATAGGATAGGATCAAAATCCTTGTTCTTAGTTCTTTGATGCTTGTTGATTGAACTTGAAAATTTAAGATTGAAGCATGTTTTGAATTAATATCATTCCCTATCTACTTGAACCTAATCCTAACTTGCAATTATCCTGTTATGCATTGAAGTTGAACTCATGGATACCATATACATACTTGGATTGTCTTTCATATTTTTACCACCCTTGTCAATCCAAGTAGCTGATTCTCATCTTTGGAACAGTTCCCCGCACCCTTAACCAACCGTTCTTTCAAGCCAATTGTATTCTTGAGTGTCAGGCCTTTTTCCGAGTTGAGCTTGTTAGAAAGTGTTAGGTTCTAACCGACAAGAGTAGGATCCTGTGTAGTTCTAGTTCGCGTTATCCGGACTAGTGGGACTAGGTGAGAACTCGATTTTGGGTATTGGGTATGGATTTGTGCAGAAAAGTGAAGTGTAAAAAGAAAGCAAAGGGTAGAAAGTCTTTAGAAGGGGGATGTGTTTTCAAGATTTACAAGTCTAATAAAGGATTTGGGTTGAACAAAATAATGAGTTATTGGTTATGGGCATAAAACGAAAAGATTAGACAAAGAAAATAAAGTAAAATTTTTAAGATGTCTAGATTCCTTAGAAGAAAAGAAAAAGAACCTTACTGCTAATAAAGATTTTCCAATCCGCTAGAATGATAAGAAGTGAACTCCTCCTAAGACCAAG
Source organism: Camelina hispida (assembly GCA_023657505.1). NCBI lineage: Eukaryota > Viridiplantae > Streptophyta > Magnoliopsida > Brassicales > Brassicaceae > Camelina > Camelina hispida. The sequence continues at coordinate 12,341,323 of CP094635.1, read as the reverse complement.
TGTAAAGACTGAAAGAATGGGTTTAAGACAATATTTGTGATGAAGGGTAGAACCAACTTCGGTTTGGAACGTTCTTTGGGTAGACAGGGCACTGCTCTTGTATGTATCAGTTGGTTTCAACCTTTAGCCTTCTCTTAAGCTCAACTCCTTTTCGTGAGAGAACCTTGTTCTGAATTGATAAAACCACTTGAGAAGCAGACCATCTAAGTCGGTAACCTTTTACCCTAGCCAAATGAGTTCAACGACATTGCTTAGCACGATTCACGGTTCTCTGTTAATAAATATTAAAGGGAATGATTGATAGGATTGCGTGTGCAGAAAAAAATATAGAGTTCCTTCACCATGCATCATAGAACTAAAAACAAGGACCTTGATTCTAACTATTTTATTTAGCATGTTTTAGGTTCTGAGACCCCATCTTCACACCTCTTCTCCATACTCTATTCTTGATTGTTTGCTTGAGAGCAAGCAAAGAGTAAGTTTGGGGGAGTTGATATGTCTATATTTTTTCTCTCCTTAGCCTATTTTTATCATGCATTTAGCTAGGATAACTCATTGGTTTGCATCGTTTTCTAGTCCTTTCTATACTTTTTACATGTCTAGGTAGTTCTTGCATCATCTTTGCATACATTGTGCATTTTGGAGTATTTCAGGTATTTAGGAGACGTTGGAAGCCATTCTCGTCCGAGCCATTGTCGTCCGAGCCATTGTCGTCCGAGCCATTTTCGTCCGAGCCATTTTCGTCTGAGCCATTGTTGTCCGAGCTATCCGTTCGAGCCGTCCCACTCGAGTGGGATTTAGCTTTCAACGTCTTCATCAAAGTTGTAGGGAATTGAGTCATCTTTCCAACGCCATTTATTTCAAGTCAATCGGAGATGTGGTTTAAGAGTTATCATCGTTTTAGTGGATGCGTATACACCACGCTCGAGCCATGCTCCTCAGCCACGCATTCCAGCTTGTTTGATCGAGCCATGCTCCCCCGCCACGCACTCCAGCTTGTTTCATGCTTCCCTGCCACGCACTCCAGCTTGTTTGACCGAGCCATGCTCCCCAGCAACCGTCCGAGCCATGCTCCCCACCATCCGTCCGAGCCATGCTCTCCAGCGTCCGTCCGAGCCATGCTCTTCAGCCTTCCGTCCGAGCCATGATGATATTGCATTCCACTCGACGCACACGGACTCGATCGCACATGTCGGGAAGAAAGACGTTTGGTTTCACACGACATTGTCGTTTTAAGTTTTAGGGCTTTCCATGTTGGACTACTATATATACATTTTGTTAAGTCTTTGCAGAGACATCTTATCTTTTAATCTCGTTTTCGTTCCCAGAAGGTCTCTGAACCTAGCCACCAATACGTTCTAAGACTTGTATTCCGATATCTTTGAGATTTATTCAGATTTTGCACTTGAATCCTTCTACAAAGTTGTTCATCTTATTTTTATCTACCTAATAATGCTTGTTTCAATGTTTTCTGTGTTTGCATCCTTGATGATGAATTTCGGATCTGAGTAGTGTGGTAGTTCTTGAAGATGGGATAGATTAGGTGGAGGATCTTAGGATGTAGAGTGTTTAAGCTTTAATTGTATGATTCCCTTCGGGACTAGAGTTAGAAATACTAGATTCTCTCTGATCAACTGGAACTAGGTTTTAGACATTTCCGCACCCAAAAGGTGTTCGATGAAATGTCTGACCAACTTGTGCCAGAGACTTACGTTTCTAGCCTAAGAGATTAGTTGCCTAGGATGTTTGTTGACGTGAATGAACTTGTTTGTCATGCCTGCTCGACCACGTTTCTCTAGCGAGAGCTAGGTATGGAAGTGGTTGAGTCTGAGTAGCTTTTGCCAAGAGATTGGATTAGCTAAGTTGTGATGTTCATTGTTTAGGGATAGTTTGCTTGTGGTATATTAAATACTCTGTAGACTAGGATACTCCACCGACATCAATTACCCCATTCTTAGGACTTCTTTCTTTCTGATTTTTATTACATTCCTGGAACTGTTTCGTTTGTTCCTGCTTAGAATCATTTTTGGTTTCACTTATTCTTATTCGGTACTTGTCATACATTTTCGTTTATGATTCTGTGATTCGTTTCCGTTTTGTATTTTGACCATTCTAGGATTGTTAGAAAAACACTATTTTTGAATCGGCTTAACTTGTGATTGCTTGATTGCATCTCAATTGTTAGTAAAGTTTCCCAACTGGATTGACACATTAAGTATTACAACTGAATAAGGTTAATTGAACCTGCTAGGATAGACACACAAAAATCTTAGTATCAATTTGAGTTGATATGTCTATATTTTGTCTTTCCTTAGCATATATTTATCATGCATTTAGCTAGGATAACTCATTGGTTTGCATCATTTTCTAAACTTATCTATACACTTTGCATGTTTAGGTAGTTCTTGCATCATCCTTGCATACATTGTGAATTTCGTAATATTTCAGGTATTTAAGAGACGTTGGAAACGCATCGCTCGACCCATCCGCTGCACAACACTCCCGGAACCGTCTCTCGAGCCAATCTCACAACACTTCTAGGAAGCGTCAACCGAGCCATCTCCAGGAAGCGTCAACCGAGCCATCCGTTCGAGCCGTTCCACTCGAGTGGGATTTAGTTTTCAACGTCATCATCAAAGATTTAGGAAATTGAGTTATCTTTCCAAAACCGTTTATTTCAAGCCGATCAGAGGTGTGGTTCAAGAGTTATCATTGTTTTAGTGGATGCGTATACACCACACTCGAGTCATGCTCCCCCGCCACGCACTCTAGCTTGTCTGATCGAGCCATGCTCCCCCGCCACGCACTCTAGCTTGTCTGATCGAGCCATGCTCCCCTGCCACACACTCAAGCTTGTTAGTTCGAGCCTTGCTCCCCCGCCATGCACTCCAGCTTGTTTGATCGAGCCATGCTCCCCCGCCACGCACGCCAGCTTGTCTGATCGAGCCATGCTCTCCCGCCACGCACTCCAGCTTGTTTGATCGAGCCATGCTCCTCAGCCGTCTGTCCGAGCCATGATGACATTGCATTGCATTCAACACGCACGAACTCGATCGCACATGTCGGGAAGAAAGACGTTTGGTTTCACACGCTTTAGGAGATTACCGAACAGACGCTTTACCTTGTCGTTTTAAGTTTTAGGGCTTTCCATGTTGGACTACTATATGTACATTTTGTTAAGTCTTTGCTGAGACATCTTATCTTTTATCTCGTTTTGTTCTTAAGTTTTACCTAGCCACCTAAAACGCTCTCATACTTTGTATCCCGATATCTTTGAATTTATTCAGTATTTTGATTCGATTTCTTCTACAAAGTTGTTCTTCACATTTTAATCTATCTAAGAATGCTTGTTTCAATGTTTTCTGGGTTGGTATCCTTGACTATGATTTTCGGATCTGAGTAGTGTGGTAGTTCTTGAGGATGGGATAGATTAGGTGGAGGATCTTAGGATGTAGGGTGTTTAAGCTTGATTTGTATGATTCCCTTCTGGACTAGAGTTAGAATTACTAGTTTCTCTCTGATCAATTGGAACTAGGTTCGAGACATTTCCACACCCAAAAGGTGTTTGATGAAATGTCTGACCAACTAGTGTTAGAGACTTACGTTCCTAGCCTAAGAGATTAGTTGTCTAGGATGTTTGTTGACGTGAATGAACTTGTTTGTCATGCCTGCTCGACCACGTTTCTCTAGCGAGAGCTAGGTATGAATGTGGTTGAGTCTGAGTAGCTTTTGCCAAGAGATTGGATTAGCTAAGTTGTGGTGTTCATTGTTTAGGGATAGTTTGATTGTGGTATGTTAAACACTCTGTAGACTAGGATACTCCACTGACATCAATTACCCCATGCTTAGGACTTCTTTCTTTCTGATTTTTATTACATTCCTGGAACTGTTTCGTTTGTTCATGCTTAGAATCGTTTTCGGTTTCACTTGTTCTTGTTGTGTACTTGTCATACATTTTTCGTTTATGATTCTGTGATTCGTTTTCGTTTTGTATTTTGACCATTCTAGGATTGTTAAAAAAACACTCTTTTTGAATTGGCTTAACTTGTGATTTCGTGATTGCATCTTGAGTGATAGTAAGATTCCCAATTGGATTGACACCTTAAGTATTACAACTGCATAAGGTTAATTGAACCTGCTAGGATAGACACACAAAAATTCTAGTATCAATGGGTCTACAAGACTAAGTATAATGCTGATGGTTCCATTGAGCGTTATAAGGCTCGTCTTGTATCACTTGGTAATAATCAAAAGGAGGGTGTTGATTTTAATGAGATTTTTGCTCTAGTGGTGAAAATGACTACTGTACGTTCTGTTCTTCGTATTGTTGCTGCTAAGAGCTGGGAGGTTTTTCAAATGGATGTCAATAATGCTTTTTTTGCATGGTTATTTGGATGAGGAGGTTTATATGCAACTTTGTCCTGGGTTTCATGCTTCTCATCCAGGCAAAGTTTGCCGTCTCTGGAAGTCTATCTATGGTCTTAAAGAAGCTCCTCGCTGTTGGTTTAAGAAGTTGTCTGACTCTTTGCTCCGTTTTGGTTTTGTTCAGTCCTATGAGGATTACTCTTTGTTTGCTTATACTAAAGCGGGTATTGATCTCTGTGTCTTAGTCTATGTTGATGATCTGATTATTTGTGGCAAAGATTGTTACATGATTCAGAAGTTTAAGGATTACTTGTCTCGATGTTTTTCTATGAAAGATTTGGGAAAACTTAAATACTTTCTTGGACTCGAAGTCAGCAGAGGTCCGGAAGGCATTTTTCTTTCTCAGCGCAAGTATGCACTAGACATTATTTTGGATTGTGGTCTTCTTGGTGCTCAGCCTGCTCTTACGCCTCTTGAGCAGAATCACAAACTTGCGAAAGATGCAAGCCCTCTTTTATTTGATCCTAAGCCCTATCGTCGACTTGTAGGTCGCTTGATCTATCTCACTCATACGCATCCTGAGCTTAGTTATTCGGTTCATATCTTGTCTCAGTTTATGAAGACTCCTCGTGAAGCTCATTGGACGCCAGCTCTTCGTGTGATTTGTTTTTTTAAAGGAACTCCTGGTCAAGGAATATTTCTTTCTTCGGATCCGGATCTAACTTTGAGTGTATACTGTGATTCAGACTATGCAAGTTGTCCTTTGACACGACGTTCCCTTACCGCGTTTGTTGTTCTTCTTGGTGGTTCTCCGGTTTCTTGGAGAACTAAGAAACAAAATATGTTCTCTCACTCGTCCGCTGAGGCCGAGTATAGATCTATGTCTGCTGCTTTACGAGAGATTCAATGGTTGCGGCGTTTGTTAAGAGAATTGGGTATTGATCAGTCGGAGCCTACTCGTTTCTTCTGTGACAGCAAAGCTGCTATTCATATTGCTGATAATCCATTGTTCCATGAACGTACTAAACACATTGAAAAAGATTGTCATGCGGTTCGGGATGCGGTCCGTGATGGGATCATTTCTACCAAACACATTAGTACGGATGATCAAATTGCAGATATTTTAACAAAGGCGCTTGGTCGATCGAGCACAGTTTGATTACCTATTGTCTAATTAAGTTAGGTGTGCAAAATCTCCACGCTCCAACTTAAGGAAAAGTAGTGGGATTATAGGTTGGGCTTTGTGTTATGGGCTTGTGTCATAATTTTTACGTCAATGACGGTGTATGTTAACATAGAAACCCTAGCGATGATTGTATATATATATCGTTGTAATATTTGTGAATAAAGCAAGTCAGTTCAATACCTAATTCTACATGTTGTTACTCGAGAAAATTGTCGTATTTAGAGTTAGACAACATTTGTTGTCAGAAAAAGTTTTAAGCAGAAGGCAAAAGAAGATTAAAGAGGTGCAGGAAGACATGTTTCCACTTGCTTCAACTCTATATGTGTTTCAAATTATGAAACAGAGGATGTTTTGGTGCGACGTAACATATTAATGATCAAACTATCAACTTTGATTATGGATAAAATTTCATTAACTATTATTAGGTCAATGATTCAACTATCATCTGTTGGGAGCCATTCAAAACTTTTTGTACATAGCATTTCCCCTTTTTCATTTGCAGCTAAACGTAGAAATCAAGAAATACAAGCATTTAAATTCCCTATGTTTAATATTCTCCCGTGTTTTTTTTTAGATGTGTTTGACTACTGACATCTTCACGTTTGATGTTTCCTTCTTTTCTCTTTTCTCTTTCTTCTTGCTGAACTATATTTTATATATTTAATTTGTTAAGGAACCATATTCTGTATTTTTATATTAAAATATTTTTAAGTTGACAATTTATTTTTAAAAATAGAAAAAAATTGAGAAATTTCTCAAAATATCACAATTTAAGTTTTTTACCAAAACTACCACACTTCAACTTTTTTTCCAAAAGTACAAAAAAAAAAATATTTTTCAAAAATACCACAAACACAAAGAAAAATGATTTTTTTTTGTGGGAATTTAGTGAGAAATGCCACTTTTTAAATTAAAGTTATAAGAAGAGTTAATTAATAAAAATGCCATGAACAATAAAAAACTTTAGTCAAAATGCCACTTTTTCTTTTTCTTTTTCACAATGCCACAATCTCTACTTAAAAAGACATAAATACCCCTGATAAACATTATGCTGTTGATAGATAAAATACGGATGATGGACAAGATATGGATGATGGACAAGATGCGGATGATTGACAAAATGAGGATGATGGACAAGATGTGGATGATAGACAAGATGCGGATGATAGACAAAATGAGGATGATGGACAAGATGCTGATGATCAACAAGATGCGGATGATAGACAATATGCGGATGATAGACAAGATGCGAATGATGAACAAGATGTGAATGATGGACAAGATGTGGATGATGGACAAGATTATATGGAGAAAGATGTCAGCGAGAAATCCAATCTTCCACATCATCTTTTGGTCCACCCTCATCCACAGCATCATCTTTTTGGTCCATCATCCTCTTTTAGTTCATCATTCTCAACATCTTCTTTTAGTCCACCATCCTCTTTTGGTTCATCTTCCTCGACATCTTCTTTTGGTCCACCATCTTCTTTTGGTCCACCATCCTCTTTTGGTCCACCATCTCGACAACTTTACCTTTTTTTGTTTAATTATCTTTCATAGACAACTTATCTTTAATAATATAGATAACTAATTTGAACTCGTGGACAACTTCGTTAATATAATTCTTGTAGACAAATTATAAAAATGAAATTCGTGGACAAGTCTATAACTTACTCTAATAATTTGTCCATCAGATCTCGTCCACGACAATCACTCTCTTTCATAAAAGGGTATTTTCGTCTTTTAATCACATGTGAACAGTACAAATGTGGCATTTTTAGAAAGATGAGACAAATGTGGCATTTCCCAAAACTTTTTAAAAAATGTGGCGTATTTGGCAAAAATCCCTTATAAGAAATGCCACTTTTATTTTTTTCTTCTTAGAAATGCCATTTTTTATTTTATGCTATAGGAGTATTAAACACTTTTACCCTTGAATTAAAGAAGAGTATATTTTTAAAAAAAAATTGGAAGAGTGACATGCATTTCAAATTTCTGGTAGACCAGATACAACGCCCAATAAGATTTAATCCACCCAAATTTGTCCTTCAATTTCTGGAGTGGACAAGATGCACTTGGCTGGACTCTATTTGTCCACTTACACGTCTACTGACTGATTTTATTGTGCTTCCAGTAGATCATATTTAACATCTGAACAGGTTTTTGTCCACCACATTATGTCCTTCGGTCTCCTTAGTAGACCAGATCCGCTTGGTTGACAACACTTGTCCACCCAAATTATGTCCTCTGCTCTCTTTGTGGACCATGTCCACTTGGTTGACAACACATGTCTACCCAAATTATGTCCTCTGCTCTATTAGTGGTCTTCTTAGTAGACCGTATCCGCTTAGTTGACAACACTTGTCTACCCAAATTATGTCATATGCTCTCTTAGTGGACCATGTCCACTTGGTTGGTGATACTTGTCCATCAATAACATGAAACCATTTTCTCCATCCTAAAACCTGTTGACGCATGTACCAATCTTATTGAGAAATATCATATTTTGCTTTGAGGAAGCATATTTAATCTATCGGATCTGGTTCATCGGAAAAAAATTGGGTTAGATATCAGATCTGATACACTAAAATTGTATGGAGAATGAAACAAACAGAAGAAACTCAAAATTGAGAAAATATTATACTCAACCTTGATGGGAGCATCTCCAGAACAGAACAAAACACTCAGTGGGTTAGATGAAAATCATGTTTTTGACAAATTCTTTAGTTTGAAGAAAGAAAGAAGAAAGAAAATGAAAGAGAGATGAGAGATCGAGAGAATAAGAACAGAAGGGAGAGAAACGAGAGAAATAAGAAAGAAAATAAGAAGGACAGTTTTGTCATTTTTTGATAAATTAAAGTGGGATTGTGGCATTTTAGAAAAGGTTTAATTGAAAATGACATTTTCCATAAAGAAATGTACTGTACATGGCAGATATGATAAATTTCTCTTTTTTTTTCTAGCGTATAACTTTTTTTTATAATTGGATTTACAAATTTAGATTTAAGATATAGTTATTTTGAAGGTAGAATTTGAAAAACTCTCTCTTCTCTAGTTCGCCCTAGCCGTCATTGCCGAGTCGACAAAATATCCACCGCTCTCTGACGCCAGTGTAGCCTTGGCTCGCCGACGTCGGACCATGCCGTCGTTTTACTGCTCCAGTTCTCTCCCGTCAAATCCAAGTTTATTTAGTTTCAGGTTTTTGTTCAAACCGCACTTCCGGTTTCCTCTCCGGTTCTACCATGTTTGGTCTTCCCCATCCACCTTAGCTGATCTCCGGTCTCCGGCGGCTGCCTCTGGTGATGTTGTTGTTGAAGCCTCCGCCTTGTCTCCGATGGATCTGGTTGAGGTAGTTCTCTTGATTCTCCTCCCAACGGGTCTCATCTCCTCCCTCCGCCTCTCTGCTCTGCGGCTTGCCTCAGGGTGTCCCATCACCTCCGCTCACCTCTTTGTTTTGTGGGTTTCCCGAATACTTCTTCAGTGTTGCCTTTTTGTTCTCGGTCCTCAGCCTGTGTCTGGGGCGGAATCTTTCTCGGCTTGTGTTTTGAGAGTCACTCTCTCCCGGTCCTCCTGTTTCCTCTTCCCGGCAATGCCTTCTCTCGCCCCTCTCCTCCAGGGTCAATTCTTTGACTTCTCGGACCCCCTTCATCTCAGCGTTTCCATTGGTTCTACCTCCTCCTCCGTTGCTCGCCTGAAGAACCAGATCTCTTCTTCTGGTGTGATTCCTGCCGCTTTCTCCGCCAGCCGCTGCCATGTTGCAGAACCACCGGCGCTAGGTCAAAGGATGAGATCTCGGAGTGTGGTTTATTGGTGGCCTGGTCCAATACTTCTTGGGCCTGCACTGCCAATCTCTTACTCTTAATGGGCCTAATGGTTTTAGGGCCCATCCAAAGATTCGTTCTGGTCTGCTCCAATCCTCTTGGCTGCAGCTGCTTCTTCATACTCCCGAGCGTTGGATACATCTCCAGCTCCTCCCTGCCTGCATCGGATACTCCTCCGGCGGGACCAGTCTGCGATCAATCTAGAACCACCGTTATTGATTCAGATTCCATCCATGGTGGGCGTAGCTTGTTCACCGACTTTGTTTCCGGTGTCTCCCGAGTTTGTCTACAACCTGTAGCCACTTGTGCTGGCTCAAAATTTGTCTTAAAGTCACAATGTATGTTGACTACCCCTCTTCCAGTTGAGTATTTTGTGTTGAGTGCAAGTTCTCTCATGGGTTTGCTCATGTTAGATTGTTTTGACATTTCTCCTGGTCTCCTATCAAGCTTTGTTATGTTTGTGTCTCTATGTTTGATCTTTGCTTGCTCCTTTGTTTCCAAGCTTGCTATTCGGGTATGTCCGAATATGTCCTATCCGTTTGTATCTTTATCTTTCTAGTTTGAATGATGAATTTGGTGTAAAAAAAAAAAGATTTGAGATAGAGTTTTTAGGGGTTAGAATTTAATGTTTAGTATTTAAGGATTTGTTTTTAATATAAAACCTTAATTCAAATTTGTGTTATTTTTGGAATAAAAATATATTTTTGAAGTTCTTTTGGAAAAGTACATTTCAATGGTATTTTTGGAAAAAAAAACTAAAAATAGTATTTTTCAAAAATAACTTATTTTAGTGTTATTTATGAGAATTCAAATATATAGCCACAAAACTTGTAAGTGCTATACTTTGGTAGGATAAAAAAATTCATCAATAGAGTTGTTTTTTGCATAAACTATGAGTACATTTCACAATTCACTTTGATCAAATTTTCTAGACTCATTTATAGAAGAGCTGATATTAGTGTTGTAACACATTACCGTTTGATGAAGTAATATCTCAACTCATACACTTTACCGTTCCAATGGAACTAACGTCAAACTCTTTCCAATGTTGTTTCACTAGAGCAACATTGGCTAGACTCGAGGCCCTCTCGTAATTGGTTGCGTCTATTTGAAAAGAAGAATCCAGGTGGTTGAGGATCGGGTAAATCGATGGTATCGCTTGTGAGCATCAACAGGATTTCTGACAAGGTGGGACAATCTTTTGGATCTTTCTGAACACATAGGAGCGCGATGTGGATGCATCTTGTCACTTCTTCGTTCTGAAAATTGTCAGAAATGCTTGAATCTACGAGTTCCAATGGCGACTCACTTTTCCACAACCTCCAAGCCTGTCACGCAATTTAATCATCAATTCAGCACATACAAGTAAAACCACAGCTAGATAAGATCTTATTTTTAACTACTTGATCATTTTTCAGAGCACTTAGTTCTTCTCTCGTACTCACGTATGTGACGAAATTCTCAGTTGTAGTGTATGACTGCTGGAAGAATCTGTTATTTTGACCACATATAATCTCAAGAACTAAGACTCCGAAACTATAGACATCAGATTTCATTGAGAATAGGCCTTGCATTACATATTCTGGGGGCATGTAACCGCTGCAAGAGTCAAACACAAACAACATTAAGTAGACCGTAAAAAACTAGATTATTCAAGCTTCACTACATAAGCCATATAAAGGGTAGTAATAGTATGTTCCTACCGTGTTCCAACTATTTTGTTTGTATTAGCCCCACTTTGATCCATCCCAAAAATTCTCGCCATTCCAAAATCAGCAATTTTAGGATTCATATCTGCATCTAGGAGAATGTTGCTGGCCTTGAGATCACGGTGTATAATTGTGAGCCGTGAATCTTGATGAAGATATAGAATCCCTCGAGCGATTCCCTCGATAATGTTGTACCGTTTTCTCCAATCTAATTTCTCATGGTTTGTAGGGTCTGATACTTACAAAAATAGTTATCCGCTAGCAAAATATCATGAATAACACATATTTATGCAAATTTCACATACCAAAGAGGAAGTAATCGAGGCTCTTGTTTGGGACAAACTGGTAAACAAGTATCTTTTCTTCTCCTTCAAGACAAAACCCAAAAAGCCTAACAAGATTTCTATGCTGGAGTTTTGCAACAACAAGAACCTCGTTCTTGAACTCTTCTTCTCCCTGTGCTGATGCTTTGGATAGCCTCTTCACTGCAACTTCTATTCCATTAGGCAACGTACCCTACAAGTAAAGAGTTACTTTGATTACGTAAAATCCAAGTTTTGTGAAAACAAGTAATGAACCAAGTAGCTACAGAAATAACACCTTATAAACTTCGCCGAATCCTCCTTGACCAAGCTTGTCACTAAATTTTTTGGTTGCAACTTTAATTGTTTTAAAATCGAACCGCAGGGAGTCTACAGTTGTAATACCAGCTGCATAAATATCAAAAAAAAAAAAAACAACGAGTGTCTCTGATATCAGACCACCAAGCAAAAACAATCTATCATCATCTGAGAGTGTTTTAATATATGTTCCATAGACTCTACCTAAGATACCAAATAAAAGCATATGAACAATCACTCACATTGATCAAAATCGAATTCTTGATATGTTTTCTTTCTCCTCCAGCAAAGTCCAACATATCGTCGAGCAAGCAGTACGAAGATGACAAGGATGATGAGTACTACAACAATGGGAACAAGAAACACCACAATAGCTCCTTTGGCTCTCTTGTCAGATTGCAGTGGAGGAGGAGGAGAAGCCAACGTAATATTTTCAAAAGCCTTAGAGAACTTTTTAAAATCCCAACGGAAAAAGCAGCTAGCCCGTATAACAGTACAAACTTGCTCCTGACCACAGTCACCTACGTTTTGTCGCAGGCAACTCTCACAATCACGAGAATGAGATGTAAGATCAGGCGTGCATTGCATTATTGCGTAGATATTTTGGGAAGGTGTCAAGGCTGCAACATCAGCTGCTGTGTAATAGCTACTACTAGACGATGGTGTGCTTTTTGCATTGGAGGTTGTAATAATCATACGACCCATAAAACCTTCCCATATCTCCGTGAACTCTCTTAGAGCATTTGAGTTGATATCTCCAGTGTTGTTGATAACTTTACGCGGGTATAGTTCTGTAGATATGTCGTCGAAAAAAGTACTGGAGTAACGCACATGGCAAAGTATGGGCTCACCTGGCCATGTAAACGCGCCTGTCTGGTTACGGCAACTCCGTAGCAAACCATCAGAAGCTTTCTTGATACAATCAGAACAGTCATCTGGAGTTGATCTTGGGATGCACATCCCTCTTGCGAAGACACGGTTTGGTTCTTTCCCGATGGAACCGGTGTAGAACAAGCCGTCTCCAGCCGTGACGTTGGAAGGAAGATGAGAGAGTATTTGTCGGAGATTTGAGTCGTAAGTACTGTTGGGTGTAAAATTCCCATTGTTCATGCACTGTTGTTGTGCTGAAACTGAAGCAACACAGAGGACAAAACAGAGGATTGAAAACAAACTGCTCTGTTTCATCTTTTTCCTTTAGGGATTTTGTAGCGTTGTCTTTGGTAATACTATATTAGATTCTCTTGCAACTCCCAAATGTTGAATTCGTCAAACTCATTTACGGTGGTCCCTAAACTTGAATATGCGGTCGTCAGTCAAATACATTTTGTGGTTCACATCGTGAAAGTGATGCTCCCATTAATTAAAGAAGATGGATAGTTTGAGACGTTATTGTCTAATAATCAAAAGCATTCAAATCAAAGACAAAAATACGAAGACTCATTTAGCTGATTCACAATAAAAGACAAAATTAATATATCAAAGACGAGAAGACTTTCAAAGTAAAAGGCAAAAAAAACGGTGACTCGCGGCTTCACAATTATTATCTCTTTGATTTTTTTTTTTCTCTATAACCAAAGTTTCCTCTGTTTTGAATAATCAAAATAATGATTATCTCTTTATTTTTTCGTTTCCTTTTGTAACCAAAGTCTTCTCTCTTTTTGAATAGTCAAACAATGGAGTCTATACTCTACATAAAGAAACTAAAATCTAATTTTTAGGATTAATAATGATACCATATAAAAAAGAAGTTAAAACTAAGTATTTACTAGGCAGTAGTAGATCCAAGTAGTTTTACAAAAAAGGAAAGAGTAGTTAGTTTGTATTTTCTTTTCTACACGTACAACGGTAAATATTTACTAGGTAGATCCATAACTGAGTTGAACGAAAACAGATATTCTGCATAACATGCATCATGCATGGCTTGGATGTTAATTTGTATTTTTTTTTCCACACGTACAAGTTACAACAGTAATATTTACTAGGTAGTAATAGATCCAAGTAGTTTAACAAAAAAAAAAGGAAAAAAAAAGTACATTGCATCTAATTTTAGTAGAAGAAAGTTCTATTTAACATTGATTAGAATATTTATGAGATCCACTAAAGTCACTAAAATTCCAGTCTTTAAAAGACTTTTCAAAATTTACGTTGAAATAACTTGGCTTATTAGAGGATTTTTACTTAATTAAAAATACAAGATTTTAATTTCATGATTTTAAGTAGAATTTGAGAAGATTTTTACATTATATCATAATAACTTTCTTAAATTCATCCAAAATATTTAGTTGAATACACAAGTAGTATATCCAAACCAAGCCGATAAGATATAATATTTTTTGTGTATATTTTGATTATAGGTAAGTTTTTTTCCATGTATATTTAGTCATGCAAGCTATATAAGTTATTTGTAAATAATCAACTAGAGCAATCCAAACTAAAAATACTGAACCGAACTTCAAAATTGCATCAGACAACACCATCCAAATTGAATTACATATGGTTTTATTTAATTTCAGTTTCTTTATATAAAACCAGATTGCCAAACCAAAACTAAACCATAAACTGGCTTCACCACCTCTAGAAATATGTAGATAATTGCTTGGGGTTAATTCTACAGCGGCAAAAGCTTCTAACCGAATATTCAACGAGGATATAACACAGTGATCGATGTATCATCAACAGATCGATATGAATCAAGCGGGTCTTTTTGAGGTCTACTATGCACGACAAAACCTGGTTGCCGAGGCACTGGTAAAGTCACAATATTACTAGTGAGCATCACAAAAATGGTTGAAAATGTCGGACGTTCTGCAGGATCTTCTTGAACACATAGAAGACCGATATAAATGCATTGAACCACTTCACTCTTTTGACAATTATCTAGGATAATTGGATCCACAAGGTCTAAAGCATTTCCGTTACTCCAAAGCTTCCAAGCCTAAAAAAATCAATAAATATTTTTTTTGTAACCATTGCTTATTGTAAGAGAGCTAATAAAAAAACTTTATTGCCTTAAAACTTACATAAGTAACCAAGTCAAGTTCTGCGTCTGTCTCGTAGAAGCTGCTGTTCTTCCTACCACTAATAATCTCAAGAAGTAACACTCCAAAGCTATAGACATCAGATTTCATTGAGTACTGGCCATCAATCGCATATTCAGGAGACATGTAACCGCTGGAATCCACAACAAAAGACATGTATCGGCAAAAATTTGACACACTTCAACTTATGAGAAGTTAAGTAGAAGACTTACAAGGTACCAACTATTCTGCTTGTGTTCTCCTGGGTTTGGTCCATTCCAAAGATCCTTGCCATTCCAAAATCAGCTATTTTGGGATTCATATCCGCATCTAGGAGAACATTACTTGCTTTGAGGTCACGGTGTATGATTGTGAGCCGTGAATCTTGGTGAAGATATAGAATCCCTCGAGTAATCCCTCCAATAATCTTGTATCGTTGAGTCCAGTCCAGCTGACCTTTCTTTTTATCGTCTGTGTGACAACAAGCAGTTTCTTGAATTAGAGTTAAATCAGAAGATTTGCAACCACACGTTTCAGCAATATGGCTAAAAAATCATTGACACAAAGCAATAAATGCAACTGACCAAAGAGGAAGTAATCAAGGCTTTTGTTGGGCACATACTCATAGACCAGTATCCTTTCTTCTCGTTCAATAGAAAATCCCAGAAGCCTAACAAGATTTCTGTGCTGAAGCTTTGCAACAACAACAACCTCGTTCTTGAATTCTGTTTCACCTTGTCCTGATGATTTTGACAGTCTCTTCACCGCAACTTCAGTCCCATTCGAAAATGTACCCTATTTGTTTTCATCAGCATCATCTCGTTAACCAAATGTGTTGACCCAAATTGTCAATAAAAAGTACACAACCTTAGGCGCAGTTAAAGAATTAATACCAATAGTACCTTGTAAACCTCACCAAATCCACCTTGACCAATCTTATTCTTTTCTGAATAATTATTTGTTGCAGCTTGTATCGTTCCATAATCAAGTTGCAACAACTTTATGGTTTTTATATCATCTCCTGATGCACAGTAAAAGTCGTAGTAATCAGAAGTAAAAAAAAAGACTGATCAATGACACTAATCAAACCCCATTAATTAAGATTGTTAAAATCTTGAATCTTTACCATAAAAGGCTGGTGCAGTATTAGAAAACTTCTTTGTCCTCTTTGCAAAGAAACAGTAACCAGCTATAAAAAGCAGAACAACCACTGCAATAGGCACAACAATGGCTGCCACTAACACACTTGAATTCCTACCTTTCCCTGCGTTTCAACGATTATTTTCTTGAGATCGGATTTAGATCAATCAAACGAAGAAGGAAAAAAAAAGAGGAAAAAGAAGAAAGAGAGTTCACCAGGAGCTTGTGCTTGTTCTTGTGGTGGCGTTCTAAGGAGCGTTTCATTGAAGAACGCGTAAAGCTCGTACCTTGAATTACAACTAGGCAAATGAAGTCTCGCTCCAATTCTGTTAAGACGCATCCCATTAATGGTTTCTTGCAAACAGCTCAAGCAGTCTATTCTTCTAAGATCAGGAGTACACTGAACCATGCCGTACAAAGTCTGGAGTGCAGTCCAATTGGCACTTATCGTAGAGAACTTTCTAGGACTGTTAGCTGCTTCGACGGCAGCTTGGTTCATCGTAGACCACACGAAATCTTCGTACCGGTCTACTTGGTTGGTTGAAATATTTGCGTTCAACATCCTCCATTTCCATTCTATATTAGCATTCACGGTCGACAGAATATTCTGGTCGGAGTATCTTAGCATGCAGTCCTCGTAGTAAAGCACGGCTTCTTTCTCATTTGGACACCGACTGAGTATGTCGTTGACGGAAAAGGCTACGCAGTTACGGCAAGCCTCTGGCGTGACGTCTCCCTGACAGAGGAAAAGACCTGTGACCCTGTCGGGGTCTTGTCCCGCCGTGGCGGTTTGGAATCCGGTGGAGTAAGAAGCGTTGGGGGAAGAGAGAGAGGATAAAAGGGTTTTAAGATTGGTGAAGTAAGTGCTGTTTCTTGAATACGTTGTTGTATTTGAACAAACATTTTTTGATTGAGCAGAGACTCTGAAGCTAGTGAGGAAGGAGAACAGGAAAAGGAAGATGAAAGATGCACGAGAAGACATGATTGGGTTTTTTTTTAAACTCAGATTTGTGTTTCACATCAGGAAGCTTCCATATATAGAATGAATATATTTATGTTCTCTTTAAAAACAGAGGATGGATGACAAGAAGTTAAATTAAAGTCAAAGTAAACCACTCAGGTCTTTTTGAATTTGAAGCCACATTCAGGTCTTCACGATTCTTATCTCTTTGATCTTTTTGTAGTTATGTGTCTATTCTTTTGGAATAGTCAAAATGCCAACAATTATATGTGATAGACAAATACAAAAAAAGGTCAAAAAAATAGAACGTCCATGTATCACTATCATAGTGATTTATAAGCAAATACACAATATGTGAAGAAAATACCACACATACTAATGGAACCGGTATGACTCATGCATCACTTGATGTATTGATTTAAGATTTTCATAACAGAGAACACATATTACAAATTTAGAAATGATAGAAAGAGTGTACTGTACATAACGTTTTATCGAGTATGTATATCATAATAAAAGTGATATTCTTGCAACATGGTTTACGTCACAATCATCTCAATGAACTTCAACGAGGATCCACATCTGAAACCGTTACATCATTGACAGTATGAGAATTGGACCCTATCATAGACTGCCTCAACTCTATGCACTCCGGTACTCGTTCTTGGTTGCTTCCATTTGGAAACAAGAATCCAGGTGGATTAGGAGTAGGTAAAAGGTGGGTATTGCTAGTTAGCATCAACATGATCGTCGACAACTTGGGACGATCTTTTGGTTCTTTCTGAACACATAAGAGCGCAATGTGGATGCATCGTGTCACTTCATTGGTTTGAATATTCTCTGAAATGGTTGGATCTACGATTTCTAATGGTGACCCGTTTCTCCACAACCTCCAAACCTGTAACAAAATTATACCATCAATCAAGAACTCAATGATAAGATAAGATTATATTGTTGATTTAGTCATTTGATCATCAATCAAGAACATAGTTCTTCTTTGGTACTCACATATGTGACTAAATTCTCAGCTGTAGTATCCGACTCGTTGGAGAATATGTTATGTCGACCACATATAATCTCAAGAACTAAGACTCCAAAACTAAAGACATCAGATTTTGTTGAGAATACGCCTCGCGTCACGTATTCCGGGGATATGTAACCGCTACAAGAGTAAAACACAAGAAATGTTAAGTATATTACTGACCCTATCAGTAGTAAATTGATAATATCAAGTAATTCACATACCGTGTTCCAACTATTCTGTTTGTATTAGCTCCACTTTGGTCCATCCCAAAAATTCTTGCCATTCCAAAATCAGCAATTTTTGGGTTCATATCAGCATCAAGAAGAACGTTGCTGGCTTTGAGGTCCCGATGTATGATTGTTACCCGTGAATCTTGATGAAGGTATAATACTCCTCTGGCGATACCCCGGATAATGTTGTACCGCTTTGTCCAATCTAACTGCCCTTGCTTTCTAGGGTCTGCACATACAAAAGGAGTTACGTTATTGGCTATATTAGATTTCAGATAGAGAATCATATCAAAATATCATGATATATGTTTGCACATACCAAAGAGGAAGTAATCGAGGCTCCTGTTGGGGATAAACTCGTAAACAAGTATCTTTTCTTCTCCTTCAAGACAAAACCCTAGAAGCCTAACAAGATTTCTATGCTGGAGTTTTGCAACAACAACAACCTCGTTCTTAAACTCTACTCCACCTTGTGCTGATTCTTTGGATAGCCTCTTCACTGCAACTTCTGTTCCATTAGGCAACGTACCCTACATATTACATCAAAGAGAGTTACTTTAATTTTGTAATTCCATGTTTTATCAAGTGATGAGGCTATAAAGCTACAGATATGACACCTTGTAAACTTCACCGAATCCACCTTGACCAAGCTTGTTACTCCTTGCAAAGTTGTTTGTTGCAGCTTCAATTATCTTAAAATCTATTTGGAGGGAGTGTACAGATACACCAGCTGCAAAATCAATTTATATCAACCAAGCTTATCATCATCTGAATGTTTTAGAAACTAAGGGGGCAAAAGAAAAGCTTATGACCAACACTCACATTGATCAAAACCAAATTGTTGATTTGTTTTCCTTCTTGAGAAATGTACAAAAGATGGCCGAGCACGCAGTACTAAGAAGATGATGACCATCAAGACGACTACTACAATGGAAACCACAATTGCCACTAAAGCGCCGGTTGAGATTTTCCCACTATCTGCGGAATGTGGAATATCACCTTTGTCAGGTTGCTTCAGAGGAGGAGAAGGAGCCACCATAATATCACCAAAAGCATTGGAGAATGTTTTCAAATCCCAACGAAAAAAGCAGCTTGGCCTCATAACAGTGCCTCCTTGCTTCTGAGAACAGCACAACTGATAGTCATTTGTGCTTTCTTGGAGACAACTTTTACAATCATCAGAAGAAAGATCAGGCGTGCATTGCATCAATGCGTATATATTCTCGGAAGCTGACACGGCTGAAATTGGAGCATTGTAATAATTATTACTAGACGATGGTGTGCTTTTTGCTGTGGAGGCTGCATTAATCATACGAAAGATTACTCCGTTATATATTTCCGTCAACTCCTTTAGATTTGAGTTGACATCTTCAGTGTTGCTGACCAGTAAAGACGGTTCCATATCTGCAGATCCAGAGAAAGAAGTGTTGGAGTAGCGAACATGGCAAAGCGTGGGCTCACCGTGCCATGAATAAGCTTCTGTTTGGTTAGGACACCTCTGTATCAATCCATCTGACGCTTTCTTGATACAGTCAGAGCAGTCATCTGGAGCTGACCCTGGGATACACATCCCTATTGCGTAGACTTTGTTCTGTTCTTGTCCGATGGAACCATTGTAGAAGAAACCGACTTGAGCCGTGACATTAGAAGGAAGAGATGAGAGGATGAGACGGCGGTTTGCGTCGTATGTACTGTTTGGTGTGAAATTCCCACTGTTCATACATGTTTTTGCGGGAACTGAAGAAATATTGAAGCTTACGATGAGGAAAAAACAGAGGATACTCTGTTTCATATTTCCTTAAAAATTTTAGCAGAAGCAAAAAAAAAAAAAAAAAAAAAAACTCTTTGTATCTGTCAGTTTCTTACCGGTGTAAACAGCAGATGGAGGTTTCTGTCCGAAATATCATGTGTTGAATTCGTCAAACTGATAACAGTGGTCATAAAACCTGCATACACACACGGTAGGTCATACTACAAGCTACAAAGGATGAGTCAAGACTCAAGCGTAAGAAGTTGGGACTTGTCCAAAGACTTTCACAATTATTTGAATAAGACATGTGGCACAAAGAATAATTAACACGTATTTGGGATTAGAAAAACAAAAAAAAGATTCGCAATGAGAAGCCGAAACGTTTGACCAAGTCTAGATAGTGAAAGCTAGAGAGAAGCCACACAATCAAAGACGAGAAGACGAAATAAAGACAAAATACGACGGACTTATTAATTTCAGTGATTGACGACGACCAACTCATTAATCTCTAAGGAAGAGCAATCTAAATCCTGGAGCGCTAATGGAACCAAAAATGCCAAACCCTAATTCCCCGAACTGAATGAGGAGAAACAGAGGAGTAGTCAAAACTGATTCGGAAACGATAAAAGGAAACCATAAATTTCCGGTTTATGTAATATCGGTTTAGTAAACTGACATTCATAATTTAATATCAAATAGAGTAGACAATAATGTCTCCTACGTTGACTTATTTACAATTTTAAAATCGAGCCGTAGTAAACAAGAAAAACATTTGTTGGATTTACATGTGGTACCAAGAAGAACACGTTGTGTAGTAGGGATGATCTCTTCCTATTTTTGTAAAAGTCTTAAATTTATTCCCCGTTCGATATGAATGGTCTTGGCCAGACGTGACCTAGTCAAAAATAACCAAATTTGACTAGTAGAATGATGGTCAGACAAATGAGAATTTATATATCTGGTGTAAACAAATTTTAACGCTACTATCAAGTGTTAAGGTGTAAATCCATAGAGGACATACATCAAATATTTCTTTGCCTCCAGGTTCATTCCAATGCACAGTACCTATACATTGGGTTATGATGCAGCACCATCTTTCCATATTTCTTCTTATGAGGCTTTTATTTACGATTTCATATTCTTACTTATGTTGGGCTTTTCTTTATTATTAGCTTACACTACGACGGTTTAGCGTTGCTTAATCTTCACGCTTAGGTATCTAGGGTTTTCGTTTTAAGAAGTATAAGTACTCTTGCTATTGTAAGGTTGGAGGTTGGTTGTTTTTTGATTAATAAAAGAGAAGTTCTTTCTCAACGAAGTCTTTGAATTCATCTTTCTTCTGATCCATTGATACGCAAGAAAGTTTGAACTCCGAGCAACGATTGAAAACTCTAGATCCATTGATACTTGAGCTCTCAATCGTATTATCCCCTACATTAGTTGGTATCAGAGCCAGGTTCCTAATCATGCCCCCAAAAAAGAGTCTTCAAACACAGCTCGATGAACACAACGATGAGTTTAGGCGAATGATGACGGAGATGCAGCAGAGTTTTCAAAACACCATGCGAACCTCTGTTGAATCTGCAGTTCGTGCTATACTCCGAACGCAACGTGATGTTCCGAGAAGGCAGAGACAAGAAGACCAGATCTTTGAGGAGGAAGAGGAGGAAGAAGATGTCTTGGATAACAACCCGTTTGCAGGCGGACATCAACAACGTGTTGTAGGACAACAACGTGTTGTAGGAAATCAACGTGACATTGTTCCTGCAGCAAAAGTTGATACTCATAGATGGGAATCAGGTTTCAGACTTGATTTACCAGAATTTGCAGGTGGGATACAGCCTGAAGATTTCCTGGACTGGTTGAGTATGACGGAAGAGCTGCTGGAGTTTAAAGAAGTACCTGATTCGATGCGTGTCTCCTTAGTTGCGACGCGTTTCCGTGGTAGAGCTTCAGCATGGTGGCAACAAACCAAAGAGACGCGTTTGCGGGCTGGTAAGGAACGTATCACCTCTTGGGAAAAGCTAAAGAAACTGATGCGAAGAGCTTTTCTTCCTTTTAATTATGAGAGAACCATGTATACTCGACTTCACAATTTGCGACAGAGCTCCAAAACAGTAGATGAATATGCTACAGAATTTTTCTCTTTGCTTGCAAGAAATTCAGTTTCAGAGACTACAGAGCAGTTGGTGTCAAGATTCATTGGAGGCTTGCGTACTCAGATTCAAAATACTTTGCTGCAGTTCAATCCTCTTACTGTTTCTGAGGCTCATCAACGTGCGGTTCTAATTGAGCAGAACTTGAAGAGCCAAAACTCTTCCTGGAACTCTTCACGCTCACGTCTTACACCTTTGGCTGAATCACGGAGCAACAGGACGGGTGATCCTTTGCGAATTTCAGAGGGTTCAGAGTCTACCACCCCTGATGGACTGCAGCGAACAGCGGCTTTCAAGTGTTTTAAGTGTGGAGAGCAAGGACATAGGCAATCTGCCTGTCCGACTCTAAACCGCCGTGGACTGTTGGTAGGAGAAGAACCAATTTTTGATGAATCAGGTGATGAGGACGATAAGGCTGATGAAATGGAGGAGAAAGTCATGGGGGATACAGGAACATTGTTGGTGTTAAGGCGTAATCATCTCATTCCACGTGGTGTGGAAGAGTCTTGGCTACGAACAAATATTTTTCAGTCCACTTGCACTATCCGTGGCAAAGTGTGTCGTTTGATTATCGATTCGGGGAGTTGCACAAACGTCATCTCTGAGGAAGCTGTAGCTAAGCTAGCTTTATTCACAGAATCTCATCCGACTCCGTATCGATTAGCTTGGCTCAACACAAAAACAGACATACGAGTTTCCAGACGTTGTCGTATTCCGTTTTCAATTGGCGTCAATTACAAAGATTTAGTGTGTTGTGATGTTATTCCTATGGATGCGTGTCACCTCCTCCTTGGGCGTCCTTGGCAATATGATCGCCGAACTGTGCATGATGGCTTCACTAATACGCATAGCTTCTCTTATGAAGGAAAACGTATCACTTTGCTTCCATCTCAAACTACTTCTGAAGCGTTAACTTCAGTTTCTGATGAAGAAAAAGTGGTCACGGTGGCAGATAATAAGACTGTGATGTTGGTTTCTAAAACACAAATGATGGAAGAATGTCAAGCTGCAAAATTGGCATTGTTGGTAGTTTTGCAACCTGGTGGTGAGCTGTTGAACAATGAGGCTCCCGATGAATTTCGTGATTTATTGCGTGAGTTTCACGATGTTTTTCCATCTGATTTACCTGATGGTTTACCTCCTCTACGTGATATCCAGCATTGCATCGATTTGGCTCCTAATGCAGTGTTACCAAACCGACCCCATTATCGTATGAGTCCGTCCGAGCATGATGAACTTCGTCGCCAAGTGGAGGAACTCCTTTCTAAAGGTTATTTACGTGAGAGTTTAAGTCCTTGTGCTGTTCCTGCTTTATTAATCCCCAAGAAAGACGGTACCTGGCGCATGTGTGTTGATAGCCGCGCAATTAATAAGATCACCATACGGTATCGATTTCCTATTCCACGTTTGGATGATCTTCTGGACCAAATTGGAGCTGCCTCTATTTTTACTAAATTGGATCTTAAGAGTGGCTATCATCAGATACGTATTCGTCCGGGAGACGAATGGAAGACTGCTTTTAAGACAAGAGAAGGATTGTTTGAATGGCTTGTTATGCCTTTTGGTTTATCGAATGCCCCAAGCACATTTATGCGCGTGATGAATCAGGCTCTCCGTCCCTTTATCGGCCGCTTCGTTGTTGTTTATTTCGACGATATACTAATTTTTAGTTCTTCTCTTGTAGACCATCTGTCTCACTTACGAGAGGTTCTTCTTGTCTTGCGTCGAGATCAATTTTTTGGTGCCATTAAAAAATGTGTGTTTGGAGCAGATCATGTTTTGTTCCTTGGCTATATTGTCTCGCAGCAAGGACTAAAGGTTGATCCCGCTAAAGTTAGTGCCATTGAGTCTTGGCCAGTTCCGCGTTCTATCACCGAGATTCGAAGTTTTCATGGACTTGCATCGTTCTATCGACGCTTCGTACCCCATTTCAGCAGTTTAATGGCTCCTCTAACGGACTGTATGAAGGGAACACAATTCACGTGGACGAAGGCAGCTGACCACGCCTTTCTTGAGATAAAAAGCGGTTAACGACGGCTCCAGTGTTAGTTCTTCCCAATTTTAATATTGCTTTTGAACTTCATTGTGATGCATCTAAAACGGGGATTGGTGGGGTTTTGAGTCAGCTTGGTAAGCCTGTTGCATTTTTAGTGAGAAGATTTCAGGAGCTAGAGGTCGTTATAGTACGTATGATGTTGAGCTCTATGCCATTGTTCAGGCTGTTAAGCATTGGCGACATTATCTTTTCACAAAGAATTTGTCTTATTTACTGATCATGATGCTCTGAAGTACATGGGTTCTCAAGAAAAGGTTTCCTCTCGTCATGCATCGTGGTTTGCATATCTCCAACAGTTTACCTTTGTTATTAAGCATAAAGCAGGGCCCTTGAATAAAGTGGCTGATGCGCTTAGTCGTCGGCACTCTCTTTTGACATCTCTTCATGTCTCCGTCACCGGCTTTGAAATTTTGCCCGAGTTGTATCCCTCCGATTCTTTCTTTGGGAAAATTTGGAGTGATGCTAGTAGTGATGTCCGTTCTGAATACGTGATTGTGAACGGTTTCCTTTTTCGTGGTACACAACTTTGTATTCCGGATTGCAGTCTCCGTCTTCAAGTGATTCATGAGCTGCATGGCGAAGGTCATGTTGGTAGAGATAGGACCCTACAACTGGTGGCTGCGTCTTATTTTTGGCCAACACTTCGGCGCGATGTTGAAAGGTTTATTGTTCGTTGTGGAACTTGTCAAACAGCTAAAGGGAAAGCTTCTAATGCGGGTCTGTATTTACCACTTCCTATTCCGACGCAGCCTTGGACCGACGTTAGTATGGATTTTGTGCTTGGTTTGCCTCGTACGCAACGAGGGCATGATTCTATATTCGTTGTTGTTGACAGATTTTCAAAGATGGTTCATTTTATCCCTTGTAGAAAAACTACTGATGCATTGCAGGTGGCTACGTTATTTTTCCGTGAGATTTATCGCCTCCACGGTCTCCCTTTATCGATTGTTTCTGACCGTGATACTCGTTTCTTGAGTCATTTTTGGCGTTCTCTGTGGAAGATGTTGCGTACTCGGCTGAATATGAGTTCGGCTTATCATCCTCAAACAGATGGTCAAACTGAAGTTACTAATCGTGCGTTGGGTGATCTGTTACGTTGCTTGGTAGGAGACAATATTCGCTCATGGGATAAAGTGTTATGTCAAGCTGAATTTGCCCATAATCATGCTGTTAACCGTAGCACCGGTTTTAGTCCATTCCGTGTTGTTTATGGCTGTGTTCCGCGCGGTCCTGTCGACTTGAGTATTGCTCCTGACAGAACTCGATTTCATGGCAGAGCTTGTGATGTGGTTGATGAGTTTGCGGCAGTTCATGAACAGGTTAAAAGTAACTTAGAAGTTGCAACAGCAAAATACAAAGCAGCTGTGGATGTTCACCGTCGAGATGTCGAGTTCAATGTCGGCGATATGGTTTGGGCTGTACTGACTAAGGATCGATTCCCTGCTAAGACATATAACAAGCTCAAAAAGCGCAAGGTTGGTCCTTTTGAGATTCTGGAGAAAATCAACAATAATGCTTATCGTTTACGTTTGCCATCGGATATGCATACGTCTGATGTCTTCAACGTCAAGCACCTGGTTCCGTTTGTTCAAGACAATGCTGCTGAAAATTCGAGGACGAATTTTTCCTTACCCCAGGAGACCTGATGCAGCACCATCTTTCCATATTTCTTCTTATGAGGCTTTTATTTACGATTTCATATTCTTACTTATGTTGGGCTTTTCTTTATTATTAGCTTACACTACGACGGTTTAGCGTTGCTTAATCTTCACGCTTAGGTATCTAGGGTTTTCGTTTTAAGAAGTATAAGTACTCTTGCTATTGTAAGGTTGGAGGTTGGTTGTTTTTTGATTAATAAAAGAGAAGTTCTTTCTCAACGAAGTCTTTGAATTCATCTTTCTTCTGATCCATTGATACGCAAGAAAGTTTGAACTCCGAGCAACGATTGAAAACTCTAGATCCATTGATACTTGAGCTCTCAATCGTATTATCCCCTACATTAGGTTATTCTCGATTGGCTTGGCTTTTCATAAAAATTAAAGACGAGAGAGCATAATTCTTCTCCACCGAAATAAACTATGATAGAGTATGTGTAAAAGTTGTAAAAAGGGTTAGTAACTATTTTGAAAAAGAGTAGATTCATTTGGTATAGTTTCATTTCTGAATCTTGAATCACCAATAAAGTTCGCTACCTTGGAAGAGAGCCTTGGTTAGATTCTGACTGAGTTGTTTGCCACACAATATTGCACAAAAACAGCAATGGCACTTAAGACTATGAATAAAGACGAAACAGAGGACTAGCATACAACTCTTCTTTCCCCTTTTTTTCTTTTCTTTAGATGGATGACTCAGAGAATATGTGCGCTTTCATCAATCAAAACATGAATTTCTACGATAATTAATAATGAGTGACTTTTAAAAGTTTGACTTGCAAAAAGATATACATATTATCATTAACATCTAAATTCAACGAGGACTAACACTCGTTATCGATGCATCATCAATGGAACAAGCAAAGGACATGCAAGTGGGCGGACCAGGCTGCAATCCCTCGGCTAGTGGGTTTGGTTCTGATCTGACCCTAAAGACAAATCCAGGTGGTTGAGGAACAGGTAGGGTAATTGAAATATTAGTGAGCACCTGAAATATAGTAGACATGGTTGGACGATCTGCGGGATTTTCTTGAACGCACAATAACCCGATATGGATGCATCTAATAACTTCATATTTATCATAATTCTCCCCCATAGCCGGGTCTACGAGTTCCAAGAAAGATTTGTTGTTCCAAAGCCTCCAAACCTGTTGAGTCGTCATTTGACAAGAAACCAATGTTTAAGGCCAAAACCACCTGTTAATAGGAATAGAAAGAATTTCAAGATTTGATTGGCTTTTTTAGTACTAACATATGTGACCAAGTTGCTAATTGAGCCATCTTCTTCGTTGAAGCTACTATTCTTTTTTCCACCAATAATCTCCAAAATCAATACTCCAAAGCTATAGACATCAGATTTCATCGAGAACTGCCCTTTCGCCACATACTCGGGAGGCATGTAACCGCTGCAAAAGACAAGCACACATCACTTTCAGTTTTGTCAGAACAAAAAAGGACAGACATAGTATAACTGAAATGAACAGTTATTTACAATGTTCCAACTACTCTTCTTGTATTGTCCTCAGTCTGGTCCACCCTGAAATTCCTTGCCATACCGAAATCCGCTATTTTCGGATTCATTTCAGCATCCAAGAGAATGTTACTCGCTTTAAGGTCACGATGTATGATTGTGAGCCGTGAATCTTGATGAAGATATAAAATCCCACGAGTGATTCCCCCGATAATATTGTATCGTTTTTTCCAATCCAGCTGAACCCTCTTTTTATGGTCTGAAAATACGATATATAGTGTCACTAGATAGAGATTGAGAATTAAAAATTAAATATTATACACCTATCAATTTATTTCATACCAAAGAGAAAGTAGTCGAGACTTTTATTGGGCACAAACTCGTACACAAGTATCCTTTCTTCTCTTTCGACAGAAAACCCTAGAAGTCTAACAAGATTTCTATGTTGGAGCTTTGCTACAAGAAGCACCTCGTTCTTAAACTCTTGTTCACCTTGACCTGAAGTTTTAGAGAGCCTCTTCACAGCAACTTCTGTTCCATTGAGGAACGTTCCCTGTCAATTCATATGAATATGATCTTTACTCACTATCAGAATTTCTTATCTTTTTTTCCTTGGCAACTTATAAGTTTATAACACAAACTAGTAGTTGAGAAAGTTTAAGAACATTATGCCTTGTAGACTTCACCAAATCCACCATGACCTAACTTGTTAGTCATATGAAAATTACTTGTTGCAGCTTCAATAGTTTTAAATTCGAATTGAAGTGAACCTGAAGTTGTAATATCATCTGCAGCTGAAAGCATACATAGTGTTATGCTGGAGCATGTCCAAGGGACATTAACAGGTTTAACGGAAAGAGTTGTGTATAGTCTCTTACCATCATCTGGTAATGCAGTATCATAAGTCGTCCTTGACCTCCCTGAAAAAATAAATAAATAAAGTAAGAACAGAGGAATTGACGCACAACTAATCGAAAACTCAAAACTTGAACTAGCGCCAAACCATGGAGAACTCACTAGTAAATTCTTGGAACGTTCTTCTCCTCCTACGAAGAGCAAACCCTAGAGCAAGCAGCACACTGATCACAAAAGCAAGACCAATAATAATTCCGATTATTCCTGAAAAAAACCCGAATAGAGGCAGCTGTCTGAGTATGAATCAAGCCTTTTTAAAAATCATGGGGCATAGTAGAGCAACGTACCTCCCTTGGTTCTGGTTGACCTGTTGCCTAATGAAGGTGATATTGGGGGTTGAGCTGGAGGTGCCGAAGTAAGATTAAAAGCTGAAGAAAAGGGATAAATTTCCCACCTGAAAACGCAGCTAGGACGAAAAACAACCCCACCCTGTTTCCCATGACAACATGATTGGTATTCTCTGACACTTGTACTTAAACAGATGTTACAGTCGCCTAAAGATATGATCGGTGTGCATTGCATTATTGCGTATAAATTCCTGAAAGACGTCAAAGTAACTGCTTCAGCTGCATAGTTCATGCGTTCAGATGACCATGAAGTAGCTCTATCTATCATACGACTTGTTAAGTCGTCCCACACTTTATCAAAGTTTGTTACCGTGGATCCAATATCTCCATCATTGTGCATGGTAAACTTTGGTTCGATCTCGAGTGATCCAGTAAAAGAACGATTGGAGTAACGCACCATACAAAAACTCCCATTCCGGGGCCAAGCGAGGCCTTCTGTCTGGTTGGTACATTCTTCTATCACCTCTTTAGAAGCAAGGTCGATACAGTCGGAGCAATCCTTTGGTTCAACACCTGAGATGCACGTCCCGAGAATATATACCCGATCATGGCCTTGGCCAATTGCATTGCTGAAGAAGTCGCCTCGATCTGTGACATTAGAAGCTAGAGTAGAGAGGAGAAGGCGACGGTTTGTATCATACTTATCACCGGGTGTAAAGAAACCAGTTTCCCCGCATGGTGCAAACACAACAGGAAAGCCTATAAGAAGAAAACAAAAGATTACCAATAGATTTTTGAGTCTCATTTTTTTAAAAATCATATGTTGTCTGGGTTTAGGACAGCAAGCTAATGTGTTTGTATATGCATATATTCACGTCCATGACGCATTGTCAAAAGATTGCAACTTTGTCCTTGACCCGTTGGTTCCTTTTGTCAACAAATTGGAAAAATCGTCCATGACTGAAAAACATCAGAGCGACGGTATACCAATTATCAAAGTCTAGAGAAGACGAAGAAGTAAAGACAGAGAAAAAAAAACAAAGACTCAGTAGCTGCGTTGACAATTCTCATCTCTTAGATTGTAAGAAAATGAGTTAATTTATTTCGATAAAACCAATTTTCAACGCAGAGCAAAGCAATAATCAAGCAATCTACGTCCTTAGAGCGTCATTAGAACCACAATGATAAAATACCTAATTTCTAGATATGAGTGTTGAGCGAAAACAGAGCAGATGCAAAACTAACGTAACCATCAGTTTTCCGGTTTATATGATATCGGTTTAGTAAATTAACCAGTTTGTGTTACATAACAGAGAGTTTATTATATTTATAACAGACTTAACACAGTTTAAGTGGAATTAATTAATGTCTTTATGTAATATCAACGTCAACGAGGTTCAAGATCTGTAATGGTTACATCATTGATACTTTGGGAACTGGACTTGTTCGTAGACTGGCTAAACTCGATGCCATCTCGTTCTTGGTTGCTTTTACTTGGAAAGAACCATCCAGGTTGTTGAGGATCAGGTAAAATATGGGAACTGTTAGTGAGCATCATGTTGATTGTTGACAAGCTGGGGCGATCTGTGGGATTACGTTGAACACATAGCAACGCAATGTGGATGCATCTTATCACTTCTTCCGTTTCACAATTCTCTGAAATGGTTGGATCAACGAGTTCCAATGGTGAACCGTTTCTCCACAACCTCCAAGCCTGTAACATAATTTAGTTATTATCAATCAAAAATATAGAGTTAAAAACATGTAATCATCAATCAAGAACAGAGTTCTTCTTTGGCACTCACGTATGTCACCAAATTCTCAGCTGTTGTGTCTGACTGGTTGACGAATCTGTTATTTCGACCACATATAATCTCAAGAACTAAGACTCCATAACTATAGACATCAGATTTTGTTGAGAATTGGCCTTGCATCATATATTCTGGAGGCATGTAACCACTGCAACAGTAATACACAACAAAATTTAAGTACATTACCATTTACCAGCGAGGAAAAGATTCTTGAAGCTTCAATAACAGGCATATACCGTGTTCCAGCTATTCTGTTTGTATTAGCTCCACTTTGGTCAATCCCAAAATTCTCGCCATTCCAAAATCAGCAATTTTCGGGTTCATATTGACATCTAGGAGAATGTTGCTGGCTTTGAGGTCACGGTGTATAATTGTTAGCCGTGAGTCTTGATGAAGATATAGAATTCCTCTAGTGATCCCCTGGATAATGTTATACCGTTTTGTCCAGTCTAACTCCCCTTTCTTTACATGGTCTACACATTGATAAGTAGTTATTAGCTACTTTAGATTTCAGATAGGGGAAGCTTATCAAAAATATCATGAACACACATAAAATTTGCTAATTTCACATACCAAAGAGGAAGTAATCGAGGCTCTTGTTAGGGACAAACTCATAAACAAGTATCTTTTCTTCTCCTTCTAGACAAAACCCGAGAAGCCTAACAAGATTCCTATGATGGAGTTTTGCAACAAGAACAACCTCGTTCTTGAACTCTACTGCACCTTGTTTTGATGCTTTTGACAGCCTCTTAATTGCAACCTCAGTCCCGTTAAGGACACCCTATACATGCAATGAATTTAGAGACAGCATCATCCCATTTCCCATGGCCTTGACCCCCATTTACAATCAGGTGCTCTAAGAAAAGATAAAATGCTACCTTGAAAACTTCTCCAAATCCACCACGGCCAATTACGTTGCTCTCCGAGAATTTATTTGTTGCAGCTTCAATCGCTTTAAAATCATATTGCAGTGAGCGCGTAATGGTGATATCAGTAGTACTGGATCCTGTGCAACACTCACCAATATATAAAGATTGTTTCCTTCCACTACACGTCATAACCACACCCGCCAATGTATAAAGGAAATGGTGGATATATAAACACAAAACAACTGACCTTGATATGTCTTTCTCCTACTATAAAAAAATAATCCAAGCCCTAGAAGTAACAATATGATAATAATAACAGTGGAACTAACAATTCCCCTAAAGATTGCACTTGAGATTGTTATGGTATCTGCAGGAGAAGATTATAATGAAAAATTAATACATAGTCATCCTCTGTTTATTATTTGTAAGCCTTCTTGAGAATAGTAGTTACCTTTCTCTGTGGTTGTATTGGTCACTGCCGGAGGTGCCAACGTAAAGCGACTAAAAGCCTCAGCGAAGGGATACAGATCCCACCGGAAAAAACAGCTGGCCCGGTACATAGTGCCACCTTTCTTTCCATTGCAGCATGATTGAAAGTCACTAACACTCTGCTTTAAACACACACGACAATCATCCAAAGATAAGTCCGGAGTACATTGCATTAATGCATATATAGTCTGGCTAGCTGCAGTCACGACTGCTTTGTCAGCTGCGTAGTACTTGCTTTTAGATGATGGAGAAGTAGTATTGGCTATCATACCGCTTGTTAACCCTTCCCAAACTTGATTAAACTCTGTTAACCTTGATGTGATATCTTCCGGATTGGATGTAGGAAAATGCGGTTCTATCGTGCGTAATCCGAAAAAAGAAGTATTGAAGTATCGTACCATACACACAATCCGTTTTTCAGTCCAGGCGAGGCCTTCGACCTGGTTGGGACAGCTGCTTAGTAACAGACTCGACGCCAAGTCAATACAATTGTAGCAAACCTCTTGTTGAGCACCTTGAAGGCACATCCCTAGAGCATAAACTCGATCAGGGGCTTGGCCAAGCGAAGAATTGAAGTAGCCACCTCGAGCTGAAACATTAGAAGCAAGAGAAGATAGGAGAAGCCTACGGTTTAAGTCAAACCTACCACGTGGTTCAAAAATCCCTGTTGTGCCACATTCTGGTGCATACACAACATCAAAGCTTACAAGGACAAACCACAAGATTGGCAAGAGATTCTTCAATTCCATTTTCAACATCATACAGATGATATTTTAGGTATATGACAACAAAGTAAGTATAAATAATATGCATACCCTTTTTTTGTCCATAAATATGTCCTCGTCAAGTAAACATCCGCTGGAAGCTATGAGGACCATTAACTTTATTCAAGAAGAAAAAACAAAAAAAAAAACGAAGTGGACTCATTTACAATTTCAGTTGAGTCAAGCGTAATAAACAAGCTGGTACCTGTACTAATTAAGACGAACACGTCATAAGACAAAGTCGAACATAGTTTTGTCCCTTTCTTACAGTTCAAACAGCAAACGGAAGTGTTTTTTTCCCCGAATTTTCAAGTGTTGAATTCGTCAAGCTGATAAGTGGTCGTTAAACGTATACGTGTTGTAAAATAAGAACCAATTATTTAAATCCAAAGTAAACGAAGACTCGTTAGTGCGTCATCTCTTCTAACCAAGTTTCCTCTTTTGGATGTGACAACTGACAAGTCTTCTCTTTTAACTTTCTAATACAAAATATAAGTAGAGCACGAATACATAAGAACCATTTATTTTATCGATCTCTAGTTACCATTTTTTATTAATTGTTTAACAAAAAATATATTAACTGGAGATGTTTTTAGAATGCAAATGGTTGTACAATTATAATAGGTTGAATTAAAATATAGTACGAATATAATTTTGAATTTTCATCTAGGTCATATTTTTGTACATTAAGATAGTTCATTAGTTTTCTTAACAATAAATAAAATGAAATCATTCTTATATGTATTTAGTAGTAGTCACTCCGTGATACGCACGGATTTAGTTTACGTTGTTTTTGAATATATATTTTTTTTAATTTTTTCTTGATCATCAACATCTTTTTTCCTTTTTTTCTTTTACCTCAAAACACCATATCTTATTAAGCCGGTGCAAATAGGATAGGCTCGTGAGCTAACCATTCTGGAACCTGCGGATTTACATAGGAAAAGAAAGATCCTCGTGCTCAAGCCGCTTTTGCAAGACAGACGACACAGACATTGTTCAATCTAGGTATACATCCAATAGAAAACATAGAAAACCTCCTTTGATAAGACTGAAAAGAATTTAATTCCGAAGCAAACGCTGGCCAGTCTTTTGACTCAACTATGACACTTAAAATCTCTTGACAATCTGTCTCAAAATGAACCATATCATATCCCAGAGAGAGAGAGCACTTTCCATGACCCAGCATAAAGAGAGAGCATTTTCATTGAAAACCTAAAACGACAACTAAATTAAATAGAGGGAGTATTTCATTGTTATAGGAGTCACATAAACTTTGTGAGAGTTATAGATATGCAATCATTACATATTAATATATTTTCTTATATATGTAATGTTCTGAATACTGTATTATTAATCATTCATTGCATTACTATAAATATTATGAAAGTTACGAAAATGAGAGTTAATTAGTATAACATATGGGATTGATGAGACATAATAGAAAAGTTAATAAAAAATGTGTCAGGTTTGTAAAAATACATTATTGTGAATTAATAACTAAAATTGTCTTTTGTTTTAAATATATATTCAAAAGTTATATATTATAAATATAGATCTATGAACGGACATCTTAGCTAATCAAATCATGAATTTAAATATATATTCACTTCTCTCTTTAAACAGAAATATATACAGTTATGTCTTTATCAAAAAAAAATATTCAATTCTCATTTAGTTATTTAGATATTATATATTAAAATAAACTTTAGTTTAATTTAAATGGATTGAAAATAAAATAAAATAATGCAATATCAGGATCATGTGAATTATTTATATTAAAGTGTGGAAATAAGACAGCCAATTATTACTCGACATTATCCTTTTTTTTTTTTTTTTTTTTTTGACAAACAAATGATTCCATTCAATCAAATAGAACATTACAAGGAGAGGGATAGAGATTCCCTAAGTTTAAGACATTACAAGCATAGACTTTCTCCAAAGTCATAGACATAATTAAAGATAGAGACAACATCAGGCAAGACTCCATGAGAGCTATGAAACAAATGCATTTAAGCAGTTGGAGACATGTGGGATCATGGTTGCAAGATTGGACATCATCGATGAGATCGAAAGATGACAGGTAGGTCACGGTCGAGGGACAGTGTGCCGTTGATAGGATAATCAGAGCCAAGGAGCTCACCGAGGTGAGGATCAAAAGCAGAGTCGACATAAAGGCAATGATTCGGGGGCTATAGGCCCGGGTGATGGTTGAGAAGCTGATGGTGGTTTGAACTGCAGCTAGCATCAGGATTCGCCAAGGATAAGTGTCAAGCCATACCATACCAGGTGGTCCCTCTCTGCCATGGACATGGTGATCAAGGAAGCCACACAAGTTTAGAAAATGGTGAGACACTGTCGGGTGATAAGTAGACCTGAGCTTCGGACAAATTGGTGATTGCAGGATATTGGGTTTAGAGACATTCACCAAAGAAGCTAAAAACAGGTGCAGAGAATAAGTGGTAAGCCATAACATAACTGATGGATCCTCTCTGCCATGACATTATCCTATACAACCCAAATATATATATATATATATTATAATCTTATATCCTTAAAATATTTAATCATCAAATTATTTGTTAAGTGAAAATTTTATTATGTAAATTCAATTGAATAAATTTGTTACACTAAAAAATAAAAGAAACAAAATGACATTTGTGAAAGAAGAGAACATCAAATGACAATCTTTTGCAGCTTTCGAAAAGAAAACTTTACTTTATTATTAGATGATATAATATAGTAAGATTTCTTTCAACTTTTACTCTAAGAATCTGACGCTCAACATCATTATATATTAAAATTCTTTTAAATCAAATACACGTGATATTATTTATTTTCTTTTACAAATATTTTAAAATGATTGCATAAATCATCAAAAGATGAACAATAGAAAAAATAATTTACATTTTTGGAAAAAATATTCAAGGCTTAATAAGACAATATTTCTTCTAATGTTATGAACTTCCCGAAAATGGTTGATCCGAAAAACGATACTATTGTTACCGGTGTTTTGTTGTTCGTTGGAGACTGGATCGAGGATAGAATAGAAAGTAAATGTTTTAAATTTCACAATAGTATGAAAGGGGATGTGTTTGTATGGTAATAGATTTTTAGAACACTAAACTTTATAGAATGTTTGAGCCTTTAAGAGGGAGAAGAGATTAAAAATAAATACTAATGATCATAAATTCGCAAGTGTTTCAAAATAATAAGTTAAAATGAGAAGTAATATAAACGAAAATGAAAATTGAGGAAAATAGTGGGTATAAGGCAATGCATAAAAA
Source organism: Camelina hispida (assembly GCA_023657505.1). Classification (NCBI taxonomy): domain Eukaryota; kingdom Viridiplantae; phylum Streptophyta; class Magnoliopsida; order Brassicales; family Brassicaceae; genus Camelina; species Camelina hispida. The sequence continues at coordinate 12,305,744 of CP094635.1, read as the reverse complement.
TGATGGTATCATTTCAAATCAAAACATAACTGGTAATGTTCATAATTTATTCTGAAATTTCTAATATGAAAACTTCTAAATTTTATGTAATTCAAAAATACCATAACATTTGAAATAATATGTGTGAATCGAACAAAATATTTATAGAATTAGATCAAAACCATTTCATAATCTTACGAATTTTTCAGAAAGTAAGCTCAAAATTTTAAATTTATATAAACAATTTTTAAAAGAAGGAAGGAAATGTAGATATTTTTTTTGGTTTTATTGGCTTGTAGTTAATTAGGTCTAAACTATAGTTAATTAGGTCTAAACAAAAAAAATAGAGGTGTCAGAAATATAGGAATCCAAGTGTCATCTCTTTAGCAAAAGTTGAGAAAAACCTTCTCATATTATATAAGATTTCTATAGTTACATAAGAGATTGACTAAATCGGGACATAACTTTGGAAGACTAATGTTTAGAAGTATAAATTTAGAATTTAGATTTTGGGATTGTGGGTTTAAATAGTAAAACCTTTCATATAGGTGGTATTAATGGTAAACAAGATAAAGAGTGGGTTTACAGTAAAAACATGTAAATATGAAAAATGGTGAGATTGATGCATCGTCAATAAACCTTGGAACAGACTTGGTAGATCTTAATCAAGCGAATCTTTTTCAGGAACAAAAAACCATGGTTGTTGAGGCATTGGTAAAGTGACAGTATTATTAGTGAGCATCATAAAAATGGTTGACATGACCGGACGATCTTCAGGATTTTCTTGAACACATAAAAGACCGATATGGATGCATCGAACTATTTCACTCTCTTGGCAATTATCTATAATAACTGGATCCACGAGGTCTAATGTTGTTCCTTTACTCCATTGCCTCCAAGCCTGTAATATCAGTCAATCAAATTAGTTGCTTAAGTTGCAAGAAAGGTAAATATAAAACTTGTTTGCCTTTACACTTACATATGTGACCAAGTCATGTGCGTCGTTTGTCTCGTTGAAGCTGATGTTCTTCTTACCGCTTATAATTTCAAGAACTAACACTCCATAGCTATATACATCAGATTTCACTGAAAATTGGCCATGTATCGCATATTCAGGAGACATGTAACCGCTGGGAGCAACAACAAAATTTTAGAATATTGGAAAAAATCATGTTTGATAAACTTAACTTATGAGAAGTAAATGACCTACAAGGTACCAACTATTTTGCTTGTGTTCTCCTGGGTTTGGTCCATCTCAAAGATCCTCGCCATTCCAAAATCAGCAATTTTGGGATTCATATCCGCATCAAGAAGAATGTTACTTGCTTTGAGGTCACGGTGTATGATTGTAAGCCGTGAATCTTGATGAAGATATAAAATTCCTCGAGCGATCCCTTCAATGATCTTCTGTCTTCGAGTCCAGTCCAGTTGACCTTGTTTTACAGGATCTGTGTGGCGTATCCATGATTTAGAGTTGAATCTAAAGACTTATAGCTCCCAAGTTTCAAAATAGAAAAAGAATAACTATAACAACACAATAAATGAACTGACCGAAGAGGAAATAATCAAGGCTTTTGTTGGGCACGTACTCGTAGACCAGTATCCGTTCTTCTCCTTCAAGAGAAAACCCGAGAAGCCTAACTAGATTTCTGTGTTGAAGCTTTGCAACTACAACAACCTCGTTCTTGAACTCTGTGTGACCTTGTCCTGATGATTTTGACAGTCTCTTCACTGCAACTTGAGTTCCATTCGGAAATATACCCTATTTTTGTTTTCATGCCGCATCATCTCATTATCAGAATGTATTGACACAAAACTTTAAGAAAAAGTACATAATTTTGTTGACCTTGTGATAGTACGTACCTTGTAAACCTCACCAAATCCACCTTGACCAATCTTGTTATTTTCTGAATACTTATTTGTTGCTGCTCGAATCATTCTATAATCAAGTTGCAGCGACTCGATGGTTGTTATATCATTTCCTGTTGCACAATAGAAGTCTTAATAATCAGAAAATAATAAAAAAGATTAGCCAGTTATAATATTAAAACTAGTTAAGATAGTTTATTATTCGAACTTTTACCATCAATGTTTGGTGCAGTATCAGAATTCTTCTTTGCTCTTTTTGTAAGGAAACAATAACCAGCTATGAAAAGCAGAACAACCACCGTAATAGGCACAACAATGGCTACCACCAACACATTTGAATTCCCACCTTTCTCTGTTTTTCAAACATCATTTACTTAATTAACATCAAAAGAAGGAAACTTTCTACTTTGGTATTGCTATAATTTCAAGAATCAGAAAGAAAGAAAAAAAACAGAGGAAGAAAAAAGTGTTTACTAGGTAGTGTAAGAGCTGGTGCGGGCGACAGCATCGGTGGTGATGATGGTAGTGGTGATGGTGGTTGTGGTGATGGTGGTAGTGTTCTAATGGCCTTTCCTTCGTAGAACGAGTAAAGCTCGTACCTTGAAGTACAACTAGGATAAACTAGTCTTCCACCAACTCTGCTAAGATCCATTTCCTTGATAGAACTTTGCAAACAGCTCAAGCACTCTTGTCTTGTAAGATCAGGAGTGCACTGAAGCAGCCCGTTCAAAGTCTGGACTGGGGTCAATTCGGTCTCTATAGTATAAAATTTTCTAGAACTGTTAGCTGTTAAGACGGCAGCTTGGTTCAACGTGGACGACACCGTAGCTACGAACCAGTCTCTTTGATTAGAAGAGATATTGTTGGGGTTCTTCATGATTAACCCTCCGTCGTATGTAACGGTCGATAGTATATTCTCGTCTGAGTATCTGAGGATGCACTGCTCGTAATAGAACACGGCTGCTCTCTTATCTGGACACCGAACTAAGGATTCGTTAACGGCGAAGACGACGCAACTACGGCAAACTTCGGGTGAGTAGTCTCCGCGACAAAGGAAAAGTCCCGTTACTCTGTCGGGGGCTTTTCCTGCCGTGGCGTTTTGGAATCCGGTGGAGTAAGAGGCGTTAGGGGAAGAAAGAGAGGACAAAAGGGTTTGAAGATTGGTGGAGTAAGTGCTGTTTCTTGAGTAACTTGTCGTGGTTTGACAGCCCCCATTTAGGTAATAAGGTTTTTGAGCAGAAGCTCTGAAGATACTGTGGAATGAGAAAATAAAAAAAGAAGATGAAACAGACGCAAGAAGACATGGTTCGACTAGCTTGAGCTCTATTTTGGGTTCCAAATCATGGAGCTTCCCATTTATAAACTGAATACTCCTGATTAACGTGAAGCTGAAGATAAGTCAATCAAAGTCAAGAAGTCAAAGTAAACGATTTATTTATTAGTGGTTCAGCTAATATATGAAACTACGTAACAACACGCATTATATGCGGGATAAATCGACTCAAATAAAATTATTATTTAGAATCTAAGGTGTTATAATAATAATTTTACACATAATTTTTTTTATTTTATTCAAATTTTCGTTTAATTATTTTGTGTAAAAATATGTTTCACCTGTGAAATGTAGAAAATAATGTTAATTATTGTAATTGTGATAATGTTATTTATTTTTAAGATTATTGTGATAATTAATTTTTAATATATACTCATTTTGTTTCATAAAGAGTGTCATTTTAGAATTTTATTTTTGTTTTACAAAAAGTGGCATTTTACATTTCCAATGCAAAATTTTATATTTTCATTGCATCTTTTTTTTTTTGTCAACCATTGGGCCACAACTGGCCGGCCCATTAGCCAAATTCTTACATTCGTAGGAGCCGAGACTCGATCCCGGGTGTGATGGTGCCTTCTACAAATGGACTTACCTCCTGCCACTGCACTAAGGTCACTTCACATTTTTCATTGCATATTTTTCATTAGATTTTCTAGTTTTACCTTAATCTATAACTAAATTCACCCATTAAACATTTATTAAATAAGTGCATATTTTAATTTTTTCTTAATTTGTGTGAAATGTAAATGACATTTATAGTAAAACAGAGGGAGTACTTGAATAGTCATCAAATTTTTTTTTAAATCGGAGAATAAGTTTTGTATTTCAAAAAGTTAAATAGATGAATAAGTTTTTTTAATAGTTTATGAAATATAATTTATTTTAAATAATTAAACATGTTATGAAAATGATAATTAAATTGTAAACTATATTTTCTTTTTTCTAATAGTTGATGAAGTCTTTTATTTTTAAAACCTAATAGAAAGAAACATTACTTTATATATTCTAATGACACATTTATATAAATAATAATGAAATAAAGATTTCCTTATATATTTTAATGTCACATTTAATAAATCAAAAGACTTATTTTTGTAAATATGTTTATCTTGAGATGCTTAATTGCAATTAAATTTTCAAATCGCTCTGGCGACGACACATTAGCATTTTCAACAAAATGCTTCCTTTTTAATATATAGGGGATTATGAATCGATGGATACAAAACTTTCATAAAATTATGTGTTAAACCATTAAATTAATTTAACATGGTAATTATTTTTTAATTGAATGTAAAATTTTATTCAATCAAAATGCAATCACAAATTTCATTTCCATTGCTTAACTCCATGGTTAAACTATAATATATGTTGTCCTATTTGTAGGAATAACAACATACTTATTTAATTTATTTAAAAGAGCAGATGATTAAACGAAATAAACATTTCTCCAAATTTTATAATTCAATCAGTGAGTGTACTTATTACTTTGAAAAACTTTTACATTGAAGTTCATAAAATCATATAAGAAACCTAAAATACAATATCACTTCAAATTTGGAAGGAAACACTTGGTATTCTTTTTTAAAAAAGTCAAGACACATATAAAAATTTATTAATATTTAACTCACTTTAAAGACATTAAAGGTCATTTAACTCAAAATAACTTCTATCCAATAATTTCATACATTCCTCCTACAAATAAAAAAAAAATATATATATATGTTCAAGATTGTATTTAAATATTACATAATTGTTTAGTTAGCCAAATTTATAGTCACATATATACAATATATATACATAAGAATTTATATTACTTATTAACACCATAATTCGACCCATTATTTGCTTAACTCAATATTGGTTTCAAAGCCAACTAAAGAAAAACAGAAACGATCTTATTGATATTAGACCAAAACATGGGCATACAAATATAATCACTTACACGGAAGATATTTTTTAAAAAATAACTTATTATTGCAACATCAACGTATGAAGGGTTTACATAAGCAGTTAATTAGAAAATCTATAATACAATAAATGTATTGGAAACAATATCAGTCAATGATAAGATTGGATCCTCAAAAGTAAGAAACAACATCTTCATAATTCATAAAAAATAAACGCCACAATTATACACATCTGAACGAAATGGTATAAATATATAGTGTATAAATAAAAGTGACGGCAAAGCCCGTATATGCCTAATTAAAATGAAATAATACAAAAGAGAAAACGAAAAAGACCAAAAAAAAACAAGAAAGTGCCAACTACACCACAACCCATGCGCTTGTGTGGGGAAGCACCTAGTTATCATCAAAAAGACATTAAGACATTGAGAACATGGTAAAATTAACACCGAACGTATGTTATACCTTTTATTAATGTAACTTTTACATTTTTGAATGTGATAGCTTAATTGTTTGAAATAATTGTGCATGTGTGATTGTTAACGTATACTAATAAAATCTAGTTGCTACCGGTCTAAATGAGCTGGTTTGAAAATAATATTTTTTAGCATTAACTGACGAAACATCAAAACATCAATCTCTCTCAAGTTGACTTAGAATTCCGCACTATTGTTCAAAATGGTGAGTAATCGAAAAAAAAAAAAGAAAAACGAACGGTGAAAGTAAAGTGTCATACAAAGAGTCATTGTTGCAATTATATGAATCTTTTATGTTGTTTTGTAACAAAAACTCATTAGCTACTTCAAGATTATTATCTCTTTGGTATTGAGAACATGATGGTCAAAATTGAGAATTTATTTCTTAATGAAAACCAATTTTCACGCAGAGCAATCGTTGGAACAAAACAAATCATAGGGATTAAACACGACTGTGTTGATTAAATTTTCGTGGCAAGCCGTCCTAGACCCGTTGATACGTAAGTCTTAAGTCGATGCATATTAAGTTGAGTCAAGCATAGTAAACAAACGGACCACAAGTAACAGATCAGTGTAAGAGACCTAACACACGACGACTTAAGTACTCCTTTTGGCTTTGGACCTGACCGTCGATTGGCTAGACTCAAGGCCATCTCGTTCTTGATGATGGTTGAGGAACGAGGATATTGCTAGACTATAAGGTTGATTGTAGACAAGTTGGGACGAGATCTGTTGGATGTGGATGCATCTTCTCAGTTCTTCTCTTTGATAATCCTCCAGGCCTGGCAACACAATTTCATAATTAATCAAGAACTTACAATTATAGCAACATTTAGCTATGACTGAGTATACAAATTGAACCAAGTCTCCTTTATTTTTGAAATATAAATGACAGTTCACATTACAAAAAAAAAGCAGAAACAGAGGAAAAACATACAAAACTCTTTTTCCCCATTTTTTCTTCATAACATGACTCAGAGAATGTGTGTATAGTACGTCTGTAAGTAATTGTGGCTATTATCATTAACCTCTAGTTTCAACGAGGATAAACGTCCGTGATTGATGCATCATCAATGGAACAAGTGAAAGACATGGTAGTAGACGGACCAAGCTGCATTATCTTGCCTATTGAGGTTGGCTCGGATCTGGCCCTGAAGACAAATCCAGGTGGTTGAGGCACAGGTAGAGTAATTGAAGTATTAGTGAGCATCTTAATTACTGTGGACATGGTTGGACGATCTGCAGGGTTTTCTTGAACGCACAATAACCCGATATGGATGCATCTAACGACTTCATATTTATCATAATTCTCTCCCATGGCCGGGTCTACGAGTTCCAATAATGTTTTGTTGTTCCAAACCCTCCATACCTATTCAAGTCATTAATTAAAAACAGAATGTTTGAGAGCCATGATCATTGCTATAAGAAGTAGCAAAGTTTGAGACTGGCATTGGCTTATTTAGTACTAACATATGAGACCAAGTTGCATACTGAACCATGTATCTGGTGGAAGCTACTATTCTTTTTGCCAAGAATAATCTCCAAAGTCAAAACTCCGAAACTATACACATCAGATTTCATTGAGAACTGTCCATTCGCCACATACTCGGGAGGCATGTAACCGCTGCAAAACACATGACATATCACTTCAAGTTTTGTCAGAAAAAAAGGGAAAGACAGAATGTAAGTGAAATGGACACTTATTTACAATGTTCCAACTACTCTTATTGTATTGTCCTCAGTCTGGTCCACTCTGAAATTCCTTGCCATACCAAAATCAGCAATTTTCGGGTTCATTTCAGCATCCAGGAGAATGTTACTCGCTTTAATGTCACGATGTATGATTGTCAGTCGTGAATCTTGATGAAGATATAAAATCCCACGAGTTATTTCTCCAATAATGTTGTATCGTTTCCTCCAATCCAGCTGAGCCCTCCTTTCATGGTCTGCAGATCCAATGTATAGAACCATTAGGACTATGCATGCCTATGAAGAACAAGAACAAAAGTTTCAAGGAATATATAATATGCTGCTTACGGAAAAGGAAATAATCGAGACTTTTGTTCGGTACAAACTCGTAGATGAGTATCTTTTCTTCGCCCTTGACAGAGTACCCAAGAAGTCTAATCAGATTTTTATGTTGGAGCTTAGCTACAAGAAGCACCTCGTTCGTAAACTCTTGTTCACCTTGACCTGAAGTTTTAGACAGCCTCTTCACAGCAACTTCTGTTCCATTTGGGAATATTCCCTGTCAATTCGTATGATCTTCAATCATTATCGAATACTCTTTTTTTTTTTTTTTTCTGGCACCAGAGTTTATAACACAAATAGTATTTGGGAAAGTTAGAGAACACTATGCCTTATAAACTTCACCAAATCCACCATGACCTAGCTTGTTACTCTTATGAAAATTATTTGTTGCAGCTTCAATTGTATTAAAATCGAATTGAACTATGCCTGATCTTGTAATATCATCTGCAACTGAAAGCACATATAACAGTGTTATGGTGGAGCGTTTCCGAGGGATGTTTCATGTTTGCAGTTTTAATGCAAAGAAACGTATAGTATCTTACCATCATCTGGTGGTTCAGTACCATTATTCGTCATTGACCCCCCTACAAGAGAAATATATAACCATTTCATAAGAAGAGAGAAATAGATGACAACTAAAATAAAATCTTTAAATCAAATCATGAAGAACTCACTTTCAATTGCAAATTCATGGTACGTTTTTCTCCTTCTATAAAGAATACAAAACCCTAGAGCAAGCAGCACACTGGCCACCAAGGCGAGAACAACATGTACTAGTCCTGTAGAAGTCTTTCTGCCATCTAAACAAGCACAAATTACCGTAGTGTTCAAGAACAGAGCAGATAAGCTAGTACCGTAAGGTTCAAGAAAAAAGCTAGTACCGTAAGGTTCAAGAAAAAAGCTAGTACCGTAAGGTTCAAGAAAAAAGCTAGTACCGTAAGGTTCAAGAAAAAAGCTAGTACCTCGGACTAATGAGTGTAACTCACCGGCTGTGGGAGCAAATTTGACTACAAGAACAGAGTAGACAAGCATCAATCATGGTGAGCTAAATGATTAAGAAAACAAAATCTGGTAAATATAGTTCTGAGAGATATTCTACCTTTTTCAAGAGGAAGTGTGGGTGACGTCTTATTGTCAAAATCTCTATAAAATGAATAGAGATCCCACCGCATGTAACAGCTCGGCCTGAAACTAATGCCAAATGTTTTCCCACGGCAGCATAACTTATAGTGATCCACATTTTTCCTTAAACATTTGGCACAGCTCCGCGGAGATATATCGCTAATGCATTGCACAAAACCATAGATGTTTCGAGAAGTCCCAATCTTTTGGCTGTCGGCACCGTAGTACATTGGGTTTGACGACGAGGTAGCTTTTGCTATCACACTAAGCATCAAAGCCTCCCATGTTTTTTCAAACTCTGTCAAGTTGACAAGGAAATCTGGACTATGGTACTCCTTATTAAATGGTTCCATCTCGAGTGATCCAAAAAACAAACGGTTAGAGTAACGTATCATACAAGGAATTCCATTGTAGGAGGTCCAGTCGAGACCTTCTGTCTGGTTATAACATTTCTTTATCAACCTTTTAGAAGAAAATTTGATACAGTTTGAGCAAACCTTTGGTTCAGCACCTTGGATGCACGTCCCGGAAGCATACACCCGATCGGGTCCGTGTCCAACGGAAGCATTGTAGAAGCCACCTCGAGCTGAGACATTAGAAGCTAGAGAAGAGAGTAGAAGGTGACGGTTTGTATCATATCTATCGTAGGGTCTAAATAAACCAGTGTTCCCGCATTTTTGTGCAGACGAAACATGAAAGCTTACAAGGGAAAAACAGAAGACTAACAAAAGATATTTCAGTTTCATTCTCGATATCATACAAGTTTAGTTTGGGTGGATAGAGCAAACAAGTGTGTATGAATGTATATATGCATATATTCAAGTCCGTTAAGCACATCTGTGTGAATTAAATTTTACTTAGTCAATGTCTATTGGGTTGACTCATGTGCAATTTATTGTTGAGTCACGCATATAAACAAATTGATGCATGATGCATGAGAAAAGCTAAAAAACAATAGCCACAAACAATTATATGAATGAATCATGTTCATGTGGCACCCGGAACCAGAAAAACACGTAGGAAGAAATAATGCACATTTGGACGGTGAGATAAGCCAAAAAAAAAACATTTTACACGAAGTGACATATAGATAGGAAAAAGAAAAATATATAAATGTACGTAAAATTCGTCAATTGGTAGGGCAGAGCAATCTTCCCGGTAATATCGCGAAAGCACAATTAGAACCAAAATGTTAAACCCTAATCCTTTAAACTCTAAAATGACAACTAAAAAAACAGAGTGAGTATAGAAAAAATAAGTTAATTCTTTCTCAATGTTTTTTAAAAATATTACCAATTAGAGTAAATTAGGTATAAGATAAAGTTTTGTTTAATGTTAAAACTTACATTAATGTAACTTGTATTTTTCAAAATAATTTTAGATAAATTTGTTTCTTTAAATGTTAGTATAATTGCTAAAATTAAACAATATATTCATATTAGTAATTTTTCTTTTGAGTAATAGATAAATCAACAAAATATGAATATTTATTGTTTCAATACTATCTATTAAAACACTAATTCGTTTGTAGACGCAAAGAGTTATAGAAAACATTTATCGATCGACTGATAAACTAAAATTGCGTTCATTTTTATTGTTTTTAGAATGTGACTGAAAAAGATAAATGATCAAATTTGTGTGCGATAGAAAAACTAATAATATAACATCTTATGTTGGTACTACATACAAAAAAAAAACTACAATACATTTTTAGGGGATATTAATAAATATAATTAATGCATGAAAAATTTGACCAACAATTATAATGCATGGAAAATATGATATTATCTTGCCAAAAATAGAAGTATGCAGTCAAATATAAAAATAATGGTAGATAGTAATTGCCAAACAAGTATAAATAAGTCAAACTTTCGATATTTATTGGATATTACTATCTTACCTTAAATTAGTGATTTAACCAGTCAAGTTTTAAGGCTATAAAACTATGACTAATTTATCATTATAGGCATCCTTCAAATTTACAACACTTTCAGTTTTTCAGTGATATAGGATCTTTTAGTATTTTCAATCGAGGTATTATGTGATCTCGGTTTATCTAGTATAATTCACGTGATATTAATATGTTTATAGGAATTTTTGGGAAACATTTGATCTCTCAAGTTAGGTAGATTTTATATAGAATTTCACGTAGATATTTGCTAATTACAACTAACAAGTGATGATTTAATATTTTTGTAGTATTAATATGAGAGATTAGATTTTCATTTGTGTAAATATTTCAAGAACCAAGATCTTTTTTGCATCATTTTTAATATATATCAAGTGTACATATATATAGTATTGATGATTTTTTTTTTCATTTAATTTTCTTATTTAGGGGATAAGGGAGGAAACCAAACAAAAAGAAATGAATTCCAACCATTGTGCTATCTGTAGGGTCTTAAGACAAATTTGTGATCCTAATTGCATATACAAAGCACATTTTCCATCGAACGATACAAGATTTGAAGATGTTCATCAGATCTTTGGAGCCGCAAACGTTGCAAATATCCTCAACAGTCTTGGATATGAAGAACAACGTAAGATTGCTGCCAACTCTTTGTGCTATGCGGCTGAGGCTCGTAGACGTGATCCCATTTCTGGAATTCATGGGATGGTACAACACTATGAGAGTATTCTCCATGATGTTAAACAAGATATCAAATTTGTAGAGAATGAGCTTAAAACTAATGTGGGACCCGATCAAGTGCCAATTTTTTTTAATGTTCCAATTCCAGATGATTTTCTTACTTCATCAACTTCTTTGAATTCTTACATTGAGAAAATAAAGAGGCTAACCACAGTTGAAAAAAATCAACTTATGCAACTCGTGAAGAGAGAAGATCGAAAGATAGGTGATGGTCATAGAGTTAATGATGCATCAACATCTGCAGAACCATCTGCAACTTTACCTAAGAAGCATGAGTAATAATACTCAAGAGATAGTTCTATCACCTAAAAACCTAAACCAACAATAATTTCAGTCAAATGTCTTTTAAATGTTTTTTTCTTTCTTCGAACTCCATATCCCATAATAATCTTGTATCATTTTCCTTTATTTTTCACCATTTCTTCATAAATCTATGTAATTTGTTTAATAAATATCTATATTGATTGGTTAATCCTCATATGGTGTTTCCTATTTACTTCCACTAGATAATATTCAGAAAATACATGTTAAGATCTTTTAAATCAATCAAATACTAGATTTGTTGCTAAAACACATGAAATAATAGTTGTTAAAAATAATGAATGAGATCCTAAACGGGTAAGGATGGATACATTTGTATATACAGTACATGTATATTACAATTATAAATAATTTAAATTGGAGAACAATGTTTCATGTTCTTCTAGGTAAATCTTGTTATTTTAAATGATCTCCTACATAATAAAACGGAAGTACACAATTTATTTTAGTAGACTATATAATCTATATAATAATAACAATCTAAAAAAATGCGACCAACAGTTGTGTTTTTTCAATCGTACCTTTTGGATATTTTCTGAAAAGTCGTGATGGATCATTAAAACGATTATTTATGAAAAGGTACAACTGTTCACTGTAAAGTTGTGTTGATTGGAACATTCGTATCTTTAGAAAAATATATATATGTCTATTTGAACTGTTTTCATTTTTTTTGGCTATGAAACAAAATCAACTAAAATTTCATTCTCAACTGTTTTTACATTCTAAATTATTTTCTAACATTCATTCTTTTAAAAGTCAAGAAATTCCTCTATATATAATAGCAATCCGAATAAATGCCACTAAAAGTTGTGTTTTTCCAATCTTACCTTTTGGATAATTTTCTAAAAAAATCTGTAGAAAATTTAAATTGTATGTTTTACAAAAAGTTGTGATTGTCCATTGTAACAGTTTATTTTGTAAAGTTGCAATTGTTCACTGTAGAGTTGTGTCTATTCAAATATTCGTATCTTTTGAAATCTATATATATTTGTTTGTTTGAACTGTTTTCATTTTTTGGTAATGACACAAAATAATATAAAATTTTAATCTCAATAGTTTTTACAGCTCTCTAAATTATTCTCTAGCACTCATTCTTTCAAAAGTAAAGAAATTCCTCCAATTATTGATTTAACAAAAAAATTTTGGAATGATGAATCTAATTTACAACTTTTAGTTAATTTTATACATAAAAATTTAATGAAAATACCTAGAGCTTTTTTCGAAGAGTTAGATGGATTATATAGTGAGCTTTTGGATTTGACTTTTGAATATGGTAATAAAGATGTCTTCTATTTAAAAGTAGTTTATATGAGTTTGTAGGTATAATCAAGTGCAAATACAATAGTTGCAACTTTTCATAATACATTTTCGTAGAAAACCATTTTTTTTTTAAATTCAAACGGTTGTATCTGTTCATTGTAGAGTTGTGTCTTTTCACTATATTTTATTTATATTTTTTCTTCACAACTTTTCGATCTAATAGATGTGTCTATTTAAATAGTCATGCCTTTTGAATTTTCTTTATATTTGTCTCTTCATCATTAACTAACAAGTTTGTTGAAACAAATTTTCCATTTTATGTTAAATCTAAATAATTGAATATTAATATCTAATATTCAACGTTATTCTATAATCTAACTAAAATTTAAAAATGATTATATCAATAAAGAAATTTAATACAACTTAATATAGAATTTACATTTGCGTCTATTTATCGTAACTTTTTGATAAAAAAATATTTTAATATTTAAAAATAATAATAACAAACTGAATAAATGCGAACAACAGTTGCGAATTTTCGTAGTAATTTTTGTAAAAAATGGTTTTATTATTATTTTTTTAAACTCAAACAGTTGTATTTGTTCATTGTAGAGTTGTGTCTTTCACTATATTTTATTCATATTTTTTCATCACAACTTATCGTTCTAATTGGTGTGTATTTATATAGTCATATCTTTTGAACTTTCTATATATTTGTCTCTTCATTAATAACTAACAAATCATCATTCGTTGAAACAAATTTTTCTTTTTTTGTTGAATCTTGAATATTAATATATAATATTCAATGTTATTCTATAATCTAACTAAAATTTTAGAAATGATTATAGTAATATAGAAATTTAATAAACTTAATATAGAATTTACAGTTGCATCTTTTTATCGTAATTTTTTGTTAAAATCTATTTTAATATTTAAAATTTATCTTATTTTGTGTTAAGAGTTGTGTATTTGAAATTTTATTTTTTCGTTGATACAGGCTCACTTATTATTAGATATATTTTTAATTATAATTATTTAATAGAAAAATACATTTACTCATTACAACCATTAGTTCAATATTCTCAATTAGGATCATTTTGTCATAATATTTTTTTTTCATTTTACTTTTTACCATAATTCTTCATAAAAATATCTTATATTTATAATATTTTAAACAATATGTTTTGCAAAGTTGCTTCTATTCTACATAATATTTTTTGTTATAAGTTTTCATTTTGATGGTTGTGTTTTTAATAACAGTTTATGTTTAATTTTTATTTATTCAAACTATTCTATTACATTCAAATAATTTCATAACGTATACTTTTAAATTTTAATTTTTTTTTCTAAAGTACTTCTCCCGCGACATGGCGGGGGTCTGAGTCCTAGTTTTTATAAGTTGGTTACAAAATATGTTATATATTAAATATAGGTTAGTTACAAAAAAAGTTATAGATTAATGGGTCAATCTGTGAGCTATATGAATATGCTTAAGAATATTCTAAAGAATCCTCTGAAAGAGAATATTCTAATGATTTATATAATTTCCAAAATAAAATATTTAGTATTCCAAATATTGTTACAAAATATATACTGTTAAGCATAAAAAAATAATAAAATCTTGGCAATTTATCATACCTAATCGTGATTTCCAGGATCTTATCGTGTAGTTAAAATTAAAATTTTACCTAAGCATGTGTCATATTAAAACACTTTCACCAAACATGTTCAAAAATTAAAATAAAATCAAACAACAAACATAACCATTCTCATACATAAAATTACAAAGTTAACAATATAAAACTTACAAAATAGGTGTTTTTTTCAAGTCATCATTTTTAGCATATGATTTTATTGCATAATGTTTTATCAAATAAACTTTAAAAACAATCATATAAATTATATTTTATTCTAAAATTACAAAATAAATAAAAAAAATTCAACTCGTGCTCTAGCACGGGTCCTAATCTAGTAAGTTATTATAAGATAACAACTAAAACTAAGAACTTAAGAAATGCATGTTCTTAGTTTACTCAAGCAAATATTACCCAAGTTAAAATTCGGTTATAAAATCCAGTATTGATCTTGGGATTAATAGAACATATATTTTTGTTAAAATAAATGTAAGAATGATAATTTAATTTTGACGGTGGTACGAAGAAGTATAGTACTTGATCAAACATATTTGTCTACGAGCTCATGTGAGGGTTCCGTATCACAAAAGAATGAGTCGTCTTAAAGGAAAAAGACTTAGTCCTCTTTTAATAAAAAGATACTAGATAGTCATTGGGCTGTCTAGCGCGGGAAAATATTTACATATATTTTGATTCACTAGTTTGAATAAGAAAATGTTTGTAGTATTTGATTTAATTTACTTTATATATGTGTAATACTTTGATTTAGACTCATAGTCGGTTCAGTAAACACAACGTTGGACACTAATCAGTTTTGGATCCAATATTATAATCTCTTGATTAGAAGTTCAATAAATTTTAAAAAAGAAAAAACCACTAAAATCTGTATTGACCCGTGATATGGTATTAGTGGTTAAAGCGGTTGTATTTAAAAGATTAATTTAAATGATTTTTTAGTTGTATATACTACATTAAATAAAATTTATTATTTGTAATCTCTTAGATTTTAATAATATTTTAGTACTAACTAATATAAGGTTTTTGTCTGGTATTATTTTCATTTAAGAACATTATAGATTTCTTATAATTTTATCCATAATCACACACACACACACATATATACTAAAACCTATGTGAATCAGGTTTAACCCGGGTGGACCGTGGCCGAATGACTTCTTATGGTTTTGAAGACCAAATTTTATTCAATTGAAATTTTATTTAATGTAATTCAAAACCTCCCCACTAAGAATAATTCTATATATGTATTTTTTATATATTCACTAGATTAGGACCCGCCCGATGTGCGGGTTTAGATTTTTAAAAATTAAATTAAATTTATCTATAAAAGTAAATAGATACACCGATGTATCCAATGTGACATTTAGTGTAAAAGGTGCAACTCTGCGGTTGAAATTATTAATCATGTTTTCTTTGAATGTCTTCGCTCGTGTGAAGTTTGGGATTTATCTCCGACTTTGGTCTCGTCAGAGGGTTTTACATATGAGTCGGTGTAATCGAATTTGGTCTTTTTTTTTCCTGGAAGGGTGCCTCTCAAAAGGGTGATTCTGATCAACTTCTTCAATTACCATGAATTTTGTGGGCAATCTGGAAAGCTATAAACAAAAAAGTTTTCCAAGGTTTAGAGATTGAGGCAAATGATATAATTGCTAAGGTTTTGGGCAATAAGTTAGCCTGGGAAGAGGCGCTATCTTTTATGGTGGTCATGTCAGCTCCATCTCCATCTTTGCATGTCCATGTTTTTCACCTCGTGTCTAAGACAGAGCCTCTCCCCCTGCATTTGGAGTTAGAAGAGTTGTTGTGGGCCATGGAGCGGATACGTGCTGTAGGAATCACTTGTCAACATTTTGAGACTGATTGTGCTGAGTTACTCACTATAGTGCAGTCCAAGATTGCCCGTCTTTCTCCAACTTGCTCGATGAGTTTAACTCGCTGGAGTCCTTCCTACTATTCTTCATCTCCTGGATCCCGCGTGCAGCAAATACGAAGGCGGAGTATCTTGCATGTGTTTCACGTTCTCTTATCTCTGTAGTTTCTTTAACAAACCCCTTCCCTCCGGCTTGGGTAACTAACTGAGGAATTTCTTTTTAATTTATTGTTTGGTTGAAAAAAAAAGTAAATAGATACACTTTTAGTTAAAGAAAATAGTTGTAGATGAGTTCAAAGTTATTAAAATAAAATGAAATTTAACAAAGAATATATATTTAATTCTTTTCGTAAGTAAAAACAATGTCTAAAAGTAAAGAGATAAACTTTTAGTTATAGAAAATAATCATTTTTCTGCTATAATACACTAATGTATATCCATTTACAAATATACTATCTACATTACCACTAAAAATGTATTTGTACACACAAAAGCATTTTACTTGTAAAATATGCTCTTTAGTCTTTACTACAACCAACAAATTTTATTTATGAGCACATTAAATAACCATTATGTATCTCTTTACTTTAATATTTTTATAGTTACAAAACACATACGTTAATCTTACATAATCATATCTTATATATATTACAATAACAGTCTTTTTGAATAAATTATTTGATTGGTGAAAAAAATATGAGACGATTATAATTTCGAATTTCGAATTTCTATTTATTAGGTTTCTTTCTCTATTTTACTTTTATATAAAAAGAATTTATGGTAGGTTTTGAATTTTTACATTTTTATTTTTAAATTTTTTAATAAATTTAGAATTGACATGTGTCAACATCTGAATGATACAATTGACAAGTGTCACGATCTTGTTGATTAGTAATTTTGACATGTGTCAACATCTAAATGATACAATTGACACTTATCACAATCTTGTTAATTAGTAATTTTGACATTGAACTTTATATAATAAGATATGTTAAATCATGAACATACCAAACATTATAATAATATGGCCCGTAAAAAAATATTTTGTAAACATTTTCTCAACTGAGTTTGAATAGCCTTGATCGTTTGTTACTCGCAAAGATCAACATTAGCAACACAAAATATAAAGGACAAACAGAAGGAGAGATGAAGATTAGATGAGTGGAGAGTCGCTACAATAGATCTGAAGTGAGATAGAAAAAAAAGAATTACAGTCACTGGAATTTCCAGCATCTGTGAATCATTGGAATCGAATCGCCGCGACAGATCTTGATAAGAGAAGAAGGGGAGATGAAGGAGAAGCAAGAGTTTTTTTCTGGGTCACTATCGCTCATCGAGCGACATTAAAAAGAACAGGCCAATATTTCACTTATCTATTGTTGAATACCATTGTGCATATTACATCATTATTATGGAGTGGTTAAATATATGATTAAACAATATCACAGTATTAAGTTATAGTGCTTCTAAGACCAATCCCATTGAGGTTCAAATACACTTATTAAAAAGAAAAAAAAGAAAGAGAAAAGAAGAGAGAGAAGAAAAAAGAAGGAGAAACGATTATTCTTTGAGAAGTTCGAGAAACGATTCTCAGAAGAAATAGGACATATATCATTTATTCAGTGGAACATATAATAAAAATAAATTAAAAAATAATTCTGTAATATTTTTTTATTTTTTGAGAAATGTTCACCGTTACTCCCGGTAAAGATGCCCTAATGTTCCAAATATATATATATATATATATATATATATATATATATATAAAAGAGGAAATGCAAAGATTAAAAAAACTCCTCCAATTGCAAGTGGGTAAAGAGCAAAGAATAAGATCATTTGTGGTGTTGGAGTTGGATGTAGAGCAGCCAAGATGTCAAACTGTTACTATGTTAAATAAGCAAAGGGTTAAACTCGAAGAAAAGAACAATGTGAGATATAACATTATGTCACATACTATTATCTCAACGTATCCTCCCTCCTAAGTTTCCTGCAAATTGAAATTATAGTTCTTGCACTCTTGCAAGCCTCCTCACAGTTTTTGGGGCTTAACTACGACCTCTGTCATATAAACCCTGCAAGGTATAAAAGAAATAATAAAAATAAGATATATTTAAGAGAGATTTTTAGATTTCTTGATTTACACATTTCTTTTTTTGTAAGAAAAATCATTGCACTAATGTTTAACTTCTCTCATAAATTTTTGATACAATAGTTAACTTAAAGTCATCTTTCAGACTGCAACAGTTTAGCAAGAATTACATTTAAATTTTTGATACTAAGTCGAGCGAAACTAATACATTATTAAGAATTACATTTAAATTAAATGGCCTAATATATAGGACCGACTGGTTAATTGGTTAAGTTAATCGATTGGCAATGAGAAAAAGCCATAAACGTGCAGATAAAGTAACATAGTGTAAAAGTCGATTGGAAAAATCAGAGCAACACTATCAAGAAATTAATAAGACAAAATAGATAGACTCATTAGCTGCTTCACAGTTATTATCTCTTTCGCATTTTTGTAATTACTATCTGTAGTAAATCTACGTTGCTATCTGATATGGATTCTAAAAGAAACACATCAAAACCAGATTTATACCATAAAACGCCGCTTCAATTTAGTAAACAGAGATGATAACTGATAAAACAGAGAAATGAACATAGGGGTAACGAACATATCTGTGAAGAGACATGGGTATGGGGTTGCCTGAATCATTAACGAAACTAATAGGAGATTACAAATTTAATTAAAGTGCTCGATTACAAATTTACAGTCACAGAAAATAAAATGAGACTGGAATACAATATGAAGAAAGTGTATAGGGACTGGAGCTCTAAAGCCAATTAAGAAATTACTCAATAACCATACTATGAACATCATGAGTGGTCTTCAACGAGGATCCAAATCACTAACTGTTGCATCATTGTTAGAGAAAGGAAGAGATTGGCCAGTAGATTGACCTGACTCCAAGTCTTCAGCTGCTACATCCCGATCGCTTCGGAAGAAAAATCCAGGTTGGTGAGGCACGGGTAAGGTGATTGTGTTACTAGTAAGCATCAAGATGATTGTCGAAAAAGTTGGACGATCCATAGAATTTTCTTGAACACATAACAATGCGATATGGATGCATCTGGCAACTTCGCTGCTGTCACAACTCTCTCCCACAACCTGATCAACGAGTTCTAATGGTGATCCATTTCTCCAAAGCCTCCATGCCTACAAAATGGGAGATCGATTTAGTACGCTAATCGGAGATAAAAGAAGTCTGTGTTTTGATGTTTTCATCTCCATCCATACTCACATATGTGACCAAGTTGCTAGAATTGTTGTCTGTCTGGTTAAAGCTGCTATTGCGCTTGCCACTAATGATCTCAAGAACTAAAACCCCGAAGCTATAGACATCAGATTTAGTGGAGTACTGGCCCTGCATTGCGTACTCGGGAGACATATAGCCACTGAAACATAGAGTGTACTTGAGCATAAAGATGACAATTTAAGACTTTTAATTCGTAGAAACTCAAAAGGGGAGAGAAATTACTATGTTCCAACTATTCTGCTAGTATTGTCCAGGGTTTGATCAACACCAATAATCCTGGCCATGCCAAAATCCGCAATCTTCGCGTTCAGATCTGCATCTAAAAGAATGTTACTAGCTTTGAGGTCACGGTGTATGATTGTAAGCCGTGAATCTTGATGAAGATATAGAACCCCTCGAGCAACTCCAGTAATGATATTGTATCTCGTTGTCCAATCCAGTTGACCTTGCTTTTTAGGGTCTGCACATTCATACATACTCGTTAGCTAAATGACTAAAAACGAAGCTTTCAAAAATGGCAAAGTACTGACAGCAACATACCAAACAATAGATAATCAAGGCTCTTGTTTGGAACGAACTCGTAGACAAGAATCTTTTCATCTCCCTCAAGACAGAACCCAAGAAGCCTAACCAGGTTTCTATGTTGAAGCTTTGCTACTAGAACAGCCTCTGTCTTGAACTCTTGTGCACCTTGTCCTGATGTTTTCGACAGTCTCTTAACCGCTACTTCATTTCCATTTGGAAGTATACCCTAAAAGAATAATCAAACATCCATATATTGATTTAAAGGTTCAAACTTTCAAGTGAAGAAACAGAAACAAGTCGTTGAAAGAAGTTAACAATATACCTTGAATACTTCACCGAACCCACCTTGACCTAGCCTGTTGCTCCTCGAAAACTTATCCGTAGCAGCTTCAATCGTCTTAAAATCGAATTGCAACGAATGTACTGAAATATCATCACCAGCTGCAAAACGAAATCGTAGCTTTATTAAGCTAAACTTCAGTTTGGCCTTCAAAATCGTCACAATAGGTCTCCAAGAAAACAGAGCACATAAACAAAATCTAACCATCTTAGCAGAAAGCCCTTTCCCTCAATCTATGATTAAACCCTAATGTAACAACAAAACTCACATTGAAAGTCAACATCTCGGTAAGATTTTTTCCTCCGATAAAAGGCAAACACAAGAGCGAGCAGCAGCAAGAAGATGACGACCGTAGCTACAACAATACCCACTATAGCTCCCACTGAAAGCGAATCGCCATCGCCATCTACACAGGTCAAATAAATAAATTTAATTAAAGATAATTTATTTTCTTACTTACTTATTTCCGAAATTAAGTCAAAATTATTAGGATATGATATTAAAATGAAAAGGACATACCGTCCCTATCGCCAGTTGAAGGCTGCGGTGGAGGTGCCGTCCTCAAAGTAATATTATCAAAAGCTCGAAAGAAAGGATAAAGTTCCCACCGGAAAAAGCAGCTCGGCCTCAGAACAACACTGCCTTGATTCCCACGGCAACACTCTTGGTACTTGCTAACACTTGCTCGAAGACAAGCGTCGCAATTCGCCGGTGATATATCCGGGGTGCACTCCATCAACGCATAAACTCGCTGAAACGTCGTCAATGAAGTCACATCCGCCGCGTAATACTTGTTACTAGAAGACGATGAAGCTCCGTTGCGTCCACTGGAAGCCGAATCTATCATCCGAAGCATAAACGAATCCCAAACTCTGTCAAATTCGGACATATTAATGGTGACGTTTCCGTTGTTCCACCTTATTGTGTGCGGGTCTAGATCCATCGATCCAGTGAATGAACGGTTGGCGTAACGAACCATGCAGAGAGTTTCAGTTTCTGGCCATGAAAAAGCCTCTGTTTGGTTAGGACAGTTTTGTAATAACTCTGTAACCCCCTCGGTAATACAATCTGAACAATCCTTTGAATCAGCTCCAGGGATGCATAGGCTCGTTACGTAGACTCGGTCTTGTTCTTGCCCAATCGAAGAGGTGTAGAAGAAGTTGTCTCGAGCCGTGACATTAGAGGCAAGAGACGAGAGGATGAGTCGACGGTTTGAGTCATACGTAGAATTTGGCCTAAAATTACCGGCAGTGTTCACGCAAATCTCTCCGGACACAGAGACGAAACCGTATGCGACAAGGATGGATAACACGATCGGTAAGAGATTGCTTCGACACATTTTTTTTTTTTTTTTTAAGATTTTGGTTTTTTCTTTGGTGAAATGGTAATATTTAAATACTCTTTTATGTTGGCTCTGTCAAAACTGGAGGCTCCAAACATTCTACGAGAGCAGTTGAGTAAAGGACATTTGAGCAGTTGAGTCAAAGTCAACTTAATGATTAGTTTAGTGTCATTTGAGGTTTTAGAAATCTTGCGTTACGACGTGTTGTTCAATGGTGATTAAAGGTATATAACAATGGGCCCCAGCAGAAATTTTCACAAAACACACTAATTTGAGTTTTTTCTCAAGGTGAAAGTGATTGATTAAGTCTTCTTCACGTGGCAATAGGCCCGGCCCATAGCACAATCTACTGAAGCAGGATTAGGACATGAAAATATATGGGGCATATTTTACAATTTTTTTTAGGTCTTTTATGTTTTAAAAAAATTTCTAAGCTTTTTAATAATTTTTTTTTTTAGTTTTACATCTTTTATGGGGGCATTGAACCTATTAATAAAATGTTACATAAATTATTTTGTTGATAATTTTTCTTTGTTTGGTAAAATTTTTGTTTTTTTTAATAAAACCCTTAAAAACTTCAATAGAAAACTTCCTTAAAGCAACATCAAAATGCTGGATTTTGATTAAAAAGTTTTTCAGACTTATATAGCTTTAGTCTTTAGATACGTAGACGGATCTTGATTAGTAATAGTGAATCTATAACTATGATTACTATTATTATACTTGTTTTGTGATTGTGTGAATAAAATAATATAAAAGCACTAAGGTAGAATTCAAATTTGATTCAAATTGTTGCTTCTGGTTTAGATTCGTAAGTCTTCTTGTTGATTTTGCAGGCAAAAATGTTAAAAAACCATATTTTGAAAATATATTTTGTTTTTTCTTTTACTTTTTTCTCTTTTTACAAATTGGTTATGAAATTAAACATATTGTTCGTCAGTTTAAGTTTGGCTATAATTTTTTTTGCTAAATAAAATATGGTTATTTTTATAGTTATTATTTATGAGTTTGCCAAAAAAAAAAATTATAAGGCATATTTTTTTTTTTTTTTTTTTTTTTGGCGTTGGGCATTAAAGAATGTCAGGCCGGCACTACGTGGCATCATTTCTCTGTTTTTTTAAAAGTCATACAAAATTTTCTGTCATGCAAATTCGCCAAAATTGGCCTGACTACAATTACCAGCTCTGCATAATTCAGCACTTCCTATTTCATTGTCCTGTACTGAAATAAGTATGAACAACACATGAGATCAAGGTTTAGTCCTCTAGTATTTGGTTGCTTGTCTTCCAAGTTATTGGTAAAGTTGACAAGTCTATATGGAAACATATAAAACCAAACAGAACATGCTGGATATTCAACGAGGACCAACATAGGTGATTGTTGCTTCATCTACAGAACTTGTAATAGACTTGCTCGTCGATTGACTTGACTCCAATCCCTGGGCTGGTGGGTTCGATCCTGGTCTGTTATTGAAGAAAAATCCAGGTGGCAGAGGCACAGGCAGAGTAATTGAGCTGGTTGTGAGCATTTGGTAAATCGTAGACATTGTTGGACGATCTGCAGGATTTTCTTGAACACATAATAGCCCAATATGAATGTATCTAATCACTTCATCGGTTTTACAATCTTCTTTGATACTGGGATCTACAAGCTCAGGCAGCGATTTGTTCTCCCAAAGTCTCCACACCTGACATATATATAGAATTATGATTCCTGTCTTTAAAAGATAAATAACTTTTTGGGAATAGTGGTTGAGAATCACTCACATATGTGACTAAATTATTAACTAAACCATCCATCTGGTAGAAGCTGCTATTCTTTTTGCCACTAATGATCTCAAGAATCAATACTCCAAAGCTATAGACATCTGATTTCATCGAGAACTGGCCATGTGTCACATACTCGGGAGACATGTAACCGCTGAAAAAACACAAGTTAATCAGAAGCAAAAGGGATTTGTGATCAAACTTCATCTGGTTCATTTTATGTTGATACTTACAAGGTTCCAACTACTCTTGCTGTGTTGGCTACAGTTTGGTCGACTCCAAAGATCCTTGCCATTCCGAAATCAGCGATTTTAGGGTTCATGTTGGCATCTAGGAGAATATTACTCGCTTTGAGATCACGATGTATGATTTTGAGCCGTGAATCTTGATGAAGATATAGAATTCCTCGAGTAATCCCACCGATAATGTTCCGTCACACAGTCCAGTCCAACTGATTTCTCTTATTAGGGTCTGCATATTCATACATTAGTTAATCATAGTTCACTATGTACAAGAACAGACTAAGGTACTTTTTTGAGGGTTAAAACTAACAGACCAAAAAGGAAATAATCAAGGCTTTTGTTTGGAACATATTCATAGACGAGTAATTTCTCATCTCCTTGTAGCGAAAACCCTAGAAGTCTGACAAGATTTATGTGTTGAAGCTTTGCAACAACAACAACCTCGTTCTTGAACTCTACTTCACCTTGTCCTGATTTTTTTGACAGTCTCTTTACCGCAATTTCAGTACCATTCATGAGCATACCCTTCATGAAAATATTAACAAATTAAGAACATTTGATTCTCCACATAAAAAAGCAAATGAAGCGGACCAAGAGATATATATACCTTATAAACCTCACCAAATCCACCTTCACCAAGCTTATTACGGTCAGAAAAGTTGCTCGTCGCCGCTTCAATTGTCTTAAAATCAAATTGAATTGATTCCGCTTCATTTGAAACCACGCTCGTTAAAGGGTTCCACATCCAATAACAAAAGTTTAATAGACAACAACAAAAAAAAAAAAAAAAAAACTCACTTGGAAGTTCAATATCTTTATTTTGGTTTCTTCTCTTGCAAATAACAAAGCCTACAACAATCAGTGTTATAGTAACAACAATAACAGCGATTATCGCAGCTATAGTTCCTCCAGAGATTTTTCTATCTGCACAAAACACAATGCACCAGCATCATATAATAGCGCAAAATCCAACGAAGTATGACAAAATTGCTCTACAATACTACCAAAAGGACTTGCCATTCTTCTTGGTTATATTTGTTCGGTTGGGTACAGATGGTGGTGAAGGAGGTGGTGAACGTATGTCATTAATACTATCGAAAGCACCAGAGAAAGAATACAATTCCCACCGGAAAAAGCAACTTGGCCGCCATATAATGCTGCCTCTCTTCGCATGGTAAAATGACTTATAGTAATCAAGATTTCTCTCAAGGCAAAGTTTACAATCCATTGAAGAAACATCTGGAGTGCATTGCATCAACACCGATATGTTCCCGTAAATGGGCACCGGAGCTACATCCTTCGCATAGTATTTACCAGACAATGATAAAGTAGACGACGAATTGTTTCTCACCGATGAAGATGCTCTTCCAACTACACGGGACATTAACCCGTCCCACACACTATCAAATTCCTTCTGGTTCTCTTTTCTTATCTCATTAACATTGTATAACCCATCATCTGGCTTCAAGACAAGTAGACCGAAGAAGGACTTACTAGAGTAGCGGACATGACAAAGGATTTTCTCACCTGACCATGAGAAACCATCCATCTGGTTAAGACAGGTCTTTAGTAAACTTTCTGATGTAGTCTTGATACAGTTGGAGCAAACATCGGGTTTAGCACCTGGAGCACACATCCCCATGGCGTAAACTCGGTCTGGACCAAGCCCGACCGAACCGTTGAAGTAACCATCGTGAGCCGTGACGTTAGAAGGGAGGGTGGAGAGAATGAGACGGCGGTTGTTGTCATAAGTACTATTGGGTTTGAAATTCCCAGTAGTTGCGTCACAAGTCTCTGTCGTCTGAGCAGAAACTGACACGGCCGTGAAGCTTATAATGAAGAATAAGAAAGAGAGGATTGATTCACAACTCTTCCTTGCCATTGTTTTTTTTTTTTTTTTGTTTCTTTAGAGAATTGAGTGATGAGTGTTGTTTGGTATTTGTGGTTGTGGTTCTTATCAGTAGTATCACCGTTATTTCTGAATTTCCTATAGTTGAGTGACCATGCCGCATTAATGTAGACATTGACTTCTTTGGATTTTCGTGGGAGGCTTTGTTGGACTAGATCCTATACAAGTCAATCTTTATTATTACGATTTTGGCCTTATCTAGAACATACAAAGTCAATAATTGGCCTAACTTGTTTTCTTTTTAAATTGATAAAGGCTTTAATTGGATTAATTTTCAACGAGCAAAAAGTTATAATACTAAAATAGTCTCACTGTCTAAGGCTCTCGGCACTCAAAATATATTCCTAAACGCATGCTAACCCAATTTCAATGTGAATGCGTTTAATGATCTGAAAAGTCAAGAACACATGAAGTGAAAAAGAAAAAAAGAAAAAAAGAAAAACAAATCCTCACTTTATTTCTATAGTTTTGTTACTCTCATAGAGAGAATCTGTGATGTGTCTGCATTTTATAGGATTTTAACAATAGTTCCTTTTTACATTTGTTTTGAGTTTTTTGTTAGGTCCAAGTGTGCTTTCAGAGTCTTTTTAGTCTTTTGTGAGTCTTTACAGGTTCAAGGTGACTTTGGAAAGAATCTGAGCGTTTTGGGGATGAAAACATGCATCTGAAGCCAATTGGTTGAAGACTGATCGAGCTAGAAGGCAGATGGAATAAGAGCAGAAATACGTTCCGGATCGACTGATCCTTTCGAGATCGACCAATCCAGTCCCCGACGCAAGTTTTCCTTTTTTGTTTTAAACCGACTTTTAGGGTTTTATTTTGATATTTAAGTTAGAGGCACGGCCTCCAGAGACATAAGCTTTATTTTCTGAGACTATTTTGTATTGAGAGCAAAAGGGAGAAGATCTCTAATCCTTCTTGACACTTTGGAGAAGATTTCTAAATCCTATTTTCTATTCTTTTGCAATTCAATTATGCTTTCTTCATCTTTGATTTGCTGTTTATGCTTATCCATGTCTGAGTAGTTTCATTGTTGGGTTTAGGGTTTCAGAAAGGGTTTCTATGATTAATTGATGCTAGATTTGTTAGATTAGGGATTGATCTTATTGTTCTTCATCTATAGTTGTTCTTAATGCTTAAGCTAGATTGATCACCTAGATTAAGATCTTAGGTTTAATTCATCGGGGCACCAAAAGTGTTGTTGAGTTGCTTGAAAAGAACATAGGTGAGCAAGGTGATCCTTAGCCAACGAAAGTTGAAGTTAAGGCACCTTGTGAACAGATCAAACTTGAACTTGTTATTGCTTGCTTGGTTTGCTAGATCCAAACGACGGTTTAGGGTTTAGTGAATTCATTGCATAGATAGTTAATGCTGCGAAAGTAGGTTAGCTTTACAACCGTGATTTGAGTTCTAGAACGGTGTCTAATGCATCCCATCTAACCATCTAATTTCGTGGTCATAATCCCTAACTGATTCCCTGCACCCAATATTTCCTTTTTGATTTAAAGCAACTTATTTACTTTCCTGTTTTTAATCGGTTACTTAAAACACAATATTTCTCATTGCCTTAGCTATATTTGATCTATACAATTTCATAGTGCATTTGTTTGGTCTCTGTGGATTCGATCCTGAAGTGTTACAACGATACCACTAGATTGTGGTGGAGTACACATTGGGTTTAATTGACCTGTTGATCAATCTGTCCACTACGAATCTATGGAGAGATCCATGAGTCAATTTTTTTTCTTTTTTTTTTTTTTTTGTATTTGTAGATACATACTATAAAAGAAAAAATAAATTCGGTTGCTTGACTTTCAAATTAAGTGTTATTGCTTTATTAGTATCCCTATTAGTATACTTTTATCAATTTCCTGAGTGAATTTTCTATGCTGAACCAGTAAACCTGAAAGTGACCTCGTCAGAAAACACTTTTCAATATACGAACATAAATCAATTGACAAGCCTTTGTGGAAAGCAAGAAAAAAAAAACAGAACAGAACATGTTGAATTTTCAACGAGGATTAACATCAGTGATTGTTGCTTCATCTACGGAACAAGCAAAAGACTTGCTGGTCGATTGACCCGGCTCCAATCTCTGGCCTAATGGGTTCAATCCTTGTTCGTTCCTAAAGAAAAATCCAGGTGGCAAAGGCACTGGCAGAGTAATTGAGCTGGTTGTGACCATTTGGTGAATCGTAGACATTGTTGGACGATCTGCAGGACTTTCTTGAACACATAATAGTCCAATATGGATGTATCTAATGACTTCATCGCTTTTACAATCCTCTTTGATACCGGGATCTATGAGCTCATGCAATGATTTGTTCTCCCATAGTCTCCAGACCTGTAGAATATATACAGTCAGAACTATGATCACTGAATCAAAGAAAGAATGGGACTATTTATTAGTCTAGAATTACTCACATATGTCACTAAATTGTTAACTAAACCATTCATCTGGTAGAAGCTGCTATTCTTTTTGCCACTAATGATCTCAAGAATCAATACTCCAAAGCTATAGACATCTGATTTCATCGAGAACTGGCCATGTGTCACATACTCGGGAGACATGTAACCGCTGCAAAAACACAAGTTAATGAAAGGGTCCAATGATCAAACTTCATCTAGTCCAATTTCTGTTGATACTTACAAGGTTCCAACTACTCTGCCTGTATTGGCTACAGTTTGGTCCATCCCAAAGATCCTTGCCATTCCAAAATCAGAAATTTTCGGATTCATATCTGCATCTAAAAGAATGTTACTCGCTTTGAGGTCACGATGTATAATCTTGAGCCGTGAATCTTGATGAAGATATAAAATCCCTCGAGTAATCCCACCGATGATGTTGCGTCTCATTGTCCAGTTCAACTGATTCCGCTTCATAGCGTCTGCATTTTAATTTATACATAATCAATCTATCATAAATAGCTACGTACAAAAAGATGAAGAAACAGAGTAAAACTATGTTTTGAGTTAAAAATTACAAACCGAAGAGGAAATAATCAAGGCTTTTGTTTGAAACAAACTCATAGACGAGTAACTTCTCTTCTCCTTGTAGTGAAAACCCAAGAAGTCTAACGAGATTTATGTGTTGAAGCTTTGCAACAACAACAACCTCATTCTTGAACTCTACTTCACCTTGTCTTGATGTTTTCGACAATCTCTTTACCGCGATTTCAGTGCCATTCATTAGCATACCCTTGAAATTTTATACAAAGATATTAAGCACATCCGATTCTCCACAAATGAAACAAGTGAGGTGGACAAGTTAACGAGAGTATATATCTACCTTGTAAACCTCACCAAAACCACCTTTACCAAGCTTGTTACGTTCGGAAAAGTTGCTCGTTGCGGATTCAATAGTCTTTAAATCAAATTGAACAGATTCCGCTTCATTTGAAACCATAATTAAGCTCGTGAATATAGTGCCACTTCAAAATTTAAGGTCTTGATATATCATGGTTTTTGTGGTTTTTAACCATGATATAAGAAGTCTTTTAGAGTCTTTTGATTTGTTTTCTAGATTTTTTTTGAGTCTTTACAGGTTTTTTGCATGGAAGGAGCAAAATGGAGCAATTTGGATGTTTTGGAACATAAATCTTGAAGAATCAATTTGGTCTCGGATGAAAGCAGGAGCGTCGACCGATACCAAGATAGGAGGCATCGATCGACACTCATTTCTGCCGACTCAAGACCCAAGTTTTGGAAAATTTACAAATCTGCCCCAAAGTTTTCCATATTTGCAACATAAGTCCCTGACGTGTTTTAGGACATATATATATAGTTTTTAGGTTTTCCAAACCCTCAAGTTATTTTCTATCAAGTTTTATTTTTCCTGCAACCCTGAGAGATTTTTGAGAGCTATTGGAGAGAAATCTGCTTTGAGAGAAGAATTTCTAAACTCCTTCTTATTCTTTTAATCTCTATTGCTTATTATTCAGAATTATGTTTTGTTATTCATTGAATATGTCTGAGTAGTTTGCTTGTTAGGTTTAGGGTTTTTCATAAGGTTTTTATGATTTATTAGATCTGAGATTTTTAGGGTTCTTAATCTTTTATGATCTTCATTCTTGGTTGTTCTTCACAATAATTCTTGATTGATCACCTAGAATTGTTATCTTAGGGAAATAAATTAATATGAGAGTATAATTGTTTTCCTGATTAAACCATTGATGAGCAGAATTGTTTATTACAAAGAGATTTGAATTAATAATTCTGTGAACTTATCTAAACCTGTTTTTAAAGTTGATTTATTACTTAGAATTTTACAAAGAGATTTGGATTTTCTGGTTTTAAATTTAGATATTATTTGCAGTGAGAACTGATTTAATTTACCAAAAGTTTAGAGTTCTAGATCTAATTTTTATTGCTTGAACCTTAATTAATTTATCTGATTTAATATTTCATAATTTCCTGAGAAATTCCCTAAGCTTAGCTCTTTTGATCTTCTGAATTTACAACAGTTTTATTTAATATTTTGCATTGCTTTTATTTTAATTCAATTTAATCTGTTTAGCATAATTGAAAAACTCTATAATTTATTGTGTAGTCTTGAGTCCTTGTGGAATTCGACCCCTAAGTACTGCAGTGATCTCTTAATTTGAGAGAGTAGCTCTAGGGTAAATTTGAGCATATCAAATTTTGGCGCCGTTGCCGGGGACTCTTTGATCTACCATTAGATTTGAGTTTTTGATTTTGTCTAAATTTTTCTTTTTATTTTCAAACTAACAAGCTTTTGTTTTCTTCTCTCTTGTGTGTTTCAGGTGTATGCCTAATAAGCCTAACACAAGGAGCAACACGACTGGTCCAATTCTGAAGCTTTCAAACCAAGAGTTGGGAAAACTTGAGCGTGAGAACCGAAAAGCAGCCAAATCTCTGAAGATGGTTAACCCAATCATTCTGATGCGAGATGAGGATGGTGCTTTGAGGGATCAAGAGGGCCACTTGCGCAATGAGCAGGGCCAAAAGATTGATGCTGAGGGCAATGTGATTGCTGAAATTGCTGTTGTCGACGAACCATCTGATGGTGTCGACGGTGTCGATCGACACCAACCAGGTGGCATCGATCAACACCCACCTGCAGACGTGCGTGGAGCTGCCAACCACGTACAGAACCCAGTTCGACGACATGAGCAAAACCAGGACTTGATCAGGACCATTGCTGACTACAACCGGGCTGATCTGGTGTACGAGAACCGGTCTGCTATTGTTCCTCCTCCATTCCAGAGGAACGATTTTGAGTTGAAACCTGCGTACTTTCAACTAGTTGGGCAGAGACCTTTCTCTGCTTTGCCCAATGAGAAGCCTCTGGATCATATTGAGCATTTTGAGGATCTTGTGACCAGTATCAAGGCTAATGGAGTGACTGAGGACTTCATATTCTGCAAGCTCTTCCCATACTCACTTGCAGGAGAGGCATCTCAGTGGTTGAAGCAGTTGCCAGCTGGATCTTTGACATCTTGGCAACAAGTCAAAGTGGCTTTCCTCAACCATTTCTATGACGATGCAATGTCAGATGAGCTGAGAGTCAAGCTATCCACTTTCAAGCAAAGACCAGATGAAGCTTTCAAGGCAGCTTGGTGAGATTCAAAGCTTATCAGAGGGATTGTCCACACCATGGTTTCTCAAAGGTTCAATTGCTAAGTATTTTCTTCAGAGGGTGTGACTGGAAGTATCAGTTAGCTTTGGATGCTGCAAGTCATGGAAACTTCAAGACAAGAATGCCAGAAGATGCTGAATTGTTGATTGAGAATTTGGCTTCTAGCAATAGCACTAAGGGAGCAGATGCTTAAAGGAAGAGATTGCATGGATGTTAATGCTAAGCTGGATTCAGTGCATAATCTTCTTGTGGGAAAGAAGTCAGTCCAATTTGCTGCTGAAGTTGAGACATTTGAGCCAGAGAATTCAGAGGAGAATGTCAACTATGTGTATGGAGCTGGGTATCAGGGACAGAGATACAATAATCAGCAAGGCAACAGACTTTACAATGGTGACCAGAAGCAACAACAGAACAATGGCTATACAAGGACATATGGGAATTCATCTTATCAGTCTCCACCTCCTAAGACTTATTCTGAGAGTAGAATGGAGGCCATGCTTGAGCAGCTTCTACAAGGTCAAGAGAATTTGACAGTGACATTCAATGGAAAGATTGACAATGTCTACACTGAGCTGAATGGAAAGATAGAAGCATTAAATGTTCATGTTAAGAAGCTGGAGGTTCAAGTTGCACAGACTGCTGGGTCTGTAAAAAGGCAAGAGAATTATCTTCCAGCAAGAACTGAGTCAAATCCCAGACATGCTTGCAATGCCATATCAGTGAGAGATGAAGATGATGGTGAAATTTTTTCTGCAGAACAAGGAGAAAAATCGGCCAATCTCTCGGTTTCAGATGATGGTGTCGATCGACACCACCTGGGTATCGATCGACACTCATCTCAGACGGACCCAGAAACTGCAAAATCTCAGGTTCCAACAGTTGAGAGGGTCTACAAGCCTAAGGTTCCTTTTCCCAAGCCAAGGAAGTCCAAGCAGGAGATGGAGGAAGCTAGATGCAAAGCAATGATGGACAAGGTGATGATTGAGATGCCTTTAATTGATGCAGTGAAGCTTTCACCACCACTTAGGCGCTATGTCAAGAGAATGGTATCAAATGGTTTGAGCCCTGAGGAAGGAGCACTGCTTACTAAGGATGTCAGTGCAATTCTGTTAAACCAGCCTCCACAGAGGAAGAAAGAGAAGAAGCAGGAGGTGGTTGTCTCTAAGGAAGTGAGTGCAATCATTCAATGTAAGACAACAGAGAAGTTACCAGATCCTGGAAGCTTTGTACTTGATTGCTCAATCTCCACAGGAAGGTTTGTACACTCACTTTGTGACCTTGGCTCTAGCATCAACTTGATGCCACATTCTGTTGCTGTGAGACTTGGGATGACAGAATTTAAGCCAACTCAGATTTCTCTTATCTTGGCTGATCGATCCCGAAGAATTCCTGAAGGTGTTTTAGAGGATATTCCAGTTAAGGTTGGCAACTTCATGATTCCCACTGACTTTGTGGTGCTGAAGTATGATACAGAGCCTAAAGATCCTCTCATCTTAGGAAGATCTTTCTTGGCTACAGCTGGTGCCATCATTGATGTGCAGAAGGGACACATAGCACTGAATGTGGATGGATTGAGTATGAAATTTGAGATGGATAAGCTGAGGAGGGCTCCTACTATTGATGGACAGACTTTTTCTGTTGAAAAAGTTTCTGCAACACGAGCATCATGCTCAGTGTCGATCGATGCCACCAAGAGGGTATCGATCGACACCCCTCCACGACCGCGACACAGCTTGTCCAAAACTGATGCTCCAAGTCAGAAACCTGTTCCCAACCAGAAGAGTCATCAATCCACATTCCAAAGTCCTCAGGTAAGGCAAAGGTACACCTCTTTTGCACCTAATCCTCCTCCTATCATCAATAAGAATTTCAAAGAGATAAAAACTGTTTTGCAGTTGACCAAGCCACAAGATTATCGTAGAGCGCTTGTTTCTTCTATTGATGATTTTGCAGGACATAAGAGAGGCAAACAAATCCCTAAATCCCGCCCTGGTCCTGTTCCTCAAATCCTTGGCAGACTTCATGCACCTACAGCTTATACACCACCTTGGATGAAGAGGACTTCAATGCCATGTTCTGATCCTCCAGATGTCTGAGCTCCAACACAGTCAAGCTAATGACTGAAAACAAGCGCTTAGTGGGAGGCAACCCACTGGTAGGTTTTTCTTTTTCTTTTGATTTTGATTTTTACTTATTTTATTTTTATTTTTGCTTTCCTCTTACTTAATAACACTGGGGACAGTGTTGTTTAAGTCTGGGGGAGGTTAGTTACTAACTATGATTTCTGTTTTTGAGTTTCAGTTGTGTCAGTCAAAACCATAAAGTTTGAGTCAAATTTTTCAAATTTTTTCTTTTTGTCTTTGGGAATTATGATCTTGACTAATGATTTCTCTTATTTGGCTAACACTCTAATGATTATTTGTTTATGCTTGATCTCAGAACTGAAGCTTAGAAAGACTATGAGCCTTATCAACAATCCTGAAAGCCCTTATTCAATGGATATCTGATTGATCTAACGTTGTCTCAACTTTTATCAGGATTTTAACCGGACTTAATCTCTTACTTTGGGTTGGAAATCAGTGGACTAGACTTCTTCTTCAGACCATACAAGACAATGCAATTTTTCAAAGTATGTCTCCCCTCTCTCTTCCCTTCAGTGCTTTAAAAAAATAAAGAGAATAAAAGATGAGATGATTTTGATCAGTTTAGAGAGGTAGGTAAATTACCTGTGACCTCATTATTCTACTCTTGAGTCAAATGATCACACAAAGCTTAGAAGCGAGGGGTAGGTAAATTACCGATGACCCCGGTATTCGCTTACACCTTTGATTAGAAGAAAAAAATAAGAAAAGAGAGAAAAGAAAAAAAAATGGAAGTGAGAAAAGGGAGAGGAAAGGAGATGTAAGAAGAAAGTCTTGGCCTGAAGAGAGTCCATATGTCACTGATCAATACACCCAAGGTAAGAATTCATCTTATTTGTGCTTTAATATTGACTAATGAGATGACAATGGAGATTTAAGAGATTCCAGAGGATTGTGGGATTTGAGTAAGGAATGTTGATGCTTATCATGGTTGAGTATAAGAAGTAAGTTCTTGAGTCAGGTAAATGAAGAGTGTGAATAAGAATCATCATGCAGTTGAGTGAGTTCCCTGTTTTCAAACCTCTTTCACATGTCTAAGCTTATGTTTTGCTTGAGGGCAAACAAAGGCTAAGTCTGGGGGAGTTGATATATCATGGTTTTTGTGGTTTTTAACCATGATATAGAGTCTTTTGATTTGTTTTCTAGATTGTTTTTGAGTCTTTACAGGTTTTTTGCATGGAAGGAGCAAAATGGAGCAATTTGGATGTTTTGGAACATAAATCTTGAAGAATCAATTTGGTCTCGGATGAAAGCAGGAGCGTCGACCGACACCAAGATAGGAGGCATCGATCGACACTCATCTCTGCCGACTCAAGACCCAAGTTTTGGAAAATTTACAAATCTGCCCCAAAGTTTTCCATATTTGCAACATAAGTCCCTGACGTGTTTTAGGACATATATATATAGTTTTTAGGTTTTCCAAACCCTCAAGTTATTTTCTATCAAGTTTTATTTTTCCTGCAACCCTGAGAGATTTTTGAGAGCTATTGGAGAGAGATCTGCTTTGAGAGAAGAATTTCTAAACTCCTTCTTATTCTTTTAATCTCTATTGCTTATTATTCAGAATTATGTTTTGTTCTTCATTGAATATGTCTGAGTAGTTTGCTTGTTAGGTTTAGGGTTTTTCATAAGGTTTTTATGATTTATTAGATCTGAGATTTTTAGGGTTCTTAATCTTTTACGATCTTCATCCTTGGTTGTTCTTCACAATAATTCTTGATTGATCACCTAGAATTGTTATCTTAGGGAAATAAATTAATATGAGAGTATAATTGTTTTCCTGATTAAACCATTGATGAGCAGAATTGTTTATTACAAAGAGATTTGAATTAATAATTCTGTGAACTTATCTAAACCTTTTTTTAAAGCTGATTTATTACTTAGAATTTTACAAAGAGATTTGGATTTTCTGGTTTTAAATTTAGATATTATTTGCAGTGAGAACTGATTTAATTTACCAAAAGTTTAGAGTTCTAGATCTGATTTTTATTGCTTGAACCTTAATTAATTTATCTGATTTAATATTTCATAATTTCCTGAGAAACTCCCTAAGCTTAGCTCTTTTGATCTTCTGAATTTACAACAGTTTTATTTAATATTTTGCATTGCTTTTATTTTAATTCAATTTAATCTGTTTAGCATAATTGAAAAACTCTATAATTTATTGTGTAGTCTTGAGTTCTTGTGGAATTCGACCCCTAAGTACTGCAGTGATCTCTTAATTTGAGAGACTAGCTCTAGAGTAAATTTGAGCATATCAGGTCTCAACACCAAAACCAACAAACAAACAAACAAACAAAAAACTCACTTGGTAAGTCAATATCTTGCTTTTGCTTTCTTCTCTTGAACAGAACCAAGCCTACAACAATCAATATTACTGTAACAACAATAACAACAACTATCCCAGCGATACTTCCTCCTGAGATTCTTCTATCTGCACAAAAGCACAATTCACCAACAACATAACTACAACTAAATACAATAAAAATAAACAGAAATACACTCTGAAATGTTTTACATAAGGACTTTCCTTTCTTGGGTATGTTGGCTACAGGAGAAGTTGTGGGCGAAGGCGGCGGTGACTTTGGTAAATTAATCTGATCAATAGCACCAGAGAATGAATACACCTCCCATCTGAAAAAGCAGTTTGGCCGTGATATAACACCGCCTTGGTATCCACGGCAACAATTGTCATAGTCGTCAACGTTTGTTCGTAAGCAAGTGCTACAATTCTCTGAAGAAACGTCTGGTGTGCATTGCATCATTGCTGATATGTTCTTAAAATCCGGCACTGGAGCAGAGGCGTATGCGTAGTACTTAGACGAATTGTTATCGCCTGATGAAGAAGAGGTTATTCCGGAGATCATACCAGATGTTAAGTTTTTCCACAAGAGATCAAACTCAGTTAGATTCGTATTGAGTTCTCCTGTATTGTAAATCGCTCCACGTGGCTCCATATCGAGCAAGCCAGAGACAGGGCGGTTAGAGTAGCGAACAAGGCAAAGGGTTTCTTCACCTGACCAGAAGAAAGCATCTGCCTCGTTAGGACAGCTTTGTAGTAAACTCTCTGATGTG
Organism: Camelina hispida; assembly: GCA_023657505.1. NCBI lineage: Eukaryota > Viridiplantae > Streptophyta > Magnoliopsida > Brassicales > Brassicaceae > Camelina > Camelina hispida. Next base: position 12,269,021 of record CP094635.1, on the reverse strand, counting down.
GCCTTGATACAGAGAGAGCAAACAACATGTTCTGCAGCTGGAGCGCACATCCCCATGGTGTAGACTTGGTCAGGAGCAATCCCAATCGAACCGATGAAGTAGTAGCCCTCCTGAGCCGTGACGTTAGAAGCGAGAGTAGAGTGGATGAGTCGGCGGTTCTTGTCATAAGGACTATCCGGTTTGAAAGTCCCAGTAGTATTGTCACACTTTTGTGCAGAAACAGATATGGCATTGAAGCTTATGATTAAGAAGAGGAAGAAAAAGAGGACTGATTCACAACTTTTGTTTGCCATTTTTTTCTTCTTAAGATAATGTGTGGATGGTGTAGTTGGTATTTGTGGTTCTTATAAATTTAATCATCAGTTTGAATTTTCTATTTGAATGAACATACACATTAATAAGAAATTGACAACTTTGAACTTTTTGTGAGAGACTTGGACTTTGTAAGTCAGTCTTTGATATTACGGTTTGGGGCTTATTAATGAATATAGATGCCAATTATCATCAATTTCAACGACTACTAAGACTCGTGATTGATGCATTATCTACAAAACAAGCAAAATACATGACCAGGCTGCAATTTCTCGGCTAATCGGTTTGGCTCGGATCTGAACCTGTAGAAAAATCCAGGTGGTTGAGGCACGTACATACTAATTGAAGTATTTTTGGCAGACTAATTATTGTGGACATGCTTGCATGATGTGCAGGATTTTTTTTAAAACATATAATATACTAGAAGTAGGCTCGCGCATCGCGCAAGATATATTTCATTTTATAGTTTTATTAATTCTTATATATCTTAAATCTAGATATATAATTTTAAATTTTTAATGTGAAATTTTTTTTAAAAAAATATTTAATATTTGTTCTTCATGTTTTGATGCAAATTAAAATAAATAGAACATCTCGGTAATAAGTTTTAGTAGAACTAATTAAGTAGTTATTACTTATTCATTAACTCAAACAAAATTTATTTGATGTTTCTAAATATTAATACATAATTAATTATATGTGTTTTATCATCATTCGCATTATGCAGAGTTTTACCTAGAGGGTATATTTTTAGAAACAGATAATTAATAATAGTTTAATTTAGGAAAACAAAATTTACATAATATCTTAGTTTTTATTCGACAACTAACAAAAAGATATAGTAAGAGTAAGACTTACCCTCTTAAATCATTGCTAACAACTTGTTCAAACTTGTAATTTACACAAATCCACTTCAAGTTTGTGCACATGCCATCTTCTTTCTCTTGTTCAATACAATCGATAGCTTACTTTTTCCTTAAATATTTGCAGGTTTAGAAAAATTTTGTGTCGTCTCTCCAAAAATCATATTTTATAATACTTGACACAAATTAATATTATAATAATAAAAGATTAACTTAAAATTAATATTAATTCATAGCATCAAGACTGAGGAATATATAGTTGTTTACATATACAAAAAAATGTAGCTGAACACAAATATTGTGTGCTTGTTTTAACATTAGTTTATCTAGAAATCAACTATATAGGATACAAATTTTCTTACTCTCCTTATTTCTTCCAAATAAGTAAAAAACGGAGATCTCTTCTTTGATGTTAACACCATTTTCCCCAATTGAGAACAATATCTAACAAATAATAAAAGATTAACTTAAAATTAATATTAATTCATAGCATCAAGACTGAGAAAAATATAGTTGTTTACATATACAAAAAAAATGTAGCTGAACACAAATATTGTGTGCTTGTTTTAACATTAGTTTATCTAGAAATTAACTATATAGGATAGGGAGAGTTACTAGAATATTACATAAAAGCTTCCTTATTACAAAAGTAGCACACAATCGTTTGTAATTACTAGAATAAACTTTGTACCCATACTACCCTTGAAACTAGTGTTGAGAAAAAACGTAATTACGGCTAATGCCATTAGTGGAAAAAAACAATATTGGGAACTGGGAGAAAGTCTACCGATTCTTTGATGGTACATTTATATAGGTGGTTGATTAAAGGTGTACGTCAGATATTTCTGGTACACTTAGTTGTAGTCTTGGTACACTTATCGGTCAACGTAGATGGTACACTTAGTTGTAGTGTTGGTACACTTATCGGTGGACGTATATGTTTATCAAAAACCAAGTGTACCAAAAATATCTGACGTACACCTTCAACAGTCAATATGACCCAAAATATATTTATGGTAGACTAATGGCCTGTTGCGACGGATTTATGCGACAGACCTCATCCTTTACAGATATTTTTGGTATACTTTGTTTGTTTTTCTCAATAGTTTTCGTAGTGTATTGGTAGACTTCTAGTCTGTGGTAGATTTAGTAGGCATTTTTGACAGCTGTAAAGTCTTACCAGAATAATACGAATTTGTTTGAGCTGGCAAAGACAGTCTAGCGTTGCGGTAGACTTATTGGGGATAGATCTAAACATGTTTGCTGTTCTTCCGATTAATGGTGTTCATGTAATAAAGTTTGTAGCAGATTCATCAATCGTGTTTTGTTTATCGGCCGGAGCAAACGTCTTTTCCCTACTCAGTTTCAGAAATCTTTCCTCTGGGTTCATCCATGGAAGAGCAAGATATCGTTTCGGAAATCTATATAACTCACTTTTTATAGGTTTTTAATTTAGAAATCAGATGTTGAGACGAAAATCTATAATAGTTGAGTAAAAACCCCACAAGTGAAACCAAAAAAATCGACATAAGTCGTGAAAAAATAAAGTGAGGTAGGGGAAATTAGGGTTTTCAGTCGTATGTTAGAGGTAGAAGACGAGGATATTCTGGTAATTTCGGGTTCATTAAACCTAAAATCGAACATGTACGTACATATAAACGTGTATGTACATATGAACTTATACATACATAATGTTCTTGAGATTAGTGTACGTACATAATGTTCTTTTGCTTAGTGTAGGTCCATAAATCCGTTTTAATGAACAATATTATTGTAATTTTGTAGTCATCTTCAACATATCTTTTTCTACAACCCTAGCTAATATTATCGTTGTTGTTCACCGGAAATGGAACAAGTAAGTGATGTTACTAGAAAAAGTAAGAGATGTTACTAGAACAACCTATGTAATTCGTAACTGTTTATTTATTTATCATATTTTCGAGAGGTAATGAACAATAACCACACAAAATTACATTTTAACTATAGAAGGTAATATTTAGATAACATAAATATACAATACTCAGTTCAACTAGGTACAACTAAATATACATTTAGATTTCCATTTATATTTAAAATATGAAAATGATAATTAAGGTTTATAAGAATTTCTAAAACATATTGAACTATTAAAGAACCATCTTTAATCAACAACACAAGAATTTATCACTTTCTAATATATACTATCGTTTTCACATAAAACACTCTTTATAGTATAAGGAAGACTCAGTAAGTGGTCACCTCAAATGAAGCAAAAGAGGTGAAACCCAAGTTTTTATGAACATTGTGTTATGAAAACCTTGTATATGCTAATTAATACTCATAAATCTTGTGGCCAACTGCTAATTAATAATTTATATTATAGTCCAACTGGAAATACGAAAAAAATGCAAAAGTTCAACTATGGATATGAGAGTACAACGGGATAACTATGTATAATTATGTGTATACCAAATAATTTTTTACTAATATCATGTTGTCTTTGGTTCATTTTACCACAGTGTGATGATTTTAAATGAATATTCCGCCGCCAAAATCTATTTTTTATTCGTTTTCACATGATCCATATTGAAATTTATTTTAATAATTCTAGTACAGTTACACCAAATAGTTCAAGTTATACTGAAATTTCCTACCTAAGTGATCTAGTTATACATAAGATCTCACATTCACCCTAAAATTCTATTAATTACAACCAAACAAATCTCTCTCTGTTGCAACTCTTTTATCTTCTGCAAAGGTTCCATCTTCTACTCTTTATAGTTTCTAAGTAGATATTACAGGATACCTTAAGCAATCATGAGGGACCTAAACTTGCGAGACTGACTACACTCAAGTGAAAGCGACAGGGAATTAGTGATGACGAAACTATTATGGAAAGAGAATAAAAGTGGAATTAGTGATGATGAAACTATTAGGAGAAGTGGGGTATTGATGGCGAATTGATAACTCTGTTAAATTTGGATTTACGAGAGATATGATTAACGTTAATTAGTGGTGGTTAATTTGATAGGGGCGTTTTGGTTTGGATTAGACTTCTCTTTTCGTCTCTCCATGCAAATAGTTACTAGTACATATACAATCCACATATGTGTAGACTATGTACATGTTCTTATATACGTACATTACACATAACAATGATCATGATGACTGTGTATAATTAATAGCCACTAACTGAATGAGGTATGGTTAAAAACTTAATTATAGATCAAGTAACCTGATGGCGATAGACCAAGTAAGCAAAGGCAAAGAATATGAGAATGAAGGGAAGAAGAATGGGAGTAACAGCTGTGTAGACAATTCCCAGAGGAAGTAGAGCTGAAGAGATGGGATAGTCTCCTTGAAATCAACAAAACCAGGGTCCATTGCTCTCACTCTATCTTCTTCAGTCTTCACAATAAACATGTTCTTCAAGTGGAAAATCACTAGCGGCTTTAACCGTAGAATCTCACCGGCAATACCAGCCCACCCGTCAACCATTATATATGTGATAAAAAAACGTAGCTTTCATCGGTATGGAGACCCCAATGGTTCGAGGAATCCTGTATAAACACAATAACAAGAGCATTTGAGTTTTAATTCAAAGTTGGAATCTTATGAGAGTTAAAAAAGAGGTTAAAGATTGTTTACTGAGTTGGTGACTGGTGAAGAAAAGAATGCAACTGCTCAAACGCAGTTCCAGCAATGATACTTCCCAAGAACACATTTACTAACATGAAGTAATAGTATTTTGCTGCTACTCTACGCTCAAGGGTCGATATAGCAATGTATCCCTCAATCTTTGACATAACCAGTAGAACTGTTGGGAGAATCCACAAGATAATCTTCAGAGCAAGACCCGGGAGAAAACCCTATAAGAATGACTTGATGAAATCCCTGCAACAAAAAAAAAAACAAGGAGATGGCGTCAACGGCCTAACATACCAAGAAGTGAAAAACCAAGATAGATAGACAGACTTACAATCTAGTTACAGGTCTAAGGAAAGGTGCAACTCTTTCAAGACCTTCTAAATTGGCAAGAGATTGCACGAAAGCAATTGGAATCATGTAGAAGAAGACCAAGGCAAAGACTGAGACACCAATTACGAGTTTCCGGATGGTCAAAGAGATAAAAGGTATAGCTAAGTTTTGCCAATAGATATCACGAGGCTCTAGAGCGCTACTCGTTAACCATAACGTCGGATTTTTGCTCTGCTGCGTCTGTGCACAAACAGCAGCACCCCATCGTGAATCAAATGACACAAATGTAACAGGAAGCATCAGTTTGGAGTCCTTGAGAACTTTTTGGCGCTCCAAAGACATCTGTATCAACAAGTGTATCCAACAAAGATGAAATGAGGTTTGAAGTTTCAAGCTTTTTGTTTCAGCAGGAACTTAAAAGTAATGGAATGGCTTACATTGTGGTCAAACTCCTTGATTTGTTGTTTGTAGTACTCAATGGAATCAACCCATTTACCCCATAGACCAAGAAAACCCAACTCAAAAAACCAAAGCCGATCATCGCAATCAACTAGCTATTTATTTTAGTTCTGACAGATTTGCTCAATTCTGTTCAGGAATCAACACAAACCCTACGTGATATTTAACAAAGCTATTCTCCCAAATTTCACAACACAATCGTCTCTTCAATTTCGCTTCATATCAATGGAATCGAAACGCCTTCATTCAAACACGGAAAATATGTGAGTGTATAGTCTCTGCTTTTGTCGCTAAAAGCCTTCATTCAAACACGGAAAAATAAAAGAAGAAATTTCAAGTTAGAAAAGAAAAAGTAAAAAAAGCATACGCAAATCGATTACTATTGTCTTCCCCTCACAATTTGTTTTTAGGTACACAACTCCAAAAAGCAACAAATCTTATGTACCTTAACATTGAGATCAGTATGACGAGAGTATGATAGTCGAAGCTTACAGTAGCCACCGTCATAAAACGTGTCCTTCCAGTGCTTCTTTAGCTATTGCCGCCGTTGCTATATCTAGAAAGAAGAAATAACAAACATGAAGCAGAAGATGATTGTATTCAAATGTTTAGCATAACCATAAGCTGATAAGATAATGATCATAAAATGTTCAGAATTCTTAAAGGGGTTGAATCGGATCACAATCAGGTATTAGTGCAAGGGGATGTACCAGAGTACTGAATTAAGGCTTGCGTTGAACAATTCTTCTCAAATATAGCAATCTTCTGGACAGCTCCATACGCGGAAAACACCTATGAGAAGCAAAAGATATTATTGATTTAGAGAGATTAAGCATGCCTGAGTAGCAGAAGTGCGCATGACTGTTGTTCCTCACCGTATGAAGAACATCCACAGTGACAGCATACTGCATGTTCTCAATCTGACCAAGAAGGACGTTGCTCAGAGATTCTACTTTTCCGTCAGCACCTAACGCAGGCTGAAGAAAATATCATAGACCACGTAAGAAAGGTAAACACTGGTGGAGACAGATAAATAAAAATGGGAGGAGGGAAGGGGAAGAAAAGGATACCTGCATAGACCCGTCCATTGCCGTGTGATTCACTGGAAGGTATGGATTTGTGTAATCTCTGAGTAAATCAAAGAATCAAACATATGATACAACTATTCTAGCATAAGGTTTTCAACATTACAGGGAGCGTATGCAGACAGAGAACACATTGTGAAGGAATCAAAACTCTACCTGCTCCGGTGGGACTGAAACTTGATATTGAGATCAGTATGAGCTGAATAGGACATTCGTAAATTGCACGAACCAACATGTTCCGGGAGCAAATACCTGGGTATACTTCTGCTATCTAACGCATTCCTTGCCGCGGATGCAGTCTCCACATCACTAAATTGAACTAGTGCCTGGCAAGTTAGGAAGGCAGATAAAAAGGTTAATATCCATTTCATTTTCTCCATAGAGACGTTTGATTCAAATCTCAATGCCTTACCTGGAAACCAGCAGCTTTCTCAAAAGTGGCAATTTTGTGCACGAATCCAAAAGCAGAAAATACCTGAAACAAATTTGGACTCGATATGAACCATGACCATACGGAGGAGGGATAACAGCTAAAGGGAACCAAAACGGTTGAAAGAAACTCAAAATGATCCCGGATTGAGACTAAAAAAAGAGAAGAAGCCCAGATAAGTACAAAGTGACACCTGTCCACTTATGGGCATGATAGACCATAGATAGGAGAATGACGAACACGATACTATTTCCAAACTCTCTCCAGAAAGATTTTTAATAAAGAGGCATCAACATCTGTGATTCGAGCATTTCATTAATGTTGATATACTATGATTGGAATAGTGTGTCTATGTAAAAGTTACTCAAAGAAGTTTATTTGTTTAGTAGCAAGAGTTGAAAAATCTTCTGTATAAATTCATCTGCTCGAAGCACAACACACTGCCTCACCCATATAAAGACATCAATCACATATCTTATCAAAATATGACCAATTTTAACTGAGAAATGCCTATTTGATAAAAATAAAATTCAGTGAAAGAATCTCAAACTCGGAAGCAAAGCAAAGCAAAATCAAAGTAGTACGCAAGCAAGCAAGAAATTTTGAAAATGAAGGTAATGCACTCACCAGATGGATAACATCGATCCCGTATCTGCGACTATACAGAAGCATCAAATTGATAGATAACGTGACCAATTTAGCATCAATCGAGAGCAAACCCAGAATCGGAAAACAAAATTAGGGGTAATAAAAGAGAGTGACAAAATTACTCGAAATAGACGTTATCGGAGGACCTGTATCTGATAAACGACATCTTTGAAGAGCAGACGAGACCAACTGCACAAATCAAATCAAGTTTATCGAAACTTTTTTTTTATTTGATAAGAACTGCGGCCGTCCTCGAGCTGCTTCATGGCGAAAATCAAACGCTGCTGGTCCGGTGAGATCCCTTCCTTGTCTTGGATCTTCGCTTTCACATAGTCGATGGTGTCAGATGACTCGACCTCTAGCGTAATGGTCTTCCCGTTAGTGTTTTCACGAAGATCTGAATCTTTTTGAGGCTAAAGCTGCACCAAAGTTAATCGAAATTTGATGATTTTTAATTATGAATGGTATAAAATGTAATAAAACATACGACTCAGGTATAAAAGTAATTTGTGTTAGTCTAGTAATAAACATACTTTTATGTAATATTCTAGGTAATTTTCCTATAGGATATGAAGAAAAACGTTTTCTTACTCTCCTTATTTCCTCCAAATAAGTCAAAAACGCAGGTCTCTTCTTTGATGTTATCAATATCTAACAAATCAAATAAACTATTGTTCTTTAATCGAACACCCCATAACCGAAATAAAACCTCATTTTCTTTAGTTTTTCTCTCTGATATATTTTAAGTTTCCCACAAAACACATCAATATTGCTTCCTAATATATCTCTTAATTTTTGTCTGTTTTCCCCCTTTTTCATATTGATTACCTTAATTTAGTCTCACACATTACAACTTCCTAATTTATTTTTTGAAATCTAATAATTAATTTCAAATTACATAATATTTTAAGATTCTCACAAATTACATCTTCAATTTTTCTTATTTATCTCTTGATATTTTGGCAATTTAAATTTATCTCTAATTTCTGTCTAATTTAAGTTTCTTCAGTTTTGTTTTCTTTGAAATTTTGTAACTCCCGTAATAGTGTCTCCAAATAAGTGATCCATTTCCTATGTAGTGAAGAGAAAATCTATCAAAAATAACAGATTTTTTTTAACGGAGTTTCTTCATTGTTTTATCTTTTGTATTTATTAACTACATCTTTTAACTTTTAAATGGATAAACTAAGGAAAAAAAACATAATACAATTATTTACCAGATACTTATGAGCCACTTCATTAATATGAGAAATAATAAAAAGAGTAAATCCAAATAGATCCAAATACAATTAAATACATACAATCAATTATGAAAAAAATACTATCGTAAACCATTTTATCGTAAACCACTCATAATCATGCTCATATTTAAAACAGATTAGTGAGAAACTACGAAGAGCCCAAGCAAATAAGAAACAAAAAATGATCGTAAACCATTTTAATTTGATAAGAATAGCGGATAAATCGTTTATTTGTTTGATGCATCTAATCTGAAATATATATTTTGCTGAAAATATATTTATTTTTGTGCAAAACTGAAAATATATATATAAGAAGAAAATGTAGTAATTTTTTTTTCTGGTTTTGTGGGCCTGTAGTAGGCATGGGCATAAAAACCGTACCCGAATACCCAACCCAGAATCCGATCCGAAAAATTGGGTTCGGGTTGGGTTCGGGTTTGCCTATAAAACCCTATTGGGTTCTATTTTCTAATACCCGTGGGTTCGGGTTAGGGTCGGGTAATATCCGGTACCCGTTTGGGTACCCAATAAACCCAAACATATAAACATATTTATAATATTTATCATTAATATAATACAATTACCCTAAAGTTATGATTATAATTTTGAATATTTCATTTAGTTTTATACCTAAGTATCAAAAATAATCAAAATATCTAAAATATATTGTCACATAAGTCAAACTTTAACTAAATTTATTTAAATTTAATTAATTTTAATTATATTTTTTCGGGTACCCGGTAGTTCAGGTACTAATTGGGTTCTGAAAATTGTAACCCAAACCGACCCGAACCCGATACTACCCGAACCGAACCGAACCCAAACATAATAAAATACCCGAATGGATTCTATTTTCCATTACCCATTAACTCGAACCCGAACAGGTAATACCCGAACCCAAACGGGTAACCGAATGCCCAGCCCTAGCCTGTAGTTACTAAAATCCAAACTACAAATAATTTAATTTTTAGGTCCAAACAACAAATGAATACATGTGTCAGATATAAAGCATGCCAAGTGTCATCTCCTTAACTAAAGTAGAAGAAAACATTATTATAAATTATATATATATATATATATAAGATTAATAACCCAATGTAAATGCATTTAATGACGCATCAAAATCTTAAGAAGCATATTGTGAATTTCACTATAACTTTTTATGTTGTAAAGTGTGCAATGTAAAATGATACAGTTCAGTTCTGTAAGACTTTTTTATTTATTGAGAAGCTTTAAAGCGTAAATACAATTTAAGACAATAGCTTTAAGGTTTTACTCTCTTCATGCTGAAAAAAATCTCTTATCGATCGGCGTGTCATTCTAATTCGTTTTAATTTTGAGAATTCCGGTATTCTAAGACCATCTCCAATGTATATTTCTATTTTTTCCTCTAAAATAGAGTAACTCAAAAATAGAGCATTGTTTTCCTCCAATGTATTACTCTATTTTCAACTCTAAAATAGAGTTAGTGTAAAAAAATAGAGGTGAAAATAGAGTTGCTCTATATATAGAGCAATCCTATCATTTTCTCTATTTTAGAGAGTAGGGTTGGAACAAATGTTGTTCTATAATAGAGATTTGACTCTAAAATAGAGTGGGGTTGGAGATGCCCTAAAACCCGTCCTTGTGGTTCCTTGGTGAAGAAATTGGAGATGGAGCAGTTTTTTTTTTTTTTTTTGGCCAACCAAGGAGGACCGGTTAAAGTAGCGTATGAAGCAAGTTTCGTTACTTTCCTATGAGAAGATGTCTGACTGTGTCCATAAGAGATATCAAAAGCGAAAAGAAAGTGAAATAATGCTTTTTTCTAAAAGCCTCCAAATGTCCAACAGAGAAATCGTCAATCTTCATCTAATATTGAATTATATCAGAAGTGCCCCGTGAAAGGAAAGGACTTGTATAGGATAGATAATTTAAATGAAGACTAGTATATAATTAAAAGGAAGAAATTATTCATTAATGGACTTGAAATCTGAGAAAAAATATAGTAAATGTTTTATTAGTGAACAAAATGTATCATTGAAAATTTGTAACATAGTGTAAAGAGTAAAGTTATTCTATAATTTACGGATATCTACATTTCATTATATGGCTAAAATATTTGCTATACAGGTATATACAATTTTTTTCGAAATGAGAGAACTAATTGAAAGATAAGTATGATTAGATATTTATATTTTTAATCATGTAAATTTCTTATTAATTATGCCTGCTTCTGCTTGAGTGCTTGTACATAGCAGCAGCAAGAAGAGACCGTTTACCTTGACTTTGATTTTACTTTTCCTTCACCCGTAATAAAGCCTCTGTTTCACGCTAATCTATCAGAGCGAGAACAAAAATCAATTTATTTTATATATCGGATTCTGAGCGATAATAAATACCAATCGAAATAAAAACCAATCATGTCTTCTCGCGCCTCTTTTGTCTCCCTTTTCCTTTTCTCATTCTTCACTATCTTCAGAGCTTTTGCTCAAGATGCTTCTTACATATATCATTATTGTCCAAAGACGACAACTTACTCAAGAAACAGTAATTACTTCAACAATCTCAAAACCCTTTTGACCTCTCTTTCTTCCCGTAACGCCTCTTACTCCACCGGATTTCAAAACGCCACGTCGGGACAATCCCCGGACAAGGTCACTGGACTTTTCCTCTGCCGTGGAGACTTATCGCCGGAAGTTTGTCGTCGCTGCGTCACCTTTTCCGTCAACGACACCTTCAATCGGTGTCCGAATGAGAGAGAGGTCGTGGTCTATTACGATGAGTGTATGCTCAGATACTCTAACAAGAGTATACTCTCCACTCTAAACACCGATGGAAAATTTTTCTTGACTAACCCCTTGAATTTTACATCTGTCAAACAAGATCGGTTCAGAGATTTGGTCTTGTCCCCCATGAATTTAGCCGCCATTGAAGCCGCAAGGAGTCCCGCAAAATTCGCTGTGAGAAAAATCGCTTTAACTTCAATACAAAGTTTGTACGGAATGGTTCAGTGTACTCCTGATCTGACGGAACAAGACTGCTTAGACTGTCTGCAACAAGGCATCAACCAAATATCCAATGACAAAATTGGGGGAAGATTTCTTGGGCCAAGCTGTAACTCAAGATACGAGCTCTATCGGTTTTACAACGAAACCGCCGCTAGAACACGTCAAGGTCATCAACCGCAGCTGGATTCAGCTCCTCCTCCACCACAACCTGGTCTGAACAGTCGCTTTCCTTTGATTACATAGATTTGCTAAAGCTAGGGTTCATGTGTTCTAATACCAAGTTGTTTCTGAGAATACAGGAAAAGGCAGAAACTCATCTATCATAATCATTGCTGTTCTTGTTCCAATAACTGCCGTTCTTCTTTTTTTGGTAGCTGTTTTTCGTGTCCGGGCTATGAGAAAAAAGACAATTTATGAGACGGAACCACTTGCTGAAGGTAAAAGACTAATTGATCCTCTTTATAGGTCGGATGAATAATTTGCTGTGTTTGTATATTAAATTCAGCTGTTGAAGTTGTTTCTACAGATGGGGATGATATTACCACTGCTGGCTCACTTCAGTTTGACTTTAAGGCCATTGAGGCTGCAACGGGTAACTTTTTGCCGAGTAACAAGCTAGGTCAAGGTGGATTCGGGGAAGTTTACAAGGTATTACCATTGCGTAGAGCTTCCACTGTAGCTTTTTACCTACAAGTAAAAATGAATCATATACATTAGGGTAAATTAAAATAGAGTTTTCAACTTTGGTAGTGTTCTAAGTTGCGTAAAACGATGTCAAATACCTCCTCGGTTTTGGATAGAAACAGATGACATCAAGCTTGATATTGGAAACCGAGAGAGTGGTAAGGTTTTTTTGACAAAGTCTTTAAAATTTGATATGTTTCACCACAGTAAAAATCATTTAATTTTTTTTCACCTCCCCCACAATACTCTGTTTTTTCCCTGTTTCCAAATAAAATATCACACAAAAACATTGATCAATGAGATGTATTGGATCAGGGTAACAACCCTGTAATTGCGAAGAATCTTTCTATACTCACAGTACCACTGTACCAGCACACACAAAATCCTTCCTCATTTCAAATGTTATAGAGTTGCGGAACAAACAAACTCTAGTCTTTAATTACCATCCTTCTTAGGTAAATTTAAAAAAAAAAAAAAAAAAAAAAAAATCTAACTTCTACAGAGTTGCAGTTGAAACATCTTCAGTTTCATGATTAATCTTACAGCCAATTCCCATATTAATGATTATTTTATAAATACATTACTCTTTTAGGGTACATTTCCTAGTGGAGTACAAGTTGCGGTGAAGAGGCTATCGAAGACATCAGGACAAGGTGAAAAAGAGTTCGAAAACGAAGTTGTTGTTGTGGCAAAGCTTCAGCATAGAAATTTGGTTAGGCTGCTTGGTTTTTGTTTGGAAGGAGAAGAGAAGATACTTGTATACGAGTTTGTGCCCAATAAAAGCCTCGATTACTTTCTTTTTGGTCAGTTAAATTCGATACTTAGCCTAAGATTCTTCAAATTGCATGCGCTATGTTGTTTCTAACATTTTAAATTCGCATGTGCAGACTCTAAGATGCAAAGACAGCTTGACTGGGCAAGACGGTACAAGATTATTGGAGGAATTGCTAGAGGAATTCTTTATCTTCACCAAGATTCAAGACTCACAATTATACACCGTGACCTTAAAGCGGGCAACATCCTCTTGGACGCTAATATGAACCCAAAAGTTGCAGATTTTGGAATGGCTAGAATTTTTGAAATGGACCAAACGGAAGCCAATACAAGAAGAGTAGTTGGAACTTAGTAAGTTTTACTCTTGCCATTTATTTCATCTATAGACCGTAATATGTTTCAATCAACTCAAAAACTAAAATTGTGGCAGTGGTTACATGTCTCCTGAGTATGCGATGTACGGCCAATTCTCCATGAAATCAGATGTGTATAGTTTTGGGGTCTTAGTTCTTGAGATTATAAGCGGCATGAAGAACAGTAGTCTCTATCAAATGGATGGTACCGTTGGTAACTTGGTTACATATGTGAGTATAAAGCCTTAAAACTTTAATTTTCTTTCTTTTACTTTATTTGATTTGACCAAAGTATATATTATTAAAATGTTCAATAGACTTGGAGATTGTGGAGCAATGGGTCGCCATTAGAGCTTGTGGATCCATCCTTTGGAGATAATTATCAAACAAACGAAATTACCAGGTGCATACATATAGCTTTACTATGTGTTCAAGAAGATGTTGATGATCGTCCAACTATGTCAGCAATCGTCCAAATGCTCACTACTAGCTCGATGGCTCTTGCCGTTCCTAGACAACCTGGATTTTTCTTTCGGGGTAGGCATGAACAAGTAGGAGAAGTGGGTACATCCGTGGATAGGCTTGCTATCTGTTCAATCGATGATGCTTCCATTACTAGCGTTGCTCCTCGTTGACGAAAAAACTTTTGACTACAAGTTGTGCTATATGATTCTAGACTATTAAGCTTTGACTATGAACAAAGATTAGTCTAAGGCCTTGATTGTTTCAAATTTTTAAAACTATTTTGGATTTACTTTTTCAAAATTTCGTTTTTTACCCAATAAAAAAAAAAGATTTTTTCGAAAATGTAGGTGAATCTAGTTTTTGGAGTTCCTAGCGGCTAGGACCTAGCCAACTATCAAAAACCAAATTTTTGAGTTTTTTACTTTTACAAACGATTTTTTTTGTTCCATCCATTTAGGTTTTGTTTTCTCTGTCTACTTTCTGCAAAATCGAAATATAAAAAACCAAAATCAAAAATAAGCCAAAAAAATATAATCTAAAATCGACTTAAAAACCATTGAACATTCATGACCTAACACTAATGTTTTAAAGTTTGGTTTCCTTTAACAAGGAATCATCTCAGTGATCAAGTCACGAAAACAAAATATGATAGTAGCTCAGACGAAAATTGGAGTTGAATCTCCCATTCGTTTTGCAACTGAAGATGATAAAATATAAATATACTGGGAGATTCAACTCCAATTTTCGCCTGAGGCAAAAGAAAAAGATATGTCCAAGCTTGTGAGAAAGCAATTGCAACAACAAGCGGATGATTTTTTTCTTTCTAATAAATAGCTTAACTCTTTTTTTTGTCCCTAGCTATGCCTATGGTCATATAGCTCGAATCGTGTAGCTTGAAAGTTCAATCCATCAATGATCCATCAGATACTATGAAAGGGAAAAAATAGAAAAAAACACAGACCTTCTGTCTTAAACACATGTTCTGAAACCAACAGCAATACCAATTAAAGGGTAAACAAAAAAAAAAAACTTATTTGAAGCTCAGTTGAATAGTTTTGTTTTCTCCTCTTGAAAATAAGTATATTAATATTATGATAAGTTCAAAGATATATATATATATATATATACTAGAAATAGGCACGCGCGATGCGCGAGATATACCTAATCTTATTTTTATTAATTATGATATATTTTAAATTTATATATATATTTTTGTAATGTCTTCTTTTTTAATATGATTTTTAAAAAAATTTGTTTAATATTTGTTCCTTTATATATATGGTTCTTAATATTTGGACGCAAAATAAAATAAACAAAACATGTAGGAAACTTTTTTGATTGAAATAATTAAATCCCTCAAAGTTTTGTTGTTTTGGATTTTATTATTTTGTGATAAATTATTAGGTTCTTAGAGCATCTTCAAGCCCACTCTATTTTAAAGTCAATACTCTGTTATAGAGTAACATTTGCTCTAACCCTACTCTATATCTTACTCTAAAATAGAGTAAATGGTGGGATTACTCTGTATGCAGCTTTACTTTTTTACACTAACTCCATCTTCTAGTATAAAATAGATTGATACATTGAAAAAACTATGCTCTATTTTATAGTAAAATATATAATATATATTGGAGATAGTCTTAGCATACATGAAGTTTGTGTAGAGACCATATATCAGATATTCGAAACGAAAAATTGAGTATTGAAAATTGTTTACAAATATTACCAGATAAATCTCATCTTTCCCTACATCTTTTCTAAAACTATAATATATAGATGTGATCAAGACTTATATGAAATGCTAGATCTCTATAATCACGAAATTATTATAGAAACTCAGTAACCATGAACATAAATTTAAAAAATTATGTTTTAGTCTCAATCGTAAGGAAAAATAATTAATAAATTTTTATCCTTTTGCGAGTGGTTTTACAACTTTATATATTTTTGAAACTCAATCTTAATATTTGATTTTCTTTTTGACTCCACAATATGTTGCTACGGTTTGATTTTCTTCGGTTAGCCTCCTAACAAATATCTTGTGAATTAGAGACTCAATATGAATGCTTAAAATGTGCTAAAATTCTATGATGATGGGTTATTTCTCAGTCCTTGTCTCTATTCTTATTCATTATGGTTTTTTAATTGTTAAAAAATGAACTCTCCAACATGTCAATTAGTGTAGATGGAAGGGAAGACAAAATTAGAAAAATTGATATCAACAATAGATACATTCCAATTATTTTTCTGACATGACTACATTTCTAAATTATTTTAACTTACATCTAAATGTTTTTTAATTAACTATATTTAAACTTATAATATCTATATGTTGACTTTTCCATCAGATTTTGATGATTTTAAAATAAGATATTTGCGAGAAAAAAATCAGACCGGCTCAAATTCATCCAATCAATAAACTAAACTTCTAAAACCTGAATTTTGTACTATAGTAATGAGATTATGAATCTAGACAATATGTTTTACAAGGTAACAGAAGAATCACCAATGATTATTTTGAATATTTAATAAGTGTACTCACGATTTATCATATGCTCCAATGTTTCCTCTCTAATCTTGTAATCATTCTTAACATAAAAAAATTGGAACAATGCATATTAAAATATGGCTCATGTCATAAAAAATTATGAAATATCTTATATTATATCTCACATTAAATTTTGAATAAAACTCATGAAAAGAAAAGTGTGTCAAATTTAATCTTTTTTAAATTCGATATATTATCTCTATTTTCTAAAATAAATACTATAGTTACCATTAAATTATTTTGTGAAACTATTGTTTTCTATTATTTTATGGGGTGATTAATCAATTATGTTATTTTTATTTTCTTTTAGTACATACGTTTTAAAGACAGTCAAACTGTAACTTATAGAATATTAGATATAATTTAATTTTATTA
This sequence comes from Camelina hispida, assembly GCA_023657505.1. Classification (NCBI taxonomy): domain Eukaryota; kingdom Viridiplantae; phylum Streptophyta; class Magnoliopsida; order Brassicales; family Brassicaceae; genus Camelina; species Camelina hispida. Next base: position 12,251,840 of record CP094635.1, on the reverse strand, counting down.
TAAAGACGGTCAAACTGTAACTTGTAATTTATTTGTATTTAATATAATATATATGATTATTGGATACAACTTAATTTTTTAAATATATTAGAACATATTTTATATTTTTAAATTATTCTGTCATTAATTAATTTGGCTTCAATTTTTATTTTAAAAGTATAAAAACTTTTTTTGTTTTAATTGGTTTGATCAGTAGTTTATTTTTAGATTATATGGTATATGCTTCCATTAGAAAATATATTATATGTTAAAACTAAAGGTTATGTTATGATACCATTATGCTATTTTTATTTTCTTTTAGTACATACGTTTTAAAAATAGTCAAACGGTAACTTATGTAATATTAAATACAATTTAATTTTATCTGAGTTTTGTCTTTAATACAATATATATGATTATCGAATACGATGTGATTTTTTAAATATAGTAGTACATTTTCTATATTTTTAAATTAGTCTATCATAAATTAACTTGGTTTTAATTTTACTTTAAAAGTATGAAAACTTTTTTGTTTTAATTGGTTTGATCAGTAGTTTTATTTTTGTCTGAGTTTTGTCTTTATTACAATATATTTGATTATTGAAGACAATGTACTTTTTAAAATTTATTAGTACATATTCTATATTTTAAAATTATTCTATCATAAATGAACTTGGTTTCAATTTTTACTTTAAAAGTATGAAATTTTTTTTTGTTTTAATTGGTTTGATTAGTAGTTTTATTTTTAAGCTATATGGTATATGCTTTCATTAAAAAATATATGTTAAAACTAAAAAGTTGGAAGAAATATATTTTTGTAACAATGTGATTTTATTAAAGCAAACTATACACCATATAAGATATAAATAAAATAAAGTATATTAAAAATGTTGTTATTATAATTTAGTTTTGCCCATGGTGTAACAGAGAAGGTTGCTGTCGTGAAATGTTGTTATTTAAAAAGGAACTTAATGCAATGTTTTTGGGAGAGAAATCAGGGATTATAATCAAATGTTAATAACCATAAAATCATAGGCGTTTGGTATTTTTATTAGGTTATCAAACAGAGCAAAACGTAAGAGAGAAACGCATGATTTTCCTATAATGGGATTCTGAGATATCCTTAAAGATTGTAGTAAGTAAAACAAATATTCCAATGGTAGTAATGCTTCATATTATTCTAATTTATGGGGAGGATCTTAGCAAATTTTTGAAAAATAAATTCAAAAATATGTATGGTTCGGAACTTAACACATTTATTTAAACAAAATTTAGAAACTCGATTTCAAACTTTTTGAAAACGTTGATGCATACAAATTAATGTTACATATGATTGAAATAGGTGGTGGGTCTGTAATGGATTATAATTTTATGGTGCATAGGAGAATTTTACCAAATAAACCAAAGTTTAGGAGAATTTTACCAAATAAACCAAAGTTTATCGAGATGATGCTGAATTAGAGATTTACTGGGAATGAAGCGTAAGCAATGAGGAGACCCAATTGGATTTAGAAACGAACCTGTTAGAGAGATAAACACGAACCTGTTAGAGAGGTAAACATTAACGGACCTTCGTCGACCGCGGTTTGAAGCGTTGTCACTGATCTGAGGTGGAATGTTGAATTTGGGTTTGAATTTTAAGTTATTGGTTGGGGCCCAGAGTTTGAAGGAAAATGGATGGGTTTTTAAAACATATAAGTACACGTGTTAGAAATATAGTTAGCCAGGCGTCATGTTTTTAGAAGAAGTTAGAGAAAACCTTCTCTTATTATATATATATATATATATATATATATATATATATATATATTAATGCGTACATAACTTCCTACTAAAATTAGGATGACACTGAAACTTATGAAGAATATGAAACAGAAACAGATCTCTTCCTTGCCAGTTTCTTTTTCCTTAGATGATTCAGATGATCTATGCATGCTTAGCATTTCAGGTTTTTTATCAATCAAATAAGCTAGTTGATTGATTAATTTATAATGATCCATTTCAGACATTTCGATATTAGCCTACTGATATAAGATTTCTTTATAAATATTTGGTTTATGAAATAATATACACCACAGAGATTAGCCGTGCTTTCGACTAAGACACGTGATCGATACAGAGCAAGCAAAAGACATGCTAGTAGACCGACCAGGCTGCAATCTCTCGGCTAATGGGTTTGGCTTGGATCTGATCCTTAAAGACAAATCCTGGTGGTTGAGGCACATGAAGAGTAATTGAAGTATTAGTGAGCATATGAAATACTGTAGACATCGTTGGACAGTCAGCAGGATTTTCTTGAACACATAACAACCTGATGTGAATACATATGATGACTTCATTTCTATCGTAATTCTCCCCCATGGCTGCGTCTACAAGTTCCAACAATGATTCATTGTTCCAAATCCTCCATACATATACAAGTCATTTATCAATAAACTGAAAGTTGAGAGCCATGATCATTGCTAAGAGAACTAGAACAGTTTGAGATAGCATTGGAAATGTACTTACATATGTGACCAAGTTGCTTATTGAGCCATCTAGTTTGTTGAAGTTACTATTCTTTTTTCCACCAATAATCTCCATAATCTATACTCCAAAGCTACTATATACATCAGATTTTGTCGAGAACTGCCCGATCATCACATATCTCGGTGGCATGTAACCACTGCAAAATAGAGTGTCATATCACTTTCAGTTTTATCAACAACAAATCAACAATAAAGACAAACAGATTATAAGTAAAATGGAATATTACTTACGATGTTCCAACTACTATTCCAGTGGTAGCTTCAGTTTGGTCCACTCTGAAATTCCTAGCCACACCAAAATCAGCTATTTTTGGGTTTATATCGGCATGTAAGAGAATGTTATCCGATTTGAGGTCATGGTGTATGATTGTGACCCGTGAATGTTGATGAAAATATAAAATCCCTCGAGTAATTCCTGAAAAGGTATAGAGAACCACAACAGTGGATCACGCTTGGAAACACGCTTGGAAACATGCCAAGTCTAACGCTTTTCTACTCAATCTTATTAAGAGAAAATAGTACTCAAAAGATTGAATCCAAGTTCTCTTCTCTTATCTATCTAAACACACCCTTGTGTAGATCCAAGAGAACAAACTCAACACTCACCTTCTTAGCTTCTTTTATTAGCGTTGAAGTTTTACAATCTCTCAACAATGATTCTAGAGTGCTAGCTCGTTTCTGTGGCAAGCCCTAGACTATTTATACCCAAACTTGCAAGATCCTAACTAGAATATCTTTCGAGTACTTTTCTTAAGGCAATGACATGCTTCCCAAGATCCTTCATTCCTTAAATGTCGATATGAATATCCTTCATATCACCTCGCCTTTGTTTCAGCTCTATCTTCAATGCTGAGTCACCATACTCCCTCTATACATCATCTTGTCCAGTCTGGCTTTGAAACGTCATCTCTGCTTCCTTGTCATCAAAACATGAGTTTGTGGTCTGATGCAGTGTCATGTTTCATCACAGCTCTCTATTCTGCACAACGAGCTGTTCCAGCAACTGCATCTTCAATTCCCTTGATAATGTTGTATCGTCTTGTCAAATCAGCTGACCTTTCTTTTGGGTCTGCACAAATCCCATATACCAACCAAATAGACTATAAGATCAAGAACTAATTAAGGTTTAAGAGAATATGACCCTTATAATTTTTTTCTTCTTGTACCAAAGAGATTTGTAGTGACCCTCACTAAGGGCAGAAATCCCAAAATAAAAATTCGAAAAAATGGCCTAGAAAAAACTTAGAAAGGAAGAGGAAGAAAAACAAAGAAGAAAGACCGAAGGAAGTCCGATGAAAAATTCGCGAGTCGGAGGATGGCCGAGCCGAGACCAAAGTGACCGGATGTGCGATCGAGACCTTAAGACCGATCGAGAGTTGGCGGTTTACGCAGAAAATTGCGTACGTGTGAGAGATGTCCTAGTGAAGACCGAGATGTCCGAGAGATGTCCGAGAGAAGACCAAGATGTCCGAGAGAAGACCGAGATGTCCGAGAAATGTCCGAGAGAAGACCGAGATTTCCGAGAGATGTCCGAGAGAAGACCGAGATGTCCGAGAGATGTCCAAGTGAAGACCGAGATGTCCGAGAGATGCCCGAGAGGAGACCGAGATGTTCGAGAGCAGACCGAGACGTCCAGGCAATGACCGAGAGTTGTCCGAGAAAGACTGAAAGAGTCCGGAGGAACCGAAGGCGGTCCTGACCAAGACCGAGCGATGACCGAGAAATGCCGAGAACTATCGGATGCGTCGGACGAAGGGGATGATCGATCGATTTTCTAAGAGGAAGAAAGTGGCGACATAATCATTGAGTTCCCATGAGTTGGACCAACCAAATTTCATGCAAGGGGCGAGTGTAATACACGCCCCACATGCAAGCTCATGCATGCCAAGTGGCCGGCGTTTGGTTTACACACGCCGCATGCAGAGCTTGTTTTGCCAAATGGCAAAACGCACTAAGGGAAGAAGAGGAGATGCTCGACCTATAAATATGGCCCAAACTCTTTTTCTCTCTTGGAGCCGAGAGATAGACGAGAGGGCGACGCTGCCGAAACGCTGTTGCCGAGAGAAAGGACGAGAAAGAGACGCTGTCTAACGCGAAGAAGGGTGTTGTCTGATCCGCGGTGCAGTGAAGTCTGATCATCATCAGCTGTATCAGAGTGAGTTCTGCGGTAAATTGTGTGCGGTGCTGCATTGATCTTTAGATCTTTGCACGTACCATTTGCTTGCTGCATTTAGACTAGATTCATGTTAGAATCAGTTTAATTTAGTGCATGCGAAATATGGTAGGATTCATGTTAGATTCATGTTTAAATGCACATAGAATTTGAGCTAGGAATCACCATGCGAAAATAAATTTTGATGCATTTTAAGTAAATTGGACTTGCTTAAGATTTGGACAAGAAGGGTTGCATGCATGTTTGAATTTGAAGGATTTTACTTGCAATATTTCTTGCTTAAAATCGGAATCATGATTAAATTGGTGAAGTTTATTTGCAATTTTATTGCATTAAATTAGATGAGGTTAGCTTGCTCGCATAATTGGACTTAGAGGATTTAATGGGTTAAATCGCTTAAAAATGGCTTGCATGCATAAATGAACTTGTTGCATTAAATTGCTTAAGTTGCTTAAATTGGTTACATGCTTGTAGAACAATCTTAGTTGCATGAATTGTCATTCTTGTTGCTTGTTGATTGTTGCATGTTTTCTTGCTTGATTTTCTTGCTTGTGTTGCTTGATCTTCTTGCTTGAATTGTTGTGTGTATTTTAGTGAAGTCTCTTGAATTTGTTTCTCGAGTCCTAGCTAGAATAGAGAAGTCAATCTTCTGTTCCAAATGCGGTTTGTCTCGCGAGAGTTCCCGATGACCACTCGCGCGGGAAAATGTCACGACTAGCTAGCTACTAGTGTGACCGCTACATGACGATGTAGCATTTATGTGGGCTCATGCTGATTACCTTTGTGGTTTCGGCATGGGAAACGTTGTGGAAGGGAACAGATTATCGAGGGCCCATAGGTGAAAGAGTCGAGGGTATTTCAAGAATTCCTTGTAGTATTCTAGATGTCTTTGTTTGATTGATAGGATGAAAGAGTCTAGAGTATTCAAGTGTCCCTTGTTTTATTCTAGTCGTGTAAGAGTTAAGAGTCTAAAGTGTCCAAGTAGTCCTTGTTCCCTTTAGTCGTATTTCTCTGTGAGTAGCGAGTCTAGATCGTCCGAGTTGAGTCGTGTTAATCTAACCTCTCACGCTTTTTTGTTGATTAATTGCTTCCGCTATTGTTTCTGTTGCGTTGCTTTGATTACTTGCTTGATTTCTTGGCTTGCTGGGGTAGTCGGGTTGGGGAAGTAGAATCCTGTTTAGGAAAGGGGTGCCCAGGCTCACTGAGTAATCTTAGATTACTCATGACATTATTTTGTCTTGCAGGGAGCCTAAGTGAGTCTAGAGCTGGAGCAAACATTAGGGTACCAGATAGGGTTTTCTGTGTTCTTTGTAAAACCCTATATTTTCCTAAATGATTACTGTAAAACTTTCCGACTATCTATGTATATTGCTTTGATGATTTATTTTCAATGTAATAAAGTATTAAAGTAATATATTTGGTTTCCGGAGAAAGCATGGCAAGTTACAAATGGTACTCGGCCTTGTCCGGGTCAACACAACGCGCGTGGGACGCAAGGGTTGCAAAGCCTAAGTGAACCACAGCCGCGGGCGGAGTCGCGTCCAGGAGGACTGGTCGGGAGGCTGCAGCTTCCATCCCTCGACCGGACCACCAGGGTGCGGTTCCCACACATGTAGCGTTCCGGTGCCGTCCGCGGTCCTGTCCGGCCGTACGGCGGTTCGGGGGCGTTACAAGAATGGTCGAGACTTTTGTTGGGCTAATACTCGTAGACTAAAATCTTTTCATCTCCTTTGACAGGATACCCTAGAAGCCTAACAAGTTTTGTATGTTGAAGCTTTGCTACAAGAGACACCTGAAGGTGTATGTGCTGACTGAGTTTTATAAGCTGTCCGAAACATGTCATGGGATTGCTACTAAACCAGTATGTCATACGATTGTTGTGATATATGAGACAACAAGATAGAATCATCACAAGATGTCTCATAGATGGTGTGAAGACAATGAGTAGAACTAACAAAGATGCTAAGGTACTACTTGACACAGTGGGGATAAGAACATGTGCAAAGTTCCGAAGTAGTACAAGAGGTAGTACAAGAAGCCAAACTGTGTGACTACCTTGAAGAGATGGAATACAGAAGCTTGGGGATGACTTAGACAAGCCAAGAGGGTCAGATATATCTGTATCAAACGTCTGAAGTAGTTCTTGTACTAGTTCTGATGTTAATACAGGAAGTAGTACAAGAAGCCAAATTGACGAGTTTGAGTACATAAGCTTAAGGCCGACTTGGACAAGCCAAGTGGCAGCTGCTTAGCTGGATGAACATCTTAAATGGAAGATTCAAGATGCGATCATGGGAGAAACATTCTTTATCCAAAAAGAAAAAAGAAAGTTCTCAATTTCCTATTTGTTGTATAATAGGAAAATTGCCAACCCTAGGGTTGTGCAATTGATATAAATACCAAGAAGGCGCTTCATGAAGACTTGCGCGCTTCAAGGTAGTTTTAAGAGATGCACACAAGATGTGTGGTGTTGCCCCATCAACAAGATAGATAGATCTTTTGATGGTTTATTCATCTAGAAAAGAATGATAGGCATTGTAGTGCTTGTATCATATGCAGTTATAATTTCTATCTTGTTCTAGTGAATTTGTTCTGGACTAGGTCCCGAGGATGTAGGAAAAACCGAACCCCGTTAACAAAGCTTGTGTGTTATTTACTTTATACACATACAATCTCGAAGTCCATCATACACATAATTAGACTTAGCCACAAATATGTGTTTTCAACACCTCGTTCTTGAACGCTTCTTCACCTTGTCCAGACGTTTTATAAAACCTGTTCACAACAACGTCTGTTTCGTCCAGAATGTACCATGTGAATTAATATGGGTCCAGGTAGACACTTAGAGACACTTTTGGACACTCTAAAGACACTTATAGCTAGTTAAAAAACATTAAAATATTATAAAATAATGTTTAGGCACCCATTAACAAAATAAGAAATATAGATGCTCTAAGGACATATACAAGTTTTACAATTTAAGACACTGGCTTATCTACATGTCATTTAGATTCGTTTCGACTTTTGAGAACTCCAGTGCTAATTTTAAACATGTCCTTATGGTTCCATGGTGAAGAAATTGGAAGATGTAGGTTTTAGGTCCGTAAGAAGATGTAGGCTCTAAGTTGAAAGAAAGAGAAAGATTTCAAGTTAGTCCCAAAACAGAAAAAGATGAAAAGAAATTTGCAAAAATTAAGTTTTAGCGACAAAGAAAAGCAAAGAAGAAAAAGAGTAAGTGTTTAAGAAAGTTTTAAAAAGAAAAGAGAAGTTGATAATGGGATTTGTGGTTTAACAAAACTAAAGTGTCTAATGTTTGTTGGTGAAAAGAGAAACAAAAGGATGCTTAAATGTTGGAAATTAGGATCTTACATATATATAAGATGGGTAGAACAACAAGAGTTAAAGCTTTGTATTTGTGAATTAACAAAACTAAAGTGTCTAATGTTTGTTGGTGAAAAGAGAAACAAAAGGATGCTTAAATGTTGGAAATTAAGATCTTACATATATATAAGATGGGTAGAACAACAAGAGTTAAAGCTTTGTATTTGTGAATTATTCTCAATCTTAGATAAATTTCATGATTGTCTAGCATTCCTATTCGTTTGAGAGTAAACCACCCAGAGATAAAATTGTCAAACCCACCTTTATAAATCCTATTCCAAAACTGACTGAGATTGATTTCTTTTCCATTTGCGAGACCGCACCAAACACTTATATGAATGTGAAAGGGATGTTTCATCTTGATTGTGAGTCTTTTACTAATAGTTAGAGATTGAAATAGAATTACACATTCACATAAGTATGGAAAAGTACTTAAAAATACAATATTTAAAATATCCAAAACTAGTAAAAGTAAAAAATACCACTATTTTAGTGAAATATTTACAAAATTTTTTTCCTAAATTATAATATCCACACAGCGCTATAATCCCAATTCTTCAATTACCAACCCGCAAATTTACGTTTTCCCGCCAAAATCGCAAAATCTTGGTTTCTCGCCAAAACCGCACACATAACGTTGTCCCTCCAAAACTACAAAATACACAAAATTACGTTTTCCAGCCAAAAATTCAAAATTATGTTTTCTACCAATACTACAAAATCTCGTTTTGCCGTCAAAACCATATAATTATGCTTTCTCCGCAAAACCGCAAAATCTTATTTTCCCACCAAAATCGCAAAATCTAATTTTCTCGCCAAATTTCTAAAATTATGTTTTTCTGCCAAGACCGCAAAATTTCATTTTTGCGTCAAAAATACAAAACGTAAAATTACGTTTTCCCGCTAAAACCGCAAAATCTTGTTTTGTCACCAAAAAATCAAAATCTAAATTATGTTTTTGTTAAAACCATAAAATCTTGTTTTCCGCCTAAACAACATATTTATGTTTTCCCTCTAAAACCGCAAAATCACGTTTTTCCGCTAAAACTGCAAAAACAAAATTTCCGACAAAAGAAGATAATTTCATAGCTAAAAACATAACTAAAAGGGAATTTCACAAGAAATGCTACTTTTAAAAGAAAAGTTATGAGAAATGGCAGTTTGTATTTTCCTTTTCTAAACTGCCATTTTTTTAGTATATGCCACATATGAAAATGACAGAAATACCCTTGAATTAAAGAAAACAAGGGGATGAGACATGTGAGCGACTGTTTTGTGCGGTTCACAAAGAAATATTAATGACACATTTCTCTTCCATTAGGCTGTGTCTGTGTAGACAATTTTTAGGGCACTATAACAATATGTAATTATTGTCCATGAATGGTACTATAAATCGCATTGTGGACAACTATTTTATTCAAACTTAGACAATAATGGTAATTGTTGACATTGTTGTCTTTTAAAATCTGGTAGGCAGTTTATCCAATTAGTGTAAAGGCAAACAATTCTTTTTGCACAAACTTGTTGGACTGCTCATATTGACCAAAAGAGATTACATTTAGGAGAAAAAAATAGTAGGTTTTACATAATAAAATTCTGAAGGTAGATAGACAAAAACACAAGGAGGAACAATAGACAAACATGTCCACCGAAGGTTAGAAAGAAAGCCCTCTAAAGCTTTGGTCCATCGGAGGAACAACATGAACAGATATGATATGTCTATATTTTGCATCTCCTTAGCATGTATTTGTCATGCATTTAGCTAGCATAACTAGTCGTTTTGCATCGTTTTAGAACCTCTTTCGTACACTTTGCATGTTTAGGAAGTTTCTGCATCATCCTTGCATACGTTGTGCATTTCGGAGTATTTCAGGTGTCTAGGAGACGTCGGAAGCGCAGAGGATCGAGCCACTCTCAACCTACGCAATCGAGCCACTCTCAGTGGCACCAATCGAGCCACTCTCAGCGGCACCAATCGAGCCACTATAAACGGCACTAATCGAGCCACTCTAAGCGGCACCAATCGAGCCACTCTCAGGACACCAGTCGAGCTGACCAATCAAGCCACTCTCGAGTCACCACTCGAGTCACTACTCGAGCCATCACTCGAGCTACCGGTCGGGGGATTCAGCTTTTGACGTCTTCAACAAAGTTGTAGAAAATTGAGTCATATTTACAATGCCGTTTGTTTCAAGTCAATCGAAGGCATGGTTCAAGAGTTATCACCGTTTTAGTGGATACATATATACCCAACTCGAGTCGCATCACCTCCACTCCACCCAGCTCGAGTCGCATCACCTCCACTCGACCCAGCTCGAGTCGCATCACCTCCACTCGACCCAGCTCGAGTCGTATCACCTCCACTCGACCCACCTCGAGTCGTATGACCTCGACTCGATCCGTTCCACTCGATCGCACATGTTTGGTTTCACACGCTTCAGGAGATTCCCGAACCGACGCTTTATCTTGTCGTTTTAAGTTTTAGGGATTCACATATTTTTACTATATATACATTTTGTTAAGTCTTGTTTTGGACATCTTATTTTCTATCTCGTTTTGTTCTTAAGGTTTTACCTAGCCTCCAAAAACGTTCTCAGACTTTGTATCCAGATATCTTTTAATTAATTGAGTTTTTGCATTTGATTTTTTCTACAAACTTGTTCATCTCATTTTTATCTATCTTATTATGCTTGATTCAATGTTTTCCGAGTTTGTATCATTGACGATGATTTCTGGATCTGAGTAGTGTTAAAGTTCTTGGGGATAGGATAGACTAGGTGGAGGATCTTAGGATGTAGGATGTTTAAGCTTTGATATGTATGATTCCCTTTTGTACTAGTGTTAGATTTACTAGTTTCTCTCTGATCAATTGGAACTAGGTTCGAGACATTTCCACACCCAAAAGGTGTTTGATGAAATGTCTGACCAACTAGTGCTAGAGACTTACGTTTCTAGCCTAAGAGATTAGTTGTCTAAGATGTTTGTTGACGTGAATGAACTTATTTGTCATGCCTGCTCGATCATGTTTCTCTAGCGAGAGCTAGGTATGGAAGTGGTTGAGTCTGAGTAGCTTTTGCCAAGAGATTGGATTAGCTAGGTTGTGATGTTCATTGTTTAGGGATAGTTTTCTTGTGGTATGTTAAACACTCTGTAGACTAGGATACTCCACCGACATCAATTACTCCCATCCTTAGGACTTTTATATTTTTGATTGATATTACATTCCTGAGACTGATTCGTTTGTTCATGCTTAGAATCGTTTTCGGTTTCACTTATTCTTGTTCGCTTCTTCTCATACATTTTCGTTTCTAGTTCTGTTACTCATTTCCGTTTTGTATTTTGACCATTCTAGGATTGTTAGAAAAACAGTCTCTTTTTTGATTGGCTTAACTTGTGACTTCTTGATTGCATCTTGAGCGATAGTAAAGATTCCCAACTGGATTGACACCTTAAGTATTACAACTGCATAAGGTTAATCGAACCTGCTAGGAGAGACACACAAAAATCCTAGTATCAAGATATGATCCACCTAAGAGAACGAATGACATAATAGTGGTGAACAAAAACCTTGCATGTTAAATCTGGTCCACCGGAACTTCAGACCTACAATGTAAAAAAAAAAATTGGTTAGCAATAGACAAAAAGGGTCAGACCAAACAGATATGGTCCACTTAAAAGAACTAAGAACATAATAGTGGTGGACAAAAACTTTGGCTGTTGAATCTGGTCCACCGGAACTGCAGACCTACAGTGTGAACAATTTTTTTGGTTAGGAATGGACACAAAGGGTCAGACCAAACACATTTGGTCCACTTAAGATAACAAATGACTTAATAGTGGTGGACAAAAACCTTAGCTGCTGGATCTGGTCCACCGGAATTGCAGATCTGCAGTGAGTAGAACTATTTTTGTTAGCAATGAACACAAAGGGTCATACCAAACTTATATGATTCATAAACAGAACAAATGACATAATAGTGGTGGAAAAAAACCTTGGTTGTTGAATCTGGTCCACTGTATCTGCATATACAGAATTTCTCCATTATATGTGGTCGATGGACTGAAACAGATGGAGTTTGGCAAAGAGAGATACAATTTGTGTTGTAGTGCTGGCGAGGGACGGAGAGAACCTGAGATGGGAGAAGATGAAAAGTTGAAAGTGTCTGAGATGGAAGAAACGATAGTCGGGATTATAACAAGAAGAGAGAATTTATGTTTTCCTGACCGATTATGTCAATTCTAAAAAAAAAGAAAATAAATAATTAGTTTTGTGGTTTTAAAGAAGAAGGATATAATAGTCTTTTGATTATAGAGTCGTGGCAGGCGGGAAAAGAAGTGGAGGAAAATGGCATTAGCCAAAATATTTGCTACTGTTCATGGCAGAATTAATAAAATTATCTAACTAAAACCACTAAAACATTTTCAACACAAAATAAAGTGTTTTTTGGTTATTTTTCATATATTGTACCGATATACAAATATCAAATTACAAAACAAACATAATTGCATTGAGATACAATTTTTGGATGCATGAACCAAAAACAAAAATGAACATCATTTAGATGATGCGTCCACATATTGCGTTTTGATACTCTATCCAGATATTGTGTCTGGTTCACCAAACGAACATGGCCCAAGTAGATTAGGGTGACTAGGTGATGATTTGTGATGCTTAGGATTTAATTTTCATATATCCTTACTCTCTAGGGTGTTCTTCGTGCTAGATTAGTCTTGACTGTGCTAGTCTAGATCAGAGGAAGATTCACCTCTAGATGGTGTTCGATAAAATTCCCGATAGAATTAAGTTAGTGAGTGCTTAGCATTCCCAACCGATGATAACTTTGTTTTTTAAGACATTCCAAGATATGCTAAAACAAGGGTTGATACTCCACGGACATCAATTACTCCCATCCTTAGGACTTTTATCTTTTCGATTGATATTACATTCCTGAGACTGTTTTGTTTGTTCATGCTTAGAATCGTTTTCGGTTTCACTTATTCTTGTTCGCTTCTTCTCTCTGTTACTAATTTCCGTTTTGTATTTTGACCATTCTAGGATTGTTTGAAAAACACTCTTTTTTGAATTGGCTTAACTTGTGACTTCTTGATTGCATCTTGAGTGATAGTAAAGATTCCCAACTGGATTGACACCTTAAGTATTACAACTACATAAGGTTAATTGAACCTGCTAGGATAGACACAGAAAAATCCTAGTATCAATTTGGCGCCGTTGCCATTTGGGATTCGTTTTGCTACATTTAAGATTTCAAGTTTTGCAAGATTAAGTTCTGTTACACTTATCATTCTGAGTATTGACTTGCTTTGGTTGTCTGCTTCTTTTTTTGCATCTCAGGTACCTGTTGATTGCAACCTTGCATGCACACCAGATCAAGAGGGCATCAGAATCTCCTTCCTGTTATCGACGAAATCAGTCGGCTGCAACGACCACTACAAGCCCGTCAACTCTCTGATCATCCCGCACCCATCACTATGGAACAAGCGAATGAACCACATCCGGGACCGCAAAACATTGGTGATGGGGATGCACCGAATACTCATACTCAGCATGCTGGAATCGTCCCTCCCGCCGTGCAGAACAACAACTTCGAAATCAAAAGTGGTCTGATCTCCATGATCCAAAGAAACAAGTTTCACGGGTTGCCTATGGAGGATCCACTCAACCACTTGGATGAGTTCGACCGTCTTTGCAGTCTCACCAAGATCAACGGCGTGAGTGAGGATGGTTACAAGTTGCGCCTCTTCCCATTCTCCCTGGGAGACAAAGCTCATCAATGGGAGAAAAACATTCCCAAGGGATCAATCACCACCTGGGATGGTTGCAAGAAAGCATTCTTGGCCAAGTTTTTCTCCAACTCCAGAACAGCACGTCTCAGGAATGAGATTTCTAGCTTCACTCAGAAGAGCTCAGAATCATTCTGTGAAGCATGGGAACGTTTCAAGGGTTACCATAGCCAGTATCCATACCATGGTTTCAGCAACGAGTCACTGCTGAGCACTCTCTACCGTGGTGTACTACCAAAGATACATATGCTGTTTGACACTGCTTCTAATGGTAATTTCCTGAACAAAGACGTTGAGGAAGGATGGCAACTGGTGGAGAATCTCGCTCAGTCTGACGGCAACTACAATGAGGACTATGACCGCACAGTTCGTGGCGACGCTGGGTCTGAGGAGAAGTACAAGAAAGACCTCAAAAATGTCAATGAGAAGCTTGACAGTCAATTGCTAAGCCAGCAAAGGAGCGTCCACTTCGTATCTGAGGATGACCTTTTCCAGGTCTCAGATGGGGAGGGTGAGCAGACTGAGGAGATCAGCTATGTCCAGAATCAGGGTGGATAAAACAAAGGTTACAACCCCTACAAAACGAACCCTAATCTGTCTTACCGAAGTAACAACGTTGCTAATCCACAAGATCAGGTGTACCCGCCTCAACAACAACATCAAGATCAACAAAAACCTTTTGTGCCTTTCAATCCCGGATTCGCTCCAAAGCAACAGTTCCAACAGGGTTACCAAGCTCCTTCAGGACCACCACCAGGATTCTGCCCTCAACAAGTTCCGCCTACTACAAGTTTCAGATCAAGAAATGAAGCAAATGATGCAACAACTTCTTCAGGGTTAAGCTAGCGGTTCTATGGATACAGCTAAGAAGTTTTCTGACCTTAGTCAGAGGATGGAATGTTCCTACAATGATCTGAACGTCAAATTCGAAGCTCTGAATTCGAAGATACGGTACATGGAAGGCTAATCCGCTTCTACTTCTGCACCAAAGCCTGGCCAATTCCCAGGAAAGGCTATTCAGAACCCCAAGGAGTTCGCCAATGCCATTACGCTGAGAAGTGGGAAAACATTGTCTCCCAGACAAGGCGTTCCAGACTTCACTGAGGACAGTGAAGAATTAGATGGGGAGGATTTTGTTCAGGATGAAACTCATATGAAGAACCCAGCCGAAGCAGTCAAGGATCCGGTTGAACCAGTGAAGCAGTCCAAACTTGAAGCTGTTAAGGAGCCTGTTGTTTCAGATAACAGACCTGCGAGGTTCATACCTCCACCATACAAGCCTCCTCTACCATTCCGAGTGAGGTTTAAGAAGCAACTTATTGAGAAATACAAAGCTATATTCGAACAACAAGTCAAGGAGATTGAGTTGAGGATGCCATTGCTGGATGCATTCGCACTTGTTCCTCACTACCAGAAATTCCTGAAGGACCTAGTAATGGAGAGATCAAAAGAGGATCAAGGCATGGTGGTACTGAGTCTCGAATGCAGTGCAATCATTCAGAAGAAAATTGTACCCAAGAAGCTCAAAGATCCTGGATCATTCACTCTACCTTGCGCCCTTGGACCTATGTCTTTTGATAGGTGTCTATGTGATCTTGGCGCTTCAGTTAATCTGATGCCACTCTCTATTGCTACGAGGTTGGGTTTTACAAGGTTCAAGGGTGCGACATCTCTCTTATCCTTGCAGATAGATCAGTAAGACTTCCAAATGGTATTTTAGAATACTTACCCGTCAGGATCAAAGACGTGGATGTGCCAACCGACTTTATGGTTCTGGAGATGGATGAAGAACCAAAAGATCCTCTGATCTTAGGAAGACCGTTCCTAGTGACTGCTGAAGCCATCATTGATTTTAGAAATGGCAAGATTGACCTCAATCTGGACGACTACTTGACTATGAAGTTTGAAATCAAGGATACCTTGAAGAAGCCAACGATAGGAGGACAAGTCTTCTACATTGAAGAGATGGATAAATTGGCTGATGAGTTGTTGGAAGAATTAGCTGAGGAGGATCATCTCAAGACTGCTTTGACCAAGGGTAGAGAAGAAGGGTTCCTGCATGGGGAGACCACTTGTTAGAAGAATCTGCTAGATTCCCACAGAGAAACGGATGGATCAGAGGAATTCGAGCAGCTATCTGACGCAGAGGAGGTACGTGCAGTTGAGACAGAGAGTTCAGAACGTGATATCTCCCACTCGACCGACGTCAAACCTGACTCGAGACACCGATGTCCCGCTTGATCGAGTTGCACCCCTCCCACTCGACCGTGATCATTCCAGACTCCCATGCTGAAGACTGGTCGGAAGTGAAAGCTCCAAAGGTAGAACTCAAAACTCTCCCTTCCGGGCTCAGGTACGTTTTTCTGTGAACCAATTCTACTTATCCTGTCATAGTGAATGCTAGGTTGAGTGATGATGAATTGGGTTTGCTAGTGACTGAGCTTAAGAAGTATAGAAAGGCTATAGGGTATTCATTAGATGATATCAAGGGTATTTCGCCTAGCCTTTGCATGCATAGAATCAATCTTGAGAATGAATCTTATGCTAGTATTGAACCCCAAAAAAGATTGAACCCTAATCTGAAGGAGGTAGTGAAGAAGGAAATCCTAAAAATGCTTGATGCTATAGTTATCTATCATATCCCTGATAGTACTTGGGTATCTCCAGTGCACTGTGTACCTAAGAAAGGTGGCATAACTGTGATCAAAAATGAAAAGAATGAGTTAATCTCAACCTAGAACCATCAAAGAACATAGGATGTGCATTGATTATAGGAAGTTGAATGTCGTTTCTAGGAAGGATCATTTTCCTCTGCCTTTCATTGATCAAATGTTAGAGAGATTAGCTAGTCATCCCTACAACTGTTTCCTTGATGGGTATAGTGGATTCTTCCAAATATCTATCCACCCAAATGACCAGGAAAAGACAACCTTCACTTGTCCTTATGGCACTTTCACCTATATACGCATGCCATTTGGTTTGTGCAATGCTCCTGCCACCTTTCAAAGGTGCATGACATCAATTTTTTCGGATCTGATTGAGGAGTCAGTGTGAGTGTTTATGGATGATTTCTCTGTATACGGTTCCACTTTCTCCTCCTGTTTGATGATGTGTGCAGGGTATTGACGCGATGTGAGGAGACGAACCTGGTGCTGAACTGGGAGAAGTGCCATTTCATGGTTGAAGAAGGGATCATCCTAGGAAACAAGATTTCTGAAAGAAGAATTGAGGTTGACAAGGCAAAGATTGAGGTGATGATTCAGCTTCAACAGCCTAAGACAGTGAAGGACATCAGAAGTTTTCTGGGACATGCTGGGTTTTAGAGGATATTCATCAAAGACTTCTCAAAAATTGCAAGACCAATGACAAGGTTGCTGTGCAAGGAGGTTGAGTTCGAATTTGATGCAGCATGTTTGGAAGCTTTCAGCAAGATCAAGGAGGCCTTGGTTTGGCATCCATAGTTCAAGCTCCGAATTGGGATCATCCATTTGAGATTATTTGTGACGCGTCAGACTTCGCAGTTGGAGCAGTTCTGGGAAAGCGAATTGACAAGAAGCTTCATGTCATCTACTACGCGAGTCACACCTTGGAAGAGACTCAAGGAAGGTATCCTACCACAGAGAAGCAACTCCTAGCAGTTGTGTTTAAATTCAGGAGTTACCTTGTGGGTTCTAAGGTCATAGTGTATACCGACTGTAACGCCCACGAACCGCTATATGCCCTGGAGGAGGACACAGACGGCCTATGGAACGCTACGTGTGGGAGATCGCACCCTGGTGGTCCGGCCGAGGGACAAAAGCTGCAGCTTCCCGACCAGTCCTCCTGGACGCGTCTCCGCCCGTGGCCGAGGTTCACTTAGGCTTTGCAACCCTCGCGGCCATGGCGTGTTGTGTTGGCCCGGAGAAGGCCAATATATCGGATGCAACTTGCCATGTTTCCTTGAAAACCGATTATATTACTTAATAGTTATTACATTGATAATAGTTTATCAAGCAATAAACACATGAATACATCTTTGAAAATATAGGGTTTTTACAAAAACACATGAATAAAAGCCCTATCCGGTACCCTAAGTTTGCTCCAGCACTAGACTCCACCTAGACTACCTGCGAGACAAAATATATCATGAGTAATCTAATATTACTCAGTGAGCCTGGGTACCCCAACCTAGATATGCATTCTATTTTTCCCCACCCCAACTACCCCAACAAGCAAGGAAACAAGCAAGCAAATCAATCAAAGCAAACGCAACAGAAACATTAGCGGAAGCAAACAACAAGTAAGCGAGGGGTTAATTCAATCAAGACTCGACTCGATTAACTTAGACACTCTACTCCTACTCGACAACCTAAGACGATTAGAATAGAAACAAGGTAATCTCGACTATCCTAGACTCTTTCACCTATCAACAACCTAAGACGACTAGAATAAAATCAAGGTAATCTCGACTATTGTAGATTCTTTCACCTAAGGGCCCTCGATAATCTGTTCCGTTCCAAACCTTCCCATGCTGGAACCACACAGGTAACCAGCATGAGCCCCGATAAGCTACAACGTCTTGTAGCGGTCATTCTAGTATCTAGCTAGACATGACTTTGTCCCGCGCGAGTGGTCGTTGAGAACTATCACGAGACAACCAAACTTCAATTGGAACAGAAGATCGACTACTCTATCCTAGCTACGACTCGAGAAAGATAACTAATATAATTCAGGAGACTAGCTAAGACAAGTACTACAAATTCAAAGGGTTAGTGGAAAATAACTCTAAGAATCTAGTATTAAACTACACGCAATTCAAGCAACGAAAATCAAGCAAGCAAGCAAGAAAATCAAGCAGGAAATCAAGCAACAATCAACAAGCAACAATCAACAAGCAACAAGAATAGAAATTCAAGCAACCTAGATTGTTCTATATGCATGCAACCGATCTACCAATTTTTAAGCAAGAATTTATTGATTAAAAATCTATCAGTTCTCTCGAACATGCAAATTCCCTAGTCCAAATTTTAAGGAAGCCATTTTTGCTAATTAATGCATCAAATTCATCTTGAAAATATGCGGTTCAATTCTACTCAATTCTCACATGCATGCATGGTGATTCCTAGCATAATTCTATGTGTTTTAACATGAATTCTAGCATAAATCCTACCATATTAAGCATGCAACATCTACCTAGTTCTAACATGAACCTAGACTAAATGCAGCAAGCAATAGGTACGCACATGGTCCGTAGGATCCATGTGGTACCCCACACAAAACTACCACAGAAGTCACAGTGATTCCGGCAGATCGATGTCTTGAGCTTCACGGCACCACGGATCAGACAACTCCTCCTCACGTCTGCTTCGTCTCTGAACAGCGTCCAATAGCGTCCTCCTTCGTCTTAAGCTGCATCTCGCCTCGTCTTCGATCAGCGTCTCGCATTTTCTTCGATCAGCGTCTCGCCTTGTCTTCGATCAGCGTCTCGCCTCTCAACTCCGTCTCTCTCTCTCTCTCTCTTTCTCTCAATTTGGAAGAGCAATACTTAGAGAATTTTTGGGCTTTCTTTTGTGTTTGAGAGAATGTCACAATTGAGAAGTGAACTTCTCCTTTTATAGAGGTTTGTGGGCGGTTCCTCTCGCCTATGCATGTCGAACACACAGCTGGCTTTTCTCCCACTCCTTTGGCGACTTGGTGAGCAAGCTATACAAGATCAAGTGAATCTCTCCTCCTCCTTGCATGCGTTCGGACTGGTCCATTTGTAGAAGATGAATCTTTCTTGTCTCCTTCACTTTCCACCTTCTAAACTTCCATTGGTCAACTCCTTGAAAACACAATGATTGTGTCCTTCTCCTAAAGATTCAACAACACAATGATCACACTTTTAAGGTTGCATGAAACCTCATTGGTTGATTCAAGAGAATAAAAAATATTCTCTCCTCTTTGCGCCGTCAACAAACGCCACAAATTCCAGAACGCTGTCGGCTCCTCGGCGTTTCGTCCGTCGATCGTCGGTTACATCCGACAATCCTCGGTCTCGTCCGCTACGTCCGATGGTTTTTTCGATCTTGTCCGTAGCTTCTCAGAAGTATAATAAATCCTCGGCAGTACCACAAATTTCTCGGCGATTCTCGGTACGTCTCGATACTCCTTGGTGCGTCTCGGTCGTTACGTCTCGTTACGTCTCGGTGCGTCTTGGTCGATACGTCTCGGTACGTCTCGGCATGTCTCGGTGCGTCTCAGCACGTCTCGGTGCGTCTCGGCACGTCTCGGTATGTCTCGGTCAGTACGTCTCGGCGGTGCGTCTCGGACGACTAGGCCATTTCTCGATCCGTCCAAATTTCCTCGGACATTTCTTCAGCAATCCTTCGGTTCTCCTTGCTGGCTTCCTTTCCAGGTCTTTTGGCCTCGGGTTTTCAATTTGAAATTTATCCCATGGTGAGCGTCATTACACCGACCATGCTGCTCTGAGACACATCTATTCGAAGAAGGATACCAAGCCGAGACTGTTGAGATGGATTCTGCTACTTCAGGAGTTCGACATGGAGATTGTTGACAAGAAAGGCATAGAAAATGGAGTTGCGGACCACCTGTCAAGAATGAGGATTGAAGATGTTGTTCCCATAGATGATTCAATGCCTGAGGAACAACTTCTGGTCGCCCAAGTTTCTGAGCAAATGCATGACACAAAGCTTGACAACCTTAGAATCGGATGCATGGCGATCACTTCTGAGACTGCACCCTGGTATGCAGATGTTGTGAATTACAAAGTATGTGGAGAAGTTCTTGATGACATGGATCCCTACAGGAGGAAGAAGATTTTCAGAGAGGTCAACCACTACTTCTGGGATGAACCCTATATGTACAAGAGAGGTTCTGACGGTTTGTTCAGGAGGTGCATAGCAGAAGGGGAAGTACAATGAGTGCTTGAGCACTATCACGGCTCCACCAATGGAGGTCACTTTGCCACGTTCAAGACAGCTTAGCAGGTCTCTGGTGGCCAACTTTGTTCAAAGACGCTCACAGTTTCATCACCAAGTGTGATGCTTGTTAGAGGATGGGCAACATCACAAGGAGGAACGAGATGCCCTAGAATCTGATCCTGGAAGTAGAGATATTTTATGTTTGGGGTATCGACTTCATGGGTCCTTTCAACCCTCCATCAAATGGCAATGTCTATATTCTGGTGGTAGTTGATTATGTTTCTAAGTGGGTCGAAGCCATTGCCAGTCCTACCAATTATCACAAGGTTGTTCTGAAGTTGTTCAAAAGTATAATTTTTCCAAGGTATGGGATACCCAAAGCAGTGATCAGTGATGGCGGAACTCACTTCGTCAACAAGGTGTTTGAGAGTATGCTGAGAAAGTATGGGGTCAAGCACAAGGTGTCTACTGCATATCACCCTCAGACCAGCGGACAGGTCAAAGTTTCAAATAAGCAGATCAAGGGTATCTTGTCAAGGATTGTTGGAGTTTCAAAGAAAGATTGGTCTGTCAAGCTAGAGGAGACTCTTTGGGCGTACAGAACAGTGTTCAAGACGCCTATAGGAAGAACACCATTTCAGTTGGTCTATGGTAAAACATGTCACCTCCCTGTGTAGGTTGAGTACAAGGCGCTTTGGGCTATCAAGTTGCTGAACTTGGATATTGATACAGCTCAGGCAGATAGGACTCTCGACCTACATGAATTTACAAAGAGAGAACCAAGAATTTTCATGATAAGAAAATTGTTGTTCAGGAGCTCAAGGTTGGAGATCAGGTTCTGCTTTTCAACTCTAAACTTAAGTTATTTCCTTGGAAGCTTAAGTCTAGGTGCTCTGGACCTTTTGACGTCAAGGAAGTTCTGCCATTCGGAGCCATCACTCTTCTGAACAAGGATGGTAGCGAATTTACTGTAAATGGTCAGAGAGTCAAGAAATATTTAGCTGATCAAGTCCGACTAGAGGGGTTTTCTGTGCTCCTCTATGAACCCCAAAAAGCATAAAAAGCTGAAAAGTCAAGCTAGAGACTTTAAACAAGCTCACTTGGGAGGAAGTCCCAAAGGTATCACTGTAAATATATATTTTTAAGTCCCTTGTGTTTTTAATTTTTGTTTTTAGTTTTCTTGTGTTCAGGAATCTACAGAAGGGAGTATAAGCAACATAAAAAAGAAAGAAAAAAAAAATAGTAGTTAAATGAGTGAGTTCAGAGTCAAGTCAAGTATGGTGACAGAAAAGATAGAGGATACAGAGAAAATACAGGAAAGGAAGAGTCAAAACAAAGTGTGTTGGTCATATGGAAACAGAAAAATATCTAGAGAGAAATCTTTATAATTGGGCGACCCCATACTCTTTGGGTCCGAATGGTGACTGCGGTTTTGGTTGTGCGGGGAAAGCGGTTTTAGAGTGCGGTACGGTTCAACTGCGGTACGTGCGGTTTGCGGGACAAGTGCGGTTTATACAAAATAAGCGGTACAGAATGATATTTGATTGGTGAAAAAACTATTTGCGGTTCAGTATTAATTGTGTGAATGGTAAAGAAAGGAAAAGCGGTGCGGATTACATATATTATAAATAAATTTATTAATAATTAGTATGTTTGTATATTATTGTATGTTATGAATTAATAATAAAAATAATTGTATTTATAAACCTTAAATACTATAGTTGGTGAAAAAATTGTAGTGCGAATACATATTTTTATATATTAACAATATTAGTTTAGGTAAAAATTAAAAAAAGTTAGGGTTATTGAACAAATAATTTTAATATACCATTTATGAACTTTATTGACATTAAAATTTAATCATAGAAATGTTTATTTTTTCTTAAATAAATTAACAAGTTCAATCATTAAAAAATACTACACAATAAAAAGAACTATTATGAAATATATTGTTTACAAATCCAGTTGTTTTGATATATAAAGTGTAAAAAGAAATCCATTTATTATCAAAAAAGCTGGATTAATAAAATAAGCTATTATTCGTTTAGAAACACATATTAAATTTGTGTTGACTCTCTTTGGAATGGATCTGATGCGTGCATGTTGTTGCACTAGATTAATAAAATAAGAATAATACAGTTCCTAAACACAAGTGTGTAAGACTTCACAAAAAAAAAAATGTAAAAAAAGTTTTATCCATTGGTCACTGCGGATTTTGGCAAAACCGCTGGGTAATAACTGATCTTGTATGAATAAGCGGTCCAAGACTATTTAGCACCTAAAAATCCGCGAATTTTTTTTTTTTTTTTTTTTTTCTAAAAACCGCAAATTGTTGTTGTTTTTGTTGATTGGTAAAGAAAAGCGTTTTTTACCTTTCCCTTCTTCAAATCCGCTTTTGTATTGTCACCAATCATAGCTTTTGTTTCTCAACCACCCACGAATTTCTTCTTTTTCCCACGTGAAAGCTTCCCCCTTTCTCTCTTGTCTCCTCCCTCAAAATACATCACCTCCCTCTTTATGTCCCATCACCAGACATTATCCTACCACCACTCACCCTATACTCCCCCTTTTCTCCCCCACTTGCACGATACCTTCACCATCTCTTTAATTATTTAACCTCCCTCTACTCTCTCCTCTCACCAACCAAGACATCATCTCACTTCACTTACTCTCTTTTGCTCGATTTAACGAAGAGAACTGCATCCCTCTCGTCGATGATCTCGCCACCGTTTGTCCGAGCCAATCTCACCCCACAGTCACCTGCCTCACCTCTCGCCGACCAAACTCCATGATCTCCTTTCCCTACTTGTTCGATTTAAAGAAGCTGACCAGAGCAACCCCTCCTCCCAGTCTTCTCCCCTCGCCGTCGCTGCACATCACACTCGACCAAACAAGCTTCCACGCCGCTCAAGTTCTCGCCTTTCAGCTCCACTCGACCGACATTATCAAGCTTGACTCGATTCAACGAACGTACACATTCTCTTGTTCATCACTGACTCGAAGCCATTGTTCAGTTCGAGACCAGCTTCAACAACACCGCTCAATCCGCCATCCGGTGAAGCTGCACGTCATGTTCTCACACTTGCCAATCGAGCCTCTCACACTGAACTCAATCGAGCCATTCTCACACTCGCGAATCGAGCCGTTCTCACACTCGCCAATCGAGCCTCTCACACTGAACTCAATCGAGCCATTCTCACACTCGCGAATCGAGCCGTTCTCACACTCGCCAATCGAGCCGCCGTCTCACTCCACCATTCGAGCGGACGAAGTCACTATCTCAACGTCAATCGAGCCGTTCACCATCAAAGTCCTACTCGAGCCATCATTCGAACCGTCGTCCTCACACCCGCATCTCCATGCACAAATCGAGCCGTCTTCAACCTCACCAATCGAGCCGACCACCATCCTGAACAAGCCAATAAATCAACCTTGTCACCCACTCGATCGGATCTCTCTTTTGTCACTTGTGCACTAACGTATTAACGCTTAGCTTTGAGTTTATGATGTCTCAGCGGAGCAGAAAGAGTGCTGAACTAATAGAGGAAATGAGAGATGCCTATGGTTGTAAGGCAGGAGAACGCTCATCGCCTAAGTCTATGACGAAGCGTTTCTTAGCAATGAAAAACATGGTCGGCGGAGTTATTTGGGGTTCAGGCCAAGAAGCGGGGTCAAGCAGACCAGCCAATCCGCTGACTAAGAGCAAGAGTCGCGGGAAGAGACCGGCACAAGCTTCTAACTCAATAGAGGAAGGCAGTGATTACGAACAGGAGGAACCTAAGTTGCACTCAGAACAAGCTCCCAGGAAATCTGTAAGACGGAAGTCTACCGAGACGAAGTTGACTCCCAAGGAGTACTACGAGCTGTTCCAACAATGTGAATTTACTGGAACAAGATATCCGCATCCTGAGACGAAGGAGCTACTAGGGATTGGGGAGGATGTTCAATATCTATTTCGGCGGTGCCATTTGGAGAGAATCATGAACACCCCCAAGAGTGGATACAGAGAGGAGACAATCTAGTTCCCTTCTACTCTGGAGATGCACTTGTATGCGGACGAGCCAAGCATGATATCTGATGGAGGCCTGGGCTATCTTACATTCCGTGTTCATGGCCAGTTCTACACGCTTACTTTCAGAACCATCGAAGAGATCTTTTGATTTTGCAGCGGAACGGGGACTACGCCGCAGTTCGATAGGCACGGAATATCAGCACTCTGGGCGACGATTGGAAGCACGCCTACTTTCACTTCGTCAAAAACAAAGGCACTGAACCTGAGAAGCCTAGTGTTGCGTTATTTCCAGAAGGCGGTGGCCAATGCATTCTATGCCAAGGAGATTAAGGGATACATCACGAATGGGAGCTTGAAATGATTGATCTAGCGCTCAAAGGACTCTCATTCACGGCGATGGATGGCACCGAGCTGCAAGGTGAGATGTCCAATACTTTCGTCTTGCTCTACCTCATCAACTACATGATGTCATACAAGACTTGGGTCTCGCGACTCAACAACAACCACTCTCCCGGGTGACGTGTATGGGCGGCGTGGCGTCTTGGTTTCTTGAGGCAGCTGGTGTTCCATTACCTTCAAAGCCACACCCACCACGTTGGATCGACGTGAACAACCTGCGACAGTTGCGCACTCTGGAGCGGGGTTTGAGGCAGGGACAGTTGATTTACAAGTTTATGCATCCGGAGGTCGGTACCTCAAGATTTCTCCTGCCTTAGGTCGAGCTGACTACTATCTTGAGGGGTGAACATGTCGAGTTCATACCTCCCACGGGCACTCTCTACGAATCTGGGGATGAGGTGCAGCGAGTAGAGATTGCAGAAGCAGGGGTAGTCCCTATGGATGAGGATACAGAAGAGTACCACCCAGAGCAGTTCTATTTCGAGGAGTACACAGAACCAAGAAAGGCTAAAGGGGTCAGAGCAGCTCATCATCACCTCAACCAGCTTCAGCGATGGGGGAAGGCCAGAGACAAGGCGTTCAGCAGCTTCTCCAAGACTATGACGAACTTCATGCATAAGTTTAGCTGCTCGACTTCCACTACCGCCGTCCGTAGGTCTATCCCCGAGGAAACCAGACTCATGCCGGGACGCGCCTCCGCGACACTCGAGCGAACACTATCTCCGGTTCCCTCTCCAGCACGTCAATCTTCATATGTGCCACAGGAGCGTCAACCTTCACCCACTCCTTCACCCACTCCTACACGCCACTTGTCACACGAGTCTAGGGAGAGACAGAGACGCGGTTTGCGGGGTTCCAAAGCCTCTTCTAGTCGGCGATCAACGCGTCGTTCTGCAGCTCGAGATGAGCATGAGGTTGAGGTTGAGGTTGAGCAGCGAGTTGAACATCAGGGTGATTATCAGCCTACTGAGGTTGTTGTGTTGGTATCGGACCATGGCGAGTCCAGAGTCGATGACATGCAGTGTGACGAGCAGCCGAACATGTACCAGAACACGCAAGCGGTTGAGCAGCAAGTTGACCAACCAGATGAGGTCACCCCCGTGGATCCCGAACAAGGCGAAGGACAGAGTCAGTTTCACGCTCCTCCTTGGGCGAGCACGGACTCCTTCTTCTACTACTGAGGTACTCCGACCTTCCCTTTGTACATACCATTTCATTCCTGCATTATTTCTGTTGTGATTCTTAAATCCTCCTGCAAATTTTTCTTACAGAGGAGACTGTGTAATTTAAGTTTGGGGGAGGGTTTGAGATGATGTATCTGATGTTGTGTTCTGTGATTCTTATTTTAATTTTTTGCATCATATCATGTTTGAGTTTGCATCCATCTATTTGCATAGAAAAACAAAAAAAAATGAAAAAAAAAAAAAAAAAAAAAAAAAACTCGAAAATTTCCACAAAAACAGAGTGTTCATGTAGTTTGCACTTGCATATTAGGATTGAGTCTAGGGTTATTCATATTGGGTTGTTGCATTTAGCATAGGGGTTGATGATGATTGTAACCTTGTTATCATGCTGGATTCAATAGGATAGGATCAAGGCCCTTGTTATTAGTTCTTTGATGCTTGTTGATTGAACTTGAAAATGTAAGATTGAAGCATGTTTTGAATTGATATCATTCCCTATCTACCTGAACCTAATCCTGACTTGCAATTATCTAGTTAAGATTGAAGTTGAACTCATGGATACCACACACATACTTGGATTATCTTTCTCCTCTTTACCACCCTTGTTAATCCAAGTATCTGATTCCCATCTTTGGAACAGTTCCCCGCACCCTTAACCAACCCTTCTTTCAAGCAAATTGTATTCTTGAGTGTTAGGCCTTTTCCGAGTTGAGCTTGTTAGAAAGTGTTAGGTTCTAACTGACAAGAGTGGGATCCTGTGTAGTTCGCGTTATCCGGACTAGTAGGACTAGGTGAGAAATCAATTTTGGAAATTGGGTATGGATTTGTGCAAACAAGTAAATGGTAGAAAGTCTTAAGGAGGGGGGATGTGCTTTCAAAGTTTACAAGTCTAGTAAAAGATTTGGGTTGAGCGAAGTAAAAAGAGTAATATGTTATGGGCATGAAATAAAAAGATTAGACAAAGAAAAGAAAGGTAAAAATGCTTAAGATGTCTAGAATCCTTAGAAAAAAAGAAAAAAGAACCATAATAAGTGATAATAAAGATTTCCCAATCCGCTAGAATGATAATAAGTGAACTTCTCCTAAGACCAAGTGTAAAAAGTGAAAGAATAGGTTTGAGATGATGTTTCTGATGAAGGGTAGAGATAGGACCAGTTTCAGTTTGAAATGTTCTTTGGGTAGACAGGACGTTGCTCTTGTATGTATCAGTTGGTTTCAACCTTTAGCCTTCTCTTAAGCTCAACTCCTTTTCGTGAGAGAACCTTGTTCTGTATTGATAAAACCACATGAGAAGGAGACCATCTATGTCTCTAACCTTTTATCCTAGCCAAATGAGTTCAATTACATTGCTTAGCTTGATTCACGGTTCTCTGTTAATGAATGTTAAAGGGAATGATTGATAGGATTGCATGTGTAGATTAAAGAAATAAAGTTCCTTCACCATGCATCATAGAACTAAAAACAAGGACCTTGATTCTAACTATTTTATTCAGCATGTTTTAGGTTCTGAGACCCCATCTTCACACTTCTCTTCCATACTTTGGTCTTGACTGTTTGCTTGAGGGCAAGCAAAGAGTAAGTTTGGGGGAGTTGATATGTCTATATTTTGCATCTCCTTAGCATGTATTTGTCATGCATTTAGCTAGGATAATTAGTCGTTTTGCATCGTTTTATAACCTCATTAGGAAGTTTCTGCATCATCCTTGCATACATTATGCATTTTGGAGTATTTCAGGTGTCTAGGAGACGTCGGAAGCGCAGAGAATCGAGCCACTCTCAGCGGCACCAATCGAGCCACTCTTAGCGGCACCAATCGAGCCACTCTCAACGGCACCAATCGAGCCACTCTCAGCGGCACCAATCGAGCCACTCTCAGGACACCAGTCGAGCTGCACCAATCGAGCCACTCTCGAGTCACCACTCGAATCACCACTCGAGCCATCACTCGAGCCACCGGTCAGGGGATTCAGCTTTTGACGTCTTCATGAAAGCTGTAGAGAATTGAGTCAGCTTTCCAATGTCATTTGTTTCAAGTCAATCGGAGGCGTGGTTCAAGAGTTATCACCGTTTTAGTGGATACATATACATCCAGCTCGAGTCGCATCACCTCCACTCGACCCAGATCGAGTCGCATCACCTCCACTCGACCCAGCTCGAGTCATATCACCTCCACTCGACCCACCTCGATTGGTATGACCTCGACTCGATCCGTTCCACTCAACCGCACATGTTAGGTTTCACACGCTTCAAGAGATTCCCGAACCGACGCTCTATCTTGTTGTTTTAAGTTTTAGGGATTCACATATTTTTACTATATATACATTTTGTTAATTCTTGTTTTGGACATCTTATCTTTTATCTCGTTTTATTCTCCTAACCAACTAATCTCCTTACCTCCTATTCCTGGGATTACTGGGATTACTGGTTTTACAAACTTGTATCGTTTTACCTAGCCTCCAAAATGATACAAGTTTGTATCCAGATATCTTTTAATTCATTGAGTTTTTGCATTTGATTTCTTCTACAAACTTGTTCATCTCATTTTTATCTACCTTATTATGCTTGATTTCAATGTTTTCTGTGTTTGTATCATTGACGATGATTTCCGGATCTGAGTAGTGTTAAAGTTCTTGGGGATGGGATAGACTAGGTGGAGGATCTTAGGATGTAGGGTGTTTAAGCTTTGATATGTATGATTCCCTTCTGTACTAGTGTTAGAATTACTAGTTTCTCTCTGATCAACTAGAACTAGGTTCCAGACATTTCCACACCCAAAAGGTGTTTGATGAAATGTCTGACAAACTATTGCCTGGGACTTACGTTGCTAGCCTAAGAGATTAGTTGTCTAGGATGTTTGTTGATGTGAATGAACTTGTTTGTCATGCCTGCTCGACCATGTTTCTCTAGCGAGAGCTAGGTATGGTAGTGGTTAAGTCTGAGTAGCTTTTGCCAAGAGATTGGATTAGCTAGGTTGTGATGTTCACTGTTTAAGGATAGTTTGCTTGTGCTATGTTAAACACTCTGTAGACTAGGATACTCCACCGACATCAATTACTCCCATCCTTAGGACTTTTATCTTTTTGATTGATATTACATTCCTGAGACTGTTTCATTTGTTCATGCTTAGGATCGTTTTCGGTTTCATTTATTCTTGTTCGCTTCTTCTCATACATTTTCGTTTCTAGTTCTGTTACTCATTTCCGTTTTGTATTTTGACCATTCTAGGATTGTTAGAAAAACACTCTTTTTTGAATTGGCTTAACTTGTGAATTCTTGTTTGCATCTTGAGTGATAGTAAAGATTTCCAACTGGATTGACACCGTAAGTATTACAACTGCATAAGGTTAATTGAACCTGCTACGATAGACACACAAAAATCCTAGTATCAAGATATGATCCATCTAAGAGAACTAATGACATAATAGTGGTGGACAAAAACCTTGCATGTTAAATCTGGTCCACCTGAACTTCAGACCTACAATGTAAAAAAAAATTTGGTTAGCAATAGACAAAAAGGGTCAGACCAAACAGATATGGTCCACTTAAAAGAACTAAGAACATAATAGTGGGGGACAAAAACTTCGGCTGTTGAATCTGGTCCACCGGAACTGCAGACCTACAGTGTGAACAATTTTTTTGGTTAGCAATGGACACAAAGGGTCAGACCAAACGGATTTGGTCCACTTAAGATAAAGAATGCCATAATAGTGGTGGACAAAAACCTTGGCTGCTGGATCTGGTCCACCGGAATTGCAGATCTGTAGTGAGTAGAACTATTTTTGTTAGCAATGAACAAAAGGGTCATACCAAACTTATATGATTCATGAACAGAATAAATGACATAATAGTGGTGGAAAAAAACCTTGGTTGTTGAATCTGGTCCACTGTATCTGCATATAAAGAATTTCTCTATTATATGTGGTCGATGGACTGAAACAGATGGAGTTTGGCAAAGAGAGATACAATTTGTGTTGCAGTGCTGGCGACGGACGGAGAGAACCTGAGATGGGAGAAGATGAAAAGTTGAAAGTGTCTGAGATGGAAGAAACGAAAGTCGGGGTTAGAACAAGAAGAGGGAATTTATGTTATCCTGATCGATTATGTCAATTCTAAAAAACTAAAATAAATAAGAGAAATACCCTATAATGGCACACATTTGGGTTTTTGTTCCAAAACTAGCACACACGCTGGAATGTTCCAAAACTAGCATTTTTTAATATTGAATAATTAATAGAGAGAAATATTATTATTTTAAAAAACTCAAAAAACTCAAAATCCGATCTCTCTTACATTTCTCTCCGGCGAAGCTTGATGAATTTTCCGATAAGAGATCTTCATTTCTTGTGGTGAAGCTTTTAATCTCAGATCTTCTTCTTCTTCTTCTTCTCCGGCGAAGCTTGTGGTGAAGCTTCCGATCTCAGATTCCAATCAGATTTCAAAAATAGTTGAAGAAGAAAATAGATGGAAGAGGAAATCTCCAGAGCGAGACACCAATGGAGGACGGAAGAGACGATCGGTGTAGAAGAACGAATATAAGAAAGATCTTCGAAGATGTTAGAGTGAAGAGAAGAATGTTCCAGAGTAATGAACAGAAGAACGAGACCTCAGATGAATCCATGGTTGTGTATCTCCTTGTGCTCTGCTCATACTTACCAGTCTCGATTCTCATGGTAATTTTCTTTTTCCCCCTCTCTCTAAACTATATTTGATGAGCGAAATAGATCTGTTCGCGTATAGATTTCGTATATAAGTTTGGGTTGAGCTCCAGTTTGAATGTAAAATCTTGAAGCTGAAATGTGTATTTGAGTTCTATTCTCTCTTATTTGGATACCAAAGTAGTTGCATATCAAGTGTTTGATATAATGTCATTGGGAACAAAGTAGTTGGTAAAGAGTAAAAAGTTCATCATTTTGATGTCTTCGGCTTATACTTCTTCTGTTATGGAGTTGACTAGTAGTACTGATGAGGCGTAGTATGATCATCTAGTTTGGTCATCACCATTACTGGGATTTCTGAATATTTAGGAAAATCTTCCTAAATATCAATGAAGTTTTCCTAAACATATGAAATCCTTCCTAAATCTAAAGAAATGAGTGTACCACATATTACTCTACTTCACCTTTGCTTTAAGAACATGGTGAGAGTTTTAAATTTGTGTAAGGCTTATATGTACTATTGAGATTAAGCTTAAACTTTATTTCTCTCCAATGACTACACTACATGTAGGAAAATTGCTATGTATCTAGCTTGCTATGAGTTTTTGAATTGTTTTGCTAATGGTACAGATCAACTTGGTAGTGTTTCTTGGGATTTTAAAGTTAATCAACCTGGTAGTGTTGCAGAACTAGATTAAATGTGGGGTGATATATAAGATATCTCTTGAAGTAATATGTTAAAACAAAAATTGATTTCATGGACTGATCATGTTGTTGAATAAGGTTTTCAGCTCTAAATTCAAGTGATTGATGATATACATGATGACAAATACTTCAAGAACAAAGCAGAGAGTTGATGATGAAGATGGGAAAATAGGCACTTGAGTGGAAGTTGAGTTCGTCATTATGGAAGGTCTTCCTAAAATTCAAGAACACCTTTCTAAAATCTATGGAATCCTTCCTAAATTTTTTAAAAATGTGTTTCTAAATCTCTTTATATGTGTTTTGCTTTATTGTATCACATATTACTTCATTAGTGATGTATACTGATTTGATTATGTGCACATATTGGTAGAAAATAGAAATATCCAACATGATGTTTTAGGAAGATCTACCTAAACATCAATGACTTCTTCCTAAATTTCAAAGAGTTCTTCCTAAATGTCAATGACTCCTTCCTAATGCTCTTTTTTCTTTTCATGCCGGTCTTCCTGAAATTCAAGAAATCATTCATAAATAATATGAGAATCCTTCTTGAATGTTACATTCAAATCCTTCTTAGATGTTTACTAGTGAAAACATAGCTATCTACAAAAATATCGAGATAATTAATACAAAACCTTCTTGAATATACTTTAAAACAAGTCTTGTGGTGAAAACCATCCAAACTATCTTTCATAACCAAAATCCTAATGCTAAAAGAAAGACCATGTGAATACAAAGAATCAAACTGTAAATACTTCGATCTCATATGGCAACTGAAGCCTTCAATCTTGTATGAGCACCATTCGTCTTTGATTGTGAGTGTTATTGCAGCTCCAATTCTTCCTAAACTTTTTATGAAGGTCATCCTGAAGTTCAAGGAAACTTTCTTGAATTTCGTTCAATCCTTCCTGAATTTTCATAAGATGGAAGTAAGATCCTATATATCTTAGAGAAGGTTCCTCTCTTCAACAGGGAGTTCCTCAACATCAACGGTTTTCGCAACTTTCTCCATGAATTCAACCATTTCTTCATAATGTTCAGCTTGTTCAGCTAATTTCGCCATGTAAACATTATCTTCCCTTGATGATTCAGTGGACATCTTCGATTTAACAATCTAAAACAAATCCTACAAAATCAGAAACAACTGAATCAAAACAAGAACTCAAATTTAACATCTCAACACTCATTTACTTGACCAAGTTCATCACGGATTAAAAATCAAGAAGTAAATCCAACAAAGCAGAAACAACTTAAAACTGTAACCCAATATCACATCTACACCGTACATACTCATCCACTTAATCAACCTCTTCACAGATTAAGACTACAGAGCAAATTCACATATACACATTAATCCACTTAATCAAGTTCTTCACGGATTTAACAACATAAAGCAAACTCTAAAGGCATAAACAATTGAATCAAACCATAACCTCAATTAACATCCACACTCTCATCTACTTAATCCCGTTCTTCACAGATTCAAGAACAATTGAATCTGGAGATTATATCAGAACTACCACTAGAGAAAGCTCTAAAACCAAGACTCACATCAAACAAAAGTTTAGAGGATTGTGGTAATGCAGGGTGATAAATAGAATAATGAAACAGACAATAGAAAGAAAAAGACCTAGTACCCATAAACCAAATTTCCTCTTCTCTTCGCCGGAGAAGAACTCAAATTTTGTGTCGCTCTTCGTGTCCAGTGATAGATTTGTAGGTTGTGTTAAGATTGAGATCTGGGTAAGAGATGAATCGTTTCGGTGGAGGCAGAGAGAATAAACGACAAACTCTATTTTATTAATAATTTAGGTTTTTTCCTAAATTAAGGATATATAAATTTGTACTAGTTTTGGAACATTTGAAAACATGTGCTAATTGTGGAAGAGAAACTTAAAATTGTACTATTTTTGTCAATTTCCCAATAAATAATTAGTTTTGTGGTTTTAAAGAAGAAGGATATAATAGTCTTTTGATGAGTCGTGGTAGGCGGGAAAAGAAGTGGGGGAAAATGGCATTAGCCAAAATATTTGCTACTGTTCATGGCAGAATTAATAAAATTCTCTAACTAAAACCACTGAAACATCTTCAACACAAAATAAAGTGTTTTTTGGTTATTTTTCATATATTGTACCGAAATACATATATCAAATTACAAAACAAACATAATTGCATTAACATACAATTTTTGGATGCATGAACCAAAAACAAAAATGAACATCATTTAGATGATGCGTCCACATATTGCGTTTTGATACTCTATCCAGATATTGTGTCTGGTTCACCAAACGAACATGGCCCAAGTATATTAGGGTGACTAGGTGATGATTTGTGATGCTTAGGATTTAATTTTCATAGATCCTTACTCTCTAGGGTGTTCTTCGTGCTAGATTAGTCTTGACTGTGCTAGTCTA
Organism: Camelina hispida; assembly: GCA_023657505.1. Taxonomy (NCBI): domain Eukaryota; kingdom Viridiplantae; phylum Streptophyta; class Magnoliopsida; order Brassicales; family Brassicaceae; genus Camelina; species Camelina hispida. Next base: position 12,217,706 of record CP094635.1, on the reverse strand, counting down.
GATCAGAGGAAGATTCACCTCCAGATGGTGTTCGATAAAATTCCCGATAGAATTAAGTTAGTGGGTGCTTAGCATTCCCAACCGATGATAACTTTGATTTTTGAGACATTCCAAGATATGCTAAAACAAGGGTTGATATGTGGTGATCTAATACAAACTATATCTAATATATTTAATACAGGAGAAGGCGGAAGCTCCTCTGTCATAGTTATCGATGTTGTTGTCCAGTCACCGTCCGTTTTCTTCTTTTCATAGCTGTTTTTTGTTTCCGGACTAAGAGAAAAAGGACGATTTATGAGACAGAATCACTAGCTGGAGGTAAAATTACTTCGTTTTCTTAGGTCCAATGATTATTCTACTTTGTTTCTTATCTTAATTCGGCTGTTGAAATTGTTTCTACAGACGGAGATGATCTTACAACAGCAGGGTCACTTCAGTTTGATTTCAAGGTGATAGAGGCAGCAACAAATATATTTTCGCAGAGTACCAAGCTTGGTCAAGGTGGATTTGGTGAAGTTTTCAAGGTACTATTACCATTCCATAGGGATTCCACTGTAGCTATTTTATCTATAAGTAGTTTAGAGTTTTAAGCCAATTTGTCTGAGTTGTGTGAACTATTGTCAAATACCTCACCACTCTCTCTGTTTTGAACTGAAGAAAATGGTGTAAAGCTTGATACTGGAAACCGAGAGAGTGGTGAGTTGTTTTGAATCAAAACCACAGTAACTTCTTTTTTTTGTTTCACCACTTGAAAAATCATGAAATGTTCTGTTTCCCTGTGTTAAAACCAACTCAAACACAGATACTTTGAGCATCAAGTGCAACAACCTTATAATCTTTCTTTACCATAACAGACAACTCTTTCTCATTCCTTAATTATCTTTCTTTCATCAAGTTCAGTCGACGTAGCTTCCATTACTCGTCTAGCTCCTTGTTGAAGACAAAACTATTCATAAATGTAAACATGATTCTAGACTATTAAAATCTACAGTGAACAAAAACTCGTCTAATTATACTGGTTACATTGTTTATTTTATTTATGTGCCCGGATGGTAAGAAACTGATAGTTTGATTAAACTTTGGCTTCCTTTAACAAGGATTCATCTTAGTGATCAAGCATCATCGATACAACAAAGAATAAGTCTACTTGTCATGAGATTAAGAGAAGTCACAAATAACTCAGTTGAGAAGTCCGTCTTAAGACACTTTTACATATTTTAAACTTTAAAAACAATCATCAATATTACTCTCTCTCTTTCACAATGAGTGTCATTTTAGAATTTTATTTTTGTTACACAAAAAACTTCATTTTATATTTTCAATACATTATTTTTCATTTTCAATGTATAGTTTACATTTCCAATGTATATTTTACATTAGAATTTCTAATTATATCCTTAATCTATAAATAAATTCACTCACTAATCACTTATTATTATATATATTAATATTTTCTTAACATGTGTGAAATGTGTCAAAGACATTAAACAAAATAAGGAATGAAGATGTTCTAAAGTGTGAACTGTAAAGTGCTACAGTTCAGTTCCGAAAGAATTTTTTTTTCTAAAGCGTAAAATACAATTTAAGAAAATGGATTTTAGGTTTTACGCTCTCCATGCTGATTAAATTCTCTTATCCATCGGCGTGTCATTCTAATTCGTTTTGACTTTTGAGAACTCCGGTATTCTCAACCCGTCCTTGGGGTTCCATGGTGAAGAAACTGGAGAAGGACCCGTTAAACTAGCGTATGAAGAAAGTTTCGTTACTTTACTCGCCATAAGAATCAAAAAGGGGAGGAAAGTGAAATAATGCTCATTTTAAAAAGCCTTCAAATGTGCAACAGAATAATCAACAATCTTCATCGAATATTGAATTATATCAGAAGCAGACAGGTCTTTTATTAATCCCCCATGAAAGGGTTTAAAGGACTTGTATACGCTAGCGATATTTATGATTGAAAATGAAGACTAGTATGAAACTGAAATCGTTTCTCTCAAAAAAAAAAAAAAAAAAAAAAAAAAAAAAAAGAAATCGTTTCTCTCTAGAGTTTGCTGCACAGCAAAAGTTCCGTTTAATGCTTGTCTTCTTTAGCTAACATTTAGGCTAAAGTAAAACTCCAACAAGTCTAGAAGAAAAAAATTACTCCCTCTGTTCACAACAAATATTTTTTTGACACATTATATATGTATATCCCTATTTAATAAGTGATTAATGATTTAAATTCAATGAAATAAGTTTTGGGTTAAATAACCTAGAAAACTTAATGTAAAAATCACACTCTTTGTAAAATAGAGAAAAAAAATCTCTAAAATGATTCTCTTTTTGTTAAGCTCTAGCCATCAGAGCAGCACTTTCAAATGCAAGGCATCTCCAGATCATGCATATTCAAGTTGAATCGGATTGATGTGTCCTGGTCTAAGCGATCAACACCAAATCCACAATCTCAAAGTATCATGGGGTCCTCTCTGACATCCTCATTCTATCCCTTTCCTTTTCAAGTTTCACTTGTATTTCTGTTCCTAAAGCATCAAATGTTTTGGCTGACTCCCTAGCTAAGCATGCTCTTTTGATGTATGCTTCCAGCTTTCCCTAATTTTACCGAAGTATTTGGTTGTCCAAAACGAAAGGAAAACAAAAAGACAATTTTTTGTGATACCGAGAAAAATATATATTTATTATTGGATTAAAAAGATTTATACTATGACCTGTTCTCTTATCGTCTATTGAAAGAGGAGAGATGCGCCTAGACATTCTAATGATGGAGAAAAATTTGGGCTATATTAATTTATATATCCAGAAGACTCAAAAATTAAGAATATAGCTGTAATTTTTGTATAATTAGTTCTCTCTTCTTAATTTGTGTAATGTGGACGAAATTGCCCTTTCCATGTTAACAATTTGTTTACCGATATAACAAAACAAATATCAATATTTTATCTGATTTTAACGATATTATTTATTAAATATCTGGATTAAAACATATTAGAAAATACATGATTATCTATTGAGTTAACATGATAACAATACCTTCTCTGTTTGTTGATATTGAATCTCTAATACCTTCTCTATTTCTTCTACGAACTTAACGACAATAATTAAATCTCTATTATATTATTTAAGCAACCCTATAAACAAATAACCTTACTATATGTAAGATATTACATAAAATGCCACTGTATTTTAATACAAAATATAATAACATAATTTTAATATTAAGTTGTTTTAATCAGAAAATAATTACCTAAAAAATAGCAACTATTAATTTATTAGATTATAAGAAATAATTAATAAAATAATTTCGAAATTATTTAATAAAATAATAAAAATAATTCGGAATTATTTAATAAAATAATATAAAAAAATCGAAATTATGTAATAATATAATTAAACAGATTCTATTTATTATTTCAGAAATCTTAGTAAACAATAACAAACTATTTAGAATATTTATAAAACTTAAATTTATTTATAAAACTAAGATTAAATACTTACATATCTAAATCATTTAATATTAATAAATATATATTAAAATTAAGATACAACATTGTTTTTATTTTTAAAAATATATATATATATACTTATTTAAGCTATGTTGTTAAAAATTTAACCAGTTATGATGTGAGATATTACGAAAATGCTATTATATATTAATTATTCTAATAAACAAAATAAAAGTTTAGATTTGTTTACAAAATAATAAAACTCTATTTATTGTTTCATAAATCTTAGGAAATAATAACAAACTATTTAATTGGCTAAAAATTAATTGTTTATACACAATATTCATTATAAAAATAATACCAAGTGTATAATGTTGGTAATATACATAACCTAATTGTAATTTTCACCTATAAAAAATATATAACATGTTATACCAATAACTTCAATTTGTAAATTTGGTATATTAAGATCTCTAAACATGATCACATTAATTTGTAATACCAAATCACGGGTCAATACATGTTTGTTGGGTTTTTTTAGCTTTACTGAATGTATAATTAACAAATTTGATATTGCACCAAACCAAAATAGTAGTACCAACTACGGGTCGAAAACAGAGTATGACTTTAAGCAAAATAAAATATATGATTTTATAAAATATATAGAATTAATCAGTTTTCTACTATTATTTTGTAACAAACAAATTTAAATTTACATAAATATTTCCTCACGTTGGTAACATTATTCTACAAAATATTAACGTGTATTTATGAGTCAGGTAATAAAACGGGTAATGAGACGGGTAACGGACGCTCAAAAATTAAGTTAATATCCGATACTCGATCATTATTCACGAATAATATAATTATTATACATTTCACTCGACCCTAAAGCTGCGGATACCTTTTTTTGGGACGGATAAAAACCAAAAAACGGGTCGAATACGGGTATCGGTAGTAGTTTTCAAGCCTACCTATTAGTAGTTTAATATGAGTCAAAACTCACAATTTAGTACTATATTATATAATATGTAAATAAATAATACAACATAAATATATTATTAACAAATAACAAAAAAAAACAGTTTTCCGCGCTACCAGCGCGGGTCATTATCTAGTTATCAAAGTAAATTAACATGATAATAAATAAGATAACTGATATGAATAACATTATCAAAATAATTTAATATTTATTACGTTCTCTGTAGGTTGATATTGAATCTCTAAACCTTCTCTATTTCTTTTACAAACTTAACGATATTAATTAAATTATCAAGGTAAATTAACATGGTAATATATACGATAGCTGATATAATATGTTTTATCAAGGTAAGTGTTATAATTTATGTGATAAACACAATCAGTTATCGTGTTAACTCGGTATACAAGTTATTTGCTAACATGGTTTCTTTGATAAAAATTATAATAACAGGTACATATATAATTGTGGACTATATTAATAACAATAAGATTATTTTAATTATTTAATTAAAAATGTAAAACACATTATATCACGATAAGTTACAATTATGTGACAAACTTAGACTTATTGTGTAAATCATGAAGTATATAATATATCTAATATAATTGATTTTTATTAAACGTAATAAATATTAAGTTTATTGATAATGTTATTCATATCAGCTATCTTATATATATATATATATATATATATATTTTTGAATTGAATGTAAAATTAATTCAAACCAAAAAAGACTGTTTTACAATGACTGCTACCATTTTTTGAGTTTGCTTAAACAAGACCAAAAAAGAGAAGACAAGATTTACATCAGAGATTATTCAAGTAGGGCGAGTGGCAAAACCATAAGGTCAGCCCATCGTCATAAGAGTAGTTTCCCCGATTGCGGATTGAAGTGAACCGGTTGCGTACTGTCTTGTCAATGAACTTGACCAGACGAGAAGAGGGTAGGGGAGTTGCTCCATGTCTTCGCTTGTTGCGTTCATGCCAGAGATGATAGACAGTGGTTTGGTAACTATAACGAATAGTGAAGAGACGGATCCTATCCATGTTGGTATTGCTGAGTGTAGCCTGAAGTGTGTTCCAATCAACTGTGAAAAGGTTCCCAAGAAGTCGAGTCGCAAGTGGTGCCCAGACGGCTGCAGCATACGGACAGGAGAAGAAGAGGTGATCACGGGTTTCCATAGAGCCACAGAAAACACAATCTGTTCGTTGATTGGTATTCCATCATTGCATACGGTCACCCGTAGAAAGTCGATTCTTAACAGCCAGCCAGGATACAAACGCATACTTGGGGGTTGCATACGTAAACCAGACAATTTTAGACCAAGGTTCCGCCGGCTGAGATTCACGAAGCAGAGTAATGGTCTCCTGAGTTACGAACTTCTCGCGATAGGTATTGTGTTGACCCTTCCATATGGAGATATCCTCAGCTGCAGTGAGAGTGAGAGCCGCTAGTTCAGTTTCAATGGTATTGAGAAGGGCACAACGATGCTGTCGCCTACGGTGGTCCTCTTTGACCATTGCCACGGTTGCAGTCAAAGGAATGCCGAGTTCAATATGTCGGTTACTGCCAGTGATCTCTTGGAGACAACCCAAGCTACTCCAATTGTCATACCAAAACGATGCTGATGTCCCATTATTAACCTGCACTCTGTAGAGCTGCTTCGCAAGTGATCTATACTTTAAAAGCTTTCTCCACATCCATGATCCCATACTAGTAGTAGATTTGAGTTCCCAAAAGGATCTGTTTTTGAGTAGAGTGACAGAGATCCACCTGTTCCAGAGAGAATCCCGTCCAGACATTATTCGCCATATGAGTTTAAGACAGCTAACCTTATTGGCAAGACGGAGAGATTGGATTCCCAAACCCCCCTCTGCTTTTGGTCGACAGACTTCTTTCCAAGAGACCTTTGCCTTCTTGCCACTCAGCTCAGGACCAGACCAGAGGAAAGCAGAGCATAATTTGTCTATCTCCGTTATACACCAACTAGGGAGACGATATGCAGAGATCCAAAAGTTGAGTGTACCAGAAATTACAGAAGTAAGAAGCTGCAGACGACCTGCATAAGAGAGAGGACGTGCACTCCATGATGTCAGACGTGCTCGGACTTTTTCTAATAGAGGAAGACAATCAGCGGATGACATTTGCTTTGTGAGCAGAGGCAAACCGAGGTAGCGAACTGGAAGCTGGCCATGAGCAATGGGGAACTGGTGGAGAATGTCTAAACGGCATGTATCAGAGATGCCAGCCATGTATATAGTGGATTTTTCAATACTGATCCTCAGGCCAGAGATTGCAGCAAACCGATCAAATATTTCTAGGATACCTTCAACAGACCGTTTTTGTCCATCCACAAAGACCATCAGGTCGCCAGCAAAACACAAATGAGTCAATTGGATAGGTTGACATTTGGGATGGTAACCAATGCGCTTCTCAGCCGCGGCTTTATCAAGGAGTTTAGACAACACATTCATGCAAATGACAAATAGATAAGGAGACAATGAACACCCCTGTCTGAGTCCCCGTGTGCTTTGAAAAAACCCCGCGAGTTCCCCATTTACCTGAACAGAAAATGAGGCAGTGGAGATACACAACCGGATCCAATGAATAAACCTTGCACGCAACTCCAGCGCTTCAAGGATGTTTAACAAGAAGTCCCATTGCACTGAATCAAAGGCTTTTGAAATGTCGATTTGCATTGCACATCGTGGAGAGATCATGTCTTTGTGATAGTCTTTAACAACTTCTGAGGCAAGCAAAACATTCTCCAATAACAACCGGTCCTTAACAAACGCAGACTAATTCGTAGTAATGAACTTAGGCAGAAGCACCTTTAGCCGGTTGGCTAGAATTTTCGAGATAACCTTATACAAAACATTGCAACAGGATATAGGCCTATAATCCTTCATGGCACTTGCTGATTCTGTTTTCGGGATTAAAGCCAATATTGTGGCGTTTAGTCCCTTCGGCAGAAACCCCTTTTCAAAAAAGGATTGGATAGCAACAGTGAAGTCATTACCAATTATTGGCCAAGCAGACTTGTAGAACTCAATGGTGTAACCGTCAGGTCCTGGAGCTTTGTTTGATGGCATGGAAAAGAGAACCGCTTTAATCTCTGAAGGTGTCACCCCCTTTATTAGCAATTCCTGATCAGTAACAGAGCACTTAAAGGACAATAAGCGCTGCAAACTATCTACAGACATTCCACAGTAATCCGCCGGAGAATGTGTGAGAAATTCTTGAAAGAACCTCACAGCCTCCTCCTTAATATCTTCTGGCTGCTGAAGCACAACACCATGTTGATTTGTAACTTCCCGGATAGTGTGCTGCATTTTCCGTTGCTCTGCAGAGCGATAGAAATAAGCATTGTTTTGATCACCCACATTCAACCAGTGAAGCTTTGATTTTTGTTTCATATAGCCTTCCTCCAGCGTTGATAGGAAATCCCATCGCTGGAAGGCCTGTGTTTCGGCTTCCATGCTTTGAGACGTGGGATTGGCTAAAGTGGCGTCCTGTCTACGACAGAGTTCCTCATGAGCATCCCGCGTTCGACAAGTAATATCAGCTAGAGCTTCTTTCCCGAGGAGACGCAACACTAGCTTTAAACTCTTGAGTTTCTTGGACAGGCGGAATAGCGCTGAGGTAGAGACAAACAACGGTGCGGAAGTTTGCCAAAACTCCTGCACTTGCGTCGGGAACTGTGGTAACGATGTTAGAACGTTTGAGAACTTAAAGGGTCGCCGTTTCTTTAATGGTTCAGCGCCTAAGCAGACTCGACCTCGAGAATGATCTGAGCAACCTCCCGAATCAAACACACAATACGAGTGTGGATATTTCTGCGTCCAAGCTTGATTTACTAATCCCCGATCCAGCTTTTTACAAATTAAATCACCATCTCTCTTGTTACACCATGTGAACTGCGATCCATGGTGTTTGAGATCAATCAGGGAGCAATACCGAACAGCCTCCTGGAAATCCCTCATACTGTAACGTACCACTGGAGTGTCCTCAAATCGGGAATGCTCCACCCCATCAAGCGTTTCATTAAAATCACCACTAATCAGCCATGGCTTATTACAAAACAATGGAGAATCATGATGAGCTCTCATATCATCCCAGAGCTCCTTCCTACCCTCAGCCGTGTTATATGCGTAAACAAAAGAGCATACGAATTCCTCTGTCTCACCCGCAAGAAGTACCCAAAAGGAAATCATCTGACTGCTTTTAAATACCGGAGTTAGTCGTGTTGTTGGACTCCAAAGGATCCATATACGCCCCAACCGGTGATGTTCATAATTTGACATAAAAGACCAATGTGGAAAAACTTTATTTACAAGTGCTTGGGCGTTATTTTCCTTGACTCGCGTCTCCAATAAGCACCCAAACTGCAGAGACTGACTCTGTACCCAACTGCGAATGATCGAGTGTTTTGAAACTGTATTAAACCCACGAACATTCCAGAAGAACCCTGACATTAAGGTTTTTTCTTCAAGTTCTTTTTCTTCCAGGCCGGAACCTGGACATCTTTAGTGGTTTGAGGATCTGTGATAAACTTGTGGGCCGATTTAGAACCACGAGGAAGAGAAGGACGAACACTACTTTCCTCATTTACAGTTCCTTTCACTAGTTGCTCTGTTTTCTCTGTCCGTGTTGTTTTCTCTGTAAGAGCAGTGGAGTCAGAGTTTGGTAATTCTCCTTCCTCCATCCCATCTGAGGGATCCGCCAGTTTCTCTGTGTCCTCTTTATCTCCCAACTCACCCTCAACATCCAAGACTGCGAATCTCGAAGGAGAGACCGTAATGCTATTAGTGGCCTGAGACTTCTGCTCCGGACGGTTACCCTTAGAAGGGGAGACTGAGCACCATTCACCCTCCGGACCGGCTGAACCTTCCACACCTACTGGACTGGTTTCTTGAGCAGTATGAACCAAAACAACTCCCTGGCTTGGGGAAGCAGATTGAGGAGGCACTGAAACTGTATTCACTTGGCTGATATCCGTTCTCGAGACCCGATTTTGAGTGTCGACAAAAGATGTATCAACCACCGGAATTGAGGATTCTGTAGCTTTCACTTGAACTTCGTCAGGTTGTGGATTTGCTGCCTTACAAACCTCCCTTAGGTGACCCCAGTTGGAGCAAGTAGAGCACTTTGGTGGAAGCCACGGGTAGTGAAATTCCACTACTGCATCCACACCTTTTTCAGACTGAAACCGGAAAGACTTAGGAGGATCTTTGGATAAATCTACCTCAACAAACACTTTTGCTTCCCCAAACTGCTTGCATAGGACTGTATCGGGGTGTAACCGCTTGGGATCACCCACAGCACTTGCTAGGAACCCTAACCCCTTCCATGTGAACATCTTATGTGGAACCTTTTTCATAACAACCCACAATGGAATTGTCTTAATATCTGGCTCGGACTCCTCGATGATTGGCGACCACCGAGAAACAACCATCGGGATTTCTGCTATATTCCACATACCACGCCGTAAAACACGGTCTCTTATCTCCCAATCCCGGATTCTGAACTTAACAGTGGTTTCATTGACTTCAAAAACATCGATCCGCAAAGATTTGTCCCCCAGAGGCCAGATCTTGTTAACAATGACATGAATCTTTGCCACATGCGGAGCAGTAGTGGAAAGAAACTTGCCAATCAAAAAATCCTCCCATAGAGGAGCCGCATCTTGAAAGATTTCATCCGGGATTTGAACGGTATGGTTACCGTCGACAACTTTGACATCGAGAGCATGTTTGGAAAGACTTTGAGAATTCTGAACCACCAACGAGTAGAAAACCTTGGATGGAAGTACCGTAGAAGGAACCACCGGCGCGAGAGACATCGGAAACGGCGGCAGAGCCACCAGAAAGCTGGAGCGTGTACCAAAACCCTAGATCACCTTTGGAATCGCCTTTGCCACGTCACCACGTCACCCCCTTTGTTTCAATCTAGGTTAGCTATCTTATATAATACCATGTTAATATACCTTGATACTTTAATTATTATGGTTAAGTTTGTAGAAGAAACAGAGAAGGTAGTAGAGATCCAATATTAACCTACAGAGAAGGTACCTCGAAGCTTGGTTGAGATGGAGGATTCAGTTTCACTCCCACCAAAGAACCACACACAATCATAAGCAGTTAAAATCAAGACAAATTTAATGTTATCAAGACAAATCATCAAACTTTCTATGAAGCCACCTCAACACATGATCCCGTAATTTCTACATTGGGTCACGCCACCTCTTTCTTCCCTGAACTCCAATCCACCACCAAGGAAAATATAATCATCAGTCATCACCACCATCGTTGTTAAATACATCTCTGCCACCGTTAAAATCTATTTTGTGAAAGATTTGACAAAACCACTGTTAATCATCACCACCGATAGATTCAACACCATCTCACACAATCATTTTTTTCACTGAAACTCAACCATCCCTCCGCCGGAAAACTTAACCACGTACAATCATCTCCATCAACATCGTCTCTATGTCCGGTAAACCAACACTGTCTCAAGTAAATAACATTGTTACAGGCGATTTTTATTGGATTTCACTTTTATGTTGTCATTGTTAATCTAATATTGTTGTGTCGTCAGAAAAATAAAATAGAGTTAATATATTAATCTGTTTATTAACTCTAATAATTTAATTATTACTGGTAATTTATGTATTAACATACTTATTTAAAATGATAATTTAGTTATCACGGTTAACTTATATGTTAGCACTTTAAGTCTTTAAATATGTTGCTAAGTAAATTGTTACCCATAGAGCTGAATCAAACCCAAGAATAATGTGACAGTGGTTATTGCCATCAACGATTCCCATTTCCTTATTTCGATCAATAAACCTCAAGACTTATTTGATGATGGTGATGTTTTGCCAAAGAAATACTCAAGAGTAGAAAAAAAAACACATAAAGAGAAGAAAAATAAAGAAAATGTGTATGAGGGTGTAGTTGTCCCATATTCATGTATATATATGTCAAACAGTCACTAGGAGAGAGAATTAATTATTAGATTTTCTAGGGATACAAATTGATATTACTCTTTGAATATTGGGCTATATTAATCTGTAACCTCAAAAGAAAGAAAAATTAAGTCTGTACCCCTCTTTATTTCATATTTAGTTCTCTCTCCTCATGTTATTTTTCTTTCCCATAATTATCCTTCTTTTTTCATGTTAACTACAAATATGCCATTGAACATAAAATCTATTTATCTCTACCAATCAATCATCAATTACACTGTTCCGACCATAACACTGTTCAGATGAGATTGCCATAACCGATCAATCATCAGGTACATATAGTATTTTTTTTTCTTTTTTTCCACAAATACATATAGTATAGTTTCTGTGTGAATAACTATTTTATTAACTTGTTAACAATCATAGTATCGTAAAAATTCATATATTATTTGTTAAATGCATAATTATCATGTTAAACAAATTATCATAATTAATGAAAGTGTTCACAAAATAAATAAGTAAAAACATATAATCTGATTATCTGTTCAGTTAGCATGATAACAAATTATATATCAATAAATTTACATATATATCGTGTTACACCATATTATATCGTGATATATTTATCAATAATTTGATAAACTCGTATTTATTGCAGTAACTCATTTGTTATATCATATACAGGAAATAATGAGTTACATATAGTATAGCATTTGTGTGAATAACTATTTGATAAACTTGTTAACAATTATAGTATCGTAAGTTATATATTAATTTGTTTGCATACTTTTATACGTTATTTTTATACATTTGTATATTTATTTACAATATACTTTAGTTGTTAAATTAAACTTACGTGCTAACATTTTATATACGTTGTTAATTAATTTGTTACCTACACATCAAAACTGAACCTAGAAAAATGTGACAATCGTCGTTGCCATCAACAATTCCTCTTTTTGATCGATTAACAGCACCAAACCTTATTTCACGGCACCTCCGCCGTTTCCATCTCCATTTCAGCCCACCGGTTCATTTGATCTAACTGTTTCTCAGCCGTAACTATCGCAACAGATATAATCATCACCACTGCCGATAGAATCACCACCACCACGGCACCACCATCAAACATTGACAACTAATTTTGTCAGTAAAACTTAAATGCCACCGTTTTACCGGAAAACTTAACTATATATTACCATCTTATTCCTCGTTGCATCGGTATCAAGTAAATCACCACCATCACAAGCGATCCGCCGTGTCAAGTGTACGACTCTGTTTTGATTTCCTGTTGTTGAAACCTCACTCTGTTTTGATTTTGTCACGGCAAATTCATCGTGATACCACAAAAAGATAAAAGAATAGATATGTATTTAAGGGTATTATTGTCTCATGCATCTATACATATATGTCAAATAGTGTAGAGGAGAGAGAACTAATTATCAAGTTTTTGATGGGTACAGATTGCAATTTCCCTTGAATATTTACGAATCGCATTTCTTGTTTGTGAATAAGTTGAAATAATATTCAACTTACTGTAAAAACAAAATAATAATAATATTCAAGAAGAAGTTAACATTGACGTGGAAGAAATTGTATTCTCTTGCATATGACATTGACGAAGGAAGAAATTGTCTGCCTTCGAAATATTGATTCGACTCGTAAACAAAATGAGAACGGAAATAGAAAGGAAGGGAGAAGAATTGGATAAATGTCTGGTTATGCCCTCCTTTGTTTTTCTCTTCTTTTTAGCCTTCCTCGCAAAGCTTTTTTTTGCTTCTTTTTTTTTTTTTTTTTTTCGGTTAGGGTTTAGCTTTGCATGCTTATATTCGTTTGCTTCTTCTTTCTTTTTTTTTTTTTGAATTTAATGTTAAATTATATTCAAAAGAAAAAACGTTTTACAAAGCTGCTTACAAAACTGTTTTTAACACCATTTCAAAAGAGGAAACCTACTGTATCATGAGAAAAATCTTGCTAGTAAAATCTTGCTGCAAACCAGGTTTGGATGTTTATATCCTCTCCAGATTTAATAGTGCTAACCCGATTGCGGACGGTTTTGTCAATGATCTTGATTAAGCTTGCCTCCGTAGCCGGGTTTTCACCATGTCGCCGGGCATTTCTCTCTAACCATACTGAGTGAAGAGTATTTTGAAAAGCATATCCGATGAGAAGTTGTGTGGGCTTGTCAAGCTCCTTACTTCCGAGCAGAGTCATAATCTCTTTCCAGTCTGTAGAATACTTGTGCAGCAAGAGCTTCTTTGCCAACGCCTCCCAAATGCGCTGTGTGAACGTACACTCGAAGAAAAGATGGGTAGTAGTCTCTGTTACGTGGCTGCAAAAAACACAGTTGGTGTTAGCCCCTACATTCCATCTCTGCATTTTGTCGCCTGTGGTGAGCCTATTCTTAACAACAAGCCAATTAAGAAAGGCAAACTTCGGTGTAGCATAAGGTGACCAGATTACTTTATATCCCTCCAGAGTTGGTTGCGGAGACCGTATTAAAGACCAAGTGTCTTTAGTCACAAACTTCGCACGATAACAGTCATTTCTCCCCTTCCAGAGAGCCTTGTCGGGAACCTCCGCGATCCTAGTGAGTTTGTACTGCAGGATTTCTGCCTCAATTTGGTTTAGCAGAGCTTGCCTATGTCGTCTCTGTCGAGTCATAGCCATAACGTCTGCCATTGTGCTCGAATAAGGAATTCCGAGAGCAATAATCCCTCTGTCTCCCAGTCTCTCGTGAATACAGCCCAAAACACTCCAATTATCAAACCAAAAAGACGTGGACTCCCCATTATGAACTTCGACTCGAAAAAACTGCTTAGCGATGCTCCTATATTTTAGGAGTTTCCTCCAAATCCAAGAACCGTTTGCTTCTTCTTTCGGCTTAGGTTTTCATTCTCTTATATAAAGAGACGTGACTTATTATTGTGATTAAGACCATCTCCAATGGTTTTCCCTATTTTTACCTCTAAAATAGAGGAACTCTATAATAGAGGTGACTTTTGCTCCAATGTATACCTCTATTTTTTCCTTTAAAAAAGAATATTCCGTAGAGATTCCTTTTTTATTTTATTATTAATACCTTTTACTTATAAAAGTTGTAAACTAACCCATTTATTTTAGTATTTGTGAAACTTTCATAAAATTATGATATTATTTAAATTTTTAACATTCATAAATCTTATTTAAATATCACATTTATTAAAAGAAATATATTGCATCATATAAGATAATAAAAGTGTTAAAAGTTTAAAGACCATTAAATATATAATTTATTTATTTTGATCATAAATATAAAAGTGTTAAAAGTTCAAGGATCATTTTATAAATAAAAAAGTTCAACTCTATTATAGAGGAAAAAATAGAGTTCTTCTATATATAGAGGAAAAAATAGAGATCTCTATTATAGAGGTAGAAATAGAGATATGTTGGAGTAGATTTTACTCTAAAATAGAGTTAAAAAACAAATATAGAGGTGGGTTGGAGATGCCCTAACATTTGATTATGGAATAAAAATATGAGATCAGTACTCTCAAACCCCAAAATCTTTAATTTGTGTGCTACCCATTACCCATATATAGTTGACGTTGACGTAAAAGAAATTTTATTCACTTACAAATAATTAGTGTCTGGCTTCAGATTGTTCAGGACCCATAAACAAACAAAAAAACAGAAAGAAAGGGTGAAGAATAAATGCCGTTTATCCCTCTTTTGGTTTTTAGCCTTCCTGACGTTCCTCACAAGCTTGAGTTCTTCTTACATTTTACAAGACCGTTTACTTTGACTTAGCCTTTTGGTCGTCACTCTTCAGTCTTCAGAGAACCATCCTCTGTTTTACGCTAATCTATCACAGAAAACAAAACTCAATTTATTTCATATACCGGAGTGATGAAAAACACAAATCGAGGAGCACCAATTATGTCTTCTTGCGCTTCTTTCACATTCGTTTTCCTTTTCACCTTTCTCAATAGCTTCAGAGTTTTTGCTCAAGATCCAAGTTACAGATACCACAGATGTCCGAATACGACAACTTTCTCCAGAAACAGCACTTACTTGACCAATCTTAGAACCGTTTTGTCTTATCTCTCTTCCCCCAACGCTTCATACCCCACCGGATTCCAGAACGCCACCGCCGGGGAATTTCCGGACAGAGTCACCGGACTTTTTGATTGCCGCCGAGACCTCTCGCCAGAATTTTGCCGTGGCTGCGTTCTTTATTCCGTCAACGAAACCTTATATCGGTGTCCAAACGAGAGGGAGGCCACGCTTTATTACGATGAGTGTATGCTCAGATACTCTAACGAGAATATACTCTCTACCCTAAACACCGGTGAAGTAGTGAAGTTGTGGAACCCCGATAATGTTACATCTAACCAACTTAACCAATTTAGAGATTTGGTGTTGTCCACGATGAACCAATCAGCCATTGAAGCCGCGAGCAGTTCCAGAAAATTCAGTGCGAAAAAAGCCAACTTTACTGCGTTGAAGAGTTTGTACACACTGGTTCAGTGCACCCCTGATCTGACGACACAAGATTGTTTGAGTTGTCTTCAACAGAGCATAAAAAAATTACCCACTGAACACATTGGGGGAAGATATATTATGCAGAGTTGTAACTCAAGATTCGAGGACTACCCGTTTTATAACGAATCAGCTGTTAGAACACCTCAAGCGCAGCTGGATCCAGCTCCTCCTCTACCACTGCGACGGCCGATTTCGAAAACTACACCTCCACCTGGTATGAACAGTTGTTTTCCGTTGATTGCATGTTTCAGTGCAACTTTTCATTTTGAGACATTCAAAGATATGCTAAAACACGGGTCTATGTGTTCTAATACATATTGTTTCTGAGAACACAGGAAAAGGCGCAAACTCCTCTGTCATGATCATTGCTGTTGTAGTTCCAGTCACTGCCGTTTTCCTTCTTTTCGTAGCTGTTTCTAGTGTCTGGGCTAAGGGGAAAAAGACGGTTGTTGAAACGGAACCAGTACTTGCTGAAGGTAAAAATTAAGACTCCTCTCTATAGGTCGAATAAATATTATGCTGCTTTCCTATATTAATTTAGCTGTTTTAGTTGTTTCTACAGATAGGGATGATATTACGACTGCAGGCTCACTTCAGTTTGATTTTAAGGCGATTGAAGCAGCAACGGATAAGTTTTCGGAAAGTAAGAAACTTGGTCAAGGTGGATTCGGCCAAGTCTACAAGGTATTACCGTTGCATAGGGCTTTCACTGTAGCTATTTATGTGAATAGTACATTAGGATAATTATTTTAGAGTTATCAACTTTGGTGAGATTTTTGACAAAGTTTTGATTTACATGATTTGTTTCGTTTCAGAACCACAATAATCTGGTTTGTTTCACCACAATACAAATCCTGTGTAAAGTAGTTCCCCCACAAAAAAAAAAAAAAAAAAAAAAAAAAAAATAGTTCCCCCACAATACAATGTTTTCCCCTGTTTCCAAATCGAATATCACACTAAATACATTGAGCATTGAGATGTATGGATAAGTCAACAAACTAGTCATTAATTATCATCATTCATTTGTAATAATAATTAAAAAAAAACTAACTTCTACATACTTGTAGTTAATTAAATTTACTGCCAATTTCATACTCCGTCTGTTCTATTATATAAGAGTTTTTAGATAAAAGCACAAAAAAATAGAAACAATACATGTTTTATTATTTAACAAAATTTAATCAATAGAAAAAAATACTGCAGAATTTAAATAGTCAAAAACTGAATTAATAATAAAAAATACAAAGAAACTTAAGAAAATATTATAAAATGGAACAAAAATAAAATGCTAAAAAATCTTATAAATTGGAACAGAGGGAGTATTAATTATGATTTTTTGTTAACAAATATGTTACTCTTGTAGGGTACATTTCCTAGTGGAGTACAGGTTGCGGTGAAGAGGCTATCAAAGACATCAGGACAAGGTGAAAAAGAGTTTGAAAATGAAGTTGTTGTTGTGGCAAAGCTTCAACATAGAAATTTGGTAAGGCTGCTTGGTTTTTGTTTGGAAGGAGAAGAGAAGATACTTGTCTACGAGTTTGTGCCTAACAAAAGCCTCGATTACTTTCTTTTTGGTAAGTTAAATTTGATACTTAGCCTATGATTTTTCAAGTTGCATACCATTCTTTGTTTTTAACATTTCAAATACACATGTACAGACCCTAGGAAGAAAAGGCAACTTGACTGGGCAAGACGGTACAAGATCATTGGAGGAATATCTAGAGGAATTCTTTATCTTCACCAAGATTCACGACTCACAATTATACACCGTGATCTCAAAGCCGGGAACATCCTCTTGGATGCTGATATGAACCCGAAAGTTGCAGATTTTGGAATGGCGAGAATTTTTGGGATAGACCAAACGGAAGCCAATACAAGAAGAGTAGTTGGGACTTAGTAAGTATTGCTCTTGCCATTTATTTAATCTATAGACTGTAATACGTTTCAATCAACTCAAAAATTAAGAACTGGGGCAGTGGATACATGTCTCCCGAGTATGCGATGTACGGCCACTTCTCCATGAAATCAGATGTGTATAGTTTTGGGGTCTTAGTTCTTGAAATTATAAGCGGCATGAAGAACAGTAGTCTCTATGAAATGGATGGTAACGTTGGCAACTTGGTTTCATATGTGAGTATAAATCCTTCATTAAAACTTCTATTGTTTTCTTGCTTTATTTAAAAATTGACCTAAGTCTAAATTATTAAAATGTTCAATAGACTTGGAGATTATGGAGCAATGGGTCGCCATTAGAGCTTGTGGATTCGTCATTTGGAGATAATTATCAAACAAGTGAAATTACTAGGTGCATCCATATCGCTTTACTTTGTGTTCAAGAAAATGCTGAAGATCGCCCAACTATGTCAGCAATCCTCCAAATGCTCACCACTAGCTCGATTGCTCTCACCGTGCCTAAACAACCTGGATTTTTCTTCCGGGGTAAGCATGGACAAGTAGCTGAAGTGGGTACATCAACGGATAAGCTTGCTATCTGTTCAATCGATGATGCTTCCATTACTAGCGTTGCTCCTCGTTGAAGACAAAACTATTCACTAAAATTAAGTTGTGCTATATAATTCTACGCCATATATTAAGCTTAGACTATGAACAAAGATTCGTCTACATCAAACTGTTTCCATTGTTTATTTTCTTTATGTACCCAGCATGTGGCAAATAATACTATGTTTTTAAAGTTTGGTTTCCTTTAACAAAAATTCATCTCAGTGATCAAGGCATCAAAAGAGAATAAGGAATAGGTATGTTTGTCACGAGGTGAAGTCATGAAGCCCCCGGATTAACTTTATAGTTGGAACCTAGTAAGTTTTTTTCTCTTGCCATTATTGCCTCTGTGCACTGTAATATGCATCAATATTAACTCAAAAGTATAAGCATTGTTTCAGTGGATACATGTCCCCCAAGTATGCGATGTACGGCCAATTCTCAATGAAATCAGATGTTTATAGTTTTGGCGTATTAGTTCTTGAAATTATAAGCGGCAAGAAGAACAGTAGCCTCTATCAAATATATACACCCTTAAGACTTCCAATTTTTTTGTGCTTTTTGTAACAATGTTATAAGTTCTTATTGTTAAAATGTTCAATAGACTTGGAGTCTATGGAGGAATGGGTCGCCATTAGAGCTCGTGGACCCGTCCTTTGGAGATAACTTTCAAACAAACAAAATTACCAGGTGCATCCATATAGCTTTACTTTGTGTTCAAGAAGATATCGAAGATCGTCCAACAATGTCAATGATCGTCCAGATGCTCACTACTAGTTCAGTCGCTCTCGCCGTGCCTAGACCACCTGGATTTTTTTCCGAAGCAAGCATGAACGAGCAGGTCAATCTATGGATATATCTGCTATGTTCAGTCGACGAAGCTTCCATCACTCGTGTAGCTCCTCGTTGAAGACAAAACTTTTCATAAATCCAAACTTTTTTGATATGTGATTCTAGACAATCAAGATTGACAGTGAACAGAAAAGTCGTCTAAGTTAAACTGGTTACATTGTTTATTTTCTTTATGTGCCCAGATAGTAATAAAATGATAGTCTGAGTTAAAGTTTTGTTTGCAACAAGGATTCAGATAACTCAATTGACTAGTCCGTTAAAAAGAAGAAAAAGAAGAAAAAGAAGCCGAGACTTGCTTGACAATCCCACCGTTTCCTGCTTCTGTGAGCACCACGTAATCGAGCAATCATTAAGATAGAAAATGTGACTACTTGTGCTCTTACCATCATCTTCATCTATATTGTGACTACTATCACAATAACCTACTAAACCCAAGATGCTTCCTCTTTTAAATGTGAGACCGTAACTTGAAGTTCCTTGTAAGTATCTTCAAACAAGTTTCAAAGCCACACCATGAAACTTCTTCGGATTATGCATTTAACGACTCAAGATTCTAACAGTAAAAACAAGATCAGGTCGGGTATGAATCAAGTATCTGAGACAACCATTCCTTCTATATTCACTTTCATCAATGGACTGATCACCTAAACCTTTAGAAAGTATCAAACCTGAATCCATCGGAACCTGCACAGCATTGCACTCGCTCATACCAGTCTCCTCGAGTTTCGACATATCTGCTCTGTTTCAATGTGATTCCACTGTTCTCTTGTAAGACTTCAATACCGAGATAGTATGTCAATCTTCCAAGGTCACTCATTTCAAACTTGGATGACATTCCCTGTTTGAACTCACGAACCAGACTCAAGCTGCTACCAGTGACGAGAAGATCGTCCACATAAACCGCAACAATCAACAACTGCTCCTTTACCTGTCTTCGATACAGAGCAGGTTTCTTGGCGCATCTCACAAAGTTTAACTCCTTTAGAATCTGATTGAGCTTGTAATTCCAAGCCCGTGGAGCTTGACGCAGACCATAAAGTGCTTTGTTGAGTTTATACACCATTCCTTCGCTTCCTTTCTTCATAAAACCTTCCGGCTGAGAAACAAAAACTTCTACTCTAAGTTCTCCATGTAAGAAAGCGGTTTTTTACATCTAGATAGTGCACTTCCCATCCTTTAGAAGCAGCCAAGGAAATGATGAAACGGATTGTCTCGATACGCGCCACCGGAGCAAACTCCTCGTCGAAGTCAATCCCGTCTTTCTGCACATATCCTTTTGCAACTTATCTTGCTTTATACTTATTAATGCTGCCATCTGAATTGCGTTTGATCTTAAACACCCATTTTAACCCAATCGGCTTGGCACCAGTCGGTAACTCCACCAAGTTCCACGTTTTATTCCTTTCAATCAAACTTAGTTCCTCAATACAAGCCTCTCTACACACTTTTAGTTCCTTTGCTTCTTCGTAGAACCTTGGTTCATCATTCAAGGACAACAGAAGATGATCTCCTTCTTCCTCTGCTAGAAGCACATAGTCATTAAGATAGCTCGGCTTTAGACTTTATCGTGTCGATCTTCTTAACACAGGCTGAGCTTGTTCCAACTCTTGCTATTGAGGAGTTTCTTCTAACACCTCGTCTTCAACAGCAGAATCATTATCTTGTTTGCAGTCTGCTATGACTTCCTTTTGACAATTATTTCCAAAATATCCAAAACTTACAATAAATGATCCTGGAGCCTTTGTTTCATCACGTGAATCACTCCAGTTCCATTTTTTAACTTCGTCAAAGATTATATCTCTGCTTACTGTTACTCTCCGTGTTGATGGATTTAACAACTGGTAAGCTTTACTTCCATGTTCTGTTCTGAGATGCACCAATGCACGCGATCTATCATCCAACTTCTTTAGAAGTTGTGATTCCACCCTAGCATAGCCGATACAGCCAAAGACCCGAAAATGTTCCAAGTTTGGCTTCTTGCCTTTCAACATCTCGTACGGTGTCTTATCACTCAATAATCTCGTAGCAACCCTGTTGATCAAATAAGTGGGTTTGTCTAACTGCCTCTCCCCAAAGGTAATTAGGAACATCCATGTGTTTTAAAATGCTTCTCGTCATCTCAAGTAGGGTTCTGTTTCTTCTTTCCACCACACCGTTTTGTTGTGGCGAGTAGGGAGCAGTCAAGTGTCTTTGAATCCCAGATTCTTCAAAGAATTTTATGAACACAGAAGACACAAATTCACCCCCTCTATCTCTTCTAAACATCTTGATTGTTGTTCCAATTTCTTGTTCGGTGAGGGCTTTAAATCTTTTGAATGCATTGTATGCATCACTCTTATCTTTCAGAAGCAAAGACCACATGTACCGAGAGAGATCATTGATGAGCACAAATATATACTTATTTTGTGCAGCTGTTGCAGGTGTGATAGGGCTACAGAGATCTCCATGGATCAAATCAAGTGGTTTTTCAGCTCTGAAACTGGTTGCCTTTGGGAACGTCTTTCTTGTTTGCTTCCCAAGCAAGCATGATGCACATGTCTCCTTAACAAAACTCAAGTTTGGCATTCCAACGACTAACTTCTTTTTCACCATTGAATCCAAAGTTATGAGATTGATATGGCCCAGTCTCTCGTGCCACCTAGTAGAAGTATCAGCTTCCTTGACTTGCAAGCAGTTGGTTTCAGCTTCCATACGGACCTTGTAGAGTCTTTTCTGCAACATGTTTTCCTTTACTAAGAGCCTTCCATCACGATCACGCAGTGTTAGATAATCCTCCTTCATTCTAACCTCACATCCCGTAGCTTGTCCAAGACTAAGAATATTACTCTTGAGATCCGATATCCAATAGACTTGAGCCAGAATCTTTCGATCACCCGACTTGGTGACAAAAAGAACAGAACCTCTCCCTTTGATGTCGACTCATGAGTCGTCACCAAACCTAACCTTCCCCGTGACTATTTCATCAAGTTTGGTAAAGTAGTTTCAGTTTCCAGTCATATGGTTATTGGCTCCGTTATCGAGATACCACACATTCTCTCCTTCCGATTTTGTTTCGTAATTGTGTGGCTGGACCTTTTTCTCATTGAGAAACACCACCTCATGCATTAGCAACTCCTCGGCGTCTTGAGTATCAGATTCAGTTCCATCTTGAATCTCTTGAAGCTTAAGTAACCTGTTCGTACAGTTAGAGGCATAGTGACCATTCTTGTCACATCGGTAACAAACAATAAGGGACTTGCCTTTGTTCTGATAGTTGCTACGACCTCGCCCTCTTCCCCGTCCTGAGAACCGTCCACCTCTTGTACCCCATCCACGTCTGATATGTATATATTTTACACCTTTTCATCATGCATTTGTCATTCATTTTGTTCTCTTAACTCATTGTTTTGTATTGATTTTAGTCCTTTCTGCATAACATGCATATCTAGGTAGTCTTTGCATTGGTCTTGCACGCATCTTGCATTTTGGAGTTGTTTCAGGTGTTTTAGGAGGTATCCAAACCATCAAATGCAAACAAGGATCAGGAAAGCAGTTAAGCGACTCGATCTACACTACCTAGCGACGCAAGCCTCCACGTCTTTGATCGAGTCGAGTGAAGATTTTACTTTGGGATTCAGCTTTCGACGTCTCCATCAAAGTTGTAGGGAATTTAGTCATCTTTCCAATGCAGTTTATTTCAAACCAATCGGAGTCGTGGTTCATGAGTTATCTCCGTTTTAGTGGACGCCTGTACGTTCAGAAATCCGACTCGACCTGCACGCAAAGGAGAGCTCCCACTCGATCGGATGTTAGCAGCGACTCGACCAAGACGTCCCAGGATGGCTCCTAAGCACCCTGAAGATGAGCACCCTCTTGTCGCGACTCGATCGACAATTTCTGAGCACCCTCTTGTCGCGACTTGATCGACAGTTTCTGAGCACCCTCTTGTCGCGACTCGATCGACAGTTTCTGAGCACTCTTACGTCGCGACTCGATCGACACTCTCACGATGCGACTCTATCAACGCTCTTAAACCGACGTTCTGGTTTTTTCCCGAAGACACATCCGAGAAGGATTCCCGAACCGACGTTCTATATTGTCGTTTTATGTTTTAGAGATTTCCATGTTTTTTCCTATAAATACGTTTTGTTAAGTTTTGACCCGGGGGATCTTAGCTTTTATCTCGTTTTTGTTCTTTCCCTTAAGGTTTACCCTAGCCACCTAAAACGCTTGACACTTTGTATCCCGATACCTTTGAATTTATTCAGTATTTTGATTCGATTTCTTCTACAAACTTGTTCATCTCATTTTTATCTATCTTAGGATGCTTGATTCAATGTTTTCTGAGTTTGTATCTTTGATGATGATTTTCGGATCTGAGTAGTGTGGTAGTTCTTGAGGATGGGATAGATTAGGTGGAGGATCTTAGGATGTAATGTGTTTAAGCTTTGATTGTATGATTCCCTTCTGGACTAGAGTTAGAAATACTAGTTTCTCTCTGATCAATTGGAACTGGGTTTTAGACATTTCCGCATCCAAAAGGTGTTCGATGAAATGTCTGACCAACTAGTGCCAGAGACTTACGTTCCTAGCCTAAGAGATTAGTTGTCTAGGATGTTTGTTGACGTGAATGAACTTGTTTTTTCATGCCATGCTCGATTATGTTTCTCTAGCGAGAGCTAGGTTTGGAAGTGATTGAGTTTGAGTAGCTTCTGTCAAGAGATTGGATTAGCTAAGAAATGATGTTCATTGTTTAGGGATGGTTTGCTTGTGGCATGTTAAATACTCTATAGACTAGGATACTCCACCGACATCAATTACTCCCATCCTTAGGACCTCTTTCTTCCTGATTTTATTACATTCCTGAGACTGTTTCGTTTGTTGCTTTTTAGTTCATGCTTCGACTCGTTTATGTTTTTATTCATTTTCGCTTCTTGTCATGCATTCTCGTTTCTAGTTCTATGACTCATTTCCGCTTTGTATTGTCATCATTCTAGGACTGTTAGAAAAGCACTCTCTTTGAATTTGGATTCACTTGTGATTTCTCGATTGCATCTTGATTGCTAGTAAAGTTTCCCATTTGGATTGACACCTTAAGTACTACAACTACATAAGGTTAATTGAGACCTGCTAGGATAGGCACACAAAAATCCTAGTATCAACGTCCTTGGTCATAACTGATATGTCTATATTTTGTCTCTCCTTAACATGTTTTATTCATGCATTTAGCTAGAATAACTCATTGTTTTGCATCATTTTCTGGTCTCTTATATACAGTTTGCATTTTTAGGTAGTTCTTGCATCATCTTTGCATACATTGTGCATTTTGGAGTATTTCAGGCGTTTAGGAGATGTCCAGACTGTTGGAACCACATGGAGGCTGAGACGTGCGACTCGACCAAGCTTGCTCGGAATGGACGTCATGTGACTCGACCTACACTACCCAGCGACCCAACCTTCCACGTCTTTGATCGAGTTGAGTGAAGATTTTGCTTTGGGATTCAGCTTTCGACGTCTTCATCAAAGTTATAGGGAATTGAGTTATCTTTCAAATGCCGTTGATGTCAAGCCAATCGGAGGCGTGGTTCAAGACTTATCACTGTTTTAGTGGATGCATATACACCCAGCTCGAGTCGACACCACTCCACTCGACCCAGCTCGAGTTGGCACCATTCCAATCGACCCAGCTCGAGTCGGCACCACTCCACTCGACCCAGCTCGACCCAATTTGCGCACCGACTCGATCGCACATGTCAGGAAGAATGACGCTCCGTCTCACACGCTTCAGAAGATTTCCAAACCGACTATTTATCTTGTCGTTTTATGTTTTAGGGCTTTCCATGTTATACTATAAATACATTTTGTTAAGTCTTTACCAAATACATCTCGTTTTTTCCTTAAGGTTTACCTAGCCAGCTAAAACGTTCTATGATTTTGTAATCCAGATAGTTTTGATTTTATTGAGTTTTCGCATTGGATTTCTTATACAAAGTTGTTCTTCTCAATTTTTATTCATCTGATGATGCTTGATTCATTGTTTTCCGAGTTTGTATCCTTGTTGATGATGTCTGGATCTGACTAGTGTTAGAGTTCTTGAGGATGGGATAGATTAGGTGGAGGATCTTAGTATGTAGGGTGTTTAGGTTTAGATTTATATGATTTCCTTCTGGACTAGAGTTAGAAATACTAGTTTCTCTCTGATCAATTGGAACTAGGTCTTAGACATTTTCGCACCCAAAAAGTGTTTGATGAAATGTCTGACCAACTAGTGCCAGCGACTTACGTTCCTAGCCTAAGAGATTAGTTGTCTAGGGTGTTCATTGACGTGAATGAACTGGTTTGTCATGCCTGCTCGAGCATGTTTCTCTAGCGAGAGGTAGGTTTGGAAGTGGTTGAATCTGAGTAGCTTCTGCCAAGAGATTGGATTCGCTAAGTCGTGATGTTCATTGTTTAGGGATAGTTTGCTTGTGGCATGTTAAACACTCTCTAGACTAAGAGACTCCGCTTACATCAATTACTCCCATCCTTAGGACTTCTATCTTTCTGATTGTTATTGCATTCTTGAGACTGTTTCGGTTATTGCTGTTTAGTTCATGCTTAGACTCGTTTTCGTTTTTACTCATGTTTACTTCTTGTCATGCATTTTCGTTTCTAGTTCTGTAGTTCATTTCTGTTTTGCATTATGATCATTCTAGGATTGTTAGATAGAAACCCATTCTTTGAATTGGCTTGACTTGTGATACGTTGATTGCATCTTGATTGCTACCAACATCTCATTTGGATTGACACCTTAAGTACTACAACTAAATAAGGTTAATTGAACCTGCTAGGATAGACACACAAAAATCCTAGTATTAATAACCCTCTTGGTAATTGTTAGAATACATAAGCTCTTTTTGATCATCCTCTTGATCTTCCTCATCACGAATCCTCTCCTTGTATGTTTTTAGTCTACCAACTATGTCCACAAAACTTGTCTTGTTAAGATCAAGGACTTGTTCCAAGGCTGCGATAATATGAATATACTTCTTCCTCGGCAAGCTCTTCAGGAATTTGTTGACCAGCTTAGGCTCTTGAATAGTCACACTCACACCTAAAGCACCAGATTTGGACGCAAGTTCTGACAACTTTCCCACAAAGTCATCGATTGTATCTGTAGTTTTCATCTTCATTCTCCCGAAATCCGACATTCGAGTTTCCAGTCTTGCCTCCTTTACTCTCTCAGCTCCGACATAGCATGACTTGATCGCATCCCAAACCTCCTTGGGAGTAACAAGATTACCAACTTGTAAGGTCAGCGTCTCTGGAATAAACTAGAACAGAAGAGCTTTGGCTAGATCAATCTTATCGGCCTCAGCTACCCCTGTTTCGATCGTCTCCCATACTCTGTTCACCTTGAGCATGACCGTCATCTTCATGGCCCACACCATATAGTTAGTGGTGGTGAGCATTGGACATTGAAGAATGTCTCCCATGGAAGAGACGAAATACCGGTCTCCTTAGGTATGGATGTCGTAGCAAGAATGTCTTCCATGTCTCTTAACCAGATTTTTTTTGCTTTGTCACAAACGAAAAGAAAAGAGATATAAGTTGTGTTTAGAGATTCAATAAAGCTCTGATACCAAATATTGAATCAGACACAGAGAATAACGAATAACTCTCGTTTATTGCTTCAGAAACTTCTCATAACTAAAGCTCTCTCAATCTCATAACTTGTGCTACACCTTAGCACCTCCTTATATATAAACTATATTTCCAAAACACTTTTGGAACTAACTTTAGATAACTCCTAAAGAAAAGAAAAACTAACATTTTGATATGTATATTTAGATCCTCCTAAATATACTCAGCTTGGTCTCCAAGCTACTTCAAGCTTATAACAACAACCCTCAGATACTCTACCTTCATAATTTCTGTTCAAAGTCCTGCTTACCTAATTTATAATTGTCCAAGTACGGCAACGTATTCAAGGAACACCAGTTACTTCACCAATCTCATAACCCTTTTGTCCTCTCTGACTTCCCGTAACGCCTCGTACTCCATTTGATATTTAGATCATTGATCCAATAACTAAAATCATAGCCTTTTTCCAACAATTTATTTTTATTTTTGTTGTTGACTAAAATGACAATTTAAAAAAAAAAGAAATTTAGTTTACTTTGACTTTGATTGACTTTATCGTCGTCTACTTCACGTTACTCAGCAGTAGTTAGAGAGAAAATAACAAAATTCAGTTTATAAATGAGAGAGCTCCATTATGTGAAACTCAAATCTTAAAGGAAGTCGAACCATGTCTTCTTTGGTGTTTTTCATCTTCCTTTTCTTTTTCTCATTCCTCACTATCTTCTATTAAGAATGAGCTTGCTTATATTATTCATTAGAGAATGTACATTATATATAGTCCCAAACAATAGGGTTTTGCTAACTACTAATTACATTTATATCCTTAATACTATTCTCTCCTTTATACACCCCCTCAAGATGGAGACAGTTGCTTGACTCCAATCTTGTAAGTTAGATCTTGAAAACGCGGTCTGGATAGAGGCTTTGTCAAAGCATCAGCCAACTGATCATGTGTTGAGATATGTGACACACGCAAGGCACCGGATTGAATATAGCCACGCACAAAATGATAATCGATTGCTATATGTTTCATCCTAGAATGAAAAACCGGATTAGAGCAAAGATAAGTAGCTCCCATGTTGTCACAGTTTAACACCGGTGCTATTGGTAGGACGATACCCAGTTCAGACAAAAGAGAGCAAATCCATTGAAGCTCGGAGGCTGTATTCGCCACTGCACGATACTCGGCCTCGGTAGAGGACCGTGCGACACTCCTTTGTTTCTTGGATGACCATGAGACCGAACTCCCCCCAAAGTATACGATATACGCATTTGTGGATATGCAATCTCCTTTATCACCTCCCCAATCAGCATCCGAATACGCATGAACCGTAAGAGGGCAATCAGAACGGAGGAAAATACCATGAGACTTTGTACCCACGAGATAACACAAGATCCTCTTTGCAGCCTGCCAGTGATCCGTTGTTGGTTTGTGCATATATTGAGAGAGGCGGTTCACGGCAAAAGCGATGTCTGGTCGTGTAAAAGCTAAGTACTGGAGACTTCCAATAACCATGCGATATGTGGTAGCGTCAGGAAGAGGTGCTCCTGAGTGCAACGACAGTGGTGATTGGGACATCGGTGTCGCAACTGGTTTTGCGTTTAGCATGTTGGTGCGAGCTAACAAGTCGGTGACATATTTGCGCTGCATCAAATGTAGCCCTTGTGCAGAACGTGTTGCTTCAATACCAAGAAAATAGCTTAGGGGTCCAAGATCTTTCAGTGAAAACCGAGAGGCAAGCATCGCATTGAAAGGTTGAACCAGAGACGAAGGACCAGCAATGATAATATCATCGACGTACACCAACACGTAGAGAAACTCGCGACCATTTTTGTAAGTAAACAACGATGTGTCAGAGAGGGAGTTTGTGAAGCCGTGTTTGAGCAGGAACGTACGGAGCTCCAGATACCAAGCTCGGGGAGCTTGTTTCAGACCGTACAGAGCCTTCCGGAATCGACAAACATGGTGAGGTCTATCACGATCCACAAATCCAGGCGGCTGTGAGACATAAACCATCTCATTAAGTGTGCCTTGGAGGAACGCGTGATTGATGTCTACTTGATGGATCTGCCAATTTTTTTTAACCGCAACCTCAAGCACAAGTCGGACTGTTGTCGATTTTATCACTGGACTAAATGTTTCCGAGTAATCAATGCCGTACTGTTGATTGAAACCCCTTGCCACGAGCCTCGCCTTGTACCTTTCAATTGAACCATCAGATCGATATTTTAATGTGAAAATCCACTTACACGGTATAACTCGTTGAGAGGGTTTAGGTTCATCGAGATCCCATGTCCGATGCCGCATTTGTGCGTCGATCTCCTCAGCCATCGCCTTTCGCCAGTTCGATCCTTAAGCGCTTGAGCCACAGTGGTTGGTATCATCGGAGTTTTCGCAGCCAACATATTGAGTTTTGGCTTGGGTTTAGTAATGTTGTTTTTGGCTCTTGTTTGCATAGGATGGCTATTTTGCGGAGGTAAGGGTGGAGGAACGACTTGAGGTTGAGGGGATGGAGATCGAACAGCTGGTGGTTAACTGCGATGAGATGAGTTTGTCGAGTGTTCGTGTGAGGAGGAAGACGATGGAGTTGTTGATGTTGGGCTTTGAGTATTTGAAGATGGGCTTGGAGGAGAGGAAGGTGATGATGTTGGATTTGAGGTTTGAGAAATAGTTGGGCTTGTATTTGGGCCTGGGATAATTGGTCTTGTATTTGATGTTGGACTTGGATTTGTATTTGATTGTCGATCCCTTGCTGTGTTCGATCCTGGCTGTGACTCAAGCGTTAAAGTATTATGCGAACTTACCGGTGTCGGAGGAGACGACGGAGATGGAGGCACCACCGGAGTAAGTGGTGGCGTTGAGGACGGTGTGGGGTGAGAATCTGAGCACGGAGGCGACGAGACATGAGTGAGTGATGAGGGCACGTAACTAACCGGTGATTGCATCGGAGGCGAGACATCGGAGACAGATGACGGCGGTGATTGATACTTCAAGCAAAACGGAAAAGACGTCTCTTGGAACTGAACATGCCGAGATGTATACACACGACCAGTGGATAAATCCATGCATAAGCACTTTGGGTTAACGAGTATCCAAGAAATATGCACAGCGTAGACCGATCGTCGAGCTTATTTGTTTGATACGGACGTAACCATGGAAAACACGTACATCCAAACACACACAACTTCAAGTAATTTGGTGATTGGTTGAACAGTTTAGCGTATGGAGACATACCATTCAGTACATCCGTAGGCATGCGGTTGATGAGGTAAGTCGCAGCGGCAAAGGCATAGGACCAATATGTCTTTGGAACCGATGCATGACAAAGGAGAGAGAGACCTGTCTCCACAACGTGACGATGTTTACATTCTGAGATGCCATTGTGTTCAGGTGTGTGTGGGGGCGACGTCAAATGAGAGATACCACTGTCCGCCAAGAAGGAACGTAATGCAATGATTTCACCACCATTATCCGTGTATAACGTTTGGATTCGACTTTGAAACCGGTTTTCCACCAAGGCTTTAAAAGCTATAAAAACCTCCTTGGCTTGAGATTTTTGTTTCAAGGGATATAACCATGGGTATCTTGTGTAATGATCCACAATAACAAGGTAGTATTTGAAATGATCAATAGAGTATACTGGGGATGTCCACACATCAGAATAAAGATATTCAAGAGGTTTTGAGGAGGTGATTGTGTTTGTTGAAAAAGGAAGTTTGTGGCTCTTATTAATCAAACAGTCGGAACACGACAATTATTTTTGTGAAGTGTTTGAAAGTGGTAAAGAAAAATTAGAAACAATAGCTTTTAAAGTCGATATGGTGGGATGCCCAAGCCTGAAGTGCCATGAAGAGAGGTCGGTCTTTGATGATGGAGATGCTGAGAACGCAGAAATGGTAGTACGTGTAACCGGCCACTCATATAACTCATGTCTAGTCCTGCCTTGGAGTAACTGGACCCCCGTGCTGAGATCCTTCACCTGAAAATACGCAGGATAGAAATGCACAGAGACTTGATTAGCATTACACAAGCGGTACACCAAAATGAGATTTTTGCAGACATGAGGAACATATAAGATATCTTGAAGTTTAAGAGAGCGAGATGGAGTAGGAAGTAAACCAGAACCCATTTGTGTGATTAGAATACCCGAACCATCCGCAATCTTGACTTCTTTGCCCCCATCATACGGTTGGTGTATAGATAAATTGGAGAGATCGGAGGTCAAATGGTGTGTAGCTCCACTGTCGAGAATCCATGGAGTCGGATTGTAAGACGGAGAAGCCGCAAAGTTAGCCTGCGGTTGCCACGGTGGTGTGGGGTTACTCGGGTATCCACTACCAGAGTTGGAGTAGCCTCGGCCGGAAGACTGCAGCTGAGAACACCATCTCGCACTATGCCCAAGAACGCCGCAAATCTGACAGCGACCTTGATAACCACGACCACGCGAGTTGTGACGAGAGTTAGACTGGTGACGTGGTTGAGACATAGTATTGTTGCCACGAGACTGTTGATGACTCCGATTGTTGCTTCCTCGGTGAGATGCAAGATTGGCGGAGGCAGGAAGAGACGAAGAAGTGGTGAGAAACGTCTGAATTTTCAGCTCCTGATTGATGAGTTTTTCATGGAGAACCGTGAGCGAAGGTGGTGTATCTTGACCAGCAATCTGATCGATTACCTGTCTATACTCATCAGACAAACCACCAAGTACATAGTCGATTTGATCTTCATGAGGGATTGGACTAGCCAACAACGATAATTGATCAAAGTGTGTGGTGAATCCAATAAAGTAGTCTTCAATGGATTTATCACCTTTCTTCCACTGCTTCAGTTGTTCACGGATCTGAAGTATGTGACCCCTACTCGGTTGAGCATAGGTGTTGGTGAGAGTGCTCCAGATCTCAGCCGACGTGTTGGCTTTGGAGAGTAGTGGTTGCACCGAAAGAGAAATAGCCCCAAGGAGACTAGAAAGGAGAAGCTGATCCTGCCTTTGCTAGTGTTTATAAGCAGGATTGTCAGTGGTGGTGCCGTCGTTGGTAAGAGTAGCGGCGGGGGCAGTCGTCGTGCCATCAAGATATCCGGCAAGATCATACCCATTGCACAGGGCATGAACTTGTCGTTTCCACATCAGAAAGTTGGTGAAGGTAAGTTTCGTAACGTTCGACATGTTAACGTTAACGAGAGAGGTTGCATCAGCGGGTGCAACAACTTCAGAACTTGCAGACATGGCTGGTGAATGAAGCAAGGTAGAGGAAGAAGAGAAGAAGAAAGCGGCGGCTGAAAAAGAATTTTAGGTTTTTAAACTTTTACAGCTCTGATACCATATTAAGAATGAGCTTGCTTATATTATTCATTAGAGAATGTACATTATATATAGTCCCAAACAATAGGGTTTTGCTAACTACTAATTACATTTATATCCTTAATACTATTATCTCCTTTATATCTTCAGAGCTTCTGCTCAAGATCCTTTTTACATATATCATGATTGTCCAAATACGACAACTTACACAAGTAACAACACTTACTTAACCAATCTCAGAGCCGTTTTGTCTTCTCTTTCTTCCCCTAACGCCCATTACTCCACCGGGTTCCAAAACGTCACGGTGGGACAAGCTCCCAACAGGGCCACTGGACTTTTCCTTTGCCGTGGAGACTTATCGCCAGAAGTTTGTCGCCGCTGCGTCACCTTTGCCGTCAACGACTGTTGGACCTTAATTTATTTAAGCTTAGTGGGCTTAATAAAATTGGATTGTGTGAATGAGAAATTAGGCCTTAATGGTTTGGTCTTGCTCAAGTTGGAGCTCCAAGAGGAGTGGGTCAGATTGGATAGAGTCAAAACTCTGTTTCACAATCCGTGAGACTTGGTCTCTTTCTTTTCGTGATCAAGTGGAGAGTTGGATTTCCTTGAGAGATCTTCTTCACGTCGCCCACCTCCTAGATTTGCGATGGACTAGGTAAGGTTGTGGAGAATCCATTTCAAACCCAAGTCATCCAAGACCTCTATATAAACATAAGTTCAAGTCTCATTACGTAACCGATCACCGATCGAGATATCAACGAAGATAAGAAAAGACTTAGAACACAAACATCCAGCAATCTCTCTCTCACAAAGTAAGTGTCATTTCGAGAGTACCGTAGAGAGAAGTTCGTATAGAGCCGGTGTTTGAGTGATTAGCAAACCCGGTTGTGTATGGTTGTATCCTCAGACTCTTATAACCATTAATCATGTCGCACTGCGGGGGTTTCAAAGAGTTAAGGAAAGAGATTTCGGTCTTGCCTCCATTCTTCCCTTAACGTTTACTTGTTGTTCTCATAATCAATACCTCTTACGTAGTGTGGCAAATTTCTAGCTCCTACATTCTTAACTCTTTGAATCTGTTGTTGTTATATAAACATCTAACAGATTGATTTGAGATTTCACAAACGTTTAAGGAGAAGTTGTGTGTGTAATCACAATTTTGTTTACCACAGTTGCGATTGGGTAAAAACCATAACGAGAGCTTGAGAGTCTCAGACCTGTTTTGTTCTGTGCGAAAGGAAAAACAGAGTGTGTGTTGATTATAACTCAGCGTAAGATTGTGATTTTAAGGCTGAGTTAAAGCTGCAATTGGTTTAGATTTCTGGTTTTGTAAAACCTGCTGCTTGCACATTGTTTATTTGCTATTGAGAATTGCGATTCTAAAAGCTATTTTGAAACCAATTGTTGTGTTGTTCAAAACCTGCAGTTTGCCTTTGTGTTGCATTCATAAACTCTGCAGAATTTCTGGTTTGGATTTATTTGCAAATTAAAAACTCATAAATAGACACAATGTCTTGGTTTTTAAGTTTCTGCAAATTGAAAGTTTAGAGATTTATTATTTCTTGCCTTGAGAGGTTAAAGAGAACTGCAACTTGATTTTGTTTTATTTATTTTTTGGAAAATAGAGAACATTAGTCAAGGGTTAAACCGCAGTTGTGCAATAATAATAAACTATCAAAAGTGGTTTTCTATGTGTTGTATTGTTTAGCACACAAGCATCGTAGACTTAGTGGGTTGCTTGTGTTATTTATTTATTTTTGCAACTCAAAACAATTAACGTGAACAAGTTTGGTTTTGCGAAACCCATATGCATGGTCTTGTTGGTTTTGTGTTTGTTCGCAAATAATATATACCGAGTGTTGTTGATTTATTCACTTGATTATCAGAGTCATTTCACGACTTGATATACGGTTCTGAACAAAGCTTTGTGTTTGTGTTTCAGACATGTCGAGTGAAGACTTGAACGTGTCCAACGTTGCTGAGGTCACCTAGACCACCACCAATGGAACTGGGAATGACATCCAGTTTGGTACGCCACCTCCGGTGAAAGTAGCAGTTCCTGAACCTGTACCAGCTGCAGTCCCAGATCAGTTTCAAGGGGTGCAGATTCCAGCTGTAAATTTGGCTGGTCTACTTCCTGAAAAGTTCGATGGAACATCGTTCAAAATGTGGCAAAAGAAGATGTTCTTCTATCTTACCACACTGAAACTAAGTAAGTACACTAACGAGGAGAAGCCCATTCTCTCAGAGGGTAACACGGATCCACATGCGTTAGCAAGTGTACATGCTTGGATACAAGGTGACTTCCTGTGCAAGGGTTACATCCAGAGTCGTCTCAATGATCAGTTGTACAACGTCTACTGCAACGTTGAGACTTCAAAGGGACTGTGGGACTCTTTGGACAAAAAGTACAGCACCGAAGATGCAGGATCACAAAAGTACGCAGTTGCAAAGTTTCAAGACTTCAAAATGGTGGATTCTCGGTCGCTAATGGAGCAAGTTGAGGAGTTAACAAACCTCCTACATGAGATACATGCTGAAGGAATGAGACTGTGCGAGACATATCAAGTAGCATGCGTCATTGAGAAGCTCCCTCCTGGCTGGACCGATTTTAAAAACTATCTCAAGCTGAAGAGAAAGTGGATGAGTCTCGAAGACTTGATAGTGAGGCTCCGCATTGAGTAAACCAACCGAATACAAATGGGATTTGGTGCTCAAACTCGTGATCCCAACGCGAATATGGGGGAACACCAAGTTGACGAACAAGGAAAGTGGCAAAATAAGGGGCACCAAGACAAAGGAAAAGGAAAAGTCCTGCCACAGAACAAGAAAAAGTTCAAGAAGAAAACCGGTGAAAACTCACAAAAGTTTACCGGAACATGTCACAACTGTGGCAAGATGGGCCACAAGTCTTTGAGTGCGGTAGTAAGAAGGCTCCTAAGAACACGACAATTATGAAGCTAATCTCACCGAAGCTGATTTTTGTGCGTTTGTCACCGAGACTAACGTCGCCGAGTACAATCCGGAGACGTGGTGGTTCGACACCGGTGCAACTAGGCACATTTGCATGGATAAGTCGATGTTTTTGACATACAGCAAGAACAAGAATGATGAGAAACTCTTCATGGGGAACTCTGCTACTTCAAATGTTGAAGGTTACGGCAAAGTAGTCTTGAAGCTTACTTCTGGACGTGAGATTACTTTGACAAACATAGTTCACGTGCCGGATATGCGCAAGAACCTAATCTCGGGGTCTCTCATTTGCAAGCATGGATTTAAGGTGAAGATGGAAGCAGATAAGCTTGTAATCTCCAAGAAAGGGATGTACGTAGGTGATGGGTTTGTTTGTGATGGGTTATTTAAGGTGTCTAAAACAATGATGTAACCGAGACTTTCCACCTCGAAGAAGAATAAGTGTAGGCTCAATAGAGAAGAATAAGTTGTAGTTGGTATCTCCTTTTTTAATAATGGAAATTTCAGTTTAGTTTTCATTTGGTGAAGTCTTTTGACTTATGCATGAATGTTTTTAAACTCAAAAATGCAAAGTGAGTAAAGATTAACGTGAGATTTGCATGAAACTTACGTTAAAGCATGACTCAAAAACGCCATCATCAACATGAGAAAATGGAATATATACATATATGTATATTGTTTAAATTCACATAAATTGGTGTGATTTAATTTTGTAACTCTTTTTAATGATTGTACAAAATATTTTTTATTTATGTGGCAAAAGATGAATGAAATGATGAAGGGTTAGTCTATAAAATGTGGGGGGAAGCGTTGCTTACCACAAATAATATTCTCAACATGATAACACATAAATTTATTAGAAAATTCATTATTTTGGATAAAGCTCAAGAAGGTATGTGAATTTTTGAACTTTGTGGATGATTTCCTAAAGTAGGAAAAATCAGTGTCAATATTATGTGTACACTATTATAGCAATCAGCTATTTTTTGGACACTGAATAAATGATTAAATGATTAAATCATTGGATTATCAAGAGGAATGGGTTTAAAGCCTATAAATAAAAATTCTACTTGATGGAAACCTTACCTATGTGATTGGAGATCCCAAGATCTAGGTTCAAATGGGACAACGAAATTAAGTGGAGTTAGAGTTGAACACTGTAAGACTATGTCTATACCCAATTCCTAAAGATAAAAATAAACAGTGTTACCTGTAAGAGTTGAGGTTAAGCATTAGCTTTTAATGATATACCATAGTTTTGAGATATTAGTGGAGTATTACAGGATGCTTCTAAAAACAAAACTGATGGGAGATCACCTAGTGAGTGTGAAATGGGGCCGTTTCTAGGAGAATGAAAGAGAGGCTATATTCTCCAAGTTCACTCATGAACCCAGGAAAGTCCAAGGCCAAAATGGACACAATAGAGAACTAAATCTCTACGAGAAGATGTTGTTGCGCGATACCTGTTGTCTAGGTTTACATTAAAATCTGGGTGGTTCAAGACATAATGTTCACCTCCCGGCCAAGTAAATCCGACAGATATTAAAAATGATTGGTTCAAAGCTGAAAAATGCTACCTTTAAGATACAATAACATTTTCGTATACTCTCGAACGTCTGTCTAGTCTAGTCAAGTCAAGTCTAGTTAGTAAAAGTTTTTATGAGTCTTCCTATGTTTAGTTTGTAATTCCTATTCATGTGGGGGATTGTTGGACCTTAATTTATTTAAGCTTAGTGGGCTTAATAAAATTAGATTGTGTGAATGAGAAATTAGGCCTTAATGGTTTGGTCCTGCTCAAGTCGGAGCTCCAAGAGGAGTGGGTCAGATTGGATAGAGTCAAAACTCTGTTTCACGATCCGTGAGACTCGGTCTCTTTATTTTCGTGATCAAGTGGAGAGTTGGATTACCTTGAGAGATTGTCGCTTCTTCACGTCGCCCACCTCCTAGATTTGCGATGGACTAGGTAAGGTTGTGGAGAATCCATTTCAAACCCAAGTCATCCAAAACCTCTATATAAACACAAGTTCAAGTCTCATTACGTAACCGATCACCGATCTAGATATCAACGAAGATAAGAAAAGACTTAGAACACAAACATCCAGCAATCTCTCTCTCACAAAGTAAGTGTCATTTCGAGAGTACCGTAGAGAGAAGTTCGTATAGAGCCGGTGTTTGAGTGAATAGCAAACCCGGTTGTGTATGGTTGTATTCTGGGACTCTTGTAACCATTAATCCCGTCGTACTGCAGGGGTTTCAAAGAGTTAAGGAAAGAGATTTCGGTCTCGCCTCCATTCTTCCCTAAACGTTTACTTGTTGTTCTCATAATCAATACCTCTTACGTAGTGTGGCAAATTTCTAGCTCCTACAACGACACCTTCAACCTGTGTCCGAACGAGAGAGAGGTCGTGGTCTATTATGATGAGTGTATGCTCAGATACTCTAACAAGAGTATACTCTCGACCGTTACGTACGAAGGACGATTACTCATGATGAACCCTTATAATATTTCTTCTATTAAAAATCAAACAGACGGGTACATAAGTTTTGTGTCGCCGGCGATGAGGAAGGCTTCCATTGAAGCAGGCAACAGTGCAAGAAATTCTCTACGGTAAAGACCGCATTGACCGCATACCAGACTTTGTACGGGCTGCTTCAGTGCACTCCTGATCTTAAAAGACAAGACTGCATATACTGTTTGCAAAGTTGCATCGATGGAATGGATCTTAACAAACTTGGTGGAAGACTTTTTTGGACGAGTTGTAATGTAAGGTACGAACTTTACCCGTTCTACAACCAAAGCGCCATCCAAACACCGCCACCACCCCCACCGCTGGACTCTTCGGTGTCTACTCCTCCGATGAAATCACCTTCATCATCTGGAGCCCTTCCACCGGCTTCAGCTCCTTCTCCACCACCACCACCTGGTCTGAACATTCTATTTTCCTTTGATTACATGTTTCAGCACAAGTTTTATTTTGAGACTTTCAAAGATATGCTAGCACAAGGGTTGATATGTGGTGAACTTTTTTTTGATAATAATAGGCGGTGATCTGATACAAACTATGTATGTCAATAAAGGAGGAGGCAAAAAATCCTCCCTCATAATCACCGCTGTTGTTGTTCCAGTCACCGACTCACCGTCCCTTTTCTTCTCTCCGTAGCTGTTTTTAGTTTCCGGACTAAGAGAAAAAGGACAATTCATGAGACAGAACCACTAGCTGGAGGTAAAGACTCCAATGATAAACTTGCTCCGATGAATATTTTGTTGTGCTCTTTTCAGTTCGGATGAATATTTTGTTGTGCTCTTATCCTTATTAATCTGTTGAGGTTATTTCTACAGATGGGAATGATATTAAGACTGCAGGTTCACTTCAGTTTGATTTTAGGGCAATTAAGGCAGCAACAGATAAATTTTCGGAAACTAACAAACTCGGTCAAGGTGGATTCGGCCAAGTCTACAAGGTATTATTATACCATTGTATAAGGTGTTTATCTACAATTTTAATCTCTGGAAACGGTTTCTATGCTGTGTAAATCGTTGCCTTATAATTCTCTCAGTTTAAGTCAAAACACATCATGTTGGCTTAACATTTGAAACCAATAGAGTTTTTGACAAATTCTTTACATTGTTTGTAAACCACAGTAACGTGTGTGTTTCACCACAATACAAATGATGACCTCCCCCACAATACTCTGATTTTCCCCTGTTCCAAATCAAATCTCACACACATATGTTAAGCATTGAGATATATGGGATTAAGTGCAAACAATCTTTGTATAATCGTTGTGGAACAAAACAAACTGAAATAATTGCACTTGATTACTTCTTCATTTTCATATTTAACTTTAGACCAAATCCATATACTAATACTATGAATTATTTTAAAATAAACTACTCTTACAGGGTACATTTCCTAGTGGAGTACAAGTTGCGGTGAAAAGGCTATCAAAGACATCAGGACAAGGTGAAAGAGAGTTCGAAAACGAAGTTGTTGTTGTTGCAAAGCTCCAGCATAGAAATTTGGTAAAGCTGCTTGGTTATTGTTTAGAAGGAGATGAGAAAATACTTGTCTATGAGTTTGTGCCCAACAAAAGTCTTGATTACTTCCTCTTTGGTCAGTTAAATATATAATTTTCAAATTGCATGCCATTTTTTGTTACACTAACATTGTAAATACGATTTGTGTAGACTCTACAATGCAGAGCCAGCTTGACTGGGCAAGACGGTACAAGATCATTGGAGGAATTGCTAAAGGCATTATTTATCTTTACCATGATTCACGACTCACAATTATACACCGTGATCTCAAAGCGGGCAACATCCTTTTGGACGATGATATGAATCCGAAAGTTGCAGATTTCGGAATGGCGAGAATTTTTGGGATGGACCAAACGGAAGCCAATACAAGAAGAGTAGTTGGAACTTAGTAAGTATTGCTCTTCCCATTCATTTCATTTATTTCACTAAACACAAAAACTAAGACTTGTGGCAGTGGTTACATGTCTCCTGAGTATGCGATGTACGGCCACTTCTCCATGAAATCAGATGTATATAGTTTTGGGGTCTTAGTTCTTGAGATTATAAGCGGCATGAATAACAGTAGTCTCTATCAAATGGATGGTAGTGTTGGTAACTTGGTTACATATGTGAGCATACACCCTTAAAACTTTAAATTTTATCTAATGCTTTCTTTGATTTGACCAGAGTACATATTATGAAAATGTTGAATGTTTAATAGACTTGGAGATTATGGAGCAATGGGTCACCGTTAGAGCTTGTGGATCCATCCTTTGGAGATAACTATCAAATAAATGAAATTACTAGGTGTATCCATATCGCTTTACTCTGTGTTCAAGAAGATGTTGAAGATCGTCCAACTATGTCAGCAATCGTCCAAATACTCACTACTAGATCCATAGCTCTCGCCGTGCCTAAACAACCTGGATTTTTCTTTCGGGGTAGGCATGAACAAGTAAGAGAAGTTGCTACATCTGTGGATAGGCTTGCTCCCTGTTCAATCGATGATGCTTCCATTACTAGCGTTGCTCCTCGTTGAAGACAAAACTATATTCACTAACATTAAGTTGTGCTATATGATTCTAGACTATTAAGCTTGGACTATGAACAAAGATTCGTGTAAATCAATCTGTTTCCACAGTTTATTTCCTTTGACCCCAGCATGTAGTAAATGATACTATGTTTTAAAGTTTGGTTTCCTTAAACAAGGATTCATCTCAGTGATCAAGGCATCAAAACAGAATAAGGAATCACGAGGTGAAGTCATGAAGCCCCGGATTACTCAGTTGGCACACACTATGATATTGAAGCCAAAACTTACTTGATGGAATCTTGAAGACTTACTTTTATTACATTCTAGCTGCAATCCTTTGTAATGGGCTTTTCAAAAGTTTCTCTTAGACACGTTTTGAGCGCCGTAGTGCGGAGGTTCTTCTCATCATGGAAGTCCGAGTTGGGACTGAGCCTTGCCTCTCCGTTCTA
Organism: Camelina hispida; assembly: GCA_023657505.1. Classification (NCBI taxonomy): domain Eukaryota; kingdom Viridiplantae; phylum Streptophyta; class Magnoliopsida; order Brassicales; family Brassicaceae; genus Camelina; species Camelina hispida. The sequence goes on along the minus strand of CP094635.1, from coordinate 12,177,060 downwards.
ACCATGCTTGTGTGAAAGGCTTCACTAATATGAATTAAGTTAGTGAGTGCTTAGACACCCTTATCATTTTATTTTTTTTACCAAAGAGAATGCTCGAGACTTTTGTTGGGCAAAAACTCGTAGACTAAAAACTTTTCATCTCCTTTGAGAGAATACCCGAGAAGCCTAACAATTTTTGTATGTTGAAGCTTTGCTACAAGACCTCGTTCTTGAACTCTTCTTCACCTTGTCCAGACGTTTTATAAAACCTCTTCACACCAACTTCTGTTTCGTCCACAATTATGTTTTTCGCCAAAAATTTCAAAATTACATTTCCCGCAAAAACCAAAAAAAATTGTTTTCCCACCAAAATCACAAAATCTCATTTTCCAGTCAAAACAAGATAATTTCATTTTAAAACATTTATTAAATATTTATTTAAATTTAATATGAAAATTATTTAGCTAAAAACATAACTAAAACTACTAAAACATCTTCAACACAAAATAAAGAGTTTTTTGGTCATTTTACAAATATCAATTTACAAAACAAATATAACTGCATGCATTAACCAAAAACAAAAATGAACACCATTTAGATGTTGCATTCAGATACTGCGTCTTGATACTGTATCCAAATATTGCGTCTTGATACTGTATCCATATATTGTGTCTAGTTCGCCAAACGAACAGGGCCTAAGTAGATTAGGGTGACTAAGTGATGCTTAGGACTTAACTTTTGTAGATCCTTACTCTCTAGGGTGTTCTTCGTGCTAGATTAGTCTTGATTGAGCTAGCCTAGATCAGAGGAAGTTTCACGTCTAGAAGGTGTTTGACAAAATTCCCGATAGAATTAAGTTAGTGAGTACTTAGCATTTCTAGCCATGGAAAACGATGAGGTTGCTAGGTGGTTAGCAGAGCCGGCGCTGAGTTGTTGGTGGCTACAAGCCAAAAAAAAAATAAAGGTAAAAATGTATCTTCTGTAAGTCAAACTTGTGACCTCAACCCTTAGGTAGAAGTAGGTTCCCAGCAGAACTAATGAATTTTTGGTGAAAAAGAGGCCGATTAAATACTTATTGTAATGTCGGCCGCAAGCACCAGCTTGGCTTGCTTGTACTCTTGGCCGGCTCTGGTGGTTAGTTAGGCTTGGAATTAATGCTCATTGATAATTCGATTCTGAATGGAAGTTGTTGATGATTATCATGCAAATGGATTAGTCTTAGATTATGATGTAAGGCCAACGTATGAGCAAATATTAGTCTCTACCGTCTTCTCATATGGTAAGTGCGGAAGCCACATCATATGCAAAATGGAGGATGTTAGCTGACATCGAAGAGTGTTTTCTGCAACAGAAGGCAAAGCTACATTGGCTTAAGACAGATGATCAAAACAATAAAACTTTCCATGCCTCAGCAAAGCTACGCGAGATGAAGAACAACATTAAGGAGATTCACTGTGATGATGGGAGAGTTGCTGACACACGGGATCGCATCAAGTTTGAGGCTGAGAGGTATTTCAAAACTTTCCTCAACTATTCCCCTGCAGACTATGTCGAATGGTCAAAGGAGGAACTGGCCGACATCCTCGATTACAAATGTGACGAGCATGATAAAAACATTCTTACCAAGGAGGTTACTAAGGAGGAGATAAAAAGGGTTCTGTTTGCTATGCCTTCTAACAAATCTCCTGGCCCTGATGGCTTCAATGTTGAGTTTTTCAAGGCATCCTGGTCTGTGGTGGGTGAGGATTGTGCTGTTGCTATCCAGTGTTTCTTCCAGACTGGTTTTCTGCCAAAAGGGGTTAACTCTACTATTTTAGCTTTAATCCCCAAGAGGAAGGAGGCTCGAACTATGAAAGATTATAGACCCATATCATGCTGTAATGTGCTATATAAAATCATCTCAAAGATCCTTGCGAATAGGCTCAAGCTCATCCTGCCCAAGTTCATCTCCTCTAACCAGTCTGCTTTCATTAAGGACAGATTGTTGATGGAAAATATTCTCCTTGCAACTGAACTTGTGAAAGATTACCATAAGGACTCTGTTTCACCAAGATGTGCAATGAAGATCGATATATCGAAAGCTTTTGACTCAGTGCAGTGGGGTTTTCTCCTTAACACGATGCGTGCTTTGGAATTCCCGGACACCTATATCCATTGGATCCGAACCTGTATCACATCTGCTTCGTTCTCTGTATAGGTCAACGGTGAGCTAGCAGGCTATTTCGGTAGCAAACGGGGGTTGCGTCAAGGTTGCTCCTTAAGCCCCTACCTGTTTGTGATATGCATGAATGTTCTCTCACGCCGATTGGATAGGGCTGCTTTACACAAGAAGTTTGGTTTTCATCCAAATTGTCAATCTCTAAACTTAACCCATCTATGCTTCGCTGACAACTTAATGGTTTTTATGGATGGTAAAAAGCAGTCGATTGAAGGTGTTTTGGAGGTGTTCACAGATTTTGTGACACATTCAGGCCTGCATATCAGTCTCGAGAAGTCCACTCTTTACATGGCTGGAGTCTCTCCAGAACATAAAGAGGAGATACTCAACCAATTCCCATTTGAATATGGTACCCTCCCGGTACGATACCTTGGCTTACCTCTGTTGACTAAAAGAATGTCTGCTGCGGATTATCTTCCCCTGCTGGAAAAGATTCGATCTCAGATTAGTTCCTGGACTTCTCGGACCCTCTCCTATGCAGGAAGACTTCAGCTCTTACAGTTGGTTATATTCAGCCTCACAAATTTCTGGATCTCTGCTTTTAGACTTCCAAAGGCATGCGTCAAGGAAATTGACAAACTCTGTTCTGCTTTCTTGTGGGATGGACCCTCTTTAAATCCTAAGAAAGCAAAGGTTGCTTGGTCAGATGTTTGCTTGCCTAAGAAGGAAGGAGGCTTAGGCTTACGTTCCATCGAAGAATCGAACAAAGTCTGTATTCTCAAGTTGATTTGGCGGATCTTGTCTGCTAAAGGTTCGTTATGGGTGAATTGGGTTCATCGACATCTCATTCGGACTGGTTCTTTCTGGGCAGAGCAGAACACCACCACGACAGGTTCTTGGATTTGGAGGAAGCTCCTAAAATACAGAACCATAGCGAAACAGTTCTATCGAGTGCAGGTCCGTAATGGAGAATCCACCTCTTTTTGGTTCGACAATTGGTGTAGTTTGGGCAGTCTGATATATCATGGTTTTTAGGTGTTTTTAGCCATGATATAAGTCTTAATTATAGAGTCTTTTTGGTATTTTTAGAGTCTTTTGAGTCTTTTATAGGAATTATCACGGATGGAACACAAATGAGCTAAAAGAGGATGATTTGGAGCATAATCAAAGCAATGAAGGCTGATCAACGAAGTTTGGAGACGAGATGAAGAGTATGCATCGACCGATGCAACATCAGCATCGATCGATGCAGATGTCACAAAGTCAAACGGAAGTCGTCCCACAAGCTTTAGAAGATTTACAAAATTTGCCCAAGTTTTCCTTATTTGCAATTAAGGCCCAAGACGTGTTTTAGAGTATAAATAGGAATTTTATGGTCATTGTTTAGACCTAAGTTATTTTCTAGCAATTTTCTAGCCACCTTTTGATTGAGAGCTTTTTGGGAGAGACAGATCTGATTTCATCTGTAGAGAGAAGATTCTTGAACTCCCTTCTTATTTTCTTAATACCATTGCTTATTATTCAGAAAAGATGTCTTGTTCTTCATTAAACATGTCTGAGTAGTTTGCTTGTTAGGTTTAGGGTTTTTCATAGGGTTTTTATGGTTTATTAGATCTGATTATTTAGGATTCATTATCTTGCTAGATCTTCATCTTAGGTTGTTCTTCATATTAATTCTTGATTGATCACCTATAATTAATACTTTAGGAAAATAAATTGATATGAGAATATAATTGATTTTCCTGATAAAACCTTTTGATGAGCAAAGTTATTTCTTGCAAAGAGATTTGATTTAATAATTTTGTGAACAATCTAAACTTGTTTTTAAAAGCTGATTTATTACCTAGAATTTTAGCAAAGAGATTTGGATTTTCTGGTTTTAAATTTAGAATATAATTGCAGTGAGAACTGAATTATTTTACAACTGTGTTTAGAGTTTTAGATCTGAATTTGAATTGTTTGAATCCTAATTATTTGATTGATTTAATATCCCATAAATTCCTGAGAATTTCCCTAGGCCTAGCTCTTTGATCCTTTGAATTTACAACATTTTTTAATTCTGTTTTCTGCATTGCTTTTAATTTAATATTTTTGATTTAGCATAATTAAAAGAATAATAAGTCTATTGTGTGAACTTGAGTCTCTGTGGATTCGACCCCTAGAGTATTACAACTGCAAGGCTGTTAGTACCATTAGGGTATTACAATTTGAGCATATCAAATTTTGGCGCCGTTGCCGGGGACTCTTTTGATTCACCATTAGATTAAAATCTTTGATTTTGTCTAAATTTTTCTTTTTCTGTTTTACTCACACGCTTTTGTTTCTTTTCTCTTGTGTGTTTCAGGCACATGCCTAAGCCTAGCACCAGGAAAAATCCTACTGGTCCAGTTGTTAAGCTTACCAACCAAGAGTTAGGACAACTAGAGCGTGAGAACACCAAAGCAGCCAAATCAACAAAGATGGTCAACCCAATCATATTGAGACCAGATGCGGCTGGAGTTTTGAGAGATCAAGAGGGTCATGTGCGCAACGAACTTGGCCAAAAACTGAATGCTGAAGGACAGGTTATTGAGGAAGAACCTGCGGTCGTTGATGAGAATGCAGATGGCGTCGATCGACGCAATGTCGGAATCGGTCGACGCAACCAAGAAGGCATCGATCGACGCATAGTTGGCATCGATCGACGCAATGTCGGGGCTGGTGCGAACGGAGAGCAGAACCTTCAGCCAAGACGGGACAACAATGGAGAGCTTGTCAAGACTCTTGCGGACTTCAACAGACCAGACTTATTCTATGAAAATCGTTCCGCAATTGTCCCTCCTCCATTCCCAAGGAATGACTTTGAGCTGAAGCCTGCCTACTTCGCTCTTGTTGGACAAAGGCCATTCCAGAATCTGCCAAATGAGAAGCCTCTAGATCACATAGAGCACTTTGAGGATATTGTGACTAGCATCAAGGCTAATGGAGTCACAGAAGACTACCTCTATTGCAAGCTTTTCCCCTACTCTCTAGCTGGGGAAGCTTCTCATTGGCTAAGGCAGCTGAAGCCAGGATCTCTGACAACCTGGCATGACATCAAGGTGGCATTCTTGAATCACTTTTATGATGATGCTATGTCTGATGAGCTGAGGATCAAGCTTTCCACCTTTAGACAAGGTCCTACTGAATCTTACAAAGCTGCTTGGGTGAGATTTAAGGCATACCAGAGAGACTGTCCACATCATGGGTTCTCAGAGGTGCAGCTGATTAGTATCTTCTTCAGCGGGATTGACTGGAGGTATCAAATGGCTTTGGATGCAGCTAGTGATGGGAACTTCAAAACAAGGTATCCAGATGAGGCAGAACAGTTGATAGAAAGGCTAGCATCAAGCAACAGTACCAAGAACGCAGACTTGGAGCGGAGAAGGGCACATAAAGGGTATGATTCCAATCAGTTTGCTACAGTGAATGCCAAGCTAGATACAGTGCATAACCTTCTTGTTGGAAAGAAGTATGTACACTTTGCTGAAGATGTTGAGGTTTTTGAGCCAGAGCCACAGAATGTAGAAGAAGATGTCAACTTTGTGTATGGTAATCAGGGCCAAAAGTTTGGAAATCAGCAAGGCAACAGGTCTTTCAGTGGAAACAACCAGCGCAACAACTATCAGTCCAATCCTACAGGCTACATTCCTAAGCAAGACTATCAGAAGCAACAGCAGAACAGTGGTTACACCAGGACTTATGGCAACTCCTCCTACCAATCTCCTCCTCCTAAGACAACTGAGAGTAGGATGGAAGCAATGCTTGAGCAAATTCTTCAGGGACAAGAGCAGTTGACAGTAACATTCAATGGAAAGATTGACGATGTCTATACTGAGCTTACTGGCAAGTTTGATTCATTGAATGTTCAAGTTAAGAAATTAGAGAGCCAAGTTGCACAAACTGCTGGAGCTGTGAAGAGACAAGAAGGATACTTGCCATCAAGAACTGAATCCAACCCTAAGCATTCCTGCAATGTTGTGACCTTAAGGAGTGGTAAGCAGTTACAGTCAGAAGCTGAGAAGAAGCAGAACGCCAAGGAATTTCAGGAACTGATCGATGAGGATGATGAGTTTGATGATCCGGAACCTGCATCGATCGATGCAGCTGCAAAGCATCGATCGACGCAACCTTCAGAAGTCGTAGAAGACTTGACTTCGCGAGATAGCATCGACCGATGCAAGCCAAGCATCGACCGATGCAATGTCGAGACCGAGAAGGAAGTTACGAAAGCTCCTGTTCCAGTTGCTGAGAGAGTGTACAAGCCTAGAGTTCCTTTTCCCAAGAACCCAAGGAAGTCTAAGCAGGAGCTGGATGATGCTAAGTGCAAGGCTATGATGGATAAGCTTGTTATTGAGTTACCATTGGTTGATGCAGTTAAGACTTCTCCAATGCTAAGGAGATATGTCAAGAGAATGGTAACCAAAGATTTGAATGCTGAGCAGGGGGTGATGATGATTTCAGCTCAAATCAGTGCCATCATTCAGAACAAAATTCCAGAAAAGCTTCCTGATCCAGGTAGTTTTGTTCTTGATTGCACAATCTTCAATGAGAGGTTTGCTAGATCTTTGTGTGATCTTGGTTCCAGTGTCAACTTAATGCCTAGATCAGTCGCACTCAGTCTTGGTATGACAGATTTCCAACCCACAAAGATTACTCTGATACTTGCTGACCGATCATTCCGCATTCCTGATGGTATCCTTGAAGATGTTCCAATTAAGATTGGTGATTGTTTGATACCTACTGATTTTGTGGTCTTGAAGTATGAAGAAGAGCCTAAGGATCCTCTAATTTTGGGAAGATCATTCTTAGCTACTGCTGGTGCTATTATTGATGTCAAGAAAGGACAGATTGGCCTTAATGTTGGAGATTTGCAGATGCGTTTTGACATGGATAAGCTGGTTAAGAGGCCAACAATAGATGGTCAAACTTTTTATGTGGATACATTGTCTAATCTTGCTGAAGAGATTTTCAAGGAGCTGCATCCTGAAGATCCTCTTGAGAGAGCATTGGTTGCTTCTACTGAAGAAGCTGAGCATTTGGATGACATTGCTGCTGGGTATGTCAAGCTGCTAGATGCTAATGAGCAAGTGAAGAAGTTGGTTGCACAAGAGGAACTGGTTTGCACTTCTTCACAAGCTGAAAAACTATCAGATTGGAGCCTTGAGAAAGCTCCAAAGTTGGATCTAAAGCCACTACCTGCAGGCTTAAGGTATGCATTTCTAGGTGAGAATTCTTCCTATCCTGTTATTGTTAATGCTTCCTTAAACAACGCAGAACTCACTTTACTGCTAAGCAAGCTGCGCAAGTTTCGCAAAGCTCTTGGCTATTCTCTTGATGATATTGCAGGGATTTCTCCGGATTTGTGCATGCATAGGATTCATCTTGAGGAAGGAGCTAAGACATCTATTGAACACCAGAGGAGGCTGAATCCGAATCTGCAAGATGTTGTCAAGAAGGAGATCATGAAATTGCTGAATGCCGGGATTATCTACCCAATTTCTGACAGCAAATGGGTTAGTCCAGTTCATGTTGTTCCTAAGAAGGGTGGAGTTACAGTAGTGAAGAATGACAAGAATGAGCTGATTCCGACAAGGACAATCACTGGACACCGGATGTGCATTGATTACAGAAAGCTGAATGCCGCAACAAGGAAAGATCACTTCCCGCTACCCTTCATTGATCAGATGCTTGAGAGGTTGGCTAACCATCCATACTACTGCTTTTTGGATGGTTATTCCGGGTTTTTCCAGATTCCAATTCATCCCGATGACCAGGAGAAGACAACTTTCACTTGCCCATATGGTACTTTCGCATATCGCAGAATGCCTTTTGGTCTCTGTAATGCTCCTGCAACATTTCAGAGATGTATGATGTCCATCTTCACAGACATGATTGAAGATTACATGGAGGTTTTCATGGATGATTTTTTCTGTTTATGGGTCTTCATTCAAGAGCTGTTTGGATAATCTCTGCAAAGTGCTAGCTAGATGTGAGGAGAAGCACTTAGTTCTTAATTGGGAGAAATGCCATTTTATGGTTAGAGATGGTATATTGCTTGGTCACAGAGTTTCAGAGGCTGGTATTGAAGTGGATCGCGCTAAGATAGAAGTGATGACAAGTCTTCAACCCCCAGATAGTGTGAAGTTGGTAAGGAGTTTTCTTGGACATGCTGGTTTCTACAGACGCTTCATCAAAGATTTCAGTAAGATAGCCAGACCACTTTCAGCTCTATTATGCAAGGATGTCAAGTTTGAGTTCACTGATGAATGCCGTTTAGCTTTTGAACGGATTAAGCAAGAGCTTGTGAGTGCTCCAATTGTTCAACCACCAGACTTGATATGCTCAAATTGTAATACCCTAATGGTACTAACAGCCTTGCAGTTGTAATACTCTAGGGGTCGAATCCACAGAGACTCAAGTTCACACAATAGACTTATTATTCTTTTAATTATGCTAAATCAAAAATATTAAATTAAAAATGCAGAAAACAGAATTAAAAATTGTTGTAAATTCAAAGGATCAAAGAGCTAGGCCTAGGGAAATTCTCAGGAATTTATGGGATATTAAATCAATCAAATAATTAGGATTCAAACAATTCAAATTCAGATCTAAAACTCTAAACACAGTTGTAAAATAATTCAGTTCTCACTGCAATTATATTCTAAATTTAAAAGAAAATCCAAATCTCTTTGCTAAAATTCTAGGTAATAAATCAGCTTGTAAAAACAAGTTTAGATTGTTCACAAAATTATTAAATCAAATCTCTTTGCAAGAAATAACTTTGCTCATCAAAAGGTTTTATCAGGAAAATCAATTATATTCTCATATCAATTTATTTTCCTAAAGTATTAATTCTAGGTGATCAATCAAGAATTAATATGAAGAACAACCTAAGATGAAGATCTAGCAAGATAATGAATCCTAAATAATCAGATCTAATAAACCATAAAAACCCTATGAAAAACCCTAAACCTAACAAGCAAACTACTCAGACATGTTTAATGAAGAACAAGACATCTTTTCTGAATAATAAGCAATGGTATTAAGAAAATAAGAAGGGAGTTCAAGAATCTTCTCTCTACAGATGAAATCAGATCTGTCTCTCCCAAAAAGCTCTCAATCAAAAGGTGGCTAGAAAATTGCTAGAAAATAACTTAGGTCTAAACAATGACCAGAAAATTCCTATTTATACTCTAAAACACGTCTTGGGCCTTAATTGCAAATAAGGAAAACTTGGGAAAATTTTGTAAATCTTCTAAAGCTTGTGGGACGACTTCCGTTTGACTTTGTGACATCTGCATCGATCGATGCTGATGTTGCATCGGTCGATGCATACTCTTCATCTCGTCTCCAAACTTCGTTGATCAGCCTTCATTGCTTTGATTATGCTCCAAATCATCCTCTTTTAGCTCATTTGTGTTCCATCCGTGATAATTCCTATAAAAGACTCAAAAGACTCTAAAAATACCAAAAAGACTCTATAATTAAGACTTATATCATGGCTAAAAACACCTAAAAACCATGATATATCACAGTCTACATGAGCAACTTGGAGACAGAGGTTCCATTGCTCTTGGGATCCCGCTATCAAGTACAGTAGCAGAGGTCATGGCAGAGACCAGGCAGAGGAGACATAGACAAGCTGTGTTAAATCAGATAGAGGAAGAGATTTTGAAGCATAAACTTAGTCAAAATGTGGAGGGGGAGGATGAAGCTCTCTGGAAAGGGCGCAACAATGGCTACCGCAAGAAATTCCTCACAAGCGACACATGGTCCCTTATTCGAGTTCCTCATCCTACTTTTGAGGGGCACAAAGTGATCTGGTTTCCACAAGCAACACCAAAGTTTGCCTTTATTACTTGGTTGTTGGTAAAAAACAGACTAAGCACCGGAGATAAACTGCAACGATGGAATACGGGGGCTCACACAGGTTGTGTCCTCTGTAACCACCCGCTAGAAACTACTGCACATCTCTTCTTCCAGTGTCCGTTTTCACAACGAATCTGGGAGGCTCTCGTGAAGAAGCTACTACTCCATAAGTTTACAATCGACTGGCAAGCGATCATGACTTTGCTTGGAGGTGAGGAGATTGACAAGACCACGAGGTTTATTACCGATTATGCGTTCCAGAACACCCTACATTCGATATGGCTAGAAAGAAATGCTCGTCGTCATGGAGACCAACCTGCTACAGAGGAGAGACTAGTAAAGCTCATTGACAAAAATATTCGCAATCGACTTAGCACTCTTCGGAATGGAGAGGATACCACCATCCAAACTTGGTTTGCTGCAAGATTCTACTAATCTCTGTTTTTTCTAACTTTTACAACATGTTCTAAAAAGGTTCTCAAAAACGCTTTGTAAAAAGTTTATTTTCTTTTGAATTTAATTTAACATTACATTCAAAAAAAAAAAAAAAAAAAAAAAAAATATTGAGTGTATTAACATTTTAGATTAGAATCTGATTACCCGAATGAATAACCTTAACCCAAAGGCGTATCATCTTTGCATAAGCATTTTTGTCTTTGATTTTTTTGTTGACTTTCATAAATTACATTCTTGTTATTAATTTTGTTATTTCTTTATGTTTATGGGTAATTGTTTAGCTTAGACACTTGTTTAGGTTGATTAATTGCTTTTGGTTTTTGTATTTTATTTGCATCTTAGGTTGTTAGTTTAAAACCCCTATTTTTATTTACTTAACTTAGAAAATTTTATGCATTCCTAGTGACTTAGTCCCTCAAATGCTATAAACGATAGTCATTAGATTGTGGCTTGTGCATTTAGAGGAGATTAATAATTGATGTACTACTTTTTTCGAATAAAAGTCAAATTCTACTTTTCCCGAATAATTGATATGCTATAATCAAATTCTACTTTTCCCTCGAATGATTTGGCTTTGAGTTCTTGTACATAGCAACACGAGCTTTCTTACAAAAGACCGTTTACCTTGAGTCCTTGACTTTGATTTTTCCTCGTTACTAGTAAAAAAGAAAAAGGCTCTATTTCACGCTAAATCTATCACAGAGAGAACAAAAATCAATTTATTTTCATATATCGGATTCTTAGAGATTGTAACATCCCCAATTTTATGTAATTGGGCCGGTTTGTTTTTCTATCCATGTTAAAGCCCATTAGTCTAAAACCTAGTAAACGACAAAGGGTTTTGGTGTTTGTGTGTATAATGCGTTTATATCTTCATGGCCGCACAAAGGAGAATTAAAAACCTAAGAACCTATGACGTGAGAGAGTATGGGAGAGGGCCGGCTCAAAAATTTATTGGGCCTGGTGCTAAAATAATTTTTTTTACAAAATTGTAGGTTAAATATGTAACATTTCAAAGATTTGGACCCTTTTTGATAATTATTCAATACTATAGGACCTTCAAATGCAAAGAAAAAAATGTTAAAAAGTTGGGACCCGGTGCGGTTGCACACCCCGCACACCCCAAGAGCCGGGCCTGGGGAGAGCTAGAGGGATCATGGAAAAAAAAAGAGAAAGGAAGAAGAAAAGATAGGGCCGTGAGGAGAAGAGAGAGAGAAGGGGACGTTGCGGAGGTGATGGATCTAATAATCATTATTGTGACTGTTCCAAGCTTCGATGGTAGTAGAGGAGCAAAGCCAGAGTAAATCAAAGGTGGAGAAGGGAAGAACAAGAAAGAGTATGAAGGAAATAAGAGCAGTTTGGAGGAGGCATCTTTGGAGGTTCGTCAGCGCCGGAAGTGACATCGGTTTGGGAATCTAAACCCACCGGCTTGATCACCATCAAGCCATGAGCTCGTAGCAACTGACGGAAGTCCGATCGGAGTCATATTCAAGAAGTTATGTTCGTTGCTTCCTGCACAAGAAATCTATGAAACAGTCCGAACCTGTAACTCTAGAAATCAGATTCAGGTCATCTCCTTGGAACAGCGTTTGGTGGTCCTAAACTTACCTGATCGAGCTGAGTTTTGGTGGGAAGCTTCACGGTACTATAACCTAAATACTCAACGGTGGGATCGGGATTTTAATGGTTAGTTATGGTTTCACCCGTGTGTTTATGAGGCTCATTTGTATAGAATAAATGGTGACATTGTAATATTTGGTTTGGCAACGAGGTTGGATGGAGCTGGTGTTCTTGAATATTGGGTCTGACATGGGAAAGGAGAATTGAGTTTCAACCTTTAAGTGGCAAAGGTGAGGGTGGTAATCGCGGAAACACAATGATTATTTTCTAAGCATGTTCTTCATGAATTGCTTGTATAGGCTTGGAAACTATGTGATTGGATATGTCTATTGTTTGATATTGTATGCTTTGATATGATGATTAGATGTATGATTATAATGAATGATGACATGATATGATGAGTTGATGTGTAACATGATGATCGTTGTGTGGTGATATGAAATGAGATTGTGTATTGGGTACACAAACATGGGATTTGTTTTGTGACTCGTGATGGGCAAACCTGAGATTGGTTTTGTGCCTGGTAATTGGACGAACATGAGATTTGTTTCGTACCTGGAGATTGGACGAACATGAGATTTGTTTCGTACCTAGAGATTGGACGAACATGAGATTTGTTTCGTGCCATGCAAAGCTGATGAGATTTCGGTTTAGCGATATTGATGATGAATGTGTGTATCAATGAATGTGTTTGGTGTTTAGATATGGTTTATGTAATATTATGAATATGCTAGATCGAGTATTATGTGAAACCGTTATGCTTGTTGGATGTATGTCAAAAATGTGGAGTCTGATTCTATGCTATGCACTGATTGTTGAATGTGATTAGAATGTCGTCATTGTGTTCACCCTTTTATCTTTTCCCTCAGGTTAAAATCTTTATGAGACGTGGAACAAGTTGTATGAATTGAAGAGTTTTATTTTTAAGAAAAAAGCATTTTGGCGGGACCATTTGAATAACATGTTGTCTTAGCCGATAAGGCGGGACGGGTGTTACAATCAGATCAATTGGTGGCAACTTGTCCTGTGGGAAGGTTGTTAAAGGGTGGGGACCAGGGTTCAAGGAACGCCTGGCGCACCAATAACCTACTGGTGGATGTGGATTTCCACAGTGATGGGTTAGGATCGATGCCCTGCAGGGCCAGCTTGGAGTCCGTTGGGATGGCTAGCAGTGGGTTAGCAGGGTCCACGGACGGTCCGTTGGGGCAGCTAGCGGTGGGCTAGTGGGGTCCGCGCGACGGGTTGTCACAGAGATAATAAACACCAATCGAAGAAAACCAATCATATCTTCTCGCGCCTCTTTCATCTTCCTTTTCCTTTTATTTTTCCTCACTATCTTCAAAGCTTCTGCTCAAAACCCTTTTTACCTGAATCGTAATTGTTCAAACACGAAAACTTTCACAAGAAACGACACTTACTTCACCAATCTAAATACCCTCTTGTCCTCTCTCTCTTCCCATAACGCCTCTTACTCCACCGGTTTCCAAACCGCCACGGCGGGACAAGCCCCCGAAAAGGTCACAAGACTTTTCCTCTGCTGCGGAGACGTGTCGGCAGAAGTTTGCCGTAGCTGCGTCGCCTACTCCGTTAGCGAATCCTTAAAACAGTGTCCAAATGAGAGAGAAGCCGTTTTCTATTATGAGGAGTGCATTCTCAGATACTCTCACCAGAATATTCTATCGACCGTTACGTACAACGGATATTTACTCATGGAGAACACAAATAATATTTCTTCTAATCAAAATCAAACAGACCAGTTTGTAGGTTTGATGTCGTCTACCATGAACAGAGCTGCCCTCGAAGCAGCCAACAGTTCTAGAAAATTCAGTACGATAAAGATCATATTAACCGAATTCCAGACAGTATACGGGTTACTTCAGTGCACTCCGGATCTTACAAGACAAGACTGCTTAAGCTGTTTGCAAAGTTCCATTGATAGAATACCTCTTTATCAAATCGGAGCAAGATTTAATTATCCGAGTTGTAATGCAAGGTACGAGGTTTACCCGTTCTACAACGAAAGCGCAATAGAAACACCACCAATATCAGCCCTTCCTCCGGCTTCAGATCCTTCTCAACCACCACGACCTGGTCTGACCATTCTCTTTTCAGTTGATTACATGTTTCAGCACAACTTTGTGACATTCCAAGATAAGCTAAAACAAGGGTTGATATGTTGTGATCTAATACAAATATATGTCAATACAGGAAAAGGTGGAAACTCCTCGGTCATAGTTATCGCTGTTGTTGTTCCAATCACCGTCCTTTTTCTTCTTTTCATAGCTGTTTTTTGTTTCCGGACTAAGAGAAAAAGGACGATTTATGGGACAGAACCACTAGCTGGAGGTATAAAGACTCTTCTTATAATGTCTATGATATTAGTTCCAGTGGTTATTCTACTATGTTATTATTTTTAATTCAGCTGTCGAAATTGTTTCTACAGACAGAGATGATCTTACAACAGCAGGGTCACTTCAGTTTGATTTCAAGGTGATAGAGGCAGCAACAAATAAATTTTCGCAGAGTAACAAGCTTGGTGAAGGTGGATTTGGTGAAGTTTACAAGGTACTATTACCATTGCATAGGGGTCCCACTGTAGCTATTTATCTATAAGTAGTTTAGAGTTTGAAACCTTGGAAATGTTCTGAGTTGTGTGAACCATTGTCAAATACCTCACCACTCTCTGTTTAGAACTGAAGAAAATGGTGTAAAGCTTGATACTGGAAACCGAGAGAGTGGTGAGGTATTTGAAAAAGTCTTACCATGAGTTGTTTCGAATCAAAACCACAATAACTTTCTTTTTGTTTCACCACTTGAAGAATCATGTAAATACTCTGTTTCCCCTGTTTTTAAACCAACTCAAACACACTGTTGGTCAGTTAATTATCTTTTTTTCAATTGTTATGAATACTAACATGCAGCCTTCCCATATTTAACAATAAATTACTCTTGTAGGGTACATTTCCTAGTGGATTACAAGTTGCGGTGAAGAGGCTATCGAAGACATCAGGACAAGGTGAAAGAGAGTTCGAAAATGAAGTTGTTGTTGTTGCCAAGCTCCAGCATAGAAATTTGGTAAAGCTACTTGGTTATTGTTTAGAAGGAGATGAGAAAATACTTGTCTATGAGTTTGTGCCTAACAAAAGTCTTGATTACTTCCTCTTTGGTCAGTTCACTTTAATATTTGGCCTAAAGATATGTTTTAAAAACTGCATGTCATTCTTTGTTAATAACATTTTAATTATGAATTGTGAAGACTCAACGATGCAGAGCCAGCTTGACTGGACAAGACGATACAAGATCATTGGAGGAATTGCTAGAGGAATTCTATATCTTCATCAAGATTCAAGACTCACGATCATACATTGTGACCTCAAAGCCGGTAATATCCTCTTGGATGCTGATATGAACCCCAAAGTTGCAGATTTTGGAATGGCCAGAATTTTTGAAATGGATCAAATAGAAGCCAATACGAGAAAAGTAGTTGGAACCTAGTAAGTTTTTTTTCTCTTGCCATTATTGCCTCTGTACACTGTAATATGCATCTATATTAACTCAAAAATATAAGCATTGTTTCAGTGGTTACATGTCCCCCGAATATGCAATGTACGGCCAATTCTCAATGAAATCAGATGTTTATAGCTTTGGTGTATTAGTTCTTGAAATTATAAGCGGCAAGAAGAACAGTAGTCTCTATCAAATGGATGGTAATGCTGGAAATCTGGTTACATATGTGAGTATACACCCTTAAAGACTTCCAATTTTTTTTGTGCTTTTTGTAGCAATGTTATAAGTTCTTATTGTTAAAATGTTCAATAGACTTGGAGACTGTGGAGGAATGGGGCGCCATTAGAGCTTGTGGATCCGTCATTTGGAGATAACTTTCAAACAAAGGAAATTACAAGGTGCATCCATATCGCTTTACTTTGTGTTCAAGAAGATGTTGAAGATCGTCCAACTATGTCAACGATCGTCCAGATGCTCACTACTAGCTCAATCGCTCTCGCCGTGCCTAGACCACCTGGATTTTTATTCCAAAGCAAGCATGAACAAGCAGAACGAGCAGGTCCATCTATGGATACATCTGCTCTCTGTTCAGTCGATGAAGCTTCCATTACTCGTCTAGATCCTCGTTGAAGACAAAACTATTCATAAATCTAAACATGATATACATGATTCTAGACTATTATAATCTACCGTGAACAAAAACTCGTCTAATTAAACTGGTTACATTGTTTATTTTCTTTATGTGCCCGGATAGTAAGAACACGATGATTTAAAGTTTGGCTTCCTTTAACAAGGAATAAGACTAATTGTCATGAGATTAAGAGAAATCACAGATTACTCAGTTGAGGTCAACTAAGCCGGCAAAAGAAACAAATATTTCCAAGCATATGAGAGACTTGGATATGGCCTCCCCATGAAAACATGATAAATCAATTGCAACAACAAGCAATAATAGCTCAATTATTCTTTTCTTCCTTCTCAAGTAATAACTAAAATCTTAAAGCGTCAGTAGTTTCAACTCAACTTTATGAAAAAAAACAGAGGACTCATTCACAACTCTTTTTTGTATATTTGCTTCAAAATAAAGTCATTTTAGATTTGTTCTGAATGGCATAAAATACTTAATATACTGAATTTTTTTTTTTTTTCTTTGTTGTGTAATAGAAATTTTGTTTAGAAAAAAGTTTCTATATAACTTTTTTTTATTATTATTTTAGTATTTTTTTTAATGTGCATGAAAGGTGGTGTCTAAACCACATTTACTGTCAAAGAGAGAGATAGAGTATTGTGTTTTTGGGCTTATGAAAAAAATGTATATGTTATTCATTAGCCTTAATTTTAACGAGGTCTAACACTCGTGATCGAGGCATCATCGACTGAACAAGTAAAAGACATGCTAGTAGACGGACCAGGCAGTAATCTCTCGGCTAATGAGTTCGGCTCGGTTCTCTCCCTGAAGAAAAATCCAGGTGGTTGAGGCACAGGTAAAGTAATTGAAGCATTAGTGAGCATTCGAAATATTGTAGACATGCTTGGACGGTCTCCTGGATTTTCTTGAACGCATAATAACCCTATGTTGATGCATCTAATGACTTCATCCTTATCATAGTTCTCCCCAATGGCTGGATCTACGAGTTCCAACAATGATCCATTGTTTCGAAGCCTCCAAACCTATTTATGCATTTTTCAATAAACTGATGTAAAGAGCCATGCGCTCACTGTTGAAAGGAGAAAAAAATATATGAGATTGCATTGGCGGTTTAATAATACTCACATGTGTGACCAAGTTGCTTACTGAACCATCTATCCTATGGAAACTACTATTCTTCTTGCCACCAATAATTTCCAGAATCAATACTCCAAAGCTATACACATCAGATTTCGTCGAGAACTGCCCATTTGCTACATACTCAGGTGGCATGTAACCGCTGCAAAATACACTGCATATCAATCTTAGTTGTATCAAGTTTCAGAGTATATCTAAATGCCAATTACTTACAATGTGCCAACTACTCTTCCTGTATTTGCTTCGGTTTGATTAACTCTGAAGTTCCTAGCCATACCAAAATCAGCTATTTTTGGATTCATCTCGGCGTCTAAGAGAATGTTGCTGGCTTTTAGGTCACGGTGTATGATTGTTAGCCGTGAATCTTGATGAAGATAGAGAATTCCTCGAGTGATTCCCTCAATAATGTTGTGTCGTCTTGCCCAATCCAGTTGAACCCTCTTTATCGGGTCTGCACATATTACCCATTAGACTAAGAGATAAGGTTTATTAATTAAGTCTATATGTCATTTGTGTCTTACCGAAAAGGAAATGATCGAGACTTTTGTTGGGAACAAACTCGTAAACTAGTATCTTCTCTTCTCCTTCAGCCGAAAACCCGAGAAGTCTAACAAGATTTCTATGCTGTAGCTTTGCTACAAGAAGCACCTCGTTCTTGAACTCTTTCTCACCTTGATCTGATGTTTTAGATAGTCTCTTTGCAGCAACTTCTGTTCCATTCGGAAACATACCCTGCTCATTCGTATGATCACCTTTAATTACTATCAGAATTAGGACATGAGTTTATCATACAATCAAGTAGTTGAGAAAATTTAAGAACAGCATGCCTTGTAAACTGAACCAAATCCACCATGACCAAGCTTGTTACTCTTATGAAAATTACTTGTTGCAGCTTTAATTTCTCTAAAATCAAATCGAAGTGAACTTGAAGACGTTGTAATATCATCCGCAGCTGCACAACGATAGCATACATAATAGTGTTATGATGTACAGTTTCCAAGGGACATTAACATCTCAAACTCGTCAATTAATATTTTTACCATCATGTGGCGATGCACTACCATAAGTCCTCCTCGGTCTCCTTGGAACAGATAGATAACCATCTAAAAAAGCAACAGAGTATAAGAAAACAACTCACAGAAGATGGACGTCGAATAATAATGATTTTGCCTTCAAGTTCATAATATTTTGAGAATGGGTCGTTCTAGCAAACCATTGGAAACTCACTTGCACTTGCAAATGCTTGGTAAGTTTTTTCCCTCCTAAAAACAGCAAATCCAAGAGCAAGCAGTACAGTTGTCACGGCAATGGAAACTAATGCAATTGCCACAATACTTCCTGTAGATAAATTTTTGCCATCTGCATGGAAGCTGGTCACTTATAGAGTACATGCCCGTTTGATTATGTGAACAAATAATTTCATATAAAAATGTATGCAAACGGAATACGCAAAATTCTTTCGTTTTATGCTCGTATGCATATGAGAAAGAAAGAAAAAAAAGGCAAACGCAAACACAAAGAAACAGTCGATACCCAACCTAGAAACAGAGCAGACAAACTTTAAAATGAAGGCTTCAATTCGTACCTTTCTTGGTTGTGATGGTTTGACCGTTAGGTAATTCAGGAGGTGTTGGAAGACTCCCGAATAATTGCGGAAGTGGACGTAGATCCCATTGCATGAAACAGCTCGTCCTCGCAATATAGCCTCCTTGTATCCCACGGCAGCATGACCTATTATTATCCAGAAACTGTTGTAGACATTCGTTGCAGGTCGACAGGGTTAGGTCTTTATTGCATTGTGCGATTGCATATATGGTTGGGAATGGGTACGACCCAAGCTCTTGTGTGCTGTTGGCGTACAACAACATATCAACCTTGTTTATCACGCGACGCATCAAAGTCTGCCAGGTGGTTTTAAACTCCGTCAAGTTGGCTGGGATATTTTTATACTCCTTATAATCTGACCACAAAAATCCATAATCAAGCGATCCGTGAATCAAGTGGTTTGAGTAGCGTACCAAACAAACCGAGTCTCTATAACTCCAGTCTATAGCTTCTGTCTGGTTAGGACATGTCTGTAGTAAGCTATCAGACACACTCTTGATACATTCATAACAAGCCTGTGTTGTAGTACCTCGGCTACACATCCCTAGACCATATGCTATGTCTGAACCGGGCTGGAACGGAGTCTTGTAGAAGCATTCATTAGCTGTGACACGGTTAGGCAGAGACGAGAGCATGGCTCGAAGGTTTTTCTCGTAACGACCATTATTGGCTTTGAAAAAATCAGATCTCTTAATGCAGGTTGGTGTAGAGACAGCACAAGAGCTTATGAGCAGTAGCACAAACCAGAAGACTGCTGGCAAGTCGACCATCTTCTTCTTTTGCATCGTGTGTTTGATTGTCTTGTTTGTAACCTCCAATCCTGAAAATTTTAATTCATGCAGAGGATTGTATTCTGAAAAGCATCCCTCATAGGCAGCTATGAAGAATATGAATATGATTTGAATAATCACTAAATGAATATGATGTGACCACGTCTAAGTCTCATTCTTCCCAGAATGAGAAACAAATCTCCGCAGATACACCATTCGAATCAATAATATCGCTTTATTTGCGAAACTAATGACACTGACGCATTAGTTGAAAAAAGGTAACACGACGAATTAGCCCAATACTCATCACCTGGTCCCCTTCCAACTCGCTGAGTTCTAGTAAATTTTGTGGTTCTAATCCTTTCATTGCTGCTAGAGTCAGCAGTAAATGACAGCAACAAGCAATAACAATATGCGACTAACGAAAAAAAAAAAGGACAAATACACTTGATAATTTTTTGTTGTCATTAGTGACAAGCTACAATAACCACATGTTCCTCTTTTGTTATCGACGATTCAGAGATATATTTTAAGTTTTGCATTGGCAATTGTTTACAATCTACTATTGTCTGATAAATGCCAAGGAAAGTAGTATAACTTCATTCGGAAAATATGTCACCTAAATGTGTCGTAGTTGTTGTCATAATAAGTAAACGAAGTGAATCGTCATTTTGTTGGTCCATATTTGAAATTTCAAACATTATTGACTTTTGCTGCCCACTATGGAGGTTTTGGGACCACGTATCAGTTTGGTTGATTATTAGTTTAAACTAAACGGGTTAGTAACAGATACATGCGTGAGTACTAAGACATATGTTACAGCTATAATCTTTTAAGGCAAAATGAAGCAGAGGAGTTTCTTATCAATCCTCTGTTTTGTCCTCTTAAGCTTTGGTGTTGCCTCTGTTTCAGCACAAACATGCATACAGAACCGTAAGAGTTTCATACCCAACGGTACATACGATTCAAATCGCCGTCTCATCCTCTCTTCTCTTCCTTCCGATGCCGCGTCTCAAGATGGTTTCTACTACAGTTCCATTGGAGAAGAGCCGAATCGAGTCTATGCGTTAGGGATGTGCATCCCAAGATCAACTCCAAGTGACTGTTCGAATTGTCTAAAAGGCGCGGCAGGCTGGTTGATACAGGACTGCGTCAACCAAACAGACGCATATTATTGGGCACTTGATCCAACTTTGTGCCTTGTCCGCTACTCCAACATTTCTTTCTCAGGATCTGCAGCTTATTGGGAAATTGAAACGCAGTATTTGGTCTTAAACACTGCAACCATCGCCTCAAATCTATCGGAGTTCAAGACAACTTGGGAAGGATTGACACTTCGTATGATTGCTGCAGCTTCCACAGCAAGCAGCACACCATCGTCCAGTAATAATTATTACAAAGTTGATTTTGCAAACTTGACAAAATTCCAGAATATATACGCGTTGATGCAATGCACACCAGATATATCCCCGAGTGATTGTGACAACTGCCTGCGACAAGGCGTACGTGAGTACCAGTCATGCTGTGGTAATAACACAGGAGGCTATGTTATGCGGCCAATCTGCTTTTTCCGGTGGCAATTGTTTACATTCTCAAAGGCTTTTGGAAACATTAATTTGGCTCCAGCTCCTTTTCCTCCTCCGATGAGACGTCCTATTACTGCGCCACAACCACCTTCCGCTGGTGACCGGGGCAAGACGCCAGACAATAGTAAGTCCTTGCAAAGTTATGACAAATAATGGTAAGTATGTAACAGAATAAACTATGACTTTAAGAAAAACTGACATAGATTCAAAGTTTTATGTCATGAGCAGATAGCAGAGGAGTTTCAGCTGGACTTGTAGTGGGGATTACTGTTCTAGCAGTTGTTATCGTCTTGATACTTGTTGTTTTAGGGTTTTTTCTTTGCTGGAGGAGAAAGCCATTGCAAGGAATTGAATTTGAATGTTAGTTTTTTATGATTTATCCTTTTAATTGGTATTTTTCATTATAAGCATATATTGTCTCTTAGCCAAGAGATAAAGCGAGAAGCATTACTAATACAGCCTTTCCTTGCAGCTGATAGTGATGTTTCAACTAAAAATTCATTGCAATACGATTTTAAGACAATTGAAGCTGCAACGAATAAGTTTTCGAAGAGTAATAAGCTCGGCCAAGGTGGATTTGGCCAAGTTTACAAGGTATAAAAGCTATATCTGTTTGCCAAATTTGGTAAGTTAAAATAGATAGGCTAAGTTACTGATACTTTTCTGTTTCTTTAATTGCTATGTAGGGTAAGTTTTCAAATGGAACAGAAGTTGCCGTGAAGAAGCTCTCGAAAGTGTCAGGACAAGACACAAAAAAGTTCAAGAATGAGGCTGTTCATGTATCAAAAATTCAACATAGGAATCTGGTTAGGCTTTTTGGTTTCTGTTTGGAAGGAGAGGAAAAGTTTTTGATCTACCAATTTGTTCCCAACAAAAGCCTAGACTATTTTCTATTCGGTATAGGTTCCTAAACAATTTGCTTATTCAAATGACCCTTCTACGTACAGCTTAAGAATAAAATTTGTTTTACATGGAGATGTGCAGATCCGGAGAAGCAAGGTGAGCTAGACTGGACTCGGCGATACAAGATAATTGGAGGGATTGCTCAAGGGATTCTACATCTTCATGAAGATCCACAGCTCACAATCATATACCGTGACTTTAAAGCAAGCAACATTCTCTTCGATGCCGATATGAACCCAAAAATTTCAGATTTTGGAATGGCCACAATTTTTGGAATGGAGGAAAGTCGAGGCAATACGAACTGGGTAGCTGAAACCTTGTAAGTTTTTCTCATATATGATAACCGATAAAACTGAATATCGTTAATCCCAGCTCTATTCTTTAATGTGACTTGTATGTTTTCAGCGTTTATATGTCACCCGAGTATGCGTTGCATGGCAAATTCTCTATGAAGTCTGACGTTTATAACTTTGGAATCCTAATTCTTGAGATTATAAGCGGAAAGAAGAATAGTAACCTCTGCCAGATCGATGAAACTACTACTGCTGGCAACTTGGTCACTTTTGTAGGCATAAAGACCTTAAACTATTTGCATTTTTTTTTACTCTAAACATTTGACCAAGCAGGCAAGCATCTTCAGTGTTAATTAACTGTTCATTGTGTTAGGCTTGGAAGCTTTGGAGAAATGGCTCGCAACTAAAGATGGTAGATCCGTCCATTGGGAGAAACTATCAGAGTAATGAAGTCACTAGATGCATCCATATCGCGCTTTTATGTGTTCAAGAAAATCCAGAAGACCGTCCAACGTTAGCAACCATAATCATGATGCTCACCAGTAACACAATCACTATGCCAGCACCTCGCGCACCGGGCTTTTTCCCGCAAAGCAGGCGTGAACTAGACCCATTGTCTGAGTGATTAGAGTCGGTTAGTTGCAACATGAATGAGCAGATTTTTCCTCAATTAGTATGTCATCCATATATCTGAAAATGAAAAAAACATAAAAATATCCAGACGGTATTTGATAAATTTCTCCATAAAGTTTCTCTGTCATTTTAGGCTGTAAACTATATAAAGCTACTAGGAGTTGCTCCGTGCTACGCACAGGCTTATCTTCATATTTGGTCTATTGGCAATTTTTTAACTGTTAGAATTTCATCTTTCTATATTTTGCTTTCTTAATTGGCTTTTTTGTATTGATAAATAAAATATAAATTTTTGGAGAAAGAGTATGTATCTTAGTAATTAAACTACACCCTCATATATAATGGATTTTATTAATCAGGTTTACTTTTCTGAATAACAAAATATTTAAAAGCTTAGACTGATTCTCTTTTAGGACATGTTGTTTTGCGATGTAATCATTTTGCAATACATTCATGACGAATTTTGTGATTACAAAATAAATGATTTATGTAATGTATTTGTAAACACTGAAATGATATTTAACATTAAAATGATCAGTCAATTTTTAAATAACTTCATGTTTGATGTAAGCTGTATTGACAAATTATCATCGTCTTTGTATTTTCTGCTGGGTCAAGACGTAATTTGTCAACTAAAGATTATAGACTCATATAGTCATATTAATACATGTCACTTTCAAACGACAATAACTTGTTTGGACGTTGTTTCCGTTGTGACCTTACAGAAATAGTCGCTACCATCATTTTTGAGTTTCGATTTTATCCTATGAGTAATCTTTTATTAAAGATGATGAAGTTTAGAGATATAAAATAAATATTATATTCTTTAATGTTGCACATTTTTCATCTTCAGATTCAGATAATGCGTGATTTATTTCCCTTTTAACAGTTGGTAACCTCTAACATCAAAAGCACATCTTTTGTCCTGTCAACACAAGACGGAAAATGATACAAATCCTTCAAGCTTCAAAGCCTATTCAGTGGCTATAAACCAAAAAAGGAGAGGGCTCGGCATAGTCTTTATGCGACAGTACATAAAATAAAATAAAATAATTATCACTTTTTGGTGATTTTATTCACTTCGACATTGTTTAAGGCAAATACTCATCATCTTTATTTTGTTGTTACGTGAAGACATAAGCGAAAGTTGAAATTGAAGTCCCATATCACAAGTTAACTAAAATCAATTACAAATCACCTCGTCTAACGTTGTTTCTTCTAATGACTTCCTTCGACATATATATAATAGAGATCTGATCATCTATTTTAAGCTTAAGATCTCCCTATCTGTAGTAATCTTAACAAATATCCAAGTTAGAATAATATATAAAATAAAAAAAATGTATAATTAAATTTTAAACTCAAAAAATTAATTTCTAACACAATTATACCGCTGTGTAATATATATCTTATGCTAAGTTGCATCGTTTTGACTTTATCAATATGCCGTAGTGTACATGCACGTAGGCTCATGGTGTCTCCATACCGTAATTAAACTTTAGAACTTGTTGAGATAAAACAAAAAATGTTATTACACCTTACTCAATATGGCAATAGAAAAAAACTTAAAGGAGAAAATAAGAGTAACTATTTTTTTTTTTTATTGTTTGGTCATTCCGTAAAGGTTTTCTCCTCCAGCTAACCACCAGTCCAGACTACTACTTTACATGCTTGCATAAACTTTAGTTCCTTGTCTGAGATCTTTAATCCTCCATTTTCATTTAAAAATGAATTATGCAATGAGCAAATCATTTACGTGATCTAAAGGAAAAATGTTTCAAAGACATTAGAACGTTCCTCGAATCATAACAATAATTTGAGTACATAACACAATACAATCACATGAAATATACATATTAAGGAACCAGGCAGTCAGCCATTATAGTAGCATAATTTGGCCATTTAAAATTAATGGAACAATATAGAATTTTAGATGAAGATAAATAAGAGATTAGAATATAAATTTATGACTAAACATTAAAACTGATTTTTTGATATAAATGTAAGCTAATTTATTGGTATTTAAAGGCGATAATGAGACGTTTCTAAAACAATATTTAGCTTTCCATGGTTTATTGAATTGACGATGAAGAACATCAAATCTTAAACAATATTATAACCATGCTCTAATTTTGAAATTGTCAAGCCATGCTCTAATTTTGAAATTGTCAAGAATACATACGGCCCATTGTTAGCATTATATTCATTCATAGGCCCATATACGTTGGTCTTAAGTTTTTAAACAATAAAACATGGGTTGCAATGACAACAACTGTTTCATCTTTAGGGTTAAAATTTTGGCATGGGCATCGACCGCAAGTTCTCTCCAAAGAGATATGTATACGTTGTCACCACTACAACAGACACCAGAAATGTTGCACAGTTACAGACTTACAAAGAGTAGAACGAATCTGAAAAAGAAAAAAAAACAAAAAACAAAAAAACCAATACCTTTCTAAATTGCAAGTCAGTATTAAATTGGAAGTTGTCTTCGAAGGATGGTTCTGATCTTTGTTTTGAAATATTCGAGACAAGGATATTTGGCTAACAACATCTGGTGAGTGGGTAAATATAGATATAAATCATATACTGAAGAACAAAGTGGAAGCTAAGAGACCAGAAATACGAACAGTGCAAAATAGGCTGTTACCTGGAAGTTCCTCACCCTTGTCTACCATATCAAGCAAGTCTGAAAAAGTATAGAACCTAAAGTAATCAAAACCAAGAGAGCATTGTCGTTTTTTAACAGTCTTCAAAGACGTTTTTTCTGCGAAAACAATTCTCCACTTGTGGTTGGTGCGACAATAACGGTTGGAGGATGCAACAACATCGAAATCAGTGATGTTGTACAACTGGCATTTAACCAATTGATCTTGAAACTTAGGCACACGATTAGGAAGGACTGAAGCTTGTATAGCACAATCCTGAAACAAAAGCGAAATGAATGTGTTAAACCGGAGGTAAATCAGGGGTCAAGAGGAACAATAATAGAAATAATATATATTTCATCAGGAAGGAGACATTTTCATCAGGAACAATAAGTAAATCAGGAACAATAAGTAAGATATTGTTTCTTTGAAAGTATCGAATTTCCCAAATATGGATGACCCGAACAACAATCATATTGATACCAATGTCTCAAATATGGTTTACCCATGGTGTGAGAGAGAGAAGGTGAGTGCCATCAAAGGTTTCTATTTAAAAAGAAAACTTAATGCAATGGTTGAGGGAGAGTAATCTGGGATTGGAATGAAATGTTAATGACCATGAATCATAGGTGTTTGGTATTATTTTGATTACGTTATAATTAGGTGGTAAACGTAAAGATGAAAATGAAGGATATACTTCAATGGAATTCTTTAATTACCTTAAAGATTGTAATAAGTAATACAAATAACGTAATCATAATAATGGTTCATATGATTCTAATTGGTAGTGCAGATCTAAACCCCTTTTTAAAAAAATTTAATTTTGATTCCAAACGATTTGAAAATGATTTTAGACAGGATTAATGTTACATACAGTTTGGAACTTCAACTAGGTGTTTAGGATCTTGACACAGACATTAAACCGGAAATGATTTAGAATTTGGTGGTGGAGTAGGAGAATTAAACCAAAGAAACCCTTTGGAAACGATTTTGGACAGGATTAATATTACATACAGCTCAGAACTTCAAATAGGTGTTTGGGATCTTGACACAGACATTAAAGCGAAAATGATTTAGAATTTGGTGGTGGAGTAGGAGAATTAAACCAAAGAAACCCAATGATTAGGAGATTTTTGTGAAGGTACATCAGAGGTGGTAGCTGCTGGAAACGATGGTTGTTAGAAGGTGAGTACATGTGAATTCGACAGCATTTGGTTTGTATCCCCCTGATGAGTGTTAGGATTGTCAATTATATTTGTTGGGCCTGTAATTGATCTTATTTTGTTAGGCTCAATATGAAAATATAAAAACAATGACCTTTAAGAATAAGAGAGGACATGTGTCAGTTAGATAATAAACCAGATGTCACGTTCTAAGCAGAAGTTGAGAAAACCTTCTCTTATTATATAAGATACTAGAAATAGGCTCGCGCGATGCGCGAGATATACCTAATCTTATTTTTATTAATTATGATATATTTTAAATTTATAAATATATTTTTGAAATGTATTTTTTTTAATAAGATTTTTTTAAATTTTTTTTTAATATTTGTTCGTTTATATATATGGGTTTTAATGTTTGGACGCAAAATAAAATAAACAAAACATGTAGAAAACTTTTTTGATTGAAGTAATTAAATCCCAAAGTTTTGTTGTTTTGGATTTTATTATTTTGTGATAAATTGTTAGGTTCTTAGAGCATCTCCAACCCCACTCTATTTTAAAGTCAATATTCTGTTATAGAGTAACATTTGCTCTAACCATACTCTATATCTTACTCTAAAATAGAGTAAAGGGATTACTATGTATGCAGCTTTACTTTTTTTACACTAACTCCATTTTCTAGTATAAAATAGATTGATACATTGAAAAAACTATGCTCTATTTTATAGTAAAATATAGAATATATATTGGAGATAGTCTTAACATACATGAGGTTTGTGTAGAAACCATATATCAGATATTCGAAACAAAAATTGAGTATTTAAAATTGTTTACAAATATTACCAGATAAATCTCATCTTTCTCTACATCTTTTCCAAAACTGTAATATATAGATGTGATCAAGACTTATATGAAATGCTAGATCTCTATAGTCACAAAATTATTATCGAAACTCAGTTACCATGAAAAAAAATAAAATAAAAAAAAAATAATGTTTTAGTCTCAATCGTAAAGAAAAATAATTGATAAATATTTATCTTTTTGCGAGTGGTTTTACAACTTTATATATTTTTAAAACTTAGTCTTAATATTTGATTTTCTTTTTGACTCCAGAATATGTTGCTGCGTTTTGATTTTCTTCGGTTAGCCTCCTAACAAATATCTTGTGAAACGACCGACCTTTTTTTTTTTTTTTATAATAAATAAAAAATATAATATAATAAAATAAACTACAGCTAGTGGTCCCATACCCACTAGCCACCTAACCACAAGCACATTCAACAGCGGAGTAACATAATCAATATCCAATAATAACCAATGATAACCGATAACAAACCAATATTATAGCTAAGGCAATATCCCAATACCAAACAACAAGAAACAAGGGACCAGCAACCTAGCAATGTTTCTAATGACCCAACTCTAGCAACCTAACAATGCCAGACAACATCCAATCGAGTCCCTAGAACATCCTCCTCTTCATTGCCTTGATTCCACGATCACACTTTGCCTTTACCTGCACCACAAACACAAATTGCAATGCATGAGTATTTTATAAATACTCATTAAGGCAATCCTCCCATCTACTGGGCTATACACACAAGCATTAGAGTATCAGTAATCAACACACAACAATCAACAGACAATAACCAAAACAGGACATAGCATCGACCGATGCCACACATGCATCGATCGATGCCCAACAGGAGAAGCATCGATCGATGCAAGTATAACTTGCATCGACCGATACCCAATCTGCATCGATCGACGCATGCTCGACGCACACGAAAACCCTAAAGTTCATCGCGCCGTCCTCGCACTTGCATCGACCGATGCAAGCTATGCATCGATCGACGCAACGTCGAGCACCGTGATTTCTCCGAAGTTTCTCGCCGGATCTCGTTCCTACAACCACAGAAACTCAATCCCAAGCCACAAGAAAACCTCCTAACGTCCATAACATCAACCTAATACGTCTAACAACAAGAAACAAGCAAATCACTGAATTCTCTAGCTTAGATAAGCCATGGTCCTGCACTTACCTTTGCCAAGACGAATCTAAACAATAAAACAGCAAGAACACGCTTCCAGGAAGCTCCTACAGCAATCCCAGCTACAGATCTCACCAAGGAACGCCCCAAATCTCCAGAAAACTCAAGAACAGTCAAGAACAGTTTCTTTCTCTTTCGTTTCTCTCAAATGCGGCCAAAAACACGAATGAGACAAAACTCTCGAATTAAGGGTTTTCCTTCCCCAAAACGCAGCGTTTGACTTAAGTCAAAACGCACAGAATTGAGTCAGCATCGATCGATGCTCCTAC
This sequence comes from Camelina hispida, assembly GCA_023657505.1. Taxonomy (NCBI): domain Eukaryota; kingdom Viridiplantae; phylum Streptophyta; class Magnoliopsida; order Brassicales; family Brassicaceae; genus Camelina; species Camelina hispida. The sequence goes on along the minus strand of CP094635.1, from coordinate 12,147,743 downwards.
TGCATCGATCGATGCACATCCTAAACCGGAATTCCGGTTCACGGATGTTACAATTCTCCCCCACCAAACTGGATTCGTCCTCGAATCCCAAACAACCATCAGCCAAGGACTCCCGTGCAACCGTCTCCACGGCCCGCACTCCTCCGACCGATCTACAGAAGGTCACCTCTAGGCGATAGACTCACGCTCCAGGCGTCATTCGCTCTCGACTTTTGGACTTCCCTTTTTCTCATAGGCCTAAACCTTGAGTTTCATTGGCTCCTCATCAGACCTAAGTCTGCATGCCAATGTTGGCTCCTCATCGGGCCTAAGCCCGCATGCCATAATATATAAGGAAAAGTCCAAACTCGTCTCTCGGGTTGCCACCCTACAGCGCGCCCCCGGATCGTCATCCGAAGTCGATATACCAACCATAATCCCGAGCCACAAAGTCTCTGAATATGGCAGTACTAGGAGAACCTAAGTCCCCCAAGAGTCGCGAGCAAACGATTCTGAACACGTCTGAGTCCTATCCCTACCCAGGTTTCCTCCCCGTGGCTCGCGTAAAACATCTCAATGTTCTACCAGCCACATATTCCCTCACTGGAATACCATATGACCACACAAGGATCATATACGCGCCACAAAGGCCAACAAAATGTCCTCACGAGGACCGCCACCAAGGCCAAACAAATGTCCTAAAAAGGACCGCCACCAAGGCCACTCGTCCCGAAGGACCGTCACAAAGACCATCTGTCCCGAAGGACCGTCACAAAGACCATCTGTCCCGAAGGACCGTCACAAAGACCATCTGTCCCGAAGGACCGTCACAAAGACCATCTGTCCCGAAGGACCGTCACAAAGACCATCTGTCCCGAAGGACCGTCACAAAGACCATCTGTCCCGAAGGACCGTCACAAAGACACTCTGGCTAAACAGCCCGCCACGAAGGCCAATATACGGCTAAAAGCCCGCCACAAAACCACACAATTGGCTAAACACCCGCCACAAAGGCCACACAATGTCTAACAAGACCGCCACACACAGGCACTCTGACCCGAAGGTCCGCCACAAAGGCACAAAAGCCTCTCCCAGGCTTCCCACCGCAAAAATGGACAAATTCTCTTCCCCGAGAAACTTTCCATATTTAGCACTTTCCATTTCTGGAAACTTTCCATTTAAGGAAACTTCTATTTCGGGAAACTTTTCCCCAACCCGCCTCACGGAAACTTTGTATCCCGAGCACCACCTCATCTTGTTACTGAGTCGCACAACCAACCACCCCAAGCGACCGAGTAACAAGAGAGATGGGCTGGAATACTCCATTCCCGCTCCAGCCACGGATTACAGATGGAACCAGACTAGGCAAGCTCAGGTCGTGGTTGCTTCTCATACCACTTCTTGAACCTTGCCTTCATCCTTGCCTCAGGTTCCCAAGTCTGCTCCTCCACACCATCACAGTCCCAAAGGACTCTCATCAAAGGAACCTTCTTCTTCCGAAGTTCCTTGATCCTCCTCTCGAGAACCCTCACTGGTCTCGCCTCCAAAGTCATGTTAGGCTGAAGATCTTCTGGAATCTTAGCCAACAACTGATCATCCTCACGGAGACACTTCCGCAACATAGACACATGGAATACCTTATGGAAAGCACGCATAACCTCAGGTAACTCCAGTCTATATGCCACCGGTCCAACTCGCTCAATCACTCTGAACGGACCCATATACCTCGGACTCAACTTAGTCTCTGTCAATGACCTGTTCGGACCCCGCAACATGGCCATCTTGAGGTACACTCTGTCTCCTACCTGAAACTCTAGGTCTCTTCTCCTCTTATCTGCATAACTCCTCTGCCTATCCTGAGCCTCTTTCATGTTCAGCTTGAGAACCCGAATCTTCTCTGAGGTCTCCTGAACAAAATCTGCCCCGTACATGCTCCTCTCCCCCACCTGAGTCCAGCATAACGGTGTACGACACGGCCTCCCATACAAAGCCTCATAAGGAGCCATACCAATACTCGCCTGATAACTGTTGTTGTAAGCAAACTCTACCAGGTTCAAGTGATCTGCCCAATGGCCACCCCAATCCAAAACACACATCCTCAGCAAATCCTCCAACGTCTGGATCGTCCTCTCAGACTGTCCATCTGTCTGGGGATGATAAGCTGTACTCATATGCACCTTAGTGCCCATCTCTGCCTGAAATGCCTGCCAGAATACCGAAGTGAACTTAGAATCTCTGTCGAGACACAATGCTCGCTGGCACCCCATGCAATCTGACTATCTCCCTCACATACTTCTTAGCCAAGACCGCTGCTCCATCAGTCTTCTTAATGGCCAGAAAATGTGCTGACTTAGTCAACCGGTCCACAATGACCCATATAGCATCAAAAGTCCGTGACACTGGCAATCCTACCACAAAATCCATGGTAATCATATCCCACTTCCACTCGGAATGGGTAAGCTCTTCAGTAACCCGCCAGGAACCTGATGCTCAGCCTTCACTAGCTGACACACATCACACCTCGAAACCCAACTAGCCACATCCTTCTTCATCCCGACCCAATGATAGTACCTCTTGAGGTCACGGTACATCTTAGTCGCTCCTGGATGAATAGATAGCTTGCTCGAATGAGCCTCTCTCAGAATCTCCTGCCTCAACTCCTCATCCTTGGGCACACAAATCCGACCATGCACCAAGATAGTACCATTATCTGAGACCTGGTACTCTGAATCAACATCCTTTGAGGCATTCACCAGCCCCAAATCCTTCTCCTGTGCCAACCGCACCCTACTCAGAAGATCTGCTCTGTCCACTGCTTCCAAACCCAACGGTTCCAGTGAAACAGCACACAAGCTCAACGCACTGATCTCTCCTACCAGAGACTCCATCTCCTGCTCCTGAGCCGAAGCTACCCTCTTCCGACTCAGAGCATCCGCAACCGTGTTAGCCTTACCAGGATGATAGGCTATCTCCAAATCATAATCCGCCACAAGCTCCATCCACCGCCTCTGTCTCAAATTCAACTCAGGCTGAGTGAATATATACTTCAGGCTCTTATGATCTGTGAACACCTGTACCTTTGCACCATAAAGATAAGATCTCCAAATCTTCAGGGCAAAAACTACAGCACCCATCTCCAAATCATGAGTAGGATAGTTGCCTTCATGCACCCGCAACTGCCGCGATGCATAGGCTATCACCTTCCCATGCTGCATCAGAACACACCCCAAACCAACTCTCGATGCATCTGTATAAACCACATAGGGTTCTCCCTGCTCGGCAAAGCCAATACTGGCGCAGTAGTCAACATCTCCTTCAGGCTTGCAAAGCCTTCCTCACACTCTTCTGACCAGACAAAAGGAACATCCTTCCCTGTCAACTTAGTCATAGGACGTGCTCTACTTGCAAACCCCTGCACAAATCTCCTGTAATAACCTGCCAATCCAAGGAAACTCCTGATCTCTGTGGCATTCTGCGGTCTAGGCCAATCCCTGATAGCCTGAATCTTCTCTGGATCTACAGAAACCCCTCTGCAGAAACAATGTGACCCAGAAAGCCCATCTCACGCTGCCAAAAACTGCACTTGCTCAACTTAGCAAATAGCTTCTGTTCCCGCAGCTTCTCCATGACAGCTCTCAAATGCACTGCATGCTCCTCAGGACTCTTAGAATAAACCAGGATGTCGTCGATGAAAATGATGACAGATACATCCAGAAACTCCTGAAACACACTGTTCATCAATCTCATAAACGCTGCTGGTGCGTTAGTCAATCCGAAGGGCATCACCACAAACTCATAGTGCCCATATCTCGTCCTGAAAGCAGTCTTCCTCACATCTGCCTCATCTATCGGTATCTGATGATAACCCGACGCCAGATCTACCTTGGAGAACCAAGTAGCACCCCTCAACTGATCCAACAACTCATCGATCCTAGGAAGAGGATACTTGTTCTTCACAGTGACCCGGTTCAAACCCCGATAATCAATACACAACCTGAAACTCCCATCCTTCTTCTTCACAAACAACACCGGCGCTCCCCACGGTGATACACTAGGACGGATGAATCCCTTACTCAACAAATCTTCTAGCTGCTTCTTCAGCTCTGCCATCTCTGCTGGAGCCATTCTGTAAGGAGCCTTGGATAACAGTGTCGTCCCCGGTTCCAGTTCAATGGTAAAAGGATCCGACCGTGATGGTGGTAATCCCTGCAAAGACTGAAACACATCCTCAAATTCCTCCACTACCGGAATACCGCTAACCGTAGACTTCCCCACTGACTCTGGCATAGATATAGTAACCAGATAAGCCTCACGGCCCTTCTCGATCATCTTCCCAGCCTGAATGGCTGAGATCACGAGACTCCCCGAAGTCGGTCTAATACCCTGAAAAACCAACTTCCCTCCTGAACGCTCAAACTCCACTCTACCCCGATGGCAATCCAAATGCACCCTATGCCGATGCAACCAATCCATCCCGAGAATAACATCATACAGCTCCACTGGACTGATAAGCAAATCTGCTGGCCACGACTCTCCTGCGATCTGAATATCAATTCCCTAGCTCGTCCAATCACTCTCAGGAACTCGCCTCCCGCAACTCGACAACTCCTGCACGCTCTCCAGGATCCCCGCTGATCCCCGCACACTCTGCACACTCTGGAGTAATGAAGCTATGCGAAGCTCCAGAATCAAACATAACATGGGACTTAAACCCGCCCACCAACAAGGTCCCTACACAAACCTCATGTGTTGAGAACCTAACACTTTATCACAGAAAACATATACAATCTGAACCTACTAAAAATTCACAAAGTTAAGTACCAGAAAATATACCGTGATCGCCCGGCACTGGTTCCCCAGTCTCAGCTGTCGTGTAAACCCGAGGCCCCTGCTCAATCCGTGCCACCTGCTGACCACCAGGCTGCACCTGCTGCAACGCTGCCACTGCTGCCGGCTGCAACTTGGGACAAAAAGGCCTGATGTGCCCCGTCTCCCTGCAATGGTAACATACCCGAGGCCCCGCCGTCGGAACACTCCTCTTGGGACAACTAGCAACCTTGTGATCCTTGCTTCCACAACTGAAGCAACCTGCACCACTCGGCTTCTGCGTAGCCTCCCACTTCCTCTTGGTTCCCTGAGCATGCCTACCGCCCCTGCTGGAACCACCCTGCTGCTGAGCCTTACTAGGCTGAGCTACTGGAGTAACCGACACTGACTGTGCCCGGATATCCTCCTCGATCTCTGCTGCAGTCTCGACCAGCTCTGCACGCGTAGCATAATACCGTCCTCTACAGTGAACTCTCAAATCATCCCGTAGAGCTCTCATAAACCTCCTCACCTGAGCCTCCTCGGACTCCATAGCCCGACCCCCATAACATAAGAGTCGACTGAACTCTAAATCCAGCTCCCGCACTGACCGCGTCCCCTGAGATATCTGAAGGAACTGCACCTCCAGCCGGTCCAATGCCTCTCTAGGAAAATACTTGCGGTTGAACTCCAAAACGAAGTCAGCCCAAGTCATCTCCCGCTGCACCCTCCTAGCAGCCACAGACCTCCACCACAACTCAGCATCTCCACTCAAAAAGTAGACCCCTATGTCCACCCAGAACTCCTCAGGACATCTCAGAGTGTGGAAGTTACGTTCCACTCTCGTCCTCCACGCATCCGCAGCAGTAGGATCTACACCTCCTGAAAACTGCTCAGTACGCAACCGACCCATCTCTGTCAACATGGTGAGATAACGACCATGGACCCCACATCTGCAGCCACTGGCTGCCGCTCCTCCGCCACCACTGGTGGCACTACCCGAGCCTGAGCCGGTACCACAGGTGGTAACCGCTCCAACACCTGTGCTAGCAAAGCCGCAATGTCAACACCAGGGACTCCACCTGCTGGGGCTCCCACACCCGGGACCCTAGCATCACCGGCCACTGGAGCATCAACACCGCCCTCCGGCCACACTCACAGAATCCCCGGAACACCCTGCGACTCGCCAACACCCTCAGCTGTCACACTCTGGTCCTCGGTCTCACTAACCACTGGGACTCTGCCCCTACCACGACCACGTCCGCGACCACGACCACGACCGCGTCCACGACCTCGACCAGCAACAGCACCACCTCTAACCATCTGCACTACCATGAACAGAAGGCTAAGCAAACAAATACTATTTAACACAGAAATAGAAACTCACCGTGGAATCACCAATAGGCTCGAAGAGGATGTTCTAGGACTCCATGCCACACACAATTGACTAACTCACATAATCAATCAAGACATGCAATCCCAAACATCTACAGCACAAAGCCTAGTGAACCCAAACCTAGAACCGTAAGGGCTCTGATACCAAAATGAAACGACCGACCTTTTTTTTTTTTTTTTTATAATAAATAATAAATATAATATAATAAAATAAACTACAGCTAGTGGTCCCATACCCACTAGCCACCTAACCACAAGCACATTCAACAGCGGAGTAACATAATCAATATCCAATAATAACCAATGATAACCGATAACAAACCAATATTATAGCTAAGGCAATATCCCAATACCAAACAACAAGAAACAAGGGACCAGCAACCTAGCAATGTTTCTAATGACCCAACTCTAGCAACCTAACAATGCCAGACAACATCCAATCGAGTCCCTAGAACATCCTCCTCTTCATTGCCTTGATTCCACGATCACACTTTGCCTTTACCTGCACCACAAACACAAATTGCAATGCATGAGTATTTTATAAATACTCAGTAAGGCAATCCTCCCATCTACTGGGCTATACACACAAGCATTAGAGTATCAGTAATCAACACACAACAATCAACAGACAATAACCAAAACAGGACATAGCATCGACCGATGCCACACATGCATCGATCGATGCCCAACAGGAGAAGCATCGATCGATACAGAAGCTGCATCGATCGATGCAAGTATAACTTGCATCGACCGATACCCAATCTGCATCGATCGACGCATGCTCGACGCACACGAAAACCCTAAAGTTCATCGCGCCGTCCTCGCACTTGCATCGACCGATGCAAGCTATGCATCGATCGACGCAACGTCGAGCACCGTGATTTCTCCGGTTTCTCGCCGGATCTCGTTCCTACAACCACAGAAACTCAATCCCAAGCCACAAGAAAACCTCCTAACGTCCATAACATCAACCTAATACGTCTAACAACAAGAAACAAGCAAATCACTGAATTCTCTAGCTTAGATAAGCCATGGTCCTGCACTTACCTGTGCCAAGACGAATCTAAACAATAAAACAGCAAGAACACGCTTCCAGGAAGCTCCTACAGCAATCCCAGCTACAGATCTCACCAAGGAACGCCCCAAATCTCCAGAAAACTCAAGAACAGTCAAGAACAGTTTCTTTCTCTTTCGTTTCTCTCAAATGCGGCCAAAAACACGAATGAGACAAAACTCTCGAATTAAGGGTTTTCCTTCCCCAAAACGCAGCGTTTGACTTAAGTCAAAACGCACAGAATTGAGTCAGCATCGATCGATGCTCCTACTGCATCGATCGATGCACATCCTAAACCGGAATTCCGGTTCACGGATGTTACATCTTGTGAATTAGAGACTCTATATGAATGCTTAAAATGTGCTATACTTCTATGATGATGGGTTATTTCTCAGTCTTTGTCTCTATTCTTATTCATTATGTTCTTTTAATTGTCAAAAAAATGAACTCTCCAACATGTCAATTAGTATAGATGGAAGGGAAGACAAAATTAGAAAAATTGATATCAACAATAGATACATTCCAATAACTACATTTCTAAATTATTTTAACTTACATCTAAATGTTTTTTTTAATTAACTATATTTAAACTTATAATATCTATATGTTGGAAGAAATAATTGGAATATTAATATAATTGGAATATATTAAATTTATATTTAAACTTATAATATCTATATTTAAACGTACTATTTTATCATATGCTCCAATGTTTACTCTCTAATCTTGTAATCACCCTTAACATAAAAAATTAATGCATATTAAAATATGGCTCATGTCATAAAAATTTATGAACTATCTTATGCTATATCTCGCATTAAATTTTGAATAAAATTCATGAAAAGAAAAGTGTGTCAAATTTAATGTTTTTAGATTCGATATATTATCTCTATTTTCTAATCATTTTAAAATAAATACTATAATTACCATTAAATTATTTTGTGAAACTATTGTTTTCTATTATTTCATGGGGTGATTAATCAATTATGTTATTTTTATTTTCTTTTATTACATATGTTTTAAAGACAGTCAAACTGTAACTTATAGAATATTAGATATAATTTAATTTTATTATAAAGACAGTCAAATTGTAACTTATAATTTAATTTGTCTTTAATATAATATGTATGATTATTGGATACAACGTGATTTTTTAAATATATTAGAACATATTTTATATTTTCGAATTAGTGTGTCATAAATTTATTTGGCTTCAATTTTTATTTTAAAAGTATAAAAACTTTTGTTTGTTTTAATTGGTTTGATCAGTAGTTTTATTTTTAGATTATATGGTATATGCTTCCATTAGGAAATATATTACTCCTTCTGTTTGTGTCATTCTAGCCTGATATTTTTGTTTCAAAATAAGTGTCATTTTAGATTTTTAATGTAAAATTAAGCATAAATTTCCAACTTTAACCTCATACTCATTGAAGAACATCAAGAGTCAATTTCAATTTTAAGGGTATAAGAGATATTTTAATATGTTTTCTTAATTTGTGTGCAAAGTGTCAAAATGACACTTATTATGAAACAGAGGGAGTATATGTTAAAACTAAAGGTTATGTTATGATACTGTTATGCTATTTTTATTTTCTTTTAGTACATACGTTTTAAAAATAATCAAACGGTAACTTATGTAAGATTAAATACAATTTAATTTTATCTGAGTTTTGTCTTTAATACAATATATATGATTATTGAATACAATGTGATTTTTTAAATATAGTAGTACATATTCTATATTTTAAAATTAGTTTATCATAAATTAACTTGGTTCTAATTTTACTTTAAAAGTATGAAATTTTTTTTTTAATTGGTTTGATCAGTACTTTTATTTTTATCTGAGTTTTGTCTTTACTACAATATATTTGATTATTGAATACAATGTATTTTAAAAAATTTATTAGTACATATTCTATATTTGAAAAATAGTCTATCATAAATGAACTTGGTTTCAATTTTTACTTTATAAGTATGAAAACATTTTTTTTGTTTTAATTGGTTTGATTAGTAGTTTTATTTTTAAGTTATATGTATGCTTTCATTAGAAATATATATTATATGTTAAAACTAAAAAGTTGGAAGAAGTATATTTTTGTAACAATGTGAATTGTTTTTTTAAAAAAGAAAACTATATACCATATAAGATATAAATAAATAAAGTATATTAAAAATGTTGTTATTATAATTTAGTTTTGCCCATGGTGTAACAGAGAAGGTATGGTTGCTGTCGTGAAATGTTGTTATTTAAAAAGAAACTTAATGCAATGTTTTAGGGAGAGAAATCAGGGATTATAATCAAATGTTAATGACCATAAAATCATAGACGTTTGGTATTTTTATTACGTTATCAAACAGAGCAAAACGTAAGAGGGAAACGCATGATTTTCTTATAATGGGATTATGAGATATCCTTAAAGATTGTAGTAAGTAATACAAATATTCCAATGGTAGCAATGCTTCATATTATTCTAATTTATGGGGAGGATCTTAGCAAATTTTTGAAAAATAAATTCAAAAATATGTATGGTTCGGAACTTAACACATTTCTCTAAACAAAATTTAGAAACTCGATTTCAAACTTTTTGAAAACGTTGATGCATACACACTAATGTTACATATGATTGAAATAGGTGGTGGGTTTGTAATGGATTAGAATTTTATGGTGCACAGGAGAATTTTACCAAATAAATCAAAGTTTAGGAGAATTAAAAATAAAAGCATAGGGAGAACACCGAGATGATGCTGAATTAGAGATTTACTGGGAATGAAACGTAAGCAATGAGGAGACCCAATTGGATTTAGAAACGAACCTGTTAGAGAGATAAACACGAACCTGTTAGAGAGGTAAACATTGACGGACCCTTCGTCGACCGCTGTTTGAAGCGTTGTCACTGATCTGAGGTGGAAGGTTGAATTTGGGTTTGAATTTTAAGTTATTGGTTTGGGCCTAGAGTTAGAAGGAAAATTGATGGTTTTTTAAAACATATAAATACACTTGTCAGATATATAGTTAGCCAGGTGTCATGTTTTTAGAAGAAGTTAGAGAAAACCTTGTCTTATTATATAAGATATCCAGTTCTGTAAGTAACCTTTTGGCCATACATGTTTTACAGCGTAATTGGAATTTAAGACCATTATTTACAGGTTTTACTCTCTTCAAATTGATTAAAATTCTCCTATTAGCACTATGATTGTGTATCATATATAATGCTAGTTACTTGACTAACTAATATTTGTAAAGTCAAGTGTAAATGACAGCAGATGGCTGAGTCTTGTGGCTGTGGCATCACATGTTCGGAAACCAACACCAAGACATATCAAGGGTTAAACCGAAAAAACAAAAAAAAACTGATAGATTTGATGAGAGTAAGGACACATAATGTGTTAGAGAAAGAATTAATATTAGACTCTCATAATTTCAATGATACAATATGCATTCTCTTATATAGAGATTTAGTTTCCTATTCTAAGATATATATAAATGTAAATTATACATTAGAGATAAATATTAACATTCCTAAACTATATATTCTAGATCTTCATGTATTCCATATTATTGGACAATCATCTCAACCGTCGATCTCTCGGTTTGATCTCCGGTTCTCAATTTCCCAATAAAAACTTACACTGATCTTGAAGCTCAATTGATTACTTATGATGGCACTAAAGGTTATAAAGAATGCGAAACAGAGCATGTTAGATAATTCAGATAATGTGTGCATGTTTAGCATATCTGGTTTTTTATACATTTCAAACTTAGCCCTGCTTTTAGCGAGGACTAAGACATGTGATCGATACAGAACAAGCAAAAGACATGCTAGTAGACCGACCAGGCTCCAACATCTCGGCTAATGGATTTGGCTTGGATCTGACCCTAAAGACAAATCCTGGTGGTTGAGGCACATGAAGAGTAATTGAAGTATTAGTGAGCATATGAAAGACTGTAGACATAGTTGGACGATCGGCAGGATTTTCTTGAACACATAACAACCCGATGTGAATGCATCTAATGACTTCATTTATATCATAATTCTCCCCCATGGCCTTGTCTATTAGTTCCAACAATGATTCATTGTTCCAAAGCCTCCATACCTATACAAGTTATTTATCAAGAAACTAAATGTTGAGAGCCATGATCGTTACTAGACAAGTTTGAGATATGGCATTGGAAATTTACTAACATATGTGACCAAGTTGCTTATAGAGCCATCTTGTTCGTTGAAGCTACTATTCTTTTTTCCACCAATAATCTCTAGAATCAATACTCCAAAGCTATATACATCAGATTTAGTCGAGAAGTGCCCATTTGTCACATATTCGGGTGGCATGTAACCACTGCAAAATGCAGCGTCATATCACTTTCAGTTTTATCATCAAGAACAATAAGGACAAATTGATTATAAGTAAAATGGACAATTACTTACAATGTTCCAACTACTCTTCCTGTGGTAGCTTCAGTTTGGTCCACTCTGAAATTCCTAGCCACACCAAAATCAGCGATTTTTGGGTTCATATCAGCATCTAAGAGAATGTTACCCGCTTTGAGGTCACGGTGTATGATTGTAAGTCGTGAATCTTGATGAAGATACAAAATCCCTCGAGTAATTCCCTCGATAATGTTGTACCGTCTTGTCCAATCAAGTTGACCCTTCTTTATCGGGTCTGCACAAATCCCAAATACCAAACAATCAGACTATATATAAGATCAAGAACCAAGATTTCAGAGAATATGAACCCTATCATTTGTTTCTTTTCTTACCAAAGAGGAAGTGGTCGAGACTTTTGTTGGGCAAAAACTCGTAGACTAGTATCTTTTCATCTCCTTTGACAGAATAACCGAGAAGCCTAACAAGATTTCTATGTTGAAGCTTTGCTACAAGAAACACCTCGTTCTTGAACTCTTCTTCACCTTGTCCAGACGTTGTAGACAATCTTTTCACAGCAACTTCTGCTCCATCCGGAAACGTTCCCTGTGGATTAATATGATCTTCACATCATTATCAGAAAATGTTTTTTCCATTCTTTCTAACACAAAAAAAAAGTACTAGAGACAAACTTATATACCTTGTAAACTTCACCAAATCCACCATGACCAAGCTTGTTAATATTATGAAAATTACTTGTGGCAGCTTCAATTTCTTTAAACTCAAACTGAAGCGAACCTGAAGTTGTTATATCATCCGCAGCTGCAGAACAAAAGCATGCATATATAGTGTTTATACCGGAGAGAAACAGAGGAAACAAAACTGATTGAAGATCTACATTTTGGGAGTGTTTTAACCCTCAGCTTATGTTACCAAAACATGAGGAAACTCACTTGCAGTTTTCTTTGCTTTGTACGTTTTTATCCTCTTCCAAAGAACAAATCCTAGAGCAAGCAAGAATATGGGAACAACGACAACTGCCACAATAGTTCCTGTAGAAATGCTTCTGCCATCTGTACGAACCCAACGAACAGAGCAGAAATAGCTTCAAAACATAGTTAGATATGGTTATAATCATATGACCTGACCACAACAAGGATTGCAAAACATGGACACATGGTCTTAACTCTTACCTTTTTGACGAGGAGGAATACTATCGAAAAGTCCCAAGAAGGGATAAATCTCCCAGCGAACGAAACAGCTTGGCCTAGAAATAATGCCTCCTTGTCTCCCACTGCAACACGACCTATATTCAACCACGTTTTGTTGTAGACACCGGGTGCAGTTTTTAAGAGATAAGTCTTTACTACATTGCCCAAATCCGTAAATGTGTGAGTCGGTCGACTCAAGCTTTCCTATTCTAGCTGCATAGTACAAAGAGGAAGCTTGGTCTATCACATCAATCATCATAGCCTCCCATGTGATATCTAAATCCGTCGAGTTAGCTTCGAGATCTCTGGTAAAGTTATCACTCCGCAGACTCTCCATACCGAGGGATCCATAAAAGTAACGGTTTGAGTAGCGTACAAGACAAACTGTTCTACTATCCATTCTCCAGTCTACAGCTTCTCTCTGATTAGTACAATTATGCAACAATATAGCAGTCGAAGAGATGATACAATCAGAACAAGTGTGTGCATCAGTACCTGGCACACACATCCCTAGACCGTATGCTCTGTTTGGATATTCCCCTGTCGCTGTCGTGTAGTAGAAGTCGTCATTAGCTGTGACCTTAGAAGGAAGAGAAGAAAGCAAGGCCCGACGGTTTAAGTCGTATGTATCATTTGGTGTGAAAAAACCAGATCCTTCGAGACATATACGTGCAGAGACATGACAAAAGCTCACGAGCACAAACCACAAGATTACTGATAACTTGACCATTTTTATTCTTTTTCCCTTTGTGTGTTTTGATGTATGAAAATCAAAATCCACCAATCTTGGAATTTATAAATTTTTTATGTACGACTCAGGGAATTCAATGTTAATTTGACAATTTCTTGCGCTGTACGAAATTGACTAATCATATTATTGAATTTTTCTAACGTAGACTTTAGAGTTTTATATATGAATCCTCACTTGGTCAGTCAATGGCTGAGTTAGGTCGTCACCCAATAACGGGTTCCAAAACTCACAAAACTAGCTCGAGTGTGGTAATAATACACCGAGGATATCCTTTTGAAGCTCATGAATCAGTCATGCTTATGAAAGCCTGAAGGGTATCATATTGAAAATTTTAAAACATTGGGGTATTATATAAAATGATAAAATAGTAGTGGGTGCTTTTTTAATTTCTTAAAACTTGGAGAACAGATTCCAATCTTTACTACTGTGTCGTTAACCGAGAGGCAGCATCGAGTACTCACCGGAAAATGGACGCCGGAGCTAAAATTGATGTGGTTGAGGCGGTTGAGGACGATTCGGCGACGGAAACTGGTCCGGATCAAGACCACGGTGAAAGATCGGAGTCGTCTTCGTTGAAACAAGGGGAGATTTTGAGAACCCTTGCTACGGTGGAAAAAGATTCTCAGGCAATCGCGGAGAGCTTTGCGTCTCTCTTTGTTTCTCTCCGATCAACTCTCTCTGAGGTTAGACTAGAGTACGCTTCTATGAATTGATGTTTTCGTTCGTTGGTTACCACATCGTTGCCGAGGAACTATGACATTTGAGAGAATTAGAGTCGAGGGTTCTGCATCGAATCAATTTTGTGAATTTCTTATAAACTTTAGGGCTTTTTTGCTACAATTTTGGAGATTTTATCAATAGACCCAATTTCAAAGTTTCTGTTTTGAGCTATTGAAGGTTCCTTTGATCTTTTGCTGCTTGAGATTATGTGATTCTTAAGATGTTAGTGGACGATTGAAACGATTGTGCTAAGTTTTGTTCAATGGTCTTTTGACTGTTGGTATAGGCTACTGGAAGCTCAGTTGACCACATGAGTTGCTTTGGTGATGCAGCAGGAAGGCTTCAGGAAAGTGGTAAGGACACTGCTTGGTTTTGAGCTTAATTGGTTATTCTAATCTTTATTGGGGACTAAGAGGAATGGTTTCAATTTTTCTGAACAATTAATTTTTGACTTTGTCAGCTTTAGATGCAGCTACCAAAGGGAACCGTTACATCAACTCTTGCCTCAGGTACTTTCATAACGATCTTGATATTAGTCCAATCTGATCACAGAGCACACCGAATCTGTGCCCCAAATACGTTGCTTATTTACTCGAGGATATAGATATTTTGCGCTTTGTTTCATCTGAAGTTTGATTTTGATTCCTGACCCTTGACCTCCAACTTTCAAAATGCATTCACAACCGTTTGTGAACGAGTTTTTCTGTTTTTTTGCTTCCGAGATGATTTCTTTTTTTTTGCTCGACATGCAGATTAAACGAGGAAATTAAAGGCGTTGAGAATTTGGCGGCTCGGTTGTATCCTTATTATTGTTATTTGCCTGTCAACCATGTTTGTGCCTGAATGTTGAACACACAGACATACTATGTCAGTTGAAAGCTTTCTTAATCTTGGTTTCTTCATTATTTGTTGTGGAATCCTTAATAAATCAATCTGCAGAAAGCACTTGAGGAGAAATGTGGATGTTCTTGACACGGCAGTGAACAAGCTTCTCCGGCCTCCATAAGAAGTCATCAGTTTTTTCAAAGACTTGTATCATTTTTTTTGCTTTTTCTTTCACAGACATGGATCACTTATTTCTCGTACATAAAGATTTTGATTTTCTCAATCAAGGATGGCATATACATCAAGAAGAGAAACAACTCTCTGTTCTTCAAGGATCTTCTAAACAGTTTCTAGAAGTGCAAAGCTTCATCATGGTATAATGCTTCATACACCATCTTCATCGTAAAATACTTGAATCTCTTTAACGGTGTGTTTTATCAATTATCAATTTAGTTGCTCCTACCTTCAAGTGATCAAGTTGGTATTTGATCTGACTATTCATGGGGGGTTTTTGATTTTAGCTATGTATTTTGGTTATGATTGGATTGGTTTGATTTTGTTATATACCAAAGGAGAGTTCTGTTTTTTACTTTGAATTCAAATATTCCCTACAACCTATGATAGTATGATCTCTTAAATCAACTGTTTTACAAGTTGGCTAGTTGCATTAAAACTCTCAACAAATATATGTTTTCCAGTTTTACATATTTTCAAGGGTTTATGCCTTTTTTTTTTATTAAAAAGGCATTATTTCTAGTTTATTATTTTACTAGAAAGTAGCCCACGCGATGCGTGGTTTATGTATGCATTATTAACTTGAAATATAAAATAAGTTTTTATTCAATTATATATGAAATGTACAGATGTAATTGTTAATATATGTCTTAAAAATAATATTCATAATACTATGGTTCAACTACAATTTATAATTTATATATGTTATATAGTGTTTCATAGAAGGATCATGAAAAAGAGGAAAGTTTAAGTAAATATTACTAAATATTTTTGATTACATTGTATTGTTGAAATTATTTAAATAGTATGTTACTATAGTAATAAGACCATTACTTATAGCAAAGTCAACTTATATATGGTATTTTCGTTAAATAGTTAAGATAAATTATATTTTTATATTTTTTTCCTTTTTTAGAAAATAAAAACTGATAAATACTCTAGAAAAAAATGTAAGATCTTACTTAATATTTTTTAGATAATTTTATGTTGTTTTATATATTAATTTTATTGTCATCATCTAAAAATAAAGTAATAGTTAACAAAAAATAGTTTTATATATGATAAGTCAATTTTAAAATAATTTATTAAAACAATATCACAAAACAAATATCTTATACTACAAGTTTTAACCAGTTTTTATAAAAATGCATGAAAATAAAAGTGTGTGAAAATTAATAGATTTTTATTATGTTATGATTATCATTATGTTTTTTTAGTACATATAATTTAAACACAATGAAAATGTAACTAATAAATTACTATTAAATACAAATTTTAGTTGTGTCTTTAATACAATATATATGATTATTGAATGTAATGTGAGTTTTTATATATTATAAAATCTTTTATATTAAATTAGTCTATCATAAATTAATTTGGTTTCAGTTTTTACTTTAAAATGTATGAAACCATTTTATAGTAATAGGAAAATTAGTTACAGCAAAGTTAATTAATTTTTGTATGTTCATTAAATAATTATGATAATTTAATTTATTTATAGTTTGGTTTTTTTCTGGAAAAAAAACTGATAAGTATTCTAAGAAAAAAAAGTGTAATACCTTGCTTTGATAGATAAATTATGTTGTCCTATATATTAATTTTATTTTCATCTAAAAGTAATAGTTAATAACAAATAATTTTATAATATGATAAGACAATTTTAAAATAATTTATTAAAACGATATTACAAAACATATATCTTATATATACTCTAAGTCTAATTAATTTTTTATAATAATTCATGAAAATAAAAGTGTGTCAAATTTAATATACATATTTTTTTGTCTATAAATTGTCTCTATTTCTAATCATTTAAAAATAAATAGTATAGTTAACAATAAATTAATTTTGAAACTATTATTTTCTATTATTTCTTAGGGGAGATAAAACAATTATGTTATGATACAATTTTTTAGTACATATGTTTTAAAGACAGTCAAACTGTAACTTATAGAATACTATTAAATACAAATTTGAGTTGTGTTTTTAATACATTATATATGAATATTGAATTTAATATGATTTATATATATATATATTTGAAAATCTTCTATATTCTTCAATTAGTCTATCATAAATTAATTTGGCTTCAGTTTTTACTTTAAAAGTATGAAACCATTTTCTATTTTTATTTGGTTTCAATTTGTTTATATTTTTTTAGTTGGGTTGATCAGTATTTTTTTTAGGTTCTATGGTGTTTAATTCATTATGAAATATATTAGATGCTAAAACAAAAAAATGGTAGGAATATATTTTTGTAACAATGTTGAAATTCAAAAAGTAAATTATACAACAATTATCTTTTTTTTTTTTTAACAAAATATACACTATAAGATACAAATAAAATAAAGTTAAATAAAAAATAGAATGTTAAATTTGAAACATGTGTTAGAATGTCAAATGTCTTAGGCAAAGTTAGAAAAAATCTTTTTGAGACAGTCGGCGGCCTCCCGACTTACCAATTTGAGATTGTCCCCTATTATAGAACTACCAAAAACAAAACCCTATAAAGTTAGGTTTCGTGCCCTCTTTCTCTCTCACGCTCTCTCGTTACTCTTCTCCCGCAAGACTGATTGAATCTTTTGTTTCTTCGGATTAATCTCGTTAGTATTTGCGTCGAATCATCTACTTTTCTTTCGGCTGGGTATGTCTTCTACACTCGCTCAAAAAGTTTTGATAGTATGAGTTGAATCATGGGTTTGTGCGAGAACTCGTGTGTCTGTTTGTAAATCATAATAAGTTTCTTTTTAGATTCTGAATATGTTTCCATTGATTTAAACCGGTGGGTTTGTTTGTCCAAGTTTCAATCTTTATCTTAAATGATTTGATATTCATAGAAAGTCATCCCCTTGTCTCAGGTTATAGTCTGAAACTCTGAATCATGGCGATTTTTACCAAACCAGAGAATGCGGTTAGTTCTCCTGCGACGACACTACGTTTGTTAGCTTTGGTTTTTTAGTTGGTCAGTTAATTTGATGTGTGTTATTATCTTGTAGATGCAACATAAAACCTCCCAGTTCTGTAAGCAGTATAACAGAACAAAAGAATTTCATAGAGCAAGAGACCGACCTGATTTGTTGGCGCCCGAGAGCTTGCAACGTTATCTAGAAACAAGATTTGAGCAGTTGAAAGTTTCTACTGAGCTTGGACTTTGGAAGGTATGTTTGTGTCTTTGTGTAATATGCCAACTCTGTCTTTCTCTAATCGTTCTATACTCTCTATCTGTTTTGGTAGCAATGATCTAGAATAATTTCTTATTTTACTTACAGGAAGCTTTTCGTACTGCCGAAGACATATATGGATTAATGTGCATGGTCAAGGAAACGCCCAAGTCATCTTTATTGGTGGTTTACTATTCCAAATTGACTGAGATCTTCTGGAGTTCTTCAGACCATCTTTACCATGCTTCTGCATTGTTTAAGTTGTTTAGCTTGCAGAAGATTTTCAATAAGAACTTAAGCCAGAAGGATTTGCAGCTAATAGCGTCATCTGTTGTCTTGGCGGCATTATCCGTTCCACCATATGGTCTGTCTCACGGTGCATCGCAGTTGGAGATTGAGAATGAGAAAGAACACAATTTGAGGATGAGCAACCTCATAGGGTTTAATCTTGAACCTAAATTCGAAGACAGAGATATGGTAACATCAGTTAGTTTGTTTTTTCTAATTCTATCCTTTGTTTATGGTTCGCATTATTTTCTAATTCCATTCATTCAATTTGCAGCTTTCCCGGGCATCACTTCTGTCAGAGCTGGTGAGTCTCTAGCAGCTGTACTTCATAGTTTGAATTGTTTATTCTGTAACGTTTTATTTTCTTGTGGTAAAGTTGAGTTTGATTTATCCTCCATTGTATTAGGTTGTTTCAAGAGGTGTTTTGAGCTGTGCAACTCAGGAGGTCAAAGAGCTTTACCATCTCTTGGAGCACGAATCTCACCCACTTGATCTTGGTCCCAAGATTAAACTTTTGTTGGATAGAATTTCCAAACTCGGTGGTGAATTGTCTTCAGCTCCTTCTTTACCAGAAGTACAGCTCTCCCAATATGTTCCCTCTTTGGAGAAGATTTCTACCCTGAAGTTGCTTCAACGGGTAAGTGCACTCTTGTTTTGACCTGGTGTATAAATTTTTTTATATGTACTTACAAGTCTATGTTGCAATTTTTTTTCAGGTATCTAAGATGTATCAGGCAATCACAATTAAGAATCTAGCTCAGTTGGTCCCTTTCTTCGACTTCTCAGCCGTTGAGATGATAGCAGCTGATGCTGTAAGACACAATTTTGTTGACATGAAAGTTGATCACATAAAGGGTGTTGTAATTTTTAGAAATCTGGTGAGCCTCTCTGCTTATATCAGTCTCTCTTTACTATAACTTTTTGATACTTTTGGTTGATGTTATTTTGTTTCATCCAACTATTTGTGTATCAGAGTATTGAGTCTGATGAGCTGAAAGATCCTCTGGCTATTTTTGCTGAGACTGTGAGCAAAGTAAGAGCCATGTTATTTCCTGCGCCAAGTAAATCGTCACAGCATGGTGACACAGTAGCAATTCTAGAAGAGACTGTTGAAAAGGAGCACAAAAGACTGCTTGCCCGGAAAATAATCATTGAGAAGAGTAAGGAGGAACAAGAGCGTCAGCAACTAGAGATGGTATTTTTCCTACATGAATTGAAGCGTCATTCATAAATTTTCTGCTTTTCATTTTCGTCGGGTCACTTGAGGACAAATTCTCTGTTCTGTGTTTTGGTTTTGAAGGAACGTGAAGAGGAGGAGAGGAAGCTTAAGCTTCTGAAGCTAACCGAGGAGGCAGAACAGCAGAGACTTGCGTTAGATCTTCAGGAGAAGAGGAGACAGAGAATTCTTAGGGAGATAGAGGAGAGGGAGCTTGAGGAAGCTCAGGTAATGCTTGAGGACACTGAAAAACGTCATAAAAATGGAAAAAAGAAGACACTTTACGATGGAGTAAATTTTGTTTGAAACAATGGTTTATTAGTACACCTGTCTTTGCATGTTTCTATATTGACTTTCTTTAACTAAATGTAGGAGAAGTTAACAAAGCAAAGCGTGATAGATAAGGCCATGAGTGAGAAGCGCAAGAAAGATCAAGAAATGGAGAAGAAGCTCCGAAGACTTGCCAAAACTATGGATTATCTGGAACGTGCAAAGAGAGAAGAAGCTGCCCCGTTGATTGAAGCTGCATATCAGCAACGATTGGTAGAAGAGGTAAGGAAATATATTCTTGCAGTAGTTTTGAATCTCTGCATATTGGTTCTGACTTCTGAGTTTAGGCGTACAAAAAGGTCCTTATAGTATCTTCTATTTTGTTTAGCGTGAGGTCGAGCTCAGGAAGGAACGTCAAGAGAGTGACCCGATGGAGAAGAAAAGGTTGGCGAGAATGTTGCATAATAAGGTCAGTTGGCTTTTGTTAAGATGTGTGTAGTGTATCTTCATATGTAGTAATCACTTCTTGCAATTTTTTCTTGTCAAGTAACTCAAAATTAAATTTTGTTTCCAGGAAATATTCCAAGAGAGAGTGATTAGTCTTCGACTAGATGAGTTTGAGAGGCTAAGAAAAAAGCAAGACGAGGAGGGTATTGTCCAAATGATTCGAGCCAGGATACAAACGGATATTAAGAGAAAGCAGATACATCATTTGAAATCTGAAGAGGAAAGGATAAAAAAGCTTCAAGAAGAAGAGGAAGCTCGTCACCGTGAAGGTAAGCTCCTCTTTTCATCTATATGCAATACCATCTGATGTGCATGCTCCATGCCTGCTTGATATTATGTTTGACTCTTTAAATCTTACGTGTATTCAGAAACTGAGAAACGTAGAAATGAAGAAGCTGAATGGAGAGCTAAGTGTGATGTAATTGCTGAAAGGGAAAGGCAGAGAGAACAAGAGATTATTGAAGAAAGATTGAGGGTAAAAGCTCTGTTGGGATAATAATATTGGCCTTGACGTCCATAGAAAAAAATGATTTGGTCATTTTTGCTCATTAGGCCTCAGTGAAGAATAATTTAGTCACGATTTTCCGAATATTTAAACATCTGTAAAACTCGTTTTCAGTTGGTTTTGCTCCAATTGCTGCTATATAGTAATAATGATTATTTTGAAGTGGAAGCAAATTTAACTTAGCTGTGGTTTCTTCTAGAAGCAAGTCAAAACAAATTGGTCTAGACAAACTATAAATTCTTGGGTAAAAAAGTTGTGTTGAGTGCTCTGCTCAAGTCTTTTTCAGGACACAATCATTGTGGGTCACTCTTATGCTTCTTTGTTCACATTTAAACTGAATATGATTTTAGCTTTGACAAGTACTCCCATTTTGAATTAAACATGTAGAAAACCCTCTGAAGCATTACTTTAGATGGTAAGAGAAAGACTCGGAACATTTTTATACACAGATGTAAATCCAAAAGTAGCTTTGGATTCCACTAGTTATTATATGATATATTGCATGACACTCACAACAACCGTATGCTCTTTTACCTTTCTCCTTCAGGAACCGAGTTATTATATGATATATTGCATGACACTCACAACAACCGTATGCTCTTTTACCTTTCTCCTTCAGGAACCGGTTAACTGATCTCTCAACGGAAACACCGGTGTGGTCTCTAAGGATCATCTGGTTGAGCCAGCTTAAGTCCAGCAAAGTCTTTCACTGTGTAACCAATCTTCTCAAACTTCCCTACTTCATTACTCTGTCTGAACTTCAGATACTCCGAACACTTAAACGACTTGTAGCTCCTACAGTTTCCCTCACCCACGATTTCTTGAGGCGCAAGTATCACTTTCTCATCCTCAAAACAGAGGAAAAACGCCAAAGAGACTCTGTTCACCAACTTTCTCAATACAACTCGATGTTCAGACGATCTCAGCCATCCATTACTCCATGCTTGCATAAGATCTCCGATGTTAACAACAAGAAGATCCTCGCACGGATTTATATCGATCCATTTCCCTTCCTTAGACCTCATCTGAAGTCCACCAATGGAATCTTGGTAGACTATTGTTATGCAGCTCATATCCGTGTGCATACCGAGACCTTCAACAAGCTCTTCTCGCTTCTCCACATCATGTGGAGGTGTGTAGTTCACTAGTCTTAAGTATCCATGACAGTTGCTAAACTCAGTTTGGTATAATCTCTTCCCTGTTTCGTCTCCTAAGGTCATCATCAAGAGAATCTTGATGAGTGTCTTAGACAATTTCTCCATTTTAGCTCCGTACTCTTGCAGTGTTTCACTGAACAAAAACAGAGGAGAGGTAAAAGTGTCAGGCAAATAAAGAGAAGTGAAACACAGAATATGAAAAAGAATAAGAACTTATTTTAGTTGTAATGACAACCTTAACTCTGGTTTATGATGATCTTGGAACAAAACATCTTCAGAAGCTTTGGCAGAAGTAGAGAAATCAGGTCCAGAGACAACAAGGCTTTCGAAATAAGGAGAGGCGATGTACCGAGGAGTATATGGAAAGGGACCAAGCTTGAGCTTTGATTCAAGAGGAACTTTGAAAACATCTCTGGACAGGGAACATGTTTTGCTGAACATTTCTCTAGAGATTCCATGATTACTGACATAGAAGAATCCCCACTCTTTACAAACCTGAGAGAGAGAAGAGAGAACAGAGGACTCAATCGGCTGTGTTAAGTCTAACACAGGAAGCTGCAGAGAGGATTGAAGTTCAGACATTATATCCCTATTATATATTTCCTTGTCTTTAAGGGTTTAGGGGTAAAGAGTAGGGGTAAGCTATGCTAGGCATAGGGGTATCTATATTTAAGACATGATTAAAAGAAGCTTTTAGATATATTTTAGACAAAAAAACAGTAAAAGTAGAACCCACATATTTGGTTATCATTATGCCGGTATAATTAGAAAAGGATTGTAAATCATGATGATTTGATTGTGACATTTTACAATTAGACTATAGTTTCATTGTTTGCAGCCTCAGAAGTCATAACCATTAATATTGCAAAAAATTGTGAAGATTCATGAAAACTTGATTATTCATACTAATTAAGCATATAAAAGAGTTATCATAAGATCATAGATTATGTCCCAAGGCATCCTGCAGGACCTCCATAATAAACAGGTCTTAACACGTTTAAGAAGATTCAGGCCTTAAAGAATAAATAATTAATACACAAAGTAAACTTTTGAAAATATGTAACTGATCCTTTTAATTAATGCAAAGAGACCCTAAGAAGTAAGAACATGTTAACTAGAATGTCCATCCTCCTGGTCCTCCATAAAAGATAGCATCAGTCCAAACTTCGCCAAACAGTGGTTGGTCTTTTTTCACTTTGTAACATTTGGGGGTGCTTGAGAATGTCTTTAGAGAATCAAGCGGTGGAGTCATACCTTCCAATCCAAAATCATTATATACTACAAAACCATTCATATAGGCTACTTTGCTGTAACTTCTATATTCCGGAAAATGCCCACTACCCATACTTGGGCTCTTCTCTTTCACTGGACTATATACTTCTCCTCCCCATGACATCAAATTTCCTCCATGGCCTAAACCTGAATCTGTGAATAATGATTTTGGCCAGTATCCAACATAATCATCGAACACTACCAACCACCAATTTCCTGTAATGCGATCCTACTTAAACAGATAGGTTATTCAATGGCCTAGACAAACACAATTCACATTAATGAAACTTCTCAGATAAGCAAATTTGTGGAAGGTGATGCTACCTTATATATTTTGATGCCTACTTCATACTGTTTTCCACCGTAAGTAGAAATTGGTTGAAAATGGTATCCAAGTGGGATATCGGTATTCACTTGTATAAAGCCAGGACATAATGTATTGTAGCAACCTGTTTTCCCAAATCCATCTGCCTGCTTTTTTATATCAAGGGGACATATATAAATGGTGGCAATGTACATAATACAAAAACTATATATATAACAAGATAGTATTGTAAAGAGGTTTTAAGAACATACAGTCCAGTAAGTGTATAAACGGCTGTGATTCCGGTTAAGCCATTGGTACGTACACCTGAGGAATATTTTGGAACGTGGGGTTTTGGTATATTTTCACCATAGATGTAAAAATTAATGTACTTTTTTTTTTAAGTGCAGTTCAGAGAAATCAAGGCAAAACACAAGATCATGACTTACTTTCCATCCAGCTCTAATGCCTTGAAATTGTTCTTTTGACCCTGTAGCGATAAGGATACTTGCAAGGCTAAACTGATTAGGTAAAACTTTAGGTTCCTAGATGTTAAGATTTCCCTTTGCTCTATAATGAAGATTTTTGTACTGAACCACAGCGAACTATAATACATGTATGAGAAGAAAGAAGTTAATAATGATCATCATAGATGATAAATTTCTAGGATGTATTAATTATCGATATTAGTACATGAAAACCAGTCAGATCAATGTTCTTGCTCTTTGCATCATATCTTGAATATTTGAACCCCATGATTTCTAAACGCCGAGCTTGTATAAGATCTTCCATTGTGTTCCTCTTAACAATCACGGTCCCAGGTGGACAACTTATGCCATCTTGTCGTAGGTAATTATGTTTCTGAAAATTACTTTTATTATTTGTAGTCCGTTTAGGTATAGTCGTAGGCCTTAACTGCATATCATATTTTAATGCATACTCAAAATAAGCTTCTCTTTTAAGAATTAACTAGATTCGGACCCGCACATACGTGCGGGATTGATTTTAAAAACTAAAACTACTAACAGATTTATAATTTATTACGTACATGCGGATTATGTTTGTAAACATATTTTTAATAAATGTTATTAAAATTCATAATCCAAACTTTTTTGTATCAGTTTAGTATTTGATTTATTTTTAATTCGGTTTAGACAAAAAATGATCAAATTTGTTTTTGTTATCAGTAAAAACAATTATATTAAAAAAATAGTAACAGAAAGATGGTATGTCTAATTTAGGACATAAAATCCATCATGTCCTGTATATGTCTCATAACTATGGTTGATTTTTTTTTATCTATTATAGAACATAGTTTAATGTTTTTTCTTTTTCTTTTGAATATTTTTGACATTTTTGTGTTAGATAAATTGAAAAATATGTTACATAATATATTGGAAGCATTAATTTATTTTAATTTTAACATGACCCTGGATTTTGATTTTTGAAAATTTTTAGTCTCATCTTGTTCCTCCTTCCATCCCGTTTCCGTTCCATTATTCTTTTCTCATTTCCTCAAAATCATGTTCCCACATATTTAGCACACAATCACGTAATAGTTTGATTCAAAACAAAATAAAGTATTTGATGAAGAAAAATAATTTCTTTGAAATATTCAGTTAATAGAATCACACATACATGGCGTGTCAGTTAACATTCTTTTATCTCTTGTTTTGTACATGCTTATTCTAGATAAGCTGAAGAAAAAAACAACATATTTAAAATACTGTTGTTTTACTTTAGTTATAACATGTTTTCGGATCCGCACATTTATGCATTGATAAAATGATAAGTTATAAGTAGTTTCAAACGTATGTATATCTTAATTCAGTATCCATAATTTAAACATACTGTATATATGTAATACATATGTTTTTGATAATTGTGAGATATTTAGAATCCCAAATTTTAATGTCTGATTTTTAAATGTGGCATAAAATAATTAGATATGATGAGGGAGATATATATTTAATAGATTGGAATCTTCCAAATTATTTTTAAAAAATATTTGAAAGATTGTTATGAAAATACCTTTAATATTTTTACTCAAAGAAGAAAATAAGTATAAGAGGGTCAGACTTCTATAACATTGAAGTTCTGAAAGTCAATTTAGTTATCCAAATTTTATGATCTGGAATCTAATAATTTTGCCTAAACTAAATAACAATATAACTGCTGGATATATCATTGTGCTAAATTAAACTTGATAGTATGAATAATTACAAAAACTCTAATTGGATATATGTAGATTTAGTCAAAAGACTCGCCAAGTTCTAATCGACTCCAAATAACAAATAAATTAGAACCGAACACAATGTAATCTAAGATATTAATGATGCCCATTAAGATACAAAAAAGAAAGCTTGATCGGGAAGGGGGGGAAGTCATCTTCGACATCATCGAGACATGCAAATCCATGTCACGTATTCTCTAAAAGATATATTTGTTTTGTCACTTTTCCAGTTCACTGCAAAATTCATTGATTTGAGAAAATATAAAGAAGAAATCAATCAACACTAATATGATTTAGTATAGATAGGCTACATGTAACAATATAATCATAGATTGTTTTAAGAAAAAAACAAAAAACATATAATCATGCAGCAAAAGTACACTATTATAATTAATGTATATATAAGTACTAACAGTAAAAAAACTGTAACTATTCAAAAGAATAGTAAGGAAAAATCAATTATAACTACTTAATTGTTTCAGAACATCCGTATTTTAGAAGTTGTACAGTCTTGACTTTTATGTTTCACATGTTCTTGAACACTATCAGATAATGAACAATAAAAGTAAAAAAATGTAAAACTCAAAATATTGATGCTGAGAAAAGATTTTTACGAATGAACGAAACTAAAGACACGTCTTATATAGAGATGAAGATAATTATTTCCTAACACAATATATTTTAGGATACAAACAAAAAAGATTTTGGTAGTTATTTTAGTTTTTTCATTTAGTTTTGGAATATAGATTTTAGAAAAAGGAAATAATAATCTATCTTAACATTTTTGGAGTAAATTTTTGTGCCATCTTCCCTTATCTTTGTATCCAAACATCTATCATTCTAAATTCTCTACAATCTTTACAACCAAACATCTATCATTTCCTTATATGCTAATATTAATTTCCTAAAATATATCTACCTAATTAAATTCAATATGTTAGATTAATATATAATTTTCTTTCACTTTTATTTAATCTTATATTAAATTTTTAAAATTACTATTTATTACATAAAATTAATAAAATATTGAGATTTTTTTCATCATAAAAAGTGATTTGAATTTTTATAAACGGATACATATTTTATTTGATTTGATTTGAAGTTCTAATGTATAATTAGGTAGATATATTTTAATAATACTAACTTAATATTATAATATGTACAACGTTAAAAATGTTAGTTTCTATGGTTTGCTTAACATTATAATATGAGCTAAAAAAATTATATTAGTGCCATATTTTAATAATACTAACTTAACATTATAATATATGCTTCTCTCACATCTTAAGTTTTGAACTCATGCATAATCAACTACATTTTATATCAAAAAAATTTAATTACATCTTTTCCAAAAAAATAATAGACCTGTGGTGTACCACGGGGTAAAACCTAGTATAAAATCATAAATATTGTTTACAGATATCTCACAATATATAACCAAATTATACTTTTATACATATATAAATTTTTGTATTTAATTGCTCGATTTTAATAGATACCGATTTAAATTATTTCTATAAACATTTAGATGATTTTGTATATGAGGTAACATCATAATTTCTTGTTTCCAGATATATCTCAAAATATAAAATCAAATTAAATAAGTTTACATATATACAATTTCGAAATTAATTGCCCAAATTAAACATATACATAAATATCAAAATTATTGTTTCCTTAAATTGTTTACGCAAAACTACTTACTTTTTTGAATTTTATTCAGATGCTTGTTTCGATTCTGTTTGGATACGGAAGTATGAAAAACACCTCCGAACAGTTAATACATGATCCGAACAGAATTAATCCAGGGCATATAGGATCCGTGCATTTTTATTATCAAATTTACTTTAATGTCCCTCTTGTATTGTATGCTTTTTAATTGATTCAGGGTCATTTTATGTCATATATTTCAGGATTCATTTTGCCTTGTAAATAATGCTTCCCTTTTAATAGTATAGATTACTCGAAATAGGGAACTTCTTCTAATGTAGACGTAAACCTGAATAGAATGGTTTTTGAGCCGAGGATGATCAAATGCTAGCTGCTTGTGAATGTCAATGCAATCCAATATGTCACCATGCTTAGTCTACAGAATTACAAAACACATTAAATTTGATGTGATCTAAAAAGAATGTGATTCTGATTTCTCAAAAGTCTTAACTTACTTGAAAACTCTTGACTGCAGGTTTATTGATGTTGTTGAGTAACCTCTCCAACTCGTTTTCATCGTGTTCTAATGGTATTGGCCTATGAATTTCTGCAACTAGAATGAGAGATACCACTGAAAACGTTAGCAGAAGACGCTTATCGAAAGAAACCATGGCAGCTGATATAATTATAAAGAATCAAAGGCTCTCTTAATTATTGTTGTCAAAAGTTCAATAAATTAGATCAAGTATATATGGTGTCACATTTCTCTCTGAGACCATTAATTATTTATCAACAAAAATATATATACAATTAATGAGTGGATTCTAAATTTTTAATAAGAGTCTTTAGCAAACTTTAGCGTAAAGATAAAGTGTCCCAAAGAAAGGATTAGATAAAGTCTTATACCATTACTAGGATTTAACCCGCGGTGTACCGCGGACAATATTTTTAATTTTAAAAATTTTAAACTTATATTGTATTTATCTGTTATTTTATTATTTATTTTGAAATTTATATGTATAGTCTAGTAATACATTTATCTCCTGGTACACATCTAAAAGTGTTTATAAAAAAAAAAAAAAAAAAAATAATTCCACTTAACTCCCTATGGGATTAATGCCAACCCGTCTCACCAAAATCAAAATAAGATTTTGCATAAAAAAAATCAAAATAAGTTTTTTATCAAGTTTAGTTATGTTAATTGTTTTACCAAATTAGCATATTTTTATAGTTTATAATTTTTCCATGTCAATATATATAGTTTATGATATTTAATAGAATTTTAATTTTTTGGTAATTCCTCAAAAAAAAAAAGAAAAACCAAATTATATGGGAGGGTTTTCAACATATTTACTGTGAGATTTTATAATTGGATTTTCGGTTTAGAAAATTTATTAATGTTAATATAATTATGGAGATTGTAAACATTTGTTATGGAAATTATGTTCTATATCATTTAAATTTGAGAGATTCTAGCATCCATAAAAATAGTTTTGGAGATTTAATGGGTTAAAACTTCAATGGGTAGAGTTGTTTTTGAAAAAATCGGAATGTATAGATGTTGTTAAGATTTTATGGCAATAAATGTAACAAATGTTGGTCAATTTAAGAAAGTTTAGTATTTGAGTTTCTCTGCAATGTTATTTATGAAATTGTTTTACGGGTTAATGTTGTAAAAAAAATTAAATAAGTAAAACTTAAAGGGCATAAACCAAAATGTACTTCAAAAATGTTAATATAGATATATTTTTTTACAAAATCTTTTATGTAAAAGCTATTAAAATCGAATTCCAATATTCAAAAGAGTACTCTACGAAACTAATTGAATTAGTCGTGACTGAAGCTGAATCAATTGGAGCGATTGTAAGTGAAACCATCCAAAAGACATATTGCAATAATAGTAACATCTTTATCAATATTTTCTCTACCATAAAACCTTTTCCACATTCAAAAATTTCACGGCTGAAACATATTTTTTACATGAAAAGACACAGCTTTGAATAAATAAATAAAAAACTTAAGTTAAACACAAACTTTGACACAAACAGATATTTGTTTTAGGATAATAATTTTACTTATAATAATTTTCTTTAAATCGATTTATCCCGCACATATTGTGGGTTGTTAACTAGTTAAGTTTTATATTGCACCATAACATTTACTTCTTTGCAGGCTCTTTTTTTTTTTTTTTTTTTCCTTCCGATGACTTTATTAAGAACCAAAGTTGATATATGTGGTTGTGTTTACAGTAGAGTAAAGAAAGGTTGGACTTATATTTGGTGACTAACTACTGCTGATTTAGCTTATTAGCTAGCGTGTCTGCACTTCTTTGCAGGCTCTATGAGTTACAAACGAACACCATAAATATTGAATTTAAGACTAACTACTGCTGATTTAGCTTATTAGCTAGCGTGTCTGCACGTCTTTGCAGGCTCTATGAGTTACAAACGAACACCATAAATATTGAATTTAAGAAACTAATCAACAGTTTTCAATAAATACCTTTTTTAAGTTACGACATTTTTAGCCTACTAAATATTAAAATACTGTTTTTTTAAGGATTCATCAAGAAACCGAAGCACAAAATCATCTATGACAAGTTAACAACCCAATGTCCAATGAATCTAAATTAATATCAAAAGAAGGAATTTGAGATTTGGCATAGAGAAAAAATGTACCTCACTGATCGGATTAGCATGAACAGTTCCTTCGTATATCCTCAAACCCATGTATCGGAACAAAGCAAAAAAATCCTTCAAGTTTTGGCCACAAAGGACACAAAGTTAGGGCTCTCGGCGAGAGCTTCTCTTACCAGACTGGGTTATTTCGGCCCAAAAGCCCACTTAACAGCAGACGATAAGTATTCAAGTCAATAATTACATGAGGTTTAAGGTAAACTATATGATGATAATACAACGTCGGCAGAGAAATTGAATTATTAACTTTAACGAATCCCACATCGAGAAAACTTGAAGATCTAAGCTAGTATATAATAAGGATGACTTCTAGTATTGGTTAACCAATTGGCTTTGAGGAGGAAATTGCTCATGTATCTTCCCATGATTTCATAATCCTCGACCCAATAGGGTTTATTCTAATTCTAATCTAACAAGTAATAATGGATACATGAGCCAAGAATGATGAATCTCTAAGGAGAAAACATCTTCGAAGGGAAGAAACATGAGCCAAAGCCAATTGGTTTTCTTTTTATGCTATATGTATGAATGATAACCGCCGCCCACAAATTCTCTGAATTATGAGGGAATGGGTTAGATGTTGTGCGACCTCGGTGAAAGGCTTTCTAAAACTTGCTAATGCTAATTAATTTAACCACATCAACTTTACATGTAAAAAAACATTAACTAAACGAAGTTCTGAAATTCTGATACTTGATTATTTATAAAAGCATAATTAATGCTTGGATATATATTTTAAAAATCTATCGAATTTCTCATAATAGCATCATCAGTTCATAGATAAGTTCCCTATGCATCCTCCGGGACCTCCATAGTAAACAGCTCTTATCCAAGGTTCATCCTCATCATGAATAAACTTGGCTTTATAACAATTTGGACTGCTCTCATGTGCCTCTACAGTGTAGATTTGTGGAATTAAAGCTTTTCCCTTACCATCTAATATTTGGATATTGTTCACAAAGGCTGCTTTTCCGAAACCTTCTTTAGGAAAATGCCCACTGCCCATAACTGGACTTTTTTCTGTCGTTGGACTGTACACTTGACCTCCCCAAGATCCAAGGTATGCTCCTTTAACTAAGCCTGAGCCTATGAACAATGACTTTGGCCAATATCCAACGTTCACACCTCCAAATATAAGCCACCAATCTCCCGTGACACGGTCCTGTTCCCAGGGTTTTATAAGATGAATATCCAAAAGACTAAAGAGATGAGATCACTAGAGACTCTTGAGGTTTTTACGGTTTTACCTGATGCAAGCTTAAGTCCATTTCATATTGTGTACCATTATAGATTGAAACCGGATGAAGAAGGACACCAAGTGGTATCGTCTTACTGACTTGCACAAATCCAGGACATAGTATGTCGTAGCAGCCTGTCTTATTATATCCATCTGCCTGTTTGAATCAATTTACCATTTATATATATCATTATGACATGTGAAGTTAGAAAAATATTAGAGTAAACGTTTAATTCAAGGGGTTACTCGAAACTTACAGTCCAGTAGGTGTATAAGTGAATATGATCTTGGTACAACAAAGGATTCACCTGTAGTATATATGTTTCTCGAACCTTTTATTCTCATATTTACATTCATATATGATTTGAAAAAGAAACAAAACTAATAACGAAAGAAATAGAAACTAGACTTACCATCCACCCAACTGAAATGCTGGCGAGATGTTCAAGGGGACCTTGTCCAATCGCCATGGTTGCAAGACTAACTTGGTCATGTGACACTTGTGGATCCCAGAGGTTAAGGTTTCCTGTAACTCCAGCAACTCTGCTATAATCATACTCGAGTGTTGCAAACTAAATATCCATACAGAACAAAAGAAACTAATAAGAAAATGGAAAGAAAAAAAATTAAAATGGTGTTTTTATACTGAATTGCTAGGTAAATGATTCTTACATGATGTCCAGTATAATCAATGTCATTTCCCTCTGTTAGGACATGTCTAGGGCTATTGAATCCAATGGATTTCAAACGTTGCGAGTGTATAAGATCTTGGAGTGTAGTCCTTTTAACAATTACTGTTCCATGTGGACAACTTATTCCCTTTGGCAGAAGCTGTAAGGGATCAATTTTTTGTGAAGTTTTGTTACTTGAGATCCACTCAGGTACACTTGTTGGCTTTAGCTGCATATAATATGACAATGCCTTCACAAAGTCATTCTATGAAGAGCAATATTTTTATGTATAGAGAATTCATATTTGATACAAGCGAGACCGGAGAGGAAGAGAGAACTCTATAAGAATCAGAACCTGAACAGAGTGGTTTTTCAGCAGCGGATGATCAAATGCTAGTTGCTTTTGAATGTCGATACAATCGAATATTTCACCTTTTTCAGTCTGTTCAAAAAGGATAATTAAAATAGGGTGTCTATAAGTTAAATTTTTTTTTTTTTTTTTTTTGTTAACCAGGATGTTCAGGGCCGATACCCCTAATCCCCCTAGGGTCGAGAGAAGACCGGGTGAAAGCCCCTGGCCAAATAGAATTGTCTAGCATTTTTGCACTTAGGGGAATTGATCCCTGGCCTGGACCAACAGAGCAACTCCTTCCTCAAGTGGAAATAAGTTAATGTTTTGATAAACTCATGTCACTTTTGTTCAGCATAATGCATGATAAATTGATAAGCATGTATGAAAGAAGGAAGGCTAACTAAAACAACCTTGAAACTCTTGAGTGCAGGTTTGTTGATAGCTTTGAGTTGCCTCTCCATTTCTTTCTTCTCTTCTTCGGATGGTATTGTTCTCCGTTCATGAGCTGATGCTTCAGCAACTAAAACAAGTGTCAACAGAATTAGTATTACAATGTTCTTAGAGAAATCCATTGGCTGCAAATGGTGATTAACAAATTCAACGAGATGATTAAGATGAATAATGATGGGTTGAATAAAAATGAGTTGAACAATCAGAAAAATGAGTTGAATTAACTGAATGAGATGAAAAAGATGTAGAGAAATAAATTACTTTGCTAAATGGTGATCATTAAGTTGAATAGATGAATACAAAAAGTTTAATATTAATAATATAGAATATATAAAATTTAAATTTATAATTTAAATTTAAGAATTAAAAATATTAAAAATATGAATATATGATTAATTCTTATTTCCTAAAGGACCTAAACTCATATAATTAAAATAATTAAACAGATTTTTTTTAACTCATACTATATTTTTTAAGTCAAAAATATTAATTAAAACCTGTAAATAAAAGAAATATAATTTTTTTTTAAACTAATTTAAGATTTCATCTCATTCATTTTGTTCAATGAGGAACAATAAATATTGGTTGGAAAAATATTTTAAGTCAAATGGTGACTTTCTGAATGAATAGAATTGAAACACACATTCAACTCATTCATTCAATTTGGTTGAAAATACAAGTGGCCAATACGTTTCCGTAAAATCAAATTAATGAATACAGTAGTATTTGATATCTTGGGATTTAGTAGTTAATTAAAGGTTACAGAAAATTACAAGGCAAAGATCTTAACACAATTGGTTTTATTTGTATCTATCAATTGGTTTTATTTGTATCTATCAATCTAAGATAAGAAAAAGGATGTGGAAATCAAAAAGCTTCAAGTTCAGAAGCTCTATATTTTTTTTTACA
The DNA here is from genome assembly GCA_023657505.1 of Camelina hispida. Taxonomy (NCBI): domain Eukaryota; kingdom Viridiplantae; phylum Streptophyta; class Magnoliopsida; order Brassicales; family Brassicaceae; genus Camelina; species Camelina hispida. Next base: position 12,113,520 of record CP094635.1, on the reverse strand, counting down.
TCTCAGACGGTAGAAAACAAGAGAGAGAGTTAATGTGCAAAGATCATAAGCATATATCTTTACTACTCATAAACCGATCAACTGGTCTCCCTAATTAAGAAATCTCATGCTTTAGTTAAATCGTGTCTGTCTTCTTGAGACGTTCGAGACATGAGACAAAGAAGCGTTAACAACAAGGTTAAAAGAAACAAGGAATCACACAATGTCAATGTTTCAATTGCATCAATTGGTATCAGAGCCGCACAAATTCTTCTACGCAAGTGAAGAGCATAGCGTGGCTCTGACAGCAATTGACGTGATGGAAACCGATGGAACTATTAAAAAATCGTACAAGACCTAATATGTGTATAGCTCTCTATTTATATATATATAGAGTGGTAAAAGAGATTAAGCAAAACCCTAACCCTAACAAGGGCCGCCTTCACTATAAAAATAATAATGCTGAAATTAAACTTAAATTAATAGTAACAATTAGGAAAAATAAAATCTGAAAAACTATTCAATTTGTTTATTTAAAAAAGAAGACAAAACTTTATCTTAATATGAAGATATCTACCAAACGTTTTTTCCTACAAAACTGAATGTTAAACATAGGTTTACAATATGACTAGTTATAAAAAAATAAACAGAGGACAAATATTATACCAAAATCTATGAAGTTCTTAAAATACCAACACCTAATATCTTCCTCACGTTATAACAGTTTGGACTGTTTGCGTATGTCTTTAAAGCTGACGCTATAGGACTCGAGACTACTTTTGTTACATCAGTGATTACTTTCATACCATTCACATTGGCTGCTTTCTTGAAACATTCTTGTGTGAAATGTCCACTTCCCATGCTTGGGCTCTTATCTTTCACTGAACTGTAAACTTCTCCTCCCCAAATCACCGCACTCGCTCCATCAGCCAAACCTTTAGGGTTGAACAATGATCTTGGCCAGTATCCAATTGGCTCGTCATGCAGCAAAAACCACCAGTCTCCCGTAACATGATCCTACTTAAATCAAAAGCTAAGAGTTTGTTAACATAACCTTCGACTTTTCTATATAAGTTTAAAGAAAGCTATTTTATACACCTGATATAAGCTGATATCTAAATGATATTGTTGACCATCATAAATCGAAACAGGTTGGGCAAGGGCTCCAATCGCATATTTAGTGCTCTCACATGTACCAACCCAGGACATAGTGCATTGTAGCAACGAGTCTTATTATTTCCATCTGCCTGCTTAAATCAAATATTTAAATAATAGTGAAGATAAGCCATATATTTTCCTAAACCTAGTCAGAACATTAAGATGTTTTGATTAACTTACAGTTCAATAAGTGAATAAGGAACTTTGATTCTGATGCAGCCCTTGATACACCTAAACAGAGATTGGTCGTCGAACGTTTTGATGCCGAATTTTTATTTTGTAAGATAAAATAGATAATTAAAATGAGGGTCCAGACTTACAATCCATCCAGCAGAGATGCTTTGTAACCGTTTGTTGCCTGCAATAGTCATAGCCGCAAGACTAAATTGATCAGGTGAGACGTATGGATTCCATATGTTAATGTTTCCTTTTGCTCCATAATTGTAATCTTTGTAACTAATTGTGGCAAACTAAAAACCAAAGAGAAAAATAAATAGATAATCAAAAAAATTATAAGCATTGTGCACAAGTTAAGATGGGATCGATCAGTTCAACTACGTAAGTGTAACAAAAAAATTGATTTTTACATGATGACCGGTTAGATCAATTTTATTTTCCTTTGAAGAAACTTGTCTTGGATAGTTGAATCCCAAAGATTTCAAACGTTGAGCATGTATGAGATCTTCAAGTGTGATCCTTTTGACAATAACTGTCCCAACTGGACAACTTATGTCATCTTGTTGAAGTGGCGAAGAACTAGAATTATGAGAAGTGATGTTATATGTGGTCCATTAGGTATAGGTGTGGGATTTAACTGCATATATATAATTTTTCAATTCATCAAAAAATTATAAGAATTTTTTAGAGATGTATTTGTGTTTCGTAGGTTAAAACCTTAATAGAATGGTTCTTGAGCATAGGATGATCAAAAGCTAGCTGTTTTTGAATGTCAATGCAGTCCAATATTTAACCATGTTCAGTCTGTTGGCAAAAGAAGTAAGAAAAAATGGATATAGTCTGAAAAGAAATGTAAGTTGGATATATAGTTGTGTAAAGGTATAGAGACACACAACACACTGATTTATACTTGGAACGTGCCAAACCAATGATTTTCTATTTATTCTTATCAAACTTTTAAATGGTTACAAGAATAAATTTCACCCTCTCTCTTTTCTATCTAAACTCTTACTAGTGTAGATCTAAGAGAAAGAAAAACAATTCTCTACGCACTTAATCACCACCCTGATTAACGTCACAGAGAACTGGGAACACCCCTTCTAAGCCTTATCTTTGTGGCTTCGAAGTTTACAAACATATCAATATTCTAGAGTGCTCAAATTGGCTTGTGGCCTACTCCTAGAATATATATACATGACTTGAGAAACCCTAGAAGGAAAATCTCCAAGTATCACGAGATAAGGAAACTGCTTGTTGCTCAGCCTTATCCTTTCCTTAACTGTTGCAGAGAATTTCTTCATATCTCCAAGTAAACGGAAACTGCTTGCTGCTCAAGCTTATCATTTCCTTATTTATCGTAGAGAATATTTTCCATATCTCCAAATACAATCTCGTATCTACCTTCAATGTCAAGTCAGCAACCTTTCTTGACACATCATCACATCCACTCATGTCTTGCCACGTCAGCTCACGCATCCATGTCAGCAACTCAGGCGTCTGTGATCTGATGCAGCTTCCTGATTGGCACAACGCTCTGTTTGGCACAACGACTTGTTCCTCACAGCAAGTTGTTCCAGAATTTGCATTTACAATCTCCCCCTTTTTTACTGAGTTTGATACTCAAGCATCTCTTTGGTTCAACCTGAAAATACACTTCAACAACACACGCCAAAAACAGAACAAGCAACAACTAGACAACAACAATCATTATCTAGCAAAAATCAGTCAACAGCTTGTTCGAACAGAACTATGATTAAGAACCTAACAAACAGAAACCCCAACGGGCTGCAGCAGAAACCATTTTCTTAATAGCGCTCTAATCAGACTTAATCAATTGGCATATTCTCAATCATTAAAAACTAAGATCAACCAATCAATTCATTAAGTCTCCCCCATCAACAATGATTCTCCCCCTACACCAAGTAGCTACAAGGATTCTCCCCCATAAGTACATAACTCCTTATCATTAGAGGTTGATTAGAATTATATCAAAACCAGAAACCAAAATCATTTTCCCCCAGCTTGAGTGATCAACTAAGTCAAAAACAGACATATGTATCACAACATTGTACTGAGTTATGGGAATCACTTACCTGCTATCAGTGCTTCGCATCCTTAAGCACTTTGATGATCAGTCAAGTTGCCTATTGAAACAGCTTCTTGTTTGTAGGCATGTTGACTATCCTTGCAACCACAACTGGATGTTGGGCAATAGGACGCTGATAGTCGAGAATTCGAACAGCAAGTAGCTCTTTGATCAAATCACAGTGAGAATGTGACCATACACAAGCTTTGCAGGGAAAAACAGCACCTTGTGTATCATGTTCTACACTTTCAAACCTCTGCCTCACTGTAGATAACCTTCATTCTTGCATCTAAACCAGTTTCTTTGAACAATTCTACACAGTCTTGTTGCCCTTACCCAATCAGATGAGCTAAGCACATATCACTTCTCTAATTCGTCATCTGTACGGAACTCAACTATTATCAGTCTCACATGTCTAATATCAGCCTAGCCATTTACTCGAGCACAATCAAACAAAGAGTTGATTGTACATGTGAGATTCCAAATGCACAGTCACTCACAAGACCATTCACTATCTTGATCAAACCCCTGACAGTTGACAGATTAGCCCACAAATCACATATACCTTTAGATATGTAAGGCTAAATCTTAGACACAGTTTTTCAGAAGCCCAGCAGCTTCAAACATCTTCATACATCATCAGTGGAACCAAACACAAACGTTCATTCTTCAATGGATGTATCACGATCCTAACAACAGAGTATCACACCACTGTCTTCATTGCAGATAATATGTCTCATCACAATCATATGCACCTGTAGATCATCAAGGGTGAAGTGATCTCCTATCATTCTTTTGTTGACTCCACGACATTGAAGCATCAACATACTTCTGCAGATTCTCTCTTAACTCAAGAAGATGTCTTCTTGGTGATACAGATGATATTGCACACGTCAAACAGCTCTTGAGACATAGACACTTGCTTCGTAGCACAATCTATCTTCTGGTAACAATCCCTTGCATCAAAAACTCTGATCAAAGATGAAACTCAAATGAACAACCACCTGTTGTACATACATGAAATAACAACTTGCAAGCACAATCTTCTGTCTAGGAACACTCATCAGCCTCTGGTACATGTAGCTTCATTCCTTTGCATCATGGAACCGACATTATACTCATTTATAGATTCGGACCCATTATCAGTTGTTTAATTCGCCTTCAGACACATGACAGCTCAACATCAATCCCCTAAAGCACTTTCACAACCCATAGAATTAGATGAACACATAGCTTTCTGATCCTACTTCCATGATCAATCCATCACTCAAGATGTCAGACCCTTGATCCATTGCTGCTTTCTGGAGTTTACCTCTTAGAGAATCATGATCATTCCTATGAGCTGAAACAAATGAGTTTAAGCCTGAAACACCTAACACACACATCAGTGCACACTTGTTAAAAACATACACACATTTCTTATCAACAATATTTACAATCAGCCTCGTGTTTCAGCAATCAATCATATGAATTTAACTACAAAACATTGATTTTACAACATATTTTTTTCTTTTCAGCCTTTTATACACACCCTCAGACATCCAAACATAGTTAATCACAGGAAATGGGGGAAGCAGAAAAGCAATAGACCATCAAGAGTACTTTTATATTAATTTTTACTTTTTAAAGTAAGAGACTTTCATATCTTAAGATCTGTTATGTGATGTGTACCAACCACTTGTTCAGGACTTCACCAGAAACTACCACAGCCTTTTGTGAATCTTCAAAGAACAGCTCTATGATCAGTGGCTAGTCTTTCGCTCTAGCATGCCTTTGATTCTCATGGTTCATCATCAACGTGAAGTAGGCAATTGGAATTTCCTTTGGAGGGTGCATTGACAGGAGTGTATCAAGTCATTTTTTTTTTTGACTTTTCATGATACACTAACTTAGAGCTTAGATCCAACGGCATGAATGATCTTCACAGTTTGATGATATGAATGATCTTCTGCTGAATCTCCTGATTTTTATCAACGATATCACTTGACTTCTCAACCGCAGATATTTGTGCATTCCCTTGTTACTATTCTTCAGGGTTTTGTTGCAGACGTACCATCCACATAACTCTGTTTTTTTTTTAATTACAAACAACTGGTACTTCTTTCAGAATGGAATGCATAATAATGCCACTCCTCAGCTCTTTGACCTCCTCTTTAACGACAACGTTTTATGAGATCCTCCATATGAATTGGCAGGACAGGCAGCTGTTTTCCACTGACTCTTCGTTTAGACAGAGTGTTGCTCTTTTATACATTCTAGGAATTACATGGCCTGTTCTGATGCATGTCTCTGTATCTGATCAACACAACTCACATAACATATTAGATCCCACAAACACCAATGACTTTTCTCAAAATCATGTGTTGATCCAAGTCTAAAGGGTTTGTAAACAAATCAGCAAGTCCAAGTACTATGATGTTATATTACTATCAGTTTCTCCACAACTAATCTATGAATATACTAATACTCAGGATCCTGTAATTGTACTTTTAGTACATGATCTACAACAATATTAACAAACAAATGATTATCACATGAAATTGATGCAAGGTCTAAAGATGTACCGTACCCTGTTCTCAATTGTTTGATTCTCATCGGGTGATTGAAACAGGTTCCCAAGGCATTAACCTCATATTCAACAATTGAACAAGGTACCTTGACAAGCTTCTGAGCGTAGCAGAAGATCATATTTGTATTTCAGAAGGCAACAACCACCAAATCCTTCACGGTGATTCAGTGACCAAGATCTCTTCAAGTTTCTGCTACCTCCTTTCGTCAACACCAACCCTATGTTGGATGTGCCTTTAAAATACTTGGCACTCCTTTCCGCAGCTCGCATGTGTGATACTTTACAATTGTCACTGAAACACTCACAGCTTGCAAGTACATAGCAGATGTCTGCTCTGCTGGTACAACACATCTTCAGAACACTGATCAGTCAACTGTACCAGTTACCATTCACACAATTTCTTGATAGACCACTTCCAACTCTCATAGGTGTGGCTTCATCTCCACTTCTCTCTAACTAACATGTACTGATCAAACCTTTGGCATACTTGTATCGGTATATGAATACTTCATCATTTATTTGACGGAATGTTTAATCGCATATTAAGATCCTCAGAACCTTACAGTTGCTCCAAGTAAACATTCCTCAGAACCTTACAGATGCTCCAAGTAAACAGTCTTCTGAAAGAAGTTATTCCTAGCAATCCCACTAACATCCATCCAATGCAGCATGGGGTTATGTACACAGGTAATCATCAGCAAAGCTATGACATGCAACACCACTAACTGCATCCGAGCAACTCTGTGTCATAGCAGCATAAACAAAACTCTGCCCTCCTGAATCCTTCCAGCAGCTTCTTGATGGAAGTGATTCTCACAGTTTCCTGAGTGCTACATCTTACACTTGACAACAGCTAGTTAATACACTCCTTCTCAGATCCAGATCATAATTCTCCTTCTTCTGCAGAATCAGATCCTTAGACAGAGCGATGACTTGGTTCTCAACAGATAAGTCAGCCACATCATCCTTAGGCTTCAAAACATACTTCTGATTTTCATCATCTTCTTTGGCTGAATCAATATCACTCCATGTCAAACAAGATTTCGTATGAACACAGCCTTGACGGTTGTAACACTTCAACACGCTCCTTCTTTCAAGTCTAGAACATTCTGATTGGAAGTGTCCATAACAGAAGGTTGATGCTGACGTTGTACACCCTTCAGACTTCTGAACTGCTTCTTGATCAGTACTCCCTCATTACCTCGAACAGACGTCTGAGTTTCAACAGTCTTCAGAGTGAATGATTCCTCAACCTTCTGATCATTCTTTCATATGCAGTTCATCTATCTGAACTAATTTCACACACTGATCCACCTTCTGTTCATCAGAACTTAGAGCACTTTTACCATCAGATTTGTGAGAAAAATATCCATGTGATAAGCTTCTGAGAAATTTCTTGACCAACCTCTTATCCTTGTATACCTTCTTCAGCACTACAACTTCCTGACAAGGGGAGCTTACTTGACTGTTGAAACGACATGATGGTGATACATCAAATTTGTATTTCTTCACCCTTCTGGTTTCCTCAAAGAAGGCTTCCAAAATATCCCAAGCTTCTTTCGCCGACATACACTCTTGTACCATCGCGAACAGATCAATCAGCAAGCAGCTGAAAATAGTAGATAACGCTTCAGCGTTCTGTTTTCCCTTTAACTTCTCCTCAGCCGTCCACAGCTTACATGACTTTATTACAGTTTCTCCTCTCATGTTCGTAAGTGCTGAAAGTGACCATCCATCTTCAACAGCAAACCAGGCTTCCATATCACGACTTTGAATCATCTGTTTGATTTGTGTTTTCCAGTCATCATACTGCTCAGCATCAAGCATCAGCAGATTGTTCTCATCAACAAACTGTTGTGGATTCTCCATACCTTGTCTCAAGATCTCACCTGTTGAAAGAATAAACAATTCTTTTATCAGGTATCAGCTCTGATACCAATTGTAAAGATATAGAGACACACAACACATTGATTTACACTTGGAACGCGCCAAGCCAACACTTTTCTATTTATTCTTATCAAACTCTTAAATGGTTACAAGAATAAATTTCACCATCTCTCTTTTCTATCTAAACTCTCACCAGTGTAGATCTAAGAGAAAGAAAAACAATTCTCTACGCACTTAATCACCACTCTGATTAACATCACAGAGAACTGGAAACACCCCTTCTAAGCCTTATCTTTGTGGCTTCGAAGTTTACAAACATATCAATATTCTAGAGTGCTCAAATTGGCTCGTGACCTACTCCTAGAATATATATACACGACTAGAGAAACCCTAGAAGGCAAATCTCCAAGTATCACGGGATAAGGAAACTGCTTGTTGCTCAGCCTTATCCTTTCCTTAACTGTTGCAGAGAATATTTTTCATATCTCCAAGTAAACGGAAACTGCTTGCTGCTCAAGCTTATCTTTTCCTTATTTATCGCAGAGAGTTTTTTCATATCTCCAAGTACAATCTCGTCTCTATCTTCAATGCCAAGACAGCAACCTGAGAGTCAGAAACTTGAGTCACATTATCTGTATTTTGCTCAGAGCATGGAGAACTGGGGAATGTAGGGTTTGTAATTGGAGAACTTGCAAATGGAGACATTCCACTATCTTGGTGTTGCTCCTACAACACAAAACGAAAGCGGTTACCAGTTGATAAAGAGGAAGCTGGAAGTTGATAAAAAAAATGTTTTACCTGATCGTCTGTATTGGTAGGTTTATATCTTCCCAGACTCTCCTCCATTTTCGATAACTGGCAATTGATATCTCTGAACCCATCAGTAACCATGTTGTAAAGTTTATCTAGCTTCTCCATTAGTGACTCTCCATAAGAGGATGGCTTTAGTGTCTCCTTGTTACGTAACTGGTAAGAATTGATAGCAATCTCTTCCATCACTGCACCAACATCCAATACTCTTTTTCCCCAGTCTTCAAGTGTCAATTTGTATCCCTTGTTCAGTACATATGTTAACATACTCAAATCTTGATCAGGAGTGTCTTCCAAGAAGATTGTATCTTCTGTATCATCGGGTATCGATGGTAATATGTGAATAACCTTGAGCTGCACACAATCAATATTTGAAAACAATATTAGTCCTTCTTACGATCGTGATTATATTTGAAAACGATTCAATATTTGAAAACGATTCAGTCCTAAATTAGAGAGAATAACTTACATGGTTTGATGCTTCAATGTTCTCCACTTGAGCAATCGATGGATTAACTGTATGTGTGTATTTTTCACAGAGATATGGTGATTGTCGCTCAATTACACTCAATGTGCTGAAAGATGACTTTAACATAGGAACAGACTCTAGAATCCACAAGTGCAGTGCCAACGGATATCCATGTAAGTCATATTTATGCTTCATCAGATTTGATGGGACATTCTTCTTTACTGACGTAATCAGTATATTATAAGCATCTTTCCCCCACGGATAATTAGCCAAGACATCCAGATGCTGAGCTCTATTAAGTTTTTTTGCAGGAAGCTTGTTACCTTTGTACCTCTGAAAGAAGATGCATTCGATAAAGATCAGCATTGCAAGAGAGAATCTTTCATCTACTGCCTCTGGATTAGTTTCTTGTAGAATATCTAAAACATCTTCATATGTGTGAGCATCTTTAGTGTTAGCTCAGTCATAACGATTCTGCCGTTGATCTTCATTAGCTCCCCATTCAGTGCATTTCAATCCAGTGACCATATGAAATTCTCTTATTGAGAATCTCATTGGTTGTCCTCCAAAATGCATCCATAGTTCATTTTCCTTTGATACCTGTAAACTCCTGCTCAGAAAACAGTGCACCATCCTTCCAGACATCATCAGTCCTCTGTTGATAACCTTCAAAATAGGTCCCAGGAACGAATTCTTGATCCTCTCATACTCCGCAACTGAGAGGATGCTTTTAACTTTTGTGACGGCATCGTAGTTTGGAAACTGGTGTATCTTCACTTCTGATCTTGGTTCCTCTCTGATATGTCTATATTTTGCATCTCCTTAGCATGTATTTGTCATACATTTAGCTAGGATAACTAGTCGTTTTGTATCGCTTTAGAACCTCTTTTGTACACTTTGCATGTTTAGGAAGTTTCTGCATCATCATTGCATACATTGTGCATTTCGGAGTATTTCAGGTGTCTAGGAGACGTCGGAAGCGAAGAGGATCGAGCCACTCTCAACCTACGCAATCGAGCCACTCTCAACAGCACCAATCGAGCCACTCTCAGCGGCACCAATCGAGCCACTCTCAGCGGCACCAATCAAGCCACTTTCAGCGGCACCAATCGAGCCACTCTCAGCGGCACCAATCGAGCCACTCTCAGCGGCACCAATCGAACCACTCCCAAGACACCGTTCGAGTCACCACTCGAGCCATCACTCGAGCCACCGGTCGGGGGATTCAGCTTTTGAAGTCTTCATCGAAGTTGTAGATAATTGAGTCATCTTTCCAATGTCGTTTATTTCAAGTCAATCGGAGCCGTGGTTCAAGAGTTATCACCATTTTAGTGGATACTTATACACCCACCTCGAGTCGCATCACCTCCACTCGACCCAGCTCGAGTCGCATCACCTCCACTCGACCCAGCTCGAGTCGCATCACCTCCACTCGATCCAGCTCGAGTCGTATGACCTCGACTCGATCCGTTCCACTCGACCGCACCCCAGGGAGAGACGACACATGACTCGACCGCACATGTTTGGTTTCACACGCTTCAGGAGATTTCCGAACCGACGCTCTATCTTGTCGTTTTAAGTTTTAGGGATTCACGTGTTTTTACTATATATATATTTTGTTAAGTCTTGTTTTGGACATCTTATATTTTATCTCGTTTTCTTTTCTAAGGTTTACCTAGCCACCAAAAACGTACTCCGATCTTGTAATCCAGATAGCTTTGATTTTATTGAGTTTTTGCATTGGATTTCTTCTACAAAAGTTGTTCTTCTTATTTTTATCTATCTACTATGCTTTGTTCAATGTTTTCTGGATTTGTATCTTTGGTGATGATTTTCGGATCTGAGTAGTGTTAAAATTCTTGGGGATGGGATAGACTAGGTGGAGGATCTTAGGATGTAGGGTGTTTAAGCTTTGATCTGTATGATTCCCTTTTTGACTAGTGTTAAAATTACTAGTTTCTCTCTGATCAATTGGAACTAGGTTCGAGATATTTCCACACCCAAAAGGTGTTTGATGAAATGTCTGACCAACTAGTGCTAGAGACTTACGATCCTAGCCTAAGAGATTAGTTGACTAGGATGTTTGTTGACGTGAATGAACTTGTTTGTCATGCCTGCTCGACCATGTTTCTCTAGCGAGAGCTAGGTATGGAAGTGGTTGAGTCTCAGTAGCTTTTGCCAAGAGATTGGATTAGCTAAGTTGTGTTGTTCATTGTTTAGGGATAGTTTGTTTGTGGTATGTTGAACACTCTATAGACTAGGATACTCCACCGACATCAATTACTCCCATCCTTAGGACTTTTATCTTTTTGATTGATATTACATTCTTGAGACTGTTTCGTTTGTTAATGCTTAGAATTGTTTTCTGTTTCACTTATTCTTGTTCGCTTCTTGTCATACTTTCTCGTTTCTAGTTCTGTGACTCATTTCCGTTTTGCATTCTGTTCACTCTAGGATTGTTAGACATAAAACACTCTTTTTGAATTGGCTTAACTTGTGATTTCTTGATCGTATCTTGAGTGGTAGAAACATCCCAACTGGATTGACACCTTAGTTACAACTGCATAAGATTAATTGAACATGCTAGGATAGACACATAAAAATCCTAGTATCACTCTCCAATGTTGAAACAAAGTTCAGGAAGTTTGATATCTATAGGGAAAGAATCACCCATATCCTTCAACATATAAAAGAAACAGAAGAAACGCATATTATGTTAGGAAAGTGATCCTAAATTATATTGATGCTTTCATGAATTTAAAAAAAAAACTAGCATCTCATTGGAAGTCATTTCCTCAAACTCAACAAATGCATAGCAAACACCTCTAAAATGTTCTATCATTTTCGAACCGAGAATAACACAATAAAAATCATAAAAGCAATGAAACCTAAAAACTGAAATCATCTACAACCCAAAACAATTTCAAGATATTGTTTCATGAAATCCACAAAAACTCAAGAATCTTACTTAATTTTCTATCAAATTGATTTAGGGTTTAAGAAAATCAAAATTAGACACAAATAAAGTCAAGAAATATAATCCGACTTGAAATTCGATTGCTTTCATCACTAACCCTATCAATTTACACGAAATCAAACACATAATCACATATAAAATCAGACAATTTCTACAATAGAAGGAGCATAGTAGAAATTTACTTAATTTTAGGAAGAACCCACAATAATTTTCTTAATTTTTGCATCCAATTGATTTAGGTTACACAGCCAAAAAAAACCGCAAATCGAAATATGTTGAGAGAATGGTGGTTACCTTTTAATTTCTAACCACGACGAGAAGACGAGATGAAGCGTTTTGGGTTTTTGTTGCGAAGAGGAAACTGAGAAGATGGTGTATACGGCGACGCGATTCAAACGATTGAGAGCACGGAATGGCGGGACAACAACAACGACGACATACAGCGACGAGATAGGTCGGTAAAGCGGCAAGCCTCCGGTAACCACCGTATCAGATTTTTGGAAGAGAATGAGGCGATGGAAGGAGATGAAGAAGAAGTCGATTTTGAGAATGATATTTTGGGCTTTGAATTTTTTTTGAGAAAAATAAAACTGGGCTCTAGTTTTTTTTAGCCCAAAACTCTTTCTCTTCATTTTAACTTTGTGCTAATTTTGTCATTTTTAAGAGTCAACGCTAACTTTGGAACAAAAACCTAAATTTGTGCCATTTTTTTCAATTGCCCAATAATCTAATGAATTATCTATTTAATCTTTTTCCATTGTTACATAAAAACAAATATAAATTAACCTATGAAATAAGGAAACTGCATGCAAATTTTGTTTTCTGTTTTGGAGTCTGGATCGGAATCGGAGATCTTAGAAATTTTGGAATCTCGTTTCCATAGCGCTTTCGAAAATCCATTAAGAAGCTCGTTGAAAGCTTACGCTTCAATTGAAAAAAAATAATGTCAAACTAATAAGAAACAAGAAATTTTTATACTAGAAAAGTCAAATTAATTTTGCCATTTAGATAATTTGCATACTCTTTTTTATATTATTAAGATCATGCTTAGAGAAATGCCAATGACATGAATTATATATGTGAGAGATGTTCAAAGTGATTTAAGTTTGATGATAATTTTACCAACATCACGAAATTTGGAACGATTTTATTTGATGAAACTAAGAAAAATAAGAATAAATGGCTTCGCACAGCCAAATGAATTTGGATTTGGAGAAATATAGGACAATCTCTTTGATGTTTTTACCAAGGCATGTATTGATCCATGAATGACTTTATCTTCTACACCAAGATGATTGATAACCAAAAAGAATCTGTCAATCTCCGATCCTTTATATTGGTTGAATACTTTTTCGATGATGCCAACAGCCTCTAACTGACTATACATCTTTTAGAATATATTCTACTGAAATCGAGATTAAGAGATTGTATATCTGTATTCTTAAATCATTTGGACAGAATTCCATTTCGTAAAAGAGATTGCACTGGAAGTAACATAGACATGATGTGCTCCACTAGATTGTCAGGAATGTTTTGAGTAAGTTTCATGATCTTATTTGATGATATTTCTATTTCTCTTAGAAGGAGAGCCATGGATTTCACTAGTAATAAGATATGATATATATATATATATATACATATATATATATATATATTATGGGAAAGAAATACATATATATATATATATATATCATTTGCTTTTGTTTTAGTCAAACCTAGATTTCTTTCCTTTTGTCATTTAAGAAATATAATAATTACGCTATATTATAAATTTGACTTTTATAAAAAAGAAAGTTAACAACATATTTATTAATATATATATATATATATATATATTAATTAACATGTACAAAAAAACTTTAGAGCTTCACTACAAGAAAAATGAACATTTATAGCACGGGATTTTCGCTATAATATGTTATTAATAGCGTTTTACTAACTGCTGTGTTATCCGGAGCTGTGGTAGAGGTTACCCCTACCATAGCACATTTCTAATGCAATGATATATTAGATAACATAACGTTTTTTGTACGCTAGCAATATATCTTTGGGTAATGTTTTTTTTAATAGCTCTTACTAGGTGCTACGAAAGATCTCCATATAATGACAAAGATTTTATGCTGTGATATATCTTATCATCTCATTTTTTTTTTTCTCAATTTTATTATTTAACAAGTATTTTGTAGTGCTATAATATATGTTGATACGATAGCTTATGAGTTTTGCCATACTTAATTTATTAATAGCTACACATATGCTGTAATATAGGTTTTGAGAGCTAATTGTTAACGCTATAATATATAAAGATAACGTTTTTTTTTTGCTGTTATATGTATTTTAATATAGCTATCTATTATTATAATTTGCATAATATAATTAATACACAAGTCTGAATCCAAAATACCATATAACATAAGTCTGAAACCATAAAATTAACATGTCTGAATCCAAAAGAAGCAACATAAGTCTGAAACCAATTTAGCATAAAACATAAGTCTGAATCCAAAACACATAGTTCTTTAACATATTCTTAAACTAAACAAAAGTAGCTAGTTAGACTAGCTGGACCAAAGTTGCTTCACTCCCTGCAAAGAAAATTTCTTTCATCATTAGTTTCGTAATAACATCTGCATAACATGTATACTCAACTCACAATCATCAATTTCTAACACTTACCTCAGTTTCTACCCGTCAATAGACAACCAATTTATCAATTGGCCAAGCGATAGGTGAACCAAGTGCATCTCTCATAAACTCGATCTCATCTGATGTCTTCCAGACTGCTGCATCATCTACCTTCACTTTTTCAATCCAAACACTAGCAGCATTAGGACCCAATGTAACAGAGTGGACCTTATGCTCCGGGTCAGTTTTATGAACACGTCCCTCAGCAACAATCCGCTTCTTTCCGCTAATATCCATCAGCTTACACTTCTGATTTTCCTTCATACCTCCACCTATGTTTTTCCTCTGACATGTTTACAATATAAACCATTTAATAAAGAGAGAATACTAACTATAATAAATTCAAAACATGTATTGTTATTTACCGGAGATCTCCGAAGAGGGGACTGTGAAGTTAAATCAATTTCAGTTGCAGGAGATTTTGATCCTTTTGTTAGAGACTTCTCTCTTGATTTAGGATCTGCTGCAGATGATTTCTCCTTTGATGTTGCTGCAGATTTTTGACATGATGCTGTAGACTTCGTCTTTGTTGCTGCAGATTTTGAACATGTTGCTGTAGTTGTATCAATATGGGACTTCTCACCTGTTTGTGTAGATTTCTGACATGCTCCATCTGTGTTGGTGTTTTCAAATACAATTTTGCAATAAGGCCATGCAACAAAAGACAGTAAACAGTCCTCAAGGTATGTCACTTCCATCGTAGCCCTCCATATAAATGTCTCGGACTGATGCACCTCATCAACAAATACTTTAACAGCCTTTGGTCCGATAGGAAGTCCATTCACCAATGCCTTTGGATCTTCTGAATGAACACGTCCTTCAGCAACGACTACATCATCATTCGACAAATCGAGTAGTTTGCATTTGTTCAATGAATCTTTCTTTGTACCCTGTCAAACACATTGTGTCAATAACCTAAGTATGTTAACTGATACTAATCAAGTCATGACAAAGTAAAGAAAACCTTTACCAGTGTTGCAATATCATTGATATGTCTATACTTTGTCTCTCCTTAGCCTATTTTTATCATGCATTTAGCTAGGATAACTCATTGGTTTGCATCATTTTTTAGTTCTTTCTATACACTTTGCACGTCTAGGTAGCTCTTGCATCATCCTTGCATACATTGTGCATCTTGGAGTATTTCAGGTATTTAGGAAACGTTGGAAGCCATTCTCGTCCGAGCCATGGTCACCATCTGCGTTTCGTCCGAGCCATGGTCACCATCTCCGTTTCGCCCGAGCCATGGTCACCATCTCCGTCTCGTCCGAGCCATGGTCACCATCTCCGTTTCGTCCGAGCCATGGTCACCATCTCCATTTTGTCCGAGCCATGGTCACCATCTCCGTTTCGCCCGAGCCATGGTCACCATCTCCATTTCGTCCAAGCCATTGTCACCATCTCCGTCTCGTCCGAGCCATGGTCACCATCTCCGTTTCGTCCGAGCTATGATCACCATCTCCATCTCGTCCGAGCCATTGTCACCATCTCCGTTTCGTCCGAGCTATGATGACATTGCATTCCATTCGGCGCACACAGACTCGATCGCACATGTCGGGAAGAAGGACGTTTGGTTTCACACGCTTCAGGAGATTACCAAACCGACGCTTTACCTTGTCGTTTTAAGTTTTAGGGCTTTCCATATTGGACTACTATATATACATTTTGTTAAGTCTTTGCGGAGACATCTTATCTTTTAATCTCGTTTTTGTTCCCAGAAGGTTTCTGAACCTAGCCTCCAAAAACGTTCTCAGACTTGTATTCCGATATTTTTGAGATTTATTCAGATTTTGCATTTGATTCCTTCTACAAAGTTGTTCATCTTATTTTTATCTAAATTATTATGCTTGATTCAATGATTTATGTTTTTGCATCCTTGACTATGATTTTCGGATCTGAGTAGTGTGTTAGTTCTTGAGGATGGGATAGATTAGGTGGAGGATCTTAGGATGTAGAGTGTTTAAGCTTTGATTGTATGATTCCCTTCTGGACTAGAGTTAGAATTACTAGTTTCTTTCTGATCAATTGGAACTAGGTTCGAGACATTTCCGCACCCAAAAGGTGTTTGATGAAATGTCTGACCAACTAGTACCAGAGACTTACGTTCCTAGCCTAAGAGATTAGTTGTCTAGGATGTTTGTTGACGTGAATGAACTTGTTTGTCATGCCTGCTTGACCACGTTTCTCTAGCGAGAGCTAGGTATGGAAGTGGTTGAGTCTGAGTAGCTTCTGCC
The DNA here is from genome assembly GCA_023657505.1 of Camelina hispida. Taxonomy (NCBI): domain Eukaryota; kingdom Viridiplantae; phylum Streptophyta; class Magnoliopsida; order Brassicales; family Brassicaceae; genus Camelina; species Camelina hispida. The sequence continues at coordinate 12,096,489 of CP094635.1, read as the reverse complement.
AAGAGATTGGATTAGCTAAGTTGTGATGTTCATTGTTTAGGGATACTTTTCTTATGGTATGTTAAACACACCTTAGACTAGGATACTCCACCGACATCAATTACCCCATCCTTAGGACTTCTTTCTTTCTGATTTTTATTACATTCCTGGAACTGTTTCGTTTGTTCATGCTCAGAATCTCTTACGTTTTTATTCACTTTCGCTTCTTGTCATGCATTCTTGTTTCTAGTTCTGTGACTCATTTCCGTTTCGCATTTTCATCATTCTAGGACTGTTAGATAAAAATGTTCTTCGAATTGGCTTGACTTGTGACATCTTGATTGCATCTCAATTGTTAGCAACATCCCATTTGGATTGACACCTTAACTACTACAACGCATAAGGTTAATTGAACCAACTAGGAGACACAAAAATCTTAGTATCAATCATCTTGCTGCAGCTCCTGTTCTAGATTAACACACTTGTTGGCTGGCCAGGCAATCATATGCCCAACAGCGTTCTCAATTGTGAAAATTTGATGAGCAGGTCTCCAAAGGGATGCTTCTGGTACAGTAGCAGTCTCAACAAGTATTTTAAGATCGTAAGGGCCTAATGGACTGTTATTCACCATATCCTTTGGATCAGAAGGAATAATGCGTCCCTCAGCAACGACTAAATCATCACCAGCCCAATCAATCAAGACACACTTAGGTTGTGATCCTTTGTTCACACTCTACAAAATAGTTAGTAGAACAAAAACATGTCATATTCTAAATAATTATAATGAAATCTGTATACTTACTAATAAATTACAATACTTACTCTTGCTGCTGAGTTTTCACCAGTCTCAGTTTCAACTCTCTGTAACATATATAAAAAGTTATTAATTCGAACATATAATAATATAGCAGTTAACCAACAGCAAAAAAAAAATGAATAGCTAACCTGGTTCTTTAGTTTGTCAATCTCATCACGTAGCTCATGGACTGTTTGCTGGAGATGTTTTTGATTCTCTTGCATTTCGGTAAAAATCTTATGCTTCATTTGGAAACAAGATAGTTTGGTTTTGTTCATGTTTCTACCCATTGCCCTCATTCGACCAGGATTATCAGGACCTAAAAGTTGGGTAAGAGCATCTCCTGGTCCATATGCTGTACCTGATGGACTACCAGCAGACTTCATAAGTTCAGCTGCCTTTTCCTGCAAATCATAATATGTAACAGCGATCATAATAAAATAAAAACTACAACTGATTTAAAAATAAGTTAATTTACAGATTTTAAAACAACTCACAATCTTTTCAGCAGCATTAGTATTCACTGGTGTCCCATCCTTTTTGGTACGCGACTTCACCCACACATCTAATCGAGTGATTTCAGATGGGTCTGAACTATTTTGTTTCTATACCAAAGAACTCTCTTTATCAGTTGAAAGAATATTAAAACTTATGAGAAGTAGGAACATAATTTTAGTATGCTTACCAACTCTTCAGTTAGTCTAGCAATTCCTTTGCGACTTGTAGTGTGAGGAATTTGTTTCTGCCTTCTTGCCTTGAAGCTATCGCTCACAACCTAACAAATTAAATGATTGTTAATATTGATATACTATCTCAGCAAAAACTTAACTGAAATTTAATACCTTAAATGCAGCACTTGTTTTTAGCTTGACAAATTTACACCAATCAGTTGGTGTAACATTCTTAGGCCGCAGCTTCATCCTTTCTTGGTGATTCTCAGCTTCCCTAATAGCCTTAACCAATATTGATTTCGATGACCTCCATATACAATTCATCTGATGAAGCGCTGCAGTCTTTTGGTACTCCTCATCTAATTCAAACCTGGCCTGCAATCAAATAAAGGACAAAAGTAGATTATATTTATAAACTGAAATCCAGACATTGTAACTTAAATAAATATCAATGTAAATAACTTATCACCTGGACAGATTTCCAGAGAACTGTCTTCAAATCTTCAGGGACTTTTGGCCAACGGGGAATGGTGAACGGAACGTGTTCTCGTATCAATGCACCCATGTAAGAGGCCATCTTAATTGAACCTTTACCGATTGGATCCCCCATGAGATTGTAGTCTACTCGTATCCTATCATTTGGATCCTTGGCGATGTCTTTCATCCTTGTTGGTCCTCGCTTTCTCTTACGCTTAGGTTGAACTTCTTCAGATAACTGAACCTCACCTTCAGGCTGTTCATCATCATTCAATCCTTTCTCAGCATTTAGATCATCTACCATCTGCTCATCTTCTACCTGATGCTGGTCAGCTAAATGTTCTTCAAGTGGTGGGTTAGTACACACGTATTCTACTTCATCATTGTCTTCTTGAGTTTTCTTATTCTTCTTTGTTGCTCTACCCTTCTTGTTAGTTCCCATGTTAATTCACCTGAAAAGACTTAAGACAATGTGTCAATAACAACGAAACAACTAAAAACAAACAATGAACAATCAGACATATATCAGACAAGCAAGATAAACAAGAACTAAAATACACACCACGGTAATGCAAAAAGAATTCAAACCAAACAGATTTATTTGAAAAAAAAAAACCAACCTTTAGAAATATATAAAGTTATCATATATATAATTAGAATTCTCATAGCTAAACATAGCTTAAAAGAAAACCCAAACTAATTAGTTTCAAACATATATCCCTTCACAATCCCTATTGGCTGTCTCATCTTCATCTAAATTAACTTCCATATCAACAGTTGATGGCAACGGCCCAATGTCTACAACTCCATCATCAAACTCATTACTAATGTATCTTCTTGAAGGACCTCTCATAACAACATACCAACTTGATGTCTCGTCTTCCCTTGAGTAGAACACTTGCTTTGCTTGCGAAGCTAAAATATATGGATCCCTTAAGAATGACAACTGACTATGATTCAGGTTAACTAGTGTGAAACCATCATCTACCTTCACTCCATTACCCATTACTGTCCATTGACACCGGAATAGAGGAACGTAAAAAACATTATAATCCAGCAGTATAATATCTGTTAATCTGCCGTAGTATGAGACCATATCAACTACTTGTGAGGTGTCTTTGGCACTAGACCTACATACTGCTGTAGCCTCATACAAGATCCCACTATTCTGACTTTTCCTATCAACTGAACTAGTGTGAAACCGTTGCCCATTAACAATATATCCTGTATACGACCGAGCAGAACTACGTGGACCATAAGCCAACCATTTAAGTGTTTCTTCATGTACATCTGAATCAAGCGGGATCTACCCAAAAAAAAAATAAAAAACAAATCAGACACATACAGTCAAAAACATAATATAAATGCAGAAAATTAAGATAGATTGTAACTTGCCTTTTTCTTTAGCCAATCCGCAAACTTTTCTGTATGCATCTTCCATAAATGTGATGCATCAGATCTACATCTCCCATTTGAGTCTTGAAGGTACTGAAGGTGCTCACTTGTACAAGTTTAATAATAAGAATTAATAATCATACAGATTAAAAAAAAAAAGGTATGACAAATGAAATAGATTAACAGGAACTTACTCGACATAAGGATCAACAACAGCCACGTTTTGTATCACAGCAAGGTGGGCAATTTTCGTCTCCATTTCAGTAAGAGTAATTGAAGTGCTTGCAGATATTGGGCGACCCTCTAGTATAGAACTATTCTCATATTCAGTGTTTCTATCTAGTTTTTCCTCTACATTTGTAGTCTTCTTCAGAAATTCACTACAAAAGTGAATGCATTCTTCAACGAGATATGACTCGGCCATACACCCCTCAGGTCTTGCTGGGTTTCTTACAAAATCTTTAAGAACCATCATATACCTTTCAAATGGGTACATCCATCTAAAATGGACTGGTCCACCTAGCCGTGCTTCTCTACCTAGATGTACTGTCAAATGCACCATTATATCAAAGAAACTTGGAGGAAAAAATCTTTCAAACATGCAGAGCGTTTCAACGATCTCAGCTTCCATTACCAAAAGCTGCTCTCTATCAATTACTCGCTGACACAAGTGGTTGTAGAATTTGCATAAGCGTACAATTGCTATCCTAGGACCTTTTGGTAACAAACCTCTAAGTGCTATAGGAAGTAGCTGTTGCATTAAGACGTGATAATCGTGTGATTTCAGACCAGTGATCTTACAGTCTTCTAATGATACGCCTCTCGATATGTCTGAACAGTAGCCATCTGGTCCTTTGAAGTCAAAAATTCGCTTACAAAAGAGTTTCTTCTCTGTCTTCGACAATGACCAAGGAGCTGGTGGAAGGTATGTTCGTTTTCCTTGTGTTTTAGGATGCAAATCCTTTCTAATACCAAGATATTCTAGATCCTTACGTGCCTGAAGACCATCCTTTGATTTCCCACAATGTAGCAAAGTGGATACAATACTTGCAGCCACATTTCTCTCCACATGCATTACGTCTAAGTTATGCCTTACCGGAAGATCCTAACCAACACATAGAAGAACAAAACGAAAATTAAACAATGTTTAACTGATACAATATGAAACTGAAATAGTCACTTGAGTAAATTATTAGCATACCTCCCAATAAGGTAGATTGAAAAAAATAGATCTTTTCTTCCATCTAGATAACTCATCCTCGTCTACTTCTATTCCCTCATCTTCATCATCAGATGAATCAGTGGATAAATCCTCACTATCAGACATCATTCCAGTACAATCTGTACTTTTCCTCTTACGGACAGATTTTTTGACATTTCCAAAGTCATTCTTGAAATTTTTCAGGTTTTGAGAAATTTCCTGGCCACTTAATATCCTTCCCTTTCTCCCATGTTCAGCTTTACCATCAAACCACGACTTCTTTCCTCTGAAACTATGTGTTGGTGGCAAACCCTTTCTATGACTCATGTAGACATGTTTTCGGCTGAACTTTAACCACATGCTGTTTGTATTTTTCCCACATAAAGGACAGCCCATTTGACCCTTTACTTTGCATCCTGCAAGATTCCCATATGCCGGGAAATCACTAATCGTCCAAAGCAACATTGCCTTAAGAGTAAAAGTAGATTTGCTGAAGGCATCATATATCAACTCTCCATTGTTCCAGAGATGAATTAGATCCTCTATAAGGAGTTCTAAGTATACATCAATGCTATTACCAGGTTGTTGTGGTCCAGGAATCAGTAGCGTAAGCATGATGTTCTCCTTCTTCATACACAAATCCGGTGGCAAATTGTAGTTTACTAGTAAAACAGGCCAGCAACTATACTTGGTGTTCTTCATATTGAATGGATTAAATCCATCTGTGGAAAGTCCAAGCCGCATGTTTCTTTCTTCAGCTGCAAAAGAAGGATACTTGTCGTTCATATGATTCCAAGTAACTGAATCTACAGGGTGTCGAAGTTTTCCATCACTGCTCTTGTTAGTGAAATGCCACCTTAAGTCATTGGCCATTTTCTCTGATTTGAACATTCTCTTCAGCCTTGCTATAATCGGAAAGTATCTTAATACTTTCTGTGGAACACCTTTGTTTACTTCACCAGTTTGCTTGTTAGTCTTCCACCTAGAAGTCTTGCATTTAGGACACTTATCAAGCGTTTTGTACTTTTTTCTGAACAGACAACAGTCATTGACGCATGCATGAATCTTCTGGTAACCCATGTCAAATGATTTCAGAAATTTCTTCATCTCGTAGAGTGATGTGTGTAGCACATTATCCTTTGGTAACATCTTCGACAATGTTTCTAGCAGGTCATTGAAGCTCTTATCAGACCAACCATTCTGTGACTTGATTCTGAATAGTGTTACTATAGCCGAGAGCTTACTATGGTTGACACAACTTGGATACAAGGGTGTTTCAGCATCTGCAAGTTTTGCAAGAAAATCATCTTCTTTCTTCTCTTCACCCTCTCCACTATCACCTAAGTCAGCCATATTACCATACTCATCAGCCATAAATTCATCAGCTGCTTCATATAACCTAAAAATCTCATCATTCCACTTGCTGAATCTGCTGTCACTGTCACCTTCAACCGCTGAATTCAATTCTTCATGATGATACCATACAGACTGTAGCTTATATGCCTCATCCATTCCCCTTATAACAAGGTGATCAACTACAACACTTTTTGAGTGCCGATCTATATTACGACAGTCAATGCAAGGACATATAATCAAATCAACATCTCCCAAAGAAGCAGCCACATCTCTTACAAAATTTGAAGCCCCTCTCACATAAGCAGGATCAGCTCTTCATTTAACAATGAAGAGAAAAAATAAATAAATAAAAAAATCCACAAACACCTTTTGAAAACTTTAACATCTATAAATATAATTATATTTAATACCTGGAAAGATGCACCCAATCTTTGTCCAACATTATATGTTCTAAGCTTAATTCAAACCTTTAGTATCATTAATATCTTTAGTATATATCCTTAATATCATATCATAACAGAGTTATTGAAAAAATCTTATAACAAAATAACTCTAGTATAAAACTAATCGCATATATCAATGTAGACAACAAGTCAAAAAGATATACCAGAGAAGTACACTATGTCAAACACATATCAGACATTTTTTAAAACTATCACACCGAATAAAACAAAAACCAAAACAACACAAAAACAAGACAAACACATTCACAGTAATGTTATAAATGAAACAGAAATCAAACACACAACATAACAAGGAAAGAAATTGTACCAACCTGTCGTATGATTTCAGCAAAATAGTAGAGTTGCTTCAGCTAACCAATATTGAAGTCAGCAAGACTTGCAAAAAAATAATATTTGAATTACTATATGATGAATAAAACAAACAAATAAGTATAGAAAGAGTATAAGATTTTTGAGGAAATCAAACAAATAAACAGATTTGAAACAATCACGGTAAACAAATAATTGTCAAAACATGTTCTTAAATTAGATACACAACCTAAATGTAAAAATGATGGAGAAGCTTTACTCGGATAAAATAACTAAAACTCAGATCTTAAACTAATGTTCTTAAATCGGATTGCATGTCCAAATCAACTGTCAATTTATCCAATTTCTAGAAGAAATCGAAACAAATAAACATATTTGAGCTTCAATCGAAACATATGGATGCAAATAAAAGAGGAAAACTATGAAATCACATCGAATCGTTGTTTACAATCAAAGAAAAGAACCCATAGTAAAAGAAAGAAAGAAAGAGTAAGAGGAAGCAAGACATGCCTTCGATTCAAGCTCAAATCCGGGATATGCGAAAATAGGATCGGCGGCTAAAAGCTTGGTTGTCGCCGGTACTTTCAAGGGTGATTCCGGCGAGTTCAATTCGTGATTGGTGAAGCAATTTGAAAGACTGAGAGGGCGATTTGAGGGTCTGAGAGAGCGATTTGTGGGTATGATTTGGTGGGTCTCACGAAAGCTTCGAGAGAGTTTTTTTTAGGTTTTGTCGTGAAAGTGATTGTTTTTTTGGGGAAAAAAGAGTAAAGTCTAAAATTTGTGAAATATTGGCTAAGTGTTTAGCGGACTAAGTGACTTTAGTTTCCCGGTTAGTAAAATTTTTTCCACAGCATTTGAAAAACGCTGTGCTATAATAACACAATTACTAACTCATCTACGATAGCATTGTAGTAAATCGTGCTATAATGTAATGCTATAAATGTTCATTTTTCTTGTAGTGCTTCTTACCACTAAAATTATTAACTATAGAAACTGTCTCCATGTTAACTATAAAACGTTTTCCATATATTATTAGTTTTATTACTAACTTGATTCCAATATTTGACAAAAGAAATTATTATTTTGACAGAATAAAAATTTGTTACTTTGTAATTTGAACTAATAAATTAGAAATTTGACTTTTATAAAAAAAATTTAACACAACTAATTTTTCTATTTTTTAAAATTGTGTATATGAAATAAAAATGAGAATTTTTTAGAATACACATTTTTTGAGAAACTGCTTTTCAAAAATAGATCTTTTATTAGCAATTTTCATGTATGCCATCATTTATTCAATGACCATTTTACCTCTACTTAAAAAATATTTTAGCCAACAAAATCAAAAATAAAAACAATTACTAAAACAATTTCTGACATATTTTCCGGCCAAAATATTTTCCGTCAAAAAAATTTACAAGGCTTTTATAAAGTTTTAAACAATTTAAAAATATTATATAAGTGATACTAAGATTTTTGTGTCTCCTAGCAGGTTCAATTAACCTTAAGTGTTGTAGTATTTAAGGTGTCAATCCAAATGGGATGTTGCTAGCAATCAAGATGCAATCAAGGAATCACAAGTTAAGCCAATTCAAAGAGTGTTTTTATCTAACAGTCCTAGAATGATGAAAATGCGAAACGGAAATGAGTCACAGAACTAGAAACAAGAATGCATGACAAGAAGCGAAAGTGAATAAAAACGTAAAAGATTCTGAGCATGAACAAACGAAACAGTTCCAGGAATGTAATAAAAATCAGAAAGAAAGAAGTCCTAAGGATGGGGTAATTGATGTCGGTGGAGTATCCTAGTCTAAGGAGTGTTTAACATACCATAAGCAAAGTATACCTAAACAATGAACATCACAACTTAGCTAATCCAATCTCTTGGCAAAAGCTACTCAGACGCAACCACTTCCATACCTAACTCTCGCTAGAGAAGCATGGTCGAGCAGGCATGACAGACAAGTTCATTCGCGTCAACAAACATCCTAGACAACTAATCTCTTAGGCTAGGAACGTAAGTCTCTGGCACTAGTTGGTCAGACATTTCATCAAACACCTTTTGGGTGCGGAAATGTCTCGAACCTAGTTCCAATTGATCAGAGAGAAACAAGTAATTCTAACTCTAGTCCAGAAGGGAATTTTACAATCAAAGCTTAAACACTCTACATCCTAAGATCCTCCACCTAATCTATCCCATCCTCAGGAACTACCACACTACTCAGATCCGAAAATCATAGTCAAGGATTCAAACACAGAAATCATTGAATCAAGCATAATAAGATAGATAAAAATAAGATTAACAACTTTGTAGAAGGAATCAAATGCAAAATCTCAATAAATCTCAACGATATCGGAATACAAGTCTGAGAACGTGTTTTGGATGCTAGCTTAAAAACCTTCTGGGAACGAAAACGAGATTAAAAGATAAGATGTCTCCGCAAAGACTTAACAAAATGTATATATAGTAGTCCAACATGGAAAGCCCTAAAACTTAAAACGACAAGGTAAAGCGTCGGTTCGGTAATCTCCTGAAGCATGTGAAACCAAACGTCTTTCTTCCCGACATGTGCGATCAAGTCCATGTGCGTCGAATGGAATCCAATGTCATCATAGCTCGGATGGAAGGCTGAGGAGCATGGCTTGGACGGATAGCTCGGACGGAACGGAGATGGTGACAACGGCTCGGACGAGACGGAGATGGTGACCATGGCTCGGACGAGAATGAAGATGGTGACCATGGCTCGGACGAGAATGAAGATGGTGACCATGGCTCGGACGAAACGAAGATGGTGACCATGGCTCGGACGAGAATGAAGATGGTGACCATGGCTCGGATGAAAATGAAGATGGTGACCATGGCTCGGACGAAACGAAGATGGTGACCATGGCTCGGACGAGAATAGCTTCCAACGTTTCCTAAATACCTGAAATACTCCAAAATGCACAATGTATGCAAGGATGATGCAAGAGCTACCTAGACGTGCAAAGTGTATAGAAAAAACTAGAAAACAATGCAAACCAACGAGTTATCCTAGCTAAATGCATGATAAAAATAGGCTAAGGAGAGACAAAATATAGACATATCAACTCCCCCAAACTTACTCTTTGCTTGCCCTCAAGCAAACAATCAAGAATAGAGTATGGAGAAGAGGTGTGAAGATGGGGTCTCAGAACCTAAAACATGCTAAATAAAATAGTTAGAATCAAGGTCCTTGTTTTTAGTTCTATGATGCATGGTGAAAGAACTCTATATATTTTTTTTCTACACATGCAATCCTATCAATCATTCCCTTTAACATTCATTAACAGAGAACCGTGAATCAAGCTAAGCAATGTCGTTGAACTCATTTGGCTAGGGTGAAGGGTTGGAGACTTAGATGGTCTCCTTCTCGAGTGGTTTCATCAATACATGATAAGGTTCTCTCACAAAAATGAGTTGAGCTTAAGAGAAGGCTAAAGGTTGAAACCAACTGATACATACAAGAGCAGCGTCCTGTCTACCCAAAGAACATTCCAAACCGAAGTTGGTCCTATCTCTACCTTTCATCAGAAACATCATCTCAAACCCATTCTTTCACTCTTTATACTTGGTCTTAGGAGAAGTTCACTTATTATCATTCTAGCAGATTGGGAAATCTTTATTATCACTATGGTTCTTTTTCTTTTCTTCTAAGGACTCTAGACATCATAAGCATTTTTACTTTCTTTCCTTTGTCTAATCTTTTCGTTTTATGCCCAGAACCAGTAACTCATTGTTTTGCTCAACCCAAATCCTTTACTAGACCTTGTAAACCTTGAAAACACATCCCCCTCCTAAAGACTTTCTCCCCTTTACTTTCTGTTTACGCTTCACTTTTCTGCACAAATCCATACCCAATACCCAAAATCGAGTTCTCACCTAGTCCTACTAGTCCGGATAACGCGAACTAGAACTACACAGGATCCTACTCTTGTCGGTTAGATACTAACACTTTCTAACAAGCTCAACTCGGAAAAAGGCCTGACACTCAAGAATACAATTGGCTTGAAAGAACGGTTGGTTAAGGGTGCGGAGAACTGTTCCAAAGATGGGAATCAGCTACTTGGATTGACAAGGGTGGTAAAAATGTGAAAGACAATCCAAGTATGTATATGGTATCCATGAGTTCAACTTCAATGCATAACAGGATAATTGCAAGTCAGGATTAGGTTCAAGTAGATAGGGAATGATATCAATTCAAAACATGTTCAATCTTAACTTTTCAGGTTCCATCAACAAGCATCAAAGAACTAAGAACAAGGGCCTTGATCCTATCCTATTGAATCCAGCATGCTAACAAGGTTACAATCATCATCAACCCCTATGCTAAATGCAACAACCCTATATGAATAAACCTAAACGCAATCCTAATATGCAAGTGCAAACGACATGAACACTCTGTTTTTGTGGAGATTTTCAAATTTTTTTTTTCAAATTTTTTTATGGTTTTTCTATGCAAATAGATGGATGCAGACTCAAACATGATATGATGCAAAGATTTGAAATAAGAATCACAAAACACGACATTAGATACATCATCTCAAACCCTCCCCCAAACTTAAAATACACAGTCTCCTGTGTAAGAAAAATTTGCAGGAGGATTTAAGAATCACAACACAAACAATGCAGAAATGAGTCTGAGCTCGCCCAAGGAAAAGGAGTCTGAGCTTGCCCAAGGAGCTGGTGCGTGGTACTGGCTCTGTCCCTCACCGTGTTCGGGATCCGCAGGAGTGGTCTCACCTGGTTGGTCGACTTGTTGCTCAACCGCTTGAGTGTTCTGATAAGTGCTCGGCTGCTCGTCGCACTGCATGTCGTCGACTCTAGACTCGCCATGGTCCGAGACTAATACTACCACATCCGTAGGCTGATAATCACCTTGCTGCCCAACTTGTTGCTCAACCTCTTGCTCAGCTTGAGCTGCAGAACGACGCGCTGATCGACGACTTGAGGAGGCTCTTGAACCACGCGAACCGCGTCCCCTTCTCTCCCTAGATTCATGTGATGAGTGGCGTGAAGGGACGGGAGAAGATGGGCGCTGTCGTGGCACATATGAAGATTGACGTGCGGGTGATGGAATCGGAGAAGGTGTTCGCTCTAGGTTCGCGGAAGGGCGTCCTGGCATTGGTATGGTATCCTCGGGGATGGATCTTGGGACCGCGGTTGTGGATGTCGAACAGCTAAACTTACGCATGAAGTTCATGACATTCTTGGTGAAACGGCTAAACGTTTTGTCTCTGGCTTTCCCCCATTGTTGCAGCAGGTTGAGTCTATGATGAGCTCGATCCCCCTTGGACATTCTCGGATCCGAGTACTCCTCGAAGTGGAATTGCTCCGGGCGGTACTCCTCTGGGCGGTAGTCCTCTGTGTCTTCTTCCATTGGCTCCGCGCGTGTTTCCACAACGTCGACATGATCCTCTTCAGCTTCAGAGTTGTATAAGATTGTCGTAGGAGGGATAAACTCGATATGCTCTCCACCTAAAATTGTAGTCAACTCGACGCAAGGGAGGAGTAATCTCGAAGGTCCGACCGCAGGATGCACAAAATTGTAGAGCAACCTTCCATGCCTCAAACCCCAATCCAAAGTGCGTAGCTGTCGCAGGTAGCGGATGTCTATCCAACGTGGTGGGTGCGCCTCAGAGTGTAGGGGGACGCCAGCAGCCTCAAGGAACCAAGTCACGATGCCTCCCATGCACATCACTCCGGGAGTGTGGTTGAGGCTTAGTCGCGAGACCCAATGCTTGTATGTCAGCATGTGGTTGATAAGGTAGAGCGAGACGGAAGCGTTGGATATGTCACCTTGCAGCGCGGTGCAATCCATGGCAGTGAATGAGAGTCCCTTAAGCGCCAAATCGATCATCTCTAGATCGCCATTCGTCATGTATCCTTTAATCTCTTTAGCGTAAAATGCATTGGTGACCGCCTTCTGGAAGTAACGCAACACTGGGCTCCGCAGATTCAACGCTTTTGTCTTCGAGGAAGTGAATGTGGGTGCACTCCCAATCGTTGCCCAGAGTGCGGATATCTCATCCGGATCGAACTGCGGCGTAGTCCCTGTTCCGCTGGGAAATCCAAACATCTCTTCGACAGTTTTGAAACTGAGAGTGTAGAACTGGCCATGAACGCGAAATGTAATGTAGCCCAGACCTCCATCAGACATCATTCCCGGCTCATCCGCATACAGATGCGTCTCCAGAGTACAGAGGAACTGAATTGTCTCCTCCATGTATCCGCTTTTTGGTGTGTTCATGATTCCCGCCAGATGGCACCGCCTAAACAGATACTGAACATCCTCCCAAATCCCGAGTTTCTGCATAGTATCAACATGGGGATACCTTGTTCCCTCAAACTCCATCTGCTGGAACAGCTCGTAGTAATCCTTGGGAGTTAATTTTGTCTCAGCGCTCTTCCGTTTGACCAATTTTCTGGGAGCTGGTGTTGAGCGCAACGCAGGTTCCTCCTGTTCGTAATCACTCCCGTCCTCCTTTGAGTTTGAAGCTTGTGCCGGTCGCTTTCCACGACTCTTGCTCTTAGAGAGCGGTTTGTCTGGTCTGCTTGACCCAGCACCTCGCGTAGGCGGCTTGGAAGTAGCAACACGTCCTGGAACCTCACAACCATACTTATCATACATCTCGTCCCAAAAATTGTCAGACATTGCAAAGGAAGATGGTGATAATGGCTCGATCAAAACGAAGATTGCGACAGTGGCTCGGTCGGGAACGAAGATTGCGACAATGACTCGGTCGGGAACGAAGATTGCGACAGTGGCTCGGTCGGGAACGAAGATTGCGACAGTGGCTCGGTCGGGAACGAAGATTGCGACAGTGGCTCGGTCGGGAACGAAGATTGCGACAGTGGCTCAGTCGGGAACGAAGATTGCGACAGTGGCTCGGTCGGGAACGAAGATGGCGACAGTAGCTCGGACGACAGCAAGACTCGATCGGGTATGAGACGTGATGATGGCGCGAGCAGAGTGGTCCGTTGCTAAGGATCGAGTGTGGAGCTTCGCTGGAGGGTGATGCGGTTCGAGTGGAGGTAGCAACGCAGTGGCGTGAGATGGTGGTGGGATGAAAGAGAGAAGTGAGAGTGAGTTGATGATGATGAGCGTAGAGGTGAGTGAAAAAGAGGGAGGTGAGAGTGTTTTGTTTGGTGAGAGGAGAAAGTAGAGAAGAGATGATATAAATAGAGGGGTGGTGAGGATGTCGTGCAAGTGGGGGAAGAAGGAGAGTTGTGAGGGTGGTAGTGAAGTGAGGTGACACAAAGTTGATGTGTTTGGTGTGAGGGAACAAGAGAGAAGTGAGGGGGTGAGGTGACAAGAGAGTTGAAAAATCTCGTGGGGGGAAGAAGAGCAAGTGGCTCGATGGAATCCAATTTTCTCTTTTTTTTTTTTTTTTTTTTTTTTCACTCCCTCTCCTTTTCACTCTGTTTTTCTCTGTATCCTCTATCTTTGTTGCACACACTCCCTTCTGTAGATTCCTGAACACAGAAAACCAAAAACAAAAATTAAAAACACAAGAATCCTAAAAATATTTACAGTGATACCTTTGGGACTTCCTCCCAAGTGAGCTTGTTTAAAGTCTCTAGCTTGACTTTTCAGCTTTTTATGCTTTTTGGGGTTCATGGAGGAGTACAGAAAATCCCTCTGGGCGGACTTGATCAGCTAAATATTTTTTTACTCTTTGGCCGTTTACAGTGAATTCGCTGCCATCCTTGTTCAGAAGAGTGATAGCTCCAAATGGCAGAACGTCTTTGACTGTAAATGGTCCAGACCACCTAGACTTAAGCTTTCCAGGAAATAACTTAAGTCTGGAATTGAACAGCAAAACCTGATCTCCAGCTTTGAGCTCCTTGACAATAATCTTCTTGTCATGAAAATTCTTTGTCCTCTCCTTGTAAATCTTGGAACTCTCATAAGCATCAAGTCTTATTTCTTCCAACTCATGGATGTCAAGAGTTCTCTTAGCCTGAGCTGTGTCAATATCCAAGTTCAGCAGCTTGATTGCCCAAAGTGCCTTGTACTCAACCTCCACAGGGAGATGACATGCTTTACCATATACCAACTGAAACGGTGTTCTGCCTATTGGCGTCTTGAACGCTGTTCTGTATGCCCAGAGAGTCTCGTCCAACTTGACAGACCAATCTTTCTTCGAGACTCCAACAATTCTTGACAAGATACCCTTGATCTGTTTGTTCGAAACTTCAACCTGACCGCTGGTCTGAGGGTGATACGCAGTAGACACTTTGTGCTTGACCCCATACTTTCTCAGCATGCTCTCAAAAACTTTGTTGACGAAGTGAGTTCCACCATCACTGATCACCGCTCTAGGTATCCCATACCTTGGAAAGATTATACTTTTGAACAGCTTCAGAACAACCTTGTGATCATTGGTGGGGCTGGCTATGGCTTCGACCCACTTAGAAACGTAATCAACTGCCACCAAGATATAGACATTCCCATTAGATGGGGGGTTGAAAGGACCCATGAAGTCTATCCCCCAGACGTCAAATATCTCCACTTCCAGGATTGGATTTTGGGGCATCTCGTTTCTCCTTGTGATGTTGCCCATCCTCTGACAAGCGTCACACTTGGTGATGAAGTTGTGAGCGTCCTTGAACAAGGTTGGCCACCAGAGACCTGCTTGGAGAACCTTCTGAGCTGTCTTGAATGTGGCGAAATGACCTCCATAGACGGAACCGTGACAATGCTCAAGCACTCCCTGCACTTCCCCTTCTGCTATACATCTTCTGAACAGACCGTCAGAACCTCTCTTGTACAGATAGGGTTCATCCCAGAAGTAGTGGTTGACCTCTCTGAAAAGCTTCTTCTTCCTGTATGGATCCATGTCATCAGGAACTTCTCCACATACCTTGTAATTCACAACATCTGCATACCAGGGTGCAGTCTCAGAAGTGATTGCCATGCATCTGATTTTGAGGTTCTCAACCCCTTTGTCATGCATCCGCTCACAAACCTGGGCTACCAGAAGTTGTTCCTCAGGCATTGAGTCATTTATTGGAACAACATCTTCTATCCTCATTCTTGACAAGTGGTCTGCAACTCCATTTTCTATTCCTTTCTTGTCAACTATCTCCATGTCAAACTCTTGGAGAAGCAGGATCCATCTCAGCAGTCTCGGTTTGGTATCCTTCTTCGAGTAGATGTGTCTCAGAGCGGCATGATCGGTATACACAATGACCTTCGAACCTACAAGATAACTCCTGAATTTCTCGAATGCAAACACAACTGCTAGGAGTTCCTTCTCTGTGGTAGCATACCTTCCCTGGGTCTCGTCCAAGGTGCGACTCGCGTAGTAGATGACATGAAGCTTCTTGTCAATACGCTGTCCCAGAACTGCTCCAACTGCGAAGTCTGAAGCATCACACATGATCTCAAAAGGATGATCCCAATTCGGAGCTTGCACTATGGGTGCTGAAACCAAGGCCTCCTTGATCTTGCTGAAAGCTTCCAAACATGCTGCATCAAATTCGAACTCAACCTCCTTGCACAGCAACCTTGTCAAAGGTCTTGCAATTTTGAGAAGTCCTTGATGAATCTCTGTAAAACCCAGCATGTCCCAAAAACTCCTGATGTCCTTCACTGTCTTAGGCGGTTGAAGCTGAACCATGACCTCAATCTTAGCTTTGTCAACCTCAATCCCTTTCTCAGAAATTTTGTGTCCCAGAACAATCCCTTCTTCAACCATGAAATGGCACTTCTCCCAATTCAGCACCAGGTTCGTCTCCTCACATCGCGTCAATACCTTGCACAAATTTAACAAACAGGAGGAGAAAGTGGAACCGTATACAGAGAAGTCGTCCATAAACACTTCCACTGACTCCTCAATTAAATCCGAGAAAATTGAAGTCATGCACCTCTGAAAGGTGGCAGGAGCATTGCACAAACCAAATGGCATGCGTCTGTAGGCAAAAGTGCCATAGGGACAAGTAAAGGTTGTCTTTTCCTGATCATTTGGGTGAATAGGGATTTGGAAGAATCCACTATACCCATCAAGGAAACAATAATAGGGATGACTAGCTAGTCTTTCCAACATTTGATCAATGAAAGGCAAAGGAAAATGATCTTTCCTAGATACAGCATTCAACTTCCTATAATCTATACACATCCTATGTCCTGTGATGGTTCTAGTTGGGATTAACTCATTTTTGTCGTTTTTGATCACAGTTATGCCTCCCTTCTTAGGTACACAGTGCACTGGAGATACCCAAGTACTATCAGAGATAGGATAGATAACTCCAGCATCAAGCAGTTTTAGGATTTCTTTCTTTACTACTTCTTTCAGATTAGGGTTCAATCTTCTTTGGGGTTCAATACTAGCATAAGACTCATTTTCAAGATTGATCCTATGTGTGCAAAGACTAGGTGAGATTCCTTTGATATCATCTAAAGAATAACCTATGGCCTTTCTAAACTTTTTAGCTCAGTTACTAGCAACCCCAATTCATCATCACTCAACCTAGCATTCACTATAACAGGATAAGTAGAATTGGTTCCCAGAAAAACGTACCTGAGTCCGGAAGGGAGAGTTTTGAGTTCTACCTTCGGAGCTTTCAGTTCCGACCAGTCGTCAGCACGGGAGTCTGGAATGATCGCGGTCGAGTGGGAGATATCACGTTCTGAACTCTCTGTCTCAACTGCACGTACCTCCTTTGCGTCAGATAGCTGCTCGAATTCCTCTGATCCATCCGTTTCTCTGTGGGAATCTAGCATATTCTTGTAACAAGTGGTCTCCCCATGCAGGAACCCTTCTTCTCCATCCTTGGTTAGAGCTGTTTTGAGATGATCCTCCTCAGCTAGTTCCTCCAACAGCTCATCAGCCAACTTATCCATCTCTTCAATATAGAAGACTTGTCCTCCTATTGTTGGCTTCTTCAAAGTATCCTTGATATCAAACTTCATGATGAAGTCATCGCCTAGATTAAGATCAATCTTGCCATTTCTGACATCAATGATGGCTCCAGCAGTCGCTAGGAACGGTCTTCCTAAAATCAGAGGATCTTTAGGTTCTTCATCCATCTCCAGAACCACGAAGTCAGTTGGTACTTCCACGTCTCTGATCCTGACAGGTAAGTCCTCTAAGATACCATGTGGAAGTCTCACTGATCTATCTGCAAGGATGAGGGAGATGTCGCATCCCTTAAACCTTGTGAAACCCAACCTCTTAGCCACAGAGAATGGCATCAGATTCACTGAAGCGCCAAGATCACATAAGCACCTCTCAAAAGACATGGGTCCAATGGAGCAGGGAAGAGTGAATGATCCAGGATCTTTGAGCTTCTTGGGTACAACCTTCTTCTGGATGATTGCACTGCACTCAAGACTTAGTACCACCATGCCTTGAACTTCTTTTGATCTCTCCATCACCAAGTCCTTGAGGAATTTCTGGTAGTGAGGAACAAGTGCGAATGCATCTAGCAATGGCATTCTCAACTCAATCTCCTTGACTTGCTTTTCGAACAAGGCTTTGTACTTCTCAGTAAGCTGCTTCTTGAACCTCACTGGAAATGGTAGAGGAGGCTTGTACGGTGGAGGGATGAACCTCGCAGGTCTGTCTTCAGGAACAGCAGGCTCCTTAACAGCTTCAGGCTCGGATTTCTTCACTGGCTCGATTGGATCTTTGACTGCCTCGACGGGGTTCTCCATCTGAGTGTCATCCTGACCAAAATCCTCCCCATCTAATTCCGCACTGTCCTCAGTGACGTCTGGAACTCCTTGCCTGGGAGGCAATGTTTTCCCACTTCTCAGCGTAATGGCATTGGCAAACTCCTTGGGGTTCTGAACAGCTTTACCTGGGAATTGGCCAGGCTTTGGTGCAGAAGTAGATGCAGATTGGCCTTCCATGTACCTTATCTTCGAATTCAATGCTTCGAATTTGACGTTTATATCGTTGTATGAACATTCCATTCTCTGACTAAGGTCAGCAAACTTCTTAGCAGTCTCCATAGAACCGCTAGCTTGGCCCTGAAGAAGTTGTTGCATCATCTGTTTCATTTCTTGATCTGGGGCTGAGGTAGTCTGAACTGGTTGAGGGCGGAATCCTGGCGGTGGTCCTGAGGGAGCTTGGTAACCCTGCTGGAACTGTTGTTTTGGAGCGAAACCCGGATTATAAGGCACAAAAGGTTTTTGTTGACCTTGCTGTTGTTGTTGAGGCGGGTACACCTGATCTTGTGGATTAGCAACATTGTTACTTCGGTAAGACAAATTAGGGTTCGTCTTATAGGGGTTGTAACCTTTGTTGTATCCACCCTGATTCTGGACATAGCTGATCTCTTCATTCTGCTCCCCCTCCCATCTGGAACTTGGAAAGGGTCGTCCTCAGAGACGAAGTGGACGCTCCTCTGCTGGCTCAGCAAGATACGGTCGAGCTTCTCATTGACATTCTTGAGGTCCTTCTTGTACTTCTCTTCAGACCCAGCGTCGCCGCGAAATGTGCGGTCATAATCCTCGTTGTAGTTGCCATCGGACTGAGCGAGATTCTCCACCAGTTGCCAACCTTCCTCGACGTCCTTGTTCAGGAAGTTACCGTTAGAAGCGGTATCAAGCAGCATACGTATTTTGGGAAGGACACCACAGTAGAGAGTACTCAGTAATGACTCGTTGCTGAAACCATGGTGTGGGCACTGGCTGTGGTAACCCTTGAAACGCTCCCATGTTTCACAGAATGATTCTGAGCTCTTCTGAGTGAAGCTGGAAATCTCATTCCTGAGACGTGCTGTTCTGGAGTTGGAGAAGAACTTCGCCAAGAACGCTTTCTTGCAACCATCCCAGGTGGTGATTGATCCCTTGGGAAGGTTTTTCTCCCATTGATGAGCCTTGTCTCCTAGGGAGAATGGGAAGAGGCGCAACTTGTAACCATCCTCACTCACACCGTTGATCTTCGTGAGACTGCAAAGACGGTCGAACTCGTCCAAGTGGTCGAGTGGATCCTCCATAGGCAACCCGTGAAACTTGTTTCCTTGGATCATGGTGATCAGACCACTTTTGATCTCGAAGTTGTTGTTCTGCACGGCGGGAGGGACGATTCCAGCACGCTGAGTATGAGTATTCGGTGCATCCCCAGCACCAATGTTTCGCGGTCCCTGATGTGGTTCATGCTGTTGTTCCATAGTGACTTGTGCGGGATGAACAGTGGGTTGACGAGCTTGTCGTGGGCGTTGCAACCGATTGATTTCGTCGATCACAGGAAGGAGATTCTGATGCCCTCTTGATCTGGTGTGCATGCAAGGTTGCAATCAACAGGTACCTGAGATGCAAAACAAACAAGCAGAAAACCAAAGCAAGTCAGTACTCAGAATGATTGTGTAACAGAACTTAATCTTGCAAAACGTGAAATCTGAAATGTAGCAAAAAGAATCCCAAATGGCAACGGCGCCAAATTGATACTAAGATTTTTGTGTCTCCTAGCAGGTTCAATTAACCTTAAGTGTTGTAGTATTTAAGGTGTCAATCCAAATGGGATGTTGCTAGCAATCAAGATGCAATCAAGGAATCACAAGTTAAGCCAATTCAAAGAGTGTTTTTATCTAACAGTCCTAGAATGATGAAAATGCGAAACGGAAATGAGTCACAGAACTAGAAACAAGAATGCATGACAAGAAGCGAAAGTGAATAAAAACGTAAAAGATTCTGAGCATGAACAAACGAAACAGTTCCAGGAATGTAATAAAAATCAGAAAGAAAGAAGTCCTAAGGATGGGGTAATTGATGTCGGTGGAGTATCCTAGTCTAAGGAGTGTTTAACATACCATAAGCAAAGTATACCTAAACAATGAACATCACAACTTAGCTAATCCAATCTCTTGGCAAAAGCTACTCAGACGCAACCACTTCCATACCTAACTCTCGCTAGAGAAGCGTGGTCGAGCAGGCATGACAGACAAGTTCATTCGCGTCAACAAACATCCTAGACAACTAATCTCTTAGGCTAGGAACGTAAGTCTCTGGCACTAGTTGGTCAGACATTTCATCAAACACCTTTTGGGTGCGGAAATGTCTCGAACCTAGTTCCAATTGATCAGAGAGAAACAAGTAATTCTAACTCTAGTCCAGAAGGGAATTTTACAATCAAAGCTTAAACACTCTACATCCTAAGATCCTCCACCTAATCTATCCCATCCTCAGGAACTACCACACTACTCAGATCCGAAAATCATAGTCAAGGATGCAAACACAGAAATCATTGAATCAAGCATAATAAGATAGATAAAAATAAGATTAACAACTTTGTAGAAGGAATCAAATGCAAAATCTCAATAAATCTCAACGATATCGGAATACAAGTCTGAGAACGTGTTTTGGATGCTAGCTTAAAACCTTCTGGGAACGAAAACGAGATTAAAAGATAAGATGTCTCCGCAAAGACTTAACAAAATGTATATATAGTAGTCCAACATGGAAAGCCCTAAAACTTAAAACGACAAGGTAAAGCGTCGGTTCGGTAATCTCCTGAAGCATGTGAAACCAAACGTCTTTCTTCCCGACATGTGCGATCAAGTCCATGTGCGTCGAATGGAATCCAATGTCATCATAGCTCGGATGGAAGGCTGAGGAGCATGGCTTGGACGGATAGCTCGGACGGAACGGAGATGGTGACATGAAACATGTTATTTTGTGGTGGTGAATGTGAATGTGTGTGAAAGTGTATGATATGGAATGATGGTGGGTGTTTCAATTCCCCTTATGCAGTTGCAGTATAAGAGGTGTCAATCCAGTCTGAGTGCTTGTGAACAATCAAGATATGCATATGAATCTAAGTTAAGCCAAATATGAAAGGATGTTTGTCACTAACAATCCTATGATGATAATGATGAAAAGCAGAAAGTAAACTACAAGAGCTAGGAACTAAATGCAAACAAGACAATATGATTATGATCTAGAAACAGAAACAGAAACTGTAAATACTAGAATGGAACTAATGCAAGACAAGTAATGAACTAGATGCTAAATAGATGCAATAGAAATCAAACAGGGATGAAACAAGACAAACACAAAGCATAAACAAGAGTTCTGGGGATGAACTCGAGCAGCACTCGACCGAGTGTGGGTCGAGTGGGTGGTCGAGTTGGGTAAAAACGTGAAAACAGAGCAAGACACTAAAAACAGAGCAAAACTAAATCAGATCAAACAACAAGCAAACGATGATATTTAAACTAGGAATTCAATAAACAAAGAAGGTTCCTGAGGATGGATTCATGGGATAAACTAATCATTGTGGTAATCTAACTTGATCAACAAATCTCAAGCAAACTTTGAGCTGACCTCTAGACATATTAATCTAAGACAAGTCTCTCCCACTCTCATGGTCAAGAGACAATCAAACCTATGCAATCCCAGACTTGCTCTCACAATGAAAAGAATCTACACAAGCAGGCATTAAGCAATACATCTCAAACCAAACAAGACCTCTAATCTCTTAGCAAGCCTAATGGTAAGCTCTAGATCTAGCCTTATCTATGCTTTCTAAACATTGGTGTGATGCTAAAAAGCTTAAGATCAGATCCTACCCTCTCAGATATAGAATCAGCATTAAGAATATCTAGCCTAGAAGAGATCTACAACAATCAAGCTTGATCAAATCAGATACACCACAAGATGAATCTATCCTAACCCATCCTCAAGATCCTAAGAAGACTACTCACAACAAGACATGATCAAACAAATCATAAACCCAGAAATTATTGAAACTTGCATGATTAGAAAGATAAAACTGAGATCTACAATATTGATGAAGGAATGAAACTCAAATTCTTTATATCTTGAAAGTTATGAAACCAACAAAATACAAAGATCTAGTCTTTTTCTTAGAACAAGTACAAAATCTAAAAGAAAGGTGCAAAAGGAATTATTCCCAAAAGGGTAAAAACTAGGTTTAGAGAATATCTGAAAAGCTGACTAAAAATCTAGAATAAAACTTCGTTCAGGTGGCTGCAGTACAAGTCCTTATATAGTGGGGAAGGTGGAAGCCCTAAAAATAGGAAAAGTCAAAGTGGTCCACGAATCGGTCAACTCGACCAGTGCTCGGTCGAGTGACCGATCGAGCTGGCTTCCCTGGCTTGACTCCACTCGGTCGAATCCATCTCCCACTCGGTCGAGTGCTTGGTCGAGCTGGACTCCGGGTCTTGGTTCTTCAGCCTTTAACTTCCTTGTTTCCTCCTTATAACAGCTTCACATCTCTTCTCCTTTGCTTCCATGCTCCTTTAGCTCCAAAATCACCTGTTTATGCATGAAAAGATGCAAATGCAATGCAACTACACTCTAATGCAAGATTGGTCCTAAAGCTACACAATAAAAGTGAAAATGGATAGAAAAAGATGCAAAAGATGTGAATAAACTAAGGGAAAACATGGTAAAATATATGAACATCAACACCCCCAAACTTAGTCTTTGCTTGCCCTCAAGCAAATAAACAAGACATAAGAAGGTAAGTGAGGTTTAAAAATGGGATCTCAGCTCCTAAAGCTTGCAAATAGACCATCTAGAATCAATGTCCAAGTTACTAGTACTATGATGCAAGTTGAATGAGCTGGAAATAAAGACTTTAGACAAACATTTCACAACCTTTATTGACTTGAACCTTAGATATCCACATGCATTCAAATCAACCATTTCCTTTAACATTCATTAATCAAGAACATGAATCAATTCTATGCAATGCTTAAACTCATTTGGCTTGGCAATAAAGGGTTTTGAGACAATGATGGTCTCTTTTTAGAGTGGGGTTTGTCAAATTCAAGGTTCTCTCATAAAAATGGATTGAGCTTTAGAAGAATGCTAAAGGTAAGAACACCTAGACACATACAAGAATAAAACCTTGTCTACCCAAAGGTACCCAAAGTGTTTATTCCTAACAATCTAAACCCAAATGATCCTAGTGCTACCCTTTAACTTCTTCTTTTCTCTTTAACCCTTTTCTCTTTTGGTTATCAAGTCTTAGGAGAGGTTTCTTATTTGATCTTTCTAGTGGGATGGGGATTCTTTCTTATTGCTATGGTTCTCTTTTCTTCTTATTCTTAAGACACTTAAGCTTTTTGCTAAACTGCTCTTTGCTTTCTTTTCTTTTTCCTTTACTAGAACCATCTTAGATAACATTCTCTTACTTCCCATCCTTTCACTAGACATTAGCTTTCACTTAAACACATCTCTCTCCTAAAGACTCTACCCTTTTTCTTTCTCTTTTCTTTCTTTTCTTTTATAACAGCCAAGTCCCAAACCCAACAAGCAAATCACCTAGTCCTATCTAGTTTGAAAAATGCAAACTAGAACTACACAAGGTTTTACTCTTGTCAGTTCAAACCTAACACTTTCTACCAAGCTCAATCCCAAAAAGGCCTCACACACACAAAAATAAACATGGCTTGAAAGAAAGGTTTGGTTAAGGGGTAGGGGAAACTGATCTAAAAGTGAAATCAGCTACTTGGATCAACAAGAGTGGTAAAAAGGAAAAAGATGATCCAAATATGTATATGGTATCCATGAGTTTAAAGCAATGCATACATTGATAATTAAAAGTCAATATTAGGTTCTTATAAATAGGAAATGGAATCAAATCACAACATGCTTCAACTTAGACCAGCAACAATGCAAGAATTCCATGCTTGGTTCAATCTTATGCTTCCTACTACTCAACTAGCATCAAAGTACTAATAACTTGGGCATTGATCCTAGTCTAGTGAATTAAACAAGCTAACAAGGAAATACTCATCATAGATCCCTAATGCACATATTATACAATTCTACATGAAACATGCTAAACAAGATGCTAATATGCAATGCAAACTACATGAACACTCTTTTTTTTATAAAGATTTTTTTCAAAAATTTTCAAATTTTTATGGTTTTTCTATGCCTTAGATGCTAATGCAAATGCTAACATGATGATGATAAAAATTTGAAATAAGAAAACAAAACACAACATCAAATGCTATCTAGAACCCTCCCCCAAACTTAAATCACACAGTCCCTGTGTGTAAAAGTTGTGAGAAGATTCTAGACTATAAACAAAACAAAACACAACACAAAACACAACATCAAATGCTATGGTATAAACAAGGAAAGGTGATGATGGTACCTTAGGGATTGTGGAAGAAGTTGTCCACATCCATTTGCATGCTATCATAGGAGTAGCTGGGATCAGGCTGTTGGCTTGGAGATGGGCTTTGGGGCAGCTCGACTATGCCAATCGAGCCTGACTCGGTCGAGTGCTGGTTCGAGTGGGGGGGTCGAGCTGAACCGCGAGTCTCCAGAAATTGACTCTTCCTCTTCTATTCAGACTCCCTAGCTTCCCTGATCATGAAAATACTAAAGCAAAAATCAAAATACCAAAATTCCAAAGCAATATATACAGGGATACCTTAGGGACTTCCTCCCTAGTGAGCTTGTTTAAAGTCACTAAGCTTGACTTCTTCTAGCTTTTCAAGCTTGAGTTGGAGACCAAGGAGGTGAAGAAATCCCCCCTGGTTCTACTTGGTAACACTTGTGTTCCTTCTTGATCACTACCTCCTTATCACTTGAACCATGTTTCTTTTTAACCTTGAGCTTTGGCCTTGTTCTCTTCAAAGTCCTTTTGTTCAGTGTGACTTGGAGATCCTTGACTAAAGCAGTCAGTTCTTGGACAGAATTCTTAAGCTTCCCCACTGAATCCTCTTGAAAGGTTGGCTTACCCCTTAAAGCAGTTTCCTCACTTGAGACCTCATGATCCTCCTTTCTTTTGATAGTGTAAGGTGGATCATATTTGGAAGACTGATTAGTGGGATTGTTGATGTCAAACTTCATAGTGAAGTCTTCAGTCAGGTGGAGCTTGATAGTCCCCATCTTCACATCAATAACAGCCCCAACTGTAGCTAAGAATGGCCTTCCCAAGATAAGAGGGTCTTTAGGCTCTTGTTCCATGCTCATGATTGCAAAATCAGTTGGGATCCTTGCTTCTCCTATTTTGATAGGGAGATTCTTAATCACTCCAACCACATCCCTCTTGGTTCCATCTGCTAGACTGACATAGTAGTTGCTGTCCTTGAAGTCCTCATACCCCAACTTCTCAGCCACTGAGTATGGCATCAAGCTCACTGAAGCTCCTAAATCACAAAGGCACTTATTGAAGTGCATGTAGCTGATGGAACATGGTAAGTTGAATGAGCCTGGATCTTCAAGCTTTGTTGGGATAATAGCTTGCCCAATCTCTTTCAAATCCTTCTTATCTTGGTCATGAGCCCTCTTCTTTGACATCTCAAGTAAAAAATTCTGATAGAGAGGGTATGGGGCATGCTGTTCCAAAGCAGGTCCTCTCTCTTCTTCTTGGTAAGCAATGATGACCTCTTGTATAGCCATCACTTCCTTCTTCTCAATAACAACCTCTTCCTTCAAGGCTTTCTCCTCTTCTTGTTGCAAAGCAATCACTTCTTCCTTCTTTTCAATGACTACTTCTTCCTTCAAAGCCATCACTTCCTCCTTCTTTTCAATGACAACCTCCTCTTTCAAAGCTTTCTCTTTCTCTTGTTGCAAAGCTATCTTCTCCTTTTTCTCAATGATCTCCCTGAGTTCTCTTATCTTTTGTGCCTTGAAACGTCCTGGGAATGGTAGAGGTGGTTTGTAAGCAGGGGGAATGTATCTAGCAGGCTTAACAACTTCTGTGTCTGCAACTCGATCAGTCACTCGATCAGGTACTCGATCGTGTGTGTGGTCGAGCACCTGGTCGAGTTGTTTCTCTGCCTCAGTCTGCTGAGTAAAACCTTCACTCTGGGCTTCAATTAATGACCAACCCTCCCCACCTTGAACCTCACTGTCCTCAGTGACATATTCCTCATGGAGATGGATAGCTTTAACAGTGATCTCCCTTGGGTATGGAATAGCTTGTTCAGGAAGTTGGTGTGGATTAGGAGCTGAGGTAGAAGAAATGGAGCTCTCCATGCACTGAAATGAAGAGGTCAGACTCTCAAGCTGGTTTCTCAGGTCATGAGAATAAGAATCCAATGTTTGGTTCAGCTCTCCAAACTGCCTTGCTGACTCAATCTGCTGACTGGCTTGCCCAAGCAATAGTTGTTGCATCATAGCTCTTAAGTCAGGTTCTTGGGCTTGGTATGTCTGCAATGCTGGAGGGTGACACCATTGAGGCTGGAAACTTTGTTGATGGTGCATAGGTGCATAGTGGAACTGACTGCCTTGAAACATGGTTACTGACTCAAACAGAAAACACAAACGATTTTTCCCAGGCAAGCGACTGAGCACAGGCTCAAGTAGGAGGTCAAGTCGACTGGAAACTGAGGGTTTAAGAGAGCCGGCGTCTGGCTCGAGCAGGTGCTCGACCACGACTCGGTCGAGCTGGGGTCGAGCTGATGGTCGAGCTGGTACCTGAAATGGAACTTCAACCCCAAACACAAGATTCAAGTGCAGAAACTTCACAAGTGTATAAAAGAACTTAATCTTAGACTAATATGGATCCTAAATGTCACAAATACTAACTCAAACAGGCAACGGCGCCAAATTGAAACATGTTATTTTGTGGTGGTGAATGTGAATGTGTGTGAAAGTGTATGATATGGAATGATGGTGGGTGTTTCAATTCCCCTTATGCAGTTGCAGTATAAGAGGTGTCAATCCAGTCTGAGTGCTTGTGAACAATCAAGATATGCATATGAATCTAAGTTAAGCCAAATATGAAAGGATGTTTGTCACTAACAATCCTATGATGATAATGATGAAAAGCAGAAAGTAAACTACAAGAGCTAGGAACTAAATGCAAACAAGACAATATGATTATGATCTAGAAACAGAAACAGAAACTGTAAATACTAGAATGGAACTAATGCAAGACAAGTAATGAACTAGATGCTAAATAGATGCAATAGAAATCAAACAGGGATGAAACAAGACAAACACAAAGCATAAACAAGAGTTCTGGGGATGAACTCGAGCAGCACTCGACCGAGTGTGGGTCGAGTGGGTGGTCGAGTTGGGTAAAAACGTGAAAACAGAGCAAGACACTAAAAACAGAGCAAAACTAAATCAGATCAAACAACAAGCAAACGATGATATTTAAACTAGGAATTCAATAAACAAAGAAGGTTCCTGAGGATGGATTCATGGGATAAACTAATCATTGTGGTAATCTAACTTGATCAACAAATCTCAAGCAAACTTTGAGCTGACCTCTAGACATATTAATCTAAGACAAGTCTCTCCCACTCTCATGGTCAAGAGACAATCAAACCTATGCAATCCCAGACTTGCTCTCACAATGAAAAGAATCTACACAAGCAGGCATTAAGCAATACATCTCAAACCAAACAAGACCTCTAATCTCTTAGCAAGCCTAATGGTAAGCTCTAGATCTAGCCTTATCTATGCTTTCTAAACATTGGTGTGATGCTAAAAAGCTTAAGATCAGATCCTACCCTCTCAGATATAGAATCAGCATTAAGAATATCTAGCCTAGAAGAGATCTACAACAATCAAGCTTGATCAAATCAGATACACCACAAGATGAATCTATCCTAACCCATCCTCAAGATCCTAAGAAGACTACTCACAACAAGACATGATCAAACAAATCATAAACCCAGAAATTATTGAAACTTGCATGATTAGAAAGATAAAACTGAGATCTACAATATTGGTGAAGGAATGAAACTCAAATTCTTTATATCTTGAAAGTTATGAAACCAACAAAATACAAAGATCTAGTCTTTTCTTAGAACAAGTACAAAATCTAAAAGAAAGGTGCAAAAGGAATTATTCCCAAAAGGGTAAAAACTAGGTTTAGAGAATATCTGAAAAGCTGACTAAAAATCTAGAATAAAACTTGGTTCAGGTGGCTGCAGTACAAGTCCTTATATAGTGGGTGAGGTGGAAGCCCTAAAATTGGGAAAAGTCAAAGTGGTCCACGAATCGGTCAACTCGACCAGTGCTCGGTCGAGTGACCGATCGAGCTGGCTTCCCTGGCTTGACTCCACTCGGTCGAATCCATCTCCCACTCGGTCGAGTGCTTGGTCGAGCTGGACTCCGGGTCTTGGTTCTTCAGCCTTTAACTTCCTTGCTTCCTCCTTATAACAGCTTCACATCTCTTCTCCTTTGCTTCCATGCTCCTTTAGCTCCAAAATCACCTGTTTATGCATGAAAAGATGCAAATGCAATGCAACTACACTCTAATGCAAGATTGGTCCTAAAGCTACACAATAAAAGTGAAAATGGATAGAAAAAGATGCAAAAGATGTGAATAAACTAAGGGAAAACATGGTAAAATATATGAACATCATGACAACGGCTCGGACGAGACGGAGATGGTGACCATGGCTCGGACGAGAATGAAGATGGTGACCATGGCTCGGACGAGAATGAAGATGGTGACCATGGCTCGGACGAAACGAAGATGGTGACCATGGCTCGGACGAGAATGAAGATGGTGACCATGGCTCGGATGAAAATGAAGATGGTGACCATGGCTCGGACGAAACGAAGATGGTGACCATGGCTCGGACGAGAATAGCTTCCAACGTTTCCTAAATACCTGAAATACTCCAAAATGCACAATGTATGCAAGGATGATGCAAGAGCTACCTAGACGTGCAAAGTGTATAGAAAAAACTAGAAAACAATGCAAACCAACGAGTTATCCTAGCTAAATGCATGATAAAAAATAGGCTAAGGAGAGATAAAATATAGACATATCAATAAGACATGTATAAAGATTTTATAAGAAGAAAGCTTATAAAAACTTTATAAAACACCTTATAAAATCTTATAAAAACCTTATTAAAACCTTATTAAAAACTTAGAAAAACCTTACAAAAATCTTATAAAAACCTTATAGAAATCTTATAAAAACCTTATAAAAACTTTGCAAATGTCTTATAAAAACCTTATAAAAATATTATAAAAACCTTATAAAAAAAGGCTTCAAGGTTTTAACAAAGTTTTTATAAAGTGTAAATTTCAGAATTTTCGGCGGAAAAATCCAATTTCGTTATTTTGGCAAAAGCAACAAAAATTCAAATCTTAAATAAAAGAAAGAGAACCAAGATTTTCATATAGAAGATAAACAATAGAGATACAAATCCAGTTCAAATCAGATAGAAGATCAGAAGAAAAGAAAAACAAATTGTATCTGAGAGCTGTGATGTTTCAAACACACCAAACGGGCAACGATAGTTTGGCATAGTTGGGAACAACCTGAGTTCAAACTTTGGTAACTTTGATCCTAGGAAATATGCTCTTAATAAAATTTGTTCTTGCATAATCTGGTACGCAAGCATTGTTCTTTGCATTATTTGGTATCACCAACTTCAACTCCACTAGAGATGGTGCGTTCTTGGCAAAGAACTCTATGATATCATGCTCATGCGAGTAGCCTTTATATCCAAAAATATTAACTTTCTTGAGAAAAAGATACTTGGTGTTCGAGTTATTCTGAATTTCATCCTTATGATCACTCTCCCAGAAAGGCAATCGAGGTCCGAAAGTGAAATTGTGAATCTGCGTATATTTAAACACAGCTCATTGGTGGGGAATATACATATATATATATAGAGAGAGAGAGAGTAAAAGAGAGACGCACATCGATCAAAAATCCTTCGAGTCTAGGGCATTCTTTGAAGAATTCAGCTATGTTGAAAAGAGTGCAAAATGTTGGAGCTTTAAAGGTTATTGAAACAACCCTTCCCATTTTTTTTTTTAATACCTAAATTTACTAGTGGTCTCATACCCACCAACAACCTATCAACAATCAGTAACTGCGGATAACCAAATAAAACAAATTTTATTAAACCAAAAGAATTCCAACAATCAAAAACCAATAACCAATACCATAATCCAAATCAAGAAAAAAAACCAACAACTAACATCCTACAATGTTTCATTGACTTAATCTAGCAACCTAACAATAGCTAGACCACAATCAATCAAGCCTCTAGAACATCCTCCTCCTCATCGCCTTTGATTCCACGATCACACTTTTCCTTTATGATATGTCTATATTTTGTCTCTGCTAAGGATGTTTTTGTCACGCATCTAGTTAGGATAACTAATTGTTTTGCATGAATTTCTACTCTCTTTTGTACACTTTTTATATTTAGGTAGTTCTTGCATTATCTTCGCATACATCGTGCATTTTGGAGTATTTCAGGTATTTTGGAGACTTTGGAGTCAGGCTGTCTCGAGTCGCGCCATCATTCCATCATCACACATCCGCTTGGGTCACGCCATCATTCCATCGTCACACATCCGATCGAGTCGCGCTGTCATGCCGATCGAGTCGCGCTGTCGTGCCGATCGAGTCGCCGTTCGAGTCGTCCTTCGAGCCACCGGTCGGGGGTTCGGCTTTCGACGTCTTCATCGAAGTTGTAGAGAATTGAGTCATCTTTCCAATGCCGTTTATTTCATGCCAATCAGAGGTGTGGTTCAAAAGTTATAATCGTTTTAGTGGAAGCGTATACATCCAGCTCGAGTCGCCACCCATCGACTCGACCCTCCCGTTCGAGTCGTCCTTCGAGCCACCGGTCGGGGATTCAGCTTTCGACGTCTTCATCAAAGTTGTAGAGAATTGAGTCATCTTTCCAGTGCCGTTTATTTCAAGCCAATCGGAGGTGTGGTTCAATGGTTATCATTGTTTTAGTAGAAGCGTATACATCCAGCTCGAGTCGCCACCCGTCGACTCGACCCTCCAGCTCGAGTCGCCACCCGTCGAGTCGACCCTCCAGCTTGAGCCGCTGCCCATCGACTCGATCCTCCTCCACTCAAGCCAACACCATCACCCACTCGAGTCACTACTCGTTCGCACATGTCAGGAAGACGTTCCGTCTTACACGCTTCAGGAGATTCCCAAACCGACGCTTCACCTTGTCGTTTTAAGTTTTAGGGATTTACATGTTTTTACTATAAATACATTTTGTTAAGTCTTGTTTTGAGATATCTTAGTTTTTATCTCGTTTTTATTTTGTAAGGTTTCCCTAGCCACCAAGAACCGTTCTCAGACCTTGTATCCAGATAACTTTTGATTCATTGAGTATTTGCATTTGATTTCTTCTACAAACTTGTTTATCTTATTTTTACCTATCTAAGAATGCTTGTTTCAATGTTTTCTGAGTTTGTATTGTTGATGATGATTTCCGGATCTGAGTAGTGCGTTAGTTCTTGAGGATGGGATAGATTAGGTGGAGGATCTTAGGATGTAGGGTGTTTAAGCTTGATTTGTATGATTCCCTTCTGGACTAGAGTTAGAATTACTAGTTTCTCTCTGATCAATTGGAACTAGGTTCGAGACATTTCCACACCCAAAAGTGTTCGATGAAATGTCTGACCAACTAGTGTCGAGACTTACGTTCCTAGCCTAAGAGATTAGTTGTCTAGGATGTTTGTTGACGTGAATGAACTTGTTTGTCATGCCTGCTCGACCACGTTTCTCTAGCGAGAGCTAGGTATGGAAGTGGTTGCGTCTGAGTAGCTTTTACCAAGAGATTGGATTAGCTAAGTTGTGATGTTCATTGTTTAGGGATAGATTGCTTGTGGCATGTTAACACCCTGTAGACTAGGATACTCCACCGACGTCAATTACTCCCATCCTTAGGACTTTTATCTTTCTGATTTTTATTACATTCCCGAGATCGTTTTGCTTCTTGCTTTTTAATGCATGCTTAGACTAGTTTCTGTTTTTATTAATTTTCATTTCTTGTCTCGCATTCTCGTTTCTAGTTCCAGAACACATTTCCGTTTGCATTTTTGTCATTCTAGGATTGTTAGAAAAAACACTCTTTTTGAATTGGCTTGACTTGTGATTCCTTGATTGCATCTTGATTGCTAGCAACATCCCATTTGGATTGACACCTTAAATACTACAACACTTAAGGTTAATTGAACCTACTAGGAGACACACAAAAATCCTAGTATCAATTTGGCGCCGTTGCCATTTGGGATTCGTTTCGCTACATTTAAGATTTCAAGTTTTGCAAGATTAAGTTCTATTACACTTATCTTTCTGGGTACTGACTTGCTTTGGTTGTCTGCTTGTTCATTTTGCATCTCAGGTACCTGTTAATTGCAACCTTGCATGCACACCAGATCAAGGGGGCATCAGAATCTCCTTCCTGTTATCGACGAAATCAATCGGTTGCAACGACCACGCCAAACTCGTCAACTCACTGATCATCCCGCACCCGTCACTATGGAACAACCGAATGGACCACCTCCGGGACCGCGAAACATTGGTGCTGGGGATGCACCGAATACTCATACTCAGCGTGCTGGAATCGTCCCTCCCGCCGTGCAGAACAACAACTTCGAAATCAAGGGCAGTATGATCACCATGATCCAAGGAAACAAGTTCCACGGGTTGCCTATGGAGGATCCACTCGACCACTTGGACGAGTTCGACCGTATTTGTAGTCTCACGAAGATCAACGGCGTGAGTGAGGATGGTTACAAGTTGCGCCTCTTCCCATTCTCCCTTGGAGACAAAGCTCATCAATGGGAGAAAAACCTTCCCAAGGGATCAATCACCACCTGGGATGGTTGCAAGAAGGCATTCTTGGCCAAGTTTTTCTCCAACTCTAGAACAGCACGTCTCAGGAATGAGATTTCCAGCTTCACTCAGAAGAGCTCAGAATCATTCTGTGAAGCATGGGAGCGTTTCAAGGGTTACCACAGCCAGTGCCCACACCATGGTTTCAGCAACGAGTCATTACTGAGTACTCTCTACCGTGGTGTCCTTCCCAAAATACGTATGCTGCTTGACACCGCTTCTAACGGTAACTTCCTGAACAAGGACGTCGATGAAGGTTGGCAACTGGTGGAGAATCTCGCTCAGTCCGACGGCAATTACAATGAGGATTATGACCGCACATTTCGCGGTGACGCTGGGTCTGAAGAGAAGTACAAGAAGGACCTCAAGAATGTCAATGAGAAGCTTGACCGTATCTTGCTGAGCCAGCAGAGGAGCGTCCACTTCGTCTCTGAGGACGACCCTTTCCAAGTCCAAGATGGGGAGGGTGAGCAGTCTGAGGGGATCAGCTTTGTCCAGAATCAAGGTGGATACAACAAGGGTTACAACCCCTATCAGACGAACCCCAATTTGTCTTACCGGAGCACCAACGTTGCAAATCCACAGGATCAGGTGTACTCTCCTCAGCAGCAACAACAAGGTCAACAAAAACCTTTTGTGCCTTACAATCAGGGATTCGTCCCTAAACAACAGTTCCAGCAAGGATACCAAGCTCCCTCAGGACCACCACCAGGATTCCGCCCTCAACAAGTTCAACCTACTCAAGCTCCAGATCAAGAAATGAAGCACATGCTGCAACAAATTCTTCAAGGTCAAGCTAGCGGATCTCTGGATACTGCTAAGAAGTTTGTTGAACTCAGTCAGCGAATGGAGTGTTCATACAATGATCTTAATGTCAAGTTTGAAGCTCTTAACTCCAAGATGAAATACATGGAAGGCAAGACTGTTTCTACTTCTACCCCAACACTTGGCCAACTACCTGGAAAAGCAGTTCAAAATCCCAAAGACTATGCTACTATCCATGCCATCACCACCCAAGCTGTAGATGTACGGCTCACTGAGGACAATGAGAGTTTAGATGGGGAGGATTTTCTTCAAGATGTAGTTCAGATAAAGGATCCCGTCAAGGTGCTTAATGATCCAGTTGAGTCAGCCAAGCAATCTGATCCTCGAGCTACTGAAGAACCCGCTGCTCCCAAGGACAAACCTGTGAGATTCATCCCTCCACCGTACAAG
The DNA here is from genome assembly GCA_023657505.1 of Camelina hispida. NCBI lineage: Eukaryota > Viridiplantae > Streptophyta > Magnoliopsida > Brassicales > Brassicaceae > Camelina > Camelina hispida. The sequence continues at coordinate 12,062,085 of CP094635.1, read as the reverse complement.
CCTCCTCTACCTTTTCCAGTGAGGTTCAAGAAGCAGCTTACTGAGAAGTACAAAGCCTTGTTCGAAAAGCAAGTCAAGGAGATTGAGTTGAGAATGCCATTGCTGGATGCATTCGCACTTGTTCCTCACTACCAGAAATTCCTCAACGACTTAGTGATGGAGAGATCAAAAGAAGTTCAAGGCATGTCGGTACTAAGTCTTGAGTGCAGTGCAATCATTCAGAAAAGATTGTACCCAAGAAGCTCAAAGATCCTGGATCATTCACTTTACCTTGCTCTCTTGGACCTATGTCTTTTGATAGGTGTCTATGTGATCTTGGCGCTTCAGTTAATCTTATGCCACTCTCTGTGGCTAAGAGGTTGGGTTTTACAAGGTTTAAAGGTTGCGACATCTCCCTCATCCTTGCAGATAGAACAATGAGACTTCCACATGGTATTTTAGAAGATTTACCTGTCATGATCAGAGACGTGGAAGTGCCAACCGACTTTGTGGTTCTGGAGATGGATGAAGAACCAAAAGATCCGCTGATCTTAGGAAGACCATTCCTGGCGACTGCTGGAGCCATCATTGATGTCAGAAATAGCAAGATTGATCTTAATCTGGGCGACGACTTCATTATGAAATTTGACATCAAGGATACTTTGAAAAAGCCAACAATAGGAGGACAAGTTTTCTACATTGAAGAGATGGATAAGTTGGCTGATGAGTTGTTGGAGGAATTAGCTGAGGAAGATCATCTCAAGACTGCTTTGACCAAGGATGGGGAAGAAGGGTTCCTGCATGAGGAAACCACTTGTTACAAGAATCTGCTAGACTCCCATAGAGAAATGGATGGACCAGAGGAGTTTGAGCAGCTATCAGACGCAGATGAAGTATATGCAGTTGAGGCAGAAACTTCAGAACGTGAGGTCTCCCACTCGAACAACGTCAAGACCCGACTCGAGACACCGACGTTTCACTGGATCGAGCCACCGCTCGAGCCGCATCTATTCCACTGTCCACCGCCATTGTCGAAACTACTCCGATCTCGTCACCTCACCAACCTCCGTCCACTCGACCAACACCATGAGGATCACCTCGAGTCGACCTGTCCATCTCAACGTTCACGCTCCATGCCTCGACTGAAACTATCCGAACATGTGCGACTCGACCAATGCGGAGTTACACATCCCCGACCGAAGCTTCAATGGTCTTTCTCTGCACCACCTCCTCTCTGCGACTCACATCCACTCAATCCATCGAGTTGTCTCACTTTTTCAGTCCGACGTCACGACCAACGGAGTCTCTACCCCCCTCGAGCCAACACACTACGACTCAATCCTTGCTGCTTCAATACTCGAGCCGACCTACCCCCACTCGAACCAGCGTGCCAAAACAGCTCCCGGAACCACCATTCTTCCCCGTCGAACCCACACCTGATCCGGAGATTTCACTCACCACCATCCCATTCCACTCGATCGGTTTATCCTCTCTTCGCACTTTCGAGTTCAAAATTTTGTAATTGCTCTTGTTACTTGTTTACTAACATATTAACGTTTAGCTTTGAGTTCATCATGTCTCAGCGGAACAGAAAGAGTACTGAGCTCATACATGGGATGAGAGAGGCGTATGGGAGTGTAGGTGGAGAACGCTCATTATCTGAGTCCATGACAAAGCGTTTCCTGAAAATGAAGAACATGGTTAACGAAGTTGTTGGAGGTTCAGAACAGGCAGTGGGGTCAAGCAGACCTGTCAAACCGATCACCAAGAGCAAGAGTCGCGGGAAGAGGCTGGTACCAGCTTCTAACTCAAGAGAGGAGGACATTGATTACGAACAGGAGGGACCTGAGTTGCGTTCAGGACAAGCGCCCAGAAAATCTGTACGAAGGAAGGCAAGAGATAGGGCGTTGAGCAGTTTCACAAAGATGTTCACGAACTTCATGTGTAAGGTCAGCTGTTCTACATCCACTACCATCGTCCCAATGTTTATCCCTGAGAACACCAGACCAATGTCGGGACGCGCCTCCGCGACTCTCGAGCCAACTCGTCAAAGAACACTCTCTCTGGTTCCCTCCCTAGCACATCAATCTTCATATGTGTCACGGGAGCATCAGCCTTCATCCGCTCCTTCGCAACACTCGTCTCATGAGTCCAGGGAGAGGAGGAGACAAGGTTTGCGAGGTTCCAGAGCTTCCTCAAGTCGTCGATCAGCGTGTCGTTCTGCAGCTCGTGATGAGCATGAGGTTGAGGTTGAGCAGCGAGATGACACTCAAGGTGATCATCAGGGCATGCACGGGGTTGAGCAGCAGGGCGAACAACAAGGTGATTATCAGCCTACGGAGGTGGTAGTATTAGTCTCGGACCATGGCGAATCCAGAGTCGACGACATGCAGTGCGACGAGCAGCCGAGCACTTATCAGAACACGCAAGCGGTTGAGCAACAAGTCGACCAACCCGGTGAGACCACTCCTGCGGATCCCGAACACGGTGAAGGACAGAGCCAGTACAACGCCCCAACTCCTTGGGCGAGCTCAGACTCCTTTTTTACTACTGAGGTACTCCTACCTTCCATTGTATATACCATTTCATTTCTGCATTGTTTCTGTTGAGATTCTTAAATCCACCTGCAAATTTTTCTTACACAGGAGACTGTGTAATTTAAGTTTGGGGAGGGTTTGGGATGATGTATCTGACGTTGTGTTCTGTGATTCTTATTTCAATTTTTGCATCATATCATGTTTGAGATAACATCCATTTATTTGCATAGAAAAACCAAAAAAATTGAAAAAATTCGAAAATCTCCACAAAAACAGAGTGTTCATGTAGTTTGCATTTGCATTTTAGGATTGAGTCTAGTGTTGTGCATGTAGGGTTGTTGCATTTAGCATAGGGGTTGATGATGATTGTAACCTTGGTAGCATGCTGAATTCAATAGGATAGGATCAAGGCCCTTGTTATTAGTTCTTTGATGCATGTTGATTGAATTTGAAAATGTAAGATTGAAGCATGTTCTGAATTGATGTCATTCCCTATCTACTTGAACCTAATCCTGACTTGCAATTATCCTGTTATGCATTGAATATGAACTCATGGATACCATATACATACTTGGATTGTCTTTCACATTTTTACCACCCTTGTCAATCCAAGTAGCTGATTCCCATCTTTGGAACAGTTCCCCGCACCCTTAACCAACCGTTCTTTCAAGCCAATTGTATTCTTGAGTGTCAGGCCTTTTCCGAGTTGAGCTTGTTAGAAAGTGTTAGGTTCTAACCGACAAGAGTAGGATCCTGTGTAGTTCTAGTTCGCGTTATCCGGGCTAGTAGGACTAGGTGAGAACTTGACATTGGGTGTTGGGTTTGGATTTGTGCAGAAAAGTAAAGGGTAGAAAGTCTTAAGGAAGGGGATGTGTTTTCAAAGTTTGCACGTCTTGTAAAGGATTTGGGGTGAGCAAAGTAAAAAGAATAATTGGTTCTGGGCATGAAATAAAAAATTAGACAAAGAAAAGAAAGTAAAAATGTTTAAGATGTCTAGAGTCTTCAGAAGAAAAGAGAATGAACCATAGTGATATTAGAGTTTTCCCAATCTGCTAGAGTGATAAGAAGTGAACTCTTCCTAAGACCAAATCTAAAGAATGAAAGAATGGGTTTGAGATGAAGTTTCTGATGAAGGGTAGAGATAGGTCCAACTTCGGTTTGGAATGTTCTTTGGGTAGACAGGGCGCTGCTCTTGTATGCATCAGTTGGTTTCAACCTTTAGCCTTCTCTTAAGCTCAACTCTTTTCATGGGAGAACCTTGTTATGTATCGATGGAACCACTTGAGAAAGAGACCACATTTGTCTCTAACCTTTCACCCTAGCCAAATGAGTTCAATGACACTGCATAGCTTGATTCATGGTTCTTTGTTAATAAATGTTAAAGGGGGTGATTGATAGGATTGCATGTGTAGATCAAGCGAATGAAATTCCTGCACCATGCATCATAGAACTAAAAACAAGGACCTTGATTCTAACTACTCTATTCAGTATGTTTTAGGTTCTGAGACCCCATCTTCACACCTCTTCTCCATACCTTGATCTTGATCGTTTGCTTGAGGGCAAGCAAAGAATAAGTTTGGGGAGTTGATATGTCTATATTTTGTCTCTGCTAAGGATGTTTTTGTCACGCATCTAGTTAGGATAACTAATTGTTTTGCATGAATTTCTACTCTCTTTTGTACACTTTTTATATTTAGGTAGTTCTTGCATTATCTTCGCATACATCGTGCATTTTGGAGTATTTCAGGTATTTTGGAGACTTTGGAGTCAGGCTGTCTCGAGTCGCGCCATCATTCCATCATCACACATCCGCTTGGGTCACGCCATCATTCCATCGTCACACATCCGATCGAGTCGCGCTGTCATGCCGATCGAGTCGCGCTGTCGTGCCGATCGAGTCGCCGTTCGAGTCGTCCTTCGAGCCACCGGTCGGGGGTTCGGCTTTCGACGTCTTCATCGAAGTTGTAGAGAATTGAGTCATCTTTCCAATGCCGTTTATTTCATGCCAATCAGAGGTGTGGTTCAAAAGTTATAATCGTTTTAGTGGAAGCGTATACATCCAGCTCGAGTCGCCACCCATCGACTCGACCCTCCCGTTCGAGTCGTCCTTCGAGCCACCGGTCGGGGGATTCAGCTTTCGACGTCTTCATCAAAGTTGTAGAGAATTGAGTCATCTTTCCAGTGCCGTTTATTTCAAGCCAATCGGAGGTGTGGTTCAATGGTTATCATTGTTTTAGTAGAAGCGTATACATCCAGCTCGAGTCGCCACCCGTCGACTCGACCCTCCAGCTCGAGTCGCCACCCGTCGAGTCGACCCTCCAGCTTGAGCCGCTGCCCATCGACTCGATCCTCCTCCACTCAAGCCAACACCATCACCCACTCGAGTCACTACTCGTTCGCACATGTCAGGAAGACGTTCCGTCTTACACGCTTCAGGAGATTCCCAAACCGACGCTTCACCTTGTCGTTTTAAGTTTTAGGGATTTACATGTTTTTACTATAAATACATTTTGTTAAGTCTTGTTTTGAGATATCTTAGTTTTTATCTCGTTTTTATTTTGTAAGGTTTCCCTAGCCACCAAGAACCGTTCTCAGACCTTGTATCCAGATAACTTTTGATTCATTGAGTATTTGCATTTGATTTCTTCTACAAACTTGTTTATCTTATTTTTACCTATCTAAGAATGCTTGTTTCAATGTTTTCTGAGTTTGTATTGTTGATGATGATTTCCGGATCTGAGTAGTGCGTTAGTTCTTGAGGATGGGATAGATTAGGTGGAGGATCTTAGGATGTAGGGTGTTTAAGCTTGATTTGTATGATTCCCTTCTGGACTAGAGTTAGAATTACTAGTTTCTCTCTGATCAATTGGAACTAGGTTCGAGACATTTCCACACCCAAAAAGTGTTCGATGAAATGTCTGACCAACTAGTGTCAGAGACTTACGTTCCTAGCCTAAGAGATTAGTTGTCTAGGATGTTTGTTGACGTGAATGAACTTGTTTGTCATGCCTGCTCGACCACGTTTCTCTAGCGAGAGCTAGGTATGGAAGTGGTTGCGTCTGAGTAGCTTTTACCAAGAGATTGGATTAGCTAAGTTGTGATGTTCATTGTTTAGGGATAGATTGCTTGTGGCATGTTAACACCCTGTAGACTAGGATACTCCACCGACGTCAATTACTCCCATCCTTAGGACTTTTATCTTTCTGATTTTTATTACATTCCCGAGATCGTTTTGCTTCTTGCTTTTTAATGCATGCTTAGACTAGTTTCTGTTTTTATTAATTTTCATTTCTTGTCTCGCATTCTCGTTTCTAGTTCCAGAACACATTTCCGTTTGCATTTTTGTCATTCTAGGATTGTTAGAAAAAACACTCTTTTTGAATTGGCTTGACTTGTGATTCCTTGATTGCATCTTGATTGCTAGCAACATCCCATTTGGATTGACACCTTAAATACTACAACACTTAAGGTTAATTGAACCTACTAGGAGACACACAAAAATCCTAGTATCACTTTACCTGCACACCACAAACAACAATTGAGATGCGTAAGTATTATCACAAATACTTAGTGAGGCCGTCCTCCCATCTACTAGGTTATACACACAAGCATATGAGATCCTCAAGTTTAAGCAAAACAAACAACACACAACAATACATCAAACCAGGAAAACAAGTCTCGGCTGAGACCAGTGTCGACCGATGCCTAACGGTGTCGATCGATGCTACAAACATTGGTGTCGACCGATGCTAAACAGTGTCGACCGATGCCCCTCAAAATGGTGTCGACCGATGCTTCCTAGTGTCGATCGATACCTCCTCTGCAGACATGATCTGCGCGAATCCGAAAGTCGAACTCTCCTCCCAAATCATCTCGAATCTGTCTCAAACTCACCCAATTAACTCGGAAATCACTGGGAATCACAAAAGCAACGAACCCAAGCAACAAAACAACACAAACAGCAAAGAAACACACAAAACAAGAGAGATCTCATGCTTAGATCAACCATGGTCAAGCACTCACCTCAAGAACAGGAAGATTGGATTGAGAGACGTGGAAAACAACACCTCCAGAAGCTTCCCCTTCGATTCCAGCAACAGCTAACCCTCCTACAGCCTCAGATCTCTCCAAAATCACCAAAAACAAGCCCAGAAATCTCAGAAACGTTTTCTCTCTTTTCTCTCTTTCTTTTCACTCAACGGCGACCAACAATGAGACTCTCAAACCCTTATTTCGTCCTTAGACCCTTAACACACGATTAGGGATTTAATTGAACCAAACCGAACTAATCAGCAATTAAATCAAACCCGACCAAACCGGAAAAACATGGTGTCGATCGATGCCACCAAGGGTGTCGATCGACACCCACACCAAAATCACAAAAACTGGTTCTCGGATGTTACAGTTATCTTCAAGTTTCTCCAGTTCTCAAACTTGAAAAGCACATTTTCGAGTTTTCCTCCTCCCACGTATTTATGCGTGAAAGCCTACATATAATATGTGAAAAATACCATCAAAACTCGCTGTAAACAATAAAAAAAAATGGTTATGAACAAAAGAAAATGGGGACACTCAGAGGTGGAAAAATATTTTTGAAAATTGCATTGTCACCTATACATGATGAACATTCTCATAAACTCCAACCACTTTAAGAATGATGCATGAAATAAATAAATAAAGTATCTATAGTTTTAATGAGTAAAATTAAGTGAAATTTATGTCAAAACAAAATGAACTATGTTCTGTTAATATTAAACTCTGACTCCTTTTACGTCTTTCTTATGTAGTGAAGTAAATCTCATTTATACAGAATTATTGATCATATACCTTCTCAAAAATGTATAAAAGTCGTATACCATGTAAGTCTACAAATCTTAACTAAAACCTATTGGTAAGTAGATAAAGTAAGTCAAACACGTACAAATGAGCATTATTACGCTAGGGAAAAACAGAGACCACCGTAGAGAAACCATGTGAAACATACAACGCTCTAAATAATTCATGTAACTAATTCTTTAATAATATATTTAATTTTTCTTTTTTTATAAATAAATCGAAAATAAATTTAAAACTAATTAATTATGAATTTCGAATATATAAACTTGAAAGAAAAAAATCTATTTACTGTTTTGAAGTCCTGATCGGAATCAGAAATTTCAGAAATTTTTGGAATCTAACTTCCATAACGCATTCGAAAATCTTTTAGGAAGCTCGCTGAAAGGTTAAGCTTCAATTGCAAAATAATTAATGTCAAACTAATAAGAAACAGTAAATTTTTATATTAGAAAAGTCAAACTAATTTTGCCATTTAGAAAATTTGCATACTCTTTTTTATATTATTAAGATCATGCTTAGGAAAATGGCAATGACATGAATTATATATGTGAGAGATTTTCAAAGTGATTTGAGTTTGATGATATTTTTACCAACATCACAAAATTTGGAACGATTTTATTTGATGAAACTAAGAAAAATAAGAATAAATAGCTTCGCTCAGCCAAATGAATTTGTATATATATGGCAGTAGATTGTTTGTTTTATATCATACTAGATGAGGAACCGCCCGATGTGCGGGTTTAAAATATTATAAACTAAATTAAATTTAATAAAAATATATTAAAATCTGTTGTATGTTATTTATAAATTTTATTTGTGTTCTAATACACTGATTTATATCTATGTATAGTATGTTACTCTTAAAAGTGTATATTTTTTACACCTAAATATATTCTATGTTACAAATATATTATTAATCACCACCTAGAAAATGTCTATATGAACACATTAAGCCAACTATTTTACTTTCACTTATACATAGTTTTTTAATTATTAAAATTGTTGGCTAAAAAAATATTTTGAATAAAAAATATATTACATAATATACTAATTGATGATCATCACAATAATATATGACCACCATGGAGAAAACCTCGGCTCCGCCCTCATCTTTTTTGGAGAGAACCTTGCGTCCAATCTCCTCCACTATGGAAAGAACCTTGGCTCTGCATTCCTCCCTTGGGGAGATAACATTGCGTCCCACTTTTTCCACCATAGATAGAACCTCAGCTCTGCCCTCCTCCTGTGTGGAGAGAACACGTTCACGTCTTTTTGCTCTCTCAAATTGGGTTGCTCCGACAACCAATGAAAGTAAAAACATTTTTCTAACGTCACCTTTTTTGATAGTAACTAATGTTAAATTTCCCAATGTATTTGTGATAGTAACTATGCAGAAGTGAAAGTAAAATAGTTGGCTTAATGCGTTTATATATTACATAATATGCTAAACAGTGATGTATCATCACAATAATGTATAACCACCATGGAGAAACCTCGGATCCGCCCTCATCCCTTATGGATGGAACCTTGTGTCCAACCTCCTCCACCATGGAGAGAACCTTGGCTCCACCTTCCTTCCGTGGAGAGATAAACTTGCGTCTAACCTCCTTCACCTTCCTCCCTTGGGGATATAACCTATTGTCCAACCTTCTCCACCATAGAGAGAACCTCGGCTCTGCGCTCCTCCTATGTCGAGAGAAAATGTTCACGTCTTTTTGCAATCTCAAAATTGCTTCGAGCCTCCGACAACCAATGAAAGTAAAAACCTTTTTCTAACGTCACAAAATCTTTTGATAGTAACTAATGTTAAATTTCTCAATGTATTCGTGGAAATGTCTTTGACACACCATGACGTAGCCTCTGTCTCTGTAACGCCTCAACCGTCACCTTGCTTAGTGAGCCCATGTCCACTTTCAGTCTATGGGCCCAACTTCTTAAGTGGGCCCTACATCTATTCCCGGCCCATGGACCCATCTATATTCGACGGCCGGTTGTTATGTCTGGGAAACTTTAAAAACTTTTTTACCGACCCTACAAATCAACAAATGATATTTTCTTGTGTTTTGTCTTCACTCGCACAGTTCCGACAATCACTTCCAGGAAAGTCATCCATCATGAAGTTCTATCAGGACCCTTGACCAAAAAGATAAGAGCATTTTGGTGACATATGTTGCCAAATCAATTCTTTTAAACTTTTCCACAAACCAGGGTATCACAGTCTTTTAGCTCCTATGGATCTATCAACAACGATTTATGTTTTCCAATTTATCTATCTATGTTTATTGTAAGCTTGTGTTTGATTAGCCTATTTTATTGATCCATTAGGTTGATGAGCTTCTACTTGTTATTCTCTTTTGGGATTGAATGAATAATGGTAACAATTATGTTTGCAAAAAAAAAAAAGGGTTTATAACCAACCAATCAAGATTGAGAAATAAGAAGAAAATTAATTTGGCATAATTAAAGAATCAATAGAAAATTATAAGCACGGTAATATATGAATCTCAAATAATTCAAAGATGAAAATATAAATCAAATAAAACAATCTAAAAAATACTAAAATAAAATTTAAAATACAGTATTAGGAAAAGAAGACACATATATTATTATTTTTGAGTCAACATATTATTAATCTTACCTATTCCCAACTGAAAGAAGAAAGTAGGAGAAAATTTTGGTTTAAAAAATAAGAACAATTTACTTTACCATTAAAAAAAAATTCCCAGTTAAAAAAGGTTGAAAGCAGTCTTTTTGAATAAATTATTTAAATATAAGACGATCTATGTTTATATAGAAGTGAGTATTTACAAAATTTAGAATTAATAAATAACTGTATATTTTCTTTAATCCCTTTTTCTATATTTGTTTTGTAGATATTAATAACATAAAATTAAAAATAAGTAAATAATATTATATATTCGAATTTTATGAAATATATATATATATATATAATTTCCTTATAATTATTTTTAAAACTTTGTATTTTTTCAATAAATTCTGTAATTTTTGATAATTATCTTTTCACATTATTCATATTTTTAAAACAAAATATTTTATTTTTGTTGTAATCAAATTCTTCTTATTAAGTATTAAATTTTACACATGTCAAAATTTGAAATTGATAACTTGACACATGTCAAAATCTTGTTAATGACTAACTTTCAAAACCCAACTTTATATAATAAGATGATCTATTACTTGCTCAGCTCCATATTTCCATCTTTACTGATCTATCAAGTCGCCAACACATCATCATATTCAAAATATGGTTACCGGAAATGACGATCGACGAACCAAGACTATATCACGGAAGGTGATGTGGCTAATACTTTTCTATGTAAAATTTGTTTCTCAAGTCTAGGTAATTTTAACTGATACATATTTTTACACTAAAAAAAAGCAGTAGCAATATGATCAACAATAAGCAAACCAGTATGAGCAAGAATAACAAGATCGATGTCATTGTAAGAGTTTAGACAATGATAAAGTGAAGTGGAAATATAGTAAAAGTTAAGAAAACTATTAACTAGAATCAAACCCCCATGATCAGCCGCCTCAATGTTATTTCAGAAACATCACATTCTCAATATAGTTTGGAAAGATGAAGAATTCAGAAGGGTAATGTCCATCTTGACCCATCAATACCTTGTCTTCAATTCCTTCGATTTCAACTCTCCTAACACTTTCTTTTTCCAGATTATAGTAGGAAACATAGAATGGACAGGTAGAACGACTTGACGCACACAAAATGTCACCCGTATCAGTTACCCTTATAGCCTCAAAGGTTGTATTTGGAAAAACAAAGTTTTGCTTCGACCATTCCACTTTTTTGGTGTCATCTAGAACCCATAGCTGAGCAAGACCAGTCTGAGGAAAAAGCACTAGGACACCTAATTTTCCCTTATAGTTTATTAGACACAGAAGGTCGACATAGATTTTTATTTGTATAAAACTAAATTTCTCAGACCTAACATCAAAACATACTATCATAGATTTAGAATGTTTGTAATATAAAACGCCATTGGTGCATATCGCGTTGCTCATTTTCCGAGGATAATGCGGAAACGAACATTCGATCTTTCTCCATGAGAGTTCTCCTCCAGTCCCTAGAGTCAAAACTAGATGCTCTTTGGAGGATGTTATGCACAAAACCTTGAATTCTTTCTCGATAGGATCATACCCGAGAAACCTTTTCGAATGACTATCCGACACTCCCAATTTAGGTAACGGTATCTGCTGACCCGTGCAAGGGTTCCATATCACAGAAACCCTATCTATCTTTCCATTTAACCTCCTCTTCCTATGGTTCAGATAGATAAATCCATGAACACATTGAAAACTTCGCATGCACCAATTTCCAGAAAACTCGATATGATAGTCAGTTGCTACAACACTAATTACATTCTCATCAAAATTTCGAGGCTGAGGGGATAGCAAGAGGTGACACTTGCTGCCACATCTGAAGGTGAACAAAAGACGCGGCCGAGGTAATGACCTGGTGAGGAAAGATTCCGCGAAATCCGGACTTTGAAGTATGGACGACCATTGCTTTGACACTAAACGACATATTGCGATGGAATATGTAGGTAATCTTGAGAGTATCTCGATGATGATATCGGTGGGAAGCGTCTCTATTACATAAGTTGAGTCCAATGATTTTGTGTAGCGTCGGATGCGTTTATGGTGAAGCACCAAATCGTTCTTCTGCCTGTTCATGGCGTCTTTTACTCGACAAATTTTGCGCTGCTCGATGAATACAGTTTTACTTGGGGGATAAAGTCAATCGCTTGATACGACTTTACGGGAGGAAACTAGGTTTATTGGTTGTAGAAAAAATATTATGAATCTATATATGATATATACCTTTTTAGAATTTTTCCTATTTAAATCTTTTTTTTTTCGCATTTCACCAAATGAATTTTTTAGGGTTTTTACCGTAATCTGTTTTAAATATAGAATGAATTTAATGAATGAGAAATTAGACAAAACTAAATGGAAAAAATAAAAAAATTTATTAGATTAATTAAATGGAAAAAAACAAAGAAATTAAAGAACAGAAAAGAAAATCAAAGAAAACCAAGAACATTTTTTATTACACAAAATTAATTAAATGGAAAACACAAAGAAATTAAATGGAAAAAACGAAAATTAGAGAAACAAATTACAAAAGAACCAAAAAGTGATATATAGAGTACAAATCAGCCGAAAGAGCCACGACAGTTGACTGAACCACAGAGACAAATCTTGTTGCCTTTGTAAAGCCTCTCATCTTCTCCAATACGCTCTACAGAAGAAACTCCATAGTCATATGTTAACTCTGTCATCGGAGGAATATGCTTCATCGCAAAAAGCCCAATGCGAACATATGTATCAGATTCAATAGGCTGCCAGAAAACATTAGGCTTACAGCTGTGATTCATGAATCGAGCAACGTTCCCTTTTTCTTTGGCGCTTATCAAGACTTGCGTCGTCAAATTGAAAACTTCAGGGACACTTTCCCATACATCTTCACACACAAGCTCAGGTTCGTAGTTCCACTTAAACCTCATATAAAACCGAGATGAGTTGAACAAGAAGTTATCGTTTTCTTCTACTTCTTCTTTTGTCTTCCTCACACCAGCAAACTCACAGATAAAGGTCCCAGCTCGGATTGGATCCCAAGAACGTACACCCCAACCACACTTTGTTGTCTTGAACACTTCCATGTGAAGTTTCAAACCGTTTTGAACTAATCGGTTTTTACAGTCGTTGGGGCATGAACAAGATTCACCGCACTCATAAATCAATGGTTTACGACAAACCAAAATGGAGTTATGGTATGGTAACTCGCCACCGTTTCTTTCCATGCACATGCAGCTCTGATGAAAGGATGGTTGACCTTGAAAATTCTGGAATCCAAGTGCTTGGAGATCGATGTTTAAATCAAGCGTCATTCTTGAGTAATGCTGAGATGTGATGTATTCAAAATCTTCAGGAATAGTTTTGTCATTTTCATCTACTTCGTTAACCAGCGGGACTCGTAAAACCTCTTTTCCAAACGAAAGATCTGGAAGTATAAAACCCTGTCTTGAATCAATTGGGTCGTGCATCCTCAAATCATCAGCTAATTTCCAGTTTGCATAACCAGAATTAGGTTGGCCTGGTTTCCTCACCATTTTAAACTTAAACTCTTTACAGCCGCTTTTTCCTATCACAGAATACGTCTCAGAAACAAGATAAAGCCCATCGTAGATGTATACCTTTCTAGTATCATCGTTGGGGTCGCCTCTGCCTCGGATGACTCTAACTTCGTTTCCTATTCTTCTACTTGTATCTAGTGCAAGGTTCCCTCTTTCCATAGTCTGATCTTGAGGTAAACCGTTCTTATCGGTTCCGCCATATCCAGAATAGATTAACCATTCAAGGTTCTCGGTTTCATCATTGTACTGTCCCGATGTAACCACACTCGCTGCAAGAGGTTCTACTTCACCATCATTAGTCGTCATATAATCAATGCCACTGACAGTTTGTTTGTGTAGCCCGACTAAACACATTTCACCCCAGTAATAGAATATATCACCTACTTCTACTCCAGGAACAGGACCCATCCTCCTTCTCCTATTAGTTTGGACCCCCATAGTCCTGCAATTAGCATCCGCGGTTGTAAGGATGCCTTTCTGGAGGTTTAGTTGGCAAAATCTCCGCCTAACCGCATCAAACCGCATCAAAACAACCTCAACTATCGCGTGGTTTCCGGTTTCTCTCTCTGTTTCGGTTATCCCTGAATCGAAGTTTCTGGGACAGAGAACCTTTTTGCTGTTGGGATTTTCTGTGTTTGGCTTCTTCGCGGGGGCCTTCACGTTTTTGGAACCCTTTGGTCGACCTCGTCCTTGTTTTTCTGGAGCAGTACTTGAACCAACACCATATAAGTAGTTGTTGACGTCATCAGATGGTCTAACAGTTCGTAGTGGTGTGACATCTAGAGGAGGAGGAAGACCAGCTGTTGAAGCAGTACTTAGACCATCCCCCGCAGCATATGAGTAGTTGTTCAAATCATTAGAGTGTCGAATGGTTTGCACTGGTGCTACCATCAGAGGAAGATAGCCGGCTGTTATGATGTGGGTTTCATCGTTACTTGGACCAGTACCAGGACCAACATCTGCCTCGGAAGAACGCATGTTCGAATCATCAAATGGATTAATGTTTGGAAGCCGTGAGACCACTAGAGGAGGGGATGTTGATGATGTGTTTTTTGGGATGTTGATGAGGTTATCCATTGCAAATCCTATCAATATACAAAAATAAGAAGTCATAGATTAGTCAAAATTAAACAAGTCGACAAGATATAGCGAGAGGTTTACAAAATAGGGTTGTGGATAACATTATAAAAAGGCTTTGAACATTCCAAAAGTTAACTAAGAAACAAAAACAAAAAACTGTCGTTGCATTTTTTTATAATGATAAAAGAATAAAGAAATGTTTTTATGCAACACTAATAAATGAAAGAGTCCATTCATTCACTACAGCTCTATAAACGCAAAGCTGGGAATTATGGGAACCCTAACATAATAATCAAGTATGTAGACAGACACTCGATGATGCTATTGAAACAAGGACACAACAATCAACATTTCGCAAATAATTTTTAATCTCTCAAAGGCAACAAAGGTAAAATGCATTTGAGACTCGATTCAGAAAGTTGAAATTATTCTTATCAAGACACAAAAAACGACTTGAAATGATGTATATATAAAATTAGGTGTTTGAAGGGAGATTTTAAAACTATTGTCTGACAATATTCAAACCACATATTAGTATTCAGTTGCATAAGAATGTGTTCAGATCTGAATTCTGTAGTGATGACATCCCCTGGATTAAGAAGAACTCTTAATCAAATTGGAGTCTTCACAAAAAACGAGACAGAGAACATATCTTGTGTAGAATTATATATCATACATATATAATTCAATTTTGACATCAACAAGAACAAAAACAAAAACACAAAAAAAATGGTCTATTATATATGACCTTTCATCACGACACATTAATCAAACAATTAATACAAAAAAATCATAGCTTCAAGATAAATTAAAGTGTGTATATATATATAATCCTCAGCAACAATTATATATAAAACAGTTAAATAGGGACACAGCAAAGGTACCTTAACAACCTGAGAAATGAGATTGAGGGTTTACAAAAACGAGTAGCGGAATAGAAGTAAGAAGCAGGAGAGACACAGAAAAGAGGAAAATTACGAATGGAAAATGGTTGAAGTATCGTATATGAAAGTGGTTTTTGGATATGTCATTGTGTGGTAGATAGAAAAATAATCCTCTATTTATAATCATTATATGAAATGGATTAATAACCAAATCTCCATAGTAGAAATAAAGTTTTAGTCATTAAAAATCTTAGATTTTTTCTATTATTCAGTGTATCTAAGACTACCCATTAATCTTTTGACATTTTTTTGACAAAAAAAAAATAACATAAATGTGAAATATCTTTATTTCCTATTTGAAATATATTTTTCCAGATATGTGTAGTTTATTCAACTATTTTAAGAAAAAAAAGTTAAATAGTTTGAATACATGCACTCAAAAATATTGAACCTTATATATTGAATGTTTGGTCATTTAAATTTGAATATGACTTTAGAAGATATTTTCATTTAAAAATATAATATATGAGAAATTTATTATTATCTTTGAATAATAAAAAAGAGTAGTGTACATGAGCGTCATAGATAACAGCGTCATTATGATTACAAAATACAGTATATCCAACATTGCTGTTAAATTTTAAATACAAAATTAAAACGCAAAGTAGAAGCAGGCGAGAAAAGTCAGTATGGCCAAATGCTCAAGTCATGTATGTAGAAAATTAAAACTTCCATTATAAATGAACAAAGCCAATGGTTCGATGTCCATGTCACATCACCAGAATATGTTATCGTATGTACATTATCTATGACTATAAGCGCTTATTGCACTTCTTCCCTGTATATACTATGTGTTTGCCATAACGCATACAAACCAGTTAGGCTTAAGTACATATATGATGAAGTTGTCGAATGGATATATCTTGATATTTAGCCGCAACAAAAGTGAAAAAATTAAGGTAGAAAGTTTGATCTGAGAACTGAACCAAGAATTCTCTTTCTTTATCATCAACTGAATCACTGTTTGCGAGTCACAATATTTCGAAGACAATTGGATATAAAAAAGACATATATATCCTGATTGAGATTAGGAGATGATATATAAAAAGACATATCCTACGGAAAAATGGTCATAGAGATGATGTACTTTCTTCATAGGGGTTATTATAGTTAATTAAATGCTATAATAGTATATTAATATTAATGGTTACAACTAAATATTAGGTATATTTCAAATTGATAATTGATATATTAATGGTAACAAATAAAATCATGGATATTCCAAACTGTATTTTTGGAAGATTTTAGTCATATATCACGTTGTTTCCAAAGATATTTAAACAGAGTATTACAAATTTATTTTCCACAGATTTTATCGATAGACCACAACGTTAACCAAAGATAGATTACGACATTGATAGATTGATTGGTTACAAGTTAAATAGTGGGTTACAAGATAGATTACAAAATAAAATTTTACTAGTGTTATAGTACTGGTACTTATCTAGAATCATTAACAATATAAAACTTACAAAATATGTGTTTTTTTCAAGCCTTCATATTTAGCATATGATTTTATTGCATAATGTTTTATCTAAAAAAAACTTTTAAAAACAATCACATAAATTATATTTTATATAAAAAATACAATATAAATAAAATAAATTTCAATATGTGCTCTAGCATGGGTCTAATCTAGTTAATCGTTATTAGATAATAAGTCGAGTTTAATATTGCCGTAAGAAAAACCAAAAGTCCAGTTTAATATTATAAATTATAAATATTTTTAACTGATTAAAAAGAGAAATTATTTTGTTTAATTAAAAAATAACAATAATGATTGATATTAACACAGGTTTAGTTTTAACAAGAGTGTATTTACATCTATTTTTTAGCGTTTAATACACCAAAACCTTTTTGGTTGGAAGAAATATACGTTATTTCAATATATTTGTTCTAAATCTACCTCATTTCTGAATTATTGGTAGATTCAAATCCGGGACTTAACGTTATTAAACAATGTTAATGTTAATGTTAAACCGTTAATATGATCAAAAACAAATACGATTAAAACTCCACCTTCTCGAATTATTTATTTTATACTCTATTTTTTACCCAAATCCTACTCCACCTCCATAATTAATCTATTCCACGACCAAAAAAAAAAACGACAAATCTACCATATTCTCGTCGTTTATGCCCTTATTTCACATGTGTTAATTGCTGGAAAGTTACATTCTATCATAATATCGTAAAATCCTAACAACGCTGTCGTAAACCATATTTTAACACAATATTTTATATATATATTTAAACACGTGAGGTTACATTTAATGTCGTTTAGTGATTCCATATATAACATCCGTTAATGGTTGTCAAACTGCATGTTCAAGTTCAAACCCACCAACAATTCAAATATGAAGTATTTTTATAAACCAAGAATATTTAAATGAGGTATTTTTTTCTAACAAAAAAAAAATTAAGATATAAAATGTCAAGAAAAAATATTTCTTGTTAAAATATAGCGTCTTTTACTAATTGAATAATACCTATGAATGACTGATAAGTTGCGGGTTTGAATTCACAAACAATTCAAAAGAAAAAAAAGTAATTAAATGAGATATATTTTTTGATTTTGTCGTTGATGACTTACTACAACATTACAAGAACAAACCAAAGGCAGTTAATTAAAAGGACAAGCTAACGACGGCGGTTATCAGATATAATAGATTGGTGATGCTTGGTGGTTGATTGTGACATATGTATGAAGAGTATCATAAAACTGCTCCAATAATATCATGAAATTAGCTTCAAATCTTTGTACTTTGGTTCAAATTACCATAGTTTTGCATCATTTATGTAAGCGACTCAAGTGGTGATAGGCTGAAATAAATATTTGTAGTGGTATCTACAATCAATATTAATATGTATTGGTTACAAAAATGATAGTTTTATATCATTTGTAAAAAAACAATGATGTAAAGTTGGCAACAGTTTATTAATATGACTTTAAATATTGCATCAATTATCTAATTAATGTAAAATCATATTTGTATAACAATGACGTGTGTATATATATATACGTCAAAATTTAATGAAGCGACATCAAATAATCAGTAGCAACATTAATTGTTGTAATTGATGTAAATTAGATATTTTGCATCAACTGTTAATAATTTATTTAAGCAAAACCAGTTATTTGTTGACACAAATTAATTGATGCAAGACATCTTTTTGTATAGTTTATTCTAAATTTGTGCAGAATAACACAGGAATCAGTCGTACACTTGTAATATCACAATCTTCTCATATACATATATATATATATATACCAACAAAATTATTATTATTCTGTATTGTATTTAATACATTTTTAAAAAATCATTCTTAAAAAAAATGCTGGATTTTGGTTTTTATTCGCTTATTATTTTATATAATGTAGTATATATTTGCAGCATCTTGATGCATATACTTGTTATACTAAATATTGTCAACAAAAATGGTAAAATATAAAAGCAATATGATTGGAGTCCTCTTTTAATATTATTATATGTTTGGTTGAAAAAAACAAAAGCAATATGATAAGGAGAATAGAACTTGCTCACATTCTCTTGATTATTTGTTTCTGATTTTAATGTTGGGGATTGAATATATGTTACTTGACAACATAACAGTTTTGAGTTCTGATGAAATCTAGACTCATTATGTTTTTGAGGATATGCGTCTTCAAAATATAGCAAATTTTTTATTTCTATTTTTTTAACGGTTAATAATTAACATTTGTTACATTATATAAAGTTGGATTTTGAAAGTTAGTTGTTACTTCTTATCTTATCTAACATTTATTTTTAATTTTGAGTTATTAATTCTACAAAAAAAATAGAAATGGGATTAAGGAAAATATACAGTTAATTATTAATTCTAAATTTTGTAAATACTCACTTCTATATAAACATAGATCATCTCATATATTTCATCTAACAAAACATAATAAATATTATAATTTCAAAATTTATAAAATATATATATATCAACAATAATTTATGTTTTCTAATCTATCTATATGTGTTTATTGTTTAAATTGGTTCTTTTATTTGGTTTTCAGTTTATTAGTTTGACCTTGCTTTGAGATAGACTTTATTGGTGTTCAAGCTCGATCCACAAGGGTCTGTGTTGTTACTTTGTTAGTGACGCAGCACTTACGAACATACATTGAGCTTCGTTTTATTTGTTCTTTCAGCTTTTGCCAAGTTTGAGTTTTAGCTTATGTTAGTCTATAACAATGATAACGATGGGATGGACATTATTTTCTGCGGGTTTTTTCTAGAGTTGATCTTAATGTTTTCAGCTGTATCTCTGTATACGTATAGAATTGTTATTTCTACAAAAAAAAAATAGAAATAGAATTAAAGAAAAAATACAGTTAATTTTTTATTTTTTTTTCGTCTGAATGATTTCATTGATATACCACAGGTGAATTACAAGGAGAAATTACATGAGCTGGCAAGGAAATAAATCCTTCCAGAGGCTAAAGCCGGCAAGCACAAAACGCTTCCGGAGAATTAAAGGGAAAAAACCCAGGCAAGCTTAAAACATAACATCCAAATAGATTACAACCCGGATCAAGACCTAGAGATCCAAAAAAGACAATAAAAACTTAAAACTTCTTATAAAATTAAAATTAAAACAGATCTGAGATAAGAAAAACCACACAAACGGATTAAAATACCAGAATCTCCTTTACCACAATACTTGACCTGGATTGAAGTGCCGTGCGATCCTCTTTTTGTTGCTCCGGCGTGGAACTACGGAGGCGGTGAGACACTTTCAAGCCCTAAAGACTCTTCAAGAGGAAAGAAAGGGATCTAGATCTACGATGGTGAGATTTCTTCATCTGAGACAGTGAGCGAAATCGGTTGATAACTGTCTCTGCCTTGGAAGGAGCGGCCAGATCTGCAACTGTGCTTGACTGAAACACAAGAACCAAACGACAAAGCAACAAAGCTAAGGATAAGAAGATTTAAGCTTTTTAAAATCTAGATCTGAAAACTAGATCTGATGCCATTGGGAGAAAGAAGATGGATGAGCCGAGATATAGAAGAAACAAAGCTAAAACAAAGGAGAGAAACCGACTCCGGTGCTAAGGAATCCACCGGAGCCGGTTAAACTAAGCGGCGGCGGCGGTTTTAGGTTAGAGAGAAGGCAGAGAGGATTTTAGGGTTTTTTTAGAGAGAGAACGTCGGAGTGTTTTAATACAGTTAATTATTAATTCTAAATTTTGTAAATACTCACTTCTAAAATACTGTTAATTATTAATTCTAAATTTTGTAAATACTCACTTCTATATAAACATAGATCGTCTCATATTTTTTATTTAACAAAATTTAATAAATATTATAATTTCAAATTTTGTGAATTACATATATATATATATATATATATATCTCCTTGTAATTAGGGTTTTGACTCTGATATATCATGATTTTTGTTTTTTTTAACCATGATATAAAGAGTCTTTTAGTGTCTTTTGATTTATTTTCTAGGATGTTTTTCAGTCTTTACAGGTTTTCTAAGACTTTGGCATGGATGGAGCGAAATGAAGCAATTTGGATCGTTTTGGAGCATTTAACCGAAGGAAATCAATTTGGAGTCTGATCTTATGAAGAGCATCGACCGACACCAAAGGAGCATCGGTCGACACCAAGTTGATCTGACACAAGACTTCAAAATTGAAAGTTTTACAAAAGTTGCCCGAAGTTTTCCATATTTGCATCATTGGTCCCTGACGTGTTTTAGGACATATATATAGTATTTTTAGGTTTTGCAAACCATTAAGTTGTATTCAATCAAGTTTTATTTTTCTGCAATCCTGTAAGATTTTGAGAGCTTTTGGGAGAGAGAGATCTGCTTTGTAGAAAAGAATTCTTGAACTCCTTCTTACTGTTTTAATATCTATTGCTTATTATTCAGAATGATGATTTGTGTTTCATTGAATATGTCTGAGTAGTTTGCTTGTTAGGTTCAGGGTTTTCCATAGGGATTTTATGAATTATTAGATCTGTTTATTTAGGATTCATTATCTTGCTAGATCTTCATCATAGATTGTTCTTCATATTAATTTTTGATTGATCACCTAGAATTAATACTATAGGAAAAAAAATTGATATGAGAATATAACTGATTTTTCTGATAAAACTTTTTGATGAGCAAAATTACTTCTTGCAAAGAGATTTGATTTAATAATTTTATGAATAATCTAAACCTGTTTTTAAAGCTGATTTATTACCTAGAATTTTGCAAAGAGATTTGGATTTTCTGGTTTTAAATTTAGATATTATTTGCAGTGAGAACTGATTTAATTTACAAAAGTGTTTAGAGTTCTAGATCTGTTCTTAATTGCTTGAATCCTATTTATTTCTTGATTTAATATTTCATAATTTCCTGAGAAATTCCCTAGGCCTAGCTTTTTGATTTTCTGAATTCACAACACTTTTATTTAATATTTTGCATTGTTTATTTTAATTCAATTTAATATGTTTAACATCATTGAAAAACTCTATAATTTATTGTGTAGACTTGAGTCCTTGTGGAATTTAACCCCTAAGTACTGCAGTGACCTCTTAATTTGAGAGAGTAGCTCTAGGGTAAATTTGAGCATATCAAATTTTGGTGCCGTTGCCGGGGACTCTTTGATCTACCATTAGATTTGAGTTTTTTTAATTTGTCTAAATTTTTATTTTTATTTTGAAACTTACACGCTTTTGTTTTCTTTTCTCTTGTGTTTCAGGTGCATGCCTCCTAGACCTCACACAAGGAGCAACAAGTCTGGTCCTACTGTAAATCTTTCTAACCAAGAGTTGAGAAAACTTGAGCCTGAGAACAGAAAAGCAACCAAATCCTTGAAGATGGTTAACCCAATCATTCTGATGCGAGATGAGGATGGTGCTTTGAGGGATCAAGAGGGCCACTTGCGCAATGAGCTGGGCCAAAAGATTGATGCAGAAGGCAATGTGATTGTCGAACCTGTTGTCAACGAGCAGGCTGTCGTGAACCAGCAAGCTGGTGTCGTTGATGAACCGAATCTTGGTGTCGATCAGTCCCTTGATAAAAAGTCATGGCACAAGCGTACCAGGAATGACAGAGGATGAGAATCACTAACCCCTGACAAGAAAAAACCAACCACTATCTCCGAGTCCACCTCTAACTCCAACCTCCTAATGCTCTTCTCCCAAGCAATATATAAACCATAATACACACCCCAGAGTTCTGCTAGGGGAGTCGTGCATATCCCAATATTAAGAACAAAACCACCACGCCAACACCCTTTAGCATCCCGTAACACACCCCCTGCTGTAGCCAACCCTGGATTTCCATGAGACGCCCCATCCGTATTTAGCTTCATCCATTCTTGAGAAGGAGGTTGCCAGGCTATCATCCGTTCAACACGCGCAGGCTTACCAACACCATCACGGGCCAACATATGAGCTCTCCATACTTCCTGCGTTAAGCCTCTCACAAATTTGACTTTGTCTTGACAACGACTTACCTCCCCGAATACAGCCCCACACCACCATTTCCAAATCCACCATAGTGCCATTGCGAACAACGTTGACCAATGACCCTCCGCTGAGCCATCCTCAAAGCTCAAATTCACATATAGCCACTCAAGAATTGATCCTGTAAAAAAGTCCTGCCTTAGCCGACTTGGTACGACACACCTCCAAAGACCCACAACCGAAGGACAGTCCCTCAGGATATGCATTATTGTTTCTTCTCCCCCATTACATATCTGACAAACATTCATACTGCTCAGATGACGACGGTACTGCTCTGCATTGGTCATAATAACTTGGTGAGCAACCAACCAGAGAAAAAATCCTGACTCTCCCTGGGGCAATCACACGCCATATGCGATTATAGAACCCTTCCATACTCTTCTTAGAACAAGCAACTGCAACTATCATTGAATATGCAGATTTGACTATGAAGTTTCCATCTGCAGTTTCACCCCACGACACTCTATCGCGTGCCCCTGTGACAGTATCCACCACCACAGCTTCCAACTCCAGCCGTGTACGATGTAAAACATACGGCTGAATCATATCCAACGTCCACCCTGAGTTTGCACGCCACAAATCCTTGACCCGCAACCCATTATATCCTACTGGTAAGCTCGTCAATGTACACTCAGCCAATGGTGTATTCGAGACCCATTTGTCTTCCCAAAAACGAACCTCCGTCCCATTACCAACTACCCATTTCAACCCTTGCGTCACCACTTCCCGTAGTCCTACTTTCACACTGCACCAAGTAGAAGAGCCTAGTCTCTTTGCACTCATCCAATTCTGATCATGAATTCCCTTGACCTTGTATTTGTTACGCAACACTTGTTCCCACATACTAGTCTGATCGTCAAGTAGGCGCCAACCTATTTTAGCCAATAAAGCTTTGTTCATGTCATGTGCCTTTTGAATTCCAAGACCACCATCTGCAAGAGCCAAACAGACCATATCCCACTGCGACTAAGTGTTGCTTCCTCTGCTCAGTTGAGCTACTCCACAGGAAGTACCGCGACACTTTATCAAGTTCCTCCAGCAGTGATTTCGGCAACAAGATGGTACTCATCGTATGAACCGGTATTGACGACAGTACTGATTTCGTCAAAGTAAGTCTCCCTGCGAGACTCAATACTCTGCTTTTCCAAGCCGCAAGCCTCAATGAAACTCGCTGAAGTACTTCCCTAAACGTCTCCTTATTGATTCTTTTTTGAAGTACATGCATTCCTAGATATTTCCCCAGATCCATCGTGGACTTAATACCGCTCTCAGCACTAATCTCTTGGCCAAGCTCTCTCAAAACATTCTCTGAGAAGAAAATCTTGGATTTGTCAAGGCTCACCTTATGGCCTGAAGTTGTGCAGAACCTTTCTAGTACCCGGCGAATCACTCTGATTTGGGCAACTGAAGCTTCTACAAAAAGGATTAAATCATCTGCAAAGCAGATATGTGATAGCTTTGGACCATCCCGTGCTAACGTTATAGGTTTCCAATCTCCAACCGCGATAGACCAATCTATCATATGACACAAGCGTTCAAGACACAAGACAAAGAGATAGGGAGACAACGGGTCTCCCTATCTCAGTCTACGAGCCGGTTTGAACGATGATGTTTGTTCCCCATTCCACACAATGGTCATCGACGGATTCCTGACACACTGCAGTATCCAGTTAACCCATCGTTCCTCAAAACCAGCAGCATACAATGTATCCTCTATCCGATCATATGCCTTCTCCAAATCCAGCTTAAGCAGCATTCAACCTTTAAGTCCTTTCTTCTTCTTCATCGTATTGCCTCTTGCACTATCACAATGTTGTATGTGCTCAATCTTCCCGGTATAAAGCTGGATTGAGCTGGACCTATAAGCTTCCCGATCACATGTTTCAACCGCAGCACCAAAGCCTTTGTGATTATCTTAAAAAGAACATTGCACAGGCTTATTGGTCTAAACTGATTTATCTTCTTAGGTTTAGCCACTTTTGCGATCAGAACCACAAGAGCATCATTCATCCCTGAAGGCAACTGACCAGAGTTAAAAAATTCCAACATAAACCTGACAACAGAACCACCTACCGTCTCCCAACACTTCTGGTAGAAAATAGGTTGATATCCGTCTGGTCCTGGTGCTTTATAGCCCCCCATACTGCAAACTGCTTCTTATACCTCCGCAGCTACAAAACGGCTTATTCAGATTCGATTTCTCCTCACTTGTAAGAACAGCATAACCACCACTTGGCAAAGCTTCGACTACTTGTGGCACATCATCCAGGGAATAGAGTCGCTTATAGCATGCCACAGCAAGGTTCTCCAGTTCTTGCGCATCAGAGATCCATATGTTCTCATCATTCTGAAGCATCTCTATCCGATTATGACGCCTGCGAATAATTGTAGACATGTGGAAATACTTTGTGTTCCGGTCTCCAAAAGCTATCCATTTCTCTCTTGAATTTTTAAACCAGAGTATCTCTTCTTGTTCTAACACCACTTCAAAGTATTGAAGTAATTTCTCTTCCTCACACAATAGAGCATTCGACTGCAATATGTCCAAAGCATCTTGAACCGCCTTAATACTACTCATCAGCTCCTCCTTCTTTTTCTGAACATCCCCAAAGACGTCCCGGTTCACTCTCTTGAGCGTCGTTCGCAACTAAGCCAAGGCATCCGCGAGTGTTGAGTTGCCCATTCCACGAGGCCGTTAACAGCTCTTTAAAACTAGGATGATGTAACCAGGCAGCTTCAAACCTGAAAGGTCTTCGACTAGGTTGACGGTTAACCTCAAGTCTCAGCTGCACATACAATAGAGTGTGATCTGACGCCAAAAAAGGGAAATGCGACACATTAGCATCCTACCACTTAAGCCTTGCATGCGCACAACATAACACTCTATCCTAATGTTTAGCCACAAAAGTCTCCTTGACTCGCCCTCTCCTCCATGTGAATTTATCCCCTCGGAAACCCATATCAATAAGAGACATCCTATTGATCCAGTCACCATACGCCAAGGAATCCGGAGACAGTCTCCCATTCCTCCCATAACGTTCATCAACTCTTACGATTGTATTAAAATCACCACCTATGATCAGTGGAGCATCTAAGGCAAGGATAGAGGCACTCAGCTTATCCCAAAGACCAGCCCGTCGGCTCACTGAAGGCGCAACATACACAATAATAATGTTCACCACCTCTGTCCCAGTCTGTACTGTTGCCACAATAAACTGGTTTGAGGCTTCAACAATGGTAACATCTCCAATTCTTGATCTCCATAGCAGCCACAAGCCACCGCTTTGTCCTACAACATCTACACGGAACGAGTTCTCGAATCCCAACCCTCTACAGATTCGAGACGCTTGATCTCCTCCAGCATGCGTTTCAAACAATGCGAGTATATCCATCTTAATCTTTTTCAAGATATATCGTATAGCTCTCCTAAAATTAGGTTTATTAGCCCCCCCCCCCCCGGCAGTTCCACAGCAAAACAATTCATTGGTAATCAGATAAAGACTAACCAAACTACCGGGGCATCGTATTATGTCGACCCTGACCCAACTCCACCACCACCCGCATTCTCAGTACCCACCACCGGCATCTCAACCTCCTGAGCATGATGCCCCAGAGCCATGATCAGAAGACGCAGCGCTGTCCCCGTCGCCGTACCAGCCAACCGGTGTCAATAAGAATTCATGAATACGCCTTCTGGCCTCTCGGAGTTGACCGGTTCTACTCGCAAACGTTTCCCATTATCAAACAACAAATCCTCACCTTTTGCTGGACCGAATATCAAACCATTTGTGGGCTTTCTCAAGTTGGCATTTTTGTGTGTCGGCCCACTGGGCTAAACCGCCTTAACAGTATCCAACTTGTTCCCCACCGGCCCATTTCGATTCCCACCTTTTCCAGTTTTTGAAATCCACCCTTTGCTCCCTTCCTTATCTTGCACCATACGCAAAAATCTGCCCCCCTTTATTAGAGCTAGATTCTCCTTTCTTATTCGCCCCAACCGTATTGGAGATTTCTCTTAACACTGAAGATTCCATATCATCATCCAATCGACCAAAGCGATTCGAAGTTTCCAAATCAGTGTTTCGGGTAGGATCCCGAATATTCACTCATGATCTCGCTTGCGAGATTCACGCATTGAACACCATCTTCTCTGCCGGTTTTTCCAGTCTTTTTCCTGCCCGTCAAACTTTAGTAAAGGCATCGTCCAACCGTCCTGGTACCACCGCCGGCTGTACCACTGTCGGCTGTACTATCTCCATGTTACTCTCAACCGTCCTCTAAGGGCAAGCATTAACTAAGTGACCACACAATCCACAAGAAGAACATATGTTTGGTAAACCTTCGTACGCCACAAAGTATCCTCTCCCATTCCCCCCAGAACGTTCATCAACTCTTACAATTGTATTGAAATCACCACCTATGATCAGTGGACCATCAATGGCAAGGATAGAGGCACTCAGCTTATCCCAAAGACCAGCCCGTCGGCTCACTGAAGGCGCAGCATACACAACAATAATGTTGACCACCTCTATCCCAGTCTGTACCGTTACCACAATAAACTGGTATGAGGCTTCATAAATGGTAACATCTTCAATTCCTGATCTCCATAGCAGCCACAAGCCACCGCTTTGTCCTACAGCATCTACACGGAACGAGTTCTCGAATCCCAATCCTCTACAGATTTGAGACGCTTGATCCCCTCCAGCATGTGTTTCAAACAATGCGAGTATATCCGTCTTAAACTTCTTCAATATATATCGTATATGATGCGAGCGCCGGACGCCTCGTGGTATGGAGAGAAACAAGTGCTCTCGGGCTAAGTGAGCTAGGAGCAACTTCTCTCGGACAAGGCGCGGTGGTTCGAGGGAGAAAACAAACGGTGGAAACCAAGTTTCGCGACAAACAAACGAGCGGTTAGAGAGTACACCTTTTGGTCACGTCATGGTCAAGCGGCTAAGGTAGCGGTACGGTATGGATGGTGGATTTGCGGAACGGCTAGCGAATCGACGAACGGTTTGACTAGAGGAGATGAAGACGATGATGGATCGAACGACGACAAGAGAGGAATGGCTCGCCTCACGATACGGTCAGACTAACGACGGCGAACCCGGTTCCGGTCGTTAGGGTTCTCTCGGTAGAGCAATCCCAGATTGGTTCTAAGGAGAGGAGTGAGACAAGGGTCAAAGAATCTCTCTTTGGAAATGTTTTTATTTCATTCAAGTCTGAGGTTACAAGAAAATAAGAGAGGGTTTAAATAGAGCTAGGTTTAGAAGAGACTAGGGACACGCAGACTCGCAATGGTCCGCACACGTTGCCCTTGACGTGTTCTCTTTGGAATAGAACATGTCGCTCTTCTAAGCTATTCAAACACAACCACATACGTCACTCTACTTAACGTTACAAAGGAGAATGTTCTAGAGTTTGTTCAAAACGCAAAGCATAAGTAAAAATAAAAGACACGTCTTCAGCTTTGGCGTGAGAAACGTCTTTGGTTTCGAACGTTTGCGCTAAAACTCCTCGCCTTGTTAAAACCTTCTCCGGTAAACCTCGTGGGACAAACCCGGAGTGAGGAAAAAGAGTATGATTCCTTGCTCTAACGACTTGGTTGCCTTCATCCTTTGGTAAGGATGAAGGCCGAGCGAATGGTCTCTTCTCGAACTTATTCGGTCAGGTCGCGGCTTTGGACGAACGCTTGGACAAATAGGTCGATTCTCTGCCTGGTGTACTTGGAAGAGCTCTTAGACCTTGTTGTGGCTCCTGGAGGGATTTCGGGTACGTTGGCCGGCCGTTGTCCCGTGCGCGGTGCAAGCGTCTCGGTCACGTCCGGTGCGTCTCGGTCAGGTTCTGGTCCCGTGCTCACATCATTCCCTCCCCCTTGAAAAGGTTTTGTCCCCAAAACTTCTTCGTCGTCACCTGCATCAAGCGGAACGAGATCAGTAAAATTAAAGGAGGTTGACGTATTTTACTCACCTGGCAGTTCAAGGCGGTAGGCATTGTTGTTGATCTTCTCGATGACTCTGAATGGTCCGTCGCCGCGTGGGCTAAGCTTGTCCTTCCTCTTCTATTTGAACCGCTCCGGCCTTAGGTGCAACCAAACCCAATCTCCTGGCTTGAATAACATAGTTTTGCGTCCGCGGTTCAAGAAACGCGCATATTGTTCGGTCCTCCTGTCGATGTTTGTCCGAACTTCCTCATGTAGCTTCTTGACTAACTTGGCTCTCGTGGCTCCGTCTTGACTCTCGACCTCGTCCGGTGGTAAGGGTAAGAGATCCATCGGTGTGAGAGGCTTGAAGCCGTAAGTGACTTCGAACGGTGACTTCTTGGTGGACGAGTGAACGACTTGGTTATACGCGAACTCGATGAGTGGGATGCACTCGAGCCACAATCCTTTGTTGCTCGCGACCGCTGTCCGAAGTAAAGCTCCAATCGAACGGTTCACTTCCTCGGTCTGGCCGTCGGTCTGTGGGTGAGTGGCGGTGGAATATAACAGTTTAGTGCCAAGCTTCTTCCACAAAGCTCGCCATAAATGGCCAAAGAACTTTGGGTCTCGATCCAAAATGATAGTACGTGATAAACCATGGAGCCGGATCACTTGATTGAAGAAGAGGTTCGCCAGTTGCACTGCGTCATGGTTCTTGTTACTCGGAATGAAGTGCGCCATCTTCGAGAAATGGTCTACCACTACCATCAAGCTGGCCTTATGGTGTAAGAGAGGTGAGCCGAGAAAGAAATCCATCGATAGGTCGAAACATGGTGCTGTCGACACCGGTAGAGGCATGTATAGACCGTGAGGGTGAGTGGTTGACTTTGACGCTCGACACACCACACAACGTCCACAATGCTTCTTGAACATGCTTCGCATCTTTGGCCAATAAAAGTGTTCATGGAACACGACCAAAGTCTTGGTGTGCCAAAATGCTCGGACAAACCTCCACTGTGTGCTTCTTGGACTAACAACTCACGAATAGAGTTGGTAGGAATGCAAAGACGCCAGCCTCGAAACAAGAACCCATCGTGCACATAGAACTCGGTGAATATGCCCTTGTCGTGATTCTTGAAACAACCACCGAACTCGACATCATTGGCGTATGCCTCTTTTATACTCTCGAATCCCAAAACTTTCGCGTCCATAGTAGGGATCAACGCGTGTCTCCGTGATAGTGCGTCGGCAACGATGTTTTCTTTCCCCTTCTTGTACATGATCACATATGGGAACGACTCAATGAATTCTAACCATTTGGCTTGTCTCCTCTTGAAGTTAGTCTGGCCGCGCAAGTGCTTCAAAGTCTCTTGATCGGTGTGAATCACAAACTCTCGAGCCAAAAGATAATGTTGCCAGACCTCCATGGGTGAACTAAGGCGTAGAGCTCCTTGTCATATGTGGGATAATTGAGGGTGGCGCCGCTGAGCTTCTCGCTGAAGTTAGCCACCGGTTTGCCTCCTTGAGTGAGAACCGCACCAATTCCTACGCCAGACACATCACACTCCACTTCGAACATCTTGTTGAAGTCTGGCAGGACAAGTAGAGGGGCTTGAGTGAGACGCCGTTTGAGTTCTTTCAAAGCTCGCACTTCCTCCTCTCCCCATTTGAACTCCTGGTTCTTCTTGATCACCGCGGTAAGAGGCACCGCGACCGTGCTAAAATCCTTCATGAACCAGCGATAGAAGCTGGCGAGGCCGTGGAACGAACGAACGTGCGAAACACTGGAAGGCGTGGGCCACTCCTCGATGGCTCAAATCTTCTCTCCACCTACCTTGAGTCCCTGTTCACTTACAAAAAAACCTAAAAGGACTAATTCATTAGCAGCAAAGACTCACTTTTCAAGTTAGCGTACAATTGCTCTTCGCGGAGAGTGTTCAAAACATATTCAAAGTGCATAACATGATCCGATAAACATGAACTATACACGAGAATGTCATCAAAGTAAACGACAACAAATTTGTTTATGTAGGCTCTCAAAACATGGTTCATCAAACGCATGAATTTAGAAGGTGCATTAGATAAACTGAATGGCATTACCAACCATTCGTACAAACCTTGATTGGTTTTGAATGCGGTTTTCCACTCGTCCCCTTCCTTCATTCGGACCTGATGATAGCCACTCTTGAGACCGATCTTCGAGAAAAAACTTGAACTGCTTAACTCATCGAGCATGTCGTCTAGCCTCGGTATAGGGTGCCATTTTTTTATCGTGATATTGTTCACGGCTCGACAGTCGACGCACATACGCAAGGAGCCGTCTTTCTTGGGCACGAGGAGGGCAGGGACGGCACACATGCTCAGACTCTCTCGAACGTAGCCCTGGGACATGAGCTCGGACACTTGGCGCTCCAACTCCTTCGCTTCCTCCGGGTTGACTCGATACGCGGGCCGGTTCGGTAGTTGAGCTCCGGGCACGAGATCGATCTGATGTTCGATGCCTCGAATCGGTGGTAAACCTTCGGACAACTCGTCCGGGAACACGTTCGTGAAGCGTCAGACAACGTCTCGTATCACGTCCGGTAAAGCGTCTATCGAACCTTCGAGCCCTTCAACCAATAAATCTCGAAAAACCATCAATAAAACTTGGTTGGAGTCCTTAAAGAACTTTCTAACATCACTAGATTGAATTAGAAAGTTCGTTTTAGAGTCTGAATCCTGAGGACAGTTTCGATTGCATTTCATGAACTTGTGTGGGGCTCAATGGTTTCAAACAAATATGCTTATGGTCATGAACAAAATAATATTGGTTGGTGTGGCCGTAGTGTGTGGTCCTTTTATCAAACTGCCAAGGACGCCCAAAAGGAGGTGGCTAGCTTGCATTGGAACCACATCAAACAAGACTTGGTCTTTGTAAGGACCCACACTAAACGGAACCGTGACTTGTTCTTTCACATGAATCACGGTTTTTTCATTTAACCATTTGAGTCTATAAGGTCTCGGTGATTTGTGGTGCTCAGAGACAATTTCTTGACCAGACTAGAACTTGCCACATTAATGCAAGATCCTCCGTCTATGATCAACCCACAAATTGTCCCACTTACAGTGCATCGAGTGTGGAATATATTGTCCCGCTGGCTCGCGTCGTCAGCCTTCACGCTGGTGTTGAGGACACATCGGATCATTAAGAGCTCTCCC
This sequence comes from Camelina hispida, assembly GCA_023657505.1. NCBI lineage: Eukaryota > Viridiplantae > Streptophyta > Magnoliopsida > Brassicales > Brassicaceae > Camelina > Camelina hispida. The sequence continues at coordinate 12,029,916 of CP094635.1, read as the reverse complement.
ACGTCCGGTTCGGCTACGGCCTCTTCTAGTTCCGCTTCAGCTCGATCGGTCTCTTTGACCGCTTCTCCGTCAAACTCGAGCTCTCCAGACTCGAGGATAATCATAGTGCGCGCATTCGAACATTCACGAGCGTAATGGCCTCGTCCTTGACATTTAAAGCACACAATGTCACGGCTCTGGACGTCATTGGTGTTACGTCGCGGATCTTGACGTTCGTTGGTGGCCGGCTCTTTTGCCTTGAACCTTGTGTCGACATTGGCCGCTCTTGGCTTCTCTTGTGGCCGGCTCGAAGTTGACGTGTTTGGAGACCAGTTTGGAACTCCTTGAGTTCTGGTGCGACTTGCGGCAGCGTTCTTCTTTTTGATCTGACCCTCAATTTGCACCGATAGGTGCAACAACTCTTCGAAACCTTGGTAATGTTGGCGTTTGATAACATCATTATTTTACCCATTTTAGCTATAGTTTTAGTATGCATTTAGGATGAGTTTGATATGATTTCAAGGCTTTAATGTCTATTATCAAATATTTTAGGTTTCAAGAAGGTTTTACAGGTTTTATAGCAAAAAGTACCAAGAGGCAAGGAAAATACGTTTTAGGAAAGATTCAGAGCTTTACAGTACGGGAAACTTTTGAAGAATTTCCAGAACTCACATTTCAACGTACTTGGTGTCTATGGAAAACTGGAAGAGTCATCTTTCTCCTCGAAGTGGAATTATGTCGATATATCCAACCATCAGGAAGTTATGCCCGATTTACCGAGACGTACCTTAAACCGACCTAAGAAAAACCATCAAGCCCATGGGCTTTTATTGAAGGTCTGACTACCGACCACCACGGCGGCCCAGTCCAATCCTTCACCACCGTTCTAGAACCTTCTTACGCCGCCCCTTGCCATGCACTTATCATGAGAAGACGTTTTTACCCTTACAAAATCCTAAACCTAGACATAACCCTATAAATACTCTTTTAAACTCTAGGGTTTAGTGTGTGCCTTCCGAGTGCAATCATTGGAGCAGCCAAGAGATACGACCAGAGGAGCAGCCGACGTCCAGACCCTTATCTCGTCCCTCTCTTTGAAGCTTTGAGATCCACCAACTGTTTTTCTTTCTTTTGTTCGTTTGTTACATTAGTTTTCCAAGGGAGAAGATCATTACAACTTTGTTTGACAACCATTGAAGTAATATCTAAATCTCTTTTCTCTATTTATTCTTTTATGTTTATGAATTGTTTAAACCTAGCTTTGATGATTCCCTTAAACATGCTAGATTAGTTTTCTAGTTGGGTTTAAAGGGATAAATCAAAGAGGGAAGATGATATTAGTTTAGGTGGCAATTTTTAGGGTTTGTTAGATTTAAATTCTGTTTATTCTTTGCTTAATGCTTTAAGTTAGCCTCATGAACTAACTATGATATAAAGTATGTGTGCTTTGCCAAAAGCTTCCATGTGTGCTTGACCTACCTATGGAATTCCATGGATTATAGTCGAACCTGTTTTAAATGCTTTGATCTATGCGTCGTAGCCTGCGACAGTTGAGTTACGGAGTCTAGTGATCTTAGACGGTTAGCTTGAGAACTTTAAGTTAACGGTTTTAGATGGGATTTCTTTGACACATCATTACATCCACTCATGTCTTGCCACATCAGCTCACACATCCATGTCAGCAACTCAGGCGTCTATGATCTGATGCAGCTTCCTAATTGGCACAACGCTCTGTTTGGCACAACGACGTGTTCCTCACAGCAAGTTGTTCTAGAATCTACATTTACAAGTTGCACTTCTAAAACGACACCATATATAAAGTTTAAAATTAAACACTTTTTGGTAATGATTTAAGAGAAAAATATCGAAAATTTAAGAAATGAAATGGCTAAATTTACTTGAAAGCTTTTGATTGCACGCAGGTTTATTGATATGGTTGAGTAGCTTCTCCATCTCTTGTTTCTCCTTTTTCGAATGTATTGTTTTGTGGCTCTCCAACAAAAATAAGAGCTATTGTTGACAAAACTAGCAAGATAAGTTTATTGGAATACCTCATGATGAATCAAAGGATCTGGAACTATATTTTTCAGAAGAATGAAGCAAAAGCAACTATGATTAATATTGTGTCACATAAATCTGAGACCATTAATAACCATAAAAGAACCTATACATAGTAAAAGACAGGTGTCTCTGGCTCTATCTCTATTAATTTACCCATATGTGGATGCTAAAGTGAGATTTTTTTTAAAGAAGCTTTTTGTCTTTCGTTTTAATAAAGGGTAATCCATCTAATTGCATAAGAAAACAAATAAAATATTACGTACATGTTCAGAGGGTCAAAGCCTGATATAAAAACAAAGCATAGTGACACAAGGAACTTAAACGAACCATGAATTAATTCTATAAACAGTAGTAATAACAGGATACAAACTGTCGTATTTAGTCTGCGGAGATGCTTAGAAAGAACCATCCTTCATTCAGTTTAGATGTGAGAGTAGTAGGAGATATCACATTCACTTTCATTATGCTGATTTTCAAGTATCACAAAAGAAAGTTTTATAAGAAACAAAGAGTCAAAAAAGGCCTTAACAACATCATGGAAAAAACACAATATTTGATGAAGCATCGGTAGATAAAGCATCAACATTCTCGATGTGATGAGGTGTGCCCTCTATAATGTCATTCGCATAATTGATCGAAACATTACTGTTGGAATTGTCCACATCATTTGAGCTGTAACATATTTTGTATATAGCAGTTGCTTAATCATATGTCCATCTTCTTCTATACATCGTTTTCTCGCTTAGTTGTCCAGTCCATTTCAACTACCTACCCCTACTAATTCTTATCTTCGAACCATATATATCAACCTTAATTATTAGGTTCTAAGACTTAACTAATATAAATAACCGTTAAGGAAAAATTTAAACTATTTTAAAATTCTACATGCAAAATGTAGGTTTATAAAAATAAACAAGTGATTATCGTCAAAAAAAAAAAAAATAATAAACAAGTGATGATTAGCTCAACCTATAAAAAATTGCATATCATCAAAACACTATACAATTAAATGGTGTATCAGTATCACACAAATTTTATATAGATGAAGGTATTTTAGACTAAATTCCCTATTTTAATTTGTTTACTAAATTAACAATTTTTTTTTGGTACTTAATTAACTATATTTATCGATACACAATTTTCAGATAATTTAGAAATTTGCATAAAAATATATAAGATAATAATAATAAAAAAAACTAATAACTGAGTTTTTGCATAAATGAACCAAACTATATAAAGACACACCGGTCACCAAATTTACAAATTGAAAAATAAAACTCAAGTTGGAGATAGAGAGTGAGAGAGAAACATGGAAGGCAAAGAAGAAGACGTAAATGTCGGAGCCAACAAGTTCCCAGAGAAGCAACCGATCGGCACGGCGGCGCAGACGGACAGCAAAGACTACAAAGAACCACCTCCGGCGCCGTTATTCGAACCAGGCGAGCTCAAATCTTGGTCTTTCTACAGAGCCGGCATAGCTGAGTTCATAGCCACGTTTCTTTTCCTCTACGTCACCGTTTTGACAGTGATGGGCGTCAAGAGAGCTCCCAATATGTGTGCCTCTGTGGGAATCCAAGGCATCGCTTGGGCTTTTGGTGGCATGATCTTTGCTCTCGTTTACTGTACTGCTGGAATCTCAGGTTCAAGCTCTGTTCTTGTTCCAAATTTTGTTTAAAGTTTTCGAATTTAGAATGAAGGAACCTGGAATTAGGGCTAATTGGTTGTGAGAAATTTGCTGATGTCTTGGTTATATAGAAGAAAGTTTGAATCTTTGAGTCGTTTCCTCAGTAAAGATTGAAACTTTGAATCATTTCTCCCTTAAAGTTTGAAACTTTGAGTAATTTCAGTTTTTGTTTCTTTTGTGGCAAGAACATAATCTGATTCTGACTTGTGTGAGTGGTGAAATTGGTTTGGTGATGTGAACAGGAGGACATATTAATCCGGCGGTGACTTTTGGTTTGTTCTTGGCGAGGAAGCTGTCTTTGACAAGAGCTCTGTACTACATAGTGATGCAGTGCCTTGGAGCTATCTGTGGTGCTGGTGTGGTTAAAGGGTTTCAATCAGGGCCGTACCAGGCTAATGGCGGTGGAGCTAATGTGGTAGCTCATGGTTACACAAAGGGTTCAGGTCTTGGTGCAGAGATTATTGGAACTTTTGTTCTGGTTTATACTGTTTTCTCAGCTACTGATGCTAAGAGAAGTGCCAGAGACTCCCATGTCCCCGTATGTTGCTAAGGCTCTTATTCCCACTGAATATAATTGACAGTCACATAGGCAAAACTCTTGGCATAGAACTTATGTGTCTTTTGGTTTGCGAACATTTTGCAGATCTTGGCTCCGCTTCCGATTGGTTTTGCTGTCTTCTTGGTGCACTTGGCTACCATCCCAATCACTGGAACTGGCATTAACCCGGCCAGGAGTCTTGGAGCTGCCATCATTTACAACAAGGATCATGCTTGGGATGACCATGTAAGTTCCTCGCTTTACTCACATCAACGTTTGTGATAACTGATAAGTATGAATTCTATCACACATCAAGTGTTTAGATGGGGGAAACGGTTTAACTAAGTTGCTATTTAGATCGAAACTGAAATTTCCCTTTGATCTGTTGTTTATTCTGGTTTGTATGTCTGCAGTGGATCTTCTGGGTTGGTCCATTCATTGGTGCTGCTCTTGCTGCTCTGTACCATCAGATAGTCATCAGAGCTATTCCTTTCAAGTCCAAGACATAAAGCTTCCCGCATAAACTCTGTTCATAATCACTCTTTTTAAGAATATATCAATTTTTCATTCTATGTGCATCCCTCATGTTTCTTCTTATGTCTCTCGTATGTGATTCTATCACTTGAGTTTGATGTTGTAACATTGTATGTATAAATTATTTATCTATCTTGTTACATTGTATTGTTTGTGTAAATAAGAATGTCAATGGAATTTTATGAACTCAGCTATCACGGGGACATAATTGAACTGGACACAGCGAGTAACTAATACTTGTTGAACTTTTGATTGAAAAACAGAGTATCATAGATAGAGTTAAGAACAGAACAGAGAACGATAATGATTCTCTCTTTAACTTAACACACAACTTTATTATTATGAATTCTGAATGTCGTTTACAGACAATGACAATGTCTTTATATAGACTGAGAAAAGATACAACATGAAACAACACGAACTAAGAGTTGTAACTCTTCACACATGTAAAAGAAACGTCGCGTATGAAATCAATTAAACTTAAACATTACTAAGAAACTCAATTATATTCCAACAATACTGTCAATGTCAATAATAAATTGTTTCCTATATGAGACATGAGAACCACAACTGTAGAATGTGTTATGTTTTTTCTCAGGCCATTATCTAGTGATTGCATGTTAGGTTCTGTTCCATATGGTAGGGTTGTTCCAGTAACAGAATCAAAGAACCAAGTCTAGTAGACTAGTAACAACATCCTTCACATGTTCGACTGGTTTTGTGGTAGGCAATACTGTGCTGTAGAGTGAAGACAGTAAATGGGCCTAGAAAGTGTGAGAGTTCACAGTTCAGTTGTTTATTGCTTTTATTGGAGAACCTTACACTTTCAATATAACCATTGAAATCAATAAAAACTAACAAAAGTGATCTAGCAGATCAAGAAAAACAAAAGGTCGATTGTGACAAGAAAAAAAGTTGATTAGCAATATCTTGCAATACAAAAAGAAAACTCTGAAACCAATTAATGTTAACGATGATGATGTAATTGTAGTTGATCAAAATATATAATATTAAGAGTTTTATCTTTATCTTGATCGTTCAAAGTCTCTTAATTATTGTGGCCACAATCACATATATTTAGCCTAAGATTAATCGAAGAACAAAAAGTAATGTAAAAGGTTGGACAGGAAAAAGTTACTTAATGGTTAAGAAGTTTTGGTTTATGATCATCCCACTTTCTGAAGTATGGACTCGTCTTTATCGATATTAGTACCAAATGAAAGAGGTTTCTTAATCGCCAAGTTCCAACCAAAAACATAAAGCGCACATTTTGTGAAAAAGACACTCAACCAACGTTTTGTATTGATATGATACAAAGTTTCAAAGATCCAAAACGATGAAATAATAAATATATAAAGAAAAAAGGTGAAGCCACTCAACAAATTTCAAAAGTGATGAAACTAAAGGAAGTGAAGACGCATATACATTATCACATAAAAAGTAGCAAGCACACCAAGAAATTAGATAAAAAGATAAGAGAATAATTTCATTTCTTTTTCTTTAATTTTGTTTTCTCTAAGATTTGAATTGCAATCATACGTGTGAATGATGTATAACAACATTATTTTTAATGTATAATATTCTCAAGTATGTATACTATAAAGTAGCTGAATCATATGTGATTAAGATATATATAGAGAGAGACAAGCCAGCCAGAACATTTAGTACACACACACACACAAAAGCTTCAAAGAATCGTCTAGTAATAAAAAAAAAAAAAAGAGTGATAAGAAAAATGACCAGAATGAGTAATACAGTGTTAGGGTTCTTGAACATCCTCACACTAATTTCCTCCATAGTTCTATTAGGATCAGCTCTATGGATGGGTAGGAGCAAGACAACATGCGAGCATTTTCTTCAGAAGCCACTCTTGATCTTAGGCCTAGCTATCTTGGTCTTATCAATAGCTGGTTTGGTCGGTGCATGTTGTGACGTGGCTTGGGTCTTGTGGGTGTACCTCTTCTTCATGGTCTTCATCATAGTCGCGCTCATGGGTTTGACCCTGTTTGGATTTATAGTGACTAGCCATGGTGGTGGTGTGGGTGTGGATGGTAGGATTTATAAAGAGTTTAAGCTTGAATCATATCACCCTTGGCTTAAGACTAGGGTGATAGATACTAACTATTGGGTTACTATAAAGACTTGTCTCTTGGGCTCAGTCACTTGTACCAAGCTCGCTCTTTGGACTCCTCTTGATTATCTCCAAAAGGACTTATCTCCTCTTCAGGTACTTGTTATAATAATATCATGTTCTACTCTGTTTTATTCTAGAGTAGCATAAAACTTAGTTATATAGTGCTAATATATATAAATTAGAGTTATTGAAATATTATGAATTTATGATATATGGAAATAGTCTGGATGCTGCAAACCACCGACCTCGTGCGTTTACAACACGGACACGCCGATACAACAAGACCCGGATTGTTACCGGTGGAACAACGCCCCGACGGTGCTCTGCTATGACTGTGACTCGTGCAGAGCTGGCGTGTTAGAGACCGTACGACGCGATTGGCACAAACTCTCTCTAGTGAACGTCATTGTTGTTGTTTTCCTCATCGCTGTTTACTGCATTGGCTGCTGCGCGTTCAAAAACGCTAGGCGTCCTCAACATTACGGCTTCCCTTACGGACGTTACGGCATGTCGAAATCACGACCCGGATGGGAACAGTCTTGGTGAGATTTTTTTATATTAGTGAATGTTTTATAAGTGTATATGATTGTTGGTTTTACATTTCTAATGCTTTTTTTTTAAATCATTTTTTTCGGGAAATGTAGGTCGAGATGGTGGCATGGAAGAGACCGGTATTAGTGAAAAATATTTATGTAATGGTTTTCGAATTTTGCGGTTTAGCTCTTGGCCTCTAATTAATCTATAAATACAATTTTTGTATAGAGCCTATAGTTTTGATAATGAAATTGCTATCTTCTTTTGGTTGATGTTGTAGAGAGTCAGATTTGAGGAAATTGAAATCAAGATTTAAAAATCTTTTATTTTGTTTAGCACTAGGTATATTAGTCCACACAACGTGTGGTTGAATGCATAATAAATTTTTTTATATTTCTGAAATTTTGTTAAAATAAAATATTATTTTTAAATTTTTTATTAACAATAATATCAAAGAACGATTTTTGTTTTTTTCTAATAAAATATAAATCTCAAATTTTTTTATAGAAATGATGTGCAAGTTAAACCTTACATTTGTGTCAACATTTTTTTGTCTGGTTATTTATTATATCGAAATTAACAAATACTAAAAAAGAATTATTACAAATTGATATATATATATATAATATAGAAATATTAAAAAGTTTCTAATATGAGTGAATCTATGTTTATCATGTTTTATAGTGGTTAATAACTGATTTAAAGAGTTTTTCTTAATGTCATTGTAAAATTTAGTTACTACATATAAACTTATTGTGTATAAAATATTTCTCATTTCAAAGTTTAAAGCAATATATATATATGATTATAAGTTTAGCTAACCAAAATAATTAAAAAATATTAAAATTTAACCAAAAACATTTTCTCTTGAAAGATAAATAAGTTAGTAGAATGAATGAATTAATGTAAAATTATTGGATAGGAGTTACATTTGAGTTAAATGTAGAGTTAAATGGAGTTACATGCCTTTAAAAGTGAGTTAATTATACATAAATATTTTAATTTGTTATAACTTAAAATAAAAAAAATACCAAGTGACCCAATCAAAATTCACATGGTTTGGTTGTTTGTTGATATAAACTCAACACTCACACATAATATTTCAAAATGGAAATATTATTTTTGAAGTGACAAACTAAATTAGTTTTCTTATAAAATTATATGAACCTCAATCTCAAGAATTTTTAAAATTCCAAGGATAACTTATCTCTTTTTGGTTTTTTTTTTTTGAGTATTTATAGGAAGAGAAATGATGAAAAATTACATGTAGGAAAATGAGAATTACAATTCTAATTTATTGTTTTGTTTTAATACAATTGGTTGATACAACTTAGTGAAGAAATGAAGCTAATGCATAATTTATAGGGGGAATTTATATGATTTCAGTTTTATATTATGTGAGTTAAATGTGAAGATTAATTGTTTTTTAATTTATGTTTTAATATAAATATTTTTTTTGTTAAATTGCATTGCCAAGTGGACCAATAAGGAGAGAGTGAAACCTTACTTTTATGTATATGATTTATAGTGCTAGATTCAATACTAACGGTTTCATCTTTAGAGAATTTGGTTAAATGGTATTTTTAAAATTATATTATTTTTTATATTTCACTTCCAGTTAAATATGATTTATTTTTAGGATCATTTTTCATTTTGATTTAAACAGAAAGACCAATTTTTTAATTATGTTCTTTTTGTTTTCAAAAACTCAAATCATAAATAAAATAAATATTATATTGATCTTTGCATATTTATCTATTGGATCACAAAACAAAATAGACTTTATAAATAGAATTGATACACTTTACATAACAAAATAGACTTTATAAAAGGATAATTATATTGATCATTAAATATTATATTGATCTTTATAAATTATCAAAAATGATACATGAATATGTAAGATAACCGGAGACATAATAGATAATTAGACTTGGATCATTTCAACTTCATGATCTTATTGTGTGGTGATATTATAAAAAAGTATGAAAAATAATGACTTATAAGATGTTAATATAAAATAGACAATGGTGATAAACCTTTTAAAACATTAAAACAATATAAGATATACATATCATACAAACTCTAAAACTAAGCTTTTACAATGATATTTGATTTTATTTTTTTAACCCATACAACAACAATAACAAAAGAAAACACAAACCAAAAAAAAAGATTTGAGATATAGTGGAAGAAGATGGGAGAATGAAAAGAGTGTGAGACTAAGAGAATAAGATAATGATTATTTATAGGAAGAGAAGTGATGAAAAATTACATGTAAGAAGATGAGAGTTACAATTCTAAAATATTGTGTTGTTTTAATATAATTGGTTAATACAACTTAGTAGAGAAATAAAGTCAATGCATAATTTATAGGGGGAATTTATATGATTTCAGTTTTATATTATGTGAGTTAAATGTGAAGATTAATTATTTTTTAATTTGTGTTTTAATATAAATATTTTTTTCTAATTTATTGTTTTGTTCTAATACAATTGATTAATACAACTTAGTGGATAAATAAAGTTAATGCATAATTTATAGGGGGAGTTTATATGATTTCAGTTTTATAATATGTAAGTTAAATGTGAAGATTAATTGTTTTTAATTTGTGTTATAATATAAATATTTTTTTTGTTAAATTGTATTGCCAAGTGAGAGAGAATAAAACGTATATAATTTTAGGTTGTATTTGGGATCGAGTATAGGACATAAAAGTATCTCTTCGGCCCAAATATTTATAGTCAGGGAGGAGGCCCATCAAAGCATGTAACTAGGGATAAATCACAAGTGCTTCTCCCACATAAACGCATTATCAATGTAGTGCAGGGCATCTGCTTTAGGCATCGTCATTATATTTTAAATCCAATTGTTGAAAAATTATTTGTAGTGTAGTGGTTGAGGGTTTGAAAAACGCTCCTATTTTACTGCATGCACATACCGAGTTCGAACCATGTTAAGGCATCAATATGTTTTTCATTTGAGTTAATGTTTTGGTTATGATGGACTTCATTTTTCCTTTTGCTTTAGGCAACAAAACATCACGGGAACGTACACGAATTTGCGTTAGGCGGAATGAAAATAGTGGACATAAAATTAACTTTGTCACATGCTTCGCCATATATCCTGCCCATCCCTTGTGGGAGTTCCTTTTTTTTTTTTTTTCATTTCAAACCCTATAACATATATACGATGAACACTGAACACGCAAGAAATTTGTGCAATATGTTAGCAGGAACAACTAACAAAATTATCATAATGTAATAACTAATATAACTGAAATAAGTTTATGACACACTAACGGCAAAATCATAGATTGACGTTTGAAGAATGGGTACTGAAATATTTTGTAGCCATTTCTACGGCACGGCATCTCCATATAGAGTCGCAGTCAATCAATATTCTCATGCGAAAAATGACAGTTTGTGTTTTCACACTTTTAGAATTTAGATAAGAATCACAAGATTGCTTTTTTTTTTTTTTTTTTCTTTTCTAGATCAATCTTTTTTTCACAAGATAACAATTATTCACTTCCATATATTTATGGCTTGAAATATATACAAATATAGGTTTTACATATATATTGTTTACATATATACAAAAGAAGACACAAAAAAGAAAGACATTTAATACGATACCGTTTTGTTGTGCTAAACAAGCCAAAAAGCCTTACATTAAATAACAAATTCTAAACCTTCACAGAAAGAAGAGAAAAAAATTGGTATGGTGGTTAGAAAAAATGATACGATTTTGATATGTCAATAACTACAACTTGCTATATGATGAAACCGTAATATTGATTGTGATTCCGTAATCATCGAAACTTAATTATTGTTAGAGTTAACATCTTAACAGTGCAGACAAATTACCCTAAAATTACGTGAAACATATAAATATACCCGTGAACCACATTTCAAGCAGAATCAAGATACACTCAAATTAAAAGCCATTTCAAAAGAGAAACAGTTAATAATGGGCAAACTCCTGGTGATAATGTTAGTTGGGATGTTCTTGGCTTTCGAAAGCTTGGAAGCACTTGACTATGGAGATGCACTAAACAAGTCTATCTTGTTCTTTGAAGGCCAACGATCCGGTAAACTCCCGACTAATCAACGGGGTACTTGGCGAGGCGATTCTGCCCTCTCCGACGGTTCATCAGCTAATGTAAACCGGCTCTAACCATAAACATCTCTATTTGTATATATGTCTTCAGAAATATATAGAACCTTATTATACATCAATAGTTTTGCATTAATAATGTTATCTCTTAACAAATTTTCGTGTGTTTTTATAATTTCCAGGTGAATCTGACTGGAGGATATTACGATGCTGGTGACAATGTAAAATTTGTGTGGCCAATGTCATTTACCACAACCTTGTTGAGTTGGGCTGCTATTGAATACCAAAATGAGATTTCTTCCGTTAACCAGCTCGATTATCTCCGGTCTGCTATCCAATGGGGAACCGATTTTATCCTCCGCGCTCACACGGCGCCCACCATGCTATATACACAGGTAAACCAAGTTTTACACATTATTAACTAAGCCGACATGTTACACATTATAGAGAAATCCAAAATATATCTCATTTCATGCTACATTTCTTATCATATATACTACATACATATATAGCTCTCTAGTATCCAACAAATTCACAATCAAAACTCTAATAACATTTTTGGTTTTGTTTTATAATGGATACAAATTAAAAGGTAGGAGATGGGAATTCAGATCATAGTTGTTGGGAGAGGCCAGAAGATATGGATACACCAAGAACTCTCTACAGTATCACTTCCTCTTCCCCGGGTTCTGAAGCTGCCGGTGAAGCCGCAGCCGCTCTTGCTGCCGCCTCAATCGTTTTCAAATCGGTCGATTCTACTTATTCATCCACGCTACTAGACCATGCGAAAACCGTAAGTAATGCACATTAAGTCTTCCTAAAAAATAGCTTATACACAAGATCATTACATTCAACCATGATTTATTATCCATCTTATTTCTACTTCTTTTTTGTTTTTTTTGCAGCTGTTTGAATTTGCTGATAAGTACAGAGGTTCATACCAAGCATCGTGCCCCTTCTACTGCTCATACTCAGGCTACCAGGTAATCAAACCTACCGAATTAAACCGGTACACATAGATAAACTATTGATATGTTACTAAATAAGACACTTAATGTTTCAAAACATTTTGGGGTAACAATAAAGGATGAATTGTTATGGGCTGCGGCATGGCTATACAAAGCAACAGGAGAGCAGAGTTACATAGATTATCTTATAACCAATCAAGCTTGGAGCCAAGCCGTCAATGAATTCAGCTGGGACAACAAATTGGCCGGCGCTCAGGCTTTACTCGCTTCGGTTAGTATATAGTAACTATTATATAACTGACTTTGCTAAATTCTATAACACTAACAAAGTTTGTCTCTAAATTTTCTTGTTGTTTCTTTGTTTTAAGGAGTTTTACAACGGGGCAAATGACTTGGCTAAATTTAAGACCGATGTTGAATCATTCGTCTGCGCATTAATGCCCGGAAGTAGCTCTCAACAAATTAGACCAACTCCTGGTAATTTTCACTAGTTTGCTAAATAACCAGTTAATTGTTTTTTCTGAGTTTTTTTCATGTTGGCTTTCATGGTTACATTTCTTTGCACTTTTGGTATATTCAGGTGGCATTTTGTATATTAGAGACAGTAGCAACTTACAGTATGTCACAACAGCTACAACGGTATTGTTCAACTACGCAAAAACTCTAACCAAAGCAGGGGTCAGTTCAATTCAGTGTGGTTCCACGCAGTTCACCGCATCTCAAATTCAAAATTTCGCCAAATCACAGGTAAATAGATTAATCCCCACCTAGTCCGGTTCTATACACCATTTCCATTTTCTTAATAACCAACCGGTTTAATATTCAGGTGGATTACATCCTTGGAAACAATCCAATTTCAATGTCTTACATGGTCGGGTTTGGGACAAAGTATCCTACACAACCTCATCATAGAGGCTCATCATTACCGTCAATCCAATCTAAACAGGAGAAAATCGACTGCAATGGAGGATTTTCATACTACAATTCTGATACACCAAACACGAATGAGCATACCGGCGCGATTGTGGGCGGGCCGAACTCATCCGACCAGTATAGCGACAAAAGATCAGATTATTCTCACGCAGAACCCACAACTTACATCAATGCCGCCTTTATTGGCCCCGTCGCTGCTCTGATCAGTTCTTCCGGTTAAACTCACGTTTAACTTGGTCGTGGGGAAACAAATCATCAGCAAAGAAGACTCAAACTTGAAGAATTAATCAGGGATGTATCATCTGCTCTAAACATATATAGATATACACACTTACATATCATTATATTTTATAAGTTTAATTTTCATAAATACCACTAAAATGAATTTATTTTCAAAAATACCATTTTAAACTTATTTCCAAAAATACCACTAAAATGTATTTTTTCCAAAATTATTATAAAATTAAACTAATTTTTCTATTAAAAACTAATTTTTATATCATAAAAACTAAACCTTTTTTTTTTAGGTCAAATCATAAAAACTAAACCGTATCCCTTAAAACCTATACTCTAAATCTACATTTGTCAATCCAAACCTAGAAAAAAAATTCTACTTAATGAAAAATTAATTTTTTGTGTTAGTGGTGTTTTTGTAAAATAAAAATTTTATGATATTTTGGAAAAAATTATGTGTGGTTTTGTTCGTGAATCGTGATGATCATGGGTTTGGTTAGTTGTCCAGTCCATTCTATATTTTTATGGCTAAACTAACTCTCAACGAGTCTGAATAGTTAAGAGTTAAGACTTAAGACTATACAACTTAAAACTAGGGTTAAGTGGGATTAATATGGGCCAGAATACAGTCATTAAGGCCCATCAAGAAATAAACTAAGGTTAAACTAAATCAAACCATCATTACACACTTTGTGCTTATACCACATCGAGAAGTTTCACGATGGGAGACATCTGTTTTGTAGTATAAAACAACGCGAAGGTCGATCCATGAAAGGTACTTACCTGGACGGGGTCAACGCACGATCATGATCATGAAGGTGTGTGGCCTAAGCTAAGTGACTTCCATTGCACTTTAAGGAAGGGCGCTTTAGCTTAAGGTCTTCCCAAGAGGAAGAGCCTGCGTCATTATTTGTTGTGGAGGCCTGCGTTCGCGCGGCCTCTCCTATTTCCCTCAGTTCAATTGTTTTGTTTCACGCCGAGATGGTTCTGTTTAAGCCTAGTCATCATTGGTTAGTCACAAAAGTTCTTAAAAGCTAACTTTTGACTTTTGCAGATCCAATCTCCACCACGAGTGGGGGATTGTCTCCTCATCACTTTATTTATTTTCTTTTAAAGTAATCACATTTCGGTCACATTGATTAAAGTTTTAAAATAAGAAAATTTTAAAGCGTAATCGCTCAACCACTCGAGAAGAAGACAAACGCTAAACAACTCTCACAGTGTAATCTTTTTCTTCTTTCTTTCTCCCTCATCATCTTCTCCAGAAAGGAAAAACAAAAAAAAAAGATGTGGTTTTTTGGATCGAAAGGAGCATCTGGATTCTCGTCTCGTTCCACTGCAGAAGAAGTCACACATGGTGTTGATGGGACTGGTCTCACTGCCATAGTCACAGGTTTCTTCTCTTCTCTTATCATTAGCTCTTTCTCGACTTGGGTTTGTTTAAAGTTTTAGACTTTTCTACAATTTTCCCCATCTTTGAATTGATTTCACCTGTAAGACAAGAAATTTTGACTTTAATTGGTCAACTTTAATAAATATGGAGGTCTTCACTGTTGTTTGTTGTTTCGAAAGCTGTCTCTTTTGTATTTGTCAATAAAAGTAACAACCTTTGTGCTCACAGACTTTTTCGCTCAAGAGCTTTTTATAGAATTGGATTGTTTCTTTGTTTGGTGAATTCAGTGTACAACATGTTTGGGACCATTTCCCTAAAAGGGAAGATTACTTCAGATCTGCACATGTAATTTACATGTGGTCTGTACTCGTCTCTGTTTCAGCTGATTGTAATTTGTGTTATATATCACTAATCTATACACTTTCTGGCCAGAAGATTATTTTACTTGTAGACATCGTTTTGAGTATTTTTATCATAATTAAAAATGGAATCCTTGAATTGAACCATTCAGTTAAGTTGTAAGTTTAGACTAGCATCGATTGAGCCAACTCTTTGTCGTGGATGTGAAGTCTTGCTTCATTATTTGGTATATTGAGTATGTAGTTTTATCTTGACTTGGTGTAATAGAGGTATGCAGAATGTTCTGTATCAGTCTATCATTGGTTGATACAAACTTAAGAAAGTGGTCTAGCCTGCATTGAGTTTTCTTGATTTTTATTGTTCCTTAAGTTTGTGTTACATTTTTTTTCAGGAGCATCGAGTGGTATTGGTGTAGAAACAGCACGTGTTCTTGCACTGCGTGGTGTGCATGTGGTTATGGCAGTGAGGAACACTGGCTCTGGTGCTAAAGTTAAGGAAGATATTGTCAATCAAGTCCCTGGTGCTAAACTTGATGTCATGGAGTTAGATCTCAGCTCTATGGACTCTGTCAGGAAATTTGCATCTGAGTACAAATCTGCTGGTCTTCCACTCAACCTCTTGATGTAAGCTATTGAAATGCCATGGTTCATATGTATAACAGGTTTGGGATTATCTGATGGTTATAATGTTTTGAATTGTCTCAAATTTTGTAAGAAACAACGCGGGGATTATGGCATGTCCCTTTATGCTCTCTAAAGACAACATCGAGCTGCAATTTGCAACCAACCATATAGGTGAGTTATGATAATGAAACCAACGTTATGGCCTTGTCCTAAACTTAAGTTACTCTCTTTAATCAGTGCCATGGATGTTGTGATCCAATTATATTTTCAGGTCATTTTCTGCTGACCAAGCTTCTGCTAGATACAATGAAGACCACATCACGTGAGAGCAAACGAGAAGGTAGGATTGTCAACCTATCATCAGATGCTCATAGGTTCTCGTACCCTGGAGGAGTCCGCTTTGATAAGATCAACGACAAGTCAAGGTACTAAATGGCGAACCAAACAATAGTCTTTTTCTTTAAAATCTCTAACATTCTTCCTTGGTTTGGTCTCTACTGCAGTTACAGTAGTATGCGAGCGTATGGACAATCTAAACTCTGCAATGTATTACATGCCAACGAGCTTGCAAAGCAACTGAAGGTAACTACCAAAAATAACAAGGATCTATTGAATCAAGAATCTATCTCTCAATTGTTATCTTGATTGAAATCTGGTGTGAATAAAAACAGGACGATGGAGTCAATATAACAGCAAATTCACTTCATCCAGGAGCCATTATGACCAATCTCGGGCGCTACTTCAACAGCTATTTGGCTGGTAACATTTTATCTCTGATTTTCCTCTCATCAGTCCATTCTTGATAAGACTACACATAGAACAAACGCATATATATATATATATATATATACTTTGATTTTCTTTTGATCCTCTTTATCACCGCCGATGCAGGAGCTGTTGGTGTAGTGGCTAAATATATGCTCAAGACTGTTCCACAGGTATGCTTCTAATCTCTAAACCTCTGATACGTTTTGCTTATAGAAATGGATATGATAGATTATAGAACTGGAATTACAAAAGGAACTGAGGATTTTATTAATGGAGCTCCTCCCACTCCCCCTAAAAGACCTCACAAAATACTTGATAACCCTCTCTTACTCTCTCCCACCTTATATATAGCTAGACTCAAGAAATAACCTAAACCAACCATGGTTAACTATCACAGCAAACCATGGTTAAGTTAAACTTAAGAAAATATTATTATGCATTTCCACTGCTTCTATCAACCTCAAACTGATAACCGAAGGATCAGAATTACAAACTGGTCACTAAGTTTCTCCATGAGAGAAGTTAATTATATACCACCAGTGTAGCTTTAGGGGCTGTCTTGGTTTGTTGGTTATCTGGTTTATCTAATCATTGTTGAATATCTGACTTTGTAGGGGGCGGCAACAACTTGCTATGTGGCATTGAATCCTCAGGTTGCAGGAGTTACAGGGGAATACTTCGCAGATTGCAACATTGTTAAACCATTACCACTTGCCAAAGATTCAGAACTGGCCAAGAAAGTTTGGGATTTCAGCACTAAGCTTACCGATTCGCAGTCAGGGGATAGTAGTTCTTGAAAAGCAAATAGATGTTCAGTGAAACTTTACTACAGTGGCTTACTACGTTTCATTGTGTCTCTATTGTACTGATACTTACTTCACTCTATGTTAAAGAAATAAAATGTTTAACAAATGTAAAACATTTCAGTTCTGCAAAAAACAGATGGTTTAGTTCTGGTTATGACCGGCTTGGTTCTCGGTGTAGGGCACAGAGAGACTTCAAGAAAATAATGTAAAAAGATCTGTAATTTTTATTCTCAGAAGATTTATAGAGACAACTTTTGAATTCAAACAGGAGGAGACAATACTGTCAATGTATTATTAAAGTGATAGTCAGAAAATGAAAAACAATGATAACAAGTTTAGTTTAAATTCACTTTACTAATGGTTTCTTAGGGAACAGAAAGTTTCGATTACATAAAACTGCCACTGCAAGGTGAAGAAATAGAGAAATTTTATTAAACTCTCTCTGGAGAAAAACTCTTTCTCGTAAAAATGGTCGCTGGTTTTTGGTAAGATCTGATGAGGGATTTTTCTCGGTTGATTGTGGTTGATCTTGGATTGAGTTCCTTGCTTTTTCCTTCCGTCTCTCGGAGTCGGGATCTTTTATGGGATTTGAGATGGGATCGTTTGGATCTGGGATGGAATATTGTGGTTTTAGTTATTCAGGTTTTTGCGGGTTCGATTTCTCTATGGGATTACTCCACTGAGTCGGGTTTCCGGAAATTGGGGAATGTCGGATCGGGACTGGAATCTGTTATTGGTTTTGTTCTTGGCCACTTTGATTCAGGGAAGTTACGATTGGGGCTGAGTGAGGTGGGATTGTTAACGGGGATACAGGTTATTTCTCCGGGGGATCTGAGAGATTCTCTAGTTTCCTCTATTGGATTCTATCATGTCTCATTATACGATTGCAAATCTGGAATTTCCTGTTACGACTGGCGCTTGGAGGGTTTGGCGATTTGGTTTCCTTATTGGTTTGCGGCACTTACAGTTGGAGCGATTGGGTCCCAAGGTTTTGAGTATATATGTCTGCCACGGTCTCTGTTGTCTCCTCACCTCAGTTCATACTTTCTTTCCATAGTTAGCAGTTGCAAGGGGCTTCTTTCTCTTCTTTGGAGGTTTTGGTCCTCTGTTTGGGCTCTCTCTTTCTTTTGCGTTGTGTTGGTCCTTATGGATTCGTGTCAATTTCTTTTGCTGAATAACTCATCACAGCCTGTTCGGATTAGATGTTGGTGTTGTTTTCCTTTATTTCCCTTTGTTGTTTACGATTTCCTTGCATTGGTTAATCGTGGTTGTAATGCTTTTTGCAATTTAATAATAAGCCCAGGTTTGCTTCTTTTTTACTCTCGTATTATTTTTTCTCTGCGGTCAAGGTATTATTATTTTGGTTTTGCTGATGGCTGTTCTTCTCTATGTGGTGGACTGATCACTTTGTTTATGGCTAAGAGGATTATGGTCGGTTATATTGGAGTTTTCACAATTACCTTTGCACTTTTAGGACTTTCTCCTAGTCATATGTTTATATGGATCTTCATTTTTCTAAAAACGGATTTATGGAGTATAAAGAGGGTCGGAATTTTCAGCCTCTTTTGTCTACGCACAGTAAGGGTGGTCTTGTGCGGAGTCACACCTATTTTCTATTCTTTGTGATATGCAAGTTTTGAGTTGGAATTGTCAAGGGCTTGGCAACAAAGCGACCATTGGACACCTTAGGGATCTTTGGGGAAAACAACGGCCAGATTTTCTGTTTCTTATGGAAACAAAACAATCTTTTAGCTTTTTGGAAAAATTTGTGGGTCATTTTGGTTACAAAAATTTAAGGACCGTGGAACCTATTGGTTCTAGTGGAGGCTTGGCTTTGTTTTACAACAAAGATGATTTCAATGTTTCAATTCTATTTGAGTCAGATAGAATTATTGATGTAGAAGCAGTATATAAAGGACGTATGATACACTTAACATTCATTTATGGTGATCCGGTTCCTAAGAATCGAGATTTGGTTTGGGAACGGTTATTACGGATAGGGGCGTCTAGGTCGACCCCTTGGTTTGCTATCGGTGATTTTAATGAGTTGACGGGAAACCATGAAAAACGTGGCGGAAAACTCCGTCATGCCTCTTCGTTTCTTTCTTTTAATGGGATGATTCGGGATTGTGGGTTTTTGGAATTTCCATATCTTGGGAATTCTTTGTCCTGGCGGGGTTGGCGTGATAAAAAACCGATCCGTTGTCGGCTGGACAGGGCTTTAGGTAATGAGGATTGGCATGAATTGTTTCCTGACACAGTTATGGAATATCTGCCTATGATCGCTTCTGATCATACGCCTATAGTGGTGAGTATAGGCGGGAAGCGACCGCGGGGGAGGAGAAGTTTTATGTTTGATCGGCGCTGGGTTGGGAAAGAGGGTTTAATGGATGCTATTTCGTATGGGTGGGCTGGGGAACCAGATAATGGTCCCACCCCTTTTGTGGACAAAATTGTAAGCTGTCGACGGGCGATATCTCGGTGGCGAAAAACACAAGTACCATATGGTAGGGATACAATTGAGGATTTAAAACGACAATTGGAGGTCGCTCAGACCGACGACACGATTTCTCCGAGTGTCATCTCAGACTTACATACCCGTCTACGAGAGGCCTATCGGGATGAAGAGATTTACTGGTACCTGAAAAGTCGGAATCGTTGGATGCGGGTGGGGGATAAAAATTCTAAATATTTTCATGCCCAAACAAAGCAGAGACGGGCCCGTAATCGGATTACTGGTCTTTTTGATAAGAATAATGTTTGGTCTACAGAGGATGCAGACATTTGCAATACGGCAGTGTCTTATTTTGAGGAGTTGTTTACTTCGATTAATCCATCTAATTTTGAGGATGTCTTAAGGGAGGTTGATATTGCCATCACGGATGAGGTAAATGAGCGGCTAACGGCCCCAGCGACGGAAGCAGAGGTTCAGTCGGTTCTTTTCATGATGCATCCAGATAAGGCTCCTGGTCCGGATGGGATGACAGCTTTGTTTTTCCAAAAGGCATGGAGGGTCATTAAAACTGATCTTGTGGAATTAGTCAATCGGTTTTTCGAGGAAGGTGCTTTTGATAAGAGCTTAAATAGTACGCACATCTGTCTCATTCCTAAAGTAGCAAAGCCTACCCGGATGACTGAGTTGCGTCCTATTAGTTTGTGTAATGTAGGATATAAGGTTATCTCAAAACTTTTGTGTCAAAGGCTAAAATCCGTCCTACCCGAACTTATTTCAGAGACTCAATCGGCCTTTGTTCCCGGTCGCTTGATTTCGGACAATATCTTGATTGCCCAAGAGATGTTTCACGGCTTACGGACTAACCCATCTTGCAAGGGGAAATTTATGGCAATTAAGACAGATATGAGTAAGGCGTATGATCGGGTGGAATGGGTTTTTGTGGAGAAGGTACTACGGAAAATGGGGTTCTCGGAAACATGGATATCATGGATTATGTTCTGTGTTACGTCGGTTGAGTATAGGGTGCTTCTGAATGGGCAACCAAATGGTTTGATAGTCCCAGAGAGAGGGTTAAGGCAGGGGGATCCATTATCTCCTTATTTGTTTATTCTTTGTACGGAGGTTTTAATTGCCAATATCCGTAGAGCGGAGTTAGATAAGAAGATTACCGGGATTAAGGTGGCCAACAAATGTCCTCCAATTACGCACTTGTTGTTTGCGGATGATAGCTTATTTTTTTGTAAGGTAGAAAAGGAGCAATGTGGAGCTGTTTTGGATATCCTTAAAAATTATGAGGCTGCTTCGGGGCAGCAAATCAATTTTGCAAAGTCCTCCATTCAGTTTGGTCATACGGTCGATGAGGCAGTTAGGGTTGAGATGCAGGAGGTTCTTGGGATTACAAATGTGGGTGGTATGGGCTCATACCTAGGGTTACCAGAGAGTCTGGGTGGGCCTAAAACGAAGGTATTCTCCTTTGTCCGGGATAGACTGAATAGTCGGACAAATGGTTGGACGGCAAAGTTGCTTTCCAAAGGGGGGAAGGAGGTGATGATTAAGTCAGTTGCTACAGCTGTACCGACATTTGTGATGTCTTGTTTTCGGTTACCGAAAACGGTCACCTCAAAACTTTCTAGTGCTATAGCAAATTTTTGGTGGAGTGCTAATGGGCAGTCTGGAGGTATGCACTGGCTGGCTTGGGAGAAGTTATGTTGTAGTAAGCAGATGGGCGGTTTGGGATTCAGGAACGTTGATGCGTTTAATTCAGCATTATTGGCTAAACAATTATGGCGACTGATTGAGGCTCCGGACTCACTGTTTGCCAGGGTTTTCAAGGGTAGATATTATCGGAACTCAAACCCAATGGAACCTATTCGGTCATACTCTCCATCTTATGGGTGGCGGAGTATTGTGTCTGCTAGATCTTTGGTAAACAAAGGGCTTATTAAAAGAGTCGGCTCCGGGGACACCATTTCTATATGGACTGATCCCTGGATTCCAGCTCAATCCCCGAGACCAGCCATTAGTCGGGGTCCTTTTAAGGACCCTGCTTTAAAAATCTCTCACTTAATTGATTATCAAACTAATTCATGGAATATGGATATGCTCCAGGAGCATTTCGATCCTGGAGATGTTGACTTGATAGGGGCCTTACCATTGGGGTGTCCCTCGACGGTCGATTCTCTAGGTTGGCATTTTACA
The DNA here is from genome assembly GCA_023657505.1 of Camelina hispida. NCBI lineage: Eukaryota > Viridiplantae > Streptophyta > Magnoliopsida > Brassicales > Brassicaceae > Camelina > Camelina hispida. The sequence continues at coordinate 12,007,594 of CP094635.1, read as the reverse complement.
AAATCTGGGAAGTATACGGTGAAGTCAGGATATCATGCTGAACGTATGACATCTCGTCGAATTTTTCAGGCTCCTGGCTGTGGTCCAGAGATAACTCTGCTTCTTGCTAGTGTATGGCAGGTTAAATGTCCACCAAAAATACAGCATTTCATGTGGCAGGTATTATCCGGTTGTGTTTCGGTATCAGCAAATCTGCGGAGGCGGGGTATTTCCTGTGATTTGGGTTGTGCACGGTGTGGTGCCGAGGAGGAAACAATAAACCATGCACTCTTTGTTTGCCCACCAGCTAGACAGGTTTGGGCTTTATCTCAAGTACCGGTAGGATCCATATGCTTTCCAACGGATTCCGTGTACGCAAATGTGGATCACTTTTTGGGACCTAAGAATCCGGGTTCTCAGGTTTTGGCTTTTCCTTGGCTTATGTGGTATATTTGGAAAGCACGGAACGAACGTGTCTTCGATAACACAGCTGAGCGGCCGGACGTGATTGTCAAGATAGCGGAATGTGAGGCACTAGCTTGGCAACAGGCTCAGGTGGAGGAAGGTGAGAATGAGGCTCTCCCCTCACCACCTTTAGGTTCCAGCTCTATGCGTCGGGTGGGAGGAGTTTCTCTTTCCACGAGTTACTCAGGTCATCGGTGCTTTGTCGATGGCTCATGGCGAGCGGGTGATAAGTTTGCAGGCGCAGGTTGGTATTGTACTTCCCTCCAGGATTCTCTGCCGCTTATGGGAGCCTCCAATTTCCGGCGTAGTCTCTCCCCCTTACATGCTGAAGTAGAAGCTTTCATTTGGGCTATGCGATGCATGATCGGTCACGACTTCCGGGATGTAGCTTTCTTTACGGACTGTTCAGACTTGGTGAAGATGGTGTCTTCGCCTCTAGACTGGCCGGCTTACTCAACATACCTCGACGCTATCAAGATTGACAGGGAGGAGTTTTCTTCTTTCTCTTTATCTTTTATTTCGCGTAATGCTAATGTACATGCGGACTCTTTGGCACGCCAGGCGCGTACCTCTCCGCATAATGTTTTATTTGTAAACAATTTTCCACATAATTGGCTCGTTTGAGCTAATTCTTTTGTTGTAAAAAAAAAAAATAAATAATGGTTTCTTAGGAAGATTTAGCTAAATTAATTAATCTTTGTGATTGGACTTTGGAGCATAACGTGCACTTTGTCGATATGGAGTGTTGTTATTTAAATGGAAGGGAGCTAAACTAAACTAGATAGGCTCTGTATTTAATTATTTTCACACCTCTAGCTATATATAAATTGTCGGTCGTTAAATGTCATTTTTCTATTTATTTGATTTTGGACCAACCCATTACCCATGTTCCAATGATATGCATATGCTGACATGCACTATATACATTTTAATTTACCTTTTCAAAAAAAATTAACGAGAACAAAATTTGATGTAAGATTATGAATTCAACCAGTGTACTATGGCTAACTAAAGGAAGAGAGTTGGAAAGGTTTCGAGTTTGAGCATCGGCCGACGAGAAAAACACTACTTTAACTTCCTATGGTCTATAAAACTAATCATGGTCTAGATATGAAACTTCGTAGTTGTAACTGTAGACATAGTTAAACTGTGTATACTGTGGTGTGGACAATCATATCGATTGTATGTACAAACTGTTTAGTGTTTGCTGCAAATTCACATGTTCCATATGAGATATCGACATATCGTGTATATGGACGTGGTACTTCAAACTTTACCCCCAATATATAAACTATAGTTCTATATTTGCATGTGTACGTTCTACTATTAATTCATTATGCAACATCGCAATCTACTATACAGTTTTTTTTTGGGTTAAAATTGTGTTGAAACTGAAATTGATCGAGTTAAGAATTACTCGTCACGAAGTGTTTGAGCCTATTATATAGATAAATTTATACGATATAGAGGTTTATTCATTTCACTGTTGTTGATAACAGTGACAGAACAATATTGGTGGTGAGCAACAAAAGTACTGAAATTGTCAACAACAAAACAAACGAAACAATTAAAACCAAAACCATCCAAACCAATCAAATGTGTTTGTAATATTGAAACATGAAGCAACCTTGCACCTCTTTGAAAGAAAATAAAAACAAACTCTAAATTATTAATAACAGATATCACAATCATAGATGAAATGGGGTGTGGACTAATAATGAGAGAATGGTAAATGGTTCTGAACTCTTCTCTGAGCAGCCACCAAAACACTTAGAAAAAGGTTTTTAGTTCACACCTTTGTTTTACTTTATGCAACTAATCCGTGGTACCAAAATCAGAATGAGGAAGAAAAAGATTTAATTGTAGTAAAATTGAATTACTTATTCATTTTTTCTTAATATATACTATATCATTACCAAAAAGTCAATCATGTTGTAGTACATGTACAGATTGGACGCTTTCTTTGTATTCTTCTGCACTGCATACATTTAACTTTAATAATTGCTCTTGTCCGTAATGTGACACTTCAATTTTCATGCATATTACTTAGCACTTTCTATATATATATAAAGTTGTCATAATTTTTGGAATTAAAATGTGTCTATAATTCATTCATCCAGTACTTGAGCTCAGAATTAGACCATTTTCTGCCAAAAAGGTTAAATAGTATCCCTCAAAAGTAAAAGATTAAAAAAACAGTTTCGAGCGTTGGAGACGCGGTTAATATAGAGCCGAGGATGAAACGTGTGAAAAGGGAGTGATGAGGCCAGCCATCAGGACCGTGCATTGAAATCACGTGAGGACACGTGGGGGGGGAGTGAGCCATGTACAAACAAAACTGTCTTTTGGACTGACCTTTGGAAGCAACCACAGAAACATCGAACATCATTCGGTGTACCATAAAAACAACACATATCATTGAGAGTTGTTTTGTTTACTCAACCCCATAAAAACCCTTTGGTGTCAAACACAAGACCATTGTCTTCTTATCCTGTATATATTAGGGAAAATGACACCCACACCCACTTTGGGTGTGAGTTGTGTCACCCACACCCACTTTCCACTATTCCTATACTTTCCCAAGTTTTTTGCTTATGTGTCCACACATTTTGGACGATTTTGCCCCTCTCCTCTTTCTCTCCTTCTTTTCTCTCTTTTTCTCTTCTTTTATGTTGTTAACATTTTAACAAAGTAGTTGACAAAAAAAAAAAAAAAAACATTTTAACAAAGTAAAATATATTTATTTGTTATAATAAAACAAATTTTCTATTTATTTATATAAAATATATTATGATTATATATTTTCTACATTTTAAGATACATATTGCTATATTTTTTATGAATTTTTAGATTATACAGTATCCATCGGTCGTTGAACATTTGTTCAATTATAAGTGGATAATCAATTGTAGTATTGTTAATAGATAGTTACTTGTGTTTATTCATACAAAATATACATACATAAATTTGGTTAGATCTTTATCCATAGCATATTATCCATAACACAACATAGACCAAATAAGTACAAAACCCTTTAATTCTAAATTTTAAATCCTAGAACATAAACCCTTGAACCTAAAACCAAAACTATTCACTTTAAAAAACAAAGTTTAGTGGATAGAAAAACTATGGATAGGTCTCCATGGATTTACAAAGCATATCTAGACATTAAGCTGAAGAATAGCAGTTGAATGGTGGCTATGGATGTGATCATGTGGATATTTTTTTGTGGATACCAATGTAGACAGACCAAAGAATCATCATACAACATCCACACAATTAAATCCATAGGCACCATGAGCTCCTTGTTTCATATTTTGTGTTGGTCCAGAAACATATACACTCATAAATGGTTAATAAACAAAATAAATATTAACAACATTGATTTATTTAGAACACTGAATATCAATCATGTGGATTAGTAGTTATGGATATTTATCATATAATATCTTGCTCATTCTTTACATGAGCAGAAATTTGTCCAAAATAAATTAGCCACATAGATTTCTTTTAGCTAAATGTTTTTGTACTATTTTTCAGCTAGAAGTAGGTATATTAGAACTTAGAAGTGTCACTAGAAGCATACTACACAATAAACATGGTCATTATTAATCTCAAAGCCTATCCACCAAATTCTGACCACGTGGACAAGCAATCCAGATGAAATTTATTGACAAGTTTGTTGCATGTTCAAACATCACTATAGTTTAGCCACTTAGATGTCTTTTAGCCAAATGTTTTTGTACTATTTTTAAGCTAGAATTAGAGATATTAGAACTTAGAAGTGTCACTAGAAGCATACTACACAACAAACATGGTCATTATTAATCTCTAAGCCTATCCACCAAACTCGACCACGTGGACAAGCAATCCAGATGAAATTTATTGACAAGTTTGTTGCATGTTCAAACATCACCATAGTTTAGGGTGGTTTAGGATTTAAGATTTAGGGTATAAGGTTGACGTTTTTGGGCTTATATGGATTTAGTGTCTATGTTGTGTTAGGATTTAAGACACTAAATCCATGTTGCATGTTGCATGTTTATCATTTTCATCTGTCTAAACCCTAAACCCTAAACCCTAAACCCTAAACCCTAAACCCTAAACCCTAAACCCCAAACTCTGACCACGTGGACAAGCAATCCAGATGAAATTTATTGACAAGTTTGTTGCATGTTCAAACATCACTATAGTTTAGCCACTTAGATGTCTTTTAGCCAAATGTTTTTGTACTATTTTTAAGCTAGAATTAGAGATATTAGAACTTAGAAGTGTCACTAGAAGCATACTAAACAACAAACATGGTCATTATTAATCTCTAAGCCTATCCACCAAACTCTGACCACGTGGACAAGCAATCCAAATGAAATTTATTGACAAGTTTGTTGCATATTCAAACATCACCATAGTTTAGGGTGGTTTAGGATTTAAGATTTAGGGTATAAGGTTGACGTTTTTGGGCTTATATGGATTTAGTGTCTATGTGGTGTTAGGATTTAAGACACTAAATCCATGTTGCATGTTGCATGTTTATCATTTTCATCTGTCTAAACCCTAAACCCTAAACCCTAAACCCTAAAACCTAAACCCTAAACCCTAAACCCCAAACTCTGACCACGTGGACAAGCAATCCAGATGAAATTTATTGACAAGTTTGTTGCATGTTCAAACATCACTATAGTTTAGCCACTTAGATGTCTTTTAGCCAAATGTTTTTGTACTATTTTTAAGCTAGAATTAGAGATATTAGAACTTAGAAGTGTCACTAGAAGCATACTACACAACAAACATGGTCATTATTAATCTCTAAGCCTATCCACCAAACTCTGACCACGTGGACAAGCAATCCAAATGAAATTTATTGACAAGTTTGTTGCATATTCAAACATCACCATAGTTTAGGGTGGTTTAGGATTTAAGATTTAGGGTATAAGGTTGATGTTTTAGGGCTTATATGGATTTAGTGTCTATGTGGTGTTAGGATTTAAGACACTAAATTCATGTTGCATGTTGCATGTTTATCATTTTCATCTGTCTAAACCCTAAACCCTAAACCCTAAATCCTAAACCCTAAAACCTAAACCCTAAACCCTAAACACCAAACTCTGACCACGTGGACAAGCAATCCAGATGAAATTTATTGACAAGTTTGTTGCATGTTCAAACATCACTATAGTTTAGCCACTTAGATGTCTTTTAGCCAAATGTTTTTGTACTATTTTTAAGCTAGAATTAGAGATATTAGAACTTAGAAGTCTCACTAGAAGCATACTACACAACAAACATGGTCATTATTAATCTCTAAGCCTATCCACCAAACTCTGACCACGTGGACAAGCAATCCAGATGAAATTTATTGACAAGTTTGTTGCATGTTCAAACATCACCATAGTTTAGGGTGGTTTAGAATTTAAGATTTAGGGTATAAGGTTGACGTTTTTGGGCTTATATGGATTTAGTGTCTATGTGGTGTTAGGATTTAAGATTTAGGGTATAAGGTTAACTTTTTTTGTTTGTCAACAACTAAAGTTACTAAACTTAAAATTTAGTATATTTATCACCAACTAAAGTTACTAAATTTATAATTTAGTAATGAAAATGAAAAATAAATGTTAAAGAAAAAAGATATTAGAATAGAAAGAGAAAAGTTAGAGAGAGAGATGAGAAGGAAAAAAAAGTAGAAAGAGAAGGTTAGTTTAGTTAGAGGGTGTAAGTTGTAATTTGACATAAGAAAAGTATAAGGATAGTAGAAAGTGGATGTAAGTGTCAATACTTTAGGAGAAAGTGGGTGTGGGTGTCAATTTCCCTATATATTAACGATTTCCTTCTTACTTATTTAAACCCGGCCATCTTAAGCATATCTAATCTTTGAGTTAGGTAGAATTAGTTAAAACTCTTGAAAAAGTCATATTTGCACAATAATTTAAAATGTATAAAAATTTCATAAATCTTCCTTAATTACATTGTTACATGCATGGATATATGCTACACATATTTTAGTGTTTATTTAAAGATCTCAATTATTGCTTTGGAACAACAGATAATTAAACATGCTTTCATGGGAAGGTCTACGTCTTCAACCGTTGACCGCCACAAAAGCATTGGTCGTGAACACGACTAATACTAAATTACGCACCAAATTTGAATTATTTTATATAATAAATTTGTTTACTGATCTAGATGATTTTGTAGCAAAATCCAGACAAATTACAAGATATGTGAAAGACCCATGTTTTAATTACGATGGCTAACTACAATAGAGGAAGATTATAAAATATGAGCAAGTTTGACCCATCATGGTTGTTTATGGTATTTACGAAAAAACGTAATGTATTTTTGGCACTTGAATGACAAAAATAACGAAGCCTATAGTATATATTTTTTTTATTTCCACCTTCGTTTTTAATGCGCTAAGTTAGTCTAAATTAAGTTAAGATCATTCGAATGGTGAATGCACATTAGCAAGTACAGTTTAAATAAAGTAAAATCACCGAACGAAAAATAATAATAGTTTTAATATAATCGTGCCATTATTCAGGACGTGTGATCTATCTATTTGAATTGACCCGACCGTTAGTAGGCAAATTAACAAATAAATTATCAAAAAAGCAATTTGTTTATTGTAATACAACTTTGCAAGGTTCGGCATACAAAATAATATACATTTATTTATATATTTAATTTCAGATTGTTACATATTAATGAAGTAGACCTACCATATATTCCATTTCTAATGGATATAATTAATCCATGCAACGATTTATCTACGTCAAGGCTTTTCGTCTACCACTTGCACGTTACAACTTACAACAACGTATCATTTTTTCTTTGTGTCAACTCTTCATCCAGATTTTGAATCATACTGTCAACAATTATACAAGTACCATTGAAATATTGGTAAACAACGACGTTCTACGTGGGTTCTTGTTCAATCGGACTTTAGTGTCGCATAAATGTGTGTATGAAACCAAAACATAAATAGTTTATTTACACATTTATGCAATTCATATATCAATTTCATGTAAGCAATGGAGAGTTATTGCATGATTTAATTGTTTTAGTTAGAAATAAAATAAAGAACAAACGATACATGCTGATATTTAATACTTATAGGATACAGTATTGAATTCAAAATGATGAAATAAATTCTAAGAGCATATTCTTTAATGTTTATACTTTAATGAAATTAAATTTCCATTGATTTTGTGTTTATGCCAATTTTTATAAAATTTAATACTATAACATTAAAGAATATATGCTATTTATATAGTTTCTTTTACATATGCAATTAACAAGTCGTATACTTATCAATTTCTTATACTATAAGGGTCCGAATGGTGACCGCGGTTTTGGTTGTGCGGGGAAAGCGGTTTTAGAGTGCGGTACGGTTCAACTGCGGTACGTGCGGTTTGCGGGACAAGTGCGGTTTATGCAAAATAAGCGGTACAGAATGATATTTGATTGGTGAAAAAACTATTTGCGGTTCAGTATTAATTGTGTGAATGGTAAAAAAAAGAAAAGCGGTGCGGATTACATATAATATAAATAAATTTATTAATAATTAGTATGTTTGTATATTATTGTATGTTATTAATAATAAAAATAATTGTATTTATAAACCTTGAATAATATAGTTGATCAAAAAGTAATTTTTTTTTTTTTACATATTGATAAAAAGTTCAACTATATAAAAATACAATTTAAAAAAAAAATTATCGATTACTTTGATTTTCCCATAACATATTTGCAATAGTATCTCTTATTTGGGTCATAGCTTCTCCATCTGCTATCTGTGTTGCATCCATGTCACCTATATCATGCTCAAAATTTTGGTTGTTGTTCGTCTCATTCGTTACATCTGCGAAATCTGCATCCGAAAAATTTGAAATCCTGATGAAATTATGTAGTCCCACTGTAGCCATTACCACTCTTTTCTGAATTTGAACATTATATCTTGGAAAATCAGAAAGTATCCTCCACTTCTTCTTCCAAACTCCAAACGTTCTTTCTATAACAGAACGTAAAGATGCATGACATTGGTTGAACAATTCATGTTTATTCCTTGGAGGAGGACCAGAATGAAACTGGGACATATGATATCTCACAACTCGATTTCGTGATGATCTATAAGGAGCAAGAAATCCTTGTTTGTTTGGATAACTAGAATCAACGAGATAATACTTATCTGATGGAGGCAAAGGAAACTCGGTATCACTTTGTTGTGCCATCTGCAGAACAGCTGTATCGTGGCATGATCCTGGTGCTCCATTCCAGATATATGTGAATAACATATTCAAATCACATATTGCCATGATGTTCAATGATGCATTATCGTGCCGATTCCAATACATTCCTTGTAACTCAGGCTTTACTTTGACGCACACATGAGTCCCATCCATAGCTCCAACGAATCCACTAAAATATGGCCAATATCTTCGGTCTACTTGAAGTCTTTCAGGAATGCGATAAAGCTCTTGTCTTGTTGGAGTTCTAATATAATCACATGCCAATAACTCTGTTGCCCTAAGAACTTCCCTAAATTTTCTTTGCACAGTCTCTTGATTTCGGTCAAATCTTAAACCAACATCCCTTTGAACTTCATTGTGCCCACATATCCGTAGAAACATAGCCACACTCTCTTCAATCCCTATATTTAATGTTGGTTGTAGATCATAGTTTGTTTGCAACACATTGCACAATGCTGTGAAACATGGAAGTGACATTCGTAATAGTTGAAGACAAGCAGCATCATCTTGTTGTAGTCGACTCCAAATATTCCTCCATCCCATACCTCCATCGGTTTGCGCTGGTGCCCTTTGAAAATATCGATCATAATAAGTCAAAGCTGGTTGAATTACTAATTCTTCAAATTGTTCATTTTCCAAATTCCACAGTTCAATTCTCTCTTCATAATTGAGATTGTTGAGGCCTTGTGATCGCAGTTGACATATACGAAATGCCTGAAATTCATTACAAACGACATGTCATTATACATATATTATTTTAAAAGAACAAATTACACTAAATTTAAAATAAAATTTTAACATAAATGATCCAAAAAAAACAAATTGATAAAATGAAATTACGACAAATTAATCTTCATCTCCTACATCGCTTTGATTACTTTCATTTGGTCCTTGAGAGGTTCCCCAAATATTGAAAAGACCTCCTGGTCTAGGTGTTTGTGGCATTTGTCCACTTTCAAAATAGTTTGTGAAACCGAGACCAGATGATGATGTTTGTTGAATGATAGGTGAAGTTTCTTGTTGAGTATTCCTCATATTTTCACCTTGGTCACCAAGTGAAAATCCGTACCGAACATTTACCGGAGTCGTTCCTGATGATCCGCCTTGTTGAACATTTTGTGTTTGTTGCCATGGTTGATTGTTTGGCGGTGTGCCCCAATGTGAAGCATTTGGCGGTGTGCCCCACTGTGGAGCATTTGGCGGTGTGCTCCACTGTGGAGGATTTGGCGGTGTGCCCCACTGTGGAGCATTTGGCTGTGTGCCCCACTGTGAAGCATTTGGTGGTGTTCCCCATTGTTGATAACCAGGTCCCCAAAAACCGGGTGAATTTTGCGCTCCTAATGTATTCCCCACAGAAGATGGACTGTTGGATGATAGACCTCCTGAATGTGGACTCCCAAATGAATGGCCTGCACCTAACTGTTTTGGCACATCTTGGTTATTCCGAGAAACACCAGTCATCGCTTCTAACAATTGTAGCTTATCCTCGTTGGTGCTTGAGCCTATGTCAATGAAATACTTACGCCAAAATACTTGCTCCTTAAGTGCATTAATGCAGGCCCAATAAAATCTAGTATGTTTGGGAAGGTCAAGATCAATAAATATCGCTTCTGCCTTTTTAAATTCATCGTAATCATCTTGGTCAAAACCACCAGGGTGAAGTTGTTGAAAACTTTGTCGTTGGAATTCTCTATAGCCAGCAATGGTGTCTTGTATAGTTGTCTCAAAAGATTGTCTCCTACGAGTTCCTCTTGAACCACTGCCAGTTGAAACTCGTGAGCTTCCTCCAGATCTTTGTAAATTACTCCCACGTCTGGTGGTTGACTGCAAATTTAGCCTCCCTCGTTGTTGCCCTCTACGAGCAGAATTTTGGTTCGTGTCATCATTGTCAATGGTAACACGATACACTTCTTCTTCTTCGTCTTGCGTCACAGGAATTTGCGGTGGAACGTCACCACTATCGTTGTCTGAATCATCATGATCCTCTTCATCATTTGCATCTTCGCTCATCAACTGTTCTCTTCTTTGTCGAGCAGAGTGTTGAGATTGTGATTGAACATCATGTAATATGAAACATCGTTGCATCACATCCCAAAATTGAGGTGGCTTTCGGTTAAAGCTTTTTGTTATTTTGCATCCCTGTAAATTTAAATTATTTAGATTTGTGATACCAAAATTTAAAACATATCTTGATGAGTAGAAGGATTATTTTTACTTACAAACTCTTGATCCTTCCACCATGAGTCAGATGCATATATCATGGATGTGTCAGGATCAACCGTGATTCCGGTTTTATGCGTAAGAACCTTCCACCTCTTGTAACTTTTTTTGTATTCATCAAGTTTGTTTTTGAAGAATCCATAAGTTATATTAATGTTGAATGCTTGGTTAAATTTTTCTACCATATACTCTCTACCGATAGCAGTAGGATTCTTAAGAGTATAATTATTCATCGCAATTGCTTCGTCGAACAATTGAATTAGTGTTTTTTCCTGAATGTACGACCATTTATACTTGTCTTTGTTCTACAAATTCCATAAATACAATGTCACATACTATATCAAGTATAATTTTTATTTTAAATTAAAAAAAAAAAAGAAGTCAAAGAAAATTTACCCGTACTGTTGTTTCCGTGGGAGGAGTTGAATTTTCGGTTGGCTGATTTGAATTTCTTTGTCTAGAAGGATTTGTGTTACTTCGACGGTTAGAAGACATATCTACATTTAATGAAAGTCATCAATTACTATACATTTAATAAAGTATTAATAATTTTATATATTGGTTAGGAAAAAATTAAAGATGATATGAAACATAATGAAAATGTTCAATTGTTATATAATATCTACATATTTTTTACAAATTTTGAAGAAATAACAATATAATTAATAAATGGAGATTCCATGATATATGACTCCAACAGTTAATTACTTTGGTTTTGTTATAAATACATGGTAAACCCTAATAATAATAGTTTTTCGAAAACTCTCATTATAAAAACGGTGATACAAATATTCGTTATATGTTTAACATAGTTGCATCACTTGTTAAAATTAACAGAAAATATTAGGGTAATCAATTCCAAGATCATTTATTTAAAGTTGTAAATTTGTTTGGTTAAACAAAAAATGATATGAACAGAGAAACTAATCTAATCTACTACTAATCTAATCTACTACAAAAAATGATATGAACAGAGAAACTAATCTAATCTACTACTAAAAAATAATCCGAGTATATAAATGACACAACATACTTGACTTCTCCACTACTAATCTAATCCTTCCAATTAACCCACGATTTTTGCAACTACTCGGATTAAATTTTCTATGTGATTATATAAATATTTTGGGAATATTTATTTTCTAAAACAGCAATAACAAACAACTGATCCCACCATCATAAACTTATTTTCTCATAATATTCTAAAACACTTAAATTTGAAAAAAAAAAATCATAGCTTGGTCACAGTCTAATATATATCACTTTTTTTTGTTTAATCTGATGATGATAATAATTTGGTTATGTTTATGATTGTTTTTTCATTTTTTAAAATGACCATATTTTAATAATTATTACTAAATACAGTATATTAAAATTTATTTAGCAAATACAGTATATTAAAATTATTTAGCAAATACAGTATATTAAAATTATTTAGCAAATACAGTATATTAAAATACTAACCTCAAAATGTGGAAGATCTGCTCAAAATTTTGCTAAGCCAAGTTTGGAAGAATACTTTTGTGATGTTATAGGGAGATATGATAAACATGTTGTGAGATTGTACCTATATATAGATTTTATTTTGTATATTAAAAAAATAAAAAAACATTCTATTATCCATTGGGTGCGTTTTTTAAAAAAAACGCTGGGTAAAACCTGCTTCTGTTTTGAATCGCGGTCCATCACATTATCCAGCGGATAATTCCGCAAATTTGATTTTTTTTTTTTTTTTTTTAAAAACACGGATTTCCGTTTTATGCCTGATTGGTGACACATGGGCGGATTTGACCAAAAAAAATGAATAACGCCTTTTTAATGTCTCCCATTCACAGCCTAATTATTAATAAATTTATTTATATTATATGTAATCCGCACCGCTTTTCTTTTTTTTACCATTCACACAATTAATACTGAACCGCAAATAGTTTTTTCACCAATCAAATATCATTCTATACCGCTTATTTTGCATAAACCGCACTTGTCCCGCAAACCGCACGTACCGCAGTTGAACCGTACCGCACTCTAAAACCGCTTTCCCCGCACAACCAAAACCGCGGTCACCATTCGGACCCTTAGTATGTTTGTATATTATTGTATGTTATTAATAATAAAAATAATTGTATTTATAAACCTTGAATAATATAGTTGATCAAAAAGTAATTTTTTTTTTTACATATTGATAAAAAGTTCAACTATATAAAAATACAATTTAAAAAAAAAAATTATCGATTACTTTGATTTTCCCATAACATATTTGCAATAGTATCTCTTATTTGGGTCATAGCTTCTCCATCTGCTATCTGTGTTGCATCCATGTCACCTATATCATGCTCAAAATTTTGGTTGTTGTTCGTCTCATTCGTTACATCTGCGAAATCTGCATCCGAAAAATTTGAAATCCTGATGAAATTATGTAGTCCCACTGTAGCCATTACCACTCTTTTCTGAATTTGAACATTATATCTTGGAAAATCAGAAAGTATCCTCCACTTCTTCTTCCAAACTCCAAACGTTCTTTCTATAACAGAACGTAAAGATGCATGACATTGGTTGAACAATTCATGTTTATTCCTTGGAGGAGGACCAGAATGAAACTGGGACATATGATATCTCACAACTCGATTTCGTGATGATCTATAAGGAGCAAGAAATCCTTGTTTGTTTGGATAACCAGAATCAACGAGATAATACTTATCTGATGGAGGCAAAGGAAACTCGGTATCACTTTGTTGTGCCATCTGCAGAACAGCTGTATCGTGGCATGATCCTGGTGCTCCATTCCAGATATATGTGAATAACATATTCAAATCACATATTGCCATGATGTTCAATGATGCATTATCGTGCCGATTCCAATACATTCCTTGTAACTCAGGCTTTACTTTGACGCACACATGAGTCCCATCCATAGCTCCAACGAATCCACTAAAATATGGCCAATATCTTCGGTCTACTTGAAGTCTTTCAGGAATGCGATAAAGCTCTTGTCTTGTTGGAGTTCTAATATAATCACATGCCAATAACTCTGTTGCCCTAAGAACTTCCCTAAATTTTCTTTGCACAGTCTCTTGATTTCGGCCAAATCTTAAACCAACATCCCTTTGAACTTCATTGTGCCCACATATCCGTAGAAGCATAGCCACACTCTCTTCAATCCCTATATTTAATGTTGGTTGTAGATCATAGTTTGTTTGCAACACATTGCACAATGCTGTGAAACATGGAAGTGACATTCGTAATAGTTGAAGACAAGCAGCATCATCTTGTTGTAGTCGACTCCAAATATTCCTCCATCCCATACCTCCATCGGTTTGCGCTGGTGCCCTTTGAAAATATCGATCATAATAAGTCAAAGCTGGTTGAATTACTAATTCTTCAAATTGTTCATTTTCCAAATTCCACAGTTCAATTCTCTCTTCATAATTGAGATTGTTGAGGCCTTGTGATCGCAGTTGACATATACGAAATGCCTGAAATTCATTACAAACGACATGTCATTATACATATATTATTTTAAAAGAACAAATTACACTAAATTTAAAATAAAATTTTAACATAAATGATCCAAAAAAAACAAATTGATAAAATGAAATTACGACAAATTAATCTTCATCTCCTACATCGCTTTGATTACTTTCATTTGGTCCTTGAGAGGTTCCCCAAATATTGAAAAGACCTCCTGGTCTAGGTGTTTGTGGCATTTGTCCACTTTCAAAATAGTTTGTGAAACCGAGACCAGATGATGATGTTTGTTGAATGATAGGTGAAGTTTCTTGTTGAGTATTCCTCATATTTTCACCTTGGTCACCAAGTGAAAATCCGTACCGAACATTTACCGGAGTCGTTCCTGATGATCCGCCTTGTTGAACATTTTGTGTTTGTTGCCATGGTTGATTGTTTGGCGGTGTGCCCCAATGTGAAGCATTTGGCGGTGTGCCCCACTGTGGAGCATTTGGCGGTGTGCTCCACTGTGGAGGATTTGGCGGTGTGCCCCACTGTGGAGCATTTGGCTGTGTGCCCCACTGTGAAGCATTTGGTGGTGTTCCCCATTGTTGATAACCAGGTCCCCAAAACCGGTGAATTTTGCGCTCCTAATGTATTCCCCACAGAAGATGGACTGTTGGATGATAGACCTCCTGAATGTGGACTCCCAAATGAATGGCCTGCACCTAACTGTTTTGGCACATCTTGGTTATTCCGAGAAACACCAGTCATCGCTTCTAACAATTGTAGCTTATCCTCGTTGGTGCTTGAGCCTATGTCAATGAAATACTTACGCCAAAATACTTGCTCCTTAAGTGCATTAATGCAGGCCCAATAAAATCTAGTATGTTTGGGAAGGTCAAGATCAATAAATATCGCTTCTGCCTTTTTAAATTCATCGTAATCATCTTGGTCAAAACCACCAGGGTGAAGTTGTTGAAAACTTTGTCGTTGGAATTCTCTATAGCCAGCAATGGTGTCTTGTATAGTTGTCTCAAAAGATTGTCTCCTACGAGTTCCTCTTGAACCACTGCCAGTTGAAACTCGTGAGCTTCCTCCAGATCTTTGTAAATTACTCCCACGTCTGGTGGTTGACTGCAAATTTAGCCTCCCTCGTTGTTGCCCTCTACGAGCAGAATTTTGGTTCGTGTCATCATTGTCAATGGTAACACGATACACTTCTTCTTCTTCGTCTTGCGTCACAGAATTTGCGGTGGAACGTCACCACTATCGTTGTCTGAATCATCATGATCCTCTTCATCATTTGCATCTTCGCTCATCAACTGTTCTCTTCTTTGTCGAGCAGAGTGTTGAGATTGTGATTGAACATCATGTAATATGAAACATCGTTGCATCACATCCCAAAATTGAGGTGGCTTTCGGTTAAAGCTTTTTGTTATTTTGCATCCCTGTAAATTTAAATTATTTAGATTTGTGATACCAAAATTTAAAACATATCTTGATGAGTAGAAGGATTATTTTTACTTACAAACTCTTGATCCTTCCACCATGAGTCAGATGCATATATCATGGATGTGTCAGGATCAACCGTGATTCCGGTTTTATGCGTAAGAACCTTCCACCTCTTGTAACTTTTTTGTATTCATCAAGTTTGTTTTTGAAGAATCCATAAGTTATATTAATGTTGAATGCTTGGTTAAATTTTTCTACCATATACTCTCTACCGATAGCAGTAGGATTCTTAAGAGTATAATTATTCATCGCAATTGCTTCGTCGAACAATTGAATTAGTGTTTTTTCCTGAATGTACGACCATTTATACTTGTCTTTGTTCTACAAATTCCATAAATACAATGTCACATACTATATCAAGTATAATTTTTATTTTAAATTAAAAAAAAAAAAGAAGTCAAAGAAAATTTACCCGTACTGTTGTTTCCGTGGGAGGAGTTGAATTTTCGGTTGGCTGATTTGAATTTCTTTGTCTAGAAGGATTTGTGTTACTTCGACGGTTAGAAGACATATCTACATTTAATGAAAGTCATCAATTACTATACATTTAATAAAGTATTAATAATTTTATATATTGGTTAGGAAAAAAATTAAAGATGATATGAAACATAATGAAAATGTTCAATTGTTATATAATATCTACATATTTTTTTACAAATTTTGAAGAAATAACAATATAATTAATAAATGGAGATTCCATGATATATGACTCCAACAGTTAATTACTTTGGTTTTGTTATAAATACATGGTAAACCCTAATAATAATAGTTTTTCGAAAACTCTCATTATAAAAACGGTGATACAAATATTCGTTATATGTTTAACATAGTTGCATCACTTGTTAAAATTAACAGAAAATATTAGGGTAATCAATTCCAAGATCATTTATTTAAAGTTGTAAATTTGTTTGGTTAAACAAAAAATGATATGAACAGAGAAACTAATCTAATCTACTACTAATCTAATCTACTACAAAAAATGATATGAACAGAGAAACTAATCTAATCTACTACTAAAAAATAATCCGAGTATATAAATGACACAACATACTTGACTTCTCCACTACTAATCTAATCCTTCCAATTAACCCACGATTTTTGCAACTACTCGGATTAAATTTTCTATGTGATTATATAAATATTTTGGGAATATTTATTTTCTAAAACAGCAATAACAAACAACTGATCCCACCATCATAAACTTATTTTCTCATAATATTCTAAAACACTTAAATTTGAAAAAAAAAAAATCATAGCTTGGTCACAGTCTAATATATATCACTTTTTTTTGTTTAATCTGATGATGATAATAATTTGGTTATGTTTATGATTGTTTTTTCATTTTTTAAAACGACCATATTTTAATAATTATTACTAAATACAGTATATTAAAATTTATTTAGCAAATACAGTATATTAAAATTATTTAGCAAATACAGTATATTAAAATTATTTAGCAAATACAGTATATTAAAATACTAACCTCAAAATGTGGAAGATCTGCTCAAAAGTTTGGAAGAATACTTTTGTGATGTTATAGGGAGATATGATAAACATGTTGTGAGATTGTACCTATATATAGATATTATTTTGTATATTAAAAAAATAAAAAAACATTCTATTATCCATTGGGTGCGTTTTTAAAAAAAAACGCTGGGTAAAACCTGCTTCTGTTTTGAATCGCGGTCCATCACATTATCCAGCGGATAATTCCGCAAATTTGATTTTTTTTTTTTTTTTTTTAAAAACACGGATTTCCGTTTTATGCCTGATTGGTGACACATGGGCGGATTTGACCAAAAAAAATGAATAACGCCTTTTTAATGTCTCCCATTCACAGCCTAAGTCTATAACAATGGAGACTTAATGCATTGATTTAATTATTCCCAATTAAAATAAAATATATAAAAATAATAAATGGGACATGCTAATTTAAGGTGTCAAGTTTCTACTAAGCTTTCTTCAACTATTATAATATAGGATTAGATGAAACAAATTCATCAAAAGGTACATATACGAACATATATCTACGAGCGGTAAGAAACTGAACAACCAAATTTAAATTCCATAATCGCGGTTTTAAACTAATTTGCGCACATACATTCTTCTAAAATTTTGTCTTAAAATATAAATAATAAAACAGAATTATACTAAGTATGTCATATGTGGATCGTTAGAAATGGTTGTTCCTAGCTAGCTATGGATGTTAAGAGCAGCTACTTGTAAGGTGTTTTCGGCATATGTGACTCAATGAAATAGTTGTAGCATTATATAGTCGAGATAGCTTATGTGGTGCGTCACATCGAGCAGCGTGATTAGCATGGTCGAATGACATCCAGATCCCCCATAATATATAGTATCATTTACAAGTTTTTTCATGATCCAAATGAAGAAGATGAGATACCTATTCTTTTGGAGTCATGACTCATGGGGAGAGGTCATGTGGCCCTTGATTTCTTAAACTCTATCCGTTAACTTGGACGTGTCATTGAATCACTGGTTTATTTCTTAGTAGTTAAAAAAAACACATTATAGTAATGAAGAGTTTTTGAAAAGATATATTACTATTGAACTATATCTATATAGTTCAGTTCTTTTTTTTCCTTTGGTTTGATATCTTAATATTTATTTTATTCGAGAAAGATATACAATATGAAACAAAAGAGCAGACGAAAAGGAACAGTGCACGCCCATATCCTAGTCAGGGACGTGACTATGAGAACCTCTGTTTTCTTTTTAACTCCCCCAGCCAGAGACTAAATTTATGAAAATTTTCTTATCAGGAAACATTGTTCATCAGCAGATTCAGGACAGTATTAAATAAAAAACAGGAAATATATATATTATTTTTTTTTTTCTGTAAGAACAAATCACTTGTGAAAATGGAGCCCACAAGCCATACCTAGCTAGCTTGATCTCTCTTTCGTTTAGGTTTCTCTTCTTTCTATTTTTTTTTTTTTAAAATTTTTTCACTTCTCCCAACCCAATCTCTTCTCTGTCTTTCTCTTCCTCCTTTTGAAACAACAACATTACAAGAAAATAGAAAAAGATCTCTCTGAAAGAAAGAAAAAGAGAGAGTGTGTGTTGTGTGTTTTTGTGATTTGACAGTGCCCATGTTTCTGTTTATTGGATAAGGACCTCTAAATTTACTTTCTCTAGATACTTTTTTTAAAAAACACCTTACTATTTATCATATTGTCTCTCAGTGCTTGAATTGAAACTCAAACTGGTAAGTCTCTATCTTATTGTGTTCTCACTTCTTGCGGTAATTGAACATAAAAAGTCCAAATCTTTATGGTTAATTTCACTTCTGGGTTTTGAGAAACATGTTTTGTTCTCTTCTGGGTATATTAATCAAAATTTATTTATTTTGAATATTCCATTATAAAAATCTAAACTTTTTTTTTTGTCTCCCCTGTTTTTAATTTTTTTAAACTCCCCTGTTTTTTAAAAAAAAATTAGAGAGTCCTTTTCAAAGTCTATCTGTAAATGGCGATGCATTCGACTACTCTATGAAAGCTCTCTAGTGTTCTTCTTCTTATTCTCTCTTTTAAACACCTCTCATTTTCATTTCCTTTCTCATTGATTGTTACTTGAATTTACAAAAAATCTCGTTTTAATTTAAGCTAAGCTTCTTCTTCTTCTCTTCAGGAGATAGTGCTCTGTTTAAACCCTTAAAGTTTCTTTATCTTCTGAAGGTCTTGTTGTTTGCTTAAAGATGATCTTGGTGATGGTTGTTTATTCAAGAAGACGCCGAGCTATGTAAGTTTTCTCAGATCTGAATCCTCTGTACGAAAATGAAAATATTCATTTTTATTAAACATTAGAGTTTTTTTTTTATATATTATGATTATTTTATTTCCCTTTCTGCTTAGATCTGCAATGTCCTCAAAATCAATTATTTTCCTTAAAAGAAAAAAATAATGATTTCTTCTATTTTTCCCTTATTTGTGAAAAGAAACTATCCTTTTTAACTATTCAAGATTTTCAAAAATCATCATTTCAACTATTCAAGAAACAAGCTTTTTGGTACTAGATGATTTCATTGCCGTTAACTTACATTTCTTACCAAATTTGATTTTAAAGCTGTGTAACCTTTTTCTAGGGTTCTTGTCTATCTAAATCTTGAATCTTGAATCATTTTACCTCAATCTTGAAATCTGAAAAATCCAAAAATCTCTCCTTTTCAACACCCTCTGTTTTGACTTTATTTTTTTTGTTTTGTTTTTTTTGTTTCTTGTCTTGAATCAGATTGGCTTCAATGGATTATTCATAGGCTACATTTATGGGATTTGATAGATTGTTAATTAAGGCAAAGTTGTGGTTATGGATTCTCGAGGTGACGACAGTTCTTCTAGGTTCGGACAATATCCGACAAAGCCTTGTAGAAACATGTCTTCATCTTCATCAGCTGCTTTCTTCTCAGCTAACCAGTCTCCCTTCTTCTCACCAAGATCTCCTAAACCAAATCAAGAACTCTCTGAATCCACTAGGTCTGATGCTCAATGCGATAGCTTTGATCCTCCTAGCTCCAGCTCTGGCTTTCAAGACCCGGAGCTCGGGTTTTTAGCCGCCGCCGCCGCTGCCGTCTCACCACCACCTCCTCTTCCTCAGTGTCAGAATCTTGAAGCTGCTGATCGAATCGCTTCGAGTAGTGTGATCTCTTGCACTCCTTCTAGATATGGAAGAGGGCAAGGGCAAGACTCTTCGTCGTATACTCAGACGTCTTCTGTTTCTGTTTCTTATAACAGGTTGAGATGTTGTGATGTGTTTATAGGGTTACACGGTCAGAAGCCTTCTTTGCTTAGGTTTGCTGATTGGCTTAGAGCTGAGTTGGAGTTTCAAGGGATGAGTTGTTTTATGTCGGATAGAGGACGATGTAGGAGTACTAGGAAACAGAGAATAGTCGAGAGAGCTATGGACGGTGCATCGTTCGGAGTTATAATACTAACGAGAAAGGCTTTCAAGAACCCTTACACGATAGAGGAGCTACGGTTTTTCGCAAACAAGAAGAATCTTGTTCCTGTTTTCTTTGATCTGTCTCCTGGAGACTGTCTTGTGAGAGATATAGTTGAAAAGAGAGGAGACTTGTGGGAGAAACATGGAGGGGAGTTGTGGGTTTTGTATGGAGGGATTGAGAAAGAGTGGAGAGAAGCTGTTCACGGGTTATCTCGGGTTGATGACTGGAAGCTTGAAGCTCATGAAGGTAACTGGAGAGATTGTGTTTTCAGGGCGGTTACGTTGTTGGCTATGCGGTTAGGGAGGAGGAGTATAGTGGAGAGGTTAACGAAATGGAGGGATAAAGCTGAGAAAGAGGAGTTCCCGTATCCGAGGAACGAGAGTTTTGTTGGGAGGAAGAAGGAGTTGTCTGAGCTAGAGTTTGTTTTGTTTGGAGACGTTGCTGGAGATTCTGAAAGGGATTACTTCGAGTTAAAGGCGAGGCCGAGTAGAAGGAAGAAGAATGTTACGTTAGGGTGGAACAAAAGCGGTTCAGCGGAAGAACGAAGGAAGAAAGGTAAAGAGAAAGTTGTGTGGAAAGAGTCTGAGAAAGAGATTGAGATGCAAAGTACTGAGTTGCCTTTAAGGAATCAAGTTAAAGTAGGGAGGAACACGAGGAGGAAACGGTCGATGAAGGTTGTTTACGGGAAAGGTGTAGCTTGTGTCTCGGGTGAGTCAGGGATTGGTAAAACTGAGCTGCTTCTTGAATTTGCTTATAGACATCACCAGAGGTATAAGATGGTTCTTTGGATAGGTGGTGAGAGCCGTTACATTAGACAGAACTATCTGAATCTTTATCAGTATTTGGAAGTTGATATTGGGATAGAGAATGGTTCGGATAAAACTCGGATGAAGAGCTTCGAGGAGCAAGAAGATGCTGCGGTTTCCAAGATTAGAAAAGAGCTGATGAGGAATATACCATTCTTAGTTGTGATTGATAACTTGGAGAGTGAAAAAGACTGGTGGGACTCGAAGCTTGTCATGGATCTTCTCCCTCGGTTTGGAGGCGGGACTCATATCTTGATATCTACGAGACTCACCCAAGTTATGAATATGGAGCCGTTGAAACTCTCTTACCTTTCTGGTGCTGAAGCTATGTCGTTAATGCAAGGGAATGTGAAAGACTATCCTGTTTCGGAAATGGATGCATTGAGAACGATTGAAGAGAAACTTGGGAGGTTAACGTTGGGATTAGCTGTTGTGGGAGCTATATTGTCTGAGCTTCCTATAAACCCTAGCCGGCTTTTGGATACTATAAATAGAATGCCTTTGAGAGAGATGATATGTAGTGGTAGGGATGGGAGTTTGTTGAGAAGAAACGGGTTTCTGTTGCAGCTGTTTGAAGTGTGTTTTTCGATCTTTGATCACGCGGATGGACCGAGAAGTTTGGCTACAAGAATGGTTGTTGCTAGTGGGTGGTTAGCTCCAGCACCGGTTCCAGCTTCATTATTAGCTTTGGCTGCTTATAAGCTCCCTGAGAAGAACAGAGGTCCGAAGCGGCTATGGAGAAGACTAAGACGCGCTATAAGCTGCGGTTTTACATCTTCGAACTCTAAGAGATCAGGAACTGAAGCTGCTTCTATGCTACTTAGATTCAACATTGCTCGAACCAGCAGCATCAAGCTAGGGTTTATACAAATCCACGAGCTAGTGAAACTCTATGCAAGAAATCGAGTACTGGTCAACGAGAATGCGCCAGCAATGGTTCAGGCAGTGATAAGCCGCGGCTCGACCGTTGAAACAGCAGAGCAGATCTGGGCGGTTTGTTTCTTGTTGTTTGGTTTCAGCAACGAAGCACCGACGATTCAGTTAAAGATAACAGAGCTGCTGATTCTTGTGAAACAAGTAATATTGCCTCTAGCTATCAGAACGTTCATAACGTTTTCACGGTGCAGCGCAGCTGTGGAGTTACTCAGGGTCTGCACAAACGCTCTTGAAGCGGCTGACCAAACGCTAGTGACGCCTGTGGAGAAGTGGCTAGACAAGTCACTTTGCTGGAGACCAGTTCAGACAAGCGCACAGCTAAACCCTATTCTATGGGAAGAACTAGCTCTGCTCGTGCCACCGTGCTAGAGACTCGGTCTAAGCTGATGTTACGAGGCGGGCAGTTCGGTTTTGCTGATGATTTGATCAGAAAAGCCATCTTCATAAGGACATCAATCTCAGGAGAGGATCATCCTGGGACTGTATCTGCTCGAGAGACGTTAAGTAAGTTAACGAGGCTTTTATCCAATGTTCATCAGATTCATAACACTTCACCGTAATAGAATTTAGGACTTTCTTGTTGTAAAAGTTAAAAAAAGGTTAGAGAGTTTCTTGGTTCTTTTTATTATTATCATTATTTTTAGCCATAAGAGTTAGATTTATACAGAGGAATCTAGTAATAAAAAAGCTGTTATGTAAGAAATTTGTCCTTTTTTTTTACACAGTAAAATCTCTGAATTTTAACAGGCTCTTCTCAAACTGTTCTTCTAACTTTCTCCTTGAAGTAATTCAGGTTGAGGAAACAACTCGTGAATATAGAGTTCTTCAAAGAATATCAAACAATCAAAATATAATTTCTACATAAAAGAAGAAAAAAGCAATAAAAAGAACACAAAGCTTGTGAATAATGTTGCAAGAGCAACAATGAATGTTCATCATACCACCACCAAAGGCTAGCTAACCCTAATGATGCAAGTTTAATCAAATCTTTTGTACCATTTTTCGCACTTGTTGTTCCGTGCTCTCTGATTATGATTCAGGGAGTACCAATTCCTGTGGAAAGTATTCAGAACACAGACTTCTTAGTGACTGGTGAAGTAAAAACTCTATGTAAAAAAGGCGGTTTTAAAACGGATACAAACCTTGTCGCAAACAGGACAGGCCTCGCTTCTTTCCATCCAATCAAGAATGCATGCGAGATGGAAATCGTGGCCGCATTTAGTGAGCAATTTCGGGTTCTCAATATCATATTCTGCCAAACAAACAAAAACAAATGAGTTAAGATATTTACCAAAAGCTAACTTTTTAGTATTTATGTAACTTTGAATGATAAAACAAATATACCTTCTAAGCAAATAGGACACTCATCGATTGTTTCTCGATCCTTTTTCTTTAGATCAAGATCAGCTTTATGATCATCAACAGACCATGTTTGCTTCTCTGGAACAACCTGTGTGATTCCGGGGGTGGCTCCTCCGCTCGAATTGCTCTGAACTATTGGTAATTTTTGTGGAGTAGTTTGAAGATTTCTATTGGAGAAGGCTAAAGGAATAGGCGGGGAAAGAGGTGAAGTGTATGTATTAGAGAGAGAAGAAGGCGGCGCACGAGATAAAGGAACATGCTCATCTATAGTTCTAGAGTTCTGCAGACAACAATACAAAACAATAAGAAAAAAACCAAAAACCTTTCATTTGTGTGTTCTAGTAACAAGAAGAAGAAGCTTTACTTCGGGTATACTCGGAAGACAACAACAACAACCCATTCTTTTGGTATAGTAAAATTTTCGAGACAGTTCGAAGATCAGTGAGAGTATGGCAGCTCAAGAAACCTGACAAAATATACAAAACTCGTTACTAAAACTCTTTAACTTTGTGATCATAATTTTGTAACAGGAAAAGCCAAACTCAAGCACCACAACCACTTTAAACTAACAATGAGATAATCACTGAGATTAAAACATACAAATATGTGTTTATATACTTCAAATACACTCAAACCCCTAAAGAGGTTATTGTGTACTTTTTGAGGTCATATGATCCTAAGAACACCCTTGAGCTTATTGGGTTCAGCACAACAGTATTTTAAACCCCAAATTAGGTTTAACAAAACAGAGATACTACAATTACAACAAATACAATCCAAACCCTAGTAGACAAAGAACAGAAAACAGAGTGATTAAAAATAGAAGATAGAAGAACCAAGAAACAGAACAAAACTAAAAAGGTAGCCTTTCTCTCAGAAAGACCAAACAGAAGAAACCAAAACGGTAGAGAAGAAGAAGCAAACAAACAAAGTTCGCGATCCTACGCTACACAACAACAACAAAAAAATAAAGTGACTTTTTTGTAACGGAGAAGAAGAAGATGATTAATTACCCCAAAACAGAGAAGAAAAAAAGAAGAGCTATGATCGTTGGAAACTTTTGAGGTTTTTGTCTTCTGTGTTGAATATGAAGAATTTAGAGAAATTTTATGATGTGAGAATTTTCTGAGAGAGAGAAGACTAAGCTGCGACGAAAGAGGCGACTTTATCAGAGAGAGAGAGAAAGATAAAATCAAGGGGATCACAATTACTTTAATTGTTATTTTTGGTTTGTTAATCAAACTTTTTTTTTGTTTTGTATTTTATATTCATAAATCACCAAACCATATCGTACAAGGAAACTCTCCAGATTTTTATTTTATTTTTCTTTTTATTCTTATAAGGACTTCATGATTTGACCACCAAAGGTTATTATTTTTTATGGGATGTTGTAATAACCATATACGTTATAGCTATTTAAACAAGTTTTGAATTAAATGATTCGGTGGAGAGTTTTGAATTAAATGATTGTAAAATCAGCTTTGTTGTTTATGGGATAAACTTAAATCTTAAAGTTATGATTTATCTTTTTCCTACCAAAAGAAAGTTATGATTCATATTTATTTTTAATGAGAATTAAATTACCAAAATAAAAAGATTAATTAATAAAACAGAAGAAAAAAAAACATGTGTAATTAAATAGTAAAAAATATTGGATATGAAAAGATTTTATCAAAACATTATCTAGAGAGGCTAATAAACTACTAATATAAGAATCTTGGTGGGGTAATTTTTTCTTTTTCAAGAATTCCTTTTAGTATTTTACGGTCTCCATTATCTTATAGAAACTACAAAAACGAAAACAAAAAAAAAATAATAAAGTAAGAAAAAACAACAGCTAAAAAACTCTATCAGAGTTAATACGTTACTAAAGCTTGCTTAGTTATGTGATGGCTTATAGCGCCTGACTCAACCACTTCGGTGGCATTTCTTCAATCTCACGTTACGTTACTACTACTCTCAAGTTTAAAATTTTGAATTCTTTTTGGTTTTGAATTACAAGAAGATTAGTTTCAAATTTCAACGAAGCTATTTTGTAACCGAATGTTACAGAGAGAATCATGGTCGGTATTAAGATATTGCTACGTCGCATTACGGGCCCATTTATCCATCTACGCCTATCTGTTTACTGGTGAAGAAGATACCAAAATACTAATATTATGTATATTTACATTACGTGTACGAATCTCTCGCTCCACTACGAGCGACCCTTTTGATTTCATGTCGGTCACTAAAACACTGAATAGCATTTTGCTGATAATAATAATAACTATGTCATCATCACACTATTTAATCAAAATCAAAACCTCCTTTTTGGGCATATACGCAACAACACAAATCAAAGCTCTTTCGAGAAACGAGTGGGGTTCTCCAATACAAAAAAAATTAGAAACAAACAAAGTGAGTAACAAGAATCACTTACTTACTACATACACTAAAAAGAAGAAAAAGGGAACAGTGTGAAATCGAAGAATCTCAAGCCTTGAATAGAATTTCGACGGCTTCAAAGAAGAGAGGAGCGATCTCGGGTGTTGGAGTCTTGACCGCACATTTCAGACCAGGATGACCCACCATGGCTGTTAGTTCGATCAAGAACGGTATGCCTCTCGGGACTTTGGCTGAAAGATACAGCACGTCTTGGTTTCCGTTCTTACGCTTTGCTATGAAGAACATGTTTGATGCAGCGAGCATGTCAAGCGTTGACTCCACGCCTGTGATGGTTATCCCAGGGAATTCCTTCTGGACCTCGTTTGAATCCGGTAACGATCTCCAAGTCTAGTCAAAAAGAATAAATGTTTTACAACTTAGAAGAACTGGTGTTTAGGAATGTGACATATTGGTATGATCTGATATGGATCAATATCTTCCTTCAACAATTAATGAATCTAGAAACTTAAATCAATGAAATCATATCCTATGTTATGATCTAGAGCACCCTAACTCTCCCAGGCTTCTCAAGGCACAAACATCAAAACCTGTCGCTAATTACTCAACAATCTTAATAGTTAATACCAAAAGACCTTTTCAACTTTTACTCAATGTAGCATGTTGTGGCATTGTTAATGAACTCTTTTATCATATATTATTGTCATTTACCTCGAGGAAGGTTCCGCGTTCCATCCTACCATCTTCTGAGAAAAGAGCATGAAGTACAATCTTATCCTCGAAGTACCAGACAGGCTGCTGGTTGTTTTTGACGGCAACTTGCAAAACCGAGCTGGTTGGCCCAGCAGAAATGTTCTGGGACAATGCCATTGGCAACATTGTCCTGGCAGATGCTCCGGGTTGCAGAGGCGGAACCTATAATAGTAAAAAACCTAGACATCAGTTTCAGGAATCCAGGATAATAGGCGTGGATGTATATCATATTCAACTAATAGTACCTGAAGAGCTCCAACACCTGCAAGCCCAAATGAGTTTTTGTTGAACTGAATCATGAAGCCATCAAGAAGTGACTGCGAGTTGTTCTCAAGGAGCATACTGTAGAATACTTGACCATCTTGTCGGGTTAATTGAGCGCTGATCTGCAAGCCTTGACCTTTAGAAGCTGGCAGGACAACAGGCAATGGACGACTGCAATCAAATGATCCAACAAGTTTCAATTGTGAAAAGCTAATCCAAATATGTATGATTGAAGAAAACCAGTCCATCGCACAAACAAAATGCGGCCTAAAAAGACTTTCAATGCAATATATTTTGTTCACCATTTAAGCCAAACTCACCCTGACGGAGCTGTGGGTTCATCTACAGGGACAATTGCAGCATCATCTGACCCCATTAGGTCACCTAGCAGATCAGGCACAGGAGCTGGGGCAACTGCTGGCTTAGGGACATAGCCTGTCGTGGCTGGAGGGGAAGCCGCACCATCGACCGGATTACCAGATGTCTCAGGATATCCTGTTTCGCTCCCTTCTATATAGTCCTCATCTTCTGTTTTCTGAACTGTGGTTTTCAAGCGGGTTACAAAAGCCTCTGGCGGCTTGTGATACACAGAGGACAAGGTGGCAATATTTGTAAGCAGCTCATCCAGGAGTGACGGGTCAAGTTGGTTTGAGTCGTCAGTAATCACAGGCTTTTCAGCTAAAACAACATCTTTGGCCGCCTAGTCAAAGAAGGAGGACACTGATGATTGTTGTTCATTGTCCAATGTGCTTGAACTAGTTAAGTAGTCATGTCGTATAACATATCAAGAAAACATACCTCGGGATAAGTAGATAGAAGACGCCAGTAGATGTATGCACGATCCCTGAGATCAGGATTATCTGTCTCAACAGTAGCATTATTCAAGACAACCTGAAAAATTGAAAACATGGCAAAAGTCAGGCCTGTCATCATACACATGCACTTTTAATCGATTAGAAGCGCAAAAGGGTTTTTCATAATGGTCATGGCAGAACCTGAATCATTTTTTGTGGGCCATCAGTTGGCTTCTTCAGAAAGAGTTTGACTGTAGCTGTAAGAAGCTGCAGCTGGACCTGTGCTGGTTCCTCAGGGAAATTCTCCAAGAAGCTTTCAAGAAGTTCATCCGCATTGTCGATTCTTTCAGCATATTCACCAATGATCCAGATCATAGATGCCTTTCAAGATGCCAGCAAATGCAAGAGTACAAATTTCACTGATTTAAGATTTATTTCGCATGGGAAGCTTACAGCTACTTTACACTATGCAAACGACAAATTTTATTACCTTAGCTTCTGGTTCATCCAATGTATCAAGACTCTCACAGAGTGTTGCAATTATGGACTCATACCTGTACGTTATTTTGAATAACATAGCCGAGATTGCAGGAATATCAGCACTTTCAGAAGCCACAACCAAGAAAATTAAAATATATCACACTTACGTGTTTGGATATCTTCTAAAGATATCTTTGATGACTATAATGGCCTCCTGAACAACATAGTTTACTTTGATCTTGATCAGCTCAAGTAAAACACTGATGCACCGTTCAGCTGCTCTTTCTAGTTTGATGGCACATCGGCCTATTGCACGAACAGCCTTCCGAACAAAATCAACATCTACTTCCGTGGCATATTCTTTGAACTCCAGAAGAACCTGGCACGGTCCAGAAACCATCATGATTTGTATCAAAACAAAATAACTTGATTAAACTGCAGATGAGAAAAGTGTAGTAAAGGTTACCTGGTCTATGTTTCTGTCAGATGCAAGTTTTATCATAATCTCTAACTTCTCCATCTTGACATAAATCGGATCATTATACTTGCAGAAGAATACCTAGAAAAAAAAAACATGATAGCATTATCAATAAATATAAGAATATATCAATTGCTTATTGCTTATTCCGAGAGTCTCTACAAGACAGGATAAAGCTACCTTGATTTCATGAGCAAGAATAGTGGGTCTCTTTTGGACAATAAGGTTAATGTTACGAAGAGCGACATACTGTATCTCAGGTTCTGCAGAAAGCAATGTAACTAGGGGAGGAGCCATCTTCTTGCAAAGATTTCGAATCACATCTGTACTAGTTATAAGCTCCATCTGCTGAAGGATCATCTGGAAAGCTCGCGGAGAAAATGAACAGACGAGGATACCATTAGAAAACTAAGGGAAATATAGCTGACACTTCACAAACAACTTTGATAATAGATGACATTCCAGTGAGATATATTTTTTTAAAGTGTCACCTTAACAGCTGAAAGCACAACAGCACAGTTAGCATGTTGCAACCTTGGAGTGACTCGCTCAACAATATTTTCAGCTTCACGAGGATCAGTTGCTTTATACCTCGACAGAGCATCTAATATAAAAACTTGACCCCATCTGCGAAGAACACAGACAGTATTATTAAATTTGAAAAGTATAAATATGTATCGAGCAAGCATGCAAGGAAAAATAAATAGTCGTTTCATGGGTCCCGTTCCCCAAAGTTCAAAACCATGACTCCATTATCCACACAGAAAACCCTCAACTTCAGTAACAACAAAGACATCCTAAACTGCCACAATATTAGGTTTAATACACAGTAAAATGCATAAATAAACTGATGCTATAACACAAGAAGCAAGCCCGCAACTCAACAGACTATCCTATTGTCAAGTCAATATTTAGGCCAGCGTGTACGTTCTCCAAAAACAGATGATCTGAATAAAATTAGTCAATCAGACACAATCTGAGTGAAAGTAGGATACGGAAATTAGAACCACTTACTCAGTACATTCATTCAAAGCTGTAAGGAGCTTTGTGAGGGTGGTACTATTGATTTCAAATACGGGACTAGTACTATTCTCTTGTATCTCTGCAAGGGCTGCTACAGCATTAGCTACAACCATTGGATTATTATCTGATATCAAATCCTTCAAGGCTTCAAGGAACCCCCTATCCTCAACTAATTCAGCATTTATGTCAAACAGTTTAGCAACACAAATAGCTGCTGTCTTGCGGACATATGGATCATCATCCTGAAAAATGAAAATTGCAAAAGGCCAGGAAATACAAAAATATGTCTTCAGTCAAGATATAAAAAATTCTTGAGGGACAACAAACTGTTTTGCTACAAGTGGCAAGGACAAGGTAGCTTAAAAAAAACTCAACCTTTAGGCATTTCTGAAGAGGATCACACAAATATTCTGTGATCTTATCAACACGAATACATCCCATTGTTCGCACAGCCAAAGCCCGGATCAATGGATTTGGGTCTTGCGAATCCTGCCAAATACAATGCGAGAGTTTCTTTATTATATTACGTATTTTTGTTTTGGGTAGGCTATATGAAAAAAAGTAGCTGAAGTGTTATACCTTTACAAAAGTATTTACTGCGAGGATAGCAAGATCAGGCTGGCTTTTTGCATAATTGATCAGATACAAGTAAACAAGCTTCTTCAGCTCTAGATTCTCCGTTTGCATGCAATTGACAACATCAGTGAAAAGTGATGAAACATCCTTTCCAACGGTCATTGCCGCAATAACCTTCTTAACAGCATCTTTCCTCTTATCCTAACAAACATAAAGAAGAAAAGAGAAACGCATGTCATCGTCTTGAATCAGTAAAATTGACATCTTCTTAGAAAAAACTGTAAACTTGTGCTAGACATTATACTGAATATTTCAATACTTGAAGATTACTGTGATTCTACATTTCCAGAGACATTTTACATTGAAAGAAGGAAGATGAGATTTTATAATGAACAATCACTGATCTTCTTACCAATGCTTTGATCCAGATTCAAAACCTATATGATCCACACATATCCGCACTAGCCATTTACATATAACTGTGACATAAATCATCATCAATCTTTCCAGTTAACCAAATCTCCCACTAATTATCAACAAAATATCACCGATCAATTCGAATCCAGAATCATAGAGATCTACCAGAGTAAAGAGTTATGCAAAATTCAGCGAAGAGATTAAAAGAATGGCGGATCAAAGATCACAGATCGAAAATATGAAATTAGACGATAGAGAAGAAGGAGGAACCTTGTACTGAGAATTAAGCTCTTCCTTGAGCTCAGGGATCTCTCCTTTCTTCGTAGTCGAAAAGTATTTAGAATCATGGCCGCTCATTTCTCCCTCCTTCTGCTTCAACCTCCACACTTCCTCCTCCGAGACGATGAGTGATGATGACACAGAGAGAGACGAAGACGCGAATTGCTAAATCAAACGACTTTTTGGTAATTTTAGCACAGATTTGGGTAGTTTTTGTAATTAATAAAAGTAATAAGGTCAATTCAAAATAAAATTAATTACAATTTGACCTTAATAGTTATTATATATCCCGAAATTGCCTCATACCTTCTCTAGTCAACGTCAGTTGCCACCCTGGGAGAAGACTGACGGGTTTGTGAGAGAAAAAAGAGTTATAGATGTGATTTGATCAGATTCTCAAAGACTTTTCTGCGAGTCTCTGGAGGATCCTTATCGCTTCTCTCTCTCTGGATTGACCTCACGTCGTCATCGAAATAATCAGATCCGTGAGAAAAATGGCGCCGAAGTACGATATGGAGAAGATGGAGCTCCGTAAGAACTTCCGTAACGTTTGGCATACCGATCTCTCCCACAGTATCCAGAACGATACTCCCTGTAATTTCTCACTCTCTTGCTCTTTAACATCTTTTGCGTTTGATTAGTTTTTTTGGGTGTTGATCTGAGCCATTGCTGTGTTGTTGGTGGTGGTGGTGTTCGCAGATTGCTGTTTCGCATTGTGGTGGTAAGCTTCGATTGATCTGAGTTTTATTTTCGTCTCTTACACTCTCTGTATTTGGAATTGACGAAGATTTGACTTCGAATTACATTGTTAGATCGCCTTGGTTTATGTATTTGTGCTCATCTTTGAGATTGGTACTAGTAGAGAATGTGTAACATGACTTTGACATTGTATGATTTTTGGGTTTGATTTGTTTTATACACATGGAAATTGCATTGTTTTTCTTCTTCGTGCAGTGCCCCTTGTGCATCATATTTGCTTCGCAAGCGTGCTCTTTACAATGACATGTCAAGGTATTTCACACATTTCAATAACCACCTTTCACATAAGATCAATTCCAGTTTGGTCTTCTTAGTTTTAGAATATCCACTTTTTGGTGTCTCGCAGGTACATTTGCTGCGCTGGTTACATGCCTTGTAGCGGCAGGTGTGGAGAAACCAAATGTCCTCAATTTTGTCTTGCCACTGAGGTTTAGATCTTGACTTTGTAAACCATTTGTTTTAAATAGAAGTCTTTTTTTTTTTATAGACCTAGACTAGTTTGGCTAGAGATTTCAATTTTAGCATCTGAAAGTTTCCTGTAACATATGCATTATAATCTCAGTCATACCTAGTTATGACTTGCAAGGCAACCTCATGAACTTTTAGCAAATTTCCGGTCTTCTAAATAGCATAACAATCTCAGGTCTTTTGCTGCTTTGGAACCTCTGTGGCCTCGACTCGTTTTCTTCTGCAAGATGAGTTCCAAATTCAGACGACACAATGTGACAACTGCATCATTGTAAGTATAGGGTTACCCAGACCATTGTCGTTACTGACACTTCACAAGCAATTAGAACAGAAACAAACACTGATAAACGAATGTCGTAATCTGTGCTGTCTTTTTGGTTGTGTAGGGTTTCATGTTTTGCCTCAGCCAAGTGGCTTGCATATTCTCCATAGTTGCATGTATAGTCGGTATTGATGAGCTTTCAGAAGCTTCACAGTTGCTCTCTTGTTTAGCAGACATGGTTTACTGCACGTAAGACTTCCCCCTATCCATAGTTTCGTTCTTATAAGTACATTTGATCAAAACCCGATTGTAACCTTATATTCCTGACATATTGTATTTTGCTTGTCTGCAGAGTTTGCGCATGTATGCAGGTAAGAGCGATGATATTAACCATTCTGATCTCTCCCTACTTATAAGTCCTGCTTTTAGAGGCTCCTGAATAGAATCTTATAACGTCTATAATGCTTCTGCAGACACAACACAAGATGGAAATGGACAAGAGAGACGGTAAGTTCGGCCCACAGCCAATGGCAGTGCCTCCGCCTCAGCAAATGTCACGGTTTGATCAAGCCATCCCACCCACAGTCGGTTACCCTCCACAACAAGGTTATCCACCTTCTGGCTATCCTCAACACCCTCCACAACAAGGTTATCCTCAACACCCTCCACAAGGTTATCCACCTTCTGGCTATCCTCAACACCCAGCTCCCCCAGGTTATTCTCAATACCCTCCAGGGGCTTATCCTCCTCCCGCTTACCCAAAGTAAATCACTCTTTGCCTGGTTTCTATACCGACTCGGAATTATCAATTTTCATCTTTTCTTGATTCACTTTCACGTCGTTAATATATTATGTTCACTTTCTGGTTACGGGGTCACGCGTTGAGATTGTTTTGAGGTCGTTGTTTGTATGAGATTTTGACCTCACACGTTATTCTTGTTGTTTTCTGAAACGTCCCTCTTGGACTAAGAGATCTCATGATTTTTTCCTTTCCTTTTGAATTATCTCTTTTTAGAAAGTTGAGTACAATACAATTATCTACGAACCGTATATTCTGGAATAAATAACACATGTCCTCAATCCTCATAAAAGAGGTATAAGTAACTTCGTGGTTGTGAATTGTATTTGAGAAAGTATTGTATGAACTATCAAATACTGCGAGAAGAACTTGGACGAATGGGGACTGGATCTCAAAGAATAAAATTTTAATAAGGTGTCATGAAATTACGAGGGCTAAAAACTCTAATTTTTCTTCCCTTTCAAAAATAAAACAAAATTAATACAAAAACTATATAAAAAATCACTTAAGTTCAGTAACTTCACCTGCTCTACATACACCAACATTGATCCATAAAGTATTATTCCTCTTTGTCTGTAACACTCTGCAACAGTTCCTCCTAGGTGACTGTACAAACAAAACACGAGAACCATTACTTACGTTTTAACCATATTCATATTCTAGATAGGATATTAAAAACGTTACTTACCCTTTCCCATAGATGAGGGTCTGGTTTCTTGTAGACGACGATGGTAATAATCTCAGCTGGGTTACTCATCTTCCACCGGCAAGACGGATGTGAAACACGGTGTATTTTGTATACGCTAACCGTCGTGTTCAGCTGCTTGTCGAATTTAGTACCCGACATGTAAAACACAAACGGTTTTTGGCACGGGTTACGACTAACCGGCCTAGTGTTGAATGCGTAAGCAGTGTAATCCGCCCGTTTGTACCAATTCAAGAACGTTCTAGAAGGCATTTCCATTTCCCGAGGAGAAAATATCCCACGGAAGATTTGAACCGCGTATCCCCACGATACAGAGACGGTCCAGCTCTTGTGCTTATCATAACATATCGACTGCTGTAGAAGCCCGGCCGAGTCGAGCTTCATAGGTTCCGTTAGCTTCTTTAGAGCATTGACACGAGTCATGTTCGGGAATATCGGTTCCACCACGTCGAGGTGGTGCATTGAGACGAATGGTGTTACTGGATGTGCAGCAAGGAGGCCGAAGAGGTTCCCGTAGACGTCATACTGAAAACACAAAAATAAGTTTCAGATGTTAAAAAATGGATCGTGGATTACACGCATCAAGAGGTACGCGTAGGAGTAATGAGAGGAACAGGTCATTAAGTGAAAAAACAGAAACGCGGGTCCCATTCATTACAATTAGCAATTTAAAGCTTAAATGAATTGGAAGGACATTGAACTACTCACGCGCCGATTTGTCGGTACCAAACCACGGAAAAAATTTGCCAATATTAGCATCCAAACAAATAAAACAGAACAAAAAAACAAAACTGTAATTATCAAACATTAAAACATTGAAAGCTTATTCTAAAATCTTCAAAGTTTGGTACTACTCCTTAAACTAGAAACAAAACTCTTAAAGTCTTAAACTTTGTTGAGTTTAGATTCCTTCTCCAAACTCCAAAGTTGTTAACTTAATTGATGAAGAACACCAATATTGTCACTCAATCATCAAAATTGCTTAAACAAACCAATCAAATTTAAGTTCTAGACTCAACATCATCAATACCAACTTCATTAACTCCTCAAGAAATCTCTAATTCCATCCTTAAAACATCAGCAATTACTACCCATTTTGACCAATTGGTAAGGAAACTAACAGTAGCTAAGTTCTTACCTGATGAAAGCCAAGTTCTTTAGTAAGTGGAACACCAAGTTCAGCCATACAAGCTTGCATGCGATCATCTGAACCATACAAAGCAGGATACCTCTGTATACAACGATCTTGCATCTTACTCAAAGCTTTAGCCAACGGATAGCTAATAGCAAAACCACCTCCACCATAAGCCATACCATACGAGAAAAAAATGTTCTGTAAATGAGATTCCGACAAGCTCCCAATGTAATACATCTGCTCATGGTCGTACTTCCTCAACACTCTTATCAGATTATCAGTGACAAACACCGTATCGTCATCACCCATCACAAACCACCTCACATTCTTCGGACCTAAACGCAGCATCTCAGACACAATCCTCGAGATCCGTAACGCTGAGCGTTGTCCTTGCTTGTTCGTGTAAGGAAACGAAGCAGTTCCGGCGGAGATTTTCACCGGAGGGAGAAGCTTTTCGTCTTCGTCTTCGTTATCATCATCGTCATCATCATTAACACTCTTCTTCACCTCTTTATCTAACCAAACGTAGCCACGCATGTGTTTCGGTTTATACCAGATCTTGATATACTCTTTCCTCTGTTTCCATAGCTTAGACGAGGCAGCGATCCCAAACACCACGTGGTTAAGATCCGTAGGCTCATCAACCCCTGTTTCTTCTTCTTCACGCCGCCGTGAAGCAGCTACAGAGGAGGAGGAGGAGGAAAGTAAAGAGGAGACGTTGGAGGAAACGTTGGTGGAGAGAGCAGAGACGGTGGTGAAAGGAGTGGAATCGTCACAGGAGCGTGAGGTGGAGACAAGTTTAAGCATGTAGATAATGTAAGTGAAGACGATAAAACAGATTAGCCAAACCATAAGTTTTGGACCGGGTCGGGTTAAAGACCACATTCCGGGTATTGAAGCACTCGATGAGCTTCGATCCCATATTGGTTTCTCCGACGAATCTTTCTGGTTACCTTTCATCCAAATTACAGAAAAAGTAAACAAAAAAAGATCCAAAATTTGAAGAAACAAAACTAACCCTAGTGTGTGAATCTTTAGGAGAAGAAGGAAACAGAGTATGTGTGTTCTTGAGCTTTGGATTCGTAATCCCAGAAGAGAACGAACCGAAAAAAATGGATCTTTCTTGCTACAAAAAAGAAAGATCAATGAGAATGAGAGTGTTGATGCCAGAGAAATCGAGAAAATAAGGGAAAGACAAAGTTTTTTTTTTTTTTTTTTCAATTTTGTTGTTGTTGTGAGCTTCTCTCTATGGAAGACAGATAAAAGGTGAGAGAGAACGCAAAACACTCCCACTATAAAGTATAAACTCCATAAACGCAATTAACAAAAAAAAAAAAGGTGAAAAAAGTATTATTGAAAATTAATACAATGTGGTTGTTGTCTTTAATCAATTAAAAAAATCAGATTTATTTCTAAATCTAAAGTATTTTGTTCATGTTTTTAATGGTGTTATTACCGTGTATATAAAACTGAAAAGGTTTGTGTTCTTTATTTGTAAGAGGAAGCGGTCGGATCAGTTTATGGGTCCTGCTCTTTATCGTCTGCCCACGTGGGCCACTAGTAACTATCTACGTGTCACTTTCTGTCCTAAATTTAAAAGCTAAAGGTTAAGCTACGTCGTTTCTAAGCTCGTTTCTCAGATAAGTTAACTAGTGCTAATTAAGAGGCTATTAACATTGGCTTCATCAACATCACTCAATTTGTTTCGGTTGTGATTACTGTTTATGTTCAATGCCTAAATTAGGTTCGTTCTATATAATAAAAAGATAATACAATAGAAAAAATAAGTAAGTTCAAAATAATTTAATTAATACTGTTCGATTTGAGACTATCCACGTGTTTGTTGATATTCCACCCTAGATTTGGTTCTCTTCTGTTGGAAATAACTAGGGGGATATTGGCTTTAGACTGGTTATTTAAAATTTGGACATCTACACATCTAGAAGTTTGAAAATCTAGTCTTAGATTTACTCATATCATTGATATCAACCTGTTGATTGAGAATATGATGCCCATAAATGTACATAAATAGAACTTCAACATTATAACGCGTTTAATGCTCAATGCAATCTTACGAATATTGTACATATATATATATATATATATCTATTATATTATTTAAGCAACCCTATAAACAAATAATCATATTTTATGTAAGTTATTACACAAAATGCCACTGTATTTTAAATACAAAAATATAATAACAGAATCTTAATATTAATTTGTTGTAACCAGAAAATGATTACCTAAAAAATAGCAATTATTAATTTATTAGATTACAAGAAATAATTAATAAAATAATTTCGGAATCTATATATATAAAGTTAACTTTGCTCACTCCTCATTCCTCCACATCAGCATCCACCTAATCAATTTTTTTGCATAAAAAATATTATTTTTAATATTCATTCATTGCATATTTAACTTATAAGTAATAATAGTAAAAATAAATTAAAAACGAATTATTTAAAAATTATTCAATATTAAAATAGTTAAACAATAATTTAAGTTTTTTTTGTAAATAATAAAAATAATAACTATCTAATAATGAATAAAGTAAAATTTTAAAATAGTAAAAAATAATACAATACATTTGTTTTAGTAATAATGTTATTGTTAGAATTATAACCAAAAAATGATTATATTCCAAAATTTAGAATGGGTTAATGAGTTTTAGAATGTAAAGTTATGTCATTGTATTTATAAAAATCTAAACATGAAAATAAAATTGAAGTGAAACATTAGTTTCTAAGAAACATATACCATAAAGATTTATTATGGTATATCTCATAAGGTATATTATCAATTGATGCTATAATTTTATAACATGATATAAAACATATATAACAAATATAACATATATATATTATCAAATATGTTTTTTATAATATATATATTGGCAAAAACAACATATTTAAAGTACACTATGTTTTTTTTTTAGAAGACGAAGCTGAATTTGCATCACAAAATTAACATCTGCAAATAACATATGAGATTTTAGAAAAATATGTAAGTTGGATTAGTGAATAGATATTCATTGTGGGTTTAAACATTTCAGCATTATCGACTTAGTCGAAATTTATTATGGCGAGATGATGCATTCTATCTTGCATTTGACAACCTCATTGCAGCGACATAGACTAAAACTTTTCATATAACTTCGTATATTCGCATTTAATGTAAGGTATCTATATGTTTAAATGATCTCTATAATTAGGTCAACGATCTATAATGACGTTAGAAGATTGTCGACAATATTATTACGACACTAGAGAATATATGTTATATATAGATTAGTAAAATAAATACGGCATTTATCTAGATTTATCTTTTAATCTTCAAATTATATTCATATTCAATGATTCTTATTGATAAAAAATTTAACTAAAATCTCACGTAAAATCGCAAATAAATATAACAAATAAATATTTAAATATATATGTTGTATATCACTGAGTAAAGTAAGCTTAGTATTTATATAGATTTATACTCAAAAGTTGGAATGATTATATTTGAGCTCAACAATTTATATTGATAAGAAATATTTTAAATTTAATTCCCGCGCGTGCGCGGGTATAAATTCTAGTTATTTAATAAAATAATAAGAAAATAATCTCAAAATTTTGTTATAAAATTATTAAACAGATTCTATTTATTGTTTTAGAAATTTTAGGAAACAATAACAAACTATTTAGAAAAAAATAAAACTTAAATTTATTTATAAAACTAAGATTAAATATTTACATATCTAAATCATTTAATAATAACAAATATATATTAAAATTAAGATACAACATTGTTTATATTTTTAAAATATATCTATATACTTATTTAAGCTATGTTGTTAAAAATTTAACCAGTTCTGATGTGACATATTACGAAAATGCTATTATATTTTAATTATTCTAATAAACAAAAGAAAAGTTTAGATTTGTTTACAAAATAATAAAACTCTATTTATTATTTCATAAATCTTAGGAAATAATAACAAACTATTTAATTGGCTAAAAATTAATTGTTTATACACAATATTAACTATATAAACACTACTAAGTGTATAATGTTGATAATATTCATAACCTGATTGTAACTTTCACCTATAAATTTAATATATAACATGTTATACCAATAACTTCAATTTGTAAATTTGGTATATTAAGATCTCTAAACACGATCATTAATTTGTAATACCAAATCACGGGTCAATACATGTTTTGTTGGGTTTTTTTAGCTTTACCAAATGTATAATTGACGAATTTGGTATTGCACTAAACCAAAATAGTAGAGTATGACCTTCAGCAAAATAAAATATATGATTTTATAAAATGTATAGAATTAATAATTTTTCTACTATTATTTTGTAACAAACAAATCTAAATTTACATAAATATTTCCTCACGCGGGTAACATTATTTTACAAAATATTAACGTGTATTTATGAGTCGGGTAATAAAACGGGTAATGAGACGGGTAACGGAACGCTCAAAAATTAAATTAATATCCGATACTCGATCATTATTCACGGATAATAAAATTATTATACCTTTCACTCGACCCTAAAGCTGCGGGTACCTTTTTGGGCGGATACAAACCGAAAGACGGGTCGAATACGAGTATCGGTTGTAGTTTCCAGGCCTACATATTAGTAGTTTAATATGAATCATAACTCACCATTTAGTACTATATTATATAGTATGTAACTGAATAATACAACATAAATATATTATTAACAAATAACAAAAAAAAATTCCCCGCGCTACCAGCGCGGGTCATTATCTAGTATATATATATAAACTATGCCAAGTAAGATATATAATACTATATGTAAACATTTACGGTCGTTTGCAATTGCAAAAAGAATACTTAAGCTTTTAGATAAAATAAAAAAGTGGAGAAATATGAAAGTAGAGCAATGATTAATTGATTAGTATGTTGTTGTTGGAGAAGGTGACTGATAATTGTAACCACTACTATTTTTGGTGTTTGACGTTTGTAAAAAGTGTATTAGATGTATTTGGTATGTTTTTGCTGTTAGCTTCATGTGAAAACGAATCCAATATCAAACTTCTCACCCAATAACCAACTCGTAAGAATACAATTGGACTCTTTTTTGATTTGGTTCTTTCAATTTCAATAACTATGAACTAAAGAAGATAAATAAATGAGAAGGATTTACCCCCATTAAATTATTTCATTACATTCTTCTTTGGATTCTTGATTAATACAGTTTTTTGTCCTCTTGTTAATTTGGTTATTCTTAAAACGGGATTATGAAATAAAATAATAAAAAGCTGCATACACTACCTGCTCTATATTCTCTAATTATTATATTTAGAGATCTTTGGTCCCAGCATTAGGGGCTATTGCACAGGGATATCATATTCTATTGTCCACTTCACATCACATGATTTGGTTTATAAAATTGTTCCCTAGCTATCATTGCTCTTGCTCCATTTTTTTTTAATTTAACAATTACGCTCATGTGTGATGGATCTGATTTTGGCCAAAGCCCATTAGCTCTGAATGAAACACTAAGCTCATACAGCTCAGCTCTGACTGAGATTGAGAGCACTTGCAAAATCATGACTCAGCTCTTACAGTTTTCAATCGGTTTCTCCAACCTGCAGTGAGAGACAAAACCAAGTGGCTTGCGGAAACTGGTGTTGGTTCATGAATAGTGGTTTGGTATGGAGCTAGGGGGCACATGCCAGCTACAATTTGCAAGTGGTTGCTACAAGATAAAACAGAGCAATATCTAATGGGCTTATTTATGTATTTTGCTTGCATAAACAATGTAATTCTGATCTTCAGTGTTTATAAAATTGGTGGACAAAATCACTAGTGAATGTAACCATATCAGTTATTTACTAGATTCGTATAAACTATAATTAGTACAAAATTCATTTGATCACTATATATAATTCACAAAGCAAAACATGATGCTTCGAAAAAACCAAACCAAGTGATCGACTTAAAAACAGCACCAAACTACACAATGTCTACTAAACATCTTACAAGGGTTTATCACGCTAATTAAAGACTCGGTTATTATTTATACAAGCAAACAGATGATGAAAACAAATAAAGAAAGAAGAAAGAAATAAAATTAGAGAAAGCAGAAAAATGGAGACTGAAGTAAAGAGAAACAAACAAACAGATGATGAAAACAAATAAAGAAAGAAGAAAGAAATAAAATTAGAAAAAAAAAATGGAGACTAAAGTAAAGAGAAACAAGCAAACAGATTATGAAAACAAAAAAAGAAAGAAGAAAGAAATAAAATTAGAGAAAAAAAAAATGGAGACTGAAGTAAAGAGAAACAAGCAAACAGATGATGAAAAGAAATAAGAAAGAAATAAAATTAGAGAAAAAAAGAAAAATGGTGACTGAAGTAAAGAGAAACAAGCAAAGAGATGATGAAAACAAATAAAGAAAGAAGAAAGAATAAAAATAGAGAAAAAAATAAAATTTGGAGACTGAAGTAAAGAAAATAAGCAAACAGATGATGAAAACAAATGAAGAAAGAAGAAAGAAATAAAATTATAGAAAGCAGAAAAATGGAGACTGAAGTAAAGAGAAACAAGCAAACAGATGATGAAAACAAATAAAGAAAGAAGAAAAAAATAAAATTAGAGAAAAAAAGAAAAATGGAGACTGAAGTAAAGAGAAACAAACAAACAGATGATGAAAACAAATAAAGAAAGAAGAAAGAAATAAAATTATAGAAAGCAGAAAAAATGGAGACTGAAGTAAAGAGAAACAAGCAAACAGATGATGAAAACAAATAAAGAAAGAAGAAAGAAATAAAATTAGAGAAAAAAGAAAACTTGGAGACTGAAGTAAAGAGAAACAAGCAAACAGATGATGAAAACAAATAAAAAAAAAAAAGAAAGAAATAAAATTAGAGAAAACAGAAAAATGGAGACTGAAGTAAAGAGAAACAAGCAAAAAAATGATGAAAACAAATAAATAAAGAATAAAAAAATAAAATTAGAGAAAAAAGAAAAATGGAGACTGAAGTAAAGAGAAACAAGCAAAAAATGATGAAAACAAATAAATAAAGAATAAAAAAATAAAATTAGAGAAAAAAGAAAAATGGAGACTGAAGTAAAGAAAAACAAGCAAACAGATGATGAAAACAAATAAAGAAAGAAAAAAGAAATAAAATTAGAGAAAAAAAAAAATTTGGAGACTGAAGTAAAGAGAAACAAGCAATATTTATTTAGTTTGTTATTATTATTTTTAATTATTAAAATATTTTTTATCAAAAAATTACGATAAATAGACGCAACTGTAAATTCTATATTAAGTTGTATTAAATTTTTCTATTGATATAATCATATAATCATTTCTAAAATTTTAGTTAGATTATAGAATAACGTTGAATATTAGATATTAATAATTATTTAGATTTAACATAAAATGGAAAACTTGTTTCAACGAACTTGTTAGTTAATGATGAAGAGACAAATATAAAGAAAGTTCAAAATGCATGACTATTTAAATAGACACACCTATTAGAACGAAAAGTTGTGAAGAAAAAATATAAATAAAATATAGTGAAAAGACACAACTCTACAGTGAACAGATACAACTGTTTGAATTTTAAAAAAAAACAAATAAATTTTTTTTTTTTATGAAAAGTTGTAACTGTTGTATTTGCACTTGATTATACCTACAAACTCATATAAACTACTTTTAAATAGAAAACATTATAACCATATTCAAAAGTCAAATCCAAAAACTCACTATATAATCCATCTAACTCCTCGAAAAAAACTCTAGGTATTTTCATTAAATTTTTATGTATAAAATTAATTAAAAGTTGTAAATTAGATTCATCATTCCAAAAATATTTTGTTAAATCAAGAATTGGAGGAATTTCTTTACTTTTAAAAGAATGAATGCTATAGAATAATTTAGAGAGCTGTAAAAACCATTGAGATTGAAATTTTATATTATTTTGTGTCATGGCAAAAAAATGAAAACAGTTCAAACAAACAAATATATATAGATTTCAAAAGATACGAATATTCGAATAGACACAACTCTACAATGAATAGTTGCAACTTTACAAAATAAACTGTTACAATGAACAATTGTAACTTTTTGTAAAACATACAATTTAAATTTTCTACAGATTTTTTTAGAAAATTATCCAAAAGGTAAGATTGAAAAAACACAACTTTGAGTGACATTTATTCAGATTGCTATTATATATAGAGAAATTTATTTGACTTTTAAAAGAATGAATGATAGAAAATAATTTAGAATGTAAAAACCGTTAAGATTGAAATTTTAGTTGATTTTGTTTCATGGACAAAAAAATGAAAACATATCAAATAGACATATATATATATATATATATATTTCAAAAGATATGAATGTTCCAATCAACACAACTTTACAGTGAACAGTTGTACATTTTCATAAATAACTGTTTTAATGATCCATCATGACTTTTCAGAAAACATCCAAAAGGTACGATTGAAAAAACACAACTGTTGGTTGCATTTTTCAAAAATTACAATTGAAAAAACACAACTGTTAGTCGCATTTTTTCAGATTGTTATTATTAAATAGATTAAGAGATTCTTATTAAGAAAGAAAACTTTGGCAGATGCATGCAATTAACGATCTTCATCGTGGCTAGACCATGATTGAAGAAGGGAATACATGAGCAGTGGAGCGACAAATGGCGAATAAGGCGGTGGTCTACTGAAGGCAACCATAGGCTCTACCGTTTCCTCGATCTTCTTCATGGTTTCGCTTTCACTAATGTTCCCGTTCATAGGTTTCTTGGGTACAACGGTTCTTACCACTTTACCTGATTTAGTGATTTTCATAAAACAGAGTCACCCTTTTCGTTTCCTTCCTCATGATGAATCAAAATCATATGAAAATGTGAAAGATTTTAGATAAACGAGTTTACCGGTTGATCCTGAGACCGGGAAGATCGGTTTGAGCTTGTCTATAAGAGCAGGAACACGTCGCATGAGGTTAGGATCTATGTTTGTATCTCTCTCTCTATTGCTTAAACTATTTGGGAACAGACAGAAAAAAAAAAAAAAAAATTAGTGAAAGTCATGAAGCAAGCAAGATGATAAGTTTGAAGGTGATGATCTCTTCTTTCTTATCT
Organism: Camelina hispida; assembly: GCA_023657505.1. NCBI lineage: Eukaryota > Viridiplantae > Streptophyta > Magnoliopsida > Brassicales > Brassicaceae > Camelina > Camelina hispida. Next base: position 11,962,946 of record CP094635.1, on the reverse strand, counting down.
CTTCTCAACCCCTAATACAAACATGAACCTAACTGATAAGATGGAGTTACAGTTCTCCTCTCTTATCACCAAGAACAGAGTCGCAACTCTGATCTAACAAACTCACACAATCTGATCACGCAGGATCCTCTTTACAATACTAATCTATCTATATTTATACTCTACATTGTTCTCAATCTTCTCTTTAATTCCTCACATGTGCCTCTCATGTGCTTATCACAAGAACAGGAGAGTTATGTATCAAATCACTGCAACATCTGAGAAACTCTAAACCATCAACACAAATCAATGATTTATGTATAAATTCGCATCATCAAGAACTTCAAGAAACGATTGATTTTGCAATATGAATCAAGAACTCATCAAGCAAAATAAGAACAGGATAAAACATTATATAACTGAAGTTAATCTTCCTAGTAATCTTAAAACAGAGGAAACTTGATACTAAGCAATAAAGAAATTAACTAATTAAGATTACAAGACAGCAAGTGTCAAATTAATGAAAAAAATAATCATAAATTGTGATAGAGATCAACGTAAAAGAAAACGATGATGATAGTTACCACTTACCAGATTTATAAAAACTGAGTAAAATCAAATGAGTGTCTCAATTTCTCCTTTTACAAGAGCTTTTGCTTCAGACTGTACAGATTTGTTCTAGTTGGGATAATTCAATGCCAGTCTTGGCAGAGGAAGGTTTGAGAAGGTCCGAGACTCTTGGCTTAAGTTACACAATTTTATAAAGTAGCCCTCACTTTTTCATTTATTCTCATTTGGCCCATATATTAAAAATATATTTTCATATTGGTCCAGACATATATAGTCCATTGATTTGCTGGTTTGATTTCTTTGATAAACTACATTTAAATGAAAACATTTCAAAGGATTTTTTTAAAAAAAAAATCTAAAAAACTTGCATTAAACGTGGGAAGAGAAACAAGTTTATTTAATAAAATTATCTTTATAAATTCAAGATTTCAAGTCCATATCTGAATTATGTATGACAAGAGGGTCCAAAAAACTTAAAAGAGCTCATCATTTTTATTCTTGTTTAAAGGATTTAGAAAAAAAAAACATTAGAACATAAGGACCATCATGAAGAAAGTATTTTAAACAAAAGACCCATACAAAAACCTTGTTTATTCTTGAAAACAAAAAACTTAACCTTGTTAATTACTTTTTTTTTTTTATCAAACTTTGTTTTTTTTTTCAAGACTCATTTATTGTACTCAGATTCACGGTTTAGTATATTTTTGTTAATATATCCTAAGTTTACAATTTTGTGATATTTTAACACCATAGAAATAAAGATCCAACTTTTCTATTTTGCTTAGAACAGTTAAAATACTTTGATCAACCCTCATCTACTGTGACTATATTGATATTGTAGATACAACGTAATTTCTTGTTGTAATCTTGATGTAAATATCACGAATTGTCCGAGTTATATGATTTAGTTGCATACCCATGTGCAAAAGAAGAACTGAAGAAGCTTCACTTTCCGAATTATTAAAAAGGAAGAAACTTCGCTTTAATTTGATCCAAATGCAACCTCAAGGAGTGTCCCAATGTTCAATATATTTATAAATATTACTGAAAATATCGACTAGAAAGTAGAAGGGAACCATTTTATATATTCCACAAGTGGAAAGAAATTAACTGCAAACTCAAACCACACATTCCGTACGTAAATATAATAAAATTACTAAAGTGTAGAGATCTAGATAGAGATATCTCTACAATATATATTATATATAAATATATAGTAAAAGCCGATCACTAGAGCAATATACAAACCCTAGTTTTATATCTTCACAATTTATTCCTTTACTTTATCTCCGAACAAGTATCCAAGAGATGAGCCTCCACCAGGAACCGATTTCACTTTCGTCGTTGGACGATCCTGAAATTTTTAATTATTAGAACCCTTATTTAATTTGTTTTCTTAAATGTATATATATATATATATATATATATATATATATTCCGGAAAAATCAAACCTGAAGAATCAAGAAAGAGAGTAACGAATCAAAGAATAAGAAGGAAAATAAAGACTTACGGTGACGAAGTTGCCGGAGTTTTGGCCCTGAACTCTTTGGTAGTTGTTGTTGTTAGAGATCTTGGGCTTCTGGTCAGCTCCATCTTCCTCGGTGGGATCTACGCCGTACGGTGGTGCAGGCTTTGGGGCTACCGGTTGAGGAGTTTTTGGAATCTCATTGTCTGACCCAAAAAGATAACCTAACGAGCTTTGTCCGCCTCCAGAGCTCCCACCTCGGCTCATTGTCCGATTGATAGATTATTTAATTTTTAACCAAGCCCTAATTAATTAGCAAACAACTCAGTTTCGTACGACAGTTATAGCAGGCAACTCTGAGTACTAAATAATAAGTTATAAGAAAGAGATGCTTAAATAGAGGTGGCGGAGAGATTGTAAAGGATTGTGTAAGAGGTGTAAAGTATATTAATACATACTCAAATCATCAAATTAGTGATTTTGGTAAGCTTTTAGAGATGATTTTAATCAATTTACAAAATTTTGTTATACTTTTTTTTCCTATAAAAATCACCTAAACCATCATTTTCATCGATTTTCATAATTTTCACTAAAACTATATATCTCTCTAAACACACATTTAAAATAAACTGATATTGATAAATATTTTATAAATCACCATTTGAATAATCTTAATTAGAAATATTGTAAAAAAAAATTCTCAAAATACCACATTTTATGTTTAAAAAGTTATGATGTTTAAATTTTTGAGGACTTTTTAAACATTCATAACTATTTAACATAAAATCTGTAATCAGCGCAATATATATAGTCGATGAACCCACTGAAACCTATATGTTCTAAGCATATGCGCATTTCTTATATACAACGGGCCAAGAGCAAAACAGCCAATATGCTCATGAAAATCTGATTTTAAACGTTTACATTTATATTTTTTTCTTATATGAACTATATACTCTTAGATTTACCTTGGACCAAAGGGCGTAATTTAATATCTAATATACATAACAAAAAAATTATGGTTGCCTCTTTGGAAAAAAAGAAATGAAAAACACTATATAGTTTTCAGATGTAATCCATGTTGTGGAAATTGGAATTTATATTGATGGTTCATATGTGATGTCAAATCTAAATACTACGAGTTAAGAACAAAAAATATAAATGTATTTTTCAAAGTCATCAGTTGAAACTGAAAAATATGACTTTTAAAAATATGTATACCTGAATCTATATTTGATGCATTACCTCTTTTCTAAATTACCTCTTTACAAGAAATTAAACTCGTATTCTTGTAAATATCTACGTTTTCGACTTGCTTATATTCAATCATTAGGATTTAGTTCTATATCGGTAATTGTAAAATATCTAAGAATCACATATTATGTATATAGATTAAAAATGAATCACGTGATTTAATTAGACTCATAATTTTTTCGTATAGTATGTTAATTTTTTTTTTTATCAATACATGTTAACTATTTGTATTCGTTTGTCCGAACTTGAACTCAGTATGCTAGCTGTCTATCTCATCGAATATTTTTTACTATTGGAGAATTTTAAAACCTGCACCAATAGAAAAGGCGGTTAAACTCGTTTGTGAAATATATAAAACTTATGGACAAACACGATATTCCAAAATAAAATGAAAATTCTGTTACCCATAATAAGCCCGTCATCTATCTTAATCGACAAAACCAGGTGGGTTGGGGCCAAAACTTTATTATATTATTTAATTTTCATGTCATTCTTTTTATCATCTAGTGAAGAGACGAGAAAAGAAAGTATCGTAAATAGTGGGGTTAAATCGAAGAGTGTGATTGCAACTAAAACAAATGGGCAAAAAAAAATAAAGATAAAATTACTAAAAAAATAACATTTCCTGATTATCTCTAAAGGGCAAAAGTCTAACTAAAGAAAAATTTCCTACACATATATGTACTAAACCATCATTTCTTATTAGGACCTTCATTGTTTATTTGAATGATTGTGTTTGGGATTACTGTTCATATTTCATTTGTAAAATATATATATAATAATCGTTTTATCTTTTAACACTACAAGAAAACACGCCATGGCAGAAGCCGCGGAGGAGATGCCTCGCAAATTTGCGTGGATTTGCGACGGTACGAGAAAACAAAATACCTAGCAAATCCCTTGCAAAACTTGCGAGGAAGTCAGTCGTCGCAAATCCACTGCGCAATTGCGAGGCATTTACGACTAATTTGCAGGAGATGTCACATTCCTCGCAAATCACTCGCAAAATTGCGACGCATTTGCGAAAACTGAATTAATAGCAAATTTGCTACGGACATGCGAGTGTATTGTGATAGCCATAGCAAATGAATTGCAAAATTAGGAAATTACTTTTTATAAATATTACAAAATTAATATAATTATTCTGAATTACATTTCAATGTTTTCATATATAAGATGAATTATTCTGAAATACATTAGTATTAATGATTAAAAGTTGGTAGAAAAGAGTATGATGAGACATTAAACCTTATAATATACTTGAAAGTTAATTTTACTAACTTTTCAAATTATTTTGATGGTTTATATAAATTAAATATACATGGTTACGTATATGCGACTGATTTGCTGAAAAATAGCAAATTAGTCGCAATTCCATCGCAAATTGCCTAAATCATAGCAATTCCCTCGCAAATTACAACTTCAAACCCTAAACCCTAAACCCCAAACCCTAAACCCTAAAGACTAATTACATTAATATTAATGATTAAAAAGATGAATCCAAGACTTATAATCAAAGATAAAAAGGAAATACACAAAAATATTTGGAGAATTGGACAATTTTTGGAATATTTGTCAAATATATGTCTCAATGTAATGAACATATAGGAAGATAGTTGAAGATAGTTAATGATTAGAGGAAGATGCAAAATGGACAATTTACGACAAATATTTGATGATAGAAAAGAGAATGATGAGCCTATGGACCTTATAATATACTTGAAAGTTTATTTGACTAATTTTTTAAACCATTTTGATGGTTTTTATAAATTAGATATTCAAAGTTCATGATAAATTTGCAGGGACTTGCTAGTGGTATAGCAAATTACTCCCAAATCCATCGTAAATTTCACTCAGTCATAGCAAATCCTCGCAATTTAAACCCTGAACCTAAACCCTTAAGACTAATGACATTACTATTAATGATTAAAAAGATGAATCCAAGATTTATAATCAAAGATAGGGCACAAATGACAATTTCAAAACCTAAACCCTAAATTACTCGCAAATTCATCGCAAATATCTCAGTCCATAGCAATTCCCTCGCAAAATCTGAAAATATTAATTACATATTTTAATACGTTTGCTAGGGATTCGCGAGGACCCTAGCTAATTCCTCGCAAAAGTCACAGGACTTGCACGCAGAGTTTTTCTATATAAATGGAAAACCTAGTTTGAGCTTTGCTCAAACCCTTCGCAGCCAAACCCTAAGTCTCTTCTTCTTCTTCTTCTTCCGATTTCTTTCTCCGGTTGTTTTCTTCTCCGGTTTTCGACTCCTCCGCCTCTCCCTTATCCAAGTCTACTCCTCCTCATCTCCCTTATCCAAGTCTTCTCCTTTTCGACTCCTCCGCCTACTCCCTTATCAAAGGTTTTTGATTTTAGGGTTTTTGTTAGGGTTCTTATTCGATTTTGATTTTCATTTCGATTGTAGGGTTTAGGGATTTCAATTTTAGGGTTCTTATTCGATTTTGAATTTCAGTGTTTAGGGTTTTGATTTTTTGATTCGATTTTATAAGTGTTTAGGTTTAATTTTAATTTTATATGATTCTTATTAATTTTGACTTAAGGGTTTTTTAATAATCTTCTCGAGACAATAACGGTATTTTTTTTTTTTTTTTGTAGATGTTTTCTGGGAACGACTACACACGATTCCTCTCGCAGACTAATGCTCCAAGTCCATGCAGTGGTGGTTCTCGAGGGTCGACACGGGGATTCAAGGTTCTCGACATGCAACCTCACAGCATAGGCCTCCGGCACCTGCTTCATCTCCACCCATTCGTACGCCTCCAACCGCTGCTGCATCTCAATCGATTGGTCCCGATGCAGCCACACCTTCATCTCCAGCCACTCCTACATCTTTGCCTCAACGTTTAAACAGTATGACATTGAGGAGTTACTCGAGAGTCCTGGCCGTCAAAATCTAACACGATTAGATCCAAACCGTTCACCAGAACTCTCGGTAAGAGAATGATTAACTTATTTCAATTTTAAATTTGCATTTTTAATTTTAGGATCAATAATTACATCAAAACAATTATGTTATCCCTAGGTTTTGTGATGATGGGAAGGTTGCAGCCACTGTCCGCAGCATCTTTGAAAGAGATTTCAAAGAGCCTCATGCTAATTGGTCACGACGCCACAGCGGTCGTAGATCGTTGGTATGAAACTTTGCGGTAAGTAATAGTTTAGTTTAGTTTAATCGTTGATATATAACTTATGTAGCTTGGATCAATACTAATATATTTTGTTTTCTTTTTTACAAACATATAAATGGGACCGTTCTATAAACGGTAGAGTTAGACTTGAGTTTGACAAGAAGTTGAAGGAGCGGATGTGTGATCAAGTGCCGGTGGAAGGGAAAGTGGAGGGAGAATGGTGATGATGCAAGGCCCCGATGGATTGATCCTCAAGTATGGGATGGACTAGTTAAGTATTGGCGTGATCCCAAATCAGAGGTAAAGAGTATGAACGGTCGTAAAGCTCGATATCATGATCCTGATGGCACTGGCATACATAAACACCGCTCAGGCCAGACTCTTTTAAAGCTCGTGCCAGAAAACTTGTAAGTTTCTACTACAAGTTATAAGTTACTACTTGTTTGTTAATTCTTACAAGTTACAAGTTTCTAAATTCTCTGTTACTTCTTGTCTTTTTCTTACTAATGACCTTTGTCTTTTGTTTTACTTTGTGTTAGGCTGAGGTGACTGGTGAAAGCACTCCGGATTATCTACGTGTCCTAGAAGACACTCACAAAAACCTGATGGGAGTTTTGTCGATGGAAAGTCAGAGTCCATCTTCAATGAAGTGTCATCAAAGATACAAGAGGCTCAGTCTCAGCTTTGTTCAGGGATAACACGGAGAGTTCTCTTCGTGGGTTGTCTGTTCATGCCAAGAACAAAATTTATGCCGAGGTAAACTTCTTTTTATGTTAGATGTTGGATGTTGCCTTATTGTTTGAACGTTTTGTTGTGTTAGTTTGTCTCGTATTTCTTATGTGTTGTTGTGTTGTTGTGTTAGTTTGTCTCGTATTTCTTATGTGTTGTTGTGTTGTTGTGTTAGTTTGTGTTGTTGTTGTTTTGAAAACTCTAAAGTTTGTTTGTATGAGATTGGTCTTGATAGTTTGTCATAAGATTAGGATATGCTACATTTGTGTTGTTGTGTCTGTTCTAGGATCCGAATCTTGAATGTCACTTGTTGGTTCTTTCAAATGAATATGAAAGTAATTGTTTGATTGTATTGATCGTAGGTTGCTCCAAGGAAGAAAAATAGACTTTATGGAGTTGGTTCTCTGCAACATGAAGCATCTTCAGCCCATTTTGGACCATCGCTTCCGCCTACTGAGGATCCGATTGTTCTTGCCTAAGCTTGCGTCGCTGGGCTACTCTAGCAACCCAAGCCACTACTCGCAACCCAAGCCACTCAAATTCAAGACAGTGCACAAAAGATGCATAGCTATGATGCATATTTTGACTACCTTGCCAGAAGGATCCTGAGTTTGCTGCTAAGTTTGGAAGCAGGCTTGTTGACTCCGGCACAGGCACAGGCACGGCACACAGCACAACAAAGCACGTACACAACCAGTGGCACAGATATGAACCGGAACCAGGGTTCCCTCTCCATCACCTTCTTTTAAGACAATTTGATATTAAGTTCTAATGTTGATTTTGTTTTTTGGACATGGTTGTTGTTAAGACAACTTTTTTTTAATTTTTTGTTTAGAAACAAAAAATTGTCTCGGCTAATATGTATGTTTGAATTTCATTTTATATTTTGATTAGAATTTCTATTTCTTATTAAATATTGTGAAAATATAAATATATAAATATATAAATTTGAAAATCAAAAATACAAATATCAAAATGAAAAAATTTCTTAATTCCGTAGCAAATTTATGCTACGGATTTGCGATGATTACTAATTTGCTACGGATTTTGCGACGAAACACATATCTGGGTTTATAATTTTATTAAAACTTTGCAACGGAAACAACGTCGCAAGGATCTAGCAACTCTGCGACGGATTTACGTCGACACATTTTGCAAGAGAAATGCGAGGAATGTGGTTCATCGCAATATGCGAGTGTTTTGCGACGGATAAATATTCGTCGCAAAATTTGCGAGAGAAGTGTTACGTGTATTAATTTGCGACACGTGATTAGCGAGGAATTGACGATCCTCGCAAATGCGTCGCTAACACTAGTTTGCGAGGGAAGAGCGACAAATCTTGCCATCGCAAATCGCGTGTTTTCTTGTAGTGTAACTGCATGTCTGAATCATTTTAACTATCCCATTTTATATTTAATATAATTGGTAATGTCTGGTAGTAGTATGAGAGATTGGTTGTTGTGGATCTCATATTCAATCCTTAATACAAACGTTTAAAAGAAAAATTATAATATCTAAAATCTGATTCTAGATACCGAAAAAGATTATGGACCAAAATTTGGAACAATAAAGCTCTCTTGATTAATCAGAAAATATCCTGTTTCATCCACATGTTTGATTGAAAATTCGAGGAGACAGTTTACTTCCACTCACCTCCTATACTTCCATTCAGAACCATATAAAAACCAGAGAAGTATCAAACTATCAATATATAGTAAAAGGTTACATAAATGTTCCCAACTCTAGTCGGCTGCAGAGCAATCTAGGAAAACAACAAAAAAACCTTCGAACAAAATTAACAATAAAAAAAGAAAAAAAAAAGATTATTAAGAAAATATGATGGAACCGTACAAAGGCGTATAAGCTTTGTTCCACTACAATTAGTTGGGTAGGAAGGGCACTGGTAGGACATCAGTAGACTATATGAGTGAACCATTACATTAACTACATTATTTATATGTTAATCTCCTTAATAATTAACATATTTGTAGGTAGATATGTACTTAATTACACCTAACTAGTCTTTATTAAAGCCACTTTAACCACCTAATTACTCTATATTTAATATTAAGAGTCAAACCATATATCATGTCATATTTCCGTTGTTTTTTTACTTTGAATCCAAATACGGTAGTTTCAATTCAAATCTTTTGATTTTTATTTAGAAAACGGAGGGAAACATGAACTGAATTCATAGAAGATAGAACAAACAAACAAAATTCTTGTTTGACGACATATAAAAAAAAATTTATATAGAAAAAATCAATTGATATGAAAATATAGATTTCTAATGACCAATATATATATTGAAGTGAAAAATATAGTTAAATCGGATCGGGCTAGTTTTGTATGACATTAGAAGATTGACTCCAAGTTTCCAACATGGTTGGGCAGATGAGACGTTATATTGATATTCTTAGCGTTACTATTTTGGCTCAATGATGTGTAATGCCGTTCGAGCTAAGGAGTGCGCTTGATATTGCCAAAATGAATGCGTTCTTCTATATGGTTATAGTTTAAAATTTTGGTGGTCGGTTACGTGAGGAACTGAGGGTGTTTTTGCACAGGCTAGCTTAACTGATGGCCCCAATTGAAAATTATTCAAGATAATCAATTTATAAATGGGCCTAACTTTTAATCAGTGTGGCCTAACTTTTAATCAGTGTGGCCTAACATTATAATTGTTGGATCGGACGAGCCTTAAACTACTATATCTGTCCATGCAAATGCCGATCAGTTTTTGGATATAATATGCATTTTCGTGTTATTGCAAAAACATTTCACACACACACACATATATATATATATATATATATATTTTAATTACATTTCACATTTTAGATTAGGACAACATTTACAATAAACTCAGTTTACTATTTGCGAAGCAAAGAAAACTATAAACTATATTTGAAGTAAGTAACTCACACTTATAAATTAAAGTTTTACGAGAGAAAATAGAAGTTTCGAGCTAAGTTTGGGCCGCATAATGGAATGTATATAAAAAAAAAAAATCTTTCCTTTTCTATATATTAAAAATTATTTTTATTATTTCTCTTTTGTTTTTTACTAATTATTATATCTCTATATCTCTCGTGCACTCCAGCACTATCGATCAAAATGCTTAGGTCGGTTGCTTCCAAATTTCCCGTGACGTGAATTTCCCTTTTCCCAATTATCATTATACCAACCCCACTTTCGTTATACGATATATATAATACATTCCAAAAGAGAATCAAGATTCTATATCTGTAAATGCTTATGTGACATTATTCCGTTAATGTATATTGATATAATATAGTTCCACTATGTTTTTGTGTTAAATATAATTTTTTGGTTAAAGTTT